>JAHKNS010000003.1:6406500-7623600 GCA_019054645.1 Fusarium sporotrichioides
GTCTGTCGTTCGCAGCGCACCCTGACCCCCCGAACCCGCAGACGCAAACTGGGTAATTGGGTTCACGGGAGACCGGGCACTGGGCAGAGGGCCGGGCCCCCCCCCCCCCCCCCCCCCCCCAGCACATTGGGTCAAGGTAGGTATCTGCTAACGCTAGGAAAACGTACATCCAGTCCGAGTGGTACTTTGGATCTGCGGAGCGGGCCACTCAATGCAAAGGTACCACATCGTTCCTTGGCAGACGCTGTTCTTTCTGCCCTGATAGTGACTTGGCCAAACCCAACTCCAACTCCAACTCCCGTCCATGGAAGAAGTCCCTTTTCCCCTTCCAACGTTCCCCCCAACCCCACTATGACTGCAACGCCACTGCCATCCATTGGATCTGTTGTCCCTCGGGCCGTTGGCGCGACTCGACAATGTGAAAGCCTCTTGCCAGCACTTGGTGGTTGGACCAGCTATCAGACCAGCAGCAATCAATCAATCAATCAATCAATCCCCATGGATGGTATCACTGCATCATGTCTTTGCCTGTTTCCCCCTGAGCGCCTCGCTCACTCACTGATTGACTGACTGACGGGAACCTCAAAATGACGACTCAGGGTGGGGGGTTAAATATCTGCTGAATCAATCAGCCTGTCTTCTTGTGTGTTTTGCACTGATTAAAGAGCCGCAATTCTGACACACGATAGCTGCAAAAGGGACAACGTTTGGGAGCGAACACTGACTGGCACCACAGATAAACAACTTGTCAGCAGAAATCATCCAGTCCAGCTGTTTCCGGTTGAACCACCCTGCATGTCAGTCACTCACTCACCTACTAAACTACATATTGTATACCGACAAGTTTCAGTATCAATGACATGTCTTGGCTACATACGAAACCCGAAGAGATCCATATCTGCTATGATAATGATTGGAGGTACCTACCGCTCAGGTTTAGCGTGATTCTTCCTGCTATTAAAAGACTTATAATAGTAGTATTATTATCAACATCAACATCACATCTTTGAATCAGCCGCGCCCAATTTGGGAGCATTATGTCATTCCAAACGACTCGTTCACGGAAAAGCACGAAGAAGGGCCAGGGTGAGAAGATATTAGACCACGATCAATGTGGCTAACCACGTAACAATCCAATGTTTTCACCAACGAACTCATCCTTAACAAGATTCAATTCCGTACTGGTGGATAATCAAACACCCTGCATATTCTACTACATACGCCACGCCAGACTCACTTTGCTATGCCGAGCATTGTGGTTCTTGAAGTCCACTCTGGCAAAAGCTTGGTAACCAGTCACATAGCACAGCCAGATGGGATATGTAGCCTTTGCTCAGTCGCAAACTCATCTCTCACTTCACCACGATCAAGTGTGAGTGGATTTTATCGGCATATGTGCACCTCCCAAGTGGAGTTATCCTTTCTCAAAGATGAGAATACTCACGGCATCGAGTAGAAGCTAGAAATCAAAGTTTGGCCAACCAAGTTGGCCCTCAGCCAATCTGAATCAACTCCATTCTTCCTATAGTAGACTAGCACAGGCACAAGCCCATCCTCGCGGATCAGGGATGCTCGTGGCTGGTGGGGACTACCGACGGTTTCGAACAAGCTCGTGGGAATCAAAGCAAGCACTATGTGTGGTGTGCCTGTCCGTGGCTGGCTCGTCTTGGCCTGGCTAAACAAACCCGTTGCACTGGCTCTGATTTCTGTCAGGCGCTACTTGTATGCCCATCAACGACTGAGCTAATTGATATCCGCTCCATTAAATGATCAGTTTGTCACCAATTTGTTTCAATAATTCAGTTGAAGAAAAGAAAGACAGAAAAAGCATTAGGTGCGGGGCTTCAACTAGAAGCCGAACCGCAATGTTGCGCCCAGTATCTGTGTACCTTAGTATGTATGCAGGCGTTATAACGGAGTACAGCCCGTCCATAACATGGAGCCATTAGGTCAATTACCTGGTATCCGTAGGTTAGTGTACCTACTACGTATTTGTCTGTTGGTGCCGTGAGACCTTGCTTCTTCGACCTCTTGCAAGGACGGCGTCTCACCTCGTCGTTAAACTGAGAAAAAGCAAGACGCCCCCGATCTGACAATCAATATCGGGAAATCGGACTTCAAAATAACCTTTTCTTTTTCTCCCGCACACGCACTCCTTCTATCTCTAATAAGCGAACTTCTACCATTAACTTAAATTTAAATGCTACCACGGCCAATCGCCGTTGAAGCCACCAATACTCCAAGGCCATGGCTGGCGGCTTTCTTTTGATGGCGTTTCCTTCTAGGTGCAAGCCACTGAAACCTCAACATTGAAAGGCGTGCTATGCATGGACCTATAACTCCACCACATTGTCGCTTGTTTTTCCCCAGCATTTTAATGAGGCATTGGTCCATTCAATTGGTTCTGGTCACTGCACTGAAGGGTCGCATCATACATGAGTACTGAGACATACGTGAGCTGTAGGCTGGGCTGGGCTGGGCTGAGTCGGGTTGGGTTGGGTTAGTTAGCTGGCAGATTACATGGGCTTCTAACAGCAGGTAGGTACAGGCTGATGTGGCTAGGTTACGTTTCAGAACCAATGCTCACCTCACCCTTCAACTACCGCCGACCTTTAATCTCGATCTTGAACCAGAACCAAAAGAAAAACCAACCCTCAGTCATCTCACCTCTTCAGGTTTCGCAAAAAGTCTGCAAAGCTGACAACGCCACGAGGGATGCGAATTCCTAGCCTCTCATCTTTTTGTTGGCCGATGCTGTTTAATTGTCCCGAGTACCATGGGTCAACCTTGCAATGCTGGTGGAATTGTTCATGCTCTCGAAGATCCGGGTCAACTCGCCGCCAGTCCGCTTCTCACGACAGGATACCCCTTGGTCCATGGCCTGTCGTACAACTCATCCAGACTAATGACCAGCACTGATCGTAGGAATGCCCTCCTGCAGTTAACTTAGGGGGAAAAGTGTGTACAGCGCATAGCACGTCAATCGGAACGAACTCATGTGGAGTCTTTCCCTTGGCTTTGTTGTCCTTTGCATACGTGTTCGTGCCTGCTTGCCTGTATTTGAGGCGATCTCCGACTAGATATCACAACCTGGACAGGCTCGTGACAAAGAGGCCCATGGACCGATCCAACAACCGGGCAGCCGGGCTATTCACTCGACATGAGAGACTTTGAGTAGTCCAGGGAAGTTAAACTCTCTGGTTACCTTTGACTTTAATACAGAAACACATACATCAGAAGATGTGGCGGAGAAGAGCTTACAGAGTGTAGCCACAAGGCTGAAGATACTCTCTGCCTACCTAGGTAAGTACCTGTGTAGAGATGCTCCTGAACAACCGTGCCTCACGCGTCTTACCGCCCAAACATTGGGAAAGGCTAGGGAGCAGCCGAAGCCTCAATACCTTGAAAGATCCAAGAGACAAGAATTGGCACATGGGCATGTGTTGTAAACTCTCACATAAGTCAATCAGCCAAGGTCTTCTCCGTACTGAGGGAAGGGCCCGCGAACATTCAGATGACCTAGCCACAAGCATTATTTTCACCATACACTTATGTAGCAGGCGGGAGATACCTCGAAATTCTCACAGCCTGCCCAACCTGCCACATCACTACACCTCAAAAGGATAAAGTGTACTGTCTCCAGCCAGTACCTGCAGTAGCTGGCAATACATCTCGAGGAACGCGGCATCTGCAGACTGCCTGCATCAAGCTCGGTAGTGTCTGGCACGATAATTTGACCAGAGCTCCTTCACTCCGTGGCGTGCTGTGAGGGTGGGCTTTTAAGGGATACGGATGCAATGTAACAGCAGTGCATAAAGAAGTATAGCAGGAGTAGCTGTAGGTTCAATGAAAACTGTGGCCGAAACTGCTTGGTTACTTGCACACAAAGAAATAATTCCTCAACCTGGTGATGCTAACAAAGCCAAGAATCGTATTTGGCTACAGAAACTGACAATGTTGTCCATGATATAATGATATGCCAGCATGGCATTGGATTAGCAAAGTTGCTAATGCTGCTTCGGGATTTTGTTGAAACCGAAGGCTGCTTGACAAAGAGCATCAAAATTCAATCGCTAGAAGCACAAGAGACGAATTCTAGTAAACTAGTTTCGACCTTTTAGACTATACTCTCAAGTTATTCATATTCGTACCCTAGAGCTTCGAGGCTAACTTTCCTGATGCTCAGTGGACAAGTTAGATAGTGTATGTTGAACTTACACCTAACTCTTGGAGCAGACGTATTATCCTCTTCACCACAGTTAATCAGTTACTGTGATACCAAGCATAGGGTAGCAAATGTCACAGCATAGGAATTGCCATAGCACAGCCGAGCAGGTGATTGGAAATCTTCTGATAAGTCCCAGGACTTATTAAGTCTTGAAAAACATTTGGCCATCACTAAGTTTAGGGATAATCTTTGTTAGTAATTCGAACCAGTTATAGGATGTCGAGCTGTAAGTTTTTACTATCGCCTTCCAAAGACTTCTATTCATTAACCCACCCAACCTATGGGCACGGAAGTGGCGTCCATCGCTCAGGACGTAGCGCAGAGTATACCGAAAACTCAAACAAGTCTCACATTGTTTTAAGTCAGAATAGATAGGTGTCTATTTTCAAATTAAATTCGAAGACATCGCTAGACAAACTTACACCACACTCAGATGTTTTCCCCCGTGATTGTCTAAACCCCACTTCTCCTTTAGCTTTGCCTTCCAAAAGACGCCTAGCGCCCGGTACCTCGGACAAGCTTCGCGTAAATTCTAGGTGAGTCTAGGCACTAAAGTCTAGGTGGTGCTGGATCCCTGCAGTTAAGGGAAAGGTGGCCTACTGGAGCTACCTACTTTCGTGGGGAGAGACGCCGTCTGGAGAAACTTCCACCTCACCCTCAACATTGTCCAACGACAAATCTTTCTTCCTCCTCTTCTTCAATCCATCTTCTCTCTGAGTCCGTCGTCTTTTCGATTCACGGTCTCTAGCACAGCTCTGGTTCTCCCTCCTGGTTACCGGTTTTCATCGTCTGCTGTCTCTTGCACAATGTTCTAGAGGCAAGACTCGCTATACATCTGATCATTCCTCCTCTATCGAATATTCTATTTTCTACGACTTTGTCTGGCCGCAAGCTTTATTGCTCCCGTAGCCAATCGAACTTGGTAAGCATCATATATACACCAGTCCTTCAATTGGCTTGCTCTTTATCCTGTAATGGCCTCTCTCTGACCTTCAACACCAGCTCATCTACTATCCCTGCCGACTTTAGCTTCACCGACCCGAATACAACCGCTCGTAATGGCTTCCGAAGCTCCCACCGGTGAGCTTTCTGCTGCCCAGAAGCTCATGCAGAAGCACGCTGCGGCTCCTCATCATGTCATCGTCGAGGATGTGCCTGATGAGGACCTCCCTATCCGTTCTCCTGCCGAAGCCTCCAGCTCTGCCGAAGCTCCCGCTCCTACTCCCAAGGCAGCCCCCAAGCCTGCTTCCAAGACTCTCGATACCCAATCGCATGAGTTGTTCCCTGAGCTTGGTGCTCCCAAGGGCAAGTCCGCCAATGTGGCGCCCATCTGGGGAGCTAAGACAGCCAACGGCGCCACTTCTAACGGCGGCTCTCGCTCGTCTACTCCTGCCTCTGGAGCTGTTACTCCCAACAAGCCTATGGTCATCCCTGGTCGCAATGTCGAGACAGTCACTCTGGATCCTCAGTACATCATGGCTCGTGGCCAGCTGAAGAGGCCTATTCCCGACATCATCAAGGATATCAACCGCAGGTCTCGTGCCAACGTCACAATGGCTACCTCTACCAACGGACGCTACAAGTTTGATGCTACTGGTCCTCAGGATGTCGCTCAACAGGCGCTCAAGGACCTTGTTGCTCAGATCGGTACTCGAGTAAGTTTGCCCCTTTGCATCTTGTGTATACTAGACTAACACCTGTCAGACTGCCATCAAAGTTCCCATTCCCCAGTCGACTCGTGCTCACATCATCGGCAAGGGAGGTTCCATGATCAAGGCCCTCCAGGAGAAGACTGGTGCCAAGATCCAGCTTCCCAAGGTCGACGAGAACAACCCTATCGATGAGGAGGATGACGATGCTACCATTGATGTCACCATTGAGGGTAATGCCCTTTCTGCTGCTTCCGCCCGAGATGAGATCCTCAAGATCGCTGGTGAACGATCTGCCAATGTCCAGACTAAGGTTCGGGGCATCCCCACCGCTTTCTACCCTTTCATTGCTGGCCGTGAGAATGCTTTGGCCCAGGCTCTCGAAGATGACAACGGTGTTCAGATCCGAGTCCCTCCTATTCAGGCTTACTTCTCAGGCCAGAACCCTGTCACTGCTGTTCCTGACCAGTCTCCCGTTTTCGCTCCTGCTGGCAACGACGAGAGCCACGTTCAGCTTGCTGGTGATCGTGCTGCTGTCCAGAAGGTTCGCGCCGAGATTGAGCGCCAGGTCGCTGAGCTCCACAAGCAGCTCGCCGCCGAGCAGCTGGCTATCCAGCGCGGCCGTCACCAGTTCATTATCGGTGACAGAGGTGTTCCGGTAGACCAGTTCTTCGCTGATACTGGCTGTGCCATCTTGCTGCCCTCCGATGAGGATGACGACACCGTCACCGTAATTGGACCTGCTGACCAGGTTAACGCCGGTCTGGAGAGGGCTATGGATCTGGCAATGGGTATGCAGATGTCCAACTTGGACATTGCTCGATTCCACCGTAACGCCCCCGGTGGTGCTGCCATTCACGCTGGCAACGTTACTCGATATCTGCGACAGCGTAAGGAGATTGAGCGTCTCGAGAAGATCTACAACACCCACATCAACACCCCGTTCTCCGAGGGTGGTGCTCTCCCCTGGGAGCTTTACTCTCGTGAGGGTAAGAACGCCATTCGTGCGCAGTCTGAGATCACCGGTATCATCAACGCCCAGCCTCCTTCTCGCATGGCCTCCATCCCCGTCGATCCTTTCTTCCACCAGCATCTCCGCAACAACATCACTCGACAGGTCAAGAGCGACTACGGTGTCCAGGTTGTCGTACCTGAGGCCTCGGAGGGCAACGTTCCTGTTCTCCTTGTTTTCGAAGGCCCTGACCCTGCTGATGGTCCTTACCAGTTGCCTCGCACCAAGCCCTCAGATGCTGATGTTCGAGCTTTCAAGCAGGGACTGGAAGAAGCTCAGAAGCACATTATTGATCTGATCAACAAGCAGGAAGCCATTACCACTGCCACTCTCGATGTCCCGGCCAAGTTCCATGAGAGACTTCGCCGTTTCATCAAGAAGGAGCAGGAAAGCCGAAAGGCTGACCAGATTCCCGTCCGCGTTACCAAGGTCGGAACTACCATTACTCTTCGCGGCCCTGCCTCTGCTGTCGAGTCTCTTGCCGCTAAGGCCAACGCCTTTGTTGAGCAAGAGAAGGAGGACGAGAAGGAGCGTGGATTCACCTTGTCTTTTGACTTCCCTCAGAAATTCGCCAACCACCTGATTGGCAAGGGTGGTAGCAATATCCGTGAACTTCGAGACCGCTTCGATGTCGAGATTCAGGTTCAAGATGGCAAGGTTGAGCTCAAGGGTCCCAAGGCTAAGGCTGAGACTGCTCGCTCCCACATCCAGAGTCTCGCTCGGACACTGGCGGATGAGACAACACACACTCTCAAGATTGACCCCAAGTACCACAGGGAGTTGATTGGCGCTCAAGGAAGCCAAATCAACCGTCTGCAGACCCGCTACAAGGTCCACATCTTCTTCCCTCGATCTGCAAAGGCTGCGGACGAGGAGCAGTCTAACGCTGACGCCGAAGAAGGTGCCAAGCCTCGACGACAGCAGCCTGCTGATGAGGTCATCATCCGGGGTCCCAAGAAGGGCGCTGATGAGGCCCGGGACGAGATCTACTCCCTCCACAAATACCTCGAGGAGCACTCAGCCACTGCTACTGTTCCTGTTAAGCAAAAGCAGGTTGGATCTCTGATTGGCCAGGGTGGTGCTGCTCTTGACGAGCTCCGCCAAGCTACTGGTGCTAGAATTGATGTGCCCCAGGATCGGGACACCGAAATTGTCGAGATCCAGATCAAGGGTACCGCTTCTCAGGTTGCTAAGGCCAAGAAGGTTCTCGAGGAGAAGCGAGCCGTTTTCGACGATACTGTGGTTCGAACTCTTGACGTCGAGAAGAAGTACCACAAGGCTCTCATTGGTGCTGGTGGTAAGTTTCACTCTTTCGTTTTTAGACAAACGTTTACTAATTCTGATAGGTTCTAACCTCCGCGACATTGTTGTCAAGGCTGGTGGCTCCGACGACCGACGAGAGCTCGCCCGCACCATCCAGTTTCCCAAGCAGGAGGCTGATGGCAACACAATCAAGATTGAAGGCCGTACTGATGTTGTGGACAAGATCGTCCAGCGCATCCAGGAAATTGTTGGCGAGCGTGAGAACCAAGTCACCGAGGTTGTAGATGTTCCAATTGAGAACCACCGCTCCCTCATTGGACGTGGTGGCGACACCAAGCGCCAGCTTGAGTCCAAGTTCACCGTCTCCATCGATGTTCCTCGACAGGGCGATGGCAAGACAGGTGTTAAGCTCACTGGCCGACCCGAGAACGTGGCCAAGGCCAAGGAGCACATCCAGGGGCTTGTCCAGCAGCAGCAGGGCGAGACCATCCAGGTTCCTCGCAACCTCCACCACTCCATCTCCAACGGTGGCCAGTTTTTCCGTCAGCTTCGAAACAACTATTCTGTTACTGTTGACCATGCTGGACAACCTCTTCCCGCCAAGCCTGACTCTTCTACTCGCTCCAACGTCGGAGCTCTGCCTCTGATCACTGACGAAGACGATGCCAGCTCTGAGGCTCACTCGTGGAAGGTTGTTCAGATTGATGCTGGCGATGATGGTGATTTCCCTTGGGTCCTTCGCGGTTCATCTGAGAATGTTGAGAAGGCCAAGGATGCTATCGCCAAGGCTCTTGAGCAGGCGAAGAAGAGCGACGCTACCGGTTATCTTGTCCTCCCAGACCCTCGCACTTACCGACATGTGATCGGCCCCAACGGCTCCAAGGTCAACGCCATTCGCAAGGAGAGCAACTGCAAGATCCAGGTCCCTCGCGACCAGGCCAAGGATGAAGCCATCGAGATCGTTGGAACCAAGGAAGGAGTTGAACTGGCCAAGGACCTTATCCTTGAAGCTGTGCGAGAAGGCAGCAACAAGGCCCGAGAATAATGATTGACGGGTTGATATTGTGATGATCTGTATCATGACCATGACAGCACACGGAGCATTGCCGGAGAGAACGAATATTTGAAATAAAAGCACAGTTTCAAGTTAATAAAGTATTAATATGAATAAAATAATGATGTATTATCTTTGCTCTATCGAACTTGAATCGCATGCGGATGTGTCTCTTATTCGTGTTCGTAACTCGCTTGCTCAGGAAATTGTATCAATTAAACTATCACGTGAACGCCATGAAGCTCCCAATCTATAGGACCATTCCGTAGGACACTCCGTAGGACATTGACATTTGCACACCGCCCACCTATATATCAGCGTTTCTCGCAAGTTGTAGGACTCAAGTCCTTTGTTGTAAAGCTCCTACTCTAGGTTTTGGAGAGAAAACTGGCCAGATGGGTTCCCAATTGATCCCCGCTACAGCCCCCTGGGACGCAGTCTCAGCCCAGGAACAGCTCTTCGTCCTAATCACAGGCGCCAACAGGTTTGCTATACAACCTCCCACCAAAAAAGAAGTGTCTTTAACTAACAATTATCACAGCGGTATTGGTCTCAGTATTGGAGAACGACTCATCGACGAATTCCTCGCTACACGATCTTTGCGCTCGCATCTTATCCTCATCCCGACTACACGATCCAAATCCAAGTCCTTGCAGACGATCAAGGTTCTTCGCGACTATGCACGAAAGACGGCACAGACTTCTAAGGAACTGGAGTCAAGAGTCGGAAGCTCGTATCGCTGGCAGGACACTGTTGCGAGAGTACATGTGCTGAGCTTGCAGGTTGACCTTTGCGACCTACGTGGGGTGTACGCCTTTGCGGATGCGCTGGTTCACGGGCCAGTGAGTAATCCTGAAGGTTTAGAGGGCGAGTATCTTAAAAATGTGCGCATTCCACGGTTGGATACTGTGGTTTTCAATGCTGCATATGGTGGTTGGTCAGGTGTCAATTATCCCAAGGCCATATGGGTTATCTTGACCGAGGGGTTGGTGCAGTCTGTCACTTGGCCGAGCTTCAAGATGGCACTTCCTACGGCTCGCTTGAACGATAAGCCTAATTATAACTACGTGAGTTCAATTCTGGATGTGAAGAGTTCAATTGATTAACACTGTTTAGCCTAAGGAGCCGCCACTGGGTGAAGTTTTTACGGCGTGTGTCTTTGGCCATTATGTATTAGCTCACGAACTTCTTCCTCTGCTCTGCCGTCAATCCGAATCCGAAGCACCAGGTCGTTTGGTTTGGTCTAGTAGTCTTGAAGCTATTGATCGTGTCCTGGACATGTCCGACTTTCAAGGCTTCAATTGCGAGGGCCCGTACGAATCTGCCAAGCGAGTAACGGATATCCTTTCCCTTACTGCGACCCTCCCAGCCGCTTTACCATCGTCAAATCGTTTTTTCACCCCTGACGATCCTGCTGAAGCCCGTGCCAAGCCCGTACGGCCGCGCATGTATCTCACTCACCCGGGTATTGTTGCCAGTACATTGTTTCCTGTTCCTTGGTTTTTCATGTGGGCGTACGAGCTTGCGCTCTTGATAAGTCGTTGGATTGGTTCGCCTTGGCACAACACAGACAGCTACACCGGTGCTAAGTCGCCTGTTTGGATTGCCCTACAGGAGCAATCTGCGCTTGACGAACTGGACGCTGAGCACATCAAGTGGGGCAGCAGCTCAAACCGTCACATGCAAGTTGAAGTCAAGAAAACAGAAGTCGAAGGATGGGGCTGGGAGGGCAAGGTCGAAGATGCAGCGGCCCTCAATGCCGACACCGCTGTTGGTGTTTTCAAAAAGACGGTTGGGCGTAAAAGGGGAGCTGTCGACGTGACAAAGGAAGATATTGTCAGGTTTGAGGAACTAGGTGCTGAATCATGGAAAAATATGGAAAACATGCGACATGAGTGGGAGAAAATTCTTGGCGTCAAAAAGGCATAGGGCTATTCCAGCAGTAAAAGATATAATCACGGGTAAAGGACATCCGGCGTCGAAGTAGAAAAGGAACGGGTATATTGCGACAATGACAGGCAGAAATGATTGCTGTACGAACAATATTAATACTACTACTACTAGTAGCTCCCGGTGTTCATCCCTCGAACGCCATGCTTAAAACCGACATTGAGACGTCTCTGCTCATGAAACAAACCCCTCACGGGTTGGTGGCCACGGTGGTGTTCGATCGATTCTGTTCATCAGAGCGGATGCGACGTAGTGCCGTCTTGTGCTCCCGGCCGAAAAGCCCCAGGCACAAGGGGAGGGGCACGACGGCAAGAGCCAGTACCGCTTGGAAGATCAACGCATTCTTCATGTTCTTTGGGGGATTTCCATTTTTGCCTGCTGCAAGCGCATCACTAATAATGATGAAAATAGCGCCAAAGAGCTGACCCATAGCCCATGCCACAGTTGAAGTAATCTCGGGGCTGAGTGGATGGCTCAATTCGATGAGGAACTCGAGTGCAACAGGGACAAGTGAAAAGGACGATGCGCCCAAGATAGCGAGGACCACGTAAGGTCCGGCCACGTCTCGGGTTTCCGGCATCCAAATAAACACCAAGTAGCTGATACCAACCAGAGGTACAAGAATCTTGAGTGTCAGAAGGAAACTCTTTGTGCGATCGATGATCGGAGAAGATATTGCGGATGCGACAAGACCAACAACAATCAAAACTGCACCACCGATACCAGCCTCATCATCACTAATGCCATAAGGTGTGAGCATCTGATTAAGGAGAGAAGAGATTGAGTTGAAGAACCCGACATAGACGCCGAATGGAATGAGAATCAACCAAATTTCCAAAGAACGGCCCAGAACACCGATGGACTCGCGGAGACTGAGCTTAGGGGTCTCAGAAGCAGGACCAACCGGCGTAGGAGGTTTGGCAGGGACAAGGAAAGCCGGAAGGGCGCAGACGGTTGACTATGGCTGTTAGTTGGGTCAGGCTGCAATCATGGGGAGAACCTACGATGATGGAGATGTAGAGGACCATGCTGGAAACATCGCTAGATTTCTTTACCATGAATGGTGTAACGAGCTGTCCGATTGCTGCACCAAATGGGTTTGCCAGACTCGTCAAGGCTGTTGCGGCAACGCGGCCACGGTTAGTGAACCACAAATCCGAGTATCGAGTTGGTGCTGCAAGGATAAACGGCTGGGCAAAGCCAATGACAATCTCTCCCGCCATGGCACAAGCGATGTTTCCACCGCTAGCTTTGGTAGAACCGGCATATCGAATCCAGTTGCCGATGAGAATGAGAACAGCAGATGCCATGAAGGCCAGCTTGGGACCTCGATGAAGAATGGCAATGCTGATGGGGAAAACGGCCACAAATGCGAGAAAGAAGGCAGTACTGATCCAGTTGATTGTCGATTCGCGGACATTATAGTACTCGGCAGCGTGTGATGCTACTGGTGCAAATGTCATCCACTATGAATTGAGTCAGCATGCATATATCGTGATTCGGTTAGTGGTTGGAACTTTAATCTTACATCCCAAGACACAATGATGTTCATCAGCGTAAGCTGAGCGAGACCAAACCATCGTCGTTTGTATGTACGGTACTCGGTCGAGGTTCCTTGGCGAATGCTACCGTCTCCCTCCCCGTCGCCGTCGCCGGTTTCTCTGGACTCGCGAAGGGTGAAGTCGCGCGAGCCAAGCTTCTGTTTGCGCCAGAAGCGAACGCCAGGGCCGTCGCTGCTCATGATGCCGATGGGTCAAGAGTGCTTTGTGTTTGATGTTTCCTTTGGCGTACGTTGATTACAAGTCCAAGGCGAAGATGCGAGAAGGTGGAGTTAAGGAATTGCGCGGAGAGGAGAGCGAGCGTTCTAAGTAATCGATTCGCGATGTTGATCAGTGGTGACAGGGACAGGGTTGCAGTGTGCGGTTTCGACGGCAGTGTCAACTAGTGTCAGTATTGATACCCACTGCCAGCCAGCGCCAGTGCCAGTACCAGTGTAGTGCTGGTGCAAGTGGCAGTTTCAAGAAGCCCAGTAAGTGAGGGCAAGCTCATATGATGTCCGACTATGGCGGCATATGTGAATGAGAGTGTGATTCAGTGATGGTAATAGATCAATGGAAAGATGAATGGTAATGTGTCGAAAGAAAAAGGAGTCTCAGCAGATGATCGAGGACTGGTCTTCAAGACCACCGCATCACCTCACAAATTCAAAGTCGCCTCACAGGAATGTCGTCTTTTCCGAGCGGATCTTTCGGTTGTTGGTTCAACCCGACAGTTGTTATTTGACGATTGATTGCCAGGCAGGGTTCCTCGTCTCGGCCGGAACTTTCACCTGAGTATCTAATTAGGGGTACTTTGACTGATTGACGTGATGGGTCGATCGGTTGCGGGCGGTTTCAGCTTGGCGATCCTAGTAGATTTGCTGTCGAAGGAAGCATTGGATATGGAGTCGACGGGTAGTTAGTCGAATATAAGAAACAAAGATCTCATTCTTGAACCAGATTGAACAAAAAAGAGGGGGTTGCTCATTCTAATCTATAACTATTGGAAGGACCCAAGGTTGGACTGCTTGGATCTCAACTGCCATTAAACATAAAACCCTGAAAACTCGCCCTTCCACAACAGGAAATAGCGTGGTACCTTTGCTATCACCTGCACTTTCCATAAATCTGTTTTGAGTACGACAAGCGACGCTAGTGGTAACGGCTTAAAGCTCCCGTCATCGATAGGCTGCTCCAGACCAGGATTGGAACTCCCTAGTTGTCACATCTTCAAGCTTCTACCAACCGAGCGTAGATTAATTACTAACTTGATATAGCCCTTGGCCGACCGTCACTGGGTTCTTTGATCCACGATACGAAAAAAAGAATTATCGTTCGTTAAGTCGTGGTGAAAATACCTCGATGCTGGGTTGGTAGTTGGTAATTGACAGATCTTGAGCTTCCATGACACTCTCTGTCAATCATTCCAGTCCATCAACTGCAAGAAGCTCCAGGTCGTTCAGCTGTCAGTTCAACGGACTGTGAACTCTAAAATTGAGGGGAAACGAGACCAACTATAGAACCCAGGATCGGTTAAGTTCCCATGTAACGGTACATGCAGTCTCTCCAACCTGGCAACTTGTCTTGTTTAACCGAATCATGTACGGTGCGGTTATCAAACAATGCAATTAGTATTATACAGCGTCCCAAAGGTAGATCTACCCTTATCAGAGATTTGCATGTACTTTCCATGCCTGCCTTACTATTGTTCCAAGAAGACAACGTTGTGATTCGAGCGGAAACACATGAAATTTCCTATGGATTAGAATCCATGATCTGATCGAAATTGCGAGAAAGGCCAGTTGAGATTGACCAGCAGCTAGAGAAAGAAAGAAGCCGAAACTAAGCCATACCAGCCCCAACCCTGTAAAGGTCAAACTATGCTTTCACCCGGCTCTATTCAGGCCCATGCCTCTCTCCTGCGTTTCCACCTCTGTTTAAAAAAACCCTCCCGAACTTGAGCATCCAACCAGAACTGTGCCGTGCTTCCGACCTACAACCACATACATTCAATTTCGTATTGATCACCGAGGTCTCACGTGCACGGTGTGTTTGAGTATCAACCTGACTGCCGTTTCATAAAAGGTTTATACGGCAATGTTGAAAACAAGCGTACTCCCTAGGAGGTTGAGTATGATGGAATGATTGGCTAATTGCGAGTTAGAGGAACTTCCTCCGGACATATGGGACTCGTATATACCAGGAACCCTCATGCAACTATATTATTACTATGATCCACCTGAATCATTACTGCATTGGCAAATACTCGCAAGTTTTCAAATGTGATATATCATAAGATCCCCATGCGTCGTTTGTTTGCCCGAATACAATATACGATCTTCGTATCCAACGATACACCAAGCGCCTCAATGCCAACGGCTCACACAACAGCGACAAGAGAAGCGCAATTCTTAATTATCAGAAGCTGAGATGTCACGCATCCCCTGCGACAGGCCAGATTCACCGCAGTCGCTAAATCAAGTGCGGCGTAAAGTCAATCAATGGTCTAGATATAAAGTGCAAGAAATCTATTCAGGCGTAAGAGCGTATGGTACAGAGAGAGTCGACATCAGAGAAACCTCTGGACGACTTGATACCCAACAGATGAGCATTCGTACGAGGAAACAGCCTTCCCCAGTGGAAAGCATTGCCTCGTTCCGGCTCTAGGTATCTTTTCGACGTGTATGTAGCCATTCCATCGTCGTAGGAACCGATAACCCCATGATGCGAATTTACTTGAGCTGGGACCAAAGCTTGGGAGCGGCGCAAGCGGTCGCGCAGTGGGCAAGGTGGAAGACTGGATGCACGTTAGTAACTGATGCTACAGGGGAGATTCGGGGCCCGCGGGATGCATGACGCAGTTGGCTTCAGATTGACATACACTCTTCGACACAGTCCTCCTTGGCACCACCCTCGCTCTCCTGTTGCTGAACACGCTCGACGCACTCGTCGAAGTGGTGCTTGGCGGGGGCACATTGGGGAGAGTTCTTGCACTCTGTGAATTCGTTAGTATATGCGTATTGCGGGTTATTATCGCGTGTAGGTGTAAAGCAGTCGCTAAAATCGCTCGTGGCTGCTGGAACCGGATACTCGCATGGGTGATTGACGAACCTTCCTCGAGGGTCTCCTTCTGATCGACAAGTTCCTCCTCGTCATCTTCCTCCTCCTCTTCCTCCTCCTCTTCTTCCTCGGCCTCCTCCTCCTCGGGCTCGTCCTTGGACTCGGTCTTGGACTCGTTCTCCTCCTGCCATTCATCAGTACTAGATCAATCGGATCGGCAAGGCATTGTATGCGCTCTTCAAGACGTCGTGGCACAGTTGTTCAACATCATGACCGGAGACAGAAAATGCCTTGCTCAGGAAAATCCCGTACCTGGGGCTCCTCAGCAGGAGCCTCGGCCTCAACGACGCTCCATGGCGTCACAGCCTCGACAATATCGGTGAAGGCGTCCCAGATACCCATTGTGACAGGCGAGAGAATTCACAATGACGAGTGGTGATTTCGATTGAGGTGTCGTTCGTCGATTCGTCGTTCCTAATCGTAAGAGGTCGGAAGCTCTCGGCCAAGGTCACGAAATGAAAACTGATCCGGAATTGAGACATTTTGATTGGTTAAGCAGAGCCGACTTTGTCATCAAACATCACGTGATCTGAAACGTGATCAGTCCTTTCCCATCTACCGACCGGACTTCAGCCGCAAAACTTCTGGTATTGGAAAGAGCATGAACAAACTGAAGATATTTATTTTTATCATGTTGAATGGCTATTCAAAATCGCTTTCTTTCTAAATTTTGGATAACTTCAGGCAAGAAATAAGAAGAGTCTCAGGCAGTGTCATAATTCTAGCAGATCCGTCGCAATACATAAATCCGAGAAACAACAAGACATAATACAACGAGTTTATGAATACTGTGCTAAATCTTGGTATCTGTAATGCGACCACAGCTATGGCGTGGTTTAGTGCGGCCGTTAATCATCATTTTCGTATGCTCCCCGATCAATTTCGCCCCGGACATGATCCTCCAATCGAATATTCAACTGCTGCGCCTGTGCCTCATCGTAATTCGGTGGTGGTTCATCCGGTGCCCTGGCACTGGCAGCACTCTCGGATCGATTGGGGCGAACATCCGATGTGGTTGATGCAGATGCTTGTTGTGCGGAGGGAGCTTCATAGGCGGGCAGAGGTTCATCGGGGACGTCAGCACCAGGGCCCATCTCGCGGCGCATCTCTTGGTACTGGTGGAGGCGCTCCCGCAGCCTGATATAAGCTTCATTGAAATCCATCATGCCTCCATCTGAAAATGTGAATTTGACCTCAAGTCGAGGAATATCCGGTGGTATGCCACCACCAGATACAGGGATGCAGTCTGATTTCCAGACCCATCCCCACCACATAGAAGACGATGTGGTAGAATCTTGGAACTTGAGAATTGGAGCGCTGAAAGACTCAAATTTTGGTTCTTGTGTAGGTTTTAAAGGTAGGTATACGATCTGAGGTGTCAGTAAAATAGGGAATCATGTTGAGGATTTCGACTTACTCTCTTGTTGGTTAGGAAGAGGGTGCCTCTATCACTTTTGCGTTGAAACGAGGCACATCGTGCTCTCAGCTCCTGGGGCACAGACAGGTCGCATGAGATTCTCGATTCGAGCTTCATCAAGATGCGTTCATTGCCTAGCTTGACGAAGCCGCCCTGGTTGAGCATAACCCAGCTATCGGCATTGTCAGGATCGACGGGCCGCGAAGGAGGACGGCTCGTTATAAGATAGTCATGAGGATTGTCCATTATAGGGCGGGGTCCATGACTCCATGGGCCGTGGATGGCGGGGCTGTTGAACGGAACGGGCTGCGCCGTGGCCGCCGTGCGCCGAGGGGGTAAGGCGGAGAAGACGGAGGAGGCAGACGGGGAGGAAAGACGGAAGAAGGGCACGGAGAGAGGGACGGGGACGGGGGTATTGGTAGGGGCACGGAGCAGGGGGAAGCGCAGGGCTGACGGTCTGTCTGTAGGTAGTCTACAAGACTGGACAGGCAAGTGAATCAGGGACCAAGAAGGAAAGGTTGAAAATAGCGTAGACAAGACAGGACGGGAAGAGGAAAGGCTCAGAGAAACAGATTCAGAGAAAGGTTCGCGAAAGAGGCTTACTTTATCGACATTGTCGCGTACAGGGTTCAAGCGACCCTAGCTCGTGGGCAAATGGCTCCAGGCTCCGTACCGGCAGGTTCAGGACGTGCAGGCAGCTTTAGTAGCTCCGAGATCTTGGAGCAAGGGCTCTGGCTCTGGCTGCGGCGGCCGGGTTGACCTTTGGCCTTGTCTTGGGTCTTGGGGCCTGTGGTGGGGGGTGGGCCCTCTCTGTTATGTTATGTTTCGTTCCGTTTTGCGAGCGAGCGAGCGAACGAGTCTGGCCAAGTGTAAACAGGTAGGTAATAGGTACTGTACGGAGCAGCCAATGTAGACAGACAGAGTACAACGTAGGAGAGAATGAGTCAGCCGAGGACGACTCTCAGGGCTGTGGAATAGGATCAGGACGACCCGAGGCCAAGGTACAGGATACCTAGACTGGGGGGTGACGAGACAAGAGAAGCGAAGCTGCAACGGTAGGATATTCTAGGCCAAGCAAGCCAAGCCAAGGGTAAGAGGCGAAGGAACGAGGTGAAGCAGAGCAGACAAAGCTTGACTGATTGATGAGCGAACTCAACGGGACGGAACGAAACGAAACTGGTGGCTGGAAGTGGTGCCGTAATGAGGTGGGGGAGGCGGCGATTTGATCGAATTTGCGGGCGATGACTTGATTTGTGGGCGTTGGGTCAAGTTCAAGCCGAGTCGAGTTGAGTCAAGCCAGGATGAGCACGATGATGATGTGGATGGTGTGATATCAGAACCGACACAGTACAGTTGGTAGGTATACTGCTAGCCAAGTAGGAAGGTTCTAGGTAGGAGATAGGTGCAGAGAGGGACGTGCAACAAAAGCAAATAGAAGCTGCTAAACCTTGGAGGTAGGATGGATGTGATGAACGTAATGCGGAAGGAATCACTCAACCATGGATGGAGAGTTTTAGTGGATAGAGTAAGGTTAGAGATGCAAAATTTGGGCTTAGGCACTGGCGCTGGCGCTGGCGCTGGTGCTGTCGCTGCCCTGTGTGCGGATCGTCTTTTTTGGGCCGAGCCGCGCGGATGATCTGGGTAAAGAACTGCCTGTTAACGTTAAGGCCTTTCCAGGTGACATTCCATAATTATCATTGGTCAAGTCGAGAGAATAGTGCGAGCTACACTATCGCAGTCCCTGTAACGTAGGTATTAAGGTCAGGTTTAGGCATTGAAACAACCCACCACGTGCTTTCCTGAACCGAGTCTTTTCCTTTTTCTGTTACATCCGAACTAAGTAACAATCGCTGAATACAACTGTACCACTCTCTTGGGAAACATCCTGGCCAATCTCAAACACGCCCTTTTGCAACCAACTAACAGCTCCTCAGCGAACTGATGCTCCATCCAATTTCGTTGTTATGGGGGGCCCCTGGTGTTTTGTCAGGTTCGACTGGTCTTCACTGAGCCACTCTTGCAAAGCCAGACACTGTTGATCAAAGTCAACTCTCAGGATCGTCTCTCAAAAAGTCAAGAGCTTTTTACGCCCATCAGGTATCAGGCAAGGCGAGGTTCTGCAGCTCGAGTCGATCACCCGTCGTCTCCGGCCCCAGAAGACTACACCAAGGACAAGGACAGCGTCTCGACTCTCTAGAACACAGACAACCGTCGTTGATCCACAGGGGAAGGAATCCCACCGTGTGGGCTGGCAACGTCAGTTCCATTACCCGACATGCTTGTCCACGTTAGCGAAAGCTACCCAGGTTAGCAGGTCAGGTTGTAACTAGGGCCCATCTTTACCAGTCCAGCATCCACCAACAACTCGACATTGACCCCAGCCAGGCCAGGAACAACTGTAACCATGATCAAAGAGTAGAAGATGTTTAACGTGGAGGCACGTGGTCCCTCGCCGAATCTGACATGATCACGAGTCCCGACTATCAAGACTGATGGCTGACTACCTACCGAGATGAGATGAGATGGGAGGGGGGTATCGGTCAAGTACTGTTCCATACAGTATCGCCATGATGGCATGCATCATTTAGTTACATTGTGCCAACAGCTTGTGCAGCAGCCCCGTCCACGCCTGGGTCGTGGGGCAGAAATAAAACATTGTTTATGAGCGTTGGCTTCATCAATGGGAGGGATTCTCGAAAGACTTTGACAATGCTATAGGTTTATTAAGTACCTGAAGCTGTTTCGAGCATGGCACTTGATCCTTTTGAGTACATATGCTCGGACAAGGCTCAGCAGTTAGACTAACAAAACCAGTGTTCCAACTAACCCGCAGTAATTCTTTCCACCATGCAAGTTGCAACTCCAAATGCAGTCAACAACGGTCAATCTTGACAGAGCAAGTCTTGCTACTACCCACGCGTTCCACAATACTTTCGGTTCCTATCCTATTAAAGAGTAGCCTGGCTTCCCATTGGGTAAGATATTCGACATTTCTGAACCATGAGCCACCATGTCAGAGTCAGAAGAACCCAGTGTCCGTGTGTCTGGGGTTGATAGAGCGGTTAGTTAAGGGTTGAGCTACCAACCCTGACTAGTAACTATTATAGTGTGACATGTAGCTAATTACTGTATGTACATACTTCTGACAGTATCTACTGTAATTTATTACACTGAAAATTGATATACACCACGAGATACTGGATGATCTTACTATTCCCAAAGAAAACCATCCGATGCCATCCAATATACGGTCTAGTTTCTGTCCAAGGGATTCAAGTCTTTCATGTACCGAGAACATATGCACCTAGATGGATGCTATTATGGGTACTAGTAGGCAAAAGCAAGCAATGTGTTGGTTCTATGTCGTATCTTGGTCAGTTTCATGATAGAGTAACTTACTGAAGCACCCATACTACATACATAACTTCCAGCTCCAGCTCCCGCTCCCAGCCCGTCTCCCCGGCTTCATCATTCACCACTCACGTTTCAATCGCTTCCAAAAGTCTTCCTGAAACACCCAGCCTCCCCGGCACATGATTATGTCTCAACATGACTCGTTATGCAGAGTGAGCACTGAGGAGTGATAGACGGATAGCCACGGTGGTGACGAAAATACTGACTTTTCGACACCCCTTCCATCGTGTCGTATCCCTTGTCTATAAGACACGTCATTTTCCTCAAATCGCAAGCTTTTACTAACCGATTGATACTAGGGACGGATACGACACGTAGTAAATCCTGCGTCATACTGCACCAAGAGCTACTGTACGGCACAAACCTTCGTGCGAATAGTTCAAACGGGTACGCCAGAAGAGAAAAGAGTCAACAACAACAACAACAAGGGATAACAACACGTCGGTTGCTAGTCTAACTAGTTTCTCCGCTTGAGCTCCTAATCTATCTCCGTCACTAGCTTTGCATTTGCAGCCGCGAATAAGAAGTTGTTTCTCGTCGACTTCCAATTCCCGCCCTAGAAATAATTACACGGTTTCATGATTGGCTTCGGGCAACCTCTTTCCCTTGTCCTCCCCACCGAGACCTTGCATGCTAACATGTGTTGGTAATGGCTCTGATTGGGCTGAACGTCCGAGTTGATGCGAGGCTCCGGAGTCATGGAGCTCGGAGTCCCGCTACAATATTGAACCTCCTCCACCGATTGCTGGCAAGCTCTAAACCGGCACCGTACGCACTTACAACGTCAAAAAGGACCTTCACCTCTCAAACCTGCAACTTATTGAGAGGCTTTTGCTCACCGACTCGTCCGTATTCGCTTAGCATTCCTGCTCTAGGACACACAGCCAGCATGAGTTACCAAGCCCAAGACCTGACCAAGCTGCAGCAGTACTCGGCGTGCGATATTTCAGATGCCCTGCTCAAGCTAAAAGTTCCAGGAGCCGGCTTTGTTGCCGATTTGAACCTTTACAGCCCTCCCGAGGGTGATGGAGTATCAGTGACTGTTGCGCCAGTTTCAACGGTCCTGTTTGCTCCGAAGGGACAGGACATTGCCGAGACACAAAGGAATATACCCGAAGGAGCGCACTGGGCTGATCTGACGGAACCAGGTACCATTGTGGTTCTCAAACAGCCAGACGGTCAAAAGAATGCCGTCTGCGGGGGTATAATGGCGATTCGCATGAAAGTGTGTCAAGCCAAGGGCATTGTCGTGGCAGGGCGGGTCAGAGATATTCAGGAACTAAAGAGCACCTCTCTACCGGTGAGTCCCATAGACCCTTTTGCTCTGGGTAAACTGAACCGAGATTTGTAGATTTGGGCTCGAGGGCTGTCCACTATTGGAGTCGGTGGAGGTAGCGTGCCCTGGGCGATTCAGGTACCTCTCGACATTGACGGTAGTCTCGTCTGTCCCGGCGACCTGGCATTTAGCGACCCAATCAACGGGGTAGTCGTCATTCCCAATGACAAGGTTGCTTCGGTCATTGAGTTGCTGCCCAAGCTGACAGCGGCTGATGACAAGGTCAAAGAGGATGTTCTCGGTGGATCAACGGTCTACGAGTCCTTCAAGCTCCACCGAAGTAATATATGAAAGACCTTTGGAGCATATAACGATGTGACGACAAGAACGATATCATCGTACATTGCAAAGGCAGGGCCCGGCAAACTACTAATTGGCCACAGTGGGTGTTGGGCTGGTCTTTGAGTCGTGCCGTCACGAGCTACACATCACAGAACTTTATCAGATCTACAAGCAATTTGTGCCAAGCAAGTAGCTCAGGGGTACGGACGGATTGACAATACAGTTGTGTTTTATGTTTTATGTCATCAGTTCATTAACATGCCATCATCAGAGTAGGATCTCTACCATGACTTCCAAAACCAACAATCAACCTTTAGCTCCAGACCAATAAGGAAATACAATGCAAGAAGGAAACATATGCTGGCAGATCAAGACATGTGCCGGCTCATGACAGCCACACATCCTTATCTTTACTCGGGGTGGAGGCTTTATCAAGCCTAAAATCAAGCTTGGGCATCTCAATCTTTGGCGCCGCTTCGACTGGTTTTTTCTGACCACCTCCGGCTTTCTTTGGCGAAGTCCGAGCGTCAGGGGGCGGGCCGTATCGCACGTCCTTGACATCCCAGCCATCTTCAACTGCCGCCCCGACCCAAGTCCGAAGACCATCGTGGACACTGCCATAGAACTTCTCTTTACACAAGCGCATGCTACCGCCTAGACAACGCTCCCATCCGGAAATACGAAACTGCGCGCGAAGCTCATTGCGCTCCTCGACTGTAGGTGTACAGGCCAGAATGGCATTCATAAGGTCAAGATGAGAAGCAAGGTAGTTGGTCGCGTCCCATTCAACTCCGCCCACATATGGTGCTGCCGGGACTGGTGGACGCTCCTGAGGGAAATGCCGAAGCATGTAGCTGTAGGGACCATTGGCGAGATCAGCGCTTGGGGGGCGGTCCGAAGGAAGGGATACGACGTTGACATTGTGAAGGAAGATCCAGAACACCTCTTTAGTGACACTGACGACCTCCTTATTCCAAACGCGGTATGGCCTCTCTTGTCTCATCTCCAGAACGAATGGCAACGGGCGCTGGTCCTCCTTGGGCTCAGGATCTCTGAGATGGGCGAGGATGCTCTGCGCACGTGCGACACGATCAGCCGGGCTAGCGGACTCGATATACGTGAACAAGACCGAGGTAACGATGTTGCGGGTGGTGAATTCGCTAGGACCCTTCTTTTCTGGATCAAAAAGCATGTGAAGGAGTTTTGGGAAGAGATCTGCCTGAATTGAGTCGAGGTATTGCATGGCACGAGCTGTCGTCGACAGTGCCTTGAGGCAGAGGAGATTCTCGTGAAGCAGCGCATCTTCATGTTCCTCCCTATCAAGAGTTAGTACAAAAACAACAAACACATTCTGGTCTTGACTTACCGCCACTCAACCTCCATGATGCGGTTGAGAAGATCTACAATCTCCTTCATGCCCCCCTGTTGGATAAAGTCCTCGATCCATGCTACAGTTTCATTCCTCAGAAGCAAGCGAAGCTTGTGAACCTTGCCAACCTCGACGAGCTGTGGCTTCTGAACCTTTCTAAGGTACGCGACGTAATCGCCAGGCCCCTGGCTGAGTTTGATCTTGGAGAGGATGCCCGAGTTGGAGATGGAACCGGTGGATGGAGATTCACTGACAACACTGTCTGTGGATTTGCTCCTGAAGTGGCGGCCAAGAGTCCCTTCGCCTTTTGATTTTTTGATCGGGGAACCGGGCTCCTTGGCCTCTTTCCTTCCTCGTGACAAGTTGAAGCTTTTGCCTCTTGATCGCTTCTGCTTCTCTTCATTTTGTGAGCCTGTTTCGAGGATCAAGCCGCTGTTGGCGCTGTCAGTCGAGCATGGTCTGTCTGATCTGGAACCATGTGACTCGGCCCAGTCCTGGCGGATAAACTCCATCTTGATTGTGTCGCTCAAATTTCTCATCTTGTATCTCTGGTTCTCGGGAATGTTTCGCCGATCCAGCATAGCTTCCAAGTGCTTGTCGATGTCTTTGGGATCGAGCGCTGGTGTTGTTGGCTCTGGTACGGTTGACGTCGACTTGGATCGCTTGTGGCTAAACGTAGTAAAGACGCTCAAGACTTTACCTCGACCAGTCCTACTTTGAGCCTCGGTAGAGTCCTTTGATCCTTTTCGGGAATCGTTGGAGGTGCGTGGCTTGGTAGGTGATGGTGGTGGCTCCATTTTACCAAGCATGGGGTGGTAAGACTTTGGTCGCTCCTTGACAACAGCTCGACTGCCAGTGTAACTTTCGTTGGCAGTCGGAGGCCTGGACTCATCCATGCTTCTGCGGCTGCTCTGTGTTTGTTCAATGAGCGGTCTGGATGCGAATTGAGAGTATATAGGTGTTTGCGCAGGGGCCGCTGCAGGCTCTTCTGGTGTTCTGTTCTCCTTGTCCTTGGATGAGCTCACGTCATCTTCTGAGTTAAATCTGCCCAAGTTTCGCAGGGTCTTGGGCTTGAGTAGGCCAGCGAGATTTGTCGCCGACTTTGGTCTTTTGGGTTTCGTGGGGGAGGGCTCGCGAGACTTGGATCCCTTGGCTTCCTTGCCTGATGCGGTTATGATGGTGAAGTTGCCGAAGCTGCTCTTCGTCGGTGACTGCGATCGGCCCCGGTCCTGTCGCTGTGGAAGACGTGGTGCAGACCCTTGCTGGTTGTACTGCAACTCCGCCAGCGCGCCAGGGTTGGAGTAGTTCTCGAATGCCATGATCTTGGGGTGGATGGGAGAGACGGGGGCATCGAAGGGGCTTTGGAAGGAATGGGTGTCGGTAGAGGCTTGACGACGATGTCTAAAGCCCTCGAAAATGGTCGACTTGGGCCGCGGTCTTCGGACCTGGTCGAAGCTATTCATGTCGTTCGGATTCATGGTTTCGTTGTGTTATATGTAGTATCCGTGCTTTGATATGACAGCTACTGGGTAGGCAAGGTAGTACTGGCGCTCGCCCACACCGTTTAAAGCAGATTCTAGTAGAAATGAAGATGTAAAGTAAAGTAAGATGGAAAAGCGGCAATGAACAAAAACAAGTCTCACACGGACCGGTGAGAATAAAAGCCAACAAAGACTGGAGATTGAGGGCTACGCCATTGCAAAGCAAAGATAATAAAAAAAAGTCCAGGTGAAGTCGAAGAGAAGAGCTGGGGGACTGGTAGTAGGGAAGCAAGGTCGTTTAGGCCAAGCTAAAGTCGAAGCACGGTTAGCAAGGCCGTTGCACTGTTTATTGGGGAACGGTCGTTGGCTAGGCGACGGTGAGCTATCTTATCGCACCAGTGACGGCGATGATGCTGATGCAGGATGGCGTGTACGAGCTTGGACACTATATTTCTCGGTAAGAAATCTGTTTACATGTTTTCTTTTCTGGGCATGCAATTAATTCGTGCACGAAATTAGCATTGTAATGCGGGTGAGGTCCAAAGAGGCAATTGGCAGCAAATAGTACCCAGTAAGTCTGTCTTAGTTGAACCGTTGATCAACCAACTTGCATTCCAACGTAGAGTTTATGAGTCTAGAACAACGTCTTTCACCTAGCTCAATCGACTCTAGAATATCCCTTGGCCTATATTTAGTTTACTGTGCACAGATAATTCTATACGATAAACAAGTTACTTGACATCTCTCTCAACAGGCCATCATCATGAGTACAGAGCTGAATGATGACGGGGTGGTCCAAGAGCCGGGTATATCCTTGTTTGTTGTTTACCTTTAATGGGCTGTAAATCGTCCAAGCTTTTCAAGTGACCCATCAGTTCCGAGTCCGCATTGACTGGACGGAAGAAAATGTATGTATGTCATCATGGTAGCTTTTTTCTCGGGTGATAGGTTGCTCATGACACATGGCAAAGTAAACATTGGTCTGGACGACTAGAACTCGGAGTAATAATGATAATTACATAGGGGGAGGGACGGGACGGAGGAGATAACTGGATAGCGTGATGCGGGGTACCTACTAGGTAGCGATAGATGGCAATACTATAACAGCAGTTCAATATTGCTCGGTAAACATGTTCAATGTAACACAAAACAATAGGGATTCGAGGTAAAAAGTAAACAATAGACTGTCTCAATCGGAAGGTATAGAACGTTGGATAAAGATGCATCATAATGAAACTGTTTCATCATGAGTACCGGTATAAGATGTCCAAGCTGGTAGACAGACAATCTGCAACGAACGAGGTGCCATGATGGACATCATGAAACCTAGGAGGGCATTCAAACATATTTTTTATTCGTATTTCAAGCAGTAAAAACACCAGGATCTATCAACTCATTTATACCCTTGCCCAAACCAAAGGTTGTCTGCAATGCCGATACTAGATCCCATCAATTTATAACGTAACATTTGCCGCCGTACACTACCGAAGCCATCTTCCGTCCCCGGACTTATAGACCCACGACTACGGCTACTACCCATAAGCTCTAATCCCGCGGGGTCCTCCACTGGGATAAATGTTTAAGCCGGTCTCGCATCTTCTTTTCCTCTTCTTCTTCCGTCGTCATAACCATTTAAACATTATTTCTAAATATCCCTGAGATATTATATGCGATCCTCACTCATCTCAAAGCTCAGAACCACTCCAATCGCAGCCAAAATGCCTGTTCACCATCTCATGGTCGGCACCTGGACCCCTCCAGGCGCCATCTTCACTTTTGCTTTTGACGACGAGGCTCTTACTCTCAAACTTATCAAGAGGACCGAGATCCCCCAGGATGAGCCTATCTCATGGATGACTTTCAGTGTAAGCCAATTGCTCCTCAAGCAAAGACTGGGCTGACATTTGCGTGTACAGCATGATAAGAAAGCCATATATGGCGCTGCCATGAAGAAGTGGTCTAGTTTCGCTGTTGAGTCGCCAACCTCAATAACTCACCAAGTTTCTCACCCAATGGAGCATGACCGTATGTTGTAAATAACCAATTAATGAACTGCTACTAAATTCTTCAGCCAATGCTTCTCTCGCGACAACCAATACCCGCGCCATCTTCCTCCTGGCTGCGAACAAGCCTCCTTACTCTGTCTACTGCAATCCATTCTATGACCACGCTGGCCACGGCGCCGTCTTCACCACCGACAGTGCCACAAAGGCTCTCAAAGAGAATGTTCAGAATTACCCCTACCAGCCTAACACTGGCATCCACGGCATGGTCTTTGACCCCGAGGAGGAGTATCTTTACTCTGCCGACCTTCGCGCCAACAAACTCTGGACCCATCGCCGTCGCAGCAAAGACGATCCCTCGCTTGAGCTTGTTGGGTCCGTGGATTGTGCTGACGAAAAAGACCATCCTCGCTGGGTAGCCATGCACCCTACAGGCAACTACCTCTACGCTCTCATGGAGAAGGGCAACCGTATCTGCGAATATGTCATCGATCCCGCTACTCGTCTCCCTGTGTACACTCACAAGAACTACCCTCTGATCCCTCCTGGTATTCCCGATAGATGGACACAGTACCGCGCTGATGTCTGCGTTCTGTCGTCGTCAGGCAAATACCTCTTCGCCTCGTCCCGCGCAAACTCGTTCGATTTGACAGGTTATATCGCCGCCTTTAAGTTGTCCGACACTGGAGCCATTGAACGCCAAATCTGCCTTAACCCTACACCAACAAGTGGTGGTCACAGTAATGCGGTTGCGCCTTGCCCCTGGACAGATGAGTGGGTGGCCATCACGGATGATCAGGAGGGCTGGCTTGAGATTTACCGTTGGCAAGATGAGTTCCTTGCGCGTGTCGCAAGAGTAAGGACACCAGAGCCTGGGTTCGGTATGAATGCCATCTGGTATGATTGATATGTAACACAGTCGTAGTAAAAGAAACACAAAAGAACAATCACCTTACAAATCGGGACAACGGTCACAGTGTACAACTATCATTGTTATCGTTTATTTCCCGCACCAAACGCCTATTATTAACGTCGCTTAGGCGACTCAATTCCTAGTTGTTTACGTCCAAGACCTGGGTACGTTGATATACTTGCTGCAACGCTCAACCGTTACCCATATGCCGTTATCCATATAACATAAATCTCGTCTTAGTGCTTACCATTGGTCTTGTGACCAGCATTGTCATGCGTCTCGTCGTCCTCCACAGCATGTTCATTATCCTCACCTACACCCAACAACGGTGTTCGTTCGTGTCCGTGATTTCTCGCCGGCGATCCTTGGGGGTTTATAAAACCCATATGAGATTGTGCCCGAGGGGGCAGAGGTCTTGAGCTGTCAGAGGGAGGGGTTCCGTTCGTGCCGAGACCTTGCTTGATTTTGAAGAGACTGCGTGTATTGCTGCGTGGGTTGGCGGCTCGGTTGGCAGGTCCAAGGCGGAGCTTAGATCTCATTTCGTCCAGGCTGGCCTTGACAACAACAGGAGTGCCTTCTATGCCACCATCGGATGTTCGGCGCTTCATGTGGATTGCGGTTCTTGCAGCGTTGTGGAATCCTCCTTCGTAGTTGCTGTGGAAGGATGCAGTCTCGGGGTCATGGTGAGAAGGCGCATCATGGTCCTCAATATCGACAAGGATAGAATCGCCAGGTGCCTTTTTCGAGGCCATGACAGAGGCAGCGGTGGCAGCGGCGTGGATTCGGCGAGCTCGGGGGGCAGGAGTAAGGCGTCGGATGGCCTTGTGGACATCAACATATACGTCGGATTCGTCAACAATTTCCCTGTTTAATTAGCAACATTCACTAGCTTTGTGTCAAGAAGTTTACTCACTCTCCAATTAGTTCCTCAATCACATCCTCAAGAGTAACAACACCCAGAGCACCATGATCTGAGCCGGGGAATTCAGATACAAGAACCATATGCGACTTGCCCTCCTGGAAGAAGTTGATAATGTCCAAGCAACTTGTCTCGGGGCGTGTCTCGACAATAGCACCGAGGGGCACGTCACGGACGGGGATTCTATCCTCGGGGTCGTAGGTGATGAGAGTCTTGACCAAAAGCATGCCGACAAAGTCCAGGTGGTTTCCAGAGCGGTAAATGGGGATTCGCGAGTATCCGGAAGACAGAATATCGTCCATGGTCTCTTCATCGAGGATGTGGTCTTCGGCAAGCGTGTAGACATCGGAAATGGGTGTCATAACCTCAGCGACGGGCTTGTCCTTCAAGTCCAAAACGGCTGTGATAATGGTAACCTCATCCTGGTTCAGTCGCTCGGAAATTTCTCCCAAAGACTTGTGAAGGGTGACAAGAGTCTTGAGACCACTCTTCTTGTACAGGGTGCCGTGGTCCTCGCCCAGAATCCAGTCGAGAAGTTTCGCAATGGGCCAAGAGATGGGAGCGGTTATGTACATGAGGAGAAGGACCGGCGTTGACATGTATCCACCGATGGGGAGGCCGAATCGAACGCAGATGGATTGAGGGACGATCTCACCAAAGATGACTATAGCAGTTAGCTGCGTCCAAGTTAGATATAATTGCAATCGTACCGATAAGAACGGTACTGCCAACGACGGCGGCAACACCTCCACCGAGAGTTCGATCTAGCACAACGGGAAGCGACTCGTTGACGATAACGTTTGACAACAGCAGGGTGACAAGAACCCAATGCTTTCCACGATTTAACAACTTGAGTACACGGTTTGCGTTCTTAGACTGCGATTCCGCAGGGTCGCCGGATAAAACCTGGAGGTAAATACTGTCTTGTCCCATCAACCTGTAAATAGTCAGCAAGCGTCGCTTATCGCAAGGCGGGATGTAACTTGCGCAATCGTTAATCCAGCAAAAGCACCACCGAGAAGAACCAGAACCATTGAAGCAACAGCGAGGACCCAAAGGCTGGTACCCTCGCCCTCTTCTTCACCATGATGACCTTGTGTATCGATTGGAAAGGCGGACACAACTGTTAAGCTGGCGCCAAAGACTCGACCCATGCCAATGACAGCCGGTCGTATTGAGCCCATATTATATCTCGTAGCGTGTGCCATGATGACAGTATGAATGACTCGAGAGTCGCGCGCGCGTATCAGTGATAGATCTCGTCACCCAGAGGCGAAGCGGGAAGAGGGAAGCGAGAGTCGTGTGTCGAGAATAGAGATATAGTACGCGTTCACAGCAGGTAATCAATTTCCGACAGAACAGCAGATGACTAGGGACGGGCAATCGAGCTTGGCATAGGAGCCTTGCACGATAATGACCGGAATGTGGCTGAGACAGGGGTGTTGAGGAAGTCAATATCGAGGGTTGGAGGGGGATTTGAAGCTAAAGAGGAGCAAAAAGGTTTGTTTGGTCAATTGAAGAATTTGTCTTTTTCGTCTGAATAGCAACCAAAAACCCTACCTTTCGCACCCAGAGGCGAAGTTTGATCAAGAGTTCAAGCGACGAGGCGAAAAGAAGTGGGACAAATAAGCTCAAATTTACCTGCCTCATCCTTGGATCATGGCCCTGGCCTGGCCTGAAGCCTGCCTGGCTCAAGCCTACTAAGGTACCTACAGTTATGGGGCATGACATGATGACGCAGGGAGCTGCCAGGGAAGAAATAGCCAGATTCTGTTGGTCAGCTATGTCTCTAGACCAGGTCCAGGTCCCCCGAATGCGTTCACCAAAGCACAGGCCACTCCACTAAATCTTTGACGTTGCAGAAACTAAAAAAAAGAGGCGTTTGCTTAGCTACGATGAGTTGCCCTTAGTTTGATCTGCTAAGGCCGGATGAAGTCATATACAAGAAAATCACCAGTGTATCACCAGTGAATCACCAGTTCACCACACACGATATAAAGGTTTTTCTTGTTTTGTTTGGGACTGTTTGTTTTCATCATGTCTGTTCAGTAAGCATCAATTGGCTTTGCTTACTTGTATTGGCTAGGCAATCAACTACCTCTAGGTACCTACCTACAACTCATAGCTTGACCAGACTTACATCAAGCACACCCTCAGAGTTATTCAACCCCTCCAAAACTTCATCACTCACCGGCCCGAGCACACCCAAAATCATTAAGGCTTCGTTTCCTTTCGGGTCAGGCGGTGTATCAGCTCCCTTGGTTGCTTCAGGATCCAGGCTGGCCACTTGCATGAATTTGATATTGATACCATGCTTGCCAAGAACCATCCCCACTCCTCCGATCTTTCCGGGCTCATCGTAGTTGTGTAGGATGATGAGGGTTCCCTCTGGTGTAAAGACACCGTTGAATCGGTCCAGCTTGGATATAAAGACTCGTTCGTCGCTCGCGTAGCCTTCAATTATCTGCTCGCTGCCGCTGCTACCGGCCTTGTATGACCGTAATGTCACCAGGTTGGCATATGTTGACGGAGAATCGCCCGCACGGGTCTCGCTGATGACAATACCTTTCTCTTTTGCAATCAGCGCTGCGTTGACCATGTTGATATGCGAGTCGCTGAATGTTGATACGAGCCCCTTGACAAGAGCAGCGAACAACGGCTTGGTGTTGGGCATACCAGCCAAGTCTCCGTGGTAGATGAGCTCGAATCGTCGACCTCCCAACATGCCTCCTCTACTACGCACAAAGTGTTCTGTGTATAGGCGACCCATCTTTTCAACGAGCTGTACCGAAGGTTGCAGTTTGCGATACTCTTCTGGCATGATAATTGGGGCATTGACTGCACTGGTAGGAAGACCTCCTTGAAGGATTTCCAGGACTTGCTTGCAGACATCCATGGAAACATTCTCCTGAGCTTCAACTGTCGACGCTCCCAAGTGAGGTGTTGCTACTACTTTGGGATGTTTGCTGAGTCTGGCTGCTGCTGAGTCTGCAACCAGTGGTTCTGAAGACCAGACATCAATTCCTGCTCCTGCGATCCAACCCTCATCCAAGGCCTTGATCAAAGCTTCCTCGTTATATACGCCACCGCGGGCAACGTTGAGCACGCGTGCTGTCTTCTTCATCTTCTTGAACTCTGCCTCACCAACCAGATCCAGCGTCGTAGCAAGCAGAGGTGTGTGGATGGTCAAGAAGTCAACCACAGGAATCAAATCTTCCAACCCAGAAACTAGCTCCACGCCAGTTTGACGAGCCATGTCGGCACTCGCATAGGGGTCGACTGCCTTGACAATCATACCCAGACCTTTGGCCATACGAGCAACATTCAACCCGACCTTGCCCAGACCGATGATACCGAGCGTCTTGCGACCAACCTCGACACCCACTAGCTTGCTCCGTTCCCAACGGCCTTCTTTCACGCTGCTATCTGCCTGTCCCACATTGCGAGCGGTGGAAAGGAGGAGCGCGATTGTGTGTTCTGCCGCGGCAAGGATGTTGCCAGAGGGAGAGTTTATAACAATGACACCCTGAGCACTCGCGGCAGGGACATCGATGTTGTCTACTCCAACGCCAGCCCGGGCAACCACTCTGAGTTTCCGTCCAGCCTGTACTACCTCGGCAGTGACTTGTGTTTCTGAACGTACAATCAGGCCATGGTAATTAGGAATTAAGTTGACAAGCTCTGCAGGCGATAGGCCTTTACGAACGTCGACGTCAAAGTAAGGAGTAAGCAACGCCAATCCATCCGGAGATACCTTTTCAGGCACAAGAATCTGAAATCGGTTTGACTGTGCAGTGGACGGTGCTTCAAAAGTAGCTGAAGGAGACATGATGAGCAAAATGGTATATATATGAGTACTTGCAAAGACAGTGTGTATCCCAAGAAACTCAGGATGAGAGGGCATGGGGCCTAGTATAAATACTGTACTGAAAGAGACAGACTAATGACGTTCCCTCTATTTGGCGTGATCTTTGTTTGTCCTTCCATAAGACAGATAACAGCCACCCGCTCATGATCATCCAATCCCATTAGTGCAACTCAGCCCTTGATCATCGTTTCTCAAAGTAAAACACCTTAATAAGAACGGTCAGGAATGGGAATGCAGAAGCCGTATCTCGCATGCAAACATCCCACGGAGCAGTGATCTCTGACGCGGGGGTGCTTTTTGTTCAGCGTGCGCGACCCCAGAGGTACTGTAGTGTAGCCATGCAATGAGAGGTCAGGATTGCTGCATGAGAAAGAGTAACTTTGAGAAAAGTATGGCGGGGCAGACAAGAGTAACCATCAATGTTCTTGACAAGGGATGCAACCCCTCATTTTCTCCAGGTTTAGCTACTGCAAGCCACACACAGCTCGTCGTGGGGTAATTCAACAGATGCATTGCATGTTTTTGTTTTGTTTTGCTTTGTATGTCCGTGCCACAAACTGGATTGCTGCCGGTTATACCGGACAATGAAGCCCATTGGTCTTTTAGAGGCTTGCTCGGAGATGCACGTCTGAGACTTTGTCCTACTATATACGCTTGGTTATTTGATATCGCTTGATCACAAATTCAATTGTCACTATAAGAGGCTTCGATGCTCAGTTTACGATGATTGGATTCTCGGTCTGTCGATCATTGTTACAAATAATCGTTCAGAGTACGGCATAGCCATATTTGGACATTTAAAAGTTCTCCTTTCCAGAAAACTTCTCGTTCTGGACAATCTCAATCCAGTAACCATCAGGGTCCAACAAAAAGGCAACATTCTTCATGCGTCCGTCTGTAAGTCTCTTCTTCCAGCTAACGTTCATATCCTCAAATCGCTTGCAGGCAGCTTCAAGGTTATCCACCGAGACACCTGTCTAGTTAGCTCTATCCATACCAGTTTGTCTGTACACAGGTTGTCTTACAGATGTGACCAAAGCCCTGGGGCTCGCTGTTACCATCGTGGTACTTGAAGTTCTCTTCCTTCTCGGTGCCATAGTTCCAAGTCAACTCAAGGAGACCTTCTCGGTGAGTGATGGCATTGTCGTCCTTGCCCTCGGGGAAAGGTTGATCACCAGGGTAGCCAAGGAAGTAGAGGTTGAAGCCAGCCTCGGGGTTCTCAAGGGTGCGGAGGCGAGACATGCCAAGGACTTCTTGGTAGTACTTCAGGGACTTTTCAGCATCCTTGACACGAAGCATAGTGTGGTTCTATCTCGTTAGCTGCAGTTTCCACAATATCAAAGATCGAGTGGTAACGAACCATGGTGTAGGTCGACACGTCGGTCTCCTTCACGTTCTCGGTTTCCTTGTAGTCATTTCGGGCAACAACTTCGACCCAGTAACCATCAGGGTCAAGGACGAACGCAATGTTTCGCATGCGGCCATCGGTAAGCTTCTTTTGGAATTTGTAGCCAGCATCTTCAATTCGCTGGCAGGCGGCCTGAATGTTGTCGACTGCGATACAGGTGTGACCGAACCCACGGTGAGGCTCCTGGTTACCGTTGTTCACCTTGTATTCAGGGTCATTCTCAGTGCCGTAGTTGTGAGTCAACTCGATGAGACCTTGTCTGTCAAAAGCGCTCTTGTTGTGAGACAAAGCGTTGGGCGAGTCGTAGCCAAAGAAATAAAGATCGAACTTATTGTCGGGGAATTCGAGCTTCTTGACAAGGCTCATTCCCAGGAACTCGTAGAATTTAGCTACATTAGTGTCAATGAGTGCCAGGGTGAGCGGGCATAGAGGCCCAATTGTCCAGGGTTACTATGGACATCAGGGTGTTTGCAACATACCGGATGCCTTGGGGTCCTTGACTCGAATCCTGGTCTACTAGTCAGCTCCCACATTCTTTATCTGATTACAATTGGAGAATCTATACTTGCATTGAATGATTGAACTTATACACGGCTGGGTTCGTTGAAGACATGGTGATTAATCTGGATTGTCCAGCGGCAGCAGAGATACGTGGAACAGTTGGTCGGGTGAGGAAGTTTTGAATAGACTTGATGCGTTGTGCTGCTCTTGCAAAGCTCATCGATTGAAGTTCTTCAGAGTCTGACTGAAGTTCTTCAAAGTCAGATTGATTATGAATCTGATGAAAGTTGTCGTTTCTGTTGAGCCTCCGCTTAAACCCCACTTTCACGACTAGGTGACGTCAATGCCTTATTGAATCTTTGTGAGAGTGAGAGCATAGGTACTGAAAGGTCCACCACGTCACAGACTCGTGTTTAAGAGTCAATTCTACGGCATATCTTACCTGAGGTGTGTCATATATACTCTAACGACTTGCTAAGGTACCTATCTAGTATAATCAATTTGTTTACGATTTTATCATTATGAGAGTGTAAGGTAAGAGCAGGGGATTTGGTACTCGGCATCTATATGATATAATTGAGACAAGACTTTATCAAGATGGTGATATTTTCTATTTGGATCTGTTCACTTCTTGATCCGAATCGATGTTGCTCTGCAAGCCGTTTCGAAAACTGAAGTTTATTCTCTCTTTTGCAGTGTGATAGCAGTTCTGTGTCTTGTTCTCTTCCAATGCTATAGCCGACCGCGTGAGTTATTAAACCATAACAACACTAAGTGCCAACCCGTCTGCCTATATAGCATCATCAAATGTTGTCATAATAGGCTGGTTGTCCTGCATCACCGTGTGGTACACTTACATATCGGGTTGGAATATGCCCCTATTGCTTTACACGACAGGTATAATTATTTAGAGCCGGTGTGACGGAGAGTGCAATTGACATGTTTGACCCTTGAAGAATCTGACACAGACATCACATAACTAAATGCATAAGAAATCTTCATACATAACTAACTTATAAGTAATCTCTGCAATCGTATCTTACCCTGGATAGACTGCCGAGACCGATTCGATGTTTCATTACTGACGCTCATTACATCCGACTAATTGCGGGGCCGTCCTGGATGTGGAACTAAGTTTAGCGTTTCTATGTAGCCGCTTACCTCGCGTTCTCTCGCTTTGTTTGCATCCCTTCATTCCAACTTGTTGCGACAAACCTTTACAAAGCTCAAGAGTTTGTGATGCCATGATATTTATACCTGCCAGTAAACTTATCGCGCCTTGATCAAGCCCGCGATCAGGGCCGGCAACATCATTCACCGTCCCACGAACGAAATAATAACCGCGCCTGCTTGATCCATCATGGATCGTTTCCGAAATATTGCGGGTGAATATGATGACACCGCCGCTGTCCTGGACATAGATGACCAGGCAGCTCCTGGAAGTCACCCTCGATCACCCCTGACGAAAACACGGTCCATGTCTGATGGAGGAGGAACCCCTTCTCGACTTTCTCCTTCACCACGTATCGTTGACGAATCTCGCCGGACATCAAAGGACGACACCAGTATTCCAACTCCTCAACCCGTGACGCCGCGCCGTCCCAACTTCTCGAATCGCGGCTTCACGATACAGATGCCGCCACGAGATTTTACCCCACCACCGCCGAATTCATACGTCAAGCCTGCTCCTTTATCGCCTAAACTCGACCACTCTCAAATATACGCATCTCCCACGAATATACTTCCACGTCGCTCCCGCGGTCTCGACTTTTCTCGAGCTGCCACCAGTTTACACCACTCAACTCTTGCAGAATCTTCTCCAGACTCGTCGCCCACCGCCGGTGGCAGGGCGATGAACATACCGAGCCGAAGAAGTCACTATGCAGGACCGGAACAAATGTCAACATCCTTATGGTCTGTTATGGGCAACCAGGAAAAGATGCACATCAGCAGCTCGCTTGGGAGCCAGGCGGTCGGTTCCGATTCGTCCAGTAGCTCTGATGACGACGAGCTGATGGATGAGGATATGGACGAGAGCTACGTAACAACTCCGCAAGTCAATAAGATTGGTCCAGCTCTTGGCCCTCCGGGGTCTGGTGGGACCTTTGGATCCCCTGCCATGAGTAGCCTCATGAGCTTCCAACAGCGACAACGACCCCGCAAACAATCTAAGAAGAAGGCTCGTGGACCTTTGGGACTGGGGTTCAGTGGCTCATCCTTATCCAAGTCACCACCAGCCAATTCTTCACGAGCTCGGCGCGAGAGCATCAGCTGGCAAGCTAATCAATTGCACATTTCTGGTGCAGACTCCGATGAGGCACGAGCAATGGGCGACGTAGATGGGATTGGAGATGGTCAGCGCAATGTTATTAGGAGGGTTGTAACACGGCGAGGAAATCTCCTGGTAAGTCATTTATACCAATTAAAACTACTGACATACGACTGACTCTGCAAGCCTAAAACAAAAACATTTGCACGAATCCGAGCTGCGCTCATGGAGGAAAGCACCCCCGCCGAATCCGAGTTTCGTCGAGAGGCTGAAGTTGTCAAACAAGTTCGCGATTGCGACATGGAGCTGGAGCCCAGAATATCTCAACAGACGGCGGAATCAACACAACCAACCACGGCCCCTTCTTCACCTACCTTGATTCAGCAAGAGGGTCTGAATGATGTCCCAGAAGATGACATTATGGGCGATATCGCCATGGGCCTTTCTAGTAGCTTTAAGCAACATGCTATTAAGAACTCAAAGGGCAAGCCATTCTGGGATGCATTTTCCGAGCCAAGCGGCGCTGGTAGCATCAGAACCACACCGCCTCCTGCTGCTTTCCTTCCACGAGGATCATCCTCAGGTATCAGTGAGGACGTGGCGATGGACTCACCGTCAGTTGGTGGAGCTACTGTAAGTGCACCCTTGTTCGGCCATGACAACAACAGCATTCTAACCACTCAGGCCCCGCAGAATGGCGTCAATCAACCACCTAGCGCTGCAGAGATTACCCGAAAGATTAATAGCAAACGCCGCCGTGGTGACGATGACTTCGATCCCGTCAGCTTCAAACGTCGAGCTGTCAGTCCAGGTATGAGCGTTCATAATTCACCTGTCACCCAAAGCCCACTCCAGCGAGACGGCATGTCATGGGGTTCTCGTCCTGGAAGTAACGGCGGGGACAAGGCAGGTAGCAGTGCTCCAAGTGAAGCTGGTAGCACGCCGGGAAACCTGTCTGGTAGCAGCTCTGCAGCTGGTCGACTTAACAACAACAAAGGAAGGGTCGGTTTTCAGGGAATGGTTGATACCCACGATGGTCTTATGCGCATGAGCATCGAATAGTTTGCCGCGTCTTTGCTCCTGCAAATCTCGCAATCTCGAGGTGTTGAAAGTTTTGGGCCATGGAACAGAAAAGCATATCAAGGCGTTATGAGTTACGGAGTTTTGACCAAGCGTATTGGTATGGGATTATACAGTATATTTTTACCTTTTACAGCGGCCATCTTTATTATTATTCTCGTATGAGTTAAGGAAAAAAAATACTATGCATCGACAATGCCTCCCATTGTATATGTTCTCTGTAGACGATCCCCAACGCCTAGAAATAGAGCGATGCTCTCATTATCCTTTCATATCCCTCAGACAAATAAAACCCAACGCCGTCTATGCCAAATCGCTATTACCAAATGCGCTATCGTTATTCCACGCCTACACCCTCCTCTGGAACGGTGAGCGTGCCCAGCTTGTCGTCAAGCCAACGCGCTAACTCGGCAGCATGGCGACGAAGAGCAGCCACCGCAGCAGCAGAACCCGTAGTGCTCTCAAGACTAGCTGTTGTCTGCGCGCCGGTACTCAAAACGCTATCCGCGCCATCAGGACTGCCAACATGCGACGCATCGCCAGTAGAAACATGGAGATCGTTCAGATTAGGCATGCCATGCTCCAGAGCATCCGGGTTCGCAGGTCCCACGCAAACGAAGAGAAGGCCACATTTCAATCTACGTATGACAACGGTTCCGCTTGTGAGCTGCACTGTGACAGTAGCTGGCTTGATGCCTCTTCCCTTGCCTGACTTGTGCGAATCGAGTTGCTGGCTCTGCGACAAGTGGTCTGTCTCCTCGTCCAAGCCCTCCTCTTCAGGCGGCGAACTACCGATGGGATCGGGCGTGCGCGAACCGGGTAACGAAGCGGCGAGCGCAGGCGCGGAGGTGGAGTGTATGGCTAGGAGAGAGGCGGCGACGGTGGCGTGCGTTCGAAGCGAAGCGACGGGATGCGGACTCGCGTGGGCGAGGAGCTTGCCGTGGGGACTCGTGAGAAGGAGCGTGGGGAGCTGGGGTGTTCGGTTCGCGTTGAGGAAGGCCGTGAGGCGCTTTGTGAGGAGGAGAGGAGGCGTTGGGTGGGAGATGGACATGACGATTGAAGAGTTGATAGGAGGTTTTGTTGGATCGAGCTCTTGTAAAATAATGGATAGTGTAGCTGCGGTTCAGAGAATCAACCGTACAAGGGCAAAATCCGTCTGCAAGTGGGCAGGTGACCTGCTTTGTGGTGTCGAGCGGAAGCTTTGACGGTCGTTGAGTTGAGTTGGAATTGATGTGAAATGGGGAAACGGCTCAGGTCGGTCCAGCCAGGTTCATCTGGGTTCAAGCCTTGTCGATATGGCGGGGCCCGAAGTGGGGAGCTTGTGATGGATCTGACTTGATTGGTTCTAGGGATTGACAGATGGTCGTGTAAGATCATTGGCTGTTTAGCGGCAGCCCAAGTCTCAATCGTCACTACGGCAAACGCAAGTATATTCTCGGTTAAAAGACAGGCACTATAAGACTGTAGACGGGTTTAGATACTCTCAATAGACTACTCATTCTTCATCCTCATCTCCAAACAGCAATCTCCTCGCCATATCGTCTTCAACATCAACATAGTCTTGGCCCTCTTCAGTCTCCGTCTTCCACTCCTTGTATGCCCCTTCAATAGCATTGGCATAGTGCCACATTCGGAAAAGTCGAAGGCTCTTCCTTTCGGGTCCATTGGGATCGAAGTTGAGCAGTTCCTTGACCAGAATGCGCAGCATCTTAGAGTACCGGGCTCGGGCAAGCAGCGAATCAATGTTGATAGGGACCTCCGAGCAATGATGCCGAGGAGGACAATTAGGCCAATGACTGATGGAGTCATTGCACTCATCATCCTCCGGTATGTGCTCACAGCCTCCATATAGACAATCACATCCTTTTGCAGCAGCTTTCTTCTCAAGGCACCCGCCACTTTCGCAGAACCGAACGTGGCAACACCCACAATGCTCGCAGTAGTGAGAAGGTGCCTGCCCTGTCATCATGGTGAGTACAGTGGCACCTATCGACCAAATTTCATCTCTAAGCGTATACGGACGCTCTCCCTGAAGCATTTGTTAGCATTTTGATGTCTCCTTGCTGTAAAGGATTGTTACCTCATTCATTGCGGCCAAATTCAAGTCACCCTCCAATGCTTCGCGAGCTGTTTCCAGTGGCTGGAGTCCTTGTCGTGTAGCCAGTGCTATCCCATATGAGCCGTCGAGCGAATCGTCGCCCTTTTTATTATTACGGCCATCAACGGCGTGGCATGTGACGGCAGCTGTGCTAAAATCACCCAGTTTGCATTGGCCATAGGTCTCGGTGCCGCGTGGGTGCTGGAACCAGATGTTTTTGGGCTCGATAGCCCGGTGCAAGATTGAGAACCAGTCCGTGTTGACGGTCAACCAGTCGAGCTGTATGATGCTTTCTGGATCACCGCTTTGATGCTGGTACACGAGCCGTTTCCCATCATGGAGCCAAGTTACCGCACGAATCATAGATCGGAGGACGTGCCAACAGAGAGATTCGGGGAGGTAGAAGGAGGAGTGCTCGACGGGATAATGACGAAATAAGGCGCTGAGATTGCCCGCATCGGCAAAATCCCAGACGATTAGTTGTACGTTGTTCCTTTCGGCGTCAGGGGTTTGCTGCTTAGTAAAAACTTGGTACTGCATGACGCCGGCGATCGAGATCAAATTCTCATGATTAAGAATCTGGCGGATCGTATGGGCTTGATTATGGTTCGAAAGTAGAGTCTTCAGCGCATCAGCTTCCTGTTGATTCTGTGCAGTGTTGATAGTACCACGTGGTCGAACGCCGAAGGGGCTAGGACTAGCAAGATACTGTTCCTTTCGAGGATCTCCTCGTCTGGTGACGATCCAGACATTATTCTCAGCTTTTCTGAGGATCTCAAACACAGGCTCCTCCTCCTCCTCGTCCACTTCGTCTGAGTGGCTGCGATGAAGCACAGGCTGGACTCCAATGCTCGTTGACTCTTTGGCCTGCATGCTGACGACGAATCTGACAGTGTCGACGGTTATTAAATTCTATGACATTTTCGGAGGGAAGCGGTGCCCTTTTCACGAATTTTCCCTCTTATTCTTTTGGAGCGTGAACAAAGAACCTTTCTCAGCCACATACTGAAGATGCACCAATACTGTTGATGCCTCAATTCTTTGTCCTGGTTGAAAGCGATGCTATTCCTGCCAACTCGAACAAAGAGCGTAATTACCACCCTCCCCACAACTTTGTGAAGGAAGCCTAGGGCACAGATTTGGGCTCCTGTATATTGCCGCTTGGACGTTGCTTGTAGATTGTTTCGAACAAAGAAAGGGTCCAGTCCGTGTAACGTCACAGTGAAAGCTCAGCGCGCCATGACCAGCTGCAATTTGCCATTATTCCTTGTGATCTCTCGAGTATAGCCAGCAATTGATTTCATTGTGGTCATACCGCCATGACGAAGAAACGCAGCCGAGGTAGGTTGCAGCAAAGTAGGTTGATCGGCAAGGCGACTCGCTTCGTGGTTCATGTGCTGGTCCATGGGAAATGAAGATTTGCACATTGATTTCTATAATTCTCGACGACCCTTAGCGCCAAGACAACAATCGGTTCCGGCATCAAATTCTCGGTGTTTACGGCATTGATTGACGCGGGGCGAGGCAGCCCGATCATTAGCATGTTTCACTTACTCAAGTGACGATTCGTTGTAATGCAACCACTTCTGAAACTGGGAGGTCTATTCGGGAGCACCGACCAAGTTTCAATCATAATACCAATGATGAGCTGAGCGAGTCGTAGTCGCGCGCTGTAGTTGTACAGGTACTGACTGGACACGAGTAGATTTGACATTTGTTATTATTGTCCAGAATTATTACCGCTGAAGTTGGGCGGTTAATCGTGCTGATTGGATGGGAAGTCTTGTTCCGTCTCTCGAATTCCGGCTGGCGGCTGGAGGAGAGAGAACAAACAGCCACTAAAACGAAAGAAATGAACGAATGCCAGCGGCAATGCCCAGACTTTTCTATTCGAGCAAGACCATTGAACTCTTTTCGACAACGGCCTTGTAACGCGACTCTTCTCTTTGAAGCCAATCATTGGCTGCAGCATCTTGAAACCTTGAGGGTAATGCGGACGTTTTAGTACCTGCAGTTAATCGCGCCACTAAATCAACAGACGAGAATCCGTCTTAGGTAGGTGAGTTGAGGAAAGAGCAGAGGGTTGCACCAAAAAAGATTAACCCCCGCTCCTCCCATGTTTGAAGTTATGCTGGATCATAATGCGATTTGACTTTGGCAGGTACTCTTCTGGTTGGCTCCTTCCCTGTGCTCCCACTCTCATTTGAAACCTCCCATTCCCAATTCCTGTCTCATTCAGTTCCAGACTCTTTCTCATTCATCTTCCAGCCTTTTCTTGGTATTATCTTCGGTTTGTTATTGCGTAGCTGTAGCTATTATTGTTACAGTCTTGACAGCTGTTTTCTGTTTTCGTCATTCTTTCATTCCATTCATCCCAAATCTCAAACAATATCTCGTCATTCAACCACCAATAAGAGCAATTCACCTATACCCTCACCTTCTATTGTCTCTCTGCTCTCTGCCTATTGAGTAGCACCATCTACCAAACAACCACATTCATTGTCCTTGGGATATTGTCTTTGGGTATTGCGAAATATTGTCCACGTACCGATCTACCGACTCTATCTACGATATCACTTCCGACATGTGGTCGACTTTACACTAAGAACTCTTTCGCGCACCGGTTGCAGCACGACTTCATCACCATCGCTTATTTTCATTCTATATGCTTCTACGTTTTTGTCTTGAATATTTTCCGACAGTAGCAGACTCGACCTTCGCTGGCGAAGGATCACAACAGCTTTTCGCACTTCAACTTGATACCCTCCGGTCACTTCTTTTTTCGAAACAGTCTCGAGGCAAGCCAGTCTTTACTTCACCATGGGATGCTGCTGGGGAAACCGAAAGAAGCAGGTCGTGGGGATTGCTGATCAGAAATGGGAATACATCAATCTTCGCGACTTCAAGAGTCGAGGATGCGGCACTGTCTTCGCTTATATCTACCTCTGGCTCATGCTTTTTGTCTCAGTTGCTGTCTACGTCGTCGACAGCTTTACTGCTGTTAACCTACTCGTTTTCGATCGTTGGTCTTCAAAGATCGACCCTGCCATTTCTTTCGATGTCTCGAAATGGATCTTCTCCATATGCATCATTCTTTCATTTGTCAACCTAGCCTACGAGGGTATCCGTGCATATCGAGTCATTCGACGGGGCAATGTAGCAGAATCCTACCTTGACAATTTGGCTGTCCGTTGGGAATCAATTCGTCTTGGTTCCCAAGGATGGAAGCGATTCCTAGTCTTTGCTGAGCTGACCAAAAGTAAGGAGGGCGCACAATATATTGCCCTCTTCACATACTTCAACTTTCAAGGTAAGTCTGCCTCATAAGTTGATGCTCTTTACTTACTTTCGTAGCTTGGATCCGTGTCATTGTTTGCTCAGGCCCCCGTCAAGTTCTCAATGCCTTTACACTCAAGTCAGTGTATGAGGCACAGTTGACTCCAACCGCCGACAATGTTGGCGACTCTATTACTGGGTTCTTTGAGAAGATCAAGATTCTAGCCGAAGAAGACTATCAGCAGGCTGTGATTCTCTCCGGCATGTGTTTCACTGTGGTTATTTGGGTCTTTTCCGCCCTGTTTCTTTTGGCCGCCGTTCTTTTTTGGGTTTTCTTCCTATACCATTGGATTCCTGCTGCTGATGGCGGTCTTTCTGGTTACTGTGAACGAAAAGTTACCAAGACTCTGATGAAGATTGTCACCAAGACGGTCAACAAGGCTCTGGCTAGAGAGGAAACCAACCGAATGAGAGCTGAGATCAAGGCTAGCAAGAAGGCTGGCGAGAAATTCAATCTTGATCGCGCTGCTACTCTCCCGACCTTGCCAAACGTAGGCCCGGTCGACAAGATGGGCCAATATCCTATGCTCAACCGCAACGACACCATGACGACTCTGCCTCCTTATACTTCACGTCCAGGAACGCCAGGCGATACGGATGTACCTCCGGTCCCGCAAGTGACCATGCCGACTAGACAAGGCACTACAGCATCTATCGCGAGCTTTGCATCTAGGGCCACTTCTAGGTCTGGGGCTGGTTATGGCCGACTTGCATCCCCTGTGCCTGAGGTCCCTCCCCTAAATTATGGGGAGCAACCTCTTTCTCGGACTGCTACCATGAACTCGCAAGCGAATCATGGTCAACATCCCACAAACCAACCGATGACAGATCCAATGCAATTCATGCCAGGTCGATATACGGAAAGCCCTGGTCCCATGCATCCTAACAATGCGCCAGTCTACGCCCCACCGGCCCGCGCACCCAGTGCTCGTCCGATGGATAGTTTTACACAACCCATGGGGTCGTTTGCACCGCCGCAAGCACCTCCCCCCAGCTCGAGAGGATATCAGGCTTACAATCCTGGAGCACGTACTAGCACTGCGACTTCTGTAGCATCCCATCAGAATGGACCTGCGATGCAGCGTCAGTTCAACCCTCCCGTACGTAGTGCTACAGGACCGATGCCTCTACGAGAGCCTCCTCATAGAAACTTGACCAACCCTATGCCGCCCCGTTCAGCAAGTGCGAGGCCGGATAGGGCCCCTCCTTACAACTATGATGTTGAATCACAGCGAGGAGGATATGGTTGGTGAAAAGACAACCATGTAAGAATAGGCTGAAATTAATAATGACTTACGAAGCGCAAGGTCGATGTTCATAGGTGGCTTCGTTATGTAATACAACTGAATAGAGATGATGCATCGTCATATTTGCAAATTTCCCGAACCTTGACTGTTATGCTGACGCATTGGGGTACTGGAACTGATGCTGCATCTGCATCTGCATATATGCGACCTTCTACTGCAGCGTAATCAACTACGCCCTTTAGGAGACAGCGCTGGTGATTTGTCAACAAGTCAAACTAAAACTTGGAACAATCGGCATTTCGATGACGGATAACTGACTAAGTCCATGTTTTAATAAGACGACATGGTAAAGTTCTGGTTCTTAAACCTCATCAACGCCAGCCTTGCCCATGGTTTGCAATACGAATTCTCAAATCAATTACTCCAATCTTACGGATATTTTTTCAATATGCCTTCCGCAACAACAAACTGGCACGAGGGCGAAATTGCCATGCACGAGCAACTGAAGGTTCCCAAGCTGGAGAACCCTACGTTTCCTGGTCTGGCAGACCGTTATGGGGTGCGGGTGATGCATTCTCCTTTGGTCGCTTTGGGGACTCTGGATGACAAGGGCCGTCCGTGGACGACCATCTGGGGTGGAGAACGCGGTTTTGCGAGACCAGTCGCCCAAGACGTTCTCGCGCTGAACAGTTGCGTTGATACTCGTTATGATCCTGTCTTCAGAGCTCTTTGGGATGGTATCGACGAAGAGGGCGTAAAGCAAGGCGCCATCAACAGGCCCAATGACGGCGATGGAAAGGAAATGTCCGGGTTGGCTATCGACCTTGAAACAAGAGATCGTGTGAAATTGGCAGGGAAGATGGTTGCCGGCGCTACTGTTGATGAAGGCAAGACTGTGCAGCTAGCCATGGCCGTGACTGAGAGTCTAGGCAACTGTCCCAAGTACCTCAACAAGAAGGACATCGTACCTCATACCATGGAGCCAGAGCTTGTCTCTGAAAAGCTTCCTTTGCCTCAAGAAGCTTTGGATATAGTTGCAGCAGCGGACATGTTATTCTTGTCGAGCACAAATGGTAATGCCATGGACACCAACCATCGTGGAGGAAGTCCCGGTTTCATACGAGTTATCAGGAATGAGGAAGATGGAGTAGAGCTTATATATCCAGAGTGTAAGTCAGTCCATATAGTTTTCTATAACATTAGCTAACAGATCCTCAGTTTCAGGAAACAGATTATACCAAACATTGGGTAACTTCAAGGTGAACCCGCGCGTTGGTGTTGCAATTCCTGATTACAACAGTGCCAATGTTCTTTACCTTACTGGTACCGCATCTGTACTTGTAGGCGAAGAAGCTTCCTCTTTACTTGCAAGGACGAGGCTGGCTGTCAAGATCTCAGTCGCCTCTGCCAAGTTCGTCAAGTCCGGGCTTCCCTTTCGTGGCTCCCTGGGTGAATACTCTCCTTACAACCCACCTGTTCGCCACCTGCTTTCAGAGCATGATGCGCATCTTGGTGCTGAAAACCCAGACTCTATAACGGCAACACTAAAAGATCGGGAAATTATCACACCCTCTATTGATCGGTTCACTTTTGAGCTGTCTTCCAAGCAGCCTATCACAAACTGGCACGCTGGGCAGTACATCACATTGGACTTTGAACAAGAGCTATCGAACGGATACAGCCACATGGCGGATCATGATCCTCAGAGTATCAACGATGACTTCGTGCGGACATTTACAGTTTCAAGTCCACCAGAGAACAGCAAAGAGTTACAAATTACGACAAGGCGACATGGACCGGTGACAAACTTTCTAAGAAAACACAACTCACGTGTGCTGCTCGAGGTACCAGTTATTGGCTTTGGCGGCGAAGAGGGCTTCCGCATCCCTTTGGAGCCTCGGGGTCCTAAGTCCATCTTCATCGCGGCAGGCGTAGGTATTACACCTGTTCTTGCACAAGCACCAGCGGTCCTAAAGCACAATGTACCATTCGAACTTATTTGGACTCTTCGCTACGAAGACTTGCCCCTTGCGAGCGACACGTTCTCACGTATTCCCGGACTAGCGAACACGACTACTCTCTTCGTTACAGGACAGCCAGACAAGGACAAGGAGAGTTTGTTGGACGAAGCGGAGAAGGCTGGTACACGGATCGTGAAGAGACGAATAAGCGCGGACGACGTCGAAAGCTTCAAGGGCCAGAGCGCCCGCTTCTTCCTGTGCACGGCTCCTGCGTTGCTGGCTGCGCTCGAAGACTGGCTACATGGGGAGAAGGTTGTGTGGGAGGACTTTGGATACTGAAGCATGTGCCTGCCATACGATGGAAGAGCTGATCTACTTGTGGTGAGACTTTGTCACCATCTCCCGGGTGACCGGAGCTTTGAAGTTTGTTCACAGCGGTGCAAAGGACAAGAGAACCCGGGCTTGCCTCTAATTTGGATGCGGGGAAGCTGTTCCACTGCCGGGTTAGTAAAGTCTGGGGTTGAAGAGGTTGTGTTGATCTTCAGAGTCACTCATCGGTATCAAAGTGCTGCCACTCTGTTTTGAGTTTGGTGTAGTCTACATGCCCTGACCTGGTTCCTAATCATATGAGCCCATTGCCACCCCTACTGCCATTCGTATGTAGCACACGGAAAGTTCTCTACCTACTCCACGTTTGTTCAGATAAATCCCGAATAGTCTATACCTTTCCCCGCAAACATGTTCGGGACATGAGTTACGGTTTATCCACTCCCCCGCGCTTTTTGAAGCTGCGGATCCGCTCTATTTTCGTTCGTATCACGTAAGGACAAATGGAGGAGACTTTTGTAAGCTAGCAAGTTGCTAGAGTGATTTCCTGCTCCAAGATTTGTTGTCAATGTCATGAAATTGGAGAGTGGAGTGACGAGAAAGTAGGAGAGTCATCGGATCGAGGAGGAACTTTACGGCACGTCCAATGTGAGACGTCGCTTGAGCTAGGAAACATGCCGAATCGCCACGAGTCAGATGTATTGGGAAATGCAAAAGTTTGAATTGCTCCGATTGTTGATTTTTGGTGGATACTGCTATTTTCCGAAACTCGCTCAACATTGTTTTCCTTATGCCTCTCAAACCCGGCCATATATGCTTGGTATTATGCCAATCTTGTATCGTCTGAAGTCCCCAATACAACCTTGGACTGATAGAGTACTTTTCTACTTCTGAGAGTATCCGATCGTTTCATCCGAGGAATATTAAATTAAGAATTCCTCGGAATCCTTCTGAGATTGTTGACGCCGAGTCCCCGAGGCTTAGAAGCTTGCTGGTCCGCTGTCGGCGACAGGAAATGCGATTATCGGAAATCTTGTTACTCACCCCAAAGCGGAACCGGCTAAAACTCCCTCAATCGCAATGCAATACGACGGATACCTACAGGTAAAGAGGAACGTGCATTATTGCAGAAACAACAGTAAAAAAAACGCCAGTTTTGGACGGGGGCTGTAGTGGACCACTCCCTATACTCATTCAAGTTATCAATTGGTCCGCTAAACAGCTCAAAGGCATTACTGCTTTCTCGGCGCTTCACTAGTATCTAGGCGAGCCTTTCTATGAAACGCTCTGATCAAAAGGGGGGAAATAACGCCTTCGCATATAGAAAGCGCAACGTGTGAATCTGAATCCTTGACATGAATTATTGCATATTGGGTGGATTGAGTTAGGGGTTTGTATACGTGATCATGAACTTGGTTCAAGCCCAATTTCTCGTTCTTGTGAGATGAATTTTGCAAAGTTGGTGGTTCGACATTGTATAGTTGAGCGAAATAGAATTGGCCATGTTATATGGCTTGCTTCTCCGAAAATAGAACACAAGATTCAGCCGTAGACTATTAAGATAGCCTAAAGGAGTACGGATACAATCATGTACCTATGATCTGATATTCTCGTGCGGGTTTTGCCATCACGGACGTCGTTAAGAACGGTGGAGCTGGAGCTGGAGCTCGCCATGGATCAATAAATGGTGGTAAGCTTCAGGGATACACGTGGAGTATGTTGCTGCAGGAGACAATTGAATACATAACAAGCTGTCGTATTTTTGTTATCAAGAGATCCAATGAACAATCTTGATGTTGCTTCTTTAAGGTGTTATTATTAACTAGTCCAATCGTGTTTGACTTCCTGGAGATAACGTAGTTGCGCGGACTATTTATGTAATTGTCAATTCAACAAGAAAAAGACGGCATTTCTGATTATCAAGATTGCTAGCTGTTGTAGAAATCACCCCGCATATTCCGACAGGGGGTTGTAGAAACTCGATGCAATCTGATTGACTTACAGCGCTGACAAAGCCATCTTTGTGGAAGAGATGAAGTCAGACAGAAGCAAATGGCAAACCAAAATGCGACGAGGAATCACAAGGTTTTTTCCTTGAGGGGTTGATCGACATGGACAGAGATGAGTCGCTGCAGTGAAAGCCAGAGCTCTCACGTAATATGCACAAGAGACAAATTGACAGAAACCACAGAGTATCGTGGCAGGTTTCGATTTTGAGGCTTGCCAAGATCAGTGACTTTCAGTCTAGTCAATGCTCAGCAGGGAACTTGCTACGTAGCTATCACTGTTCTGTCACAAAGCTATCACTATTCTGTCACTTGTCCTTGTCCTTGTGTCCTTGTATCACGTTCCCTCGAGCCGGGCTTTGGTGGAGTGGCTTAGATCGCCGTCGTCATACCCCGCCACGGTGAGTTAGAGGACGTGAATGATTTGGGTGAGTAATCGAGAGTTTAGTCTAATAAGCGGACAAAGGGAGAATAGAGTTAATTACCAACTGTAGCAAAGAGTTTGTTTGTCTTTGTATTCGTTATAAAGTTACAACTCACACAGCCAAGAGCTGAAAGAAGTCATCGTGAATTGTGAGACAATAAGCGAAACTAGTCATTCCAGGCATTACTGTTACTATGTGCAAAACAACAACAAATTCCCTATTTAATACTCCACAGACCTCGATGGCGTGCGTGCGTGCCTAAAAGTCAAAAGGCCTGGACTTTCAGTGTTTGTGGGTGCAAATGATGGATGTCTGTAGTAGGCATCGATCCATGGCAGTTGAGAGCTTTTACGGGGACTGGGGTTCCAATGGCTTCAGGCCCTTTAGCGGTCCTGAAACTGACCTACCAAGTGTTTCGGCAGGTTCCTGCCTGCTTATGCTGTCCCACATTTCCTTATTAAGATTCGGATTCTGTGCACGCGCAGCTGTGGATTGCACCTGCCTTTGCCCACCATCTTTTGCCTGCTGCAGACTGGGCAGAACTGCACTAGACTTTTAGCACCAAGACAGTACATACCGTACCTGCTGCCCATGTCTGGAAGTTTGAATCCAATTCTCCCAGTCTAGAAGGCCCGGAAAGAAAACCTTCCTTCCTCTGCTAATTACTTTTAAACTCAACTTAACTCCCTCAACATCTCTTCTCGTTTACTTACAGTCAATCACTTTCACTCATACCTACTCACTCTCACGAACAAGCGACAAACTCCGCCTCCACCTACAACGAAACTCGTCTTGTATCATCGACTACTATAAAACAGTGCTTTACTGCACTTGTTGGTTTCCGGAACCCCCGCCATCGCCGCCTACTCAGACTACATATCGGTTCGGTTCGCCAAATATTTGCACTGCTCTCTCAACTCGACAACGCGACGACATCCGCAACCTGGCCACATCCATCATTTCAACCATCGCCTGATTGCTTTAACGGGTTTCCAAGGCCTTTTCTGCCCAGGCCCGCCCATTTCCCAAGACTCGGTCGTAGTTCGGTCTCTGGACCGACGCTGCCGTGCCCGCTCGCCGTCACCTGCCCACCGGCGCCGGCCGTTGCTTTCGGATCGCGAAACCCCTCGTTCCGCACAATCCGCCACCTTCCATCTCTCACAAACCAATCTCAACACCCAAATCATAACAAAAATGGCCTGCGACTACCAATACGTCAAGGAGCACACCAGGGAGGACTACGTCTTCCCTTCGCACCGCTTCCAGCGATCATGCTCCCCGGATAAAACTCCGCTATGCCTCGTGGCTTGTGGTTCTTTCAGCCCAATCACGTTCCTTCAGTACGTTTTTCCTGCAGAACATGGGTTCCTCGCGCGATCATCTACTTTGATCGGACCAGATCCCTCCAAACCCGAAACATCATGCAAAATGATTGAATTTTCAGGATTGTAGCTAACGTTTGAGCAGCCTTCGAATGTTTCCTATGGCTCGAGATCATGCTCGCAACGAGAGTAGGTTGATTGCTCACTGCAAAATCTGAAACGCTGCTGACAAGAACCAGACTTTGAGGTTGTTGCTGGAGTTTTGAGTCCTGGTGAGTAAATTCTGCATTTCAACAACCACACCAATAAACTAACTGTCCGGTAGTCAGCGATGCCTACAAGAAGAAGGGTCTTGCGCCTGCTCACCATCGCATTGAGATGTGCAGACTTGCCACAGAGAATACCTCCAAGTGGCTCATGGTGGACCCATGGGAGGCCGAGAGCCCAACTTATATCCCAACTGCCAAGGTGCTTGATCACTTTGACTACGAGATCAACGAGGTCATGGGAGGCGTCGAATGCACTGACGGTACCCGAAAGCGTTGCCGCATTGTGCTCCTTGCCGGCCTTGACCTAATTCAGACCATGTCTACTCCAGGTGTTTGGGACGAGCGTGACCTCGACCACATTCTGGGCAACTATGGCGTTTTTGCTCTTGAACGTACGGGAACTGAGATTGATTCAACTCTCGCGAACTTGAAGCAGTGGGAGAAAAACATTCATATCATCCGCCAGGTAAGTCACCTTTAACGTATGAGTTAGACACATGACATTAACAAAATAGGTTGTCACCAACGACATCAGCAGCACAAAGATTCGCCTGCTCCTCAAGCGAAACATGTCAATCGATTTCCTGATTCCTGATGATGTTATCAGCTATATCTATGAGCACAATCTTTACCGCGACCTCGATATGCCCGATTCCAAGGGCAAGGAGAAGGCCCTAACGAATGGTCCCGACGCCGGAACCAGCACTGGCTGAATTGCTTGACCATTCAAGCAAACGACAGAACCAGTGCCCAGTCCTTACACCGGCCCCGATGCAGCTAGCGAGCCTTGTGCACAGCGGCCACATAATTAGACCCGACGAAGCAGACACAAAACCGAGACAATGAGTTGAAATAGCTTTTAGCCGGTATTTGTTTGGAGTCGTTCCAATGCCAGGGTCAATGAAGATTTTATTATAGACCGCGCAGCGGACCACTATGGATTAGTTTGGTCCAGTATTAGATGCGCCCGGTTTGGGGTATAGAAGTTGTGGTGAAGAGGAGGTGGATTTTCACTTTCCTTTATTACGTCGCTCTTGATGCAGTCTGCTTTGGATATGCAGTTGGCTAGAGCGCATTCTTACTCTGGAGCGGAGTTATTTATTAATTGAGGCATACCATGTCGGAGTATCCCGACATTTCGGAGCTCTCCTAACTATCAATCTTGCCTTGCGGTGTTTATAGAACTACTAGTACTCTTTGATTGCTAGGGTTCTTTAGCTGCCGATATGCACGTGTGTGGCCAAGGGAGGGTTCATACCAGATAGTAGACAAGAGTTGTCTCAGTTCGCTATAGGGCAACCGATGATGATTGATGGATTTTTACCTCGATTTGAGAGCTTTATGTTGACGAGATATGTTATTAAATATATTTGGAGTTTTAGATAGGAGATACCCGTTCAATTGACTATGAACCAATTGATCTACTCCATGTCCGTATAGGTTTGGGCTGAAACTTGACGTATTTCCACACAACGAATGACAACCCAGCACGACAATCTTTTGCATGACGCTGACCCTCCAGTTCAGGCACGGAAAGACATGTCCGCTATAGACAATATCTCCGATTTGACACCCTTCTTTCTCGGGCAAGATTGCACGAGGACAAGCTCATCCAATAGAGGTTTCCAATTGATCAAGGTCCTAGCATTGCCGAGGCGAAAAAGCAGCAAGGAAGCACAAAGCTACAAAAGGGACCTGCAGAAAGAGGCAAAGCGCCAAATGGACAATCAACGCTGAGTGGCCGCTTCCTATTCGGCGCATAGATAAACGTGCCAGATCGATAGGGCACTTGGAGGCTTGGCAGCGGTATTGGACGTCGATTTATAGTGATAGACCTTTTGCCAAGGGGAGATTCACTGCGCGGATTCGGTATCGCTTTGGGTTCTTTTGTGCCAGGGGAGGGAAGCTTTTCCCCTAAGGCCAAGATAGGTAGGTACAGTAGGTAGGTCTTGGGAGCTATATCGTGGATACAAATAGCTGAGCATGGCCCTGACGATCAATTGAAGGAAATCAGGGTCTGTCAGTCAGTCGTTCGTTCTGCAAACATGAAGCTCCAATTCCTTGTCTCCTCCCTCATCAGTCCGCTGGTCACGGCCTTGACCATCGCCGAAATCAACGGTGACCGATACCTTTCACCTCACCAGGGAAAGAATGTCACAGGTGTAGAAGGTCTTGTCACGGCTGTTGGTAGCAATGGATTTTACCTGCGATCAACGAAGCCTGATCGTAGCGCTGCTACTTCTGAGGGATTGTACATCTTTGGAAAGTCGGCCGTCGGCGATGTTTCCGTAGGTGACGTTGTTACACTCGATGGTTTCATTGAAGAGTACAGGTGAGTCTTGTCTAGTCAGTCAGTCAGCCATGTTTGAGTATCGCTAAGAATAATATCTCCAGATCTAACAAGGACTACGTCTACCTCACGGAGCTTTCTTCTCCCAAGAACATTGTCGTCAAGTCCTCTGACAACAAGTTCAAGCCCAAGGTCATCGGCAAGGACACTGGAAACCCTCCTGGAAAGCACTTCTCCAAGCTTGACGACGGCAATGTCTTTGCCGTACCCAACAACAAGAGCCTCGTTTCAGTGGCAAACCCCAAGCTGCAGCCCAACTCGTACGGCCTCGATTTCTGGGAGAGTCTTTCTGGCGAGCTTGTCACTGTTTCCAAGGCGTATGCTCTTAGCCGACCTAACACCTATGGCGATTTCTGGGTCAGAGGTGATTGGAAGGTCTCTGGTCTGAACAAGCAGGGCGGCTTGACCATGGTTGGTAGTGGTATGTTCAACCTGTGCACCAATTGTTGACTTGACTGACTTTATAGATGCTAACCCCGAGGCTATTGTCATTGGCTCACCTCTGGACGGCACAAAGAACCCCGACGACACCAAGCTCGGTGACTTTGTTGGCGACATCACCGGCGTTGTAACATACGCCTTTGGTTTCTACCGCATCCTTCCTCTCACTGCCACCAAAGTCAGCAAGCGATCTAACCCCGAGCATCCCGCCGTCAGCTTCACCAGCAAGGGATCTTGCAAGGGCATTACCGTCGCTGACTACAACACTGAGAACCTGAACCCCGAGTCTGCTCACTTGCCTCTTGTTGTTGGACAAATCGTCGAGAAACTGCGCACTCCTGACCTGATCTTCCTCCAAGAGGTCCAGGATAACAGCGGTGCTGCCAACGATGGTGTCGTATCTGCTAACAAGACGCTCGCTGCCCTTGCTGATGGCATCGAAGCGGCTAGCGGTGTCGTATATGAGTGGGCAGAGGTTGTACCCGACAACAATGTTGACGGTGGCCAACCCGGCGGCAACATCCGCCAGGCGTACCTCTACCGTCCCGATGTTGTTGAGCTCGTTAATCCCAACGAAGGCAGTGCCAGCGATGTTAATGCTGTTCTTGACGGCCCTTCGTTGAAGTTCAACCCCGGCCGTATTGATCCCGCCAACTCTGTGTGGGACAACAGCCGCAAGCCTCTTGCCGCCGAGTGGAAGCCTGTCAAGGGCACAAAGAAGTCTTTCTTCACTGTCAACGTGCACTTTGGCAGCAAGGGCGGTTCATCTTCTATGCACGGCGATGCTCGCACTCCCGTCAACAAGGGCGTCGAAAAGCGCACCAAGCAGTCTGAAGTCACTGCTGTAAGTTCTTTGTTCTCTTCGTCAACTCATGATAAACTAACAATCTGTAGGATTTCGTTGCACAGATCCTCAAGAAGGACAAGAAGGCCCACGTTATTGTGGCTGGTGACTTTAACGAGTTTGCTGACGTTGCACCAATCGATACTTTCGTCAAGACATCCGGTCTCGTTGACATTGACGATGCCGCCAAGATCCCCATGACGGAGAGATACACATACTTGTTCGACAGCAACTGTCAGGCACTTGACCACATGTTCATCAGCAAGGAATTGCGCAAGGGCATCAAGTATGAGCATATGCACATCAACACTTGGCAGGACACGGCGGGCGAGGTCAGCGACCACGATCCCAGCGTTGCTTTGTTTGATCTGTGCTAGATATAACAGTGGTATATATATATTTGTATATTATCAATTAATTCGCTTGCACAATCCAAATATTTCCAATTGAGAGTTTTGCCTCGGTATTGCACCGACTCTGTGATAAGATCTATTCTTCGCCACTGTTGTCGTCGTCATTGGGCTCTCCTTCAGAATTCTCTTGTTCAACTTCCTCATCTTCGTCGCTGTCATCATCCTGACCTGGATCTGGCATGACAATGCTGTTGAGGAACGAAACCTAAGTGTGTTAGACAAGTTAACGGCGGAAAGAACATGCGACTTACAAATCCAACCATTGGGCGAATAATCTCACTGATCTTCTCCTGCGCATCATCTCGATAGAATATGCCATCATCAATCTGAGTACCAACAGTAAAATTCCTCAACTTCAACAGTGCGATGTCCCTGTGTTCTGCAGTGAAGCCCTTTGGCTTAGTCTTGAGTGCATTGTTTTGGTTTTTCTCAGCGAAAGCAAGCAACGCTGCCTCCGGGTCAGACTTTTTGGCCGCTTTAGGTAGAAACGTGCGCTTGAAAGCTTCGTCGTTCAGGGCACGACGCCATCGATTCGGCCGCTCGTCAATACTGGCGCGAAGCTTGTGCATCTGATCGCCGCTGGGACACCACAGACCGCCGCCAATGAAGGACTTCTTGGGCTCGCAGTGGATGTAATAGCAGGCGTAAGGACCTTTACGGCCTGTACGGGACCATGCAGCAGAGAAGTGAGGCTACAGTTGTGAGCAGAGATCTGGAGGGCAGTCAAAGGGATCATTCGTACCTTGTATGGCGTGGGGTCTTTGCTGAAGCGAATATCTCTGTGGATGCGAAAGCTTAGGTCCTTGATGGGTAGCTCAGGAATTGTCTCATCCGCATCAATAACTGATTCCGATGTACATTCAACAAATGAGTTCCAGTCTTTTAGAGCACGCCGGTACTCTTCATCATGCGCTGTACAAGTTAGCAGAGGCTCTACAGTGACAAGTGTTTGTACTTACACTTTAGCCAAGGCCGTTGGTTGTTTGCTTTGAGGTCCCTCAAGAATAACAATGTGTTCTTGTGTAACTTGAAGTCTTTATATTCCACACCCTCTGTGTCTCGAAGCTTCACCAAGGGGATGACAGTAACCTTCATAGGGGCATCTTCATCTTCCTCGTCGTCGTCATCCTCTTCTTCCTCTGGCTCCTCTTGGGCTAACTCATCTCCGTATGATTCTTCAGATTCTTCCTTTTTCAGTTGCTTCTTTGGGGGTCTTCCACGCTTCTTTACCGGTGGCGCATCACTCTCTTCGGTATCATCGCTGCCTTCAAAGTATTGACTTTTAGTGGCGGTTGATGTGCGTCGGGAGGTTCGGCGAGTGGTGCTAATGGTTTCTGCGGCACGTTTTCGAGGAGGCATTTCGACGGTTGGAAAGAATGATTAAAGGAAAAGAGCCCAAATTTCCATTTAATACTATTAATGAATATCTTGGAACTAGAACAAAGGAAGCAGCGTCCATGTCGTCATTGCATTAGCCTGTCGCGACTACGCGTTTCAGGAGAGACACGAGGTCACGTGGAGCTTTGACAACCGTATTTATAAGTTACGTTCTTGTCACTGTCACTCTAGTGAATCGGCTTTTCATGTCTCTTAATAATACTGTATTTATCATTCGAAATTATCAGTAGTCAAGCTCCTCCGTTATCAAAAATATCAGCAAGAGTCATGTGCAGACAACAATGGCAGGTTTGACATTGACCACAGAAGATGTCGCCAACAGAATAACAGTTTCATCCCATATTCGATCCTCATGCCGTGATTGCTGCAAGTCGCTCTTTGCTTGCAAATAACCTCTCTAGAAAATCAATATCCCCAAGCTTCTCAATCAGCCATTCGTTCGAACGCTGCTCATCGCCGTCTTCCATCATAGGACCAGCGACCTCTGCAAGAATGGCCCAGGTTCGTGCAGCAGCACGAAGACGATTCCAGTCCTTGCTCCTCATGGCAGCTTCTTCTTCCTCTAGCCAAATGATTCTGCTGATTTTGGATAGTCGTGTACTCCAGTCGGCGTCGAAAACTCCATCCTTGGCTTTCTTGACGAGTTTCTCTTCGTACCTTGCCCATGCTTCGGTGGGAATCAAAGACCTCTCTTGCTCAATGCTGGCAATGGCTGACCGAAGGCGTCTCTCGGCTGCTTCTTCTTGTTTAGGTGTCGGATCTCCTCGCAGCTTATCTAGCATGCCGAGAAGCGTGGGCTTGAATTCATCCCATTGGTTCGCAGTGACATCTTTGACCGCAGTAACAACGTCGAGGATGTCAGATCGGCAGAAGGAAGGCAGATGATTATCAGTGCTGGTGACAGAGGCGTCTTCCCTAGGAGTGTCTTCTTCAGAGTGCGAAGGCTTGGGAAACGTCGCGCTACTATCCGCCCCTTTCTCATTGGACTCAGGCTGTGTGGTCGTTGTCCCATTGTTTTCAGCAAGCTTTCCACTACTTGGGTTGGTTTCCTTGGGAATCAGTGTCTCTTGGATCGCCTGGTTGGGGGGTTCCCCAATCTTGGTAGGCTTGGTGACAATGTTGTTGTTTGTCTGCTGTGCAGTTTTGGGAACGAGAGAGCTGCTAGTGTCCTTGGCACCACCTTTCGTAAACTTGATGCGTTTCTTAGGACTGTCTTTGGTCGCAGTTATGGTCTTCGACGCGGCCGCTGCTTCAAGGCGCTTCTGAACCTTGCTCTTGGGGCTCTCAGGAGGACTGATTGATCTTTTCTTTCCTGAAGTCTTCTTTTTGGAGTCTTTCCGAGCAGACTTATGCTCGTTACGACCCTTCAAGACTTCGAGGAACTCGGATGCAGTGTTTGCAGCATTGAGCTGGGTTCGTTTTTCATCGATGCTCATGTCAGGTGAAAGCGATGCCAGGCGTGTTTCGGGCTTTGAGCCGTCTGTAAATTGGAACGAGGGGCGGTTTGCTCGTGTCGGAGTAGTGCGATTGCGGTTTGAGATAAACTCGACGATGTTGCTGCGCAGGTGAATAAACTCGGTCTCTGGATTGCGACCTTTCAATCCGGCTTCACGAAATAGAGCGTGAAGCGATTCAACGAAGTCGTTGCTAGATTTGGTCATGGTGGGCGATTTTGTTGTTACGCAGCGGTGCGAATGAAGCTTCTCACGATAATGTGCGGATGAGAAGTCCAGTGCAGGGAAGAGAAATGCTTCTCTAAGGTAACTCGGTCTAAATCAATACGAGGTTATAAAAAACGGTAGCTACATAGGTGGTCGTTTGTGACAGCTGCCAGCACCTGTCAACACAAACACTCCATATTGTCGAAGCTGCACATGATGCTGGCAGTTGTCACGCCTGGCCGCAGCACCGGCAACATCAAAATACATGTGCATTGGCTGCTAGGAGCATAAGGGACGAAATTAGTAGGCCAGCTTATGCTGTTTAGACTAGATTTCTTAGGGTCTACAGAAGAACCGTTTTGTTTTCTTTCTAGACTCTGTGTTATATGGCTATACACTATCAATCATGTAAAATAAGAAAAAGAGCAGTGACCACAGCAGTATATCCCCAGAAAGGCAACAACAAATTCAACCCGTATATAGGTTTCGCATTTGTAGACTCTACAAATTGGGTGCTACTGACCTTGGTCAAACAAACCTTGTAAATACCTTCCTCCTGTGTATAAAATGCGTCTTCTCTCCCGCGCTCTATTGATCCTGCCGCCGTCGACAAAACTACCCCAGTGAACCTGCAACGAAGACGCATAGTCAGTTTCTATCTTTCATCATACAAATCACTTCCATCATATCGATCACTAGCATCACTCGGAAACCATCATTTCGCAGTCATGTCAGGAAATCCATCTGTTTTCACCGATGAGTTCCTCATGCGGCAATTCAAGACCTTTAACCCTCCGAGCAAGTACACCGTCGCACTTCTTGGAACTTCCCTCTTCGGGCGCTTCAAATACTACACTGTTCATGACCCCTACTTCAAGGAAAACCCTTGTGTCTTGAACCTGGGTGGCCACTTGGGCGCCGACAGGATCCAGAATGTCCAACGTCTCATCGAGCGAGACTTTCTTCGTTGTCTTAAGGAGCACCAGCCAAACCTCAAAGTCATCTACCTCCAGATGGGAGACGGCGACCTTACCGAGAACGGCTTGCAAAAGTCGGATGCCCTCACCTATGGCAAGGTAGTCAAGAGCCTGCGAGATGAGTTTCCAAATGCGCAGATTGTCATCACTGCGTTCTTTCTACAGCGTGGGTTCAGCGAAGCTGTCATCGAGGAGGCAAATCAGATGCTACGAGACATCGCTTCCCAAAATGGCGACGCAGTTTCGTTCTTGCCTTTTGGACCTGACCAGACGGGGATCATGAGCAATGATCAAATCCACCTGACTAATGCTGGATACCGAAAGTGGTATGACTTTATCCAGAACGACATCAACAATCGTTAGATGAGGAGTCGGAGAAAGCACGAGCGGCCAAGGGTTTCAGAATAACAGGTTGGAATTGAAATTGGAAATAAGGGTCATTGATTCAGTTAACAGTCAGAGCGTTGCACAAGTTCATGCTTGTATCTCTATAGCGCCAATCAAGGAGTTGTGGAAGATGCCAAGCTTGCAAAGTTATCATGAATGGGTTGCCAGTATGGAAAGTGTCGTACATGAATGGATTAATGGTGATTGTGTTTGGGGCTTAATAAAGTTACATCATGTTAAGTAACAAAAGGATATTCAGCAGGTTGAATACAAACAGGCTCAGAATACAAGGCAACTGGTACACTGTTGGCTGAAAATCATCATAACATTGCGCTATCTACTTTTCATACTGCGCATGGAGGCTCCAACCAAACACCAGAATGGTTTCATTTATGTTCTTTTCCCAAACATCAATCTATGTGTTTACAACTCATCGTGGATGTTGTCATCCTGCTCGCCACCGGCGCCACCAGCACCCTGGTACATTTTGGAGGTGATGGGGTAAGCGACGTTGGACAGCTTCTCCTTCTGCTCCTCGAAGTCCTCGGCGGTAGCGTCAGCGCCGTGCTCATCGAGCCACTCGTTGGTCTCCTTGACGGCATCGAGAATCTGGAATTTGTTAGCATGTGCTTTACTTTTCTTGTGCGAGTATTGTGAACTTACGGTCTCCTTGTCCTCCTCGTCAATCTTGCCACCAAGACCCTCCTCATCGTTGACCTGGTTCTTGAGAGAGAAAGCGTAGTTCTCAAGGCCGTTTCGGGCCTCGATGCGCTCACGGGTAGCCTTGTCCTCCTCGGCGTACTTCTCAGCCTCGGCGACCATGCGCTCGATCTCCTCAGGAGTGAGACGGCCCTTGTCGTTGGTGATAGTGATGGACTCCTGCTTGCCAGTGCCCTTGTCGTGGGCAGAGACCTTGAGGATACCGTTGGCGTCGAGCTCGAAAGAGACCTCAATCTGAGGGACACCACGAGGGGCAGGGGGGATGCCGGTAAGCTCGAACTTTCCGAGGATGTTGTTGTCCTTGGTAAGAGATCGCTCACCCTCGAAGACCTGGATGAGAACCACGGGCTGGTTGTCGGCAGCGGTGGAGAAGATCTGGCTCTTGCGGGTAGGGATAGCGGTGTTACGGGGAATCAGCTTGGTCATGACACCACCAGTAGTCTCGATACCGAGGGTAAGGGGGTTGACATCCATGAGGACGACACCGGAAGTACCCTCCTCACCGGAAAGAACACCAGCCTGAACAGCGGCACCGAAAGCGACAGCCTCATCGGGGTTGATACCCTTGGAAGCCTTCTTGTTGAAGAAGTCCTCAATGAGCTGCTGAACCTTGGGGATACGGGTGGAACCACCGACAAGAACGATGTCGTCAATCTCGGACTTCTTGAGCTTGGCGTCCTTGAGAACCTGCTCAACAGGCTTCATGGTCTTCTTGAAGAGGTCGATGTTGAGCTCCTCGAACTTGGCCTGGGTAAGGGTCTCGGAGAAATCCTTGCCGGCGTGGAAAGCCTCAATCTCGATACGGGTGCTCTTCTGAGAAGACAGAGTACGCTTGGCCTTCTCAGCCTCACGCTTGAGCTTACCCATGGCCTTGAGGTCCTTGGTAATGTCGACGTTGTTCTTCTGGTTGTACTGCTTGGCGAAGTAGTTGATGACACGCTGGTCGAAATCCTCACCACCAAGGTGGGTGTCACCAGCGGTAGCGAGAACCTCGAAGATACCGTCGTCAATGGAGAGCAGAGAAACATCGAAGGTACCACCACCGAGATCGTAGACAATGATCTGGCGCTCACCATCGTTCTTGTCAAGACCGTAGGCGATAGCGGCGGCGGTGGGCTCGTTGACAATTCGGAGGACGTTGAGACCGGCAATGATACCGGCGTCCTTGGTGGCCTGTCGCTGGTTGTCCTGTGAAGGGGTTAGCTGGCTGATTGCGCAAAGCTGAGCTGCTGGAACTTACGTTGAAGTAGGCGGGGACGGTAACGACGGCGTGGGTGACCTTCTTACCGAGGTAGCCCTCAGCGACCTCCTTCATCTTGCCGAGAACCATGGCAGAAATCTCCTCAGGAGTGAACTGCTTCTTGGCACCATCGACCTCAACCTGGACAACGGGACGGTCATCACGGTTGACAACCTTGAAGGGGAAGTGCTTGATATCGCCCTGGAGGGTCTTCTCGGAGTACTTGCGGCCAATGAGACGCCTGAAGAGTAGATGTTAGCAATTTGTTCGAGTTGTAGAGAAATCAGGGGAGTGCATACTTGATATCGTAGATGGTGTTGGTGGGGTTGGCGGCGGCCTGGTTCTTGGCGGCGTCTCCAACCAGACGCTCATCCTCGGTGAAGGCGACGTAGGAAGGAGTAATTCGGTTACCCTGATCGTTGACGAGAATCTCGACCTTGCCCTTCTGCATCACACCGACACAGCTGTAAGTAGTTCCCAAATCCTGTGCGAATTGGTTAGCGGGGTCAAGTCATGATGGGGAGTCGGGAGAAACGTACAATACCAATGACAGTGCCGTAGCTGTCGACGTCGTCAGCCTGAACGGTCTGAACGAAGGCGAGAGGAGAAAAGAGGAGGGCGATCCAACAAAGGAGTCCCAGGCCAAGGGCCATTGAGCTCCTTGAACGAGCCATGATGAGCTCTCTGTGTATGGTAGTTGCTTTACTGATTGGAAGTGCAACAAGACTTTATGATGGGAAAAGAAAAGAAAAACAAATCAATCTATGATGAAGCAAAGGCTATCTCTTGCCTTGCGCACAGATTTTATGAATTGTTTGAGAGAAGGGTATCTTTGAATGTTGGAGGAAGCGGATTTGAGAAGAGGAAAGGCCGACAACTTATTAAGTAAGGTGCTCTTCGGCTGTCGTGTCTCCAAAAAAAAGTTGAGGTGTCCAAATGGCACAAAAGGCCAGATTTCACATCATTCGTAGCCCCACGTGACAGGGGTCCCTCCGCTTAGCGGGGGAGTTTGGCACTGTACATGCCGCCCTTTGTAGGTTGCTCTGTCTACAAATTCAGTGGAGGAAATACTTTTGTACAGAGTCAGATACAGTGTCTGTAGGACAAGGCTGTTGAACCCCTGGCACACTTAAACAGTGAGACGCCTCAATAACCGGGGGGTCTCTACAGCGCCACCTTGATTCAGTCAGTGCTCAAAGAACATGTTGGAATATTTGAAAGATCACGATGCTTCTTTCTATGGCTTTCTATAAACAGTGACTCACATTAACTTCTGCCTATGATTACATACAGAGTGCAACTTTGACAGAGGGAAAAGGAATATATACTATTATATCGAAAAATAGGCAACCTCTGCAAATAGAGGAGACTTGGCCTCTTTCAACTCCAGATTCGAGAATATTCCCACCGTTCATCGCTCAGTGGGTCTCTTTCGGAGCCTAGGTACCGAAGGTGTCCTTTTTTGGTGGCTGTAATAGAGGATCCTCATATCCCTTAATATCGTGTATTACATACAAACTCAGGCATAAGTTCCCTAGAAATGATTGAATAGCTGGTCGTTCATACTAAAGTTGGGTTTCATGATAGGCCACGTTGAAGTTTATCCCGAACTGAAGATTCCTTGAAATGTGGTTGGCCAACGTTGAGGTCGACCCACTACAGCTACCCTAGAATGAGGACACGATTTAGGCATGTGCTACCAAGGGAAAGTTGTACGAGAAACAGGAGCAGGAACACAACTCTAAACTGAGACAGCATAATGCAAACTCGAAACTTTTCAACTGGAATTTTATGTGATTTCAACTGACCGTTTTCCCTACTCTACAAACTAAGAATCATGATGCGGTAGAGTTTATGCAGCCGCCTTATTCTCATTTTTTATGTGTGAGAACAAAGCTGCTACATGAACACCACGGTGAGAGATGAAGTCTTTGTACTCTTCGCCTACAGTCCCTAAACCCAAACAAAAACAAACAACCATTCTAATAAATACAATTTACATCAGTTGCTTTCCTAATTCGTCAGGAATTCTATAAATCTCCCCCGTCTTGTCATCTTGAAGCCAGTGTTGTTCTGGAAGTATGGTGGGGTTGGGGTCCTTGATCGGCTGGATCAGAGTCCGATGCTCATGATGATGAATCGACAGTGTGCGCTTCGGTTCATAAATGGTATGGACGTGAGGCTTTACAACTTCTTGAACAACTGGCTCTTGGTTGTGAACTGTCCGGTCAAAGTCCAGACTATTTTGTAGGTGGAAGTTGGCTTCACCATTTGTACCGGCTTGGACTTCCTTGTTGATACGATCAAACTCGGCGTCTCGAGGATGGATGGCTTCCAAATTGTGCTTGATGTTGGCTTCTTGGCTGGTGTTGGACGCTAGGTTAACATCAGACTCTTGAGACAAGGGCTCAATGTGTGTTGCTGCTTTCTCGGGGCCTTCTTGCCCGATTGCTAGCCGTGAGAGCCTCGCCTGTGTAGCATCAACCTCTTGGGTGTACTCGAAAGGTGTCAGAGGGGCGACGTCTATCTCAGGGAGCTCGAGCTCCGACTCTCGCCGCGAGACAGCTAGACGGGAAAGCCTTCTCTCGAGTTCAACAGCATCAGGCGAGTTGGCTGGCCTTGTGTTCTGGTTCGTTTTCTGATTCGCGTTCTCTGCTTTCGGTTGATGTTGCTGAGCAGCTGGGGCCGAGGAACCTTGGAAATAGTCGTTGCCATGGGCATTCCCATCAGTGTCTTGATCATCGGTATCTTCCGATTTGATGCCGGGACGTTGACGCTCTAATCTGGGAGTTTTGGGCTCTAACTCTGCTTCCAATGGCTGGACAGCTGGATGAGCTTGATAGCCATTGGCGGTTTCGGCTGCCTGCGTTTGATGGACATCATGACCATCCTTAGGTTCTGTCTTTGAGCTTCGGCTTAAGAGACTCAGCGATTTTCCATGGCGTGACTGTGACTTTCTACTCGGAGAATTCAGACCGTTTCCGTTGCCTGAAGGCTGTGGGCCCGCGCCCTCAGACGTTTCTCTTTCTTCGTCTTTGTTTCTATGAAGCAGACGTGAAGCTCGCTTCTTGATGGCATCTTTGAGACGGCCCGCCATGAGAGCCGGTTACACGTGTAAGTGGAAAGAAAGTGCTCAACGATAATAGGATAAGGGAAGGGGATATGCAAAAACAAGGAAGAGATCAACTGAACTTAGGGAGGCTTGTTTGTGTATTAGTGATCTCACAAAAGTGCAGACTACTGATAGGGTAGTTTGCCACGCAAGGGTCAATTGTACTGGCTGAGCACCCTCGGGGTATCAGAAGAGGTTGCTGCCAGAAGCAGAGTTGACGAAATTAGTAAGTCAGCTTATGCTGTTTAGACCCTAACCGTATGTTATTTATTTTTGTATCCTAAAGCTTAGAGGTCATATTTCCTGTTACCCACTAGAGTACCTAGTTATGCTGAGAGTTCAGGTCTCAGATTTCTGAGGCCATCCATCACATCAGATCAGGCCAGATCAGGCCCAACCCGTTCCAGCCAAACCCGGCTCAACTCTGTTCGATTCAGATGAAGCTCATGCCATCATCATTTGGGTTCAGCACATAGCGCATATTTACATCATCTCCCCAATCGCTGCAATAGATCAACGATGTTTACAGCACGTCTAGATCACGTTTCTGGGATCAACAGCGGGGATCATGGGTGGAAGTTTGCGTGTTTGCGGCTCTATGACGCCCTCCATCGGAGCTACACCACGCTAGTAGATGCTTAGCTATGCTAATCTGAGAGCTAGTCTCAGCCTCTAGCTCACAATACGCTCATCACTTCCTCATTCCCCATGTCATCGTATATCCGACCGGAGACATTTGGGACGAGAGCATCGCTAGAAACGAAATACTGGTTGCGGATCAATCTCTTTACGGGGGCACCGTACGTGATTGACCTGCCAACTTGGGTGGATAAGACAGGATTTTGTCACACCGGAGCAGGCTATCCCGCCAGCAATTATCGATCGTGACGTTGATAATCCCTGAATTCAGCTGGACTGGACGAAAGCTGATTGCTTGTAATTGTTTCGCTGCTGCAACTGCAAGTGCGCTAAAGAGAGGTTGACGTGTGCAATGTAATCGGTCATAAGAGGGGAACAAAGATCAAGATAACTACCGAATGAAGATTGCGGGATGACATAGAAGGCTTGGGAGCTCATCATCATCATCACTGTAGTCACAATTCCCATGTGTTCTACACACTAACGTTAGAAGCCGGCTCTCCCTTTGGAACCCACCGGCTGGCTGAGACCTCCAGATTCTGATGACGTCTATGATGCGAAGCATCATGATGAAGAGGCTAAAGATACATTTGAAAGCAGTGCATCGGGTGCTATCGTCAAGTATATAAGTTGAAATGCACCTCTGTTGTTCTACTCTATTCTCAACACCATCGCCATCTCTACCACACTACCAACAAAAACTTTTCAATCTCACAACCAATACAACTAAACAATCATCTTCAACTCCTTAATTATAATCATTCGCAATGGAGAAAGCAAAGTCCGCCGTTTCCAGCTTCCTTTCTAACGATGGAAAGCACAAGACAACTGTCGACGAAAGTGTGAGAGCTCCTGTCACGCAGGAAGCGATCAAGCCTCATCAGCATGAGCAAGTGACTACTGCTCTTGACAAAGAAGTCCATCAGGATCATCACCATACAACAATTCAGCCCCTGGCGCATAGAGAAGTACTGTAAGTGATGCTCTGCCTTGCACCCAGGGCAACAGACAACTCGAGTCTGCCACCATGCAAGATGAAATGGTTCGAACCCTTCACGATTCGTTACTTTCTGAAGGTTTTGAACAGTTTGATCTTTATGTTTGCACTTGAGTTTGGGATTTGTGTTGTCCCCTAGTCAGTTCCATACTAACACGATCCAGCCCCGAGCAACACCACCACAACCTCGCCCCTGTCCAACACAAGGAATTTCATCATGGGGATGAGCAGCAAACCAAGGCTACTCTCGACCGAGAGGCTGCTAAATTCCGAGACACATCCGAGACGCACAGCACCACCCACTCTGCCGAAACTGCTCCAACTGTGACCGGCGAGCGAAGTAAGATGACAACCTCAATTTGAACCACGACACAACTAACACATTTCGCAGTTCATCATCACGTCCATGAACACGTACAGCCCGTAATTCAGAAGGAAACTATCCAGCCGAATGTGATTCATACAACTGTACCTATTCACGAGACACATCACGCGGCTCCAGTCCATCATGGATCTTCTACCCTCCCTACTAAGACTCTAGAGGAGTTTACCTCTGAGCGCGGTGGTCTTGCTGAGAGAGCTGCTCAGAAGCTTACTGAGTTCGAGGGATGTCCCAAGCCTTACCGTCAAGAGCTCCAGAATGAGCGGCTTGAGGGTGACAAGAACATGCACCTCCACCATCACGGCGATAAGTATGGTGAGAACCAGGCTCACTCTGGCCGTGAGGGACACGGTATTGGCCATACCGCTGAGGGTCTTGCTGCTGGCGGCATGGCCGGAGCTGGTGCTACTGCCGCTTCCCGCAAGCACCGCCATGGCCTTGGCCACAAGGACCGCCGTGGATCCGGCTCCAGCAGCAGCTCTATGAGCTCTAGCGACGAGGAGTCTCGTGGTTTGGGCAAGTCTTCCAAGCACAAGAACCGAGGTCTTGGTAGTTCTACTGGAACTGGAGTTGGAGTCGGTGCCGCCGCCGCTGCTGCTGGCGCCGCTCACAACCAGCACCAGGGCCGTGAGGGAGGTATTCCCGGTACATCTGGTGTTGGTTCAGGAATGGGATCTACCGGCATGATGGGCAACAACAGTACCATGGGCGCTAACAGTGCCAACATTGGAAACCCTAACACTGCCGGACTCAACAAACCCCATGGTGGTGAGTATGATTCTGTGAAGACTGGAGGTCTTCACAATGACCCTCTCAAGAGCAATGCCCCTCACGTAAGTCTACATTGAACTCAAATCATGACATTTTCTAACTTTTCACAAGGGACGCGGCGACTCTGGTGTTGGAATGGAGCAGAAGAAGCCTTCTCTCCTTGACCGTCTCAACCCCATGAAGGATGCTGACGGTGATGGCAAGAAGGGACTCATGGACTAAGGGATGATGAGTTACTCAATCTTGATTAATACTTAATGTATGATTAGTGATAACATGCGACATATGTTGCGAGCCTAGCTTAGTTTGATTGTTTATCAAAGCTTTTTCTCAACTTTCGACGTTTGCAATCATGACACCTTGATTACATGTTCTGCACGATGCGATCATTCCGCTTCTCATGATGTATGAGAAAGTATGAACGCTCTATGTGGAGTTATGTCTTCTCTAGTGCTGCATAACAAACTCACACAATTCGCTGCAAAAGTGCCACACGTCATAAATAGACTACATATGCCTAAAGTTGATGGCAGTAAGAATAATGAATGGTAAATCACACGTGCCTGTATCCATAATTTCTGTTCACCTCCATATGAGGCGTACTAAACAGAGTTCCGACTTTCCCATTGACGCCATGTTATGAAACCTCCTCACACACTAAGCTAGTCAAGCCGGTGTGATATAAGATGAAGCATCTTCGCATGTATGACACACAACTTGGCCAACTTCTTGTGCACCTGCCAAGTTTACGATCTCAGATACCACGAAATAACCACAATGAACGATATAAGATCCACCCCCACTGGGAAGAAGGAGTGCCAATAGCACGTCCATAGCCAAGACCAGACGAACGAGACGCCTTCTCGGAGATTTTATCCGCGTTTTGCTTGTCGATGCCATTGAGAAGGCCGATGAAAAGAAGCAGACGAGGGGTTTCCAGGGGCCGCCCAACGTCGTTGCAGTGCAGTCGACGTCAAGAGGAGAATAGAATAAAAACGTATGCCGAATAAAGATCGCAGGGTAATATAAAAGGCTTCAGGTCCTTCTTATTATTATTATAATTCCCTGTAGTCTACACACCAGAAGCCGAATCTTCTTTTGGAACTTACTGCTAGCTGAGACCTTTACAGTCTAAATTGGAAGCTTAACTACCATAACGTTTACCGTGATTTACCTGAAGGAAAGCTTTTCTGAGTCTTGTTTGTAACTTGGAATAGAACAGGTACCTGCATGGCATATTGTGTTATAACCGGGAAACTGCTCATCGTCTGGGTTATTGCCAACTCACGATCGTCTGTATATGCTCGACGGATCTTCAAAGAGCCGAGGGAGACGTGCTACCTGGGATTCCCGTGTATAATAGCTTCAGGTAGTTAGAGACCCCAGAGCAGAGGTTTACGAGGAAGGCCAAGGAGATAACATATGAAGATAAATTATCAAAAAAACAGATTATTTCTTTATATACATATAACGACAGCACCATCATCGTCTGGTTCGTATCATACAAGTCACGTCTGCATACAATAGCTATCAATGACTTTATTTACATATTGCTTGTAGTAACATTTGTAAAATTCAGTGTGTTGAATCCCGTTTACGAAAGCCGAAGAATTCCCTTTTGAGAGATCTGGAAGGAAGAGGCCCAGCAAGGGGAAGAGGCATAGAAAGAAGTCCAAAGCCTAGCCAGAGGCTCTACCTTGCCTATCTCACTGAGGTAACGAAGTCAGTATCAAGGGTCATTTATTGTTCTAATTGTTAGAGGGCATTCACACGCATCAGTCATCTCCAATGATACATGACTTGTTGCCTGCGATCCTGGACCTCAGGGTATCAGAAGAAATGGCCGCTCCAGCTGCAGATGACAAAATTAGTAGGCCAGCTTATGTCATTTAGACCACAGGTTTAGTTTATTTATTTCTGTATCCTAAAGCTTAGAGGTCATTTTTTCTGCTACCTACTAGCTGGAGTAGAGACTTGAGTTCATCCGTGCCCTTTTGTATGGGTGATACATATAAGAAAAAGGACCGTGTCTATAGTTCTCGAACCGAAATGAGTCTTGGTCTTCCATCTCGAGGAATTGGCTGGGGAAGTCTTGCCGAGAACTTCATTGGCAGTGCTCGCAGCACAATGTTTTCACGGAATATGACTCCTGGTGGCGTCCCCGGACTTTGTCACATTCTCCAGCAATATAAATGCTTGATATGATCCAGATATATATATGAAAGCGTCTGAAAAAAAGAATTACCGCGTGTATGTATAAAGTTGCTGATTCCTCTAAGTTGTTACGGTGGCGTACAGCCCACAAGCCGTTGCGTTATGGTTTCTTGTGGCTCCCGCCCATTTCGTACTGTGGGATGGTTAAGGAACATCCTGCGGCATTTCTGTCAACGCTTGGATGTCATGCCGAGATATGTAATTTGAGTACTTGGTCGTACTGTGCAATGATATTTGCGGAAGTGGCAGGACTGTATTATATCTGATCGGCTCTTGAAGAACACTAATACGAAGACGGTAAAGATACTAGCCTTTTTAACTCTAGACAGTATTTATCGTGATTGGTACTGCTTGTATTTTAGGATTCAAGCAGCTCCTTTGCTTTCGTAGCAGCAGTTTCTTTCAACTTGTTGTACCGTTTCGCCTTATCTCTTTCTGTTGCTTGCATGTCGAGAGTAAAAGTTACTAGCAAGCTTTCCCATCAAACCTAAGCCAGGCCTAGAGAAATTTATTAATGGAAACTTATTAATAGAGGTTAAAAAGCTTACCAAAATGCCGGCCATACTGCCTGCACCCATAAAATTCTTGAGTTGCGGCCCGGAAGGTGACTTCAATCTCGCGAGGGAACTTGACTACGAGCCTTCGGAACTCGCATGGAACTGGAGCGCGAACCTGGTAGTCAACTGAGAACAATGTAAGCTTTGCACTTAAGATGTTCGTAAATAAAGAAAAACTACTAGGTAACAGAAAGGTTGACCTAAAACCTGGGATGCAAAGAATAAATGACCTAAAAGTATGGCCTAAACAGTCTAAATTGGCCTACAAATTTCGTCTCTTATGCCGCCAGCGGCTAACGTTTCTGATACCCTAAGGATAAGAAATGAACTTACTTGTATGACACTGTCCAAAGCCTTCATCCTCATTCGAAGCGGCGGCAAGAGAGAAGTCGATAAAGAGCCCTAACCCTGTCGGAGGGTCGTCATAGTCAAGTTTAGCAGGAGCGAGGTTGTGCCTTTCGTAATAGTCGATCACGACGGCCTTGTGCATTCCCCAGACTTTGCGGAATGGCTCCCAAGTGGCTTCATCTGCGGCATAGCCGCACCACTGGACTTGGAGATAGCGGGCTTTGCCGCGGTGCTTGTCGTGATTGATAATCTTCAGGACGTGGAAGACGTTGAGGCTAGTGACAAAGAATCGAAGGTCGGCATCCTCAGCGATAGGTCCTGGGCCGGCTTTTTCATAGGCCTTTCGCCCTTTCTTTCTCCACTACTCCAGGACAATGGGCTCGGTGTACAGTTGATACGACTCTAGGGACGCAGGTCTCTGGATGGTAAACTTTGTGTCGATATCTGACACGCCGAGCTTTTAAATAACTCCTCGCCGATCTTGACAGCACAATGCACGAACACTGTCGCTGGGCTACTGGGCCGCTGGGCTTGGGAGCCACGCCAGCTTTGGGGCTAGAGTCGGAGGAGGAGGATGAGAGGAGGGGGAAACGAAGACTGACCCAAGAGCCTTCTTCAGAACGAGAGGGAACTCAGCAAGCTGAAAACGCACCGGGCTCAACGAGCGCCGGTAACCAATCATCCTTAGAGTCGTCAAGGGCGGGTAAGAATAGGATAGACACAGTCTATCACGAAATGTCGAGAGCCTGAGCAAGAGGAGAGGACGCCGTAAGGACGCCGTAAGGACGCCGTAAAGACGTCGTACACAAATTGGGCAAGCTGAACGGAGGGAGGCAATTGATGAAGGAAGAAAAGTCAAAATCAAAATCGTGCGCGAGGGCCCCTTTGAAGAGAACGCAAAGACTTGGCTGTAAATCGCAAGGCAGCTGGCAACCAGCGACAACTGACAAGCAGGGGACTTTTGGTGTATTTATTCGAGGTGAGTTGGTGCTAGCAATACTGTATGAGTCTCATTTCTCCTCAGGGCATCAGAAATGTTGGCCGCTGGCGGCATAAGACGAAATTTGTAGGTCAGTTTATGCCACTTATATCAGACATCTCAGGCTGTAAGTCATAAAATCGGACAAAAATGCGTGCAAAAGCTGACATAGCTAGGATAACTGAGGAGGAAGAATCAGACCCTATGGAGGGAATTCTCTTCCTCTTTATACAAAGAATCCTTCAATTCGCACACACATCTGCCTGGTGCAGATCTACAGTTTGTCTGCCTCTTTGTCCCTTGTGTAAACAAATAACCCTTGTTTGGCGGGTGCCTGTCAACACCAATCTTCTGATACCCGGAGGGTCAGGCAGACGAATGAGAATCAGGGTGTCTGCCGATAGGTTCTGAGGTAGGTGATGATGGGTGTTAATGTGTGTAGATAAATTTTTAAGTGTTGTATAGTCAATAAAGTGAAATGAGGGGATAAGGAAACTTGAAACTACTTAAAGATTGCCATTTCTAGGTAGTTATAGAAAATCCACTAATGTAAGTAAGGCTATATTGGGCTACAAGTTGTTGGATATAGTTTTCTATAAATCGTTCTTTTTAGGTTTTTGCAAACATCATCAATCATCCAAGACAACTAACTATGAGAAGCTTACCGCCTTATTACCAACTGGCGTGAGAATAGTAGAGAATCGATGATCCAACAAAAAAATACTTTTATTTTCGATTATATTTCTATTGCTATTCCAATAACCCAGCAGCGACAGTTTCACCTCCACTTCGTATGACAACTCTTTGACCAGCTTCGAGAGGAACCTTGGCTGCCAACTTAACAGATACCCGAGCCACACCACCTGGCTGAACAACTCTGGCCTTCTTCTTGACAACCGCTCCAGTGACCTTGTCAAGTGTTGCTGCGATCGATACAATCTGCCCCGCCGAATGCAGTCGCCCACGATGCAGGTCCACGGGCATAGGCATGAGGTGCTCGAATGCCATGGCCTTCATAACAAAGCTATCGCTGCAGTTGATAGGGTCCTTGGTAGGGCAGAGCATGTCGCCAACTCGAATATGAATAGGATCGATGTTGGTAAGGGCAACACTGACATTTTGTCCAGCAACAGCCCAGTCTTGCATGTCCGAGTCGACCATTATTGACTTGACATATGCTTCCTCTCCGCTTGGCTGAACTAACAGGGCATCGCCGATTTGAAATGAACCTGCGTCAACTCGACCGGCGATCGTGGTGGTGCCAAGTTGCGATCTGAAAACTTCAGAGATGGCCATTCTGAACGGACTCTTGAGGGCTCGCGCCGTTGTCGGCTCCGAGTTCTCCAGGGCCTCAATCAGAGTAGGTCCAGTGTACCAAGATGCCGCAGTGGCTTCTGTTCGACGGACAAGATTGTCGCCGTTTAGACCAGATATCGGGACAAAGTCAATGTTCTTAGACACGAAGCCAAGGCCAGCGAGGAAGCCGCTGACCTGCTGAGCAATCTCGTCATAGCGCGCCTGTGACCAGCCGACCATATCAAGCTTGTTCACAGCGATGACGAGTCTCTGGACACCCAAACTCCGTAAGAGCAACACATGCTCTCTCGTTTGCCCCTTCAGACCCTTCTCGTAGGCTCCGGTGTTTGCGTCAATGACCAAGATGGCAAAGTCAGCTTGACTGGCACCTGCGATCATGTTTGGTACAAAATCTCGGTGGCCGGGTGCGTCAAGGATAGTAAAACTTGTCTTCTCCGTCTCAAAATGATTTGTCGCAATGTCGATAGTTACACCTCTTTCTCTCTCCTCACTCCTCTGGTCCATTACCCACGCAAGGGCAAAAGACTGCTTGCCAGACTTTTCGGCCTGCTTTCGATAACGATCAATAGTGTGCTTCTCAACAAACTTGAGTTCCAACAGCAGCCGACCCATGAGGGTACTTTTGCCAGCATCGACATGTCCTAGTTGATCAGTACAAAACATAAACAGATGAGCCGAGATAACATACCGACTACAACAAAACTGATACTCCGCTTATTGGAGCTATTTTCATACTCCCTAAGAACGTCGAGACCCTTGCTCTTAGGTGGTGGCGCATCGGCAATCTTGAGCCCAGCAACATCTTTTTCAGCCTCAGAGACGTCTTTGCCCTTCTCCTTTTGGGGCTTCTTGGTAGCCTTGAGTGCTGGCTGTTTGCCCGCTGAATGGAATTAGATTAGTTCATCACTTCGTCCTTGTAAAATTCGAACCTTTCGCCTGGGCCGCGAACACAATATCATCTGGACTTGGCTCGGCGAAAGCTTGGACGAGAAAAGATGGGGAGGATGTGTAAGGCATAGCAAAAACATCAGGCCTGTGGGTGTTGGCCGGAGCAGATCCAAAGAGCGTCCGAGCAAGACCGGATGGGTTGGGCCGAGACACAATTTCAACTTCAGGAAATGCATCCGGAGTGAGTTCATCCTTGTATACAGAATCTGGGGTTTCCTGCGTGTTGACTTCGGCGGTATCTTTATGCTTGGCTTCCATTTCTTGGCGTGTAGGTTGGACTTGCGATGCGGGTGTGGTAATTTGATGTCTCTGTTTGAAAGGTGACTGATTCTCCTTTTGTGACTCGGCAACAGAAAGCTTATTGATGCCTTTCTCGAGCTTCTCTTGCTCCTTCTTCTCTTCGGTCTTTTTCTTCCTAGCAGCCGCAAGAGCTTGAAGCTTTGACATCTTGGGAGCACCCTCGCCACCTCCTCCTAGCAAGCCTCCACGAGGATATTCAGGTTCGACAAAGTGAGTTTGACGCTCCCGAGGTACGTTTAACCACGGCATGTCATCAAAGAAGCATGCAGGGACTTTGTCGACCGGTGGGAGTTTCATATCGAAGTTGTATCCGCTTGACAGGCGTCCGTGGTCTGCTCCAGTCCCCAAAAGGCGTCGCGAAGCAGAAAAAGAGACTGACATACCTTCTGGCGTTTTCTTTACTGGTTTGGGTGCCGGGGCGATGAATGTTTTCATCAGATAAGTGACTGACTTGTCGACATCATAATAATAATGCCACAAAGCTTCCTCGATTTGTGTCTTTGTGACCTTGTTCGCCTCAGTTCCTAGAGCTCTGCGAACCTCTGCAGTTCCCTCGTCCATCGCTTGGCGATCCTCGGGGCTAAGCTCATCTTCTCCCTCCTCTTCGTATTCATCGCCGTCGAATTCAGACACGATATCGTTCGCATCAAACGTATGAACAATTCGGTGGCGAGACATGTTGTTTAACTGGATCGGTCAGGTGGTAGATGGTTGGATCTGGTTATGGGATACGAGTGCGGTTCGGCGTAAGGATCTGAGAGGGTATATGAAATGAGGAAAATGTTAGATGACTTCTTAGAAGTAGATTTATAGGTAAAAGGATAAGAACTGCTATGCAGTATCTATGCGCGCAATGAGAGAGTTATTTCAAAGTTTAGGTATGAATAATGTTTTTGCACTGCGTTTAAAGATGACTCTTAGTTAATGATGCATAGAGATTGGCGGGGCAGAAAGCTGCCAAGTCTTTGGTGGGGTTACCTGCTAATGCTATGAAGTCACAGACTGAGGTCCATCAATGCCAGGCTGACCTGCGCCTGCCTGACCTGAGGCGCTGAGGTCTAGCGGGGTCGATGGCCCAAACCTCCTGCCTCCACCTCCAGGCAGGCCCCTCTGGCCCCCTGAACTCCCGGACTATCTCGTTTCCCCGCCCCGCCCCCGAATCGGTGTGCAAGGCACCCAAATCTTCAAAAAATTGGAAGGTGGGAGGATTAGCATTGGACCGATCAAGAAAACGATACAAGCTCCTGACTACCACCAACTTTCGAGGGGACTTTTCGATATCACCGTAAACGCTATAACTCTTACGGATACAGCTCCCCACGGGTGGAAAGGATAAAGTCAATATGGATGGCATGAGTGAGTCCTGCACACTTTTGTCAACGAGGGGCGAGGGGTAGCTAACGAGGGGACAGATTTGGATGTGTCCAACGGTATTTACGACGACTCACCATGATGCTGGTTCTCAGCTAACAATGATAGCGGCGGTGATGAAGGATGAGCAAGGCCGTCCTTTTATCGTCGTTCGAGAGTATGTTTATCCCCACCCCAACCCTCACCGTCGATTCAACTCGCCTAACATCTTTTTAGTCAGGGGAAGAAGAAGCGCCAGTTTGGTAACGAAGCCGTTAAATCGCACATTCTCGCCGCCCGAACCGTCGCCAATATCGTCAAGTCGTCTCTTGGTCCTCGTGGACTCGATAAGATTCTTATCTCCCCCGATGGAGATATTACCGTGACCAACGACGGCGCCACTATCCTGCAACAAATGGAGATCACCAACCATGTTGCCAAGCTACTAGTTGAGCTCTCCAAGTCTCAGGACGATGAGATTGGTGACGGTACCACTGGTGTCGTTGTGCTTGCCGGTGCTCTCCTGGAGCAGGCTGCCGACCTGATCGACAAGGGAATCCACCCTATCCGAATCGCCGACGGTTACGACCAAGCTTGCGATATTGCTGTTGCCGAGCTTGATAAGATTTCAGACACAATCGAGTTCTCCCGCGAAGAGACCTCTAACCTTGTCAAGGTTGCACGAACAAGTTTGGGTAGCAAGATTGTCTCCAAGTCTCATGACCAATTCGCCAACATCGCCGTTGACGCCGTTCTATCCGTTGCCGACCTCGAGCGAAAGGATGTCGATTTCGAGCTGATCAAGGTCGATGGCAAGGTCGGAGGAGCTCTCGAGGACACCCTCCTTGTCAAGGGTGTTATTGTCGACAAGGACTTCTCTCACCCCCAGATGCCCTCAGAAGTCCGAGATGCCAAGATCGCCATCCTGACCTGTGCCTTCGAGCCCCCCAAGCCCAAGACCAAGCACCACCTTGACATCACCAGCGTCGAGGAGTTCAAGAAGCTTCAAAACTACGAAAAGGAGAAGTTTATCGAGATGATTCAGCAGATCAAGGATACAGGTGCCAACCTGGCTATCTGCCAGTGGGGTTTCGACGACGAGGCCAACCATCTCCTCCTCCAGAATGAGCTACCAGCTGTTCGATGGGTTGGTGGACCCGAGATCGAGCTGATTGCTATTGCTACCAACGGCCGAATAGTTCCCAGATTCGAGGATCTTTCCGCAGCGAAGCTGGGTACGGCCGGCATTGTCCGAGAGATGTCCTTCGGTACAACACGAGAGAAGATGCTTGTCATTGAGGAGTGCGCCAACACTCGGGCTGTTACAGTCTTTGTCCGAGGTAGCAACAAGATGGTGAGTTCCGTTTATTGTTGTGGATGGGAGAAATGCTAATATACCTAGATCATCGATGAGGCCAAGCGATCTCTGCACGATGCTCTTTGCGTAGTGCGAAACCTGGTCCGTGATAACCGTGTTGTCTACGGTGGCGGTGCTGCCGAGATTGCCTGCTCTTTGGCTGTCGAGGACGAGGCTGTCAAGACCCCCGGTCTTGAGCAGTACGCCATGCGCGCTTTCTCCGAGGCTCTCGACACCGTTCCCATGACCCTGGCCGAGAACAGTGGTCTCAACCCTATCGCTACTCTTGCCGAAGTCAAGAGCCAACAGGTCAAGGCTGGACCCGAGGGCCGTGGCAAGCTTGGTGTCGACTGCATGGGACGTGGTGACAACAACATGAAGGAGGCCTTTGTTATTGACCCTCTTATCGGCAAGAAGCAGCAGCTCCAGCTTGCCACACAATTATGTCGCATGGTTCTCAAGGTCAACAACGTTATTGTGTCGGGAGCGGATGACAACGACTTTTAAGACGAGATAAATGGGTAATGAACAAATGCATACTTATCAATCTTGTCATGTTTGAGGATTGGTTATGCAGGTAGATGATATCCATGGATGTATAATCAAAAGTGCTGTATATTCCTCATATTGCTGATGCTTGCCTATTGTGATGAATTTGATGTGCCATGAATGATGTGATTGGATAATGTTTGGAGAACATCTGACAGGGTTCGGAGGAATTTCGTTCCCCTTGGCTTACGCGCTTTTATCTATCTATGGTAAACATCTTTAACTACATGAGCCAAGTGCATCTCCAATCTTGAATTGCGAAAATAGCCTTGCCTGTTTTTAAATTTCAATGCAGCCTATTGAAGCTGCTACTTCTACTTCTCCGGAATTACCAGTTGATACCGACACTTCAACAACCATAACTAAAAGACGACCCATTCCTCGAAAAGGCCACACCAAATCTCGGGCAGGCTGTTCTAGTTGCAAAAGGAGAAGAGTGAAATGTGACTTGATCACCCCGGAATGCGGTGCTTGTCATCGGCTTGGCCTGGAGTGCCAGTATTTAAATAAGCCTGGGGGTCAAACCGCGACGACGACTCCATCAAAGCCATTGCGGACTGACCCAGTCATGTTCGATATGAACGACCTAAACTTCTTTCGACATTTTCTTTTCGAAGCATATCCTTCTCTGCCTATCGATGGCTTCACTGTGTGGCAGCAAGCTTCACAGCTTTCGCATCAGGTGAGTTTGATATGGAGGGAGATTGAGATGATCCAACTAACAGAAATACCCAGTACGACTTCTTGTTGCACTCAATGCTAGGGCTGGGAGCGTCTCATCTAGGGTTATTGACGCCGTCTGAATACGAGAAAGCTGCCTTGAAACATAGAGTCATTGCAATCAGCGCACTGAACAAACATCTCACAAAGACTAGTTTTACTCAGCAAGATGTTGAAGCAGCGTTCGGCGCAATGCTCAACTTGACATTTCAATCTGCATATATGACCGATGGACTTGTTGACTTTCTGACAATGATTCGAGGCTGTAAGTTTCCCTTTCCTCGACTGTATGCGTAAGCTAAGCTGTTGGGCCTTAGGCTGGCTCGTCGGCACGCAACCTTCTGTCAACCTGGATAACACCATATTCAAAACTTTCGGTAGAGTGAGTTACGTGGACAAGATACAGGCCATTGTTCACAAAGAGGACCAAACAAGTCACTATCTAGACAAATTCATCGCTGAAGGGTTCTGTCAAAGTGTTCAGAAACTTGGACCGCTATGCCACAGTGTTGCTGAGTTACAATATCTGGCTCATATGCAGAAGATTGCGACTCTTGCTTCCACAAATCCTGCTGAGAGTAAGACTTCCCAGAAATGGTTGATTCTGCGCATGCTGACAATTAGGCTACCGTGAGCTTGCCTTTCTCTACGACGGGTTGGGCCATCTCAACAGCAACGATTTCGCTTCATTCGTCTACACTGAGAACTATGCTTCCCGGCTCGTTATCATGCACATGCTCGTTTTAGAATTCGTCATGAGTCGCAAGGTAGTTGAAGGAGATAAAAGATCTTCAATGGGTCAGAAAGGCTACTACTATAGGAAAGCCACATCAAAGGGTTGGATCCAACATATATTCAACAGGCTTCCCCTGGAGTATCACGAGTACGGCGAGTGGCCCTTGAGATTCATCAACAGTCTGAGTTACTCGTTTGATGACGAGGACCAGGTTTGGAAGCCGTTCTTGCTGAGCAGTGGTACAGCAGTATTACAAGAGGGAGGTGCACTCTCTTTGGCTGTGCCGTAAATCTGCTCAATTATATAAACATGGGTTAAACACAGCCTTGAAAAATGCTGGGCTCTTATAGTTTTGATGCATAGTTCTACGTTTGTACCTAACCGCATATCGACCAACCTATAGACTAGTTCCCAATTAACTTATGCCAACCTGAATCATCTCTTCATACCTTTCTTACCATCTCAGACAGATCATTGCAAACAAGAGCTCTACTCTTGACGCCCGGCCAACTCCACACCGTCTTCAGACTGAGTAACCTTACATCGAGCACCATGGCTTCCTAAGTACCGGCCGGGATGATAGATACAGAAGATTCCAATGGCGCCGACCATTGGCAAACTCTCGAAAACCCAAAAGAGCCACTCGTGATTAAAGACATAAGAGTCCCTTCCGCCAGCAAATTCAACAACACGGAATATACAGCGAATCTCCCGAGTTAGCATGCATCTCTCTCGTTGAAGGAACGGACCGAAAGACCTACCATAATCAAGACACTCGAGATGTACACTGAAAGAACCACCTTCTGCCATCCCTTGGGTGCACTTTCGATAGCCATACGACCTGCGAGACTATGGAAGCGCCGGAGAACGCAGATAAAGAGCAAAAAGGCCACGAGCTGAAACGCTAAACCGGCGATAAGTATCTTGACTCCGATCCTCTCCATCTTCCCTTGCCAATTGTCAGAGCTTGCAACCCCAGAGCCACTCCCCTGGATGAGGAACGCAATGATATCGCAAACAACAAAGATTGGTGTCAGATGTCGACCTGGAATTTTAAGGATTCGGTGGTGAGATGGAGGAAGGACGGCGAGGATTAAACGGCTGATAAGGAGGTAGTTCCCTGCTGCGATGAGAACGGGGGCTAAGACCGTGTAAGTCAAGGTCATGACAAAGGGAGTCTATGTTGTTAGCTGAAGATTAAGAGACTTTCCCTCAATGTTGTCTTACTATTTCGGATTGATTCTGGATGGAATAGATTCTGAGGTTGTAGGCGGCGACCTCTATGGCTGAGCCTACTACGACAACGATGAGGAACCAAGCTCGATATTTGATGAGAGTCTGATAAGCGAGAACAAGGAAGATGCTGGAGTAGATAACAGTTACGATTATAGCAAGCGGGAAAGAAGGATTATACATCCAAATGGACTGTTGGTCTGCCATTTTTGCTAGTAGATAGTCTATACTGCCTTGTTGAGAACGGTATAAGTAGAGACTTTATAAACTGACAACTCGCTTTGCTTTATGCCTGCCATCTTCATCATTTACTATTTATTATTATTATCTACGTATTGTTTCCAACATCGAGACTACGCAATTCATCTTTTTTGAAAGCGACGGATACGTTGCCAAGCATCGAGGTTTCCTTAACAGGTATCCGTAAGTATGTGAGGATGCTTATCCCAAAAAGGGGAGGAATTCTGGTTGGTTGTGAAGATGTGAGCTAGTTGCGTGGCCCTGAATATGAAAGCGATGAAAGCGAGCTCAGCAAAGACGAGGGAAACGAGAGCCAATCATATCAACACTATTTTCATGAAATGGATCGATGAGTATTATGAGATTATTTGATAGCAGACAGTGGCTTACATGATGGTCCCCCATACAGTAAGCTTGCACTTGTCTAGATCCCGTCATTCATAGGAGCCAAGAAACTAAAAGGCAATACTAAAAAAATAAAGACCCTGATTTTAGTGGCATCAACTATTAGGCATCAAAGACAAGACCAAACTCTAGACTTGAAACCGGCAAAAAGGATCGGCATAAGAAGAAGAGACATCCGGAGCCGAGGTGTTGTCAAGTCTCACGCGATGAAGGTATTCACATGAACACCCGGCGGTTACCCGGTTCTCTGCCGTGTTGTTTATTGTCTCAAAACAAGAAGAAGAAAAACCCTTCGCGAACACATGATGCTGTCTGTCTCCGATGTTGACAGCTGTGGGCCATTTCTCATGATCTCAAGGCATGTGAGACAATACTGCTAGTAGTATAAGCGCGCTCTTTCTCGCTTTCCGGCTCCGTGGATGTCTTAGACCCTGATTTGGCATAATTCGATTCTCGGGTCATGTCATGGCAAATTGAGGCAGATGATTGGGGTTGGTTGACTAGAGGCGCCAATATGGCTTGGTGTTGCGGCGATTTTTCATGAAGCGTGACCAGAGAAGGTCACGCAAAGGAGAGTATTTTTTATTTTATTTTATAGCAAATAATTTACACTAAAAAGAATTTTCTTATTGGACCTGTTGATCTTTTCTCCGTTTCCCTAGGTGTTTTAGACATTTGAGATGGGCAGAGACAAGGGACTTGGGCTCAACTACGGGGTAACTATATCCTCGGTTTAAGCCTCAGCAAGTAGTCATGTCGCACCTAAACACTGCCACCAGCCGCAATTCTTTGTATGGGATCGCATGTGAGGATTAATGAGTGACTGATTGATCAGAAAAGGGAAACGGTCAGTCAGCCGAGATGGTTTGTATCCATCTTCCCCCCAAAACGAGGCTTGACCGATATTGTCAGTTTGAGGATGACTACATTTCCAGTTCTCAATCTCGCTATGAGAAGTGACTGGAAAGTTGCACTTGCGGTTGCACTTGCCACTGAGGGAGCATGTGAACTGAGTCTGGATGAGGGTTTGTTTGCTTTGCTTTACAATACGTACATGTGCAGATGGCGTGCATGTACGTGAACATGGGGAGTTTTAGACGGTGATTGAATAGGAAGTCTGGGATAAGTCACTGTATGTTCAATAATTTGGTAAGAGAATAAAATAAATGAGAGGAGTATATGATAAATATGCTGTAGTGACTTCCAAATATTGGTCAAGCTGCGATGGTGGAATAGATGTAGATAAACTACAAAAACAATAATCTAATAATAGACAACCCAGATATCAAAAAATCAAATCTACCGTTTCAACTTCATCCAGCGTTTAGTAAAAGAAATAAAATAAAATAATAAATAAAACAGCCAATGAATAATACTCATCTAATTAGTTGTTGAGAAACGGTCAACTGTATTGTTGTATGTAGGTACTTTCCCAAGTCCCCTAAAGACCGGGTTCCCGGGCCTCACCGCCCACCGTGGCCGCTGTAACAGGCCTATTCCCCGGTCATCTGCCTTTAATTTGCTGAGTTGTTCAACCCCCATCACTCAGTTTTGTGACTGACTGTCACTCAAAATGCATGCACACTCCCTCCCATCCTAACACCACCTTTGATGGATTTTCGAAGAGCCCTGAACCTAGTTCCTGTCAATTAATGCAATAACTGACCCGCCCTATACCATATCCCTTTTCCCCGGGGCTTACATGAGACATGCTCCATCTCTCTCACCGGATCTTTAAACTGCAGCACCTACAGCACAAGACAACACTTTGCTCATCTACCTAGGTACGTATCTCGGGTCATCTCTCTCCTCCTATCTCTCTCATATGCAAAGAGCCGTTTCCTGAAGCAGGAGAAAAAGAAAGAAACATCTCTTCCCCTATCATAATGCCAGTTCATGGCTTGCTTTGTCCTACATGCTATGCTATGTCATGTAATGCGATGCGATGCAATGCGGCGTAATGACCAAGCCCTATCAAGTGTCATTCATTGAATCGATATCCTTTACTAACTCTTCATTTATTATCCGATTTTGTTTTTTCTTTTTACTGTTTTGCTAAATCAAGTTTGGCTGACTGACTGATTGTTTGTTTGTTTGATTGCTTGCTTGTTTTCCCTTTGGTGCCACGACATACATCACGGCCTCGTATTGTGTGTGATATGATGGACACCATAATCTGTCACATTTGTTTATACCTGATTGTTTGTCGTCTGATTCATTTTCAGGCTTCTTGTCTCTAGTATCTGCTCATCTCGAGACTATCGGGCAGCACCAATGGAAACAAACCCACTCAATGAATTCGACTCGTGTTATGGCCAAGACTTCAGCAGAATGATAGATCTCAGCCACGCCGGGATGCACTTTCAACTTTAGCCTAAACACCCCTTGTTCTGATACCTTCAGCTACAGCTATCCGTACCTATCCTTCAAGTTACGTACCCTTCACCGACGTAGATCTCTGTCAGCCACAGCCACCCCCCGTGACTCTTCCCAAAGTGGCATCTTCTCTCATCTCTCAATCTTGATCTTGTCTTCTGCGGTAGGTAGTAACTTCCAATGATCTTGTGCCATCTCCTCACGAGAGCCAAATTAACCAAACGGGCCCTTTTCCGGGGCGGCTGCGGCTTCATGCATCGAGTCACCGTTCGTACTGCAAGCAGAGGTCAAAGGAAACAAGCAAAGTCGATCTTGGGAGGCGAGTGTGACCGCAGCCGATAGTTTGCCCTGTTTCTTTTTTGTGTGAGACAACAGTATGTAACAGACAGCCAGCAGCCGTCTGTTACCCTTCTGTCGAGTCCAGTCATTCATTACTGTACCGGCTTATGTGAATGTCGTCCTCGTGAACTCATGGTGTTACTCCGTCTGCTGTATGTATGAGTACAGGTAGGTAGTGGCTGGCTTTTGACAGGATAGACCAAACACCAAAGAGTACCTTATTAGGTAAGCAACTGTAGTTGACCCCTCGCAAATTGTCCCTGAGATAGATAGATACGGATTGCCTTGGCTTGACTTTGCTCTTGTGTCATCCATCCATAGCTGCTATGTTATTTTAGAGGACTTTTAGTGTCACCACCAACCACACATATACACATTGTTTTCCTATTGACTCATTAGGATAGAAAAAAGTCATGTAAATTATGACTCAAATATTATTAGTTTTACAATTAATAGCATCAGATAGTAATAAATGGATATTTTTCGCTAAAAGATGGATTCACTCTCGACAGGCAATGACGCGCTGTGAGTCACTTCCCAATTCGAGTTAATAGTTATTTTCTTGCTCACGTAAGGATGGAACGACTCCAGCATGTGGAGTAGCTCGCCACTCCAACAACATCACGATAAAAGCATCTACTTCTCGCTGCTTCCGCCAAACAAATTCATCCATCTTTCTTAGAGTGCCAGTATTTTTAGGCCAAATAACATTCAGGAACTTACAATCCTTCATTTGCGTGGCGTTGGGGATTTGTTCCGACTATATTCGTTTCAATTGTAGTAACCACCACCAAAATACTACTCCTCCAGCAACAACAGCAACCTACTTCTAAAAACGTCATGATCTCTACGAACTCAAAACCAGACTCGCCGCAGACACGTAAGCAGGCTGTGGCTGAAGCCTCGTCCTCTCGCGTCATTCCCAGGCCTGTGCCAGAATCCCAGGCTCAGGATCCCAGGACATATCAGATCGAGCAGTTGCGCCGACGGTATTCACCCAAGGAAACCACCGCCCCAGATGGTGCAACTTCACTAGCCTTCAGGATCAAGCCCTCAGATCCCGACTTTCCATTCGAGCTGGCCGCGCTCGAGTGTGATATCCGTGTTCCCCAGGCTTACCCGGATGAGACGCCGGTGTTGCATGTAAAGAACAAGGACATCCCGAGGGGTTTCAGTATCAATGTCGAGAGAGGATGGGACTCACTCGTAGAGGAGAGGCCCGGGGCTACCTTGCTCGCTTACACGCGAGAGTTGGACAAGAACCTGGAAAAGTTCCTGTCTGAACAAAAGGCCGAGACAGTCAAACTCATGACTTTTAGAGACACAAGGCATGTGGAGGCACAAAAGACTCAGAGTCAGACACAGGAGTCAGCACAGCCTAAGCAGCCGACTGAGCCAGCTCCGTCCAAACCTGCTCCACCGCCTGTTAGGTATGTTCCAGAACCGGCATACACGAAGGAGGAAATCGCCGCTGCGAAAGAGCGACGCGCTCTCGAGATTCGTCAGCTCGAGGCACGTATGAAGAGGACGCCTGAATACCGCCGTTCGCCCGACGGTGTCGTGTATACTCTACCGCTGGAGCCACAGAAGCGTGCTCAGCTTCCACCTGGGTTGCAGTCTGTCAGGAGTCTTCATCTAATCATCCCTTTACTCTACCCCCTGCAAAACCTCCGCATCCAGCTTAACAACGTCGAGTCCCAAGATGCGGAGCCCGTGGAGGATCTCTTCTGCGAGAAAGCTGAGGAACAGCAACATATGTCTCTCATGAGCCACCTGAACTACCTCGCACAGAATATTCACAAGCTTGCCAAGCAAGCACAAGCCCAGGTACCCAAAGTTGAGACACCAGCCCCAGTTGCTGAAGATCAGTCGCAAGATACAAAGGAACCCGAGCCAAAATCTGAGAATAGCCACATTCAGGTGATTCCACGACCTCCTGAGTGGGGTTATGTTGATGGGGATGACGAAGAGAGCTCTAGCTCGGATGAAGCTGATGAAGGTGGTGCTGTGATAGAGAACGAGGAAGAGGAACCGCAGGTCTACATGCCAGGTGAGACCCCTGAGCGTGGTACTATGGTGTCGTTTCCTTCGATAGAGCTACACGGTATCGAACTCCTCCAGCTTGCCATCTTGGGCATTAGCGTCAAGTGCGAGCGATGCAAGACAGTGAACGAAGTCACAGGTCTGAAGCCTGACGTCGAGAAGACGGCGAGCTGTAAGAAGTGTGCTACACCGTTTGCCGTCAAGTATCGACAGACGCTTATCCACGAGAATTCCACACGGGCTGGATTCCTCGATCTGGCAGGGTGCAAGGTGGCAGACATGTTACCTAGCACGTTTGTTCCTACTTGCGAGAGGTGCTCTACCCCAGCTCCAGGTCTTGTCTCAGTACGAGGATCATCAGTGACAAATGTCTGTCGAGACTGCCACGGTCATTTTACCTTTAAAATCCCCGAAGTCAAGTTCTTGTTCATCACCCCGGGGTCTCTCCCCCCACCAACGTCAGGCCCTCGTCGGAAACAAGAGAAGCTTGGTCTCCATGCGGGAGACCAACTGCCCAGCAAGGGTACATGCTCGCACTACCGAAAATCATATCGATGGTTTCGCTTCTCATGCTGCAGCCGCGTACACCCCTGCGACAAGTGCCATGACAAGGAGGAAGACCATATAAACGAATGGGCCAACCGCATAATCTGCGGCTGGTGTAGCCGCGAGCAGAACTACTCATCGGCTGTTGAGGCGTGTAGATTCTGCGGTCGCTATCTGATAGGTAGAAAGGGAAGGGGGTTCTGGGAGGGTGGAAAGGGAACGAGAGACAGGAGGATGATGAGTCGGAAGGACCCGAGAAAGTACAAGAGGATTGGTGGTTCGGCGGCCAAAGAAAAGTAGCGTTTGGAGGAGGACTGTTCTTGGCAAGGTTTTTGTCACAGCTGAGAAGCGCCAGGCTGAAAGCTCAGCGTGTAGTAGTAATTACTGACTGGATAGTATAATAGTACGGAAGAGTCGCTTCCTGTCAGCTTGAATGTAACCCCAGATCAGCTGAACCACATGCTCATTGCCACTGGCCCTTTCGTCTTGCCAGCGGTTACGAGCCGCCATAGAGACCGTGTTGTTTTGTACTCGATGAGAAATACCTGCAACCACTACAAATAACAAAAGAGAGGGTTTCGCAAGAAGCCAAGGAGAACACAATCTTGGGGCATGTGAAACGTGGAGTGGTGGGGGTCAATTTAGTCGCTCTGTGCGATGCTCTGGTTCTATTCTGATCGGTATCTCGCTGTAGATGCGATGTGATTTGAAGATGGGGCCTATAATGGAGTGTCACATTGAGTTACGAGGTCTTTTGTGTTTGTGTGAGTGCGTGTGTGGGAGTAGCAGTTATCTGGCGGCAGCGACTGAATAAATGAATGGTCATTGGTGTAATGAGAATTTGAATAAATTAGTTGCGAATGAGGAATTAGGAATTGAATTAATTAAAAAGCAAAGAAAAGAATATGGTTGAATGGTTATTTGTTATATTTAGTTATCAGTTGGAATGGTGGTTGCAATTACGAATTTCTGATGGAGATGGATGGAATAAACCGCTGCGATACTTCCCCAGGTACATCAATCACGCAATTCTTGATCATTGTCTGTAATTATCACAAGATACGTATACAAGTCTGTAGAACATGGTTTACCGATGAGCTGACTTGGACGCCAACATGCGGATCATGGCTGGGTTGTCATGTGAAGCTGTAAAGTGAAAAAGACAGAAAAAATACCGCAGACTTTCTGCGATATCGGATACGGTTTTGTGTCGAAAATCAGAATGACAGCTGATTTGAGTTGAGCGGTTTCGGCCGCGGAATGGCAGGGAATCAAGTTGAAGGCGTGGGATGCGATCAGATGTCTTTGATAAGGAAGTAGATAGTAATAAGGTGTATTACATTTACTACTTGTTGTGTGTGAGATGTTTAGAATATGCAGGTACCATACTGTCAGGTAGGCAGGTAATTGAAGCCCAATCGATGCCAATATATTGTCAAGGTTACGTGCCTCTCCGTGCCATCCCAAACTTACATACTAACTATATAGTATCTATATACAGCAACAAACCTGAAGCCATCGTCAAACAAGTGATTCGATAGGACCTTGACCTGCCAAGGCGTGTCAATCTACCCCACATTCTTTTTTATTCTAATTCAGGGATGGACCCTTGTTGGGACGTCACAAGGCCATGAAAGCAATTCCTTGAATTCGTCCCCTTTAAATGCTTTGACGCTAACTGTCATTCACCAACTACCATTTGAGACTGAACCAACGTGACGTGTGTTGGTACCTGATTAGACGAATTCCTTGTCTCATGTCTTGATTAAGAGTATCAACCCTGAATAATAAGAAAGGGGGAATGAGAAAGAAAGAAAAAAGAGGCGTTTAGAAATACGCGGATCAACGGACAGACGCGCCACGGACCGTCAGCCGTCCATCACGGGACCTAATTGTGGCTGGACAGGGATAGTTTCAGTTAGTTAGTTATATGGGTGTTTGCTAACTAGAACTAACTGGTAGTTGTAGGACATTGAAAGAGTTGAGTTTGCGTTCGGAATGAAGATACAGAGTACAGTAGCCGTAACTCGACTCTGTCTGTTCTAGTATCGCTACAACCTTTTGGCACATTCCAAGCCTCTTACTACTACCATATTCTATGACTACATATGATCAAGGTTATGATCAAGGGACATGAAACGACTAAAGATAACAGACATCTCGGCTCGGTCAACCTGGTTAGTTAGTCTTATCACAAACACTTAGACGACAACAACGGCGCCCCCGAGGAGATCAAACACACACACCCTCGCACGTGCACGCCTTGACCTTTTTCTCGTTCTTTTCTTTTGCTTCTGCGATTCATCTCTGACCATCTGATCTAAATAATAGCAGCCCTTGTCTCATGCCATGCCACTAACAAACAAAAAAAAGACTCAGACCCCCCCGCGGGTCCTCTTCCGGTGCCCGGGATGACCCCTGAATGTGACAGACAAGGGGTGTTTAGTTGCCCTTCTAGAAGGTCAAAGCCTGGATGTGAAATTGAGCTTTGATTCTCAATTGATGCCCAGTCATTTAATTAATTTATTAGAAAGAATAATAATAATCGGTTCTATTAAATCGATTTGCTTATTTGATTATCGAAACGGTGGTCGATGAATAGGTTATTCCCAAAAGGTGACCGTTTTCTGTCCTTTGTATTGGTTTACTATTGTTTTTCATACTGTAGAAAGACAACCACACAGACAAAGAGTGAACCTAACGACTGTACTACTGTTAATTCTTTCTAATTCCTGCTTGCCTTTTGAGTGATGGTTGTAGAAAGGCAAGATATGACAACTCTACCGTTTCGGTCACGGTAACAATAATAGAGACGATATTCTAAAACATGTGGAAAAAATGAAATAAAATAAGATAAAATAAAACAAAATCGTACCCCGAAAGGGAATCAGGCTAAAAACAAACCACCCCAGCATTGATTAATTGATTGACACTCGCCTAAGGCACCTCATCTGATGATAGTTGCCGAGCTGCATTCGGATACAACAATGAGGAATCGAAGCCCGGGACTCTAGACCCATGATCCCCGCTATAGCTACTAAACTATCATTAGGCAACTCTCAAACATACCTTGTAGGTAACATCAGAATCAAGAACCCGCAAAACCGTTCAAATCAACCCCCCGGGCGACAAAGGCCAGGCTTCGAAAGCTTGGTAACGAATAGGCGAGTGCCTAAATGCTTCACCTGATACCCGCCATTGGATCTTCCCAATCTCGTTTGTTCTGCTCGGCAGAAAGACACTGAAAGAGAGGCGCGGCCGGTCGATCGATGGGACGCAGACTCATCTCGACCGAACGAACCCTTGACTCTGGACCCGGCAGTGATTCCCACAGACTTGGGACGAAACGGAGCTCAAAAGAAGCAAGCGGACTCAGACTAGAATTGGGCATCGTTGGAAGGACCGAGACAGGACAGCCTCCGGGTTACTTCTTCGGGGTAACCAGACTACATAGCTCTAGGAGCTACCGGACCGTCGAGATTCAGGCTCTGTCTGGTCTCAACCATGGCTTCGTCCATTCCCAGACTCGGCCTGCAACTGCATCCCTGAAATCGCTTTCTGGGCCCGAATTCTCCTCTTTCTCCCCCTCCCCCTCCCTGGTCTGATCCTTCTCCTGGGGTTCCAAGTCTCTGGGTAGCTTCGGGCACCTTGCAAAGAGACAAAGTATCAGACCTACTCCGGCCATGATACTCCCTGCCATCCAGAGCTTCTTGAGCGACGCCGCTACAGCCATATTCATGAAAATGTGATCAAAGCCTCCACTTTCCATCGAGGCTCTCATCAGCTGCATGGCATTGTTGACCTGCACGCTGCCCAGACCCACCTTCTCCAGCTCCTTGGCGAGCTGAGTCGAGAAGATGGACATTCCAATCGCGATGCCCAGGCATTGACCCATGGTGCGCAGCACAACGATCATGCTGATACCATGGCCCGCATCTTCCTCGTCGCATGTGGCCTGCACGCCAATCGCCATGACCGGGAAGATGAGGCCCATGGCGATACCCATAAACATGGCCAGCACCAAGATGGTCGCAGTCGAAGAGTCTTTGTCCAAGATCGTCAGAACCCCAAAGATGGTCACTAAAAGACTCCAGCCACTGATCAAGAACCCTTGATACTTTCCTGTCTTTTCCACTACCAGCCCTACCAATGCCGCCATGGGAGCAACAGAGATGGTCGCTGGCAAGGCCCATACTCCTGTCATGAGTGGAGTTTGGGACTTGACGCCCATGAAGTAGACAGCCAGATAGTACAGCACCATCCACATAAGCAGACCGTGCAGCGCCGACATGGCAAGATGGCAGATGGTCGACCACTTCCGGAAGAGGCCTCGTCGAAACATCGGCCTTTCGATCTTTTTCTCGTACACCCCTAGAGCAACAAAAGCAAAGAAAGATACAATGAAGAGGACAATGATCGCTGGCGACTTCCAGGGGAAACGAGAGCCACCCCAAGTCAACGGTAGTACCAACGAGACAGAAGAGATAATGTAGAGCAAGACACCAATCCAATCAATGTTCTTGATGTCTCGACAGTTGCGCTGGTTTTTGTCGTATCCCATAAGCACCCAAGCTCCAATGAAACTCAACAGAAGAAAAGGCAAACTTGCTCGAAAGATCCAACGCTGTCGTTCCCAGTCAGTATATGTGTATCCAAACACGACATCAGGGGTTGCCTACCCAAGCAGAGTCTTTGCCCTGAACAATAGCACCTCCAACAAGAGGACCGGCAACCGTACCCAAAGCCCAAGAAGCCTGTTGATACGCCATAGACCCAGACCGCTTGCGGGCAGAGTACAAGTCTGCCATCACCAGACCCGACAATGCTTGCGGTCCCCCAGAACCAACGCCTTGGATAGCGCGACCAACAAGAAGCATCACGCTACTATTAGCAGTACCCGAGACGATGGAACCAGTCATGAAGAAGACCAAGGAAGCAAGGTAGGCTGGTCTTCGACCAATGACATGAGCGAGTTCGGCGAAAATAGGCTGAGAGATGGCAGAGGTGAGCAAGACGGCCGAGCCCATACTCAGGCTTATCGAGAACGAGGCATTGAGCTGTCGGGCCATGGCCTGTACCGTGTCAGCGATAGTTAGGGGGTCTTGCACAGGGAACGTACAGGGAGGATGACACAGATGGAAGTCGCATCGAAAGCTGCAACCATCGTCACCGTGTTGAGGACAAAGATGATTCCCAACCTTCGCCAACGACCCATCTCCTGCAACGATTCTATCTCGGCTTTTTCAACGGTTGTCGGATCAGAGTCGGCGTCCTGGGCGAGCATGGGCATGGTGCCCTTCTCACCCTCAGACTCGGACCCTGCGCGCTCGTCTTGGAAGATCGCGTCTGCCATCTTTGCTTCAGATTAGAGCTTGTCTTTCTTTTTAAAATGATCTCAAGGGGATGGGAGGGAGGAGGGGGGTAGAAGAAGGGGGACGGGAAAGCCCAAATAGTCGAGCCGCGCAATGGTCCAGCTTTCCAAGAAACCATATATTGACTTTCTATTCGGAGAGTTATGGCAGAATTTCTCGTTGGTTACCAATCCACGAGGTGATTTGAAGTCAATTTCGTGGCCACGTCCTATTAAAAAGTATGCTGAGCTCGACCAGTCGAGTACAAGTTGTATTTGTCCTCTATCTTCCCAAATTTCCCTCTGCCCTTCTTGTCTATCTTTGTCAAACGCTTCTCCCAATGGAGTTCCCCAGCTGCCAGATGCTTCTCTCTAGCTTTCTCATGTCCAGTGTGATATACTGGAACGTGTACTTTGTCGTCGATTACCTCCTTAGGGCGTGCGCACCAAATGTCTACCGCCGCCTGGAAGAGGACGAGCTTCGTAAGCTTTGTCCTCTGATACTCTTGATCCTTCGGGCAACCTTTGGCCTTGTGTTTACCCTACCATCTTGTGTTCTGGCTGCTGCGACAACACCGTGGGGCGTCAACCAACCCCTGAACTCATATGGTCAACTCTGCGTCGTATCGCAAGTCGCTGGATGGGCCAACGAAGTCGCCTTGATACGATTCTACTCTTTTGAACTCTTCGTCCATCACATTATCTGCCTCCTTGCGACGTCCAACATCATCTTATCGCCGGCGGTACACCAGATTAAGCCTCTATATATCTACTTTGCGTCGCTGGTGGGAGATGTCGGTCCAGTCTCTGTGAGTATCCTCCGATTGCTCGGTTACCGCTTACAAACATCCAAGCCAATGTACTGGATTTCTTTTGCCTCAACCATGATCCTCATATTTGGTCGCGTCGGATGCGCTTTATACACTCTCACTCAGGTCTTGACAGACCCTTATAACCTCGCCGACTGGGTATGGGTTCTGTCAGTTCTGCTCTTCGGCTCCTACTCGATCTTCAATGCGATACAAAACCTGAAACGACTTGGACTCATCAAAGTCGATCCTGATCGGTACAGGGTCACATACTTCAACAAGTTCGACATCCCTATCGCAAACATGTATCTGGCACTCGCTTGCAGCGCTTCGTTACTGTCGACTTTGTTCCTGTATGGAATCTACCTCGATCGACCGTTGAAGATGGGAGAAACACACCTGATTTCCCTGCATGGACTTATCGCGGTAGCCATCGGGCTGACTGGGGCCATTCTCATGAGAATGAAACAGCCCAGCAACTACCCGCTCCCGGATCCATGGGGGACCTTGTACGTTCCATTTGGGGTCTTGATCACTGGCAATTGGGTCAAGTTCACCACTCGGTATACCACTTTTGTCGACCGCGATACACTCTTGGGATCGATGGGCGTGAGCGTTCCTATTTTCTTTACATTCTCTAGAGTGGCCCAATACTACGCAGTCAAGGACGCACTAGTAATGGCTGACAAAAAGCATCCTATAGATGCTGGCTACATCAGACTACATCTAGAGTCCGTCATCGAACACGCCACGATATTCTTCATGTCACTAGGCGTCTCGGCTCCTCATGGCTTGAGTCCATCGGAAACGGCACGCCTGGCCATTTGCGCTTCTCTGATAGTCCAGCTCAGACGTCCACGAGAAGATCCTCTGGTTGTTGGAATTATGAACGGGGCAATAGGGTATTTGTTCCCTCCGAATAAGATTTGCAAATCCAGGCTTATCATCATTCTCATTACTGCATGGTACCTTGGAAACAGGAGTACCACTACAAGTCCTATATCGGCTCCTATGACTCTTGGGACGATTGTTGCCATGGCTCTCTGCATATCAAAACCCTTGATCGCAACCAAGCCATGCGAGGGAATGTCGGCACCCCGCAAGTCCAAGAGATTCCACCCCATCACGCTCCTCTATGTCTTCTTCTGTTCCTTACAGGCTATGTTGGTTTGGAAGTATCGTACCTTTGAGGAGGGCACACCCGAGACTAGTCTTGGATTCAAGAATTTCCGTTCTGTTCTGTCAGACCCTTTCACTTGGGTGGGCCTTTTACACATGGCTTCACTGCCTATTGTTGTTCTCAGGGGGGCCGAGTAGGAATGTGTCTTGAGCGGCTAGTGAGGAGCAGGGTTTATATCGTTTTTGTTTACAGTTCATATTGCATTGATACTTCTTGATTCATAAGCTTCCTTTGATCCCCTACCACTGGGTGCAGTCCACTGCACCCTAGTGACAGAGCTATACGCGACATCCACCACCATTAACAAACAAATGTGTTGGGTTGTAGGTCCCTTAAAGATCGCCGATAATCCTTCGCATGATCATTCAGTTCGGCCTCATGTGTGTCATCACATGTAGGGTCGTGGGAAAGTGGGCTTCTGCATGTTGGGCCTCGCGAGCTTCGCGCTGTTCCTTCAGGCGGCGAGCTACAGCCTCTCCAGGAAGCTCGAACTTGGGGTCCGACTCCCACTCGACACGAATATCGTGTGAAGAATGCTTGGTTTCTTTCATCCACTTGGTCAAGACTCCCACGTCCTCTTCCAGCTCCTCGACGGCGGCTGTAGTATTATTCGACTTTCCATAGAGATCATTTGTCAGAGAAACGGAAAATTCTTTGTGTCTGTTGATCTTCTTCTCTTGCGCGGAGACCTTGCTTTTGTACTAGTAAAGGTAAGTGTTGGTCTCATAGAGTATGTCATGTTTGAGTGTGCTTAGTCTTACGTGGGCAAACTTGTTCTCGAATCTTTCGTTGGAAGCGGTGACAGTTTTCTTGAGATGTTCATGGTCATCTCGCAGGTCGTTGAGCCGGTTGAGCAGCCGGTAGTTGAATTCCATCATTTTGTCGACTTCATTTTGTCGTTCCTTCTTGAGGAGCTTGAGTTGCGCAGAGAGTCGCTTGTTCTCTTCCTCGGAAACTTTGAGCTTTTCTTCAGTTTCCTTAAGGGTCTCTTCCAGTGCATAGTCGGGCTCAGGTGAGTTTTGGCTCTGGCCGGGGCCCTCGATGAGCAGTAACTGGGTATTGCCCATGGCTCACGAGCTTTGGTGAGTGCGAATAGTAATACTCTGGATAGATAAATGGCAAAAGATACAGATGTTGGAAAAAGGAAGTTTGGTAGCTAGAACTGCTCAGTATTTGGGCCGCCTGCTTGGAAGATGGCTGTGAATCATTGTTGACAGTGTCTGGCAGCTGGCAAGCATTGCAGCACTGTTCCTGCCACTTTGTTTATTATAGTGTCATGCCTGTTCTCCTAGGCAACAACTACTTCACCTCTTCACTTCTTTCTGGCTCTCCTTCCTTTGTTGACATTCAAACATCTGATTATTATTTTTTGTGCAAAGCCATATCCGAACACATCACTATTCAGAGACAGTCATGTCGTCTCGACAGCCATCTGAGGCAACCCCTTCTCAGCGAGAAAGAGATCTTTCTACACAACTCCAGGAAGCAGCATCAGAGAAATATGCGCTACTAAAACAGCTACTCGATGCAAAATGCGAACTCCTTGAGGCATCACGACAGCGAGAACAGAATCTCTCCAATCAACTCAAGAGAAAGATCTCGGAGCTTGAAGCAGCCGATGCTCAAAAGGAGAACTTGACGACTCAGCTCGAGAAACACGCTGCAGACTTAGCGACTCTCAAGAAACATGTCGACGATCCCCACATAGCACTTCTGGAGAAGGAGACCGCGCTCCAAGCCTCGCGTCGCCAAGAGCGAGAGTTGGCCTTGGAGCTCCAAACTGTTAAAGCTGATTTCGCATCCTACAAGGCCAGTGAGAAATATCAGGAAGACAGGCTGGAGCAAGCCGAGAAAGACCTCAAGCGTTTCAATGACCGCTCCAACATATTGGCTAGCCAAGTTCAAGAAATAGAGGATGCCAGGAAGGGCGCTGAAGACCTCGCAGAGCAACTTCAACAGGCAAGGGAGAAGATAAAAATGTCTGAGATCAAGACGGCACAGGTTGAGAAAGAACTGCAGAAGTCCAAGGCCGAGGTTGAAGCCGCCCTGGTTCGTGAAAAAGGCCTCAGGAGCAGACTCTCGGAGACCAACAGATTCACCTTCGGACGCCAGACACCACCTGTTGTATTTGGTGCACCCAGCCCAATTCCCGGAACACGACAAATAACACCTTTCGGACATCCTGCTCCCAAGAGTGAACAGGTCCCGCCGGCCAATCCCTCGTCGTTCAAACAAATCACCAACAAAAAGCCACAGGAGAAGCCATCCTTCTTCGGTTCACCTAGAAACAGCGGACGGCTTCAGGAGATATCGAAATTCTCCAATGCATCCACTAAGCCTTCAACTCCGGCGCAGAATCCCTGGAAACCACTTCCTCCAGTTGAGAACGCGCCGCCTCAGCAAGGACAAATCACCAACTTTGGTGGCTCTTAGAGAGAACAGCCCCAATGGGTACTTACCGGGTTGTATATTGTACATCCTAGTTTGCCAGAAAAAAGACAGCAGCAAGAACAACCTCCACATAGTCCGAGGTACCCCAAACGACGTCGTCGACGAAATGGCCCTTGAACCGATATCAAAAACCAACAATTGGCTTTCATGTTTTCTCTCGGGCGTCTCTTGCAGCCTTGCCGAAATACTGTTATAATGATGGAGTATTATGGTCATATTATGGTCATATTATGGTTGTAGTGTACGAAGAAATGAAGAACTTGTACTGTACAAATAGGAGTTGCCTCACAATGTTGAATTGCTGAACTTACATGGGAGGACACTCCGAGCTTACAATAGAGGATAACGAAACAGCAATCACGCAGGGCCAGCCATGTAAGGCATCATGTTGTCGAATCTTTCAATCGAGCTGACGAGACTGGGACATGTCTGAAGCAGTGTTCAAGATAGTCAGCTATAGGGAGTCGACAACAATCTTTACTGAAGTCTTTCCATAATTCAAAGCTGTGAATACAATATCAACTTCCTTTGCAGTATATGATTGGTTTCTCTACCTCGGAACTGAAAGCCATTGTTATCCATTGTATTTAGCTCTCAGGATAACTCTATGGTTGTCGTGACGATCGCGATGTCATTCGACTTGCTAACTATGTCAAATCGACGATCTTGCGAGTCAGAGTCGAGCTGTCAAAATCTGGTTGAAAGCTCAAGTCACTTGAGGATCGTGTAAATGGATATCACCAGGACTGATTTGACATCATTGCTGATCAACAGATCCCCTGTCATGATGTAATGGACGCTTTTGGCGATCCAACCCAATACAAAGTTTAGGAACACAAAGCCACATCAACTGGAATTGAACGCCAAGTTAGTCTATTGTCTTTGGTTCCTGACTAATGGGGAATGTATCATCCACCAACTGACCTCGGTCCAAACACTTATGTTGCTATGCACACGCCTGAGGCTGATCTCATGTGGTTATTTCATGGCACGATATTACCCAGGGAAGGGTTGTGGAGTGAATATATTAGACTGTAATTATTGGGACTATGAGGCTGATTTCACTGTCGATCAAATCGATATAGTTTTGAGTAGAGTGATATACGTATGGGTTGTGATATGAAGTGTCTCTGTACGGAGATTTAAATGTCGTCTGATACAGACACAAATAAACAGCTAACCTCCATGTCAACGTGATACATAAACGCCTACTCAGTATGAGTACAACTTCGTCATTGCAGGAACAGGTCAATTTCGTAACGGTGAATGGGAATCTTTTCCACAATCAGCACCGTTAACCTGACCATTCCTTGGCACGCATGCTTCGACTTAGATACACATATTGTAGTCATGTGAAGCTACATGGGGGTCATCGCGGGGGTCTTGCCTGTTTCACTCTTGATAACCGTTGCATAACCAGTTTCAGCTCAAACAACAAAATCGACTAAACCGATATTGAATACACACATACAGCTTCTAATCTTTTTAAACTTTGTGTGACTGACTGACAGTTGTTGGACCCTCTGACATCATCTTGAAATCCTTCCTTGACCGAGGTGCTCGAATGTCCATTTTCGGCGTCACGTGGGAATATCTAGTCTAGGCTGCCGTAATGCAAACACAGATCCTCCCTCAACGCCAGATCAGACTTGTTGGTGTATGATCTTACATTATATCACATTTTATTGTGCCCAGTGACTGCCAGCGCATCGCACCGACTCGGCCCGTCTGCCACCCATTCCTCGTCTCCATGCCCTACGGGCCGTCGATCAACACCTATATCAGGATGAATAGGAATAAACTACCATACCTCCCCAGGCACAGCAGTTCGAAAGGGTCTCATTCTCATATCCCAGCCCCAGGCCCGCGGATCAGACCCTCAATGCATCCGCATGAATGAGATGTCAAGCTTCCCAGGGTTCTCCGCATCACCAGGTCTTCCCCCCATCCTGGCTCATGCATTGAGGGGCGGCCAGAACCATCACATGTCGCCTGTCAACCCGAAAGAAGAAGCTGTCATCTTAGAGAAATGGCTCCTGAAAGTCCAGACTGAATAAGTGAAGATGACACGGCCCTCAGATCCGACTCAACAGAGACGCCCCCGTTTTACTCAACGGCACAGTTTCTCCGTCGGCTATCACCCTTTTGCTTCCCCGGACATGGATGTTTGTTTCTGCCAATTTCCGGCTCTTTGGGAAGTTGGGGAAATCCGGACGAATTTGGGGGTTTGTTCGACCCGACCGATCGCCTGTAATGAGAAGGAGGGGGTAGCAGCAAAGTTGACAGCGAAGCAGAGCAGAGCATCCAGAAGGTGAATGGCCTGGAGGCTTCCCGTGGCATGATACCGTGTCAGCTGGCTCGAAGCCCTGCAGGCATTAGATATACCCGATAACCTGGGGTAAGAATAAGATGGAGGATGATTTGATATCCAGTCCTATCTGCCAACACATGCGCGACCTGCCTCTCTAAGCCTCGAGGCGCAGGCAGATGCTCAACTGCTGATTAGCAGATAAACGGATATCAGCCAAAGATGCCGTGAGGAATCGCGCGCATCATCCTTAAGATTGAGCATCAGACGCTGCAGCAAGCATCAGAAGACACTCTCGGCTACACCACCATGCAAAATCACAGCACCTTTCTCAAACATGACAGATAGCTTGTAGCCGATGAGCATGCCCATTCCTCGATTGACAGCAACCCAGACTGGCGGTAATTAATCGTCCAGCCTAATAAGCCAAGCTTTGGCGATAACCACGCCCGGCATCATCTCAATATCAAAGCTTCAACTCGGTCGTCTAGACAGGGATAGTATGGCGAGTTTGCAACACATGACTGTGTAATTTAAAGTTGACGGTACCGCAACCTCCAGCTCGAAATGGGCAACGCCAAGGCATAATTAATATCCGTTGCCATTGTCGCATCAAACCCCCAACCACGGTTCAGTTACCGGCCGCGGCAGAGCACTCGGTCGTATTTCACGGATACTACTAGCACAGCAACATTAAACTCTCGGCAGCAGACGAAAGGGGCAATAGTTGAGTGCGGAGAAGCTTCACCACGTGCTGTTAGTGATGTCTGCGTTGAAGACTCGCCTCCGAAGTCGCGCAGAAGAAAGAATATCCAATCTATCCCAAGACCAACATAAGCGCTAGAGCATGCGTTAGACTGAAGAGTTCGCTGATAACTCAGTAACCTTAAGAGGGTAATGGTGGTGTTCTCAAACGGGCGACTTCTGTCGGCATCCAATCCGATGCGTCTTGAAGATTGATAGAGGGCTGTTCAGCCGCGTTCTAGGAAACCTTCGAGTCTCTTTGTCTCTGTTGAATCATTGTCGTTGATTATAGTGGCATGACACTACAGACAAACTATCATATCCGTGCAGTACAGTAGCTCAGATCCCCCTCATCGGCGACTCCGTTGAATCCATAAAACCGCATCTGCATCTGCCCACATGGCGATTATCAATAAAATCTAATGGCAGAGTGATAGTGGATGCGCATTTTGATCAAAATTCGCCTCCTCGTGGCTAGGTACATGACACAGCACAGCCACGAGAATTTCACGTGTCACGATTGTCTGGATGTCACTCTTGAAGGGCTATGCTAGTTGAAACGAGGTATCCATAGCCGGTTAAGCCAAACTCCAATCACAAAGCCGTCATTGCTGTATGACTGCCGGGCCGACAGAAGACGGCCAGATATTATCGAAACGTCAGTGGTTGTCAAAAAACAAGAAAAAGGGCCGTATAATGCACGAGACAAAAACGGTGATGAGAGAGGGTCCAAAGCACAGCAATGGCTTTATTGAGGGGCCGAGGATCGCCGTAGAGTCGCCGGAAGCCTGTTGGACCTTATCAGTGGAGTTGGAGTTGGAGAAGGAGGGAAAAAATAAAAGGAAAATAATAACAAATTGTGGGTTTGTCTGTATTAGGGAGGAGTTCTCCCGTTTCACTGGGATCCATTCTGTATTTGAAAAAGTGTATATATCCTGACATTCTGTTTGGCTCGTTCCAGGGCAGGCGGAGAAGAAATGATGATGCAACAGTTGACGAGGTTTTTGCTGCCCAACCTTCGACCGTTTGTTTGCATTAGAGTTTACAAGGCTGATGACCAGGGAGTTCAAGTTCAGTTGGTACACTTACATACATACTTCTCCACTAAGTCTGAAGGAGATTTAACTAACAGTCCTGAACTTGAACTGAAAAAGAAATGAACCCAGGAGGTGGAGATGTGGTGCGTGTTTATTAAAAATTGAAAAGAAAAAAAAAAGAAAAATTTGACTGTTTTGATTCGCCAAATAAGATCACTGCTGGTTGATGTTACATTCCCACTGTAGAGTGCATCTGGAGAAGATGCTGCGTCATTTCTCGATTACTCCAGTACCATGAAATATTGCCTTTTCAAGCCTCAACAGCTTTTAATTAGTTACTGTACCGCGTGATTGAACGAGATTGACTGATTAATGTATGGTAGCATGGGTTGATGGCGAAAAAAGATGGTGTGAGCCAGATGAAAAAGAGAACCTACTCCACGTGCGGGAGAAGACTTCTAGAATGTCTCAGCTTGGTGACATGAGTGATTGGTCGGGGAACCTTCGGATCTGAACAAGATACAGAACTAGCCAAGACATGCTAAAAAGGATGACCAAACCCACTTCTAGAGGAGAGAGGCCTTAGGTGTCGATGTATTCGTTCGCGCGCTTGTGTGTCACTTGTAACTGGCACTAAACGAATTCCGACAGCAGCCAACACCAGCGCGGCTAGACCGAGAAAGGTGTGTGCAGTAACATTAACGGTACTGTAGGCGAGGTAAAGTAAGGTAAGGTCGGCGAATACCCGGGCATATTAACCGTGGTTACCATCCGAAATACTCTGCCGAGCCGAACTGAACTGAACTGAGCTGAGCAGCCGGTTTTAGAGTAGACAGGCAGCATCATGTCTTGTATCCCGTGTCCCTTCCGTCATAGTTAAAATGACATCTATCGCAACATGCCGTTTGCAACACTTTCGATGGTTGACGACGAAACAACGCATCGATATCGACATGGACAAAAGCAAAGCAGAAACAGATAGCCTCATGACACTATTTACAAAACACTTGAGATCTTCAAAAAGAGGAAAAACAAGATCTGACTCTTTATTAACCATGCGATTGGGTAATAAAAAACCTGACTCCAAAAATCTAAGTCAAACCAAATCTGGGGTGTCGCGAGACGAACCATTTACAACACCCCAGAGTATGACGTAGTCCGGGGGGAGGAGGGGAGCCAGGAGGAAGATCTCGATTGGCAGATCTGGGAGAATCTATCAAGAGTAATTGTCGATATCAACTCAAGTTTTCGATATTGGCCATCTTTTGACTTTGCCAGCCTTGCATATCCCCCTGGAGCAACTGACGTTGACTGATCACCAGCCTTGACCTCTGGACCTTGAAAGCTGGTTGCAACCAATGCGCAATGCAGTGTAACCTCTATTGTTTTTGCCTTGTTGAAGTGTATGTAGATTACAATCCCAATCGCACATCTCCATCGCGATATGGTAGCATGTGCCTGATTTTGTTTTTTATTCTCACACACCATATTGTTTTAATTAATCATGCTTTATTCTTGTTAAATAATAATTAAATAAAACTTTGACAAGTACTCCATCGATGATGATCTTTGCAACTTGAGCCCCACCGTTTAGAGACAGCAGTACCCTCTATAATTGGTACTACCAGTCCGTAATATACGGTAGGAGCACCGTCCAAACTGTTTCACTCCTGTCGAATCCGTATTCATGACACCCCTAAGCTAACATGGTCCGGCTTCACGGTCTGGTTCCGGTCGATTATTCTGATTATGTACGCTTCAATACCTAAGGAAACGTTGAGTAAGTAGGTACGTAAGTTTCCGACTCTTCTTCGTGAGTACGACCTGGTTTCCCCGTGATTTCTCGCTTCAGTGGATGAGGTTCCACTAAACCCCAGTAAACCTTTTTTCTCTTCTGGGGAAATGCTGTCTGTCAACGTCAGTCAATTCGGTGCCTTGATTAATATTACAACTATTCCAATTATTTTACAGATTATCAGGCATTTTTTAGTCTGAAATAATTGATACATTGACTGCCATATCCCCTGAAACGGAATGCTGTCGTCTACTGGACCCGGGGCTTGATCAATCCTAAGCCTAGTCTACCCCACGAATCATGCAAACCATGTCATAGGCCACGAGGAATTGCCATTTTCCTCCTTCTCAAGGCTGAAAAGGCTTACTTCGGCCAAAAGGTTGATCAGGTCACCGGGGCATGGCCACTTTTCTTTTTGCCGGTTGGTTCTTGACAGTGACAGCTGTCTAGTTTAATGCTGAGAGGAGAGCCCACGTGAGGTTCGTTCTGATGTCAGCCATGGCTTGCCTCTTTAGATCTCTCGGCATTCCTTTCGATTCAGGCTCAGGCACTTTGGTCTTTTGGTGTGCTATGCTGAGCTGTTAAACTCTGCAAGTGACCTCGGGACACTGCCGTGCCGTACTTGGCGAAAAAGGAGGGATCTACATCCACGGGTATAGCTATTATTTTCGGGTTCGGATGCTCTTGTCCGGCATCTTATCACAATTGTCAAAAAGTCCTTCAAGATGTGAGTCTGAGTCCGAGAGCACGCAATTGTTATCAGGCGGTGAATGGATGCGCGGCATTAAGCACATGCACGAAAGACGGTCAAGGTTGATTTGAGCTGAAGATTGAGCAACGGATGCAAGAAAGACCTTCCCGGTCCTCTCGTCAATGGGCGTGCCATAAAAACACAAAAGACCCTTGTTGCATTTACATCTCTCTGTCTCTTTTTTTCGCTATGCGCCATAAAATTCCCCAGGTTTCCGTTTCCGAGACCAGCAAGCGGAGAAATGTCCGCCACCGAAGCTGGCTACAGTGCTCCACACAACCGACGGATAGGTGGCTCATGTCTGACTCTGTCAAGTCTGCCTCAAGCTAAGTAAGTCATGAAAGGACGTATTCATGCTTTAATAGACAAGATCCCGTGGGAAGGAATCAATGGTTTATTTCCTGTGCCAACCCGACAAGATTTACAACACAGTAAACGCGAAAGAATGACACGGCTTACATCAGTACATATAAACCTAGTAGTGACAATACTTCAAAGGGACCCTGAATAAGAGGAAGAGATCTTGACTCCACAGTTCAGACCGGGTAATGTACGTATGTAGCAATATGCTTTCTTGAATAACCATGGGAACATTCTTGAAGATGCCAGTATGTACTACATTATGATATGTCACTCCCCCCATTCATGATGCTGTAAACCTTAGATGCTGGGAGCTTCGAAACCTAGCCTAAAAAATGCAGGGTCCTTCTTCTCCGAGATACAGTTCATACTGAGGTGCCGATCGGTAATTGAGCCAACCTGATTTGCCTTATTCCCGAGCACACTCCCCCCTCAAAATTGGAAAATAAATCGATAACTAAAAAATGATTGGATAGGATATGACTTTACCCGTCACTCTCATGGGGGGGTTTGGTCTAGATTTTTATCAAGATTCGGTTTAGCCTAAACCACCACCAGCTTTCTCTGTCTTTTCAATTGACAGTTGTGAACGTGGATGACATCTGTCACTCTTTTTCTTTCCTTCTCTTTCTGTTCTTGACTCAGAAAAAGCATCATCATCCAACACACCCTACGTGATTAAGTTTCAGGCAAAGAAGCAGGCAGAGAGTGAAAAAAGATCCGGTCGTCCGTAGCTATGTACTCTGTACCCCCCCTTGCTTGTATCCCTGTTTAGTTTAGTGGCGTTTTCTCCATCTGCTTTGCGTCTCACGGATAGAAAACTCCAAGCGCACATATCGCAAAAAGCAAAGCCAATTATTCATGGCACGCAATGCGGAGAGGGAGATTTTCTCCAGTCCCATGTGACTTCTCTTCTAGACTCTGCTACTGTACCCAGTTCTTTGTCCCCTGATCGTCCGTACCTGAAGGTGAATTGTTAGACGAATGGACCAGTCTGGGCAGTGTTTGGGAAAAACTCATCATGCGGATGACCACAGAATACTCCAGATTCTCCGCAACGTGGTTCTTTTTCTGGGGAATTGGCCACGTCAAAGCTTTATTGAATGCGTTTTAATAACATAATTTTTTTAATACGATTTTCTCATCTAGACGCCATTGACGCTCAAGAAATGCAACAACATATCGTAGTGCTAGCTAACAATGTGTGCACTGACTGATGATGAGTGTGCTTGTGTGTGCGTGTGTGGCGATGATGAAATATGAGAGACACTTTACTTTTCCCCAGGAAACTTCAGACCCTGAACGGGAGAGGCGTCGTTGTCTCTTTTTGCCCTTTGAATTCAATCTGACTCGACTTGATCTGTTTCATTCCCCCCCATACCCCCGTACGCAGGGAGGCAATTGAGGGCAACAATTGACTGGCTGAAAATGAATCTCTACCACAGGCATATAAGATGTCATATATGACTGATTTCAAACATACATACATGCACCACAATGCAGTATAATACACCACAATGCAGTACAGTCCAGTACATCTGCCCCCATCGCCACCCTTTTCTTTTCATATTCACTGCAACTGTCATGAAACAACCGATTCAATACACAGACCTTTCTCATCTTCCGGAGGTACATACCCAATCCAATGCCAAAACCAAGTGGCGCTTAGCTCGTTGTCAGCCCTTGGGTGCGGCTCCGCTTGTACCATGATTAAATGGTCCTTCTCCTCCACAATTTGGCCGTAGATTTCAAGGTCCGGTCCTTGCCAGCAGCTGACTGATGCGATACACCCAATGTTCAAGACCAAGACCGACCATGCGGAGAAATTTGTCAAAGACGGATGGAAGGGGAAGTTCTGGACTGACAAGACGTGTCCAGACCAACAAGTCACTGACGAATCCTCGATTTTGACTAAACTGCGCTATGAAGTAGACATGATAATTACAATACGTAGGTCTCTCTGTCTAAATACGAGGTTGCTTTTAATCCAAGCTTGACAATTGCAGCCCAAGGATTAATTGAAGCCATGCAATCGTAGCCGAAAACTCAATTCTACCAATAATGCAATGTAATCCATACTGTAAGACGCAGTACCTCATATTACTCAGTTCGCAGCTCATATTGCATCGTGGCTTGTTCGCTGTAACGCAAGCACCACCGCCTCAGTACCCTTAATTCCCACTTCTGCTTACTTTGCCTGCAGACGGTGAAGCTGAAGATAAGAGTGAACCAGGAATATTGCAAGGAAACAAAAAACTTAAACCCCGGCATCGTACTTCTTCTGCAAAGGTTTGGCCGAGTTGCGGAGATGGTCTCTGCAGGTTCAGGTCCAGGTCCAGGGGAGATTTGAACGTTTACGCGTTCTGCCGGTGCTGAACTTGTAAAATCATTAGCGTCTTTTTTATTATTCATTTTTTTTCTTCGTTCAACACCCTCTCTGTGTGTCTCTCTCCCCTTCCCCTCTCCTCCCTCCCCTCCCCCCCTTTGGTGGTTGGGATCGGTTTTTGAATACCGGGTTGACGGACGGGGAACGGGACTTGAGAACACCCACTCGTTCCAATTCTTCAAGTCTGGATGAAAAAATTGATGCCACCCTTGTAAGTATCGTAAAAACTCAATGGGCGGATATCAGTTATCCTCTCAGAATTCAGATGTAAAAAAAAAAAAAGAGACAGACTCTCCTGTTCCTGAAGGCGGCTCAATACGGCTTGCTTGAACTCTTTTTTTTAGTACAGCAACACCTCCTCCTCATCATGCAGAAAGGATCCCCAACAAAGAAAAGACAGCAGTAGCAAAGCAAGACGCACTGCCTTCTGCATGCTAAAGTAGCTTGCAGCAGCAGCATGGCACGCACCCGACGCACGGGAAATTGAATTGACCTGACCGCCTACTAATAATACAACAGTAGAGTAGACTACGGGAATTATCGTAAGAAAGCTCATGCTTGTTGTGTTCCTTTTATTTTCTAGTGACTCATGCCCGCAATTTTATCTATGTACAGTAGGTAGTACCGACAGTTTGGTTTTTGATCATCAGTCATGTTGTTCAAAATTCAGATTTACTTACATGTGAAATCCTCAACCCCCTCCCTACATTAATGGTCATTCATGTTGTTGTCTCAATTCTGACATGTGCTCACTTACCCTCTGGCTCTGACTCTGACTCTAATTTCTTTCAAATTTTTTCCCTCCTCTTTCTTTCTTACATACTTCTCACAAAAAAACAAAAGCCAATTGATCAAGTCACGAGCCCTGCAAGGTCTGTCTCTGGTTGGAGTCTTTATGTCTAGGCTGCCACACCAAAAAAGACGCCTTGAGGCTTGGAGGCTTCGCATCCCCGGTCCAATGGGAATTCGGCCTGTCAGTATCAAACGGCCGCTATTAGTTTCGGTTGGTTCATGATTGTTGTTTACCCTCTCCACCTTAGTCTTGGGTGAAGGTGACCCTAGCAGGTCAGCTTTCAAAGCCAGCCAGCCAGCCATTGATGACGTCCATACCGGGTCATGTCCTGGTTCTTCCATGAACCTTGGAACTCTTCCAACAACTCACAACGGTACGGTTCGAGTTACACCACCTCAAATTTGCATAGAAATTACTGCGGGACGCGTCCGGTTCACTTGCTTATTCACTGATTGTATCAATGGTAGGGACTGCATATAGTTCGATGGGAAATTTTTATTCATGTTTTTGCGGAAACCTCTTTCTCATGGTAGACAATTCGCCTTTTGCAGGTTTTTTTGATGAACAACTCCTTTTGATCTTCTCGTACTTTTCCGTGTCCCCTCCAAGGCCTTGTATTGTTCGACCTTTTTTTCGCTTTCTTCCTCCGCTGTTGACTCTTCTTTTCGCCTGAGTGAAATCAATGACCGCCCCCATGCTCCTTTGCCTGGCTTTCTTCCACCTCAAAAAAGGGACTTTCGTAACGAATCCATATCCTCAGGTTGCCCTTAAACATCTTCCTTCATTCGTATGAAAACTACTAGTACACGTGCTCCGAGTCCGGTAAATGACGGAGCATGAGCTCATCGCAGCCTTGATAAAAACACGATTTCATGGTATCATATCGTTAAGAGTCCCCGCCAAGAGTGGCAAATAAAAATAAAAATTGACTCGAGTCCCGTTTCGCTAAATGAGTTGATAAAACAAATGCTGCCAATTGCAGCCAATCGCTTAATGCTGATGTGTTGATGCCTTTCGTGCGCCGTCCAATGCACAATTGTTGTGGGTATAACTGTGTCGATGTCATATATGGTATAATATGGTGTGGGTATTATCGTTTACCATCCCTTGGAGTGGTATCCGTCGCTAGCCTCCTTGGAAAAGTATTGGTTCCAGCTGCTCGCGTTCACATCCTCGCTCTGCTTCATGCAAGGCTTCTCGGGGAATTGCTTCAAGTTGGCAACATCATGTGATGTATGTCGTCGCTTAAGGACAGCATTGGCTGTCGAGGACTTCTGTTGTCGCTCCCAGAGGAGGTGACGTCGAAGAGACTCGGTCAACTCAGTCGCCAACATGTTGCGACGAGTTGTGCGGGGTGACAGCGCAGCCTGAGGCTGGAGGTGGTTAGGACCAGTCATGATGGGCTGGGCGGTAGACCTGGGAACCTCGTGAATAGGCTTCAGGCCAGGGCCGCGCATACCCTTCATCATCAAGGGGGCCTCGTCGGAATCATTAGGCGAGGCAGCCAGTGAAGGGCCATTGACCAATCGAGATCGGGGAATAGCTGATGTCGATTGGGAAGCATGGCCACCAAGGTTGCGTGCGCGATCATTCTGGGCAAGCATGAGAGTAATGAGAGATCGTCTTGAAGTCAAGTTGGGCTTGGAGTCGACACGCTGGAAGAATCTGTCGTCCATACTGGACTTTCCGCTCTCCTCCATAGAGTCTTCCCAGTCAGATGAGTCGTCATCATCATCGATGGCGCTCTCGTCGATATAGTCGTCGCTATCAGAGTCCACAGCAGCCTCATCATCATCGATAGTTCGGGTCATGACGTTGTTGCTGAAAGAAGCTTGCTTCTTGCGAGCAGACAGCAGCGAGCTGGGTCGCGACGAAGCCATGGCACTCTTGAGGGATCCATCCTCTTCAGATGAACCACCAATTTGGAACACGGGCTTCTTGATGATGGGAATGATAGGCTTGCTAACGCTCAGGCTCTGGTCCTGCTCACTAGACGAACAAGAGCCACCAAGCGCAAAGCGAGCAGGCTTCTTAGACTGTACTACCTTTGCGGCAGGTGAAGACTTGGGTTCGGGGATCGCATGCGATAATTGAGCACCAGAGATGGTTCGGGGAGTGGGAATCTGGGAAGGTGAGAAGCCACGCACGACAGTGGTGCGAGAGAGGCTCTGGGGCGATGGCTGTGGCGAACCCTCAGAGGCAGTTGATTTGGCAGGCGATTGCGACTCGGTAGTGGTAGAACCGGATCGCTCGAAGGCAGGGGGCACAGGTAGAGACTGCTTGGCCACTGGCGCAACGTGGGGAGGGGCGGAGAGAGGACCCTTGTCCTTGACAATAGAAACAATCATCTTCTCGAAGTCGTCCGAGCTGATGTGGCGTTCGCGTTTGCTTCGGGTGCTGGCGCAAGAGTCTTGTCGTCGTACACGAGGGCGGGCAATCTCAAGAGGCGCTGATACTGGTGCAAAGTCGACAGCTTCCTCGTCTACAAGGGAGTCGACGCTGCCAGACAGCTGAGGTAGATCGGATATCCTTGACTCGGAGGGGATGTTCTGGGGTAGGGTCTCAGTGGTAGGAGAAGTCTTCTCGTTATCGACAACGAAGGTTTCTCTTTGCCAGAGTCTCCAGCTGAGGTTCTCTAGTCTTCGGCCTTGTTCAACAGAGTCTGCGCACCGAGAAAAGACTGACTGGTCAGTATATAAGCAATCGGCATGTGCAAGAAGCAACTCACCAGTCCACATGCTATACAAGTTAGCGGGATTGCCAGTGTCGACCTTGTGGATGACGTTTGCATCCACTGTCAAGACGTGAGTATCTAGACGATAGGGCATTATGTGTGTGCTGATGCGGGCGATTATGGATTGATAACAAGTCGATCTGAAGGGTGCAATCGGTGGAAATTCCTAGGTAATCGGCAAGATAGATCGAGATTAAAGCCGACAATGCGCCAGAGCGTAGTATACAAGTTGATCTTCGAGGTGGAGTTGACTTAGTCGCGGGCGGTGAGTTGATGTCAATGCAGGCGGTTTTGGTGGATGAGAGTGTTATCGAGATGGATACTGTCTTTCATGGGGATCTTCGAGTAGACATGTATTGTAATTGTGAAGGCGTGGTCAAGTCGTCTTTGACCCAGAGATCCTTTTTACAAAAACAAAGGATGTTGGGGGTTGTTTGGTGGTTGATTTGGTGTTATGTGTATGTGTATGTGGAGGAGGACGAACAAAGTCCGGGGGGGAATCAAACGTAGATATTCTGTTTGGGCCCATGGGAAGGAAGACGGATTGGGTGAAGGGAGTCGCGGTGTACGCTATGTAAATGGAGTCTAGCAGCAAGCACAAGCACGAGCGCACGCCAGGTTCAAGGGGGGTGTCGGACCGTGGGGGCGTGGTAAAAAGGCCCAGAGGGGGTGAGAGCCACCATAGCCGGGTGTGCTTCAGGTACGTACCGGGAGGAGTAGAGATGGATGGAGATGGAGGGGATAGGAAATAGCGGGTACTACCCGAATAGCACAAGTCCAATTCTCTACGTTTTCACAGTTGAATACAAGTCGGACGTACCGCGGCGCAGTAGGATTTTCGCTGTTCATGGGCCAAAAGCGAAGGAAGAGTCGAGTGATTGATTTCAGTGGGGGGTATGATCTTTCAATTATGTATGTGAGTATGTACATATGTACTTTGGTATGGATTGCAGCATGTACAGCACAGCGCAGCACAGAGGCATGACCAAACGAATTTTAAATGCAGAGGTTAATTTGCAAGATTGGAAGTATATTCAGCAGAGAAATGAACAAGTATAAGCTCTTGTTGAGTGCGGTATTTCTCATCAGTATCCGTATCTTTTTACGCAGTCGTAGTCAAAAGGATCCATCGTCTCTTCTCTCCCGACCAAAAAAAGAACCTGTCAATGTCACGTCCCTAGAGGTACCAGGGAAGACAGACAGGCGACAGGCAAAGGTAAGGAAGGTGAGGTGGGGGAAGGAGGCCCTGTTCGGCGACACAGCAGAACAAGGACAGGGCTTCTGTCAGGGGAGAGGAACGCAGGTGGAGGTGGCAGAGAGGGGGAGGCAAAAAACTGCCTGCTGACCAGTTCCACGGGTCTTTACCTGAAGAGGCACTTGTTCTGCTTCGACCAGCGGGTCATTTGATACCCTTTATAGTTTAGATCATCACGTCCCGGTCCAGTCTCTTTTGGGTTATACTTTAGTTACCCTTTCCAGTAACTTATGGGGCCTGAGACAGTAACGGAGCAAGAACAGACGAACGCGATCCCGGGAGCGAAAACGGTCAATCTCTCGGCCTTGGTCTTTGTAGCGGCCTCCAGAACGGAAAAGCACGTATTGGTCTCCGTTTAGACGACGTTCTGGAACCTCCCTCTGTTCCCTTTTGCTCCGTCGCGAACTGAGACCTAATCGGGCATCCGAGTCCAGAACTGAGGCCCCCACCTATTTATCCTTCTCTTCTAATAGTATACCCGCGGATGAGTTCCCCTGTAGCCGCTGTCCACCAGGGACTGGTCTGAGGCCCCATCACGAGTCACGATGGTGAGCGCAGCCTCGCTTTGTGCTGTTCTGGCCCGAATTAACCGCGGTATTAACGCGCTCCAGGCAGAGAATGCTAAGACTCGTGAAACTTGGCCAGGAAGAAAGGGTCCTCTAGATGCCTTTAGTTCAGCAGCTTCAGGGCACATGATAGACCCTGAAAACCCTTTGTTTGCCGAGAATCTGGGGACGGTCATGTTGATTGATGGTATTTTGTTGCCTGTGGAATTGGCCTTCAATTCCAATCCCAACCCGGGCATCGTCAGCATCGCCTACGTTGAAGCATCAATTGGTCCGCTTGCAGTTCTGGCCCCGATTACAACGGCGAATTGACGTGATTATCGATGATCCGGGATTGGAAATGAGACTCTTGCTAGTGACTCCTGCCCTGGAAACCCCAGAGGAGACGAGAGGATTCGTGGGGATCCGTCTATTGACTTGTCTTGTTCCCAAAAGTCCGGTGACCCCGTGATAGCAACGAGCCCCAGGTTTCGCTCCTTGTCATCCACTCGCTGCACCTCGCCTCCGCAAGCGGCCACGGACCTTTGAGTGATCTTGCCTAGAAATTCATTTGGTGACAACAAAGGACAATTTCATTACGCGGTGGAAACACAGGCGGGTAATGACTGATGACTGACTGCCTTTCTGCACTGCGCCTGACCACGGAGTACTTCCCGACGGGACGAACTCGAGTCGAGTCACTCTAGGAATTCTCGAGCTGTAGCTATCCGCCTTCAGCAAGCCAACTCAGTCGGCCAGGTGTTGCCTTCCGTTGCGCCGTGTTGAAGCGGCCAGCATCATTGACAAGCGTGATCACGGACATATGCCGAGCAGATCAGACGTGAATCTCGCTGCCGGCATCAAATGTTTATCCCGAGGCTTCAGTGACGATGTGTCTGGGGTATCAAGGTCACCTGGTCTGAAGCTCCTGGTCCCTCTGCGCCACTTGTCATTTGCGGGCTTCGCAGCTGGACTGGGAGTCTGGGACTGGGTATGTGGTAGCGAAAGGAAACAACTGCACATCACATCAGGGAGGGAGGCAGACTTGCATTGAAATGAGCCTTGTTTGACCGTTGTCCTGGGTTGAGGTGAGCTGAGGCCCTGCTGAGGCCTCTGTCGTCATGTTCAGGGCGCTTCTTCAGGGTCCTGGCGACTCATCGCTTGGCGCTCCAAGTCACCAGACGCGCTCTACTGCCACATCAGGCCAACCATTTCCACCCAAACACCGTGAAGTGATGAGCTTTGCCAGCGCATAAAACAACGTCTGCAGCCGCATGACTCTCCTGAAGGACCTATATTTCGCATCTTTGGCGTTTTACTTCTCTGCCTGCGCCGCCGGGCAGCAATGTAGGACTTCAATGACAGACACATCAATGATCCTCGTAGCGATCATCATAACCTGTTTGTCTTGGTTTCGACTTGTCTTACACGTTTGCTTGGTGACATGTCAGATTTGAGTGCCGATATTTTGGTCACCCTAGAGCTTGCATTAAGGTGTTGTCTGCCTCAGCTATGTTCTTGGAGACAATTGCTCGAGATTGCTGTATGACCTCCACAATTCTATGATTATAGTATCCTGTGTGATCACTAGGATTCGTCTTGAATGAGTATTTGAAGATGCCTGTGAATCATACTTGGCCAAATCAACTCTCGACTGCTTCTGGCTGTTAAGCATGGGTTATGTACATCCTCACTCAAGTCCAGAGATATTACATAGTCGAAGCAGAACAGATCGACATTGTGAACCATCACCCTTGCCCTCGAATATAGGCGTTGGATCTCTTTTTAAAACAATGCCCTTGTCTTCGACGTCAGTTCCATGGGTTGAAGATGAGGCATCTGAGGCCAGCAAAGTTGAGGGTTGCGTTGCGGCAGCTGGTGAAGCGAATGGTGTGTTTAGGATTGCTTTCAATGGGATGTGGTCAGTCATGCCGGAGCCCCCTGACAATCAATGAATACTGGCATCTCGATCGTCTTGAGATGCCCGATCTTGCAGTTAAGCCTGTCTTAACAATCGCCTACCCTGCGTTGCAGGATTTGGTTAAAACTGTTGCTCTCTCCCCAAAGCCCCACGAACCGCTGCATGCCAGCCAGCAACCAAAATGTTAGATCATAGTAGACCGGGGTGTCGGTAGTTGGCTTAGTACTTATGTTGACATGAAAAATCGAAGTGGTTGTGTTTTTAGAAGTAACTCTTGCTTGATATATTATGTATTCGTGATCTGGTATCTGGCAAGAAAAAATTACCCATCTTGCCCAGCTTGGTCAGGACAAACCAACAGAATGAATGCGGGCTTATGACGTCTCGCGGTAGGGCATCGTCCCACTGCGATGCTGTACCATTACATCCAATGCCGCCGAAACGTGGACCTGACACCAAAATAGCATGCGGTATTATTCCAACAGCTTCTATTGTGCGTGGGAAGAGGGTCCAGAGGGCATCCAAGAGGTGCAGACAGGCATAAAGCACCGAGACTAGGAAAATAGGTGAGGTGAGTGTTTAACATCACATCATACTGGAACCCAGTGGCCTGGCCTAGCTCTAGCTCACCTTGGTAGAGGGCGAGGGGGAAAAATTAGAGGGAAAAATCACCCCGCGGCGGGCCGATAAGCGATAAGAGCTCTTTTTCCATCATGGCCCTCCACCAACTGCGTCAGTGGAATGTCTTGGCTTCCCTGCCCCTCCATCTTCATAGGTAGATTCTCACTTATCGATATCCTGACCTGCGTCACCGACCTCTGTCCCTGCCCGGACCATGAAGCTGGTGCCATAATAATTGGATTTTCCCCCATCCATCTCTGGTGACACGATATTTTATCAACATCATCCGTTAGAGCCGGCGCTTTTATTCTTTTCCTCTGTTTCTCCTGTGAGTATCGTGCTTTCCCCCCAATTGCTGCTGAATCTGTGTCTCATTATATATTCTCTCTTCTAGAGCTGAGCTACATACCACTAAATCTACCTGCATTCAGCCCCGCCGCTTTTTTCTTTCTCCGAACGGCTTGGCTACCACATACCTAAACTTACTCAACGCGGTTTACCTGCAATAAGCTTTGGCTGAGCTTAATCGACTGACGCTCCCTAAAAACAATTTCTCCTCCCTCATCATCACCGTCGAAACCACAATCATGGCTCCCAAGAAGAAGATCGCTGTCATGACCTCGGGAGGTGACTCCCCTGGTATGAACGCTGCTGTTCGAGCTGTCGTGCGCATGTCTCTACATATGGGCTGTGACGCCTTTTGCGTCTATGAGGGATATGAGGGTCTGGTCCAGGGCGGCGACTTCATCCGACAAATGCAGTGGGACGATGTTCGAGGCTATCTCGGAGAGGGTGGTACACTCATTGGTACTGCTCGATGCATGGCCTTCTACGAGCGTCCCGGTCGATTGACAGCCGCCAAGAACATGGTTCTATCTGGCATTGATGCTCTAATTATCTGCGGTGGTGACGGATCCTTGACTGGTGCTGACAGGTTCCGAGCTGAGTGGCCTTCTCTTTTGGAAGAGCTTGTTTCCAAGGGCGAGTTGAAGGAGGAACAAACCACACCTTACAAGCATCTCAACATCGTAGGCCTCGTTGGTTCCATCGACAATGATCTCACAGGAACAGACGCCACCATTGGCTGCTACTCAGCGCTCGCCCGTATTTGCGAGATGGTTGATTACGTCGAGGCGACTGCTTCTTCACACTCGCGCGCCTTCGTTGTCGAGGTCATGGGACGACACTGCGGTTGGTTGGCTCTCATGGCTGGTGTCGCGACTGGCGCAGACTTTGTCTTCATTCCCGAGAGACCTCGTGAGAATGACTGGCAAGAAGAGATGAAGGTCGTTGTTAGAAGAGTAAGTTTGATGTGGTAATCTATCTCGTGAAAGGTATGCGCTAACGACTTACAGCATCGAGCGCTCGGAAAGCGCAAGACAATTGTCATTGTCGCTGAAGGAGCCCGCGACAACAACGGAACCAAGATCGGCGCCGAAGAAATCAAGGACATCTTGGCCGACAAGAGCGAGGGAGGTCTTGCTCTCGACACTCGTATCACCACCCTCGGTCACGTTCAACGAGGTGGTACTGCTGTTGCCTACGACCGAATGCTCGCTACCCTACAGGGCGTCGAAGCCGTCAAGGCTGTCCTCGAAGCTACCCCCGAGACCGAGACTCCCTTCATCGCCATTAACGAAAACAAGATTGTTCGCAAACCTCTGATGCAAGCTGTTGCCGAGACAAAGGAACTCGCCAAGGCTGTTGACGCCAAGGACTTCGATAAGGCTATGTCTCTACGAGATGCTGAGTTTGCCGATCAATGGAACTCTTATATGTTGACGACCAATGTCATGGTCGACGAGGAGAAGTTGCCCGAGAAGGAGGTAAGTTTCACGCCTAATCTAGTTGCTCTGCACATCTGACCTGAACGTTTAGCGCATGCGAATTGGTTTCATCAACGTCGGTGCCCCTGCTGGTGGTATGAACGCCGCAGTTCGTGCGGCTGTTGCATACTGTCTTTCAAAGGGCCACGAGCCTCTTGCTATCCACAACGGCTTCGCTGGATTTGCGCGACACCACGACGATAAGCCCCTCGGTGCGGTTCGTCCGTTCGACTGGCTCGAGGTTGATGGCTGGGCAAGCAAGGGTGGTTCCGAGATTGGCACAAACAGAGAACTCCCTGGCGAGTCAGGCATGGAACTTATTGCCAACTTGATTGAGGAGCACAACTTTGATGCTTTGTTCATCGTTGGTGGTTTCGAGGCTTTCCACTCCGTCACACAGATGCGCAAGGCGAGGACGCAGTTCCCCTCTCTGTGCATCCCCATGTGCCTTCTCCCTGCCACAATCTCCAACAACGTTCCTGGAACAGAATACTCTTTGGGATCTGATACCTGCTTGAACGAGCTTGTCAACTACTGTGACAAGATCAAGCAATCTGCTTCTGCCACCCGCCGTCGTGTGTTTGTTATCGAGACACAGGGAGGTCGATCCGGTTACATTGCTACCTTGGCCGGTCTCGATGTCGGTGCTTCGGCCGTGTACATTCCCGAAGAAGGCATTTCCCTCGAGATGCTCAACTCTGATGTTAACCATCTCAAGGAAGTGTTCCGAAATGACAAGGGTCAGACTCGTGCTGGACGCCTGATTCTCGTCAATGAGAAGGCCAGCAAGGTCTATAGCGCAAAGCTCATTGCCGACATTATTCGGGAGGAGGCTCACGATAGATTCGAGAGTCGAGAGAGCATTCCTGGTCACGTCCAGCAGGGTGGTGTTCCTTCTCCTATGGATCGTTGCCGAGCTGTTCGTCTGGCCATCAAGTGTATCCAGCACCTCGAAGGTTATGGACGCAATGCCCACAACCACGTTAAGAAGGACCCCAAGAGTGCCTCGGTTATTGGCATCCAAGGCTCCGAGGTTGTATTCTCCGGAGTGGAAGATCTCGAGGAGAACGGCACAGATTGGCCCAACCGACGACCCAAGACTGCCCACTGGATGGGCCTTTCCGAGACGGTGGACATGTTGGCGGGCCGTCCCGATTACCCCAAGCCCGAAAAGAGTTTGACAGGGTTGATCGCAAAGGACACAAAACGTGGTCTCTAAGCGGCAACGAATACTATTGATTGGATATAACGCATTCCTAAGTTGGCATTGCTTCATTTTCCTCACCTCTTTATTCTTAACGATAGCTCAGTATGAATGAAATCAGTTTAGGCGTTCAAATAACTATTTTTTTTTTACCTTGGTCTTTATGCATGTGGTGTTCTGCCCGTCTGTCTTTGCCTGCTGATGATGTTACAAAAGAAAAGAAACAACAATAACAACACATATTTTCTTCTCAGGTGCGTAGTCACTGACAAGCCATAGTTAAGGATCGACTTCATGATGGCTTGACAGTGATCTGATAATGCTGGGATGAATTGCAAACCCGTCACAATTGTCCACACCGTGTAGAAACAGAACGAACAAAACACGCAGTTCCACAACAATCTCACTCCAGTATCTAGAACTATTGAAGTCCTATGCTACTTTGTAAGAATAAGACAAGAGACTATGGGTCCATCTTGACATTATGAGACGAGTGCCATCTTGAAGCCCACATCGACCGATATAGGGTAAGTCTATTCAGTATGAGGCGATGATATATTTCTAAGAAGTTTCCTCTTGTGCTACTGAATGAGTAAATATATTACTTGATACATTGTGCTCAATCTTATACGTATATATATGTCCAATGTCATTCGTGTGAGTTTGTTGACGTCCAGTTCGTGTTGAGCTGGTGAAGTCTTGAGTATCTCGGCAATCAATTACCTGCTTCACCATTTCTCTTCGCTTCTTGTTCAGCAGCTGAAAACTGATATTATTCTGACCTCTTCCTCTAAATGGCCGGGAGAATTACAGGATAATACTTAAATTTGGCTGCGACTAGAAAAACATGTATCCATACCTCGAGATACGAACTGTTGTGGTACACGCGGCTCACTAGATTTGAGGCCTCGTGGGTTTGATTCAACTTTTCCTGAGATTCTATCCTATAGCACTGACTTTAGTCTTAACATGATGCATACAATGAGGCGTATGCATACTACTAGTCAAGGGTGTCAGAGAGTGATATCAAACATCTCGGTTGGTTTTCATCGAGTAGTGTTCATATCACCGATTGCTTGACATGATCTGATATAGCAAATCTCCAAAAACACATTGTTGTAAAGCATATCCTTTATTTGTTTGAAGTCAGCCAGTCAAATAAGCTATCCACCTGTATTTATTGCATTACGCGTGTGAATAACGTCGTCATTTTTGAAGCAAAAAGAATATAGGAGATACAAAAAGACGAATTGGAAGGCGTTGGGATTGCTCCCGCCAGGGCTTGAACCTGAGACCTTCGCATCACTGAATATTCAGATTGAAGTATTAGTACGACGCTCTAACCAACTGAGCTACGGAAGCCGTCCAATTCGTTGGTAAGACAATAAAATTCTGACGCTATGATGTGAGAACGCAGGCATACTGTAAGAATTAGGCAGGCCATCTTGCTAAACTCGGGCCTTCCCGAGCTTGTGTTTGTAACCTGGCAGATTCTCAACATCAAAATTGGCAGGTTTGTAACCATACTCGAGAAGCATACAGCAGATCCTCCCCTTGTTCTGATTCTTTGACCAATACCCAGTCTCGGGAGAACAATCTAGATCAATTCAACACCGCCCAGTTATGGACCCTGTTTTGCGTCCAAGAAGTGCCGGGGTCTGTGCAGCATGTGACAGCGACCGTGACAAACAAACAGACGGTCATAGAACCTTGGAACAACGGCAGATGCTCCAGGCCCCAGCGTGGACTGGAGGCTGACAGCTGAGAATGGCTGCTTATGGGGTTCAAGCCCAGACGCCTCGTCGGGCTCGCAGCATGCCTTTGAAATTTTGACTTCAGATGGATCCAATACGATACGATGCGGATGCTCAAGGATCGTTCTTTGTTTGAGAACCCAGTCCTGGTCAATGACGGCTCGTTTCGAAGTTTGAATGCCCAACCTAACGAAACTACATTTCAGACTCTGACTCCATTGCCGATCACAAGGGCAATGATTTGCATGCAGCGCAATGCAACAGAGATAGACTTGCAGCAACATTCACAATGCTCATATCGCATTTGTCCTATCTCGTCGACCATCATTAACATACAGTCCTGTTTATTCGACCTCACCAAGCCTACGAGGGATTCGCTGCAAGTTGGATCCGTGGCGCTGCAGGGGGCAGTCCTGAGAGCCCTGTTCTGGGTCCCAGTCTCGCAGTGCACTGAACCAAGGTCCCAAAGATGCTGGGGTGAGGTAGTGTGATTTGCTGCACCATTGCGTCAATACATCCCCACACCACAGCCTGCTTGGATGCAGAAGAAACAGCTTTTGGGAGCATCGCCAAAGAAGCGAACATAAGGAACACAAATTGAAAAGATAAAAAATATGCCCAACGGATGCCCATAATTATCGAGAGGTAACGTGAATGAACTCTGTAATGGGGAGATAGATCGCCAATGATGGGGCCTTGGGCAGAGACAATTTTAGATCAGAGTTCGTCAGGTTGACAGGTCTCATGTCCTTTATGGCTGCGCTTGACCCTCCATCCGAGGGCTTCGCGTGGGAGAAGAGAGCGTCTTATTGGGCAGCTATGGGAGACTCGTTATGTTTGGGGTCGTCAGGTAGGCAGACTGACTCCCTCCGGTACTTCGTGGGTCATTAGATAGTAGGCATGCAATTCAGTCTGTTGTGGTGATCAGTTGTTCGTTTTCTCTACGAAACGAGAGCCATTCAAGGTGGTCGACTTGACAATTCAGCAGAGGCGCGGTTTGATAAAGCTTCAATAGCGAAAAAGATCATCGTCAACGTTTAGTTCTCCCGTTGCGGACCGCTACCACCATCCATCCATCTTGTACTGTCCCATAAACCGCCCATCATTATCCCCGCTTTCGCCCACTACCTTGTCTATCATGGATAACAGCTTACAGTACGGACACAATACCAGGTCTCCTTGCTTTACTTAGCAATAGCCAGCAGGTAATGGAACTTTTCTCCGTATCTTATCCAGCCCAGCCGAGAAACCCAGCCCCTCCACTAAGGTCACGGCTGACACCCTATTGTTTGCCGGGGGGCTCCCTCCCATTATTGCTGTCGGATGACGACGTTTTGCTTTACTTCCATGCTCCGTCCTTGGTAGTCTGGGGCCTGATTCTTGCGGCGCTTTGCGGCTTGCGCGCCATTAAACCCACCTGACACTCTTAAACTCTCTTTCTTTCTCTTTCCATTGTTCTTGGCTGTTACTTCTTCTTCTTCCATCACCTCTTCTGTTCTTCTCTCAATAATAAGCATCGCATTCTTTGGGTTTGCGTGACAAGACCTCACTGAGACTGAGGCACATCGCCAGAAGAACAACCCCACCTTGTAGTGTGACGCAATAGCTATATCGTGCTCTTTGTCGCAACGCTACAGCTTGAGTAATTGAGTTGGCGCCATCAAACATCGCACCAAAAGCCTGTACAAGTCACCAGGAGACTACCTTTTATTACACCAAATCAAAATGTCCCGTGTAAGGGCTACCGACTTTGAGGAGAGGGATTACTACCCCGCTCCTCGACGATCTGCTCCTGAGGGACTCGATGAAGTCGATTACCGCCGCCGCACCGTTACGATCAGCCCTCCCCCACGAGAGGAGTCTCGCACACCCGCTTTTCTGCGAGACGATGGTCGACGAGCCGAAGCTGGTCCTATGGTCCTGCGCCAGCGTCAAGTAGAGACTATCGACCGTCACCGACCCAGGAGTCCCAGCCCAATCGCTCGCGTTCGAGAGGAGCGAATTATTCGAAGGCCTCGCAGTATCTCTCCCAGTCACCATTCATCCCACCACTCTTCCCACGATCATGAGCATGACCACGAGCACGAGCGTTCTCGCACCAGAGTTTACGAGCGAGAACGAGTCAGGGAACCTTCTCAGCCACCTCCCAGACGAGCTCCTTCGCCAGCCCGTGTTGTGCGATATGTTGAGCGACCAAAGTCGCCTTCTCCCCCGCCTCCTCCACCGGTCGAAGAACGGGAGCGCATTCGCACCCGCATCGTTGAGCGTGAGAGGGCCCCTTCGCCTCCTCCTGCACCAAAGCCTTCTCCACCACCTCCTCCGCCTCAGACCATCCGCGGGCCGACCATTGAGCGAGAGGTTATCACGCACTACCGTGATATCGACCATGGTAAGTACTTTGAAACTTGGAAAGAAAATACAAGACGTTAACCATTATAGGCATGATCAAAGCCAGACCTCCTACACCTCCTCCCCAGCCTAAGCCTCAGCCTCGTGCCCCGTCTAGAGTCCGAGAGCGGGAGACTGATATTGACATCTCCCTCTCAAGGAACAGGACCGAGGTGGACATTTCTCGCACAACTCGCACTCGATCACAGAGCCAGGAACGACGATCCGACTTCCGCGACGATGAGCTCGTGGTTCGACGAGAATCCGATTCCCGTCGCCGAGCGCATTCTGCTGCTCCTCTGCCCACGCCTAGTGCCGTTGATGAAGAGGGCGACTACCTCACCGGCAAGATTGACTCTCGAGGCAGAATGGGCGAAGCCTGGGGTGGTGCAACCAAGGACTGGACTCTCGTGGATGTTCCTCCAGGTACTGAACGCATCCGAATGGATGGAATCGGTGGTGGCAGCACTGAGACACAGTGGACGAGGTACAGCGGAGCCAGAAAGAGCAAGTTCATCCCCGAGAGAGATGGTCAGCCTTCTCCAGCTCCCAGGGTGCCATCCCCCAAGCCTGCTATCAGAGAACCCTCTCCTCCTCCAACTCGTGACCGTGACACACGGGTGAACGTGTCAATCTACGACCGTGAGCGAGAAATCGACATTGAGAGAACTCGATCGGTTTCTCGACCTGCTCCTCCACCACCCAAGGACATGTGGACCGAGATCACCAAGGACCTTGTTATTCGCGAGGCTATTGAGAGCGCCGGGTACGAATATGAGGAGACGAAGGAATTCTACTACATCATGGACTATCTTAAATATGTAAGTCTTGCGCTCAAGCCATCTTGACCGTTGTATTAACCTTAATTTAGGATGATGTTCTCCGCCTGGTTGACATTTCAGATGAGATCCGACGATCTCGAAAGCAGCGCGCACGAGAGCTTGAATATGAGAGAGAATACCAGTTTGATTATGAGCGCGACCGTACCCGACACAGCCACCCTCGTTGGGATGAGGTGACGGAGCGCGAGACGTTTTACGATAGCCGTCCTCCCCGAGGCTATCTCCGTTAAGTCTGATTTGTTTGTTGGCGTTCTTGTTCAAGGTCATTTTTTCAGAAGGTCAACCGCGTGCTGGATAATGGATACCTCTTGCAACTACAGACATGTTGTTTGTTGCGAGCGATGGGCTTTTAGTTCATGATGGGACAACTTTGGTTGTACGAATTTATGAAATCATATACAGCGGATGAAATGGAATGGGATCAATGAAACGAAATGTATGTAGATGCTTGGTTGGTACGCACAATTACGATTTATGACAATAAATAAACAACTATACGTTTCAATACTGGGCTCTCTGTGGTTGACAACATGACTTTGTGAAGACACAGAGCTTGTGATGAGGGGCCGACTGATGACTTCATTGAGGGGTAGGCAGCCACGGACGGCTGTGCCGAAGCCTATAGAGGCTGAGTTCTCTACCTGGAGCTGGTCTAAACTGGACAAGAAAGCAGGATGCCAGGTTAAAGCGAGTTGACATGGCACTATTTATACTTTGTTGAATACTAGAAATCCCTTTCTTATGATCTAGACTAGTTGACAAGCCTTTGGGAACAGGACATCCTTGAATATTTCTGACAACAAGAGTTGGTTCAGCTATAGAAATTCTGACTATACCGCGTCAACTGTCGGATACTGGTTATAAAGCTCACTGGCCATATGATCTCTTATCTGAATACGTAAACGCAACTGCGACCAATGTAGGCTCAGGATTTGGCAAAATATTCTAGTCTAGTTGGCAACAGAAAAGTTGGCCTCTTGAGTTGTATAGTGTCTCCAGACAGCGTTTCTGATACCAAGCAACTAGGTCTAGTAATATCAAATTATCTCTCATGTTTGAAGGAAGGAACTGTAAGAACTAGTCCCAATCTTGAGTTAACTCCGAGCACTGCAAAGTCTTGGAAAAACGTTAAAGGCGGCTAGATTGACTCCAGTATCCACGGACAGGAAGGATGAGCTGGGAGCATCATGATGGATCGTATTAGTGTCTACGAGAGGCTCTTGGGTCACAAGACAGAAAACAACTATTGGTAATTGAATTCGAGACTCAACTACTGGTGTTACTGAGAATTCGAACTTTGCTGGTAAGCATACTGAGTTGAGTTGGCTCGACAAAAGCCCTTGTTGTTATTCACATCAGAACGATTAGACAAATTCTACAATATGGAATCCGGTTTAGTTGAAACCTCTCCGGCTACTCCGCAAAGCTGCATGTGGCCAATCTACTGGGCTAGCTGGGAAAGATCTCTTCGCCTCAGTGGCCCTTTCGCACCGAATCTAATAATCGTCGCAGATGTTTGCCATGGGCTAGAATATGGATGGGTCTGTGAGGGTCAACCGTCGCCTAAGAGGAGACCTAGCCCAACCAGACAACATGGGCGTCGTTGTGGAGCTGAGAAAGTACCAGCATCAAGACGTTAAGAAACCACTACAAATACCATTGAAATCCCCGATATAAACAATGAAACGGTCCAAGGTTCGAAAGAGACAACGATGTTGGCACTGGTCATGATGTGCATTACATACATGGCCTGTGAGTCGCAGGACAGGGCGTTTCCCCAGACTAGACCCCTGGAAACACATGGAAGACGTAAACCCAAGAGGAAGCGAACAAGGGGCCCTCAAACTGACAAGTCAGCTTCAAAGTCCAGTTTGATAGCGGCCCAAAAGGCGTCCACTGGGACATGAGGATACGTAAATGAGTTATCCATAGGCGGCGTGGTTGCCATGGAAGGGTGGACCTATTTACTTTTGAAAGAATCAACACAAACAGAGAAAAAATGAAGTGAAGGAAAGGAAAGGGGGGTTGTTGTGTGTTAGGTTAGTTAGACCAGTGTAATAATCTCAGACATGAAATGAATACCATTAGTTTTAGTGCTTCTTTTTCATTATTCAAGGGCCAAGTTTGTTGCTATGCTTGGATATTAAATTATCTAACCGTCGTTAGCTTCTTTAAACACGAATGATTGATGATGGGTTTCTTTTTCATGTGAACGGGACGGCAGGGCAGGTAGGTACTATACTTGAGGTTGGTGGAAAGGCAGGTACTCAGCTACCGAAATCAGGCTCAGGCTCAGGCACCGGCACTGACTCTGCCCTGACTCTGCACTGTACGATGAAAGGTCGGGCTGGCTTCCATGTGTCAATTTCCCAGCATCGCGGGGCACTGTGAAGGATACAGTGCGGCAGCAAATTAAGCGAGATTCTGCCCTTTTACTGCCATAACAGAGAGAGACTACTGGGTATCAGAAACACTGCCTTCTGAGATTAAGATTACAAAAATAAACAGCCTAAAAGGTCTGGGTTGAGTAAGCATAAACTGACCTACTTTTTTCGTCTCCTAGGCTCCCAGCGGCCAACTTTTCTGACACCCCGAGGTATGTATGCGTTCATAACGGAGGTCTAGGATCGTGCAGTAAACAGGTCAGGTGCCTGAACTGACAGGGCTATCAAATTCTTGGAATCGAGATAATAAACGAATGGCCTGGACTAGAGAACAAAGGGTCATCCTCATAGGTGCAATTTGAGTTTATGAGTCAAATTAACATGTTTGCTTTAGGTAGTTTTTACTTTCCGTACAGAGCAGAGACGGTGGGTTTCTGCAGCGAGTCGAGATGTATGGCCCTCAGTGTGTAATATGTAGAATGAAAAAGGGTCAGAGCGGAAGCTTGATAGTGAATCAATGTTGACTGACGGGAATCTCTCTTCTCAACTTGAACGAAGCCAAGCATAAAAAGCACATTCTATACTCTGCAGACGGGCAAACCTGTTGCATCCAGTCCAAAGGCAAGACAAAACTACTATACCTGTTGCAGGCCAGGCTGTATCATCACTACCGCACAGTGCTGCACAGTGTCTTCCTCTGTTAAGTGGCGGTAGCGAATTTCGCAGGCGCGAGCGAAACTTGCTACCGAGTGGTTAATTGATTGCCTTGAAATCAAAGAGATTGTCTTTCTTCTTCTTCGTCTCCTGCACTTTAAACGCCAAATCAAAGAAAATTAATTCTTCTCTTTCTCTTCCAACAAATCAAAAGCCTTTTCTTTCTCAACTCTCGGCATATTGCCCTTCCTTGGTACTTATCAAACCTACGTCTCGCCAAAAAAGCCAGGCACCAAAATCGAACCAAACAAGGCGCCCCGTCCCGTCGTTTGGCCCGCCAAGCTCGTTCGACCCTCATACCCGTTCTTTTCCTCTCCTGGACTGAGCCCCCGTCGGTCGTGGAAAAAACCCCCGCCTCTCCGCCTCCATCCAAACAGTTCTCTCTTCCATCTAAACTTATCGACACGTTCGCCTAACGACCTCAAGGCTCTATCTTTTCCTTTCTTATTCTTCATTCTCCTGCCTTTACGCCCGTTTGCGCCTCGATAATCACTATTGACACTTGCCGAAACCGCATGACGAGACGTTCCTAAACTAGCCAAAATGTCGAGCTCAGAGATAAACCAGGTGCTCGCAAATTCGCTGTCGCCTGGTAAGTTTTCATCGTCCTCCCCCGCCCATGAATGCTCTCTGGCGGTCGAGACGAACGCATGCTAATCTCCAATAGATGCGAACCTGCGAAATGCTGCCGAGCAGCAACTCACTCAAGCTGCCGAGAGCAACTTTGTATGCCGCCCCTGATTCTCCCTTGCTTTTTCCCCAACACCGGCTGACGATTCATATAGCCCCTATACCTCGCAACACTCGTACAAGAGCTAGCAAACGACTCCGCCGATGGCTCTATCCGAGCCGCCGCCGGTATCGCCCTCAAGAACGCCTTCACAACCCGAGATTTTGCTCGCCACCAAGAATTGCAAGCAAAGTGGTTGCAACAAACAGATGATGAGACCAAGAACAGAGTCAAGGAGCTCACCCTCCAGACCTTGAACTCCTCCAATACCCAGGCCGGTACTGCTGCCGCCCAGGTCATTTCTTCTATCGCCGCCATCGAGTTGCCCCGTGGCCAGTGGAACGACCTGCTACCTTATCTCGTCAAGAATGTCAGCGAAGGTGCCGACCACCAGAAGCAGTCTTCTTTGACCACCATCGGCTACATCTGCGAAAGCCAAGACTCAGAACTGCGCATGGCCTTGGTAACACACTCGAATGCTATCTTGACCGCTGTCGTGCAGGGAGCCCGAAAGGAGGAAACTAATATTGAGGTTCGACTGGCTGCCATTACCGCTCTCGGTGACTCACTCGAATTCGTCGGCAACAACTTCAAGCATGAGGGCGAGCGTAACTATATCATGCAGGTCGTCTGCGAGGCCACACAGGCCGACGACTCAAGGATACAGCAGGGTGCCTTTGGCTGCCTGAACCGAATCATGGCCCTCTACTACGAGAACATGCGATTCTACATGGAGAAGGCTTTGTTTGGCCTCACCATTCTTGGTATGAAGTCTGATGACGAGGATGTCGCCAAGTTGGCCGTCGAGTTCTGGAGCACTGTTTGCGAAGAGGAAATCTCTATCGAGGACGACAACGCTCAGGTCGAGAGTGCCGATCAAATGCGTCCTTTCTACAACTTCGCCCGCGTCGCCGCCAACGAGGTCGTACCAGTCCTCCTGCTTCTCCTCACCAAGCAGGACGAGGACGCCACAGACGACGAGTACAACCTGTCTCGCGCCGCCTACCAGTGCCTGCAGCTGTACGCACAGGCCGTTGCTGCTACCATCATCAGCCCTGTGCTGTCATTTGTTGAGAGCAACCTGCGCCACGAGGACTGGCACAACCGGGATGCCGCTGTTTCCGCCTTTGGCGCTATCATGGAAGGCCCCGACGAGAAGGTCCTGGACCCTATTGTGAAGCAGGCGCTGCCTATCCTGATCACCATGATGGAGGACCAGTCTCTGCATGTCAAGGATTCGACTGCCTACGCTCTTGGTAGAGTCACAGAGGCCTGCTCTGAGGCCATTGACCCCCAGGCTCAATTGCCCACATTGATCGAGTCTCTGTTCAAGGGTCTTCTTAGCAGCGCCAAGATGGCACCATCATGCTGCTGGGCCTTGATGAACTTGGCCGAGCGTTTCGCCGGTGATTTCGGCGCTTCTTCCAACGCTATCACTCCTCATTTCAACAACGCTGTCAGCTCTTTGCTTGACGTGACTGCCCGCCAAGATGCCGAGACATCAGTGCGAACTGCTTCTTATGAGGTCCTCAACGTTTTTGTCCAGAACGCCGCTACCGAGAGTTTGCAACCCATTGCCTCCCTCTCCGACGTTATCATTAAGCGACTTGAAGAGACTGTGCCCCTGCAGACCCAGGTTGTCAGCGTTGAGGATAAGATGACCCTCGAGGAGATGCAAAACAGTTTGTGCAGTGTTCTCCAGGCTATCATTTCTCGACTTGACAAGGAGATTATTCCCCAGGGTGACCGCATCATGCAAATCCTGCTCTCGATCCTCAACAGTGTTGGCGGAAAGTCTAGTGTTCCTGATGCCGTCTTCGCTACCATCAGCGCCCTTTCAACTGCTATGGAGGAGGACTTCGTCAAGTACATGGACGCCTTTGCCCCCTTCTTGTACAATGCCCTCGGAAACCAGGAAGAGCCCAGTCTCTGCTCCATGGCTATTGGCCTGGTCAGCGACATCACTCGATCTCTTGGCGAGCGCAGCCAGCCTTACTGCGATAACTTCATGAACTACCTCCTCAACAACCTTAGGGTATGCATCCCCCCTGTCCATAAATCTGACACATCTAACCAGTCACAGAGTACCGCTCTTGCCAACCAATTCAAGCCCGCCATCCTCCAATGCTTTGGCGATATTGCTGGCGCCATTGGTGGCCACTTTGAGACCTACCTGTCCGTCGTTGCCCAGGTCCTGGAGCAGGCCTCTACTGTTACTGCTTCACCTGAGGGCCCCTATGAGATGTTTGACTACGTCGTCTCTCTCCGCGAGGGTATTATGGATGCCTGGGGTGGCATCATCGGCGCCATGAAGGTCAGCCAGAAGAGTAAGTTCCTCTCGGTCCTTCAGTCTGTAGCTATTACTAACAGCTCCTAGCCCAAGCTCTCCAGCAATACGTGCCTGCCATCTTCAACGTCCTCAACCTCATCGCCAATGACATGAACCGAAGTGAATCGTTGATGCGAGCTTCCATGGGTGTTATTGGGTAAGTCGTCGTGTACCATTATTTTTATCGTGACAATGCTAACATAAACAGCGATCTTGCCGATGCTTACCCCAACGGCGAACTGGTTGATGCTTTCCGTCAAGACTGGGTTACTGCTATGATCAAGGAGACCAAGACCAACCGAGAGTTCCAGCCCCGTACTATCGAGACAGCCCGCTGGGCCCGCGAACAGGTCAAGCGCCAGCTTGGTGGTTCCCAGGCTGTTATGGCCAACTAGTTTACGGCCTTATGGTCTGGCACAAGAGATTCCTTATCTCAAGGCGCGCAATTGCCGCCTGAAACAACGATATTCCCCTTTCCCCCCTCCCCCATCATAGCACGATCCCCATGACCCTTGCATGTATATAGACCCCATACGACACTACAGTAATTTAAATACCCTATCATGACGCTTCACCCAACACATCATCGCTACACGATGTATTCACAACCCCCTTATCACATCACTACACCTCACTACACATTGCAAAATGCACCCTTTTGTTTTTTATTCAGATGCAACGAAGGAATAGAGAAGTCATGTATGCCCTGCAAGGATGGAAAGCGGCGGCGATTCAAAACTCATGTAGAGGATAGGGGAGTCAAGGCGGCCGGTTTATTACTCTATTTTCTGTTGTGCTTTTGCAAATTGGTTGTTTCGGCCTATGGAGTCTGTCTTGGATTCCCTTTCAAGTGTTAGGGAAGGTTGAAGACGGCGTACTCGGACAACCCACTCTCGTGGAACTCGGTGGAATTCTTGAGGAGTGGCTTGAAAACTCGGAGTGTGTAGGAGACTTTTAGAGATAAGCGAAAAGACATGTCGAAACGAAATTTTCCGGACTAGAGTATCAAGTGAGCTCGTCTGTAGTCGATAGTCAAAACGACCGTTGGCCCCCAATTGGATTCGAAATGACCTGTTGCTTGTTGTGAAGTCTTAGTATAACGAGTGAAACGTCTCAGATCTGGAACCACCCGCATGATCTACTCAGACAGTTGATGGCAATCCTGTACTTGATTATTAGTCCATCGTTCCGGTACTATTGCAAAGCCATGAAAACCGCATATTCACAATGCCGTGTTGCCACTCTTATATACCAATATCTCTGTTCATGTTCTTTGTGATGAGATGGATGCAATATATTTTTCTTATTTGAATATATAAACTTGTATGCCAATTGTCGTTCCAAACGAAATAAAAAGGAACAGATGGCACACGCCAAAGCGAGACATCGCTCAGCTATATCGCTAAATCATGATCCGGATTGTGTCCCGCGGTGATCTGTGATATGTTCTTGGTAGGGTTTTTGATGTTAAAAGAGGGATGCTAGTTACAGCCGTCGAAAACGTTACTCGATGGTACCCAGTCGTGAGATCCGTAAGAATAAAAATTCAACTCATTCTCATAGCCATCCGCAGGAGCGCCGAGTGGGACCGGGGGGATAGCTGCGGCTGTTGGGATAGTGGAAGCTAATGGAGCGGTGCATTGTTGTGACATCTGATAACCTTGCAGGGCGCTCTGATCGAATGTTCCCACGACCATTCCCATGTTGGTGATGTCGTTGGAACCCATATATAGTTGAGGCTGAAGTTGATGAGGAACAAATGCCTGGTGTTGCGGCATTATTGGTGCTGGTGGTTGATGATGATGTTGGTGAACTGGAATATGATGCATCTGAGGCTGTTGTTGGATTTGAGGCGGAGGAAAGTGGGATGGCAGAATGTGAGTCGCTGTTAGAGTAGCCGAGATACCATGTGGAGATGGAGGCTGTAAAGCAGGGGGGCCTGGGTCTATAGAACTGGCTTGTCGGCTGTATATGGACGACGCTGGTGATGTGCCGGACGATGCAGGAGTAGCGCCAGGAAGGTCAATTACTGGGTGAGGAACGGGATCTCTACCGTCCGCCATCCCTGTTTCTGATGTAAGAGAGCTCGTCGGATCCTGAGCAAAGCGTTCCAGAGCATCTGCCCAACGGGATGCAAGGGGCCAGACTTCTTTGCATTCTAGCAAGATGGCTAGGGTTCGCTGATACATCATGTGTCCGTCGCGGCTGATGTTAGGATCCGGGCAAACTGGTAGAGATTAGTGTCTGGCGTGCCTGTGAGGTAAATTCACTCACTGTTTGGATAACAACAAAGGTACGTGGAAAGAAGTCCACATGTGTAAACACAGAACGCTGCCATCTGGGCACCAACACTTTCCTCCGAGGAACGTCTTGTGAATTGCGCGTCGATTTGTATATAAAGGCCGCGGACGTTGGAGAATAGTTCGTACGCAATCTTGGTGAAAGCTTCCGGCCTCTGTTTATATTCGGCAGAGAATGTCAAAATACTGTAAAGGTTAGTTATGACAGAGCAGGTTAGAGTGCAGACTTACTCTACTAAGTATGGTCGTCGAAGAACGATATTGCAGAGGCGCGGGATCATGGTCACTCCGAGATATGCCTGGAAAGTCAATACTACGACCTGCAATATATAAAAAGAAACTCACTAATTCTTGTCCTTTAGCTTTGTGCTCGCTAAATATGAACTCGTTCCATCGGTGGTCCTGGGGTAGGTTGTTTTCCCAGACATCAAGCTTTCTTGAGACAGTTGCAAATTTGCTTTCTGGCTCCCATGGATAAGAGCTCCGAGTAAAGCTGACAGCACGCCGGGTGATAATGCCCCATAAACTGTGCGCTTGAATGAGCGATGCGAAGAGTGACCGGTTCGGATCATACAAAAGTGCTGGATTGCTGATGGCAGGTGGAGAGCCCTCAAGAGCAGCTCGTGAAGGAGGCTCTCGCCCTAGGTCAAATTCGTCCTCATTACAAGGGAGAAGAGCCGTAATGTCCGATGCAGAAAGGGAAACGGGTGAGTGAGGGCCAGAGTGCAATTGGTCCTGACTATGTAACATCCACTGGCAGTACTATTCAGCAACATTACTGGCTATTATTGTGGTCTGAATAACTTACTAGAGTGCGACGAGCAGACTCCCCACGAATCCTGGTTTCAGCCGTCGGATCTGAGATGTCGTATGTTTCTTCTAAGTGTAGACGCAACGCGGATGCCATCCGAAGAGCGATGCCCATATTCATCTGTCGATCAGCAATGGATACATCCTACATCTCGTATCTGGCACATACATGACTTTCGTTTCTGAGCCCACTGCCTTGTTGTGCAATACTGAGCAAGTAAAATGCTTGACAGCTCTCCAACGTGTATCTTGGCGCAAAGATTTCACTGGGTGCGATGGCTGCAGCGCGCTCCATGAAGAATTCGGCTGCTTTCATACCGGAGCCATAGCGAGTCGCGAGAGGTGGGCTGAGCCGTGCCGAAATACTGAGGATGCTGACCACAAGGAAGATGCTGACGGATTGATGATCTTGAAGCAGGCGTCTGGGAAATTGCTCTTTAGGGATAAAGCCAAGCTGAAAGTAGTACCGAGTGAATCGATTTATGCCGTCGATGATTTCAGGTATCGGAGGTAGACGTTCCCATTCGCTGTTCATTTTGTTAGGCTTTACCGGAGCGTCAAGGATGTCACGCCGTGCTTTGGCCGGGTCTCTTCGACCTGACTTATCTGCCCGGACACGGGGGTGACGAAAATCACGGTCATGATCCGGTTGACCCCGTTCAAGAAACGTGCTGTTGGATAGAACGTCAGCTCAACGTTCAAGGAAACGGGTAGGTAGAGTCACCATTCATCAGCACCATAACCGGCTTCAGCACAGGCCTTGCACGGAGGCTGCGCGCGATCATGGATACATTTGCTCCTCATTCGCCGGCATCTATGGCAAAACCATTAGAAGAGGAAGGTTAATAAGGGACAGGTGCAAGTATTCACCGTCGACATGCGATCGGGGCTCGTCGTTTGACGGCCGGGGCAGAAGACTCGGTGTCAGCCATATACCCAGCCGCCGTGTTACACTGCTGACAGTGGGAGTACTTCCGGTATATATGCGTGTGACTTGTTTAGGATTTCGTTCTCTGATGGGAGAGCTTGCTGCAATAGGAAGATGAGGAGCAGTTGAAGGTCAATGTACACGTATTGTGAAAACTAGTGACGAGTTTCGGTCCTGCAATTGCTGTATACCGGTAGTCTGGTCCTTGTTCCGCGAGTGGAGGTTAGAGTAATTTTATTTCCGGCCTGTACAATATATCGAAAGTGAACGGCAGATGATGTGGTAGCGGAGCGGCGTATTGACTGCCGGGTGTCAGATGTTGTATAGGTAGGTGCGGTAGGTACGGTCTAGCCCGCTGTTTTAAGCAGGTATCGACAAGGTCTTATTGCACCGTTGTTTGTATGTGAAGGAAGAGGAAGGACCGAACAACAACTTGCTGGCTGCGTATGCTTCAGAGTGGTTGGGATAAGACCATTGGCTTATAAGAAGATGGGCTCAGAAAGTATATTATCTGTACGGGCAGGTAGTCAATAAGCAAGGCCGGCAGTGATGCCGTGCAGAATGTCAGCGAAGTGCGTTTTGGCTGCAGAGTGGCTTAAGCTCCTCCTCAGCTCTGCACTTTCGTGGTTGTATTATGTTGAGTACTTGCATATGATGACTGTTAGTTGGTCACTCGTTGTTGAATTTACTTGAATGAAGGAGGGTCTCGAGCTTCAGTTCAGCGTAAGGTCGGAGTGGGACGCCAGAAAGAACGACGGGAAGCAAACGGAGACGGTTTGGAACAACCACGACAAGGGGGCATCACAGCGAGTTTGATAAAGCTGATCTTGACAAGATATCCTCCGTGGACAGGACAAGGCAAGACAGGGCGTCTAGGCTGCTAGCCGTGGTGTAAGTGAATGAGCTATTGGTGTTGGCACGGTCTTGGCCATTCAAACCCCTGACAGTATCGTGCTGCGGATATGGAGAGAAGAAGACGGTGCAAACTCAAAATGATGATTAAGAAACGATGAAAGACGGGAGCGGAAGTCTAGGTAGTGATATGCGTGCCGACCTTGTACTAGGAGTAGAGAGGTAGGAAGGAACATATCTCCTCAGATCCTCACTACCTGTGGAACTCGGTGGCGTGACGATTGACCAATCAAACTGACGTAATTTGCTAAACGATTGGCAGTCAGTCTTCCTTGAGCAGCTGGCGGGAGTCCGCCAGGCTGGCAGGCCTCAGGAACCTGAAGAGATATGTAATTAAGGCAGGCACTAGTCGAGTGCCTAAGCTAAGCCTAAGCTAAGCTGAGACCCGTATATGCGCTCCCATTCTCTTCTTTTCAGCATTTGAGAAGGCGAGACCAATGGAGGGAGCAAGGCTCTCGCAGCACAGTCCAAGACATGCAATGGCAGTTGGAAGCTGAGCCATTTGTGATTGGACAAAGAGCGAGACCCCGACTGTAGCGGCTACATAATGCAAGGAACAGGGATGATAGGTCGTGACGAATACTTGAGATACATAGTAGTCTGGAGAAGACACCGAATTACTCACCTAGGTACTTTAGTACTTAGAGGAGTCTGAGCGAAACAAATACCCGCAGATATACACGCACAAGGACTTATCTATTAAAACTTACTTGATCAGACAGCAATGCAATACATATGTATATACCAAAGCCAAGGACTGACTATTTTAGCCTTCTTCAGACATCAGCTGTTTTTAACTATGGAGTACACTAGAGCCAACAAGTTCAGAATCTGACGGGTCGTTTCTCTGTCCATGAAAAGAGGGAGGCATGACTGGCTCGACTTCTCTGTCATATAGATCATCATGTCTAGCTTCAATACTTCCTTGCCAAGACTCAAAGAGCCTGATTCTGAAATCCGACTTGAGAGATTACGGACACGCTGCTGGAGGAAGCTGTGTGTATTGGTATTCCCATCCCACTTTGGCTTGGCCAACCTCTCATTCATTCAATCATTCATTCATTGCAGGGCAACCAGCAGCATTATCCACCTTTGGTCTTAGCTGATCCACTGCGGTCAAGTTTTTCAAACACACCGACAGAACACCGGAATAAACCTGACAGACGCGAAGCGCGGGTTCCGGGATCGTCGAATCGACAACTGAAGTTTTCGATAGCCAGAAAATGGTGTTTGGGTCAAGGGTTCCACATAGAACGGCTGTTGTCGATCTAGTCTCGTGCTAGGGCTGGTGTTGACTCGTTGATGGATCTGTACTGCCTTAGTAACTGCGTGCGTATCAACATCTGGTGACCATAGTTTCATGCAAGGCTTTTTCGCTTACCCAAGCCATCGAATTCAATCAGGTCTTTTGTGTTGCAGAGCAATCTTAAACCCAAGCCACTCGTGTCTATCAATACACGCATCCAACCACAGCTGCCGGAGCCGACCACATCCTTTCCGAATATGGCGTACAAATTTTCTTGGTGCCGCCAGTGGACCCTGTGGACACGTGCGAGTCATGTAGTTATGCTTGTAGGGCTAAGCTAGACTGCCTTGTTCATGATGATTGTCACTATGAACGTAGGCAGTCAGGGATGCTGGGTGCAACTACCGGACTCGGGAGAAGTTGTTTTTTATTTCCCATGCAAGGGGTGCCAATACGTACGTCCAAACGGATGCCTTCCTTGGAAATAAGGCGCGTATTTCATATTCAAAGGCCAGCAAGCTCCCGCCATGTCACTGTTCTCGAACTAGTCCACCAACAATAGCAGTATCACAGAGAACAACTAGCATGCCAGGGAGGATGGGAGCAAGATCTGAATGCAGCATACCAATCGAGTGGATGAGTAATCACATCAACTCGAGGTCCAGCTAGCTAGGCTCGGGAAATGAAGGAGTGTTCTGTTTACGTCTGGGCAGGTGGAATACCAGGCTCAGGTTGCATTGACGATGTGTTCTTTTTGGGTCACCCAACGTCATATTGCCATATCAGCGCGAATAGACGCGGGTTTAAAATTTTCGATCGCTGTGCCCATTTCTTTGATGCTAGGATGCTTGATGTGCGTCAGTATCACCTCGACGGCGATCCACAGCGACGGCTCGATCTTTGGACAAGGACATACGCCGATGAACATATGATTCGACAATATACGCGTGAATAGTCGCCGACATCTCACCCTCAAGGCCTTTATTAGCCCCAGAAAAACACCATCCTTGAAAAATCCAGGCCTAATAACAACCACAAGGATTATCCTAAGGAATTCGGCAAATCTTTTCCGCATATCATATGCTTAGGAGAAGGTCCGGGAGCTTTAATAGGTGGAAATAGGCCTTGAATCCGTTGCAACGTCCGTACGTACAGCATTACCATTGAAATTCAGGAATTGCTGGCCCCTTGGCCACATCCTAAATCTGCGAAGGGGGTTGTGGGCCCCCTTTAGACAGTTCGAGCTTCCTTATTTATCACGTGATGTTTACACACGCCAGAGAACATACAAGTGAAATGACCACGACAATTACATCTCAAATTATAGACACTAGGTAAACAACTTGACAAATAGACTTGCATTGAATAATTTAGTCTTGAAAAGTTTATTTCAACGTCTGAGGTACTGGGAGTACAACGCAACGTCGTCAATGCGTTCTGACGAAGAATTGATGTAAGCCTTACGTGGGCCAAGTAGGGACGGAACATCACCAAAGCACCTTTTCCCCCTTGTTCAATTGAACTGAACTGAGATTCCCATGGTTTTAATTTGATTTATCCTGTCCATTACCTGAATCTCATAGCTTCATATCGTTGCTGTATTGTCCGGCTGGTAGTAACTCACTAGCCAATCATTTTTTGAATGAAACAAGTCAGCCCAGACTACCAGCACTCGATTCTCCGACACAATACATAGACCAATAACTACCTATCTAAGTACTCACTTAAGTAGTTAGTTAGCTCAAGAAACAACCGTACTGACTCCAGTGTATATACATGTGAACATGGTACCTGCATACCAGATGCCCGTGCTCAGCCTGTTGCCGATAAAGTCCCCATCTGCCTCCTCCAGACTATGGTAATAGAACGGGAAAACCACCGTCTCTAATATACGAGCATCGCCGTTATGTATCCATGCCGGTCTGTAGACGCGGGTACCCATATTAAGATAGACTTGACTGACAATGCCAAGGTGCGTCGATGGGACTTGAAGAACGGGTGACATCCTAAGTCCCCATAGCTTGGCAGAAGCAGGGATATCGTTGATACTAACCATCCGCGGAAGTCGTAGATAAATTGGTCCAGACCGATGTTTAGTGTTACTTCCTGGCTGTTCTACAATATGGCACATCGCAGTGAAGAAAGGCAGAGCCCTTCGACGGCCATTCTAGTTCCCCATCAATTGTTTAATGTTCCTATGTTCGTGTTTCAAAACCCGATTTTATGCTCTCATATGCCCTCAACAAGATGCTGTTCTGAGTTGCATACAAGTCAGTCTATCTATCCAATGGTGTTTTGTGAATAGTAGGTCCCGAGACACTGAGGCACTATACTGAGAGAATATATGACTACTAGTCGACCAGAACTCAGATATAATAGGGGAAAGAAACTAGTATCATTTCAGTCCAAATATCCCTTCGTAGGAAAAAAACGTAGTGTAGAACGTTGGTATACATAATATTTGAGGCTCAACTGCCTAGAGCCGCTGTGGCAGTGGAAGCTCAAAGGACCGTGCAAGAAGTGTCTCTAAAACTGTGATACACTGTACACGACTCATTCCAAAGCCCCTGTCATCATGCAAGACGAGCTCGTGTAATCGCATCTTCACTTGAAAAAGGCGTCAAAAGTGAGAGACATGATTTCTCATTTCAAACTTTGGTCAGCCACCTCTTACGCCGAAACCGCGATGGAATTTGTGACTCAGTGGAGAAACTTTTGCACGCTGCATCGAGTGATCGGCTAAAATTTTCTCCTCACTCGTCCCGTCACTTTTCAATCTTCCTCTCCCTCTCACATTGCGTGACTGACCCCTTTCTGGCGATAATCGATTCGACTTTATTTCCAATACATATACCTACTAAAGCCGATTCACTAGAATTTGTCACATACCGCTGCCATGTCGGCTCTAACGGAAATCTCCCTGCCAAGCTTTCAAAAGATTGCCTCCGGCAAAGTGCGCGATCTTTTCGAGCTTCCCGATAAGACCACGCTTCTCTTCGTGGCCTCTGATCGAGTCTCAGCCTATGATGCTGTTCTCAAGAACTCAATTCCCGACAAGGGCAAAATATTGACACTCCTTTCGGCACACTGGTTCCAGGTCTTGACAGAGCGCATTCCTGACCTACGCACCCATTTCATTAGCCTCGATGTCCCTGAGGGTGTTAGTGCGGAGGAGGCTCAGACCATCAAGAACAGATCCATGGTCGTCAAGAAGCTTTCTGTCATCAAGATCGAATCCATTGTGTACGGTCTCCCTCCCGTATTAGAAGCTCCTTTCAAACCCATTCCTTGGACGCGAAATGGCGCATAATGCTCATGCTCTGTATGGGCATCAAGAGACTAACATACTAACAGGCGAGGCTATCTGACTGGTTCCGCTTACAAGGAGTACAAGCAGAACGGCACCGTTCATGGTATCGCTGTCGAGCCTGGTATGGAGGAGGCTCAAAAGTTCAAGCAACCCCTGTGGACACCTAGTACCAAGGCCGATGCCGGAGAGCATGATGAGAACATCCACCCCGACGACGCCTGGAAGGAGGTCGGCGACCGTGAGACTGCGGACCGCGTCAAGGAGCTGTCCCTAAAGATCTACGACGAGGCCTCCAAGTACGCCGAAGAACACGGCATCCTTCTGGCTGACACCAAGTTTGAGTTTGCCAAGGATCAAGAGGGCAACATCTACCTCGTTGACGAAGTACTGACCCCTGACTCTTCCCGATTTTGGCCAGCAGCCGGCTACATGCCCGGCCGTGACCAGGACAGCTTTGACAAGCAGTTCATTCGAAACTGGCTTACCAAGGAAGGACTCAAGGGCAAGGAGGGTGTTGAACTTCCCCAGGATATTGTCCAGGCTACATCGGACCGCTACCGAGAGGCTTTCCTTATGTTGACCGGTAAGAAGTTCGAGGACGCCGTTAGCCAGTAGATGGCAGGGATACAGAAGCGCATCAAAAATAAGCTATCAGTGTATCATCATCTGAACTGAAGATTGATTTCCAGCTTGATGCAAATGTTGCAATCGCGTATAACTATACGTGTGACGGCTGACTGATTTGCCCATCCTATCTGTAAAATCCCCTTTCTCTCCTTGACTTTGCTAGCAGCGAGTTTGGTTGACCCTTTCCCCACTACCCAACCTACGATATTGCCATTTTGATCCTGGGAACTATTAGTGTTTCGACAGGAAATGGGGGAAAAGGGAACATACCTCTGTAGCCCTTCGGTCATGGTTCTCGGGTCTTGCGTGTATACTAACCGAAACCATCCTGGTTCAAGCGAGTGCTCTTCTCGGGGATGCAGGAAAACGCCAGCCTCGCGCAGCCTTTTCGCGAGAGCAAATTCCCGATTCAACTCACCATCTAGTTCAGATGGAAGGTATGGAGATAGATCGATCCAGACAAAAAACCCTGCGTTGCTTCCCGGTAGGTACTTGATGTTCATAGCCTTGAGCTGCGATGTGACGTGTCGCTGGGCTTGTGAGAGCTTTAATTTTGATGAATCAACAAAAGATCGACACCACACTCTATCCTCAAGCATTGCACTTCCGATGGCTAGACTCGCGCCGGAAGGGTTGTGAAACCGCATGGCCGCCTCAATTGCGCGGAGGACTGGCTGGCTTCGAGTGATGATGGCGCCGAGACGAAGACCAGCGGCACCAAAGTCTTTACTGAGTCCATAGGTAACGTGGAGAAGATTCGGATCAATGAGGCTCGGGGAATCTATCGACAGGATCGAGGTAAAAGGGACTGCAGGCTCATCACTGTTGAAAACCGAACAGGCGTAGATCTCATCACTCAGGAGATGCAGTCTATGCTTTTGGCAGAACTGCATAATTTTGACAAGGGTGGACTTGGGATAACACCGTCCTGGTCATCGTTAAAGACTAGATCATCAGAGGCCGGGTAGGTATTTCTCACCAAGGGGGTTATGAGGGTTGACGATAAGCACCATCTTGACGTGTATGCCAGCCTTTCTGGATCTAACCAAAGCCTCCTCAAAGTGGTTGACAATATCATCCCGGAATGCCTCTTCGGTCTTATTGTTGGAGTATACAACTCTCACTTGAGATTTGTTACCAAAATCAAGTTCGAAGCGGCCGTACACGGGTCTACTGGTTAACACACCGTCACCAGGGTCCGCAACTCCCCATGCAAGGATGTCGTGCATTGCAGTAGCGGCACCGACACACCGGATCATATCTGGGGTGATGGGGCTGCTAGGAGTCAAGTACTCGTTGAGGTGCACAGCTAGAGCTTTAGGGAAGCGGGAACCACCCGCATGACTGCCACGGTACAAGAAGTCCTCGTTTGAAATGTTGACCTGAATATACAAGTTAAAATGTATCTCTTAAGTTTAAGGCGAATATTTGAACTCGTACGCTCTTGTCCGTAAATTCCTTGAGTTGATCCGTCACCAAGGCCTAGTGAATGGTTAGCGTTCCCACAATGTTGAACAGGTGTTAGAGGGGATATTTCACATTTTCAGCTGTGCCAAACGATATTAATCCAGTTGGATTATAATCGGGATCATAGTCTCCCCTCGGCGCGAACCTCCAGGGCAGGTTAAGTCCGCCTATAGCCTCTGTGGCCCGTTGTGATAGGGCGCTCATCTTTTCGTCCAAGAAGTGTAAGTGTATCAACATGGCGAAGGCCTGGCTTACAGCAGAATAACTGCTCAATACCGAGCAGAGCGAGGAGGGGCTGATGAGTCAGCTATCTGAGATGAAATCTCGAATACTTGCTCGGATCAAGTATTTACACCCCTTGTCGTGCTTTTACAAACAGGAGATTGGAGAGGAAATGGATGTGAGAAGCAAAATCCGAGTACAAGTGCAGGATGAAGTTGTGTCTTTAACAACCCTACTTGACCCCTTGAGCCTAGATTAGTACCTGAATTAAAGCATGAAAAGAACTACCTTGATGGGCAATCGATTGAAGATCCATGATCAAAAAATCCGAGGATTTCTTGTTGATCAAAGATGCTTCTTGTCGGTACCTACCTATTCATAGGGTCACTGGCTCCTTCCTTCTACAACATGGATGGGTGACCGATTGTCTCATCGAATTGGAAGGAACAGGACAAGGCAAAACAGCACGCGTATTGCACGCTCCTTCCACCAGCCTTACGATAACATTTTTTTATTTGATGAAGAGACTCAACAATATTTTTCTTTTCTTTCTTTTATTCTTACAAGATTCCTATTGAACACGCAAGCGAAATGGTATAAAGTCACTAGGCTACTCGTCGCTTTTTATACTTTACAAGGATCATTGACGCGTCGCGCATCGACTCAAAAGTATGAGACTGCTACTGCCTACTCCAATGCGACCCCACCACTCCTTTGAAGCTTTAGGCCATCAATCAGGAGTTCTTTACACAGAAGCCAACATAACACGATGTCTTATCCACCAGTAGTGGTAGAGATCAGTGATGATGATGATGACGAAATTGAGAAAAGAGACGGGGGGGCCGATTCATCAGCTGTTCTGGCGAACAGTGACAAACGCGCGTTGCTAAAGGCACTCAACTCAATTGAATCGACAGGCAAGATCGCGACTTCTAACCACTATACCATGTTTGTGAATCCCGGCCTCACTATTGATGGCGGCAATCAAATTCCTCTGCCACTCAAAGAAGACGATGCGCAGACCATCAAGGGTGTGTGCAGGCAAGCGCCTTTTGGCCATGGCGATAAGACTCTCGTGGACACCTCGATACGCAACACATGGGAACTCGATGCGTCAAAATTCGAGCTACGAAACCCCGAATGGCCCAAGTTCTTTGATAAGGTACTCCAGGATACCGCCGTAGGGCTTGGCTTAAATGAAGTCATTGCCAAATCATACAAACTGTTGCTCTATGAGCCTGGTTCATTCTTCAAGCCGCATAAGGATTCAGAAAAGGAACGGGGTATGGTCGGAACACTCATCGTCTGTCTTCCTTCCCAGCATGAGGGTGGTGATGTGCACCTATCGTTTGGCTCGAAAGTCACGCGCTTTTCTACTGCTCCCACTTCCAAATTCGACCTTAACTCAATCTCTTGGTTCTCAGATGTGACGCATGAGGTCACAAAACTGACATCCGGCTACCGACTTGTCCTGACATACAAACTGTTCATTTACGGGGATGGCTCCGTTTCGGCTTCTACCGCCCTAGACAAAACTGAACATCTAAGGTCCTTGCTCCACAAGTGGAAGTCCCGCCCCTGTCAGCCCGACAGAATCATATATCCCCTTGATCATCTTTACACAGAGACAAGCCTATGCTTGGAAAATATGAAGGGCCGTGATCGGGGTGTCGCTTACTCTTTGAACAAAACATGTTCCGAGTCTGGATTCTATCTCATGCTGGCACATGCGACCCATGTCCGCATGGGAGAGGATGGCTACGGTGGCTACGATGAGGGCTCTGAAGAATACGGGAACCTCAGATACGTATATACGCCTTCGGGGGTTCAAGTTGCCTCGAACCTCACTATCGATGGCGATGAAATCCTGGGGTACGACATCAATAAAGAGGATCCTGACAGTGAAGACGAGGGCGAATTCACTGGCAATGAAAACATGGCGCCTACGTTCCGCTATCACAAAACTGTCGTTGTTCTTGTACTGAAGGACCGACTTCGGAAGTATCTCCAAAAGAATGTCGGCAGGTTCTTCGATTCGGCTCAGAGAGCTCAAAATGATCGCTTGACGGAAATGGTTATCCAAGATCTTGCCAATAATCGAAACGATGCATATACGAGGCAGGCGGCCGCAGGTTTTATGGACAACGTCCTGCATTGCAGCACAGAACCCCAAGGACCAATTGTCAGACTCATATCGAAGTGGGCATTGGAACTTGACAATATAACAATGTTCCGTACTTGCGTTCGAGCCACATACGCGCCCCCAGGCTCCCGAGGCTCTCGACCACCAGCTGCCAATCAATCCCCTCATTATGTGTATGCAAAGGCTGTCAGCGATGAACTCATAAGCCATCTCAAAACACACTGTGATGGCCAGGAACATACCATTGATTGGGACTACTGGTAGGTCAAGCTCAATGCGAATCGCCTCGAGATATACTGTGCTGATATTGATATCTAGGTTCAAAGATCTTGGCCAGGCTATTGACATAGCCGCGGAATTTGATGCCTTTTGTGTTGTCTTTAGGTCTTCTGCAAAACATGAGCCCCTGCTTGAGAGTTTTAAAACATGGGCAGTTCCCATCTGCGACAAAAAACTGATGTCTCAAACTTTATGGACTTTATCGGATGAGAAATACCTTCTCCTTGTTCTTGAAAAACGCAATGCAGATAGTGAATGGGTATTGCAGAGGTGAGATGGCCCCGGATACCCTCCAGTTGTGATATGAGACACGCAAATAACTGATTGAACCCATCAGCTTTCTTCCGACAGTCGTGCCACGTTTCCACCGATCTCTCCTTTGGACCTTCTTGCGCAGTATCACTGCAGAGCGTTCTGGACCTTTCAAAAATTCCAGAGAGCTCTACAGGTGCATCATCGAGCATGGAAAAGGACAGCTGAGCCTCTGCGGCGACGACATCATGGAACAAGAAAGTGGGCAGACATGCTTTCACGGCAACAACTTCATCTCTAAGTACACAGCCGACACTCGTCACCTTCAAGCTGATGACCAGGACCATCGGACTTCTTGCAAGAAATTTATCAGAATGATGAAGGAAAGCTACATCCATGGCGCTGGGCAGGAAGCATTGGAATTGTTGCAGCAAAGCTGCCAGAGGCTCATTGAGGAAAGGCAAGTTTGGTCGTCGGTAAGTGTTCATCACCTGATGAGCAATTTTCTTGAACCCCTCATCATAGCATTGGAGACAATCAACGTACCTCCAGTACCTGCTGTTCATCAGTTCTTCGAGGTTACGTTGCGAGATGTTGTCCACCAGCCGATCATGTCCCGACCCGTCCAACTTGAGGGGTGGGCTCATGAAAAGGCCTTCTGCACAGCTTTGCCAAATTGCAGCCCGTGTCAAGCGATGAATGCTTTTCTCGAGAACTCGCAACGACAGATATGGCACTTCCCGGCCGCTAAGTACATACGACAACATGTCGAGTGTCAATTGACGGATCCAATCTACTCGTTGCAAACGATCAAAGACAGAACGCCACATACATTGGTGGTGACCAAGCTAGGAACACACTACGACAAGTCGTTGCGTATCTGGCAACAGAAGGCTCAACAAATTGCACACAGCATCCGTGGGTTAAGGCGTGACTACACGAAATCTTTGCTGGGCGAGGAGAAGTATAACGCACTTATCATAATCGGACAGCCAAGCCAGGAGAATCCTGGAACCACAAGTCAAGCAAATGGAGATTGTGCACATCCAAATGCGAAACGTAGGCGAATATGGGAATGTATGTAAGGTCAGTTACTGGAGGCGTCTTATGAACAGCTCAAGTATCACGCTTTTTCATTTTTCTCTGCTTCACTCTGATTGCAGTGAGACAGAGCCGTTTGTTTTCCTGTTCATGCACTTGTCTCACCATATCCTGGAATGGAGTGGGCGATGTACCGCCTTCAACAACTTTGACCTGTTAATCGATCGAAGAGATCTCGGTTCTTCCTTGTGCTGTATTTACCAAAATTACCCCAGACGCACAAAAAGGAACGGCGCACCGGAAAGCAAAAGGACTATATTGTCATCTCATACTTTCCCTAAACCAAAGCCCTCGGGCTTTTAGAAGCAAGATTTAACTGCAACCATGAGATGATTTCAGCTGCGAACGCAAGAGTGACTGGGAAGCTTCTTTTCTGGTAAGCGTCCCCTGTTGTGTTCATCCAGTATTCTTTGATTTAAACCTCTTGGTTCTGATTTTGGACAGCACATTTCAACAATGGTTGCTTGGCTTCCGTAGCTCAGTTGGTTAGAGCGTCGTACTAATACTTCAATCTGAATGTTCAGTGATGCGAAGGTCTCAGGTTCAAGCCCTGGCGGGAGCATGTCTCTCATCGCCTAGCAGCTATATTTTTGCATTTTTTGCAATATGTCCCAAATAGAGAGAGGCATTACATCGAACAGCTATGCGTATAGCGAAAGTGTTAGACTTCGGTCTTCGACTTTAAAAATCACATCCGAAACCTTCAAATTATCTATCCTGAACACCCGTTGCGCTCGTCTCATGAACTTCGACAGAATCTCAGTTTGTAGCCAGCAAGTGCAAGAGTCACGGAATTATCAAGCTCCTTTTTGTTTATTGCCGTTTCTCTTTGTATAAAGAAGACACAAGCTTATATGAGCTTTCCTTCTCTTAGCACATGAAAACCCTTGGCGGTAGTAGTCAAGAGAAATGGCAGGGGAATCCGCACATCACATCACAAGTCAATCGTGCCCAGAAGAATGGCGAGTCTGGGGTCAAGGGTCATTTACCAATATTCTGAATTTGTACAGTAAAGTAAAATGGTGGCAAATCTATCCAACGCCAGTCATGCATCATCGCTATGTCTATCCAAACCCAAACTCCCATGTAAATGTCCGTGCTAGATATCATAAAATCATACTTGCAATGCTTCTAGGCCAACTGTGAAATCCTCTACTTCCATTCCTCTGAAGCCTTCCTCGGTCACCCAAGCTCGCCCCTTCTCAGGAGTAAATAGAGTTTCACAAGATCGGCCTACCACCAAGAGTCCTGGAGGACGGCTGCCCTCCGTCTCAATAGCCTCGGCAACGTGCTCGAGGGTCGTACGGATAACTCTTTGATCAGGACAACTAGCACGCTCAATGACAGCACAAGGTGTGTTGCGCGGCCACAGAACTCTCTTGCTCTCGCCCGTCGTGGGAGAAACTTGGGTAGGTTCTGGGGGAGGGGGAGGCTGCACTGAAGCAGCCTCTTCGTTGACCGGATCCAAAGGCTCAAGTTCAACATGGGTGGTGAGCTCACGGATCAAACCGTTGATACGGTGCAGAGCCATAAGGAAAACCACTGTTCGACTGGGCACATACTCGGGTGGTGAAGGTGCTTTGCCCTTCTTTCCTGTGCCAGTGCAGATGAGGATTTGATCAGCAATATCACGCTGGGTAGGAGGAATAGCAGCGAAAAGGGGTGCACTTAGAGCACTAGTGACACCGGGAAGAACAGAGACCCTGTCTCCGTATCCGTGCTGACGGAAATATGCAACCTCTTCACCACCACGACCATATACGTAAGGGTCTCCTTGTTTGAGACGCAACACAGTTTTGCCCTCTTGAACTCCAGCAAGAGCCATTTCAAGAAGCTCTTCTTGAGCACGATCGGCGTTCCCGGGGAACTTGCGAGCAATCTGAACAGGAGTACGGCGGGGAATGAGGTCCAAGACACCAGAAGGCACAAGCTTATCGGCAAGAATGAGATCGGCAGACTTGATCGCCTTGTGGGTAGCTTGTGTAAGGAGATCAGGATGGCCAGGCCCACTACCAGCCAGGATAATTGTACCAACACGCTTGTCAGGAGTACCAGGGTCACGCTTGATATCGGGTCCGTTGCCAGGATATGACTTGAGAACCGTCTCTACATCGTCATCGGTGATAGCAGCCAGACGCTTAAGAGGCCAATATTCACAGACTTGGCTAAGCCAGCGCACTCTTCGGTTCTTGGCATCCTCTTCTGTAATAAGGCGGTTGAAGTGCGCATCCTGATCGAAAGAATCGTCGGGGGAGGCGGGGTCGTCTTCAGCCACCAGAGCGTCTTCGGTGTGGATGCGACGGCGAACATCTCCGAGTCGCGTACAAGCAGCGCCGAGGTTGGTAGGGAGTGAAGCGGCAATGTCACGACGAATTCGCGAGGCTAGCTTACAGCCCCGACCATTCGTAGTAACGCCGATCTGAAGAGGGCCGTCGCTATGTGTCGAGAGTAGGGAGAATGTACATAGTTGAGGAGCGTCGATGACGTTTATAGGAATTCGGTTTCGTTTACAGAGAGCAGAGATGTGAATAGCTATTGATTTGGTTAGTTGAGTAAATGGATTGACATGGATTGGGTTGAGTCAACTTACTCTGAGCATCTCGTGGTGCTGAAGTGACAAAGACAGCGTCCACCACACCATCGACTTCCTGACGACCAAGTCGCAGCAAATCGGTATCATGGAATTCCTTTCTGTGCCATTGGACACTTCCATCGTCTATCCTCTTCTGGAGAGCATAATGAAGCTCAGCGCCCTCGGGGGCAATAAGAATTGGCTGTGCGCCAGAACTCAGAGACTGACCACATCGAGTCGCAGCGAGTGGGTTTGTGCCGATAACGAGGTGAATGTTGCCTCTACAGTTGAGCGCTGTAAGAAGCGAAGTCGGTATCGTAGAATCCATCTTGATTAAAGTGTCGAATCTGCTTATACAGAATAAAAGGACAAGATGAGAGAGAGAGTATTAGACTTAACCAAAAAACGAGCACAATGTCGCCATTGCGAGATTCGGCCGGCTTATAAACGAGGTCCCATGTCCAAGACTGAACTAGTAACTAGACCCTTTCTTTCTTTCCCGCATCCTACCTAATAATTCTGGGTAGGTACCCTTGCATCCTCTCTTTCCCTCATGGAAAAAAAAGTTACCCCATTGCCCCTCCCCCTCCATACTCCAAATAGAGGTTACGTGATTGGTTCAAACTCACGCCATCTTCCTTAATCGGCCTGTCGGCGGGCACCAAAGTAACTCGAGATAACGCAATCGCCGACTTCCGCGGGCCGCAAGCGGAGATGTCAAAATTGCGATAAAGCACGTTATTTCTGGTAGCCATGTACTATGTATACATGGTTTGTGGCATGGAATTCCGCGGTTGTGGTTCTTTGATCGGAAATGCGAATTTCCAGAAATCCATCTGATTTTTGAGCACGTGATGGATCCGCTGCAGTACCATCCGTGCCATCCTACCCTTGTCATCAGTCATGATGGAGTTGTCATGATGAGCAACAGTTGGGTTCACAACTTGGGCCATTATGAAGTATTATTAGAGGACGAAATGAAGTGAATGTTCCTCAGTGACAAAGGAAGAAGAAAAGAATACAGGATTACCCTTTTGTTGCTCACCATTCAACACAGATCATATTTCCTCTCATCGAGCCTAGCAACAGGATAAGCCCATCTCTATCTACACTGACTGATCAGTGAGTGATGTTTCCACAACTTCCATCACAAGTCCTCTAACCAGCCAATCCATTCCCCAAAAAATACAAAAACACAACAAAAAGAAATGCCATCACTTGTTTGCAATCGTTTTTATAGGAACAGCCCGATGCGGGGGTCGAACCCGCAACCTTGAGATCGCGTACTCGTAAGAGTCTCACGCTCTACCGATTGAGCTAACCGGGCGTGGCTCTGATTGTTGAAACGGGTGGTCTTTGATACGGTCCAAGAAGCTGGCAATGCCGTATCGTGACGATCTAGACATACCTTCTGTGCCGCAGTGCTTATAAACATGGCTCGCATTCTTCGTTTTAGGTCCCATTGCGTTGAAAGTCATTTATTGTCCAGTGTTGAGATATATCGTCATGTCCAACGCCTTCATGTCATGTCACGTCCGGCCCGTTATCATCCTTTGTACAATATCTATTTTACATCAATAATACATCCGACCCTTAACGTCGGCTTCGTCTCTCAACCTCAGATTCGTCCTCCAGCTCGGCTTCGACTTCCTCGTCCATCTGCTTGGAGATCATTCTCTCCTCCTCTTCCTCCGCCTCCATAATCTCTTGGAGAAGGCGGCCCTTCTTGTCCAGCTTGTTCCTGCTACGACGCTCGCGAGGGGCATTCTTCTCGCTGGCGCTGATACCGCCAGGACCCATGACAATTTCGACCTTTCTGGGCTTCTTGCCCTGTCCGGCACGTTTGCCACCGTCGTCGGGGCCCTTGCCAGCGCGGACGGTTCGCTGCACTCGTGTCTTGGCTCCCAGAGCCCAAAGGTCACCCCATCGTGACTTACGAGCATCGTGATATGCCAACTTGCTAAAACTCTTAGGGACCGTCCATCGCTCGAGCTTGCCCTCTGGCGTGCACAGATCAAGCGTGACATGTCCCTTTCGCTTCAGAGGAGGCATGATCGCTCGTGGAAGACTCTGCATGTCCGGTTTTTCGTCCGAGTTTTCATATCCCTCGAAGGCCTGATTTGTCACTTCCTTTCCGATCATGGGCTTCTCCTTGGAAACACCTCGTCTGATAGCGACATAACTAAACTCGACCTCGCCCTGGTTGTTGGAGCTGTTTCCAAGCATTCGAGTGTAAAACATGGGACGAACGAATCGCTGGCTGAAATGGCAGTAATCCTTACGGCCAGCACTCTTGCCGGGTGTCTGATACATGGGGCACAGACCCTGGTTGGTACAAGGAGCGACGACATATCCAGGTTCCTTTTCACGGTCGTAAGCAGGGTTGAAGTCTTCGGGGAGGAGCTCGGGCTCTCCAGACTGGGGAAGAAGGAACTGCTTAAGAACTGTGTCACGAACGTGAGCCACGGCCTCAAATCCGCGAGGGTGAGCTTTCTCGAGGACAATCAAGACACCACCATCCTTATTCAATAGGTTCCAAAGGTTGTTGAGGACGGCTTGTCGGTAGTGATCCTGCTCTTCCTTGAGGAAAAGATGCGAGGCGACAATAACATCATAGCTCTTTCGGGCCTGTGGTTTGTCTCCAGCATCCAGACGTTCGCCCTTCATCTCTCCCGAATGTTCATAATCGGGAAGTCTGGGAAGGAAAGTTGTATTCTCAAGGAACGTCTTGGTGCGGTGGCGCAGACGATCAGAACCAATAATGACTGTGCGCTTGCCTGGGATCTTATCTCCCTTCACTTCGCCCTTTTCCTTCAACAGATCCCATTCTGCTCGGACTATCTCATCCCATGCGACCAATCCTGCGCCACCAGATCCTGCATCGAGGATACTGATGCCGCTACCATTCTTGAGCTTGGACTGAAGCCAGTCGCTTCCGACTCGCTTGCGGACCTCTCTAAGGGTAGCCATGACGGAGGCATAGGCTGGGGGCAAGAATCCCGCAAGAAAAGCATCGCCCTCAATCTCAGTCATATGTCGCTGGTCTGCTGGGAGACCAACACCGTGCATGTTTCCGTTCCTCTTAGCTTCGGGTGTCGCGGGGGACAAAGGAAGACCAGGTCCGCCAAAAGCACTTTCAGCAGCGCTCTTGACATGATCAATATGCGTTCGCTGCAAAAGGTCACGAATGGGCATGATAAGCTCATCCTTTGGCAACGAAATTTCGACGGGGCTGTCGTAGAAGCGACCCTCAATGGATAAAGGGTGGAAACGGCCAGCTTCACCAGTCGGTCGTTCGCCCTGCTCATACTCCTCTGGCCAATACGGTTGTTCCTCTTCTGATTGCTCCATGGCTAGCTCCTCGGCGGCGGCGGCCTCGTCTTCAGCCTCTTGCTGCTCCTTTTGTGAAATCTTGAAGTCCTCCGAAAGCTTTTGCAACGCATCGTACTCTCGCTGGCTCCTAGCTACCAAATCGACATAACCTGGGGCCTGGTGTGCTAATTGTTCAATTCCGAGATCTGCCAGATCGGCTTCTGGTACTGTCTCGCCCTCTTCCCCCACATTCTCACTGGGTGGAATCTCGTAGGTAATTTCCTCAAACTCGCCATCATCAAGCTGTCGCAAGAGGGTCCCCTCGTTACCTGGTCGTGGAGTCTGCTCCATATCGGCATGCTCTGGAATACCGACATCTTCGGGTCTTGTCTCACGCAATGGTGCACCGTACAATCGTTCGTAGACCGCATATTCCTCGTCGTTTAAATATCCTTTGGGAAGGGTATCTCGAAATCGCTGCTTAGCATCCCGGACAATTTGTTCAATTTCCTCTGGGGATGGCCGTGTCTCTGGTTGAGAATCCTGTCGCAAGCATCTTGAGGTCGAAAAGGCCTGTGTAATTGCTGCGTTCCTATTGGACTGGGTCTTAAAGAAGGGAGAAATACGTCTTGTGCGAAGTAAAGGAGTGGAAGAAGAGTAAAGACGAGAAGATACTGTTAAAGAAGAAGTATTACACCTCGGGCATGCATTTCGAATTCCTCTGGCTGACAACATTTTCCCTACTATACAAATTTGAGGTATGGAGATGGAAAATTGTCGAACTTCATCAGAACGGTTTCGTCCAAACGCGTTCTCACGTGACTTTAAGTGGCAATTATATAACCAACCTCCAGCAAACCATGTAGCTAGAGGAAACTGAAGACCCAAATCAGATTATACGTAGTGAAAATCGAAACAGTAATCCTATAGTTCTGTTATAGTCTCGATTAGGAAAAGTGAATAGCTACGCCCAAATAAATCCCTGTGCCTTGATTAAACGCCATACGAATAGAATACCCTGTAGAAGATATTTAATCACCACCCAAATCCGCCAATGTCTTGAAAGAAGAGCGCGGAGGGGCTCTAGCACCTCCAGCTCCCTGGCCAGAACTACTACTGCTTCCGGATGCTGGTTTTCGATGAATGTTGAACGGGCTCTTCTCGGCTGACTTGTAGGGATCAAACTGTTATTTTGTTAGCGACGGATCATCCCAAGCTTCTTCGTAACTTCCTTACCGAAAGTAACGACACAAAATACAGCCCAAAGAAGGTTATTAAGGCATTAAAGATGCCCTTCAAGTTCCATCTCTTAGACAACGGAGCCGATCGCGCATCGCCACCTAGTGTTCGACCAGGAGTCTTGAACACATCGCCAGTGACGGGACCGCCCAGCTTAACAGCGTTCCTAATAGCCGCTGTGAGCGCAGGTGGGTTTGCGCCTTTAACGGTCTCGATACAGGTGCCGTTCTGGAAGATCTTAAAGGTAGGCATGGCGGAGACGCCCTGGGCTCGCGCAATACCGGACTGGCTGTCGACGTTGATCTTGGCAAAGGCCACCTTTTTCGGACTCGAGTGTTCTTTGGCGAGGGCGTCGAATGTGGGCGCGATCATCTTGCAAGGGCCGCACCAGTCGGCATAGACTAAAGGGTGTTAGTGATCATGAAGGTATCCACGGGATCTGTCGTACATACAATCTGCGATGACAACATTAGTGCCTGCAAGGAGACTGCTCCATTCAGACTCGGAGCCGATGCTAATAGGGCCGCTCATGGTTGCGATGTCGTTATTGTTAAAGTCGTTTACTTGCGAGGAAAAGGCCACATCTGTCGCATAAGTGTTGTTGGCCGTGACGCTGACCAAGCGCGGGAGTGGCATGTACAAGCTGCAATTAGCAGGCGGTGAGAAAGGCGGACAGATTCTGCCGGACAATCAGTCCCACTATCTCAACTTTTTGTTCAGAGTTAGTTAGTTCACTCGATATCATACTATTCCAGCTTATCAGTATCAAAATGTCGTACAACGAGCGCAACTCCAAGGTCAGTAGTCTTGATTTTCATAACCCTTCAGCAACGTCTCTAACATCTAGCAGAAGAGAAAGACCGACCACAATGGTGGTGGGCAGGATAAAACATCCTTCAAGCCTTCTGCGACTTTCAATCCTATTGATGGAGGTCGACCATGGACACTGTCTGTCGCAATTCCTAGCAGTATCCTAACAAAGTATGTAATGAACCGGGAATAACCATGTCAATCCTAACCAGCTCCATCCAGCCTTGCTACTGCCGACCAGCGAATGACCCAGCCCGCACGCATTGCTCGTGCTCTCGCCGTCTTCTCTGTCGATGAAGTCGTTGTATTTGACGATTCACCTATTTCTACCAGACCTCGTCAAACAGACCCAAACAGCTACACAGGCGACACCGATCCATGCCACTTCCTTGCGCATATTCTGTCCTTCCTTGAGGCGCCCCCGTTCATGCGCAAGACTCTTTTCCCTCTTCACCCTAACCTGCGACTCACTGCCATGCTGCCCAGTCTCGACATGCCGCACCACCCTAACCCTAGGGACTACCTCCCTTACGCCGAGGGAGTTACTGTCGCTGGCCAGACTAGCACAGGATCCGGGACCCTTGTCGAATGTGGCTTGGAAAACCCTGTCGAGATTGAGGCAGAAATCCCACCCAAGACGAGGATAACACTCAAGTTCCCCGAGGACGAGAACCAATACCCTGAGCCCGTTCACCCCGCTGCGCCAAGAACTGAGGGTGGCTACTACTGGGGTTACACCGTTAGAAAGGCCAACTCGCTCTCCAAAGTTTTCACTGAGAGCCCCTACGAGAATGGTTACGACGTTAGTATTGGCACATCCGAACGTGGTGTTCCGGCTTCAAAGGCATTCCCATCTACAAAGAAGGTCAACTTCAACCATCTTCTCATTGTATTCGGTGGCCCTCGTGGTATAGAATTCGCGGCCATGAACGATGAAGAGCTTAGCAGCATGGAGATTCAGGGCTCCAAAACGAAGGAGCTGTTTGATCACTGGGTCAATGTTCTGCCTAACCAGGGCAGCCGAACCATTAGGACGGATGAGGCTGTTTTTATTGCCTTGACTTCATTGCGAGGTATTTGGGATTCTAATTAGGTGACTGGTATAGCAATTGATACCCCTGCTTGAGCTTGCCTCCCCCCGTGTCTCATATTAGAGTTAGTATATCAACCGTTCATGATATATACAATGCCAAAGTGTCTGCAAATGTACTGTTGTTGTCAACTGCCCGAACCAAGTCTGCACCATCACGCTCTACCATGGTTCGAGCTCCTACTGTACTCAATCCCAAAAACTTTAAGCCAGTGCTGCGACCTCGGATGCTCAAGATTTTCTCCTGGCAGAACAGTGGTGATTTGTTACTGGCACACGTGTCATTGTAGTTAATGAAGAAAGAATATAACCCTGCGCCATAGGTAGCAATATTGCTCGAGTCGATGATTCTCATTGCCCAGCCCATATTGCATCTAGCATCAGTATCTCCCCGGCAGTCCTGCTCAAAGTCCGGATCATGGAGAGCGGGTACAGGCGGGAATGGGTACTGGGCCAAAGGTACGGGTTGAAAATACGCTTGTTCCGTCTGTGCATGACCAATATACACATCTTTGGTGTTGACGAGCTGATACTGGTATAACACGTGGTGTTCTGAACCAGTTGCACTGAGCCAGATGCGACCTCTCTGGGCTTCCACGAGGACACCTCGGCCCGCAAAAAGAGCAACCCGCGCATACTTCTGGTTCTCCAGATCATGATCTGCGACCCAGAACCAACAATTTTCTGTAAAGAGCCCACCAGCATATGTCGTCACATGGAAGCTCATATAAGCTGCTAGACACCGTGGGTTTATGACGTTGGCTTCCTTGATGGCAGGACATTCAGGAACTTGAAGATATGTTCCTGCAAAACCACCTATACGAGTGTGAACATCCCACATACCTGATGGGGTTTCAGGGCTGTATAAGTTGTACTCGATGAGAACAGCGCCTGCTGCTGCTCCCCGTGTTGAGATGATCGTGTCAGACCATTCTATCTGACCAACCTCTCCCGGACGACCAACTTGAACGATTGGTCGAGGTTTGTTGATGTCTCCAAATTTCTGCCCAGTTCCCATGATGATTGATGCAAGAGCTTCGCCAACTATCTTGGCATTTGGAGGGATATAAACGGTATCTGAGACCATGTAGTACCCAGCATCAATATATGCGATGAGATTGTTTTCTGCGGTGTACTTGAATAGGTTGTTGAGTACCTGTGTATCATCGTGTGAGGCATCTCCATACGCTCCATTCGCCTTTGCTGAGATGAAGAATTTACTTGGAACGTTTTCATATTGTGGCTTCGATCGTTCATAGTAGATGTTGCGGCCAAGAAGGCTGTCGCTTCGAGGCGGCGAGATCGGGTAGAATGCATCCGCATCAAAATTACCCTTCGAATTAGCATAGTGTCCCTAGTTCTGTGAGCATTTTTTCAGTCTCTATAAGAGAACATACCATCACAAAAATGGAGTCTTCTCCGGGGTCCAGAGCCGACCGTGCCTGATCAACGCCTTCAGAGTCCAGCACAACGCTTTTCACATTCTGGAACTTGACGTTCTCGAAAGCCAAAGACGCTGTACCACTTATAGCCTGTGAACGATTACGAGTCGTCGAAATGGCGATATCGATATTTTCGAACCGACTGTCAAGCATCGTAATAGAACCGACACCACACGATGCAGGGTCCATCTTTATACCAACTCGGCAGTTTTTGAACACGGCACTCTTGAAAGTCCACCCCCAGTCCCAGGGCATCCATATCGCAACATCAGCGCCGACAAACCATATATTGCGTGCCGTGAACTGCTGGTTTCCGAGGACAGTGGCATTTCCACCGCCATGGAAGTATAGGTCGTTGAGGAGACCACCAGATCCCTCTTCGATAAATAGACCTGTGTGCCTGTTTCCGGGAGTAGTTGACAATCTGAACTCACAATTCGTGATGGATGTTGCTTGCGAAGATGGCCAGTGGATTCCGATGGCAGGAAATTTAGGGGGAAGAGCGGTCGTGTCCAGGACTAGATTGCGAATCTGGCGGAAGAAAACGTTTGTTGAATTGTATGACAGGGTTCCGCTGGACATATAGGGGTTTGAGTCAATCAAACCAAAGCTTTTGTTGGAAAATGACTCTGAGGCTTTAATCACTGGGCGGTTAGTAGGGTCACCAATGATTTGGGTGTAGTAAAGATCAATAATTGAATCGCTGATGAGGTACGTTCTTATCTAGCAGTTAGAAAGTGTCGTTTAGCATTAACTTCCTAGACACTCACCCAGGAGGAATGTAGACAGTCGCTGGCGAAATAGTGCTTCCTCTACAGATACCGGGAACACATCGAACGCCCGCACTGATGGCAGCATTAATTGCATTTGTATCATCGGTCACTGTTTTATCAGTTTGGAAGTGACTAACAAGATCAGATAGACGACTTACATCCATCGCCAACGGCGCCAAAATCCTTCACGTTGCGGAACACTCGATATTGAGAGTCGGGGTAGTAGGGAGCAGTTCCACGATGTTCGATCTCCTCGAGCCAGTATTTGCTTCTCACGAGACTCGCGAAAGCGAGTAGCAAGAAAGCTTTGAGCCTCATAGCAAGGATCTAGTGTCGAACCGATTGATGAAGAGCTCGAGTCTGAGGTGTAGGTAATCTTTTCAGAATAGGTAAGTACTAGAAATGATTGCAGCAGTATAAAGCTTGGAAGTTGCAAAAGCAAGCTGTATAGGTACCTAGGTAGGTAGGATTTTGGTCAAGGGTTGGCAGGAATATCCCATCTCTTATGTACTCCTGCTCAGAACTGCACCTTCCCCTTCGCGACTGACAGATGCGTCACTAATAGCACAACACCATGCTTTCATCCCATCTTGTCTGCGTATTGAATCGAAGTCACTCATGATCTTCTGAAGTAACCTTCAAAGGTGAAACGAGTCTTAAGCACTGAGTGAGTGCGGTGCAAAGTCCCCTGAACAGTACATGCATACATGCAAACCCCGCGATGCGGTGTCCAACCTCGAACTCATCATATGTGCATGCAGTGTTCAGTTACATCAACAAGCAGATACTGAGGAGAATTCTATTATAATATCGTCAACACATCAACGTGAAGATGGCTAATGTGCAACCCTCTGAAGGGTAAGTGATTGTATTTGACCATGCGACACTGTCGCGGCAGTCTTGTTGAAGACCATGCTTTTCTAGTTGAATATCTGACCCTATCCCAAAACGCCTTCCGATACGGTCATAGCCCATGATTATGTAGTGTAGTATGGTTTGAGGTGAATAGAGGAGTACAATGATCTACGTTTAGATCGACGATTGAGTTGAGTCGAGAGCAACGGTCTGGCCGAGATTTCCGCTGGCCATGGCCTTCTCACCAGAGCGCTTGCGGAGGACATTCTCGATAAAGGCCTCACCAGCCTTGTACGAGGAGCGCACGAGAGGGCCACTGGCGCAGTACAAGAAACCCATATCCAGAGCACGCTTGCGCCACATCTCAAACTCATCAGGAGTCACGTACTTCTCTACCTTGAGATGACGCTTGGTTGGTCGCATGTATTGACCGAATGTGACAACGTCCACATCTGCCTTTCGGAGTTCTGAAAAAGATTAGCTGGGTTTACATGTCAATGAAGTGGATTTTCTTACCCTCAAGCGCAGACATAATCTCACGCTCCTGCTCGCCAAGACCAAGCATCAGACTGGTCTTGGTGATAGGACCATCCTTGCCCATAACATCCTTGACGTGCTTCAAGACAGCCAAACTCTGTCGGAAAGTGGCTCTTCGGTCTCGCACGTAAGGAGTGAGGTCCTCAACAGTCTCGACGTTGTGCGCATATACATCAAGTCCACTCTCGGCCACAACCTTGACCATATCCAAGTCTCCACGGAAGTCACCAGTCAGAGCCTCAACAAGCAATGAAGGCTTCTTCTGCTTGATTCTTCGAATTGTCTCGGCAAAGTGGTGTGCACCGCCATCTGCCAGATCGTCACGGTCCACGCTAGTCAATACAACGTAGCCCAGACCCCACCTAGCCAATGCCTCTGCAGTGTTCTCGGGCTCGTGAGGATCCAATGCAGCAGGGTTTCGGTTTGTCTTGACACTGCAGAAACGGCATCCTCGGGTGCATGTATCTCCCATCAGCATGATGGTAGCTGTCGCGGCGTTCTTATCGGAACCACCCCAGCATTCTGAAATGTTGGGACACCGAGCCTCCTCGCAAACAGTGTGGAGCCCCAATCCTCGTAGATCCTTCTTGATGCTCTTGAAGTTATCGTTACCGGCGGGGATTGGTGTCTTGAGCCATTCTGGTAGTCGTGTGATCGTTCGCTTCTTGCCCTCTGGGCCGACTTCGGCGGTCTTGAGAGAGTAAGCCTCTGCTGCAGACAGTGGTTGGGCGGGAGACGAGGTAGCAAGGAAGTCGGAGAAGTCGGAGACTGTCGTATCCTTGAAATAACTCTTTCGTTGAGGTTTGGCCGGCTCACTGCCACTGGGAGGTACAGTGGCAAAAGTTCGAAGGGTAGGAGTTGCGCTCAGCGCTTTGCGGAGAGGGGCATGCGCCCGCTTGAGAGGAGCCAGCGATGCCATGATGACTATATAAAGAATACAAACTCCTTTCCCTCCCGTAAAAAAGAATAAGAGAAAGGGTCTTGAAGGGGTCTTGTAGATATGGAGAAAGGGACTCAACGTTGAGCAAAAGCTGGTGGCAGCTTTATTAGATGGAACTCAAAATCGTAGATTCGGGGGCAAAGGCCGATGTGACCCGCATAATCCCGGCCGCCGACCGATGCCTTGACCAATAAAGAGACATCGCATTATCCTTATTCAGCTCCATCGAGTTTTCTCCAACGGCACGGCGCGGGGACAGAAGAAGAATGGAATTGCTTATGTACAGATATTAAGACAAACATTGGCAATGGAGTCGAATTTTGACATCAATCATACTGTATGGAAGCCTGTATCTCCGGCTATTGAATAACCTACTTGTTATATCATGACAACGTTGTTGAAGTAACCTTTCTTTGTCCATATATACTTTGTACTCCGGTCTTTTTCTTACTCCAACGCAATTCTCCAGGGTCCTCTGACGCCTTCTTTCCATTAGTCATCGGACGTTAAGTTCCATTCCGAGGAATGAGTCGACCGGCACTTGGGACTACCCAGTTGGAGACATTTCACTTTCACTTTCACTTTTTTAGTACCAAGGTTTTTGAGCGTAAAGTCTTATTACTCTCATGCTATCTACTAGCCATCCATATCATGGCTCATCTCATCATCGTTGACCTCAAAAAATCACCAATCCTTCTTTTTTTCTTCGTGTAAATCGTATCACAACCCCTTTCCGAATCAAATCAAAGTCATACTCCAAGCTGCAAACCGTCCTCCAGAGGTCAGCGCACATAAGCCAGCACCTCGGATCACCTGCGCCGTCGTAAAAAAGGGGTATCGCCAAAAAGAGAAGTATAGTAAAACCAGTTTGTTCAAGAAGCAGAGTTACTGAAATGAACATGTATTGTTTCCGCGTCGCCGACGTCGTCCCCGTCTCTTCGGTCGTCAACTCCCTTTGCGACAGCAGAGTTGAGTGAAGAGATGTTGAGTAATAACAATGGTAAAAGGGTCTTCAGCCAGTAGCATTCACTAGCGGTTACGCTGGTGGTGTATGCTGCCAGCGAAGAAAGAAGCATAATTTTTGGAAGCCCGTGTGCGTTGTCAAAGACAGGCGAGATGAAGCGTAAGAAGCAATCAAGCTTCTGTGAAGGCAGAGTCCTTGAACTCATCAAATGTGAGGCAGGCGACAAGTGTCAACCTGCAAATGGTATCGTGGCGTTTCATCATAAAGAAATAGGCCGCGCTGTGGCCAGGGTATAAAGGGTAAATGAACAAGCAATGGAAGGCACTGGGATATGTTGGCGATTGTGCAAGCCGACACTTGCGAGACCTCTGAGAAGAATCGCTTTCCATACAACGCACGCTTACAGAAGAGCGGCAGCGATGGCACCAGCAACACCAACCATGGCAAACTTGCCAACAGTGACGGCCGCTCCGGCGTTCTCAGGGACCTGAGAAGGCTCAGAAGAACCATCAGTGGCACCAGCAGAAGCAGTGGCCTTGGGGGTGGACGCGGGGGTGGTGGTGTTGTGAGCAACAGGCAGGAAGGTGGTCTTCTCCTCGACGACAGCAGTGGAGATGATCTCGGCCGAGGTCTCAACAGCAGTGGTGCTCTCACCAGTAGCGGTGACGGTGCGGACCGTGGAGAGGTAGTAGGTCTTGGTCACGACGGCGGTAGATGTCTGAGTGGTGGTCTCCTCAGCGAGAGCGAGGGCAGGCAGAACAGCCAGGATGAACTTGGAGAAGTGCATTGTGTTGGTTTTGTTGTTGTATGAAATTTGGTGGTTGTGTGTGTAAGTGAGTGCTTTCAAAGCAAGCTCGAAATGTTATTGCAAGTGAGTGAGTGATTGGGTTGAGCTGTGGAAAAGAAGTAAGATGCTTTATAACCAGAGAGCAAGGAGCACAATATGTATCCAGTTTAAGAAATATACGAGCGATAGACTCTGCCAACGAAGTCTGTGGACCGAGAAGAAGTTGTTTCGAAATGTAGAAGGGTGGCCTGTCAAGTTCGGGGGGGGAGGTCCATATGAAATACCACAACGGCGAGGGAAAAGCAAACAACACACAGACGGGAAACAGCACAGCACAGCTTAGCTTCTTGTTGCATAACACTTGGAAACCCGAACCCACAGGCCACCCTACCACCCTTCACCAAGGCCAAGGCCAAGGCGCTGCCAGACCAGATGTTTGGTGATGGTGGGATGGGAGGGGCGGACTAGGCGGAAGCCCATTAAACTGGTACTGGTAACACGACCGTGCCCCTGGCCCTTGGTCGTGTCATAAGTACCTACAACCTAGACAGGACTACTAATGGCCTGTCACGCTCCTCGAGGGAAATTACAGCGCTTTTCTTGACAGGTTCAGGCAGTCTGGCCGAACAAGGCCTGTCAAATAAGCGACTGAGTGCTGAAACTCGGGCCCGGGCCATGTCTATACCAGACCCTTTATCCAATCCCTTATTGTCGCACGTTTTCTCTTTGTGCGCCAGAGTCGATATTTGAGACTCTGAACACACAAAGAGGGTTTCACCGGGAATCTTTGACCCTTGTCTCTATCCCCTAGCTCTGAATGGAGTATCCCAAGAATGAACGGACAGGAAAAAAAACTCTGCATTATGTTCCCGCTGGCTACCAGTGAGAGACGAGCTGAGAGAAGACCTTGACCGGTGGCAATGAAATCACCATGCAGCCCACTAATAAGTGACTGGGAGATGAGGGAATTACAAGAGCAGAGGGAGAGAGAGGGAGAGGGAAAAAAAAGTCGCTGTCTTATTAGTTTGTGTTGAGATGTAGAGACCAATTAGCAACAGAGTCTGCCTCTTTAGTGGCGCTGCTTGCCGCTACTCTAGGCCACGAGCTGGTAGAACAAGGCTTTGTCGAATAATGACTAAATGAATAAAATGAATGAATCGGTTGGTCATTGTTGTTTCTGACCAATCTTGTCCAGTGAATGACTGTCATCTCAACTCTGTCGTGACTCGTTGGTGCTGAGTGAAAGGTCTCTAACTATCCCCATTTCACAACAAGTTTGGGCGAAAATAAAATTTGCATAATTTCCCTCACCGGTGCAGTTGTCAGTTGATCATTGGTCACTCACACCCTTGCAAAAAGGAAGGAAGCTAGGCACACCCGCTTTCTCGGAAGTGGTTCCCAGGTTCCTGCGTCGTTTGTGCCTGGCGCTTACCTTAATTGATCCTTGACTCGCCCTCCATGAGTCCATCAGAGACTTGGAGAGACAACAAGACCGTCGATCACTGTTGTCAACCTTCCCTTCCAACGGCAAAAGCCTGATTAACACGCTAATGTAGGGAGGAAAGTTAAATGAGTTTATCTTCTTTTTGGAAGTCTTCCGTAATTGCTTCCATGACAAGATCTTTTGAGTCAGAAGCAGCCCCCGGAAGCCTTTTCCAGTACACAATACGTCACAGCAGCTGCTATGCAGAATGATGCTCAGGTTTTCGGTTTCCGCTTTGTCAGAAATTTGTTCTCTTTATTATCTTAATGCTTCGGTCGTCTCCGTCAGGCTGAAACTCGCCAATCCTCGCCAAACTTATTAACCGTCTTTTAACGAACATGGCTGGGGTAAATAATATGATGAGATGGGTCCTGGAATAATTAAGCCCCGTCGGCTATGGAATAGAGTCTGGCCTGGCCTAACTGTCACTGAGCTGTGATCGGCTACCCGCCCCGGATTTGCTTGGATAACCGCGGCCATCTTGCTGGTGCTACTGTACGCACTCTATTTGCCGTGCATAACTTTGTACTTTGTTTATTGTTCAATGCCTTGGTACAGTATAGATAATCTGTCGTGTTTCTATTTCAAGTCAGCATAGCCATCGCATCACTTACTTGTCTCCTCTTTGGCCCATGACGAGTCCTCTCGTCAGGCAAATTGACGTGGCCATCGCTGTACGACGCCAACACAAACAGGATCCAATCCCTAATTGGTGTAGTGTTCTCTCTCGTCATCCACGAGGTTTCTTTGGACATTACTGGCGGGTCGTGTGCCTCCGCGAAGCGGCAGCTTTCCGTCGCCTACCGCTAATGAGTCGAGCCCTGATCCTGGTTCTGCTGCTCAGCCCTGCAAGGGCGCTTTTGATCCCAAGACAAGACAATCCCGTCGGTTCATTGCGTTGACGTCAAGGGCAGGTTTCTCCGTAGCAACCAGAAACAAAACCATTTCAAAACGGTCGGTAAACAAGCTGGTCGATTGGGAAACATGTCTAAGAACGAGAATACAATGGTGCGGTCATGTCAGACCGCAAGCCTTATTTGCTGAGTTATTACAATTCTGTGTTGCAATCAAGTCCGAGCGAGAGTTGAAGTTTGCAGGACGCTTCCTTGGAGCTTACATCTGCTGCTGCTGATACGAGGTTACTTTGCATATCGTGATGACGATGTGTCGCGTTCGATGCAAACTCTCCCAACAATTTATTACCAACCATCCGATATTGTTGGACTACACTTTGACCTCGAACTTGTAGTTCTTGATGAGTTGAGAGCAAATCCAACATTGCCATCGTCAACAAAACCGACCAGATATTCGCCACTAGTTGATTTGGTTGATGGTCAATAGTCATCGAGCTGCAGCCCAAGCTGCAGGTTTCACTGGCTAGAATGACCTTTCGCTATTGAGTCTCCATTGATTTTTTCAGACACACTCCAAAGTTGTTAGCTGGTACGATGGTAATAAGTAATCGGAAAAAGACTGTCTTTGAGATGAATTCGCTCGCAAGCTTACCCTAGAGCTTAAACAAGCCATGCTCAAAATCATCCAGCTCAAGTTGACTTGGAGAAACTGTGTGTCAGTAATGCTTGTAGATATCTTTGAACCACTTGAGTCTAGTTGCTTGATCTCATAAGGTATTCAAGCAGACAATTTGAGCAGCCCAGCTGTTGATTGAAGATGTTGATGGCAGAACCAATACTAGAGACTGCCTAAAAAGTGGAGCACTGACGACGTCTGTCAAAGCTAGCTCGCGACGTCGCCATCAAGCTCCGGCCTTTTCCAAGCAGTTTCTTCATACCTACATCAAAATTATCAAACTTCGAACATAATCTGACATATCCGCAAACAAAAATACTCGCGATAGATGAAGCGAAAATAAAAAACCACAAACTCGCGCAATTCAGAGACTTTCCACAATCATATTACCATTGTCGCAAGCGCCTCCCATCATAGCACAGCCATGACAGACTCGCCACCACCCACAGAGCCCCGAGCTCGCTCAAAGTCACCTGCTTCCAGAGACAGAGATGACCGAAAAGGTCGCGACGACTCATTCCGCGACAACAGCGAGCGTCGCCAGCGTAGAGACCGTAGCCGGTCGCGCGATCGCAACCAGAACCGTGACCGCAGGGATTCCCCTCCACGCAGACCCAGAGAGCGATCGAGGTCGCCAGCGCGAAGACCTAGAGGCTCAGGCGGCTTCAAATGGAAGGGGGAGCGCCGGGATAATGATAGAAATCGCGACTTCCGCAGACGGTCGCCGCAGCGACGTGGAGATCGCGATGGTGGCAGGGATCGCAACTACCGTCGGGATGACCGTGACGGGGATCGCGCTGGACGGGACAGGCCGCGAGATGGCGACAGAGATCAGCGGAGAGAGAGGAAAGAGAAGAAAGAAGAGAAGCCCAAGCCTGCTGTCGCGCAGGGAGGGGAGGAGATGATCATTGTCAACGTCAACGATCGCCTGGGTACAAAGGCTGCAGTGCCCTGCTTAGAGTCAGATACCGTGGGTCAGTTGAAGCTCATGGTAGCTGCCCGAATTGGTCGCGACCCTGGTCAGATCATCCTAAAGCGACAGAGCGAGAGGCCATTCAAGGACCACATCACTCTTGGTGATTACGGTATTTCAAACGGTGTGCAGCTGGATCTGGAGATTGATACCCGGGACTGAGAGGTTTCACAATGATTTCTCAACATGAATACAGCTCGGAACTGATAATCATCGATAAAATTCTGGTACTAGGCGCTGTCATTTGCATGAAAGGACTAGAATACATAATACAAAGCGAGTCCGCATGAGTGAGATATTCCAATTCGAGCTATGCCATATAATAACCGCCAAAATTACCTTCGTCTCCGTCGTTACTGATGCATGACGTGAAAGGACCAGAACTTCTTCCTGAACCATAATACTCCCTTACTTGATAAAGTGACATGCAGTGAGAGTGATATAGTACACTGGAACATGGCCAATGATAAACCATCATATCGTGAAAGGGGATAAGAAATCTAAGTACAAACTTTGTATACCAAGGCAACCCAAGACAGCGCCGAATTTTGAGAAAATGATAATGCTTTTGAGAGGAGACCAGAGAGTAGTCTCAGGAGGAAAATATATTGTTGGCATCCCAATCCATATCATCGAACGTACCAGAGGAATCATTGAAGGTACTAGATGGATCGTCGAAGATGTTTGAGTGATAGCCTGAATCTTTTTCAACAGCAGTTTGGTGTATGGAAAGTAGACGATCGTCAGGTTTCAAGTTCCCAACGTTTTGCTGGTTTTGGAGAGGTGGGGGGTCGCCCACTTCAACAGACTCCTGGAGTTGAGGGTGAGACCCAACTGTGTCGAACTTCAGCCAGTCCGAGGTGTCTTCATACTCATAGTCATCTAACAACCACATAGATCCGTCCATGTTAGGCGATTGCAAAAGACACATAGACTCCCCAGCGGTAGACGGAACCCTAGAAGGACTGGAATGTACTTGCGATAACCCGCCAGACAATGATATCGTTGCATCCAGGTCGTTCGTTGATGGTACTTGGAGTTGTAGCTGGGGCATATTTGGGGAGTGAAGAAGCTGTGGGGTTGCGCCGTTGTAGGTGGATAAGTTCGCGTTTGTTGAAGATTGTTGACGGTCTTGTGTAGAAAGAAACTCATGCATGAGATGCTGGCTAGAGAGCTGTTGGGGATATTGGGGCAGTGTCAAAGACCCCTGGGAGAACTGATCAAGTGACTCGTTTCGAAGACCCCGCTGTGAGTTTTGGCCTGAAGTTTGCGAAAGGGGTTGGGATGATTGTGGGACTTGGAGGAACTGTTGTTGCCAACTTGGGTACTGGTTGGGTAACCGCAGCGCATTTTTCACCTGTGGTTGCTTCTGTTGTTGTAGACCATTCGCGAGAACTGTACCATCCATTCTGCTATTGCCGAAGGAAGACGGGCCCGCTATAGGTAAGTAAGTCGATTGAGCGACCCCCTTTTGCCTATCTCTCTGAATCTCTTTTAAAAGGTCGGCAATGTATTCGGCTGGAGTATCTGGAAATATTATTGCGATCGGCTGAGAGATCGGCTGGTGGACAACAGCTTGCTGGTGTGTGAAAGAACACCCATAAACCGGTTGTCGGTCCTGCGATTTATCAGACTCATGACAGGTAGGCACATCTCTCTTAATGAACGGCTGAATCTGGGACGATGCAGAGGAAGAAGATTCATGTGCAATGTTTGGCTTGACTTGATTGTATGGAGTCTGTGGATGAGCGGGACGAAGTAATTGGGTGGCTTGTTCTGGAGCAGATGTGTATGTTGTGTTGTGTTCGGGTTGTTGTGTTGTACTACGGCGATTGCGTCTTTTTGATGTAGATCGGGGCTTTGTTTTGCGTGGTGCAATATTCCTAGGAGGTGAACTAGGGGGCTTGTCGAGGGAGCAAAAGGTTGTATACAGTATGCACATTTTCTTTTGCTTTGGCTGTTCCGTATGGTAGGGACACATAGGCCCGGTCAGGTGGCTTTGCATTCCCCTCTTGTCAAATTTGAACCAGCAACGTAGACAAAGAACTACGCCCTCGTGGTCAGGATCTGCAAAGTCCGAGTCCTTCCACTCGTGTAACAAGATGCATTTCGAACAATCCCCTTTTGCCTTGATAGATGGATTGTGAGTTCCACAGCTTGCTAAGTATCCGCGAGACGCATTCTTGGGATCCTTTCCACGGACGAAGCCGTGATGGTGGGCAAGGTGTGTAACGACATGAGATATTTCTTCCTTGCGGCCATAGCAGGCTTGTCTCTCAGCATTGCTGAATTGGACTGGGTCAAATAGCCAAAATGGACAGATCTCGCCTAAGTCATTGAATTGCTCATGAGATAGCATTTTGTCTCCGTCGTGAGGCGCCAGCTTATTCTGCCTTGTTCCTGGTAGACTGGAATCCCTAGAAACGAGCGGCGATGTGTTGCTACGAATTTGGTATGGAGGCACCCGCACGCCCTCAATCGGCGTCTGTAGCAAATTACTTCCGCCTGGTTGTGTCGTCCTGTGAGAACCGGATGACGATGGCCGAGGACCATGACAGGACTGGCTGTTAACTCCAGACCTGTTACGCCTGGGGAGTGTACGTTTGCTGCTTGCATCATCATCCGTGGAATGGCTGTTCTGACGCTTTAGCGGTTTCTTTGAACCAGCGGATGTACCAGTACCAGTGACGGACCGAGCTGTTTGCTGAAAAGATAGATCGATGGCTTGAGCATGACCTCCGCTGGCCTGATGTTCATGTGAGGTGATCGGGAAAGGTGAGTGACTATGAGAAGCCAACGTGCTTGAAGCGCGTTCTCGATAAGATCCATTGTCATAGTATCTTATATTTCGGTCGGGCGTAGCTGAAAACTGTTGAAGAGATGGAACCGAAGTTGCAGACTTGTTGGACAGTTGTTCATTGATTGAGGCTGTGGCAATATTTGATGAGGTTGGCTTTCGAAGGCTCAGAGCCGTATTATTGGAAGACTTTGTTGTTTGGATAGACGATGGCTTGATGGTATTACTGAACACATCATCTATATGAACCAGAAGCTTGTGCGTCTTGCGCTTCCGTTGAGGTAGCGACTGTGAGTTGATAAATATGTCTCGGGCAGGCTGAGAGTTGTCCTGTCCCTGGAGCCATTGCTGGACTGATACATCGTTCTCGCGACGTAGGTTACGCTCATCCTCTTCCAATTCCCATGGACTAGGGTCAAGCTGCTTCCATTGCTCATGATCGCCGAGGATGATATCGTCAGGGCCGTCGATATTCTGAGACCGGTTCTCACCCCTTAAACCCTGATCCGGCATTTTGTCTATGGTAATCCCTGGTCAAGCCGAAGGCCTCCCCCAATAACGTTGTAGCGTTATTGAGAGGCGCTTTTAGTATCGCCCCGCTTCAAGATGGACGAGGATGATGGGTGTTGGTTTTAATGAGCTCAAGATGTAAGAATGGTGGCGAAAGGTTGGTGATGATGGAAGGATGGGGAAACGAGTTGCAAGGCGCAATGGGCCAGAGAAAGAGGAAATCAATTGATTTGTACATGTGTTGGTAACACATCGCAAAGGTATTTTTGTACCGAATAAGGCTGTAGGGAACCATCATGATTGGCAGTGGGAGGTTGAAAAAGGCGATCTTGCAAGCCAACCCTCCTCATTTTCAACCCCCCAGCCAGACATTGCCTGGCAATTCAATACGCGACAATTCATCTTTGATGAGATGAGTTGAGCCCGAAGTGCTATAAGAGACCGAGAGACAGGGCATTTGGTCCAGCGAAGAACAAGACGAGCTTTCATAAGGGTAAATAAAGCAGGGGAAGAATCCGGTAGGAGATGTGATGGTTGCATGTAGTTCGCCCGATTTCCTAGGCGTCTACATATTAGGAAGGAGGGGCTCTCAACGCCTGGTCTGTGTACCTGCTCCCTAACACTCCTCACCTTGGAAGGAGACACAAATGGTTAAAGATGAGTCAGATTGGGCGCCGATAAAAGAGAGCATGTCGACATTTGAGTTATTCACATGTCGCACCTAATCGTTACAATAATTAGCCACTCATTTGTGTTCTTAACCGTTGGGGCGTTAAAGCAGATCCAAGGCTGAAGCAGCCAATGAATGATCAAGGCAAAGAGACCCGAGGCCAATGAATTCTTTTGTAGTTGGATCAATGACAGCAGGTCCTTCGCGGACGGTTAGGAATCTATCCCCCGAAGTTGCGCGTCATGACCTGCATATCCCTATGATAGAGTCCATTGGCTTCGGCACTGATGCCTTCTATGGATCTCGATAGGCTATCGTAGCTTCGTGGGGCTTACGTTCCTGTCCCTGAGACTAAGGGGAGATCGATCAAATAGCGTGCCCAAACATTGTTCGACCATAGAGATGGCCGTGGAGAGGAGGAGTTGGATGACTACAGCTGTATCACCTGATGAAGCCAGCAACAGTAGGCACAGAAGAGGTTCCTAAATAAAGTAATGATATTGCTTTCTACAAAGCGATGAAAACTGCCAGTGATGTCATGCATTTTCTATAATTTAACTAACCTTCTACGTTCCTAACCTCATGATCCCATTCAACCATAACCGTAAACATTCCCATACCCAAACACCGAAACGCAATTTTCTTTTTAAAAGTTTAACCAACCCACTTGCGTGCGTTCAAGAAGAGTTGGAACCAAGGACCGAATTGACCCCATTCGGCCAACTGGCGCTCAGGCTTCCATGAGCCGACATCAGCCATGATGGTTCGCTCAGGGTGAGGCATCATAGCAACGACACGGCCGTCCCTGCTCTTCACACCAGCGATACCCTGTGGGCTACCGTTGGGGTTGAAGGGGTATCTCTCAGTGACGGAACCGTAGTTGTCGATATAGCGAAGGGGAATTAGGCCCGAGTCATTGATGGATGACAGGTCGCTATCGGAGAACTCGGCTCGGCCTTCACCGTGAGAAACGACAATGGGGAACGAGGAGCCATTCAAGCCGTTGAAGAAGACCGAGTTCTCGGACTTGTCTTCGATGGTAACCATCGAGTATCGGCCCTCGAATTGTGTGCTGGCGTTTTCAACTATACTAAGTTAGCATCAATCGCTCGCTAAAAGTGAAATGTAGCAACATACCGAATGTTGGCCAGTGGTCGGCTCCAGGAATCAATTCCTTAACTACGAATTGTTAACATCACTCAGAACACGGCGGGACAACTTTGGGACTTACGTCGAGTCAGCATCTGGCAACCATTGCAGACACCGAACGAGAAGGTGTCAGGACGGTTGAAGAAAGCCTCAAACGTCTTGCGAGCGCCATCATGCATCAGGATGGACTGTGCCCAACCGTTACCGGCACCAAGAACATCACTGTGGAAGTTAGCATCATCTGGAGACAAAAATCTTTTTTTGGCTGAACTCAACCAATGCAGAACAGTTACTTACCCGTAGGAGAAGCCACCACAGGCAGCAAGACCTCGGAATCCCTCCAAGGAGAGACCGCCAAGGATATCAGACATATGAACATCAACAGCATCGAAACCAGCAGCTCGGAAGGCAAATGCCATTTCGGCGTGGCCGTTGACACCTTGCTCTCGGAGAATGGCAACTGCGAAAAATTAACATTCAATTGTCTGCAGTAGACGTCTGAGAAGCTTACCTCTGGGCTTCTTGACCAGGCTCTTGAGGCTGGTCATAGCAGGCAGGCTGACATCAGCAGGATCAAACTTGAGCCTGTAGTGCAGACCAGGATCCTTGTTGTCCTGGATAGCCTCGAACTCAGAGTTGGCACAATCAGGGTTGTCTCGCAGCTTCTGCATCTCGTAAGAAGTGCTGGTCCACCACTGTTGGATCTTGGCGCGCTCCAGGTCGACGATAGTCTTGGACTTGTACTTGACCAAAAGCGACTGCTTGCTGGTAGGACGAACGTAGCCGATAGTCTTGAGCATACCGTGAGGAGGACCACAAGTGGCGAAACATCTCTTGAACTTGGTCTGATCACCTCGACGGATTTGGAAAACAGCGCCCAACTCTTCATTGAAGAGAGCATCGAGCACATTGTCTTCAGATTTAGCGAGAGTATCAAGCGAGATGTCGGCGCCAACTCGACCAGCAAACATCATCTCAGCAACAGTGGTAAGCAAACCACCGTCAGATCGGTCGTGATAGGCAAGAACGATGTTCTCCTGGTGAAGTTGCCACAAAGCATCGAAGTAGTCACGAATGATTTGGACGTCTCGGACATCGGGTGACTCATCACCAATCTGGCCAAGAGTCTGAGCAAGAGCAGAGCCACCCATGGCATGGAAGCCCTGGGCAAGATCAACAAAGATAAGCACGGACTCGCCAACCTCCTCAACACGGCGAAGCTGAGGTGTCCAAGTGCTGCGAACATCTTCAACCAAACTGAACGCAGAGATGACCAACGACACAGGGGCAGTGACAGTGTGAGAGTCGGAGGTCTCCTTGTCCTTCCATGAGGCCTTCATGGATAAAGAGTCCTTACCAACAGGAATGGAAACACCGAGCTGAGGGCAGAGCTCCATTCCAATGGCTTGGACAGCCTCGTAAAGAGCAGCGCCCTCACCAGGGTGGCCAACAGCGGCCATCCAGTTGGCAGAGAGCTTGACGCGCTTGAGATCACCATTTACGGGACCGGGCTTGATGTCGGCAGCGCCGAGGTTCATCAAACTCTCAACAACGGCCATACGAGCGGAAGCAGCAGCCGAGATGAGGGCCAGGTTAGGCTTCTCACCCATCGCCATGGCTTCGCCACGTCGCTTCTTGTCATCGAGACTGAAGCTGGTAAGGGTGACAGCGACATCAGCAACTGGAGTTTGCCAAGGGCCGACAAGCTGATCTCGAACGGACAAACCACCAACAGTACGGTCGCCGATAGTAATAAGGAAGTTCTTCGATCCAACTGAAGGGAGGTTGAAAACCAATTCGGTGGCTTTGGTGACCAGCTCGCCGATGTCGGAGCTCCCACACTGCTCAGTGAGGCTCTTGACAGCATCAAAGGGGCGAAGGTTCTTCTGAACGCGCTGAACGTCCTTAGAAATCCGTCGCCCAGGAGGGAAGAGAACATCCATGGGAAGGTTGATCGGATCCGTTGGCGGCTGGACTGTAGGCTCGCGATCGGTCAGGACAAGCTTGGAAACGCCACTCTCGTCCTTAGTAACAGCGGTTCCGACTACAGAGAAACCACATCGCTCTCTCCGGCAGATGCTTGTGAAGCGGTTAAGGCCATCCTTGTTAACGAGGAGAACATATCGCTCCTGGGCCTCATTGCACCAGATTTGGAGAGGAGACATAGAGTTATCAGCGCTCTCAACCTGTCGAAGCTCGAACTTGCCACCAAAACCGGCATCCTTGACGAGTTCAGGCAGAGCATTAGATAGACCACCAGCACCAACGTCGTGGATGAAGGCAATGGGACTTTCTGGTCCAAGAGCAACGCAAGTGTTGATGACCATTTGAGCCCGACGCTCCATCTCAGGGTTGCCACGTTGAACACTGTCGAAATCGAGATCCGCTGTAGCCTCGCTACCAGCGTTAGATGAGGCAGCACCACCACCAAGACCAATCAGCATAGCAGGGCCACCAAGAACAATAACATGAGCACCCTCTTCAACATGGCTCTCTTCCTTGAGAGCATGCTGAGGTCGAACGCTGCCAATACCACCAGCGATCATGATAGGCTTGTGATATCCCCTGTACTCGGTGGCTTCAGATCCGGGCTCATTGGTGAGGAGAGTCCTGAAAGTACCAGTCAGTGCAGGGCGACCGAACTCGTTGTTGAAGCGAGCGGATCCAATGGGGGCCTCCAGCATGATATCGAGACTGGAAGCGTAGTGAGAGGGACGACCAACATCAAGCTCCCAAGGCCTCTTGTGACCAGGAATCAGGAGATCAGAGACCCAGAAACCAGCAAGTCCAGCCTTAGGGGAAGATCCTCGTCCAACAGCACCCTCGTCACGAATCTCACCACCGCTGCCGGTTGCAGCACCAGGGAAGGGTGAGATGGCTGTTGGGTGGTTGTGAGTTTCAACCTTGATAAGAGGCTGAACAACCTCGCGGGTAAGCTTCCAGCTTCCAGTGGAATAGTCCGGAGCCCAATAATTACCCTCATCACCAGACAGACTATGAGATGTAAGTAACTGTGTTTGCCTCGCCGAGCGCCATAAACTGTGACATTGGACTTACACAGCTGCGTTGTCCGAGTAGGCACTGATGACGTATTCAGGGTTTGATTTGTGGGTGTTCTTGATCATGCCAAAGAGACTGTTCTCTTGGGTGACGCCGTCAATGGTCCATGAGGCATTGAAGACGTGATGTCTGCAATGCTCAGAGTTGACCTGCGCGAACATGAACAGCTCAACGTCGTTCTACTGAAATCAGTATTTGATTTTCACAGTCGGACTTGTGACTCATACAGGAGATCGACCAAGCGCAGTGTATTGCTTGACCAGGTACTCCATGTTGGGCTGGTCAAGGCCAAGACCAGCCTGCTTGTTATGGTCCTGGAGGGCGGCTAGTGGGCCTCGTTCGTCGGAAAAGATGTCAACCACGACAAGCGGGTTTCGGGCGCCATGAGCGAACATGGTGTCGAGAACGGGGGGCGAAAGGCTGAAGAATTCTGTCATACGATCATGAAGAACGTCGTGGAAGACAAGGTCCTCCTCCCCCTTGAGGGAATCTTCAAATTCGATATGGATGACTCGACCTCGTTCGATGCGGTTGACGGTCTTCAGGTCACAGACCAGCGCAATGCTGGTGGCCTTGGAGCTCCATGGAGAGACGTTTCGAGGGCTAACGTAGATATCGATGGCCTTGTCGTTTTTTCCAGCGGATGAAGCGCTTGCGGGCTCCTCAATGGCCTCGAGAATCTTCTTGATACTGCTGAGAACGGCAGCATCCTCGGTCTCGAGGTCGAGGTAGTATTGCCATGAGCCGGTAAGCTTGGCAACCTTGACAGGGCTCTGATCGTTAATACGCTGCACGAGCTTCTGAACTTCAGAAGCCGTGTAGCACGACTCGCCGACCAAGACGTGGTGCATGGTGAATGGAATTGCGAGTTCAAAGCAAAATACGCCTTGACGCTTGTACGTCAACGTCCTGTAGTGGGAAAGAAAAAAAAATTGGCGGGGTTCCGATAAAGGCGGCGGGATGTTCGGGTGCGGGGCAACATTACTCCGCCATAAGACTACTGATGATTTTGTGCTGATCTCTTCTGTATTTTTTGTTTCATACTAAGAACGTGTGTTTTAATTTGAGGTTATATCTATATGCCATTTTGAACTGTAGCCTCCTAGGTTATGCTGCTTCTTGGTTGCATATACATATTTGAAGTCATCCCAGCACACTTAACAGCAATGCACGTGCCATCACTCATCATCGCGGGGCACTTCTCATGGCGGGGTCCGCGGGGCAATGCTTCTTCTTTCAGCTGTTGTCCCACCTTGAGTAACCTACAGAAGAGGAAGAGGGAAATGGGCTCGGGGATAAAAGGTCCTCGAAATGTACCAGCCTTGAGCATAAAGTAGAAACCTTTTTATGGTTCTATAGGTACTGGGACTTTATTGGCGTGTAAACCTACAGTAACTGGTAGCTACCCTAGGTATATGTGGCCAAGTGCTGTAAAAGCGCGACAAGGGCATTTGAGCGACAAAAAGTCCGTTGTACGTTCTACCAACAGACTGGTCAGGATATTGAACAGCCCGTTTACAATTTTGATGCGTACAATTTGTTATCTGTCTCATGAGATCTTGCGCGGTCCCATGAAAGGTAGTAGTTCATTATTAATAATAAATTTATTGTTATTTACATCGCCGCGTGGCGTGGCAACATGGCTGGCCGTTTTAATTTCGCCAATACTCAGATACCTGTGCAATCCGACTCAGACACAAAACGTTATCCAAATCTCTAACAAGTAAAGATTGACGTTTGCAAATCACTTGCAAGCAGAGACGAAGTTATTTGTAAAACCAGGCTGTAGAGTCAAATCAGATTACTTTCAGCAACCTCGATCCCTCGACAGAATATGATGGTCTAGTTTCAAATTCCGACGTGTAATTTCCGGATCATGCTGAAGCATTGCATGGCTGTGGCATTATACGTGCAGCTTCCGGTTTGCAGAAGGTTGCCAGGGGCTTGCCCTCAAAACAGACGTCACGCAAATAACTCTTTGTCCAGGATACCCTGAAAACTTGAGACATAGTTACTGGGGATGTCTCGCGGCTATTTCAAGTGGCTGGGTGATGCTTTTGGCTTCAAGGGCCCAGGTGCAATGCATGGACCACTACAAAGGCATACAATCCGTTGCCAGAGTGTATGTCTTGGGCCATGGGGATGCGCGAGACCTCATTATTGCTTGGAAGCGGCATGCGCCATATCCATAAACAGCATGGACTTACTAACGATATTTATCCACAGCCTCAGCCCATGATGTCTTACAGAATGATTTTGTCTGAACTACTAACCTATCGGGAAGATCCGCCTACCCTACATACACAGAAAAACATACATTTGTGGAATTTACTGATGCATTTGAATCAATTGAAGGAGCATATTTAGTTATAAGCTGAGTATTAATACATTGTAACTTCTGAGATAGATTGAACTGTTATTACAAAGGTAAGTTGATATTATCATAAGCAGTTACTGGTATTCTGTCGGTTGATGCTCTGTCCAACACTGCTGGCCTGTCGATATGCTCAAACATCATGAATCAGTGACTAAGCAAGAAGGCGCAGTGGCAGAGTGGTCTAATGCGATAGACTAGAAATCTATTCTCTTCGGAGGCGTCTGTTCGAATCAGGCCTGCGTCGCATCACGTATTCTTTAGCATGTTTGGGGTTACATTTTTGTTGCCTTCAACTTAGCTGTTGAGAATTCAAGGTAGTCACAACGTTAGAGCCGTGAATCTACATTGGCTCACTAGGATTAAATGTTTTACCGCTAACATTTACACCCGATGACAACATACTCCAGAAAGTCAATTTTATAAAAAGTCTTTTTATATCTTTAGTTTAGGCTATAATTGAACTGTAGTGGCGCTTTTGACAAAGAAGCTATTCCTCAGAGCTTTGGAAAATCATCTTGATATCTAGTAGAGACAGTGTAACACGAACCTCGATGCAGCCCGGCTTGCACAGATCACTGTTCTGGGCATCTCGCTGAAGTGGCAATGGATAGGCAGTGAGAACAGAATGGACAAAGTAAAGATAGAGTTCGACTATAGAGCGGGTGCGAAGCGGGTGTACTGAAGCTTTCACCGAGGCGTCAAGTTTCTATCATGGCAGTCTACCCGATAACCGACCCATGGTGCCTTGTTGGCATCAGTCAAAGCTCTTATAGTTCCTATCTAAAGTTTATATCAATGGGCATAGCTAGGCCGCGACTCATGAGTATGCTATTTCCCAGACTACGACAGGATAAACTTCCACACTGATCAAAACCACAAAGTGAATTGATTTTCTGGTTAAACAAGGTTTCCACAACGATATCACGGTTGCTTAACGATATGATTTGGTCAATTTGTAATAAGGTAGTTGCCACACGGCAAGAATGTAATTGTCAACGGGCAAGATTTGCTGATCAGATGAATACAATGGGTTTGATCGAATAAGATTCCTGGCCGAGACAAGGGCATGATCGAGATGTCGACCCAGACCAGTATGGTAAATGAGACAATTCTATGTGACTCAGACATACGACAGGACAGGAAAGATGCCAAAACGGATGTGACTTCTCAAAAGTGCACCGGATTTAAGTAGTTGACCTGACGATCACGTTCCTTTGGCCACCTTTCAGGCTCTAGCGCTGGTGCGGTTGTAAATCTTGAACGTCATATCAATCAATGATGAACCCACGAAATCAGGGGATCTTGTGATCGGAGATCCCCAGCATAGACAGGAGTTTTGGCGAGACCAACGTGTGCGATATAAATCTGGCGAGGAATCCATCTGTTGGCCCTTTGTGGTAAGTGTCGTGATATAGTTTTTTGAAATGGTGCCTGGCTCATGCATGGACCAATCGGTTGCTTCAGTCGTATTGACAAACTCATCTTCATGACGATTTTTATCGAATGGGAACAAGAGATCGGAGCGGAAATAAATGCAAATATGACCGCAAATCGTTAGTACCAGAGGGCTTGGCATTCAGGCCCAACAAATGCAAACTCTAAGAGACCAACTAACTTTCACAACGTGTAAGTAAGTGGTTGCGGTCCAGATCACGAATAAACGGACGTGGTGCCTGGACCATCATAGTCTACCTACTATAGGTAGTACAGGGAGGGAGCTTTCCCCACGCGGTCGCACTAAAATGGACAATGTGTGGCGCGTGTGGCGGCGACTTAACCGCTTTCACCCACGACAGGCACAATAACACCAAATAAGACATCCCCCAGGGCCCCATATCCGCGATCTACGCGTAGTCTAGCATGGGATCACTATCCCGATCGGTCCGTCGCGTTCCAGTCAGGGGCTCTAAATCGATTAGATCGGGGATCTCTAAGACATGGCCCAATCACGACTCGGCGCATGCAGGTCCTATTCAGGGCGACATTCTTCGGATCTGACTTCGCTCAAGAAAGCTGGCACCGATCTTCACAAAACTCCCCGCGAGCAACATGGGCCCTAGCTTCATGACGACATTCCTGGATTGTCTGGAGCGTTTTGGGAGTGCCTTTAGGGAATGCAGACATGTGGGCGAGAACAGCCTATCGTGGAGACAGGCACCTGTAGACCATGGCAACTCTAATGGCGACGAAAACAGACAGGCCAGCAGAAGGATGAAGCCAAAACGACATGAACGTGCCAGATGATTGTGCCCATCTAAGGTTCTTATAAATGATCATGAGGCCGCTGGGTTTGATGGTGAAAGGCTCATACGGATTACTTCCAACACCAAACTAACCTGCTAGTTACGTCTCTGTAGACAACTTACACCATGTGGTTGTCACGGGGGCTGTTAGCCTCTACACTCATTCTCGCCGTTAAGGCCCAAGATGGAATTGAAGATGCAGCCATGCGTATCGCAACTGGTTTCGCAGAGTCTCTCATTCAGCACGCAGTGAAAACACTGTCGGGAGACGCTGGAGGCGCTGGCGATACCGGTGATACTGTAAACGCTGGAGATCAAGGAAATCAAGGGAACCAAGGCCAAGCATTCGATGCGACTCTGATTGATGCCGCTACCGTAACCCACACTGTCGGTGGCCAAGCTATAGTCGAAACATACACACGTCCCGGGGGACAACTCTTCCCCGTTACACTCCTTCCACACCCAAGAATTACGATCGCACCGACAACCGACGACCCTTATGAGAGGATTATTCAAGCTTATACTGGCGGCGACGACGCTACCACGAACCAAGAGATCACAATTGCTGAACCAACAGGAACAAAACCCGGCACAGTTATCGTCGACGTTCCTGGTTCGGCATACTCGTCTTTCTCATCGGGTCAGGCTGGTGCCTTGACCATCCCGCCCTCGAACGACCACCCCACAGCAACCATCATCTCAGCTTTGCCGAGTGGTGTTGGCATCACTGGCGAAGCCACGAGAACGATTCCTGCAGCAGGAGGCGCTTCTGCCACAGTTGTCATTCAGACTCCATGGGAAGACGTACCACCAAGCACTCCTGGTGCTGGTGCTGATCTCGGAGGCGGCGCGGGTGGCGCTGGTGGAAATACCGCTGGTAGCACCTCTAATGTTCTGGTAATTCAGACATACACCGGAACAGAATACATCACGCAGGCGAGAGTCACCACCATCGCTGGATCCGGAGGTGATCAAGGTACGGTTGTCGTTCAAGTCCCTCCAGGTAACCAGAACCCTGGAGGCGCCGTTACTATCCCTCCCAGTGGCGACAGCCATTTCACAACCATTGTTAGTCAATACACCGGGGACATTCCCATTTCTACTCCCGTTACTCGCCTTGTTCCCACCTCTGGAACCCAAGACGGAACCATTATCATTGAGACACCTGGTCCTTCGAGCCCAACCGGTAGCGGTAACAACCAAGGTGGTAATTTGCCCGAAAACCAGCCACAGGTTATCCCTCCTAGCGGTGATAGCCCTTACTCTACAATTTTGAGACCTCATGCCGGCTCTGGTGAGATAACTGAGCCCGTAACCTACACTATTCCACCAAGTGGTACGAGCCCCGGAACAGTTATCATCGAAACACCAGCCGTTCGCGCCGGACAATCTGTCATTACTCTTCCGTCCGCTCCTGGTAGTGGCTACATTACGATTGTCAGGCAGCCTACCGGCACTGGTGTGATTACGGCCGCCACGACCATTACAGTCCCACCCAGTAATGGCCAGCCAGGAACTATCATCATCGAGACCCCAGCTCCTCAACCTGGAGGTGGTGAGATCACCATTCCCGCAGGTGCAGATGGCTCATTCGTCACTATTATTCGAGGTCCGACAGGAACAAATGCTGTCAACGCCCCTACTACAATTACTGTTAGTGGAGCACCAGGTCAACCAGGAACAGTCATTATCGAGACTCCTGTTGGGTCCGGTGGTCAAACCACCCGAGCGCCTGATGACCCTTTTACCATTTCTGCACCTGGGGGTCAGTATGTTACCATCTTCCGACCACACAGCGGTGAACCCATCACTGTCCCCATCACACTCACCCAACCAGGCCAGAACGGCCAGCCAGGAACCGTCATCATCGAGACGCCTATCCCGACTACTCCTGCTCCTGGTAGTGGACCAATCACCATCCCCGCCGGCGAGGGTGGCTCTTACGTGACTGTCTACAGACCTCACTCTGGCAGCTCCATTAATCAGCCTATCACGATCACCATTCCACCTAGCGGAGGTCAGCCTGGCACTGTCATCGTGGAGACACCTTTTACTACCCCCAAGGGTCAAAATGCCGTCACTTCAAACGAGCCAGGTGGGCAACAGATCACTATTCCTCCGAGCAAGAACAACCCTTATGTGACAATTTACCGACCTCATACTGGAGACCCCATTACTGTGCCTATCACTATTACTCAATCTCCATCGAACGGTCAACCTGGAACTATTATTATTGAGACTCCAGCTCCTGAACCTCAGACCGTCACTGAAGTTGAGACAGCGCCAGGTGCGACAGTGACTGTTCAGCCTAACAACCCTGGTGGATACACAACCATCTACCGCCCACACACTGGTGATCCGATTTCCGAGCCCATCACTGTCACCACTATTAGCGGTTCCAACGGTCAACCAGGAACCGTTATTATTGAGACACAAGGCCCGATCACTATTACACCTACTGGTAGTGGTGGCACTGCAACCATTTATACACCTGGCACGGGTGGAAGTACCACAGTCACAAAGACGGTTGTTGTGACTGCTTCGGGTGGTCAGTCAACCACTGCAGTTGTCATCGAGACTCCTCCCCCAGTGAAAGTCCAGCCCACTCAGTCTCAAGTCACAGGTTCTGATGGATTTGTCACAGTTACTGAGCAGTATTCTGGTACTAGTGTGATTACAGCCATTTTTACGACGACTGTAATTGCATCTGGAACAGGACCTGGAACCGTCTTCATCGAGACTCCTCCACCGGTCAAGTTTAACCCTACATCCGATGCTCCAGAATCAACCGTCACTGGCAATGATAACTATGTCACGGTGTTCAAGCCTTTCCCTGGCCCAGGCATCATCACTGCTCCTATCACTGTCACCGAGGCTACTCCTTCCGGCGGACAGCCCGGCACTGTTGTCATTCAGACCCCTGTTTCGGATAACCCTACAACTTCCCTGCCTCAGCCTAGTACGACGCAGGGAACTGATGGGTATGTCACCGTCTACCTTCCATTCCCTGGCCCGGGCGTGATTACTCAGCCCTACACTAGAACCCAGGCTCCGTCAGGTGGCAACCCTGGAACGGTGTTTATCACGACGCCTGCACCTCAGCCTGCAACTACTACTCCTTTGCCTGCGCCCAGCACTACGAACGGACCAGACGGTTATGTTACTGTCTTTCTTCCTTTCCCTGGCCCAGGTATCATCACGCAGTCCTACACACGAACACAGGCACCTTCGGGAGGGAACCCAGGAACCGTGTTTATCACGACCCCAGCGCCCCTTCCCCAGACCACTGCCCAGCAGAACCTACCAAGTACTACATCAGGTGTAGATGGTTATGTGACAGTTTTTATCCCTTATCCGGGACCGGGGCAGATTACTGCGCCTATTACCAGCACCCAGCCACCTGCAAATGGCCAGCCTGGTACTGTCTTTATCACCACGCCTGTACCCGCGTTTTCCACTCCCAAGCAAGCGAATGGATTAACGAGTACGTCAACAGGTACAGATGGGTATGTAACAGTGTTTGTTCCGTATCCTGGACCAGGTTCGATTACTGCCCCTATCACTAGTACGCAGGCGCCAGCAAATGGTCAACCAGGTACTGTCTTTATTACTACGCCTGCACTCGTATTCTCTACTCCCAACCAAGCGAATGGATTAACCAGCACTTCAACCGGCACCGACGGCTATGTAACTGTCTTTGTCCCTTACGCCGGCACTGGGTCCATCACTGCAGATATCACCAGCACTCAGCCACCTGCAAATGGCCAGCCTGGAACGGTTTACATTACAACTCCTGCGCCTGCATTTTCTACTCCCAAGCAAGCCAATGGGTTGACCAGCACCACAACTGGCACAGACGGTTATGTCACTGTTTTCATTCCTTACCCTGGCCCTGGGTCTATTACCGCAGCTATTACCAGCACTCAGCCACCTGCGAACGGTCAACCTGGAACTGTTTACATCACAACTCCTGCACCCATGAGCACTCCGGAACAGAAGGCCCCAAGCACATCCGCTGTAGATGATGGTTATGTGACAGTCTTCCTTCCTTTCCCAGGTCCAGGAACTATCACTGCTCCAATCACCAGCACTCAGCCTCCCTCGGGCGGTAACCCTGGAACTGTTTTTATCACAACACCTGTGCCTTCGACGTCTCAACAGGGTGTTCCCAACACTGCACAGGGTGATGGAGGATATGTCACAGTCTTCCTGCCATACACGGGCGCTGGCGTCATCACTGCACCTATCACTAGCACACAGGCGCCTTCTGGTGGTAATCCAGGCACTGTGTTCATTACGACACCAGGTTCCGGAACGGCGACACAGTCGCAGACCTCGGCACTGACCACGGATAACTATATCACCATCCAAACGCCATTCCCCGGACCTGGTGTAATTACGTCGCCTATCACCATTACCAAACCACCAGCTAATGGACAACCCGGAACTGTCCTTATCCAGACCCCGGCTCCAGCCAGCTCCAACGCCGATTCATACGTGACAGTCTACAGACCTTACCCAGGTCCTGGCACTATCACTGCGCCAATAACCCTGACCCAAGCTCCTGCTAATGGTCAGCCTGGTACTGTTTTCATTGAGACTCAGCCTACTAACGAGCCTACCTCTTCGCCTACGAGCGGTGATTCTGCTTCTCCGATTACCATTCCACCTGCGCCAACGGGATCATATGTGACTATCTTCAGGCCGTACCCCGGCCCTGGCCAGATATCGTCCGCTGTCACCTACACTCAAGCTCCTGTCTCTGGACAGCCCGGTACCGTCATCATCGAGACTCCTAACTCGGATGCACCTACTGCTACCCAGACTGGTCCAGTTACAGTTCCTACTGGTAGCAACAATCCATATGTTACCGTATACAGACCATACCCTGGTCCAGGCAACATTGATCAACCTCTCACTATCACATCTGTCACCGCCTCCGGTGATCAGCCAGGAACAATTGTTATCGAGACGCCAACTCCTGAAGTGAACACGAAGTTTGCACCATCTCCTACAACTTCGTCTCCGGTCACAATTCCGGCTGGTGATAATAACTATGTTACTGTCTACAGACCTCACACTGGGTCTCCAATCACAGCACCTGTTACTGTCACTACCATTGCACCCACGGGAGGACAGCCGGGTACTGTGATTATTGAGACTCCAGGACCCGAGTCCCAGCCATCGAGCACAGATAGTCCACCGGTGACCATTCCTCAAGGCCAAGATGGATATGTCACAGTGTACCAACCGTATCCTGGACCAGGCACTATTACTGAGCCTGTCACTGCATCTACAATTGCGCCAGGTAATGGTCAACCAGGTACAGTGGTTATTCAGACTCCTGCGCCTGCAGCTTCGACCTCCTCTACCAGTGAGCAGACCACCAGCGCTTCTGCTGTTACTATACCTGCCGATAATGGTGGCTACGTGACCGTATACAGACCCTTCCCCGGGCCTGGAACTATCACTGCGCCCCGCACTGTTGGCACAGTCGCTCCAACTTCCGGCAGGCCCGGTACAGTTATCATTGAGACGCCTGCTCCTCAAGCAACCGAAAACGAGAGTAGCTCGGCACAGGCTGTCAGTTCAACACAAGGCAATGATGGCTATGTAACAGTCTTCCAGCCTCACACTGGTACGGGCGTAATCGGAGAACCCATAACTGTCTCTACTATTCCGCCATCCAACGGCCAACCCGGAACCATTATCGTCGAGACACCTGTTGTAAAGAATGCCGGGTCAACAACTCAAACGGGCGACAACGCACCTGTCACTATCCCGCCCAGCCCTGAGAACACCTACCTGACGGTCTATAGACCACACACAGGTGCTAATCTCATTACGGCCCCAGTCACTGTGACCACCATACAGGGTGAGAATGGACAACCCGGCACGATCATTATCGAAACTCCTGCTGCTCAAGCTCCTTCATCAACTGACGATAGCCGTGGAGCGCCTGTCACTATTCCACCTGGACCTGAAAATTCTTACGTGACGGTTTACCGACCTCACACAGGCACGGACTCTATCACGGCTCCAGTGACCATGGCCACTATTCAAGGTGTCAATGGTCAGCCTGGAACTATCATTATCGAGACTCCCGAGCCAATGGCCCAGACTCCAATTTCGACTGGTGATGGTACGAAAGCCACTTTAACTGTGCCACCTGGTCCTGATGGCTCATACGCAACTGTCTACAGACCTTACACCGGGACTGAGGCTATTACAGCACCTATTACTAGCACTATTGAGGGCACGAATGGTCAGCCAGGAACTGTCATTATCGAGACCCCTACAGCTCGAGACAGCAATGCTGCAAGCACTGTTCTTCCTGGGCCTGGCAGTTCATATACGACAGTCTACAGACCTTACACAGGTACCGAGTCGATCACAACGCCTATCACTAGTACTATCGAGGGCACGAATGGTCAACCTGGCACCATTGTTATTGAGACTCCTGCACCATCAACCTTGGGCAGTAATGCTCCTACTACAGTTCCTCCCGGTCCTGATAGCTCATACGTAACAGTCTATAGACCTTACACAGGTACTGAGTCGATCACAGCGCCTATAACCAGTACTATCGAGGGCACGAATGGTCAACCTGGCACCATTGTCATTGAGACGGCCACATCAGCAGGATCAGATGCAAATGCCCCAAGCGCCGCCCCAGCCGGTCCTCATAGTACATATATCACAGTGTACCAACCCTATCCTGGACCAGGTAGGATTGACCAGCCTATTACGGTCACAACTGTTGAGCCCTCGAACGGTAACCCCGGCACTGTTATTATTCAGACTCCAGGTCTTGAGACAGGGGGCAAGCAAGGCGTTCCTCCAGTTACTGTGAATCCCGCACCAGGTGAACAGTACACTACTATTTACAGACCTCACACTGGTACTGGTGTCATCACTGCGCCTGTCACGATTACTACCATTGCGCCAGCAGGTGGCCAGCCAGGAACAGTCATTATTGAAACCCCAGAGCCTGAGACGCCTGGCCCTAACCCGACTGTTACTTTGACTCCTGGACCTAATGAGTCTTACGTGACGGTCTTCCAGCCTCACACCGGCACTGATGTTATTACTGGTCCTCTTGTCATTACTACTATTGCCCCTGCCAACGGTCAACCTGGTACTGTCATCATCGAAACTCCTGTCGCACCCGAGTCCACTTCGACCCCTCTTCCCGCTGAGTCCGCCACCGGTGCTCCTGAAGCTACTGCCACTTATGTTACGGTTTATCGCCCTCACATCGGACCAGAGAGGATAACAGCTCCGGTAACGATTTCTACAATCAAACCGAGTGGTGGGCAGCCTGGAACCGTCATAATTGAGACCCCTGATCAGGACCTGCCTCCTGTGACAACTTCTGTTGGTCCTGCTGCTTCTTACGTTACGGTCTACCAACCCCACACTGGAACAGAGAGGATCACCGATCCCGTCACTATTACCACTATTGAACCTGCAAACGGTCAGCCTGGTACAGTGATTATCGAGACACCGGGGCAGCAAGCGCCTCCTGTGACATCTACCCCTTCCCCCGCTTTGTACGTAACCATTTCTAGGCCTTACACGGGAACAGATCAGATCACAGAACCGATCATGACGACTATTCCTCCTCAAGGGGATCAGCCTGGTACAGTCATCTTTGAGACCCCCGGGCAAAAGGCTTTCCAGACGTCTGCCACTTCCCCACCATCGTATGTGACGGTTTCGAGGCCGTACGCTGGTACCGACCAGATCACGGCTCCCATCATCACTACTGTCTCTCCTCAAGGTGACCAACCTGGTACAGTAATTTATGAAACCCAAGCTCCTTTTGCGACTGTCTACCGGCCGTATACCGGAACTGAACAGATTACTGGGCCGGTGACTGTTTCAACTATTGCCCCGAACGGAGATCAGCCAGGCACAATTATCGTGGAGACACCGGGTGCTGGTCCTGCTGTCACCACCACGCCCCCTGCGCCATCATATGTGACGATCACCAATCCTTACACGGGAACGGAGAGGCTTACTGAGCCCACCACTTTGACCACTGTTTCTCCTCAAGGCGATCAGCCTGGCACAGTCATTGTCGAGACACAGCGTCCTTATATGACCATTTCGACCCTGTATACTGGTGTTGATACCATCACCGGTCCAGTTCCCCTTACTACGATTCCTCCTCAGGGCGACCAGCCTGGAACCGTCGTGATGGGAACGCTTGGATCTTATGTTACGATCACCACACCATACACTGGTACGGAACTGGTTTCTGGACCAAGGACCATCACCACTGTTCGTCCTCAAGGGGACCAGCCAGGTACTGTGATTGTCGAGACACCTCAATCCTACGTCACTACCACAGTTCCATACACTGGTATTGATCAGATCACTACACCAATCACTGCTACTACAATCCCTCCATCAGGAGACCGACCAGGCACTGTGGTTGTCCAAACACAAGCTCCTTTCGCTACGATCTATCGCCCCCACACTGGGCCTGATAGAATCACAGCCCCAGTGACTGTGTCTACCATTGCCCCTAATGGCGATCAGCCCGGTACTATTATAGTCGAGACACCTGGATCGGAGCCTCCTGTTACGACAACACCGCCTGCTCCTTCGTACACTACAGTCTATGAAGAATACACTGGCACTGGCGACATGACTGAGCCCAGTGCAAGAACCACTATTGAACCTCAAGGCGATCAGCCAGGCACAATCATCTTCGACACCCCTGGAGTTCGGGTTGTTTCCACCAGTGCTGCTCAAGCTTCCTACGCTACTGTCTACCGACCCCATACTGGCACGGACAGAATTACAGAGTCTGTCACAGTCACGACTGTTGCTCCTCAGGGCGGCCAGCCTGGCACTATTATAATTGAGACGCCTGGGTCCGAGCCTGCAATTACATCGACACCTGCTCCTCAACCCTCTTATATCACAGTCTACCAGCCTCACACTGGACCTGATAGCATCACAGAGCCTGTCACAGTCACGACTATTGCCCCCCAGGGCGATCAGCCCGGTACTGTTATTATTGAGACACCTGGATCAGAACCTGCTAGGACAACCGGCCCTGCCGCTCAGCCTTCCTACGTCACAGTCTATCAGCCTCACACTGGTCCAAACAGAATTACAGAGCCTGCCACTATCACAACTATTGCCCCTCAGGATGATAAGCCAGGTACTGTTATCATCGAGACCCCGGGTTCAGAGCCACCCATCACCTCAGGCCCTGCTGCGGAGCCTTCTTACGTCACGATCTACCAACCCCATACTGGAGCTGATCAAATCACGGCTCCGGTCACAGTCATAACGATTGAGCCTCAAGGAACCCAACCTGGCACCGTGATTATCGAGAGACCTGGTTCTGCACCACCTCTCACTACAGGACCACCACCACCAGCCCCTGAGCCCTCATATGTTACAGTCTATCGACCTCACACAGGCACAGGTCAAATCACAGCACCTGTTACGATAACAACAATCGAGCCTCAAGGTGACCAACCTGGTACTATCATCATCGAGACCCCAGGTTCTGAACCACCTGTCACTTCAGGCCCTGCTGCAGAGCCTTCCTATGTTACGGTATTCAGACCTCATACGGGTATTGACACCATTACTGCTCCTGTTACCATCACGACAATCCAGCCTCAGGGTGATCAACCTGGTACCGTCATCATCGAGACCCCTGGCTCTCAAGCACCTGTCACATCACGGCCTGTATCGGAGCCTTCTTATATTACTGTGTTCCGACCTCATACGGGTATTGACACCATCACTGCTCCCGTTACCATCACGACTATCGAGTCACAAGGAGATCAACCAGGTACTGTGATCATTGAAACGCCAGGGTCAGGCGAGCCTGTTACCTCAGCCCCTGGTCGTTACACAACTATCTATGAGCCACATACTGGTACAGGCGAATTCACTGGTGAGGTCACTCGGACTATCGCTCCTCCCGAAGGCGACCGACCCGGCACTGTTGTCATTGAGACTTCGGGATCAGGACCTACCGCAGCTCCTGGCCGCTACACAACCATATACGAGCCCCATACAGGCACCGATGAGTTCACGGGCGAGGCCACCCGAACTATCGCACCTCCTGAAGGCGAACGACCTGGCACTGTTGTCGTTGAAACATCGTCAAGACCTGGTTCAGATTCTGGTCGCTATACCACTATCTACGAACCCCATGCAGGCACTGGCGAGTTTACTGGCGAGGTCACCCGAACCGTCGCTTCTCCCCAAGGTGATCAACCCGGCACTGTTGTCATTGAAACACCAAGAACGGGAACCTCAGAACTTGCAACATACACCACCATTTACGAGCCTCACACAGGTACTGGAGAGTTTACAGGCGAAGTTACCCGAACTGTTGCTACCCCTCACGATGGCCAACCTGGAACTGTTGTGATTGAAACGTCAGCAGGACCCAGTCCTGCTCCTGGTCTTTACACTACTGTCTATGAGCCTCACACAGGTACTGGAGAGTTTACAGGCGAAGTCACACGAACTATTGCCTCTCCTCATGATGGCCAGCCTGGTACTGTAGTTGTTGAAACCCCTGGACCACAAACAGCAAACAAGGGAGCAAACCCTCCCATGACTATTCCTGCTGGAGACGACAATTATGTCACTGTTTTCAGACCTTACACAGGGACACCTCAGATTACAGCGCCCTCAACGGCAACCACCATCGCGCCATCTAATGGTCAACCTGGTACTGTCATTATCGAGACTCCAGTGCCCGAAACTACTGCCAGCAGCGACATGGGCAATCCTCCCGTAACTCTTCCTGCCGGGGACGACAAATACGTCACAGTCTTCAGACCTCATACTGGTACCGATGTGATAACCGCTCCCGTCACTGTCACCACCATCACTCCCTCAGATGGGCAGCCCGGTACAGTCATCATCGAGACCCCGGAACCGATCACCCAAGCTGCAACCACCATGTCTGGCACGCAAGATGTGTTTGTGACTATTTACAGGCCATACACAGGCACGGAACAAATTACAGCGCCCGTAACTGTCACAACAATTGTCCCAGTTTCTGGAACAGGCACTGTGATCATTGAGACTCTTGCACCCCAAACTGCTAGCACCGTATACGTAACTATTTACAGGCCATACACTGGTACAGCAAGAATCACAGAGCCTACCACGGTCACAACCATTGCCCCAGTGTCTGGTACTGGAACGGTTATCGTCGAGACTCCGACTCCAGAACCTACAGTCAACAGTCAACCGGCCACAGCCTCTGCCATCACTATCCCGTCAAATGATGAGAATCGCAATGTGACCGTCATCAGACCTTACCCTGGCCCAGGATCGGTTACAGCTCCCGTCACTAGATATGTGCCTCCTACTGCGGCAGGCGAACCTGGAACTGTTATCATCGAAACCCCTGTCGAGCAGTCGTCTACAGAAGCTCAGCCTCAGAGCCAGCCAACATCTGCTCCCGCCGTTACCATCCCCCATAGTGATGGAAGTCCCAATATCACTGTCGTCCGCGAGTACCCTGGCCCAGGTGTGATTACGGCTCCTGTCACTTCTTACGAGCCACCAAGGACACCAGGTCAACCTGGAACCGTTATAATCGAGACCCCAGCTCCAGCTCCCAACACAATGTCAGACCCCGTCGAGACAATGCCGGGCCAAGCCAATACTGTGTCGTCAGGCTCAGCTGGTACTAAAGTCACTTTCTACACTTTGGCACTACCAGGTGTGAAGACTCCTATCACTAGCTACGCACCCCCGCAAACACCAGGTCAGACCGGAACTGTTTTCATTCAGACAGTTGCTTCTGAACCCGGAATGAGTGCCGGCAACGAAAGGAATGTGACCATTATGACTGATGGTTCAGCGTCTCTCACGGCACCTTATACCAGATACGAACCTCCTGGCACTCCAGGAGATCCTGGAACTGTTATCATCGAAACTCCACCTGTAAGATCTCCTGAGACAACTTCAGACTCAGCAGTTACTATTCCTGCCCATTCTGGTAGCCCCAATGTTACTGTGATCAGAGGTGGTCCAGGCAAGGAGGCTTCCACCATCTACATTCCTCCAACTGGTACTGAACCGGGGACAATCATCATTGAGACACCTACTGATGTAGCCACGACCTCGGAGGAGAAGACATCTGGGGATCAGACGACTAGTGAGGCGCCAGCTGTAACCCTTCCTCCTAGCTCCAACAGCCCCAACGTCACTGTCATCCGACCTTATCCTGGACCCGGTTCAATTACAGAGCCTGTTACCAAATATGTCCCACCTACCGCTGCTGGCGAGCCTGGGACTGTCATTATCGAAACTCAGTCCTCGGCCAGTTCGGCTCCAACGTCGGCGAACCCAGAGATTACTTTGCCTCCGAGTTCCCAAAGCCCCAACGTCACTGTCATCCGACCTTATCCTGGACCCGATTCAATTACAGAGCCTGTTACCAAATATGTCCCACCTACCGCTGCTGGCGAGCCTGGGACTGTCATCATTGAGACACAGACAACTGACACGTCTACTGAGCTTTTGAAGACTTCCCCTGATACCCCGGCAACGAGCAGTCCTTCTGGAATCACGATTCCACCCCATTCTGGAAGTCCTAACGCCACCGTATTCAGGCCATATACTGGTCCTGGCACGATTGAGACTCCTATCACAAGCTACATCCCACCTGCCAATCCTGGGGAGCCAGGTACTGTTGTTATCGAGACGCCTGTTTCCCAATCGGACAGTTCTTCTCAATCAGAGGCAGGGTCCACCTCTGGTCCCGCCTCGAACGCAGCAGTACTCACTAGTGGCGGCAACACAACACCTTTCTCGTCTCCTTCCAGCAACCCTGACGCTCTGACGATCACGCCAAGCGATTCAAGGGAGGACGTGACTGTCGTTGAGCCAAACACCAAGTTTGCGGGTGCCACTGAGAACGTCACCCAGATTGTACCTCCTTCAGGAACAGCCCCTGGAACGAAGATCATCTACACGCCTGTGAACACGCCTGGACAGTCGTCTGTGAACGTCGCAGACACAGACTCTTATGTCACGATCAGCGCAACCGTCACAATTCCTGGAGACCCCTCCACCCGAACCGGTGTAAATTCAAACGCTGGAAGTGATGCCGGTACTACAGGTGCAGAGACTAACGTCATTATCATCCCACCTAGTGGTACTGAGCCCGGGACTGTTCTTTCTCAGACCAGTGTTTATCTGGACCAGACTTTGGCCCAGCACGGGAATATTACGATTACGCGAGCAGCACCCGCTGGTATCACTACTCCTTTCACCACCTATTCGCCCCCCGCGCAGTCGAGTGATAAGGGAACTGTCGTCGTTGAGATTCCTGATTACAACGTCACGACTACCAGAGCGGGCCCTCCTGGAGTCACAACTACTTTAACATCATACTCGCCCCCTGCTTCTCCAGGTGAGCCGGGAATGGTAATCATAGAGACACCTGATTATAACGTTACTGTTACCCGCCAAGCTCCAGCATCCGTTACGAGCGCTCGAACAACTTATGCCCCTCCAGGTACCCTAGGTGATCCGGGTACTGTTATCGTTGAAACGCCTAACAATGATTATAACGTCACAATCACCCGTGGAGCATCTATCACGGCACCTTTTACTACATATTCGCCTCCGGGTTCTTCAGGTGATCCGGGTACAGTCATAGTCGAAACTCCCGATTATAATGTCACTGTCACAACACAGGCTCCCAGTTCTATTACGAGCGTCCGCACCAAATATGTTCCTCCTGCCTCCGCTGGCGATCCCGGTACTGTGGTTGTTGAAACACCTAACAACGACTATAATGTTACGGTCACCAGAGCTGCCCCAGCTTCTGTCACCAAACTTCATACGACATACGCTCCCCCAGGCGCTCCCGGCGATCCAGGCACTGTATTTGTCGAGACACCTGACTACAATGTTACTGTCACTCGAGGTGCCTCAGTCACAGCGCCCTACACAACATACTCGCCTCCTGCTACACCCGGAGATCCAGGCACTGTCATCGTTGCAACACCTGACTATAACGTTACAGTCACGACGGAAGCACCAAGAACCGTCACTACATTGCGTTCAACATATGTTCCTCCCGGAAAGTATGGAGATCCCGGTACTGTCATTATCGAGACACCAATTGGTCCTTACAACGTAACCACCACGCGTGGTGCCTCGATCACGGCACCGCTTACGACTTACTCTCCCCCGGGCTCCCCAGGCGATCCAGGAACTGTAATTGTAGAGACACCTGATTATAACGTCACAATTACACGACAAGGACCGAAGACGGCAACAGCTGTGTTCTCGACTTACTCACCACCTGGGAATCCTGGTGATCCGGGTACAGTTATTGTCGAGACTCCTGCCGCTGCCTACAACGTCACTACCACCCGGGGTGCTTCAACAATCACGACACCGTTCACAACATACTTGCGTCCAGGCCAACCTGGCGACCCTGGCACCGTCCTTGTTGAGACGCCTGATTACAATGTCACAATCACAAGAGAGGGCCCCAAGTCAGTAACATCTTTGGTCTCTATCTACTCGCCGCCCGGAAGCCCTGGCGATCCTGGCACAGTTATTATTGAGACACCGATGGGCGCATACAACATTACAACGACTCGAGGTGCTTCTTCAGTGACGGCCCCGTTTACAACTTACATGCCGCCGGGACAGCCGGGCGATCCCGGTACCGTTTTGGTCGAGACTCCAGAGTACAACGTCACAATCACCAGCCAGGCCACCGACTCCGTTTCGGACACTATTACGAGGTACAACCCGCCAGCTTCTCCAGGTGACCCAGGTACCGTGGCGATTATCATGCCTAACCAAAAGGCTGCATCAACTTCGCCGAACCCATCTATCACCGACGCACCTGGGCAGAATGTTACCGTCTATCGACCTGGATCAAGGACGCTCACTGGGCCCGTTACATCGTACATCCCCCCTACGAGCCCTGGAGAAAATGGTACAGTAATTATCGAGACACCTGGTCCTGCCACATCTTTCAACATCACAACCACTCAAACAGTCAGCACCATCACTGCGATATACACAACCTACTTGCCAGCTGGTGCCCAAGACGATCCCGGTACTATACTCGTTGGCGTCCCTCCCTCTCGCAATGTCACAATCACCAAGGACGATGCTACTATTACAGCACCATATACAACTTACTCACCGCCAGGTAATGCTGGTGATCCGGGTACAGTTATTATTGGTATGCCTGCCGACCGTAATGTGTCCATCACGTCTATCGTAAACACTCGAACTGCCCCTTACACAACATACATGCCACCAGGCAACCGTGGGGATCCTGGCACTGTTGTGGTCGAACTGCCTCCTGATTCGAATGTAACGACAACCAAGACAGTCAGCGACCGGACTGCTGTTTACACCACCTACTCAGCACCTGCTAACAGAGGTGACCCTGGTACTGTTATCATCGAAGTACCTCCTGGGCATAACGTAACAGTTACACAAGTCGATAGCTCTATTACCTCTCCTTATACAAGCTACTCGTCACCTGCTAAGCAAGGAGATCCTGGTACAGTTTTCATCGGGCTGCCCGCTGATTCTAATGTGACGATCACAACTGAAGTCGCAACTCGAACTTCCCCTTACACGACATACTCACCTCCAGCTCAACAAGGCGACCCTGGCACGGTTATTGTGGAGTTGCCTCCGGACAGGAACACCACGATTACAACAGAGGTAGCCAGTCGCACCAAGCCGTTCACCACTTATTTGTCCCCAGCTAGCAAGGGAGATCCAGGTACTATTATCGTGGAGATGCCACCTGACAGAAATGTTACTATCACGACTGAGGCTGCCAGCATTACTGCTCCTTATACTAGTTACGTTTCGCCTGGAACTCAAGGCGATCCTGGTACTGTTATTATTGGTATGCCACCGGACAGAAATGTCACTATTACAACCGAAGTCCCAACCCGCACCAAGCCATATACTACATTTGCAACCCCTGCCAACAAGGGAGACCCAGGTACCGTCATCGTGGAGATGCCACCTGACACAAATGTTACTATCACGACTGAGGCTGCCAGCATTACTGCTCCTTATACTAGTTACGTTTCGCCTGGAACCCAAGGCGATCCTGGTACTGTTATTATTGGTATGCCGCCAGACAGAAATGTCACTATTACAACCGAAGTCCCTGCTCGCACTGCCCCCTATACGACATTCTCTGCCCCTGGCGCAAGAGGTGATCCAGGCACTGTCATTATCGAATTGCCTTCTGATCGTAACGTCACTATCACCACAGAGATTGCTGGTCGTACTGCTCCTTATACTACCTTTGCTTCCCCTGCCACCAAGGGTTACCCAGGCACGGTCATTATCGAGTTACCTCCTGACCGTAATGTCACCACTACGGAGCAAGTACCTACACTGACACAGGCTTATACTACTTATTCTCCCCCAGGAAGCCAGGGCGACCCGGGTACAGTAATTGTGCGACTTCCACCTGACAGGAATGTCACTACGACGACTGTAATCGATACACTCACAGCAGCCTCTACTGTCTATTCTGCACCGGCCAACAGAGGTGACCCAGGCACCATTATCATCGAAATACCCCCAGCCAGGAACGTCACCACGACTGAGGTTGTTAACAGTATTACTCGAGCCACTACAACCTATGCGCCACCCGCCAATCAAGGGGACCCCGGTACTGTCATCGTACAGGAACCCCCTGAGACAAACACAACCATTGTCGAAGTCATTTCTACAATTACTCGTCCAGCTACGAGGTTTGTGACCCCTGGTACCAAGGGTGATCCAGGCACTGTATATATCGACGTACCACCAAACCATAACGTTACGATCACTACGACGGTCAGCACCATCACTCGCCCAAGCACAACCTTTGCACCTGGCGCGACGGAAGGGGATGCAGGCACAGTGCTTGTTGAGATGCCTCCGGAGTACAACGTCACGACAACCCAGACTGTACAGACCATCAGCAGGCCAGTTACTCGCTACTCATCTCCTGCTGAGACTGGCGACCCTGGCACTGTATATCTCGATCTGCCGCCAGAGTACAATGTTACTGTCACGACAACGATCTACAGCATTACACGCCAAAGCACAACATTTGCTGCAGGTGCAACGCAAGGAGATCCAGGCACTGTTATCATTGAGATGCCCCCCGAGTACAATGTCACGACAACCCAGACCGTACAGACTATCAGCAGGCCAGTCACTCGTTACTCTGAGCCAGGTGAAGTCGGGGATCCAGGCACGATATACATCGATCTCCCGCCAGAGTACAATGTCACTGTCACGACAACAGTCCCTACAATCACAAGACAATCTACAACATTTGCTCCCGCTGCTCAACGAGGCGACCCCGGTACAATCATTATTGAGATACCGCCAGACACTAATACTACAACAACCCAAACGATTCAGACAATTACCCGACCAGTCACAAGGTACTCGAAGCCAGGTGAAGTTGGCGATCCCGGCACAGTCTACGTTGATTTGCCGCCAGAGTATAACGTAACAACAACTACCACTGTTCCCACAATGACAAGACCTTCAACTACCTTTGTCCCAGCTAGCGTTCAGGGCGATGCTGGCACTATCCTTGTCCAGGTACCTCCAGACACAAATGTCACAACAACTCAAACGGTGTCAACGATCAGCAGGCCCGTTACTAGATATTCCACTCCCGGTACGGTCGGAGACCCTGGCACTGTGTACATTGATCTTCCGCCAGAATACAATGTTACCAGAACCACAACCGTCGCAACTATCACCAGGGCATCAACCACATTTGCCCCAGCTGATATGCAGGGCGATCCTGGAACTGTTATTGTTCAACTTCCTCCGGATTACAATGTCACTACTACGGAGACTGTCAGCACTATCAGCCGGGTTAGAACTACATACAATCCAGCTGGTACGCAGGGCGACCCGAACACCGTACTGGTGCAGGTTCCTGTCGACTATAACGTCACAACAACCGAAACAGTGAGCACTATTAGCCGAGTCAGGACCACATACAACCCAGCTGGTACACAAGGCGACCCGGGAACTGTGCTTGTTGAAGTCCCAGTCGACTATAATGTTACAACGACCGAAACAGTCAGCACCATCAGCCGAGCCAGAACCACATACAACCCAGCTGGTACGCAGGGCGACCCGAACACGGTACTTGTACAGGTTCCTGTCGACTATAACGTCACAACAACCGAAACAGTGAGCACTATTAGCCGAGTCAGGACCACATACAACCCAGCTGGTACACAAGGTGACCCAGGAACTGTGCTTGTTCAAGTTCCACCCAACGACCCTACAGTACCAACATCATTCCAAGCCCCTGGCGGGAAGCTTGCCTCATCATTGGGTATCAGCGACTCGTCACCTCCCTTGAGCGACCCTTCAGCCAGTCTTCCAACTGGTTCTCTTCCAACCGGTTCACTGTCAGCACCTTCAGCTGGTCTCCCCAGCGGTCCTTCGGCCAGTCTTCCAACTGGTTCTCTTCCAACCAGTTCACTATCAGTGCCTTCGGCCGGTCTCCCTAGCGGTCCTTCGGCCAGTCTTCCAACCGGTTCACTGTCAGCACCTTCAGCTGGTCTCCCCAGCGGTCCTTCGGCCAGTCTTCCAACTGGTTCTCTTCCAACTGACTCTCAACTATCAGCACCTTCAGTTGGTATTTCAGCTGGACTCTCGACCGGTATACCGTCCGCTTCAACTGGCGTTCCAGCAACCGCCTTTGACCCCCCTGGCGGAAAATTTGCATCCTCATCAGACGTCAGTGGCCTATCGGTTCCTTCAGCCAGTCTCCCAACTGGCTCTCAACTATCCGCACCTTCGGTCGGTCTCCCAAGTGGTCTTTCAGCCGGTCTTCCGACTGGTTCGTTATCAGCGCCTTCAGCTAGTCTCCCAACTGGCTCTCAACTTTCAGCGCCTTCAGTCGGTCTCTCCTCAGCGTCACTTGTTTCATCTGGCGGTTTAGGAACGGCCTTTGAGCCCCCTGGTGGGAAGCTTGCGTCCTCATTAGGGGTTAGTGGTCTATCGGCGTCAACTACTGGCATCCCATCAGTATCAGGTATGCTCTCAGGCTCTCAAATATCTGTGCCTTCTGCCAGCCTGCCTTCCGCCAATCTACCTTCCGCTGGCCTATCTTCTGCACTTTCTGTCAGTGCGCCTGCAGCTGGTCTTCCTTCTACCAGCCTTGCATCTGTACCATCGGTCGGTGTCCCCTCGGTTGGTGTGCCTTCTGCCAGCCTTCCTTCTGCCAGCATTTCATCTGTACCAGCCGTTGGTGTCCCCTCGGTTGGTGTGCCTTCTGCCAGCCTTCCTTCTACCAGCCTTGCATCTGTACCATCGGTCGGTGTCCCCTCGGTTGGTGTGCCTTCTGCCAGCCTTCCTTCTGCCAGCGTCGCATCTGTACCAGCCGTTGGTATCCCCTCAGTTAGTGTGCCTTCTGCTAGTCTTTCATCTGTACCAGCCGTTGGTGTTCCCTCGGCTAGTCTTCCTTCTGCCAACTTTCCTTCGATATCATCCACCACAGTGCCATCGGTACCAGTAGTGAGCGTTTCTTCGGCAATCGTATCGACGGCACCTACCTTGTCTACTTCCTCGACTGTACAAGCGTCTGTAGTGGCATCTAGTACCAGCAGCAAGTATCCTCAGGCGTCTTTCGGCCCAACCTTTGACTGCGACGGTTATGGATATGTCATTTCAACCCTTCTCGGCAACACTCTTACCAAGGTTAACCTTATTGATGGAACTCGAACCACGGTGGCGACTGGAATCGGCCCCGGTGGTAGTCTCCTCAACGTCGCCGGCGTGGCAGGCGCAATCAACGGTATTGGTTTTAACAAGCTTGACGGTTACATATATGGTGTCGTCAACCAAGGTCTTGTCTCGGGAGTTCTTTGTGGTCTTCTCGGGTGTGCTCAATCCCAGCTTATTCGTATCGCCAAGAACGGTGGCTACGAGACACTGAAGCTTACTATCCCTTCCAACATGATCGATATGGGCGACGTTGATGAGCAAGGGCGATTTTGGGTCTCAGAAAATGGAAAGAAGTGGTGGTGCATTGATGTTAACCCTGCTTCTTCTACATTCGGCAAACTACTCAACAGTGGTACTTCTGCTACTGATATCATCTCTGGGGTGGGCGACTGGGCTTACGTCCCTGGCGGAGGTGACTATCTTTATGCTATACAGGCATCAGTCATCGAGTCAGGTCTTCTTCGCACTAACATCGTCCGATGGTCGCGCACAACATATACCTGGTCGCGTTATCAATCCTACCAAAACTTTGTTCTTACAAGCCTGAACTTGGTTTGGGGTGCTGTCATGGCAGGACCGGGTGGTACGCTCTACGGTCAAGAGAACCTTCTCGGTCAGACGTGGAAGTTTACCTTGGGTAACACGGCGAATCCTACGGCTATACCGGGTGGTTCTATCGCCAACTTACAAGGAGACGGCGCCAGGTGCATTGATGCAACGATTTCCTTCCCACCGTTCACCTGCGACGGGAAAGCCTATGTGGTCTCGACCCTCATTGGCAACACTCTTCAGTCTGTTAATATCAACGACGGCACCCGCGCCACGGTCGCCAATAACATCGGACCGGGTGGTGCAATTGACGGTATCGGATACAATAAACTTGACAACTATATCTACGGTGTTGTTAATCAAGGTCTTGTTACTGGGGTCGTTACTACCGTCCTTGGCGGCGCGCAGTCCCAGATTATCCGCATTGCCTCAGACGGGCAGTATCAGACTTTATCTGTTACTGTTCCTTCAAACACTATTACCATGGGTGATGTCGATGACCAGGGACTCCTCTGGCTTTCCGAAAGTGGCAAGAGATGGTGGTGTATCGATGTCAACCCCAACTCCCCTACAGCCAACAAGATGATTGCTAATGGCACATCGGCTATTGATATTATTTCTGGCGTAGGTGATTGGGCATTTGTTCCAGGTGGTGGTGATTATCTCTATGCTGTGCAGGCCTCGATTATTGAATCAGGCCTGATGCGTACAAACATTGTTCGCTGGTCGCGTACAACGCGGACTTGGGAACGATATCAGTCATACCCTAACCTCATACTTACAAGCCTCAATCTTGTTTGGGGCGCAGTTTGGGCAGGCCCAGGTGGTACTCTATATGCACAGGAGAATCTCCTTGGCCAGACATGGAAGTTCACCCTAGGAAGCAGTGCTAATCCTGTCGCCATTGCCGGTGGTGCCATCGCCAACTTGCAGGGGGATGGTGCAAGATGTATTGGACAGGATCCTGCGATCACTATTCAGCAACAGGCCACCACCACTTCACAGCAACTGCCTAGCATCACCGTTACCTCAACAGTCACGGTCCCACAGTTGACCCAAGTGATCACCTCTCTCGCGCTTCCTGGTGTTTTGGGTGGTCCGGCTACCTTACTTGTGCAGGTACCTCCCAAATCTACAGTAACTACAACACAGACGGTCAGCACTATTACTCGTGCTACCACAATCTCCATGACTGCCACAAACTTGGGTGCTCCTGATACGGTCCTTATTCAGTATCCCCCCAAGTCAACAGTAACAACAACTCAAACGGGGGTCAGCACTATTGCCCGTGCCACTACGCTCTCGATGGCCGCGGCAGACCCGAACAGTCCCGATACGGTCCTTATTCAGTATCCCCCCAAGTCAACAGTAACAACAACTCAAACGGGGGTCAGCACTATTACCCGTGCCACTACGCTCTCAATGACTGCAGCAGACCCGAACAGTCCAAATACGGTCCTTATTCAGTACCCGCCCAAATCTACGGTGACGACAACACAAACCGTTAGCACTATCACTCGTGCCACCACAGTCTCTATGACAGCAACAGATCCAGGTACTCCTGACACAGTTCTCGTTCAGTTCCCCATTCCTTACAACGTCACCATCACCACAGCTGGTCCTACCACGCTGACTGCCACATCTACTACGTACTCGCCACCTGGCACGCCTGGTGATCCTGGTACCGTTATCGTTCAACGACCGCCTGTCACAGTCTCTACAATTGGTTCCAGTGCTTACACCACCTACAACCCTCCTGGCGCCAGCGGCGATCCTGGTACTGTGGTCATCGCGACAACAACTATTCCTGCTGCTCCGTCCTACACTAGTTCCGGCCCTCAATTCAGTTGCGATGTTTATGGTTATCTTATGCAGAAGACGGCCCTTTACCGAGTTGAGATTACCAGTGGCAAGACAACTCTCATCAACGCCAACGTCGGAGATGGTGGTTGGATCAACGGTATTGGTTACAACCGATTCGACAACTACATCTACGGTATGCACCAAGACAGTACTGGTACCCAACTCATCCGTATCGGCGGTGATGGTACTTCCACTTTGCTCGCCGCCCGTACCAGTGACCGCAACATCAACATGGGTGATATCGATAACCAGGGTCGCTTCTGGGTCTCCAACAACGGAGGTGCATGGTGGACCATCGATCTCATGCCTGGATCGGCTACTTATGGCAAAATCATTATGAGTGGCACTGCTACAACCCCGAACTCTTTCAAGTCGGCCGATTGGGCCTTCGTCCCAGGAGGAGGCGACTTTATGTATTCCGTCATGTATAACAGCGATGGCTCAGCATCCACTCTATGTCGTTTCAGCCGTACATCATACACATGGACGTCGATCAAGACATACGGCGCCGTGGCTGGTACCAACGTCTGGGGAGCCCTCTACGCCTCTGCCGATGGTTCCCTCTACGGTTCGGAGAACACCAGTGGACAGATCTTCCAATTCCCCGTCGCGCCAACGGTCGGCAACCCCAAGTTCATCGCAACAGGCCCAGTATCCTCATGGAATGATGGTGCCAGATGTATTGACAGTCAAAACCTGTCCAAGTAATAGGACATCGATTCCTATGACTTTTTCTATGTATACACCCACCACAGTCAGACGCTCCCTGTCTAAGACTAAAAGGGTTTTTACCCTTACATCCTCTGTTTTCCTATGTTCCCGACAGTCAAGCACTCTCGCGTCAAGAACACGAGTGTTATGACACCTGATTTCTTTCCTATGTATAGCGACAGTCAGACTCTCGATGTATATAACTGAGAGGGTCTTGACCCTGAGTCCTTTCCTATGTCTGTATATTTTGTATAATTAGTTTGTTACCATCGAGATTGTCATAATGTTTTTGTACAGAAATTGATTACATATGTTTTGTTCAACTTTTCACCCATTGCAAAGTGACTCATGCCTCCTCATTCCTTTCCGTGCTGTGTTCTATCTCAGGCAAATAGCCCCGCCGAATACAATCAATGGCCCTGCTAGCCTCCACTGAGCTTCGTCCTGTGCCTATGCCTTCCTCAGTCCATCATCGTAAAGGTCAAGAACTCAAGAACTCATCATATACCGAAAGAGCACCGATAATCTCTACTAAAAGATGGCCTGGAGTTTGATATTGGTTAGTTGCTTACTCCATCCATTTAATTTACTTCTATTGCTGATGCGTGTCGTAGCTCCGGCTTCCAATGCAACTCGATGTTCAGCAATGAGCAGAATACCTGGGGAACGTCTACACCGACGGCCAAACTATCCAAGGACTCCAGACGTCCCCTTATTGCTTACCTCGCCTTGTTGACATTACTCATAGTCCATCCAGTACCCGTGTGGTGTTTGAACTAATATCTAGATAGAAGATCAGCTAGCATTCGCAAGGTGCAGTTATTCCGATCCTACTGCTTACAGATGCTCCACAGTTGTTCGTAATGTCGCTTTATTTCCTTTTCTGCCTTGTCTTCTCAATAAGGAATTGTTTTTGTTCTTCTTCATCTTCTTTCTTTCTCTTCTTTTTCTCTTACGAAACGTAAGTTATAAAAAGAATAGCGTGAGTAGAGTGAAAGAGGTCAGATAGACAAAAGACATTCACTCGAGACTGATATGACTTCGTCCTTTATCTTTTGCCAGATAGGAAACGCTAATTGATGCCAACTTCTCAAACATCCAGTCTTCTACACTATTGATCAGCCAAAACACATTTCGGAGTTCACTAATGTGTGAAGCTTGCCTTGGGATATCTGAAAATGTCCTTGGTATTTCACGAAGTACGCAATACGTTTACCACATCTTTGAAAGCAGTTCTATTCAACAATTCACTACAACAATCTCGAAATACATTTCAGCCTGCGTCAATCTTTCCATTCCTAAAGTCTGCCCACGAATGTCTCCTATGGTATCTCTTTTTGATCGCTCTATACGTTTATGGAGTTTCCAATACAAAAAGGGGTTGTTAAGACTGTTAACAGCTCAGTGAGGTTAGTGTTATCTGGTATGATATTCCCCTAGGGATTAGATGTATGATATTGGCAATGATGAGGAGATGAGTTGCAGCACGCTCCTGGGCCTATCTAAACTCGACACTCCAATACTTTACAGTTGTGGATTTATGGATCGTGCTCCTCTGCCTTTTGACATTCTGGTAGTGAGGCCCAGGTTGAGTAAGAGTTGTTCAGACGTTCAGTGGAAGAATGAAAGGTTCAAAATTTGTCCTTGACATGTGTAGCATCTTCAATCTCAGCTGGGTCACGTTGTGGCCGGTTCTTCACTGCCCAATCCAAAGTGCCATGTGGACTATCTTGCGGTGTTACAAAGACCAACGTCTACCCTTGGTATGTCCTTTAGCCATGCGACTGGATCCATTCAAGCTCAATATTATGTCAAGCATGAAGGATGATCAGACAACATGTGCGTCTGGGCTGTTTCGTATTCTTGTCGATGGAACTATGACTCACCTAAGAGATTCCGTCGGTGCTTTTCTCTCGCATTGTGCCGCTACATGACGAATGGTTTTCAAATGCAGTGGTTCGTCACTATCCTGATAATACAACCCGACGACAGGTCTCCCCCTGGCAACATCCCTGACTCTGGTCTTTCCTATTAGAATCCGACAAGTGTCTTCATCCAGATGATGAAAGGATTGCCACGATAGATCTGATCTTGGCTAGCTTGACCCTCGTGCTTGTCTCCATCAGCTGCGCAACGTTTCCAGCCACATCTATATTGTGTTCCCTGTCAGACCAGTAAGCTATCGTCTTACTAGATTCCTGGATAGTTAGTTGCCTGAGATGCACCCACTTTAGGCATCTCATCAGCCATTGTCCAAGGGTTCGTTCTCTGAGCCTAACCCGCCACAACATTGAAATTGTCAACAGCATCTCATGCTATGACGGGCAGGGGGTGGTAGAAAACCTAGCCTCCAAGTGGTATTTCCAAGAAGTAATCATATGGGACCAGATGTGGAATGGCATGAGCTGGCTTATTGGTTTTGTCTGTCGATGCCATCAAGCCGGAGTTTCTGAACCCCTGGATAGTTACCCACACATCTCGAAGTGCAAGAGCAATATCATAAGACGCCTCGACCTCAGCGTATCTAGGAGCTATAGCTCCGAGAAACGTCAGGGATCCGCGCTCGATGTATGTGACGAGGTCGAAAAGGCGAGAAAGGAGATTGGAATTTTGCAGATTTTGGTACCGAAGAGCTGACCCTGTGGAGTCCTGAAACAATATGATAGATATTAGATAGAATATTGGGGTTCAGCAGCAGCTGGACAGACGAGAGAGGCGAGTGACGTTGCGTGTACGCACGCAAGTATATCCTATTCGAGAACCGCGTATGGATGCGAGCATACACATAAAGCAAAGATGGCCGGCTCTATGCTCATCATGGGATGGTTGGTAGTTCAAGATAGGCAGGGGTTAAGCATCGAAGCCAGAAGTGGCTATATGACGATAGGCTGTGGACTGGTTGGTTGGAACAGCTGAGTTTGAACAACACTTATGCCAAGACTAGGTTTCGAGTATAACACACAGTAAGTACCTACGTATGCAAGTAGTCGCTGTCCCGATGTTATTTGATGGAATGATGAAAGACGGTGCACGAGAAGTCTAGAATATTCGCGTGCATAGAATCTTCTAGCAAGCGAGGGACATTTGGCGATGATGACGTCAATGAGGCAATTCAGAACTATCACCAAATTGATTGCCGATGACACCTCGGCAAAGGATAGTGAAACACAGTGTGAATATTGAAACGAACAATTTTGCAAAGTCCATGGACCGGGACTTCGCAGCTGTGACGTGATTACCTCTGATCCTTTTCTTTTTCTTAGTTCTCTTATTTTCCCCTCCTTCCTGGTCAGTCAATAGTTTAACCCCGAGGAACCGGAGGTTGCTCCGGTTTGTTTGTCTCGGCGCTTGATTGGACTCAGACGGGTTGAGTTGTGAAGGAGTAAACTCTCCGCCTGTAGCAAGGACCCTTAGATCTAATTCTTGTAAATTCTCCATGATATGCAACCCTACGGGGCAATCCTACGGGGTTCGCAAATCGCGTTCACAGCTAACGAATATGCATCGTTCGCTAGGGCAATGCTGCGTTCCCCATCCATCAACAACGTTATGATCCGCGCCGGAAAACCCTCTCCGACTTGACTTGACGTGACTTGACCGCCAAGGCCGCCTTGGAGCCCGTTTGTCGACAGGGGGTGAGCCTTATCCAAACACGACTCATATAACCAATCGACCAGTGATATTGCCGCGACGGACACTTCCGATGGTGACCACATACTCACCGCTCACATTAAACTTGATTTGTTTGGCGGGTACGTCAACGTCTTACGGCCCCATATGTCATTGTGAAGTAAGAGCCAAAGTTGACACCATTAGCTCGAATACGAACCATCTGGGGCGAAAACGACGGCTGGATACCGTTTCATCTCGAGATCGATGGCAGGGGTCTTGGCCTCGTGCGTGCTATACTCCGCGTTGTATCCGTTGTGTACGGATACAATGGCTGGAAATGCAATTTATAAGCCAAGCACGACTGCCCATCATGCATGCGAGGCATCATTTTCGAGGTTTGAGCCGCGAAGAAAAAGGGCAAAAATCGGGCCCTAAAGCACCCTTCTGTTATCCGTTTTATCTCGCCGACCCCTGCTGACAGCTGAGAGTAGCTCTGTCGTTCAAGGGCTTCAGAAACAGGTGTGCCGACATGGCAAAAACATGCGATGTCTTCGACTGCAGTTTTATCTTAAGCTCGAGCCCGTCCTTGAGATTTTGGCCCAATTGACTTTTGCTAGCGCTTTGTGAAGACCTCGCACCCAATGTGTGCTGCGACGTGCAGGAGAGCTTCATCCCTGCCAAACCGAGCCGGAATAATAAGACATGTGCGACTACATGTGTTGTTCTTCAAGGTCAACGAGGCTGTCCCAATACCTTGTGACTTTCCCCCGATCCTCCTGGAAATAATCTCTCTTGCAATCTGTGGCTTTTTATTTATTTATCGTTGGGCAATAAAGTTGCATGATCAGTCAGGTCGTTTTGACGATCTCGACCTCGTTCTCGACTCGATAACGGAACCAGGGTGTTGGTACCCGGCTTGCCAAGCTGACTACAAGTCTCCCACTCCCAAACTGTCTGTTTCTTTACAGGGGTCAATACAGAAAGGCTATGGGAAGGATTCTGAGTAGCTCAGTTAGTGGCTGTATTGAAGATTCGGAAAGTTTATTCCAGGTCTGGTCCCTCAATCGACGGAGAGTCAGTCATGATACAGGACCCTGTCGCCGTGCCTGACCTGTGGCGCAGCTCTCTTGAACAAGGCTGTCAAGTGTTTCAATGTACACTGTGCCGTAAAAAAACATTTTCTTCTTCCTCTTCTTTAGCTTTGGTACAGCTGGGGTATCTGTATGGATGACTTGAGCTGAATTTGAGGGTGACTTGGCCCCGTTGAATTGATGAGCACACTTTGCAGTCAGCCAGTCAGGTTCGAGACATGACGGGACGCCGTTCGATCTGCCGCAACAATTCTCCATTCGCGATCGTGGGTCCCGAGATCGTGGGCCACACCCACGAGGACCCTGGTGGTCGTAGCGTCAGGATCCTTTAGTTCAGGTCGACCCTGAATTAAATCATTTCGCTGAACTGTGACCGTTGTTTATCCAATTCATCGCAAGCTTGTCAATCCTGTCAAGCCAAGCCGTCAGTATAACCACTAGTTAGCGGCGCCATCTCACATTCTCGCCGATATCGAATCTTAGCCTCCTGCGCTTGAATCTTTAAGACTCTAAACCATTGAAGTTTTTCTCTCAATTTTCTAGAGATCCTTCCCAAATCTCTCCTTTTGCGAGTCAATGCCGCAAGGAACTAACGAATCGGAGAGGCATGTCTGTTCCTCCAAGGTCGATCAACTGTGGCTCCTCTATTGAAGTTGTTGGCCGACGCTGGCGTGTCAGGGTCAATGGCAGCATAAGGGCAACAAATACCAATGCTGCCATCAAAAGACAGCATGTAAACATGCAGGCAGGCACCATCAGATAGATAGGCAGGTACTAGGTAGGTAGGTGCTGTACTGTGCTGTATTGTACTGTAAAGCATCAGGTTTCGAGATGGTTCCTGAAGCAACTGGTTCTCTCTTTTTCTCTGCATGGGCAAAAAGGAAAAGCGGACCCGTGTGAATTTCCTCTACTATCCGCCGCTGCATTATTGCGGACCCCGCCCTGTCATGCGGGTCGAGGAGCAAATGCTCCGGCTCTACGACTCCCTCATCAGACAAGCGTAAGAGTAAGGTAGTGTTTTCCACCAAAAGTCGCTGCTCATCGGACGCACAGGATTTTAACATCACTTTCCTCAAAATGCCTCGACGTCGCATGCTTTTGTTCCCTTTTCTGTTTCGTACCTGTTCCATCAGTACGGCACCGTTACCGAGAGTCGTCATGTCCCTCTTTTGCCACGACTCTTCCAGGTAACGTCGCCCGGGGCCGAGACAACCAACCTGACGTGGACTCGTCTTTTTATCTTCTAAGCTCCCGCTGGGTCCCTGTAACCCCCCCTCTGAAGGACCCTGGCTACTTGGGCATACTGGACACACTGGACACTAAGCCTCGGTGGCAACTGGCAACCACGTCTGTAGTCTGTTAAACAGGACTTCTGTTTCGACGCCACAATATCTATATCAGTCCTTGGTTGGCCTTGAACGAACTTCTGTTTCACGACGACTGTCATTTCATCCACGCTTGTCATCTCCCACCTATGCGAATGATCAGCTTGCCTTTTCTCTCCTCTACCTATACGCCATTCTTCCACGTCATTGTCCATGTCGTTGGTGCGGGTCTACCCTTTCTCAATCGACGGCTCGATCATCACCTATTCGAACTCTAAGGACAAAGCTCGAGCTCACAGATAAATGTGCACGCAGCATTCGGCTGCATGCCACGTCTGCGGGAAAGAGTATCTCGTCTATGTCGAATTCTGTCAATTATTTCGTCCGCCATTACTTGTATGTCCGCAAGGCGTCATATTTCTCCGGAACATGATGCGAGACGGGCAGTGTCCAAGTCCAGTCTGTCCAAATAGTTTGAGGGGAGGTTGTCGGATTATGTGATACGTTTATTATCCAGAAGAGACAAAGGGTGGTGACTGGAACCCCCTATTTTCGAATCACAACCAATTCGACCATCCCCTTAGAGCTTCTGCTCGGACACTTCAACCTCAACGACCTGATCGATACCTTTGTACTCCGGAACTTCAAAGTCAAATTTCTTGGCAATGGACGGAGTTACAAATCTATCTTGGGAGTTAGTTATCTCGAGCTGACCCCAACGACACCAGTACGTACCGTCCTCCAATAAAGTGTCGACCTCTGAAGTGCTTCACTAGTGGCTTTGGCGCTGTCAGGCTAATGAGTGCCGTAGGCATGAAAGAGCTACCGAGCCCGGACTTTGGCGGACCGTCTTCAATATCCCAAGAAGATGGGGCATCGACGGCTGTGACCGGCAATTTGGTGTCCTGCAGTGCTTGAATCACTGCAGGAAACGGTTCACGAACTTCTCCTGAAAAACTAAATCCTGGTTGAATTGTCAGATGGTTCTGCTGCCAGGCGAGGATGATACCATACCGAAAATCGCATCGACAACATGATCTGTCGAGTTCAGCGCCGAGGGGAAATCATCGACAAAAGGAACCTCGAGGTCTTCGAGTTGTTTGGCGAGTCGCTAGGAATAGGTTCAGCGACAGTTTAGCTTTTAAGCATGGTAAACGAGGCGAGAGACGAGGAAAAGGCAGGACACATCGGTTTAACGACATTCCCGCTACCACTATACGGCCGTTCCCGCAGGAGTGGTAGAAAACAACCGACAAAGGAGTTGGAAAAACAATACAACTGCAAAATCACGAAATTCTCGATACAAGATGATACTACACGATATCATCCATGGTGAAATAATGGTGAAGAATCACATAAAAGCAGCAACTTACCTGATATAGGTCGTTCTTACTTCTTTTGGGGTAGAACACGGTCGGGCTGTACCCATACTGTCGAAGATGACGAGCAGCCACCAGTCCATCGCCACCTGAAACTATTCAGTTGCTTACATCGACGAGCTAATGAAAGAGGCATACCGTTATTTCCAGGGCCACAGGCAACAAGAATTCTGCGGCCGTTTTCAAGAGGCTGAAGGCGGTACACTGGTCGCATCAGTAGACTGAACATCGTAGAACCCAGTTGTAGACCATGTGATGCAAGGCGAAATGATACAGAAACCTCGAGGTCTCATGTAAGACGTAGCCATATTGTTGAGCAACTTACCAGCTTGAGAAACGGCAAGACCAGCGAGCTCCATGAGCTGATCGAGTGAGAATGCGCCAGTACTCATGAGCTCTTGATCAAGAGCAGCAGCAGCTTTGGCTCCGAGTGTCTGAAGCAATCAGTAAGTGAGCTACAAGAATACCTAGCCTTCATCGCTTACTTTAATGGCCATTGTGTGTTTTGAATTTTGTATTCTGTCCAAATTTCGATGTGATTTTGTTAGAGTGTCAACAGCAACGAATCAGCTTAGCAGTTCGGATGATGCGAAAGTCAAGTAGCCTCTGTATGTCGTCAGTGAGTTGATGTTGGAAGATCGAGGACCTGACATCACTCAGCAGGTTGCTCCTTCTGCCGTTCGATAACACAGCCACACTACTGGTTATGATCCACTCAATTGCCAGCCACATCGGCGAAACTAGACCCCGATTCCGATTTCGAAATTGTCCCAACCTTCAGAAGAGTAGCATTTGTCCAGCCGATTGCTGTTAATCGTGGTCGTCAAGTTCCCCCATATCGCCGCCATGGTTGTCAAGATCCGTCTCGCCCGCTTCGGGCGTCGAAACCAGCCCTTTTACAACATCGTTGTTGCCCACGCTCGGTGCGCTTCACCCGTCGACTCGTGGCCCAAATTGGACGCACACCACTAACAAACTTGTCTAGAACGGCTCGCAACTCCCGCCCGCTCGAAGTTATTGGCACATACGACCCGATTCCCAAGGCCGACCCTTACGACAACTCTGGAAAACTTCACAAGGATATCCAGCTCGATAGAGTGCGCGCAAAGTACTGGATCGGTGTTGGTGCACAGCCTACGGATACAGCATGGCGGTTACTCTCCATGATTGGCATGCTACCAAAGAAGCAGTTCGGTCCCAAGAAGGACGAGACAAAGGGTGTTTTGGAGAAGGACCTTGTCCAGATTCGATAAAAGAAAAGAAAAGAAAAAAGGTCCGGAAGGCTGTATGATAATGTATGAAAAGGCATTTCAGGGCGTTGGTTTGGGGATCGATATCACCCGATTTAAATAAGCCAACAAAAACCGAGAGCAGGCAGGACCAACACAAAAGACCACCGGGAATCTTCGGCAGATATTGAAGACCCATGCCGCTTTCAAGAGGAGACTGTACCATTATTATACTTATGTTGGAAACGGCTTGAATCGCCTCAGCCAAGTCATTTGTCGCTATTACTATTTGTATTGAAGCGCTACCCAATACCATGTCTAAACACGTTTAAAGCTATCTATGGAATATGAGTCGCTAAATGAAAAAAAACTCAACACATGCTCTCGTCTTTGCAACGCCTTTATACAACATGTCATCCCGATGAGGCCGTAAGAAGAAAGATGAAACATTTTAATGAGTGACAGCAAAGAAAATGTTAAGAACGAGGCACACAGACATGACAACGGCTCCGTAGATGGCGAGAGCAAGTGCCATTCTGCGTAGATGGTGATGTTCAATATGTTCGAGATCCCAGCGCCACTTGCGTCGCCATCGCCAGGAGTTTCGGTTACTACGAGTGCTGGCATTGCTAGCGACGCTCACGCCGCTGCGAACACTAGTTGTGCTCTGAGCCAGAGCGGCTGATTCTTCCACGTCAGAAGAGGAAGAGTCTTCATCAATGTCATCGTCTTCCTTGACCAATCGTTGATGGTAGGTACTGTCCGGGTTACTAATCTTGTAATAGAAGAGGCCGGGGAGGATGAAACTGATAGAGGTTGATCCGGTACTGCCAACAAAGGCCAGGACGCGATCAAGACTGGTGACTGAAAGAGCAGTCATGTAGGCCAAAGTAAGAATAAAGGTGGTGATGACAGCGAACCGAAGGTCGGACATAGGAGCAATGCTCCCGTGGTCTCCAGGCGGAGATGCAGTTAGGAGTGGTGTCGCAGTTCGGCCGTTGTTGGATGAGCTGCGGTTTGGTCGCCATTTCAGAACAGCATCCAATGAAGCTCGGCATGGATGCACCTGCAAGGGAACCGAGAAAGTAACAAGGACAACAATGGCTGCCTTGCCAATAGTCGAAGCAGCTCCGGTAGGGTCTATTCTTGTTAGTTACGGTTTGGACATTACAAAACTACAGAGGGAAACCTACACATTGAAACAATGTTACCAACAACGGCATTGCCGAAGGTAAGGTAGCCAGTAATGGCTACAACAATATAAATAGAGGCAGCAGAGCCAATGCTGGAGCCAACGACTCCGACAACACTCCTGGGAGAATTATCCTTTAACTCGTTTAGGATGGAGAACATCTAAATAGGTCAGCTGAGTCCAATGGCCAAGTTCAGTTTACATACGTTTTGGTGACAAGTGTAGGCAAAGACCACAACGGGTAGAGCGCTCAAAGTCTCGATCGCTCCACCCCATTGGATTACCCTGATGCTACCCGGGTCAGCATGCTTATCAGATGCAAAGTGATAAATCACCAAGACAATCAGATATCCAATAGACACCAACGCAACAATACTGGTGTACTTTAGTGAATCCAACCTCCGCAAGAAGCTGAGGGGGATAATAAGGAGCATAAACGCAGTGATCCAAAAGTTACGATCAACCAAATACGGAGCGCTATTAGCATTGCTCAAGAAGCCCAACACCACACCAGGCATGAGATCCCCAATAATGATCATGTATGATACACCGACTCCAAAACACTTGATCGCGATTGCAGCATCGAATATGACGGCAGCGTTGGGGTATGTGATTTGCGACAAGGCAAAGAAGGATGCCGTTCCTCGTTCGAGATATCGAGCGCATCGGGACTGAAGATAAAGACCGAAAGCAGCGGTCAATCCAGACCATACAATGAGGATGACGCCGAGCATAATTCCCATGTGGGACATAACAGAGGGCATGGCAAGGGTGCCAGCTCCGACAACTTGACAGCCTACATTAGCATCGTGTCGGTCGGTCGAGAGACATCGAACGTACTTGTGTTTAGCAGGTTTACGACACTGCTGATCGTGGTGGCTTGGCCGCCATGGCCGCCATCCTTATGACCACGACGTCGAGGTCTGGAGAGAGTCTGTGTGAGCGATGGTAATCACCGTAGCCGGTGTCGGCGGGTCTCCTCACCTTGACATGTCGCCGGCACTTCTTGTTGTAGAAGCGTTTCCATCAGATATGGTAGAGTAGTTCGTCATTAACACGACAAAGGAATATAGAGTGTCGTCGATTGTTCGGCGCGATCGCAAAGGACGGGGTTGGTTATCAGGATTTGGATGATTGTTTTGCAGGTAGACAAGTTGCTACGAATGTACTGTCGCAAGACAAACTGTAGTTATGCAAGTTCGTTATCGCTACGTTCCTCGGGATTCAAGTCCGATAAGTTGCTGACTAGGCACGGGGGCGGAAAGTCGGAAAGTTGGTAGGCTCGGCAGGCCTAGACCAAATTGCGTCAGTCAATCGGGTCAGTGAGTGCTTGCACTTCCACTGTCCCACGGCACAAAGGCCCCTGGCAGACAGATAAAAGGTTGAACACTTGGATCACAGCAGGCCAAGTCACGAGCCCAGTGCCAAACGAGGCTGTTGTGGTTGATTTAGATGCAGGAGGAAGAAGAAACAGTCAGGAGATGGTTTAGTACGATTTCCTGACACAGACACAGTTGGCTCCTGCCACGATCCTTGGAAATAAAAACAACGGGGAAGCTTCTGAAGCGTTGTGCCGAAGTCGTGTAGCCAATGACCGTGCGCCAAGGAGATGAGATGGCCAATCAGTGTGGTTTTTAGACAAGCCATGATCCTGATCTGGGGAACAGCTTCAGGGGATAGCATTAGATGCTCTTCAGTACAGTCTTTTACGTTCTCATGATGAGCCATGTTTCGTCTGTTTATTAAACTATATGATCATTACTGGCAGTCAGGATTTAATTCATTTTTGAGGTCTATTAATTCTTTCACCCAACCAGCCAGACACTCCCAAAATACCCAACTTATCTTACAGCAAATACCATGATCCTGCAGGTCTCACAATTTCATGACATCCTCCTGACCCCCCACTTTCGCCCTTGACCGCATCCACTCCATCATTCAAACCAATACCTTACTTACCGTACCTTACTTTGAGGTCCCGCGCTTGTGCCGCGCGCTCGCTGTCACGATGACCACCACTATGGACGAGACGACCCTTTCTACGCTTGACCTACTACAGTCGCGACTCCTTCGTGTTGAGCATCTTCTCTATGGCCAGTCTCAATCACCGGCGCTGGCTCAGGATCGGTCAGCGACTGATCAGATCGGCCAACTTGAGCGGCGCTTCTCCAAGCTCCTGTACGACTTCCGCGACTATCATGAGCTTATGAAGATTTGTACGTTGTGTTGAACCTTACTATTTGAACCCGTGCTTACTTACCCTCTATAGATCGAGCCAATCCTGATTTCTTTCATGCACCCGAGCCATCAGAACCTCCATCGCAACTCGATATCGATGCCCTTCAATCCATTGTTCTTGCCTCGGCTTCAGCTTTCCCTGCCACTCTATCATCCCTCACCGCGATCAAGGACAGCCCTATTCCTGATCCGGCGGATAGTGCAACCCTTGTAGCTTTGCGGGATCGAATGAAGGCGATTGAAGCGACGCAAACTGCACAAGCTGCTGAGATAGCAGATCTCCGACAGCGAAGCGAAACGGCCGTACGCGCCTGGTACGAGACGGGAGTTTTGGACAACTCGAAGGCCATGGCAGATCTAGAGTCTCGCGTGGAGATTGTTGAGCGACAGGTGAGGAGGGCGGAGCGGGAGCAGGAGGCTGAAGATGAGTTATGAAGACATATTTGAAGATACCCCAGATTAGACACTGCTTCCAAGGGTCGTTTTGCATATTATATATGGCCCAGTACTTGTTTGTAGCGAAATTATGTAGAGAAGCATTTCCACAAATGACGCATTCACTTAAAGGAGTATGAGTGTTTCTACTTTGCTTAAGATGGTCTGGGTCTGATGTAGGTATTGACAAGCTGTCCATGTGACATGGTTCCAAGACATTATCACGGCATCAACCAAAACCACATCGACGTCTTTCAAATTCATCCCCCGCTACCTTAATAATTGAATGTTAGATCCTATAAGAAATACGATTTCCTCCCAATGTCGAATTTGTTGAATAGACAAACTTTACCTCTTACTCCTAGTTTCTGTCATCCATCAACCCAAACCAAGCAACATGCCAGTGGATATCTTCACGATGCCCACATAATGGAACCAAGCACCAAATATTTTTATGGAATTCCTCTTGTATGGTCTAGTCAGTTGGACTTGTCCGATCTTGGTAAGTGTTGATCTCCAGGAGACCGCGTGTTCAATTCCATATCGAAGAAGACTACTCTTCATTTATTCAGCGAGAAAACCACATCCAGACTGTGGTTTTTTTGTTTCTTTTTCTTTTCGTTTTCCTCCCCACTATCTTTTGTTTCCTTCCATCTTCTCCCACAGCATGTTGCCTCATCAGGCCTCCACCGGTTCGTCCTGACTCTACCTGTTGGAGTATGCCGAGTTTCAGACTTTCAAGGAAGCCAGGTCAACTGATAGTAGTCATTCATATCAACCTTCTGCATATACTTGACTACACATAGATCTAAGATCACTATCTCTCGCGTATTGCAGATCTGAGAGCTATACGTCATGACGTTCATGTTGCCAACTGTATGAGAACTGTTTCGGAATTCAAGATGCCGACTTGGTTTCACAACAGCACATGTTTACTTCTCCAGTCCAGTCTCATATGCGTTTTAACCCTTGGATGGAAACAAACACCTATCGGGGTAGTAAACGTCACCTTTTTATGACTTGACTGCTGTAAAAGTGACATTCTTGAGCTGTCCTTGCCCCGGATACGATGTGTTCCATGTTTCAACAACGTCTCGGCTGATACAACCAGCGAAGCCAGACCAACTGTACTAGAGATACAGGGAAATACTGGTTGAACTAAGAAATACATACAAGTAAACTTTGCAGCAATAATTACACCATGCATGCCATAGTTTCAAGCCAAGGCTCGTCATGTCAAAAGTTCAAGGCGGGCTAGATAGGTATACATGGATACTGTTCAGGAGATCAATCATCTAAGGACAAATATAATTTCTACGTATTTACTATAATGGTCAGCGGGCTTTCACTTTCCTTTATACTTCAAGAACTCCAGATCTTTGTTGACAATAATGGTTTTATCAAATGACTGGAACCGACAAGTCGGTATATCAAATCCAGTGTGAGTATGAAACCTCAAGTTCTAATGGCACATATACAATACACTATCAATGCTTTCTTGACAGCGCTCAACTTATTTTGGGTATTGAATAATACTAGCGCTTTTCCCCATGGTAGTAAGCGCCATGGTTTCTATAGATTCTAGATCTTCAAGCTTCGTATTGACATCGGTTGACTCGTTTATATCTCCCGCTAACTCCGTAGTCCAGTTTCAAGACAAGTCACAATGTCATCCATCTTGGTCAAACTAACACAAAGAACCAACGGGCGCATACATGATACAGAGCCTACTGCAATTCGTGCTGCATACTCATATTTCTCCAAAAAACTACAAACCGTCACTTACAAGGGTTCAAGCAAAAGCTGTGGCAGCCAGCCTGGGCTTTGCTTCGCTAGCTTCATAGGACTCAGATGATCAGCAACGCACCGCAACCGTTGGAACAAGGCCCCAGGCCCAAGCTTTTTCCTGTTGATAGAACAATATCCACGAGCAATGCTGCGCTGTCAATGTCAGTGTCAATTCAAGATCGCAGCGATCAGCCAAAATAGCGCAGTCGATCTTATGGGAACAAAGAGGAAGCCACGCGTCGATGTGGCCGACGCAATGGAAAGACTTTGTAAATACGTACCACGGTTCGTGGTCAAGATCGGGCTAAATTGAAATCGGTAGCTTTGCGATTCGCTATTGAGTTTTGACGGCTCCAGGGGTAAGAGACCCGCCCTGAGAACAGGGGAGAGGCGGTTTCAAAGAAGATGGAGGCTTTGGTACGGATACAAATACCTACTAGTTACAGGCTCAGGCAGAGGGAGAAGAGGCACGGACAGTGAGTGAGTGGTACTATGTACAAGATGGGATGAAAAATGTGTTTCTAGGGCTGTCAGAGCTCAGCGGGTAAAGAGGCAGCCGGTCACAAGTGAGGACCAAGATACGAGCGTACTACATGAGCTGCTACGGATCAAAGAGTTGCGGTTTGAGATGTTGGCTAACTAGTTCTTGGAGAGAGGAATAATAGAGAAAAAGACGCACTCGTATTGTAGGACATGTACTCGCGTACTCGCACGGATAAATTATTTGGTCGAATTAAGCAGTGTCGATCCAGCGGAACCGTTGTGAACGATCAGCTGCCGCTGCTGGGGTCTTATGCAAGCAATCGCGAGCGATATATCAGACAGATCTAAGCCTGAAAGTTTGGTCTCTTGGAGAAACAGCCAGGACAAAGAGTAAAAAGGCCGGTCATGTCTCAGACCAGAGTGTTGGGTACCAGCCACGTGAGGGGTGAAAATTGTCTAAACATGTTTTGGAGAGGCGCACGCGCGAGTAACTACGTATTGACTATCCGTAGGTTGGTAAAATAAACGGGGGAGCCATGGCTCTGTGCTTGAGCGGCATCGATGAAACTCCCGCGGTGACCTTCGCCCTTGCAGCCAGCCAATAGACTAGGTTCGTTTCTGCCCTGGCCAAACCTCAAACAATACGGGGTAAAGAGAAGGCATCCACCACAGTCAAAGGTAGGAATGTACTTGCAGCCACAGATCAAATGTCATGTTGGGCATGGCGAGTCATAAAAAGATTCCTATGAAGGGCGCCAGTTTCCTACTCGATGATATAGGCTGGGCTGGGCGCTGAGCCAAGGCTGGGGTCACCAAGGCATTATCTGGCATCACTCCAAGTGGAATTTCCACGAGCCATTCTTGTGAATGTATGATGACTGTAGATAAGTCGGAGGGTATCCGTCCACTCTTCAAGGCACAGCTCCCACTATTCCCTTTTACCCTCATCTTATGCTTAAACAAATCACTACAACGACCAATACATACCGTAACTACCTAAGCAACTAATCAACCAAGCAACACCAATAAATCACGAGATACGCAGGATATCGAAACGAAACAATCGCAAACCGTCAAAATTCACAATATCTTTGATCCAATTACGGACTCGGCTTCTTAAAGACACCCGGCTTTTCCTCTGATAGAAATCCACCCTGTCACGGCCCCCCTTCGACCCTTCACAGTAAAATCCAATCTATTTTATCGATAGTCGCCAAAGAACAGACGAAGCGCCACAGTTTACAGGGGTTGTCGGGCGTCATTTGATTTGATCAGAGCATCCCGGGCCAGCAGGCGCCTTTCATTTCCCCGATCCATAGCTTGTCCTGGACTGCCCTGAACCAAGCAAGTTACGGTCGGTCAGTCAGTCTCGTCGCACGCACCTACAGAAGAAGTCCAGTTCAGTCAAGTTCTTGCAGTTTCGGCTCATCTCTTCTATCATAATTGGACGGGTGTGGTTGTTTCTTTCCCTTCTCAACATCAACAACAAATCTTCTTCTCCTCAACTTGTATCATTGATTGATATATTTGTTTCTTCTTGTTACACATTCACCAAATACGGACAAACTCTACTGCTGGAACAGGTCTTGGCTGTGCTTCAATTCCCCTGATTCCGTGCTTATCCCGTCCTACTTGTGACCGTGTCACATAAAATCCGTTACCACCTTACCTTTTTTTATTTTTACAGTCCCTAGATCCAGTTCGGGTACCTTATTTTACTGGTCTGGTTACCAAAAGGGATCTTACTTTATTCTTATTCGTCCCGGCACTGTGGTGGCTTTTGTTCAGCCCTGAACCGAATCCGATAGCCACTGGTTGTGCTGTGTTACGCTGCGCTGTGTTGTTTTTATTTGCCAACCGCGCGCATTTCTCGCGAGTTGCACATGGTTGAGCTGTTGTTATTGTTGTTGCAAATCATCGCTACCGAATAGTCATCCGACATTCTCAACCTCACAATTTTTTCATCAGTTGTATTACACTGCAATACATACCCTTAGTACTTTACGCCAAGACCAATCACTTAAACTACTAACAGTACAGTATCAAGCATCTTTGAGCTTGCTGTATTCGTTGGAAGTGAACCTACTACTCCCCCTGCCCTGGTCTTTCTTTCACTGGGCTAGGCTGGGACTGGACTGGACTGGACTGGATTCTGTGCTGCCCCTTGTCTCCGCGTGCCTTTTTCCCCCTTCCCACCTGCAGACAGCGCATCCCGCCCATCCCATCCATCCAATCTGTTCATTCTCTTCCCATTTCAAACCGTTCCATTCAGTTCAATTCAATCATTTCCGCCCTCTCCTTCTTTTCTTCCCTCCCACTGATCCCAACCGCTCACCAACAGATAATTCTTTTTTGTTTTTTTATCTCGTCCGCGGGCTTGGATCATTCCACTCATTTTTCTATTCCTTAACTTGATTCTATTATCACTACCATATTTCTCTATCGACTTGTCGCGACCATCCGCTCGTCTTACGACTACCGAATTCATACAGAAGATCGACACTGCTTCGCTTTCGCACCACAACGAATCGACTCGAGCACAGCCTCTCTCTTCTCTTTCTCATCGCATTTCCTCCACCGAATGCTCCGGTAGCAATCGAGCCTCTACAATATCACCTCTGTTTGACAACCAATCGGCTGCAATAACAGAAGCGTTTTCTCCTCTCGCGACCAACCTCAACTCGCCATTCGGGCTGATATCGTTCTTATGCCATCGTACTCTCTCAGCTCTCCCTCGCTTCAGAAAATGGACAACTCAAGAATGTACGGCCAACGCAAGGGAATCCAGATGAGCAATATTCTTGGCGACCCCTTTGCTCTAGCCACGCTATCCATCAGCACGGTGCGTCTCTTCCTGCGCCTCATTACTACTACATACTAATCCACCTCTGTAGCTTGCCTGGTTTATCACTTTTGTCTCATGTATTATTGGTAGAATACAACAAAATAGTGATGACGACCTCGCTAAGAACGACCCTTTTCCGACATTTGTCTGGTGGAGCTGCATTTACTGCCTGTGCCTGATTACTGGTGTCTTTGTTGTGATCGGAAGCGATGCAGTCCATACCTATCATGTCGCTGTTACCGGTTATCTCGCTGCGGGCATCGTCTTGGTTTCGTCAAGTATCAACCAGCTTCTTTACTCCAACAGCGGCGCACGTGAGGCTGCTTCGGCTGGCTTCATTCTGCTGGCCATGGTTATTGTAAGTTCCGCTTCATTTTGAGCTCAACTCAAGCGCACGTCTAACAATCCGCAGGTAATCTGGACTTTCTACTTCGGATCCAACCCATCTTCAACTCCTCGAGCTTTCCTTGACTCATTCGCCCTCGCAAAAGAATCTACCACCATTCACCGATCGACGATGAACGCCTACGGTGGCCGTCCAGAGACTTCCAACTCGGTTCAGCCTCCTCAAATGTACACATCTGCCCAGCTCAACGGTTTCGAGAACCCCTCGCCTGTCGGTGGTATCGCTGGACCTCGCGGTTCTGCAGTTCCCCAAAGCTACACCAACTCTGCCATGCAACAACAACCACCGCAATCCAAGCCCGGCCACTCTCCCGGCAACGACACCGAGGTCGTGCCACCCACCGAATACCCTTACCGGGCAAAGGCTATTTACAGCTACGAGGCTAACCCCGATGACGCCAACGAAATTTCTTTCTCTAAGCACGAGATTTTGGAGGTGTCAGATGTCAGCGGAAGGTGGTGGCAGGCACGCAAGGAGAGCGGCGAGACGGGTATTGCACCCAGCAACTACCTCATCCTGTTATGAGCAACGATCCATGCATGGATTCCCTGGGATACCCGTTCGATGAGGCGCGAGATTACGTCCATCGAACACCGTCAGACCCACGTACGGGCTGCTCGTTCATTGTTTGTCGCATTTTAACGTTTTTAGAGTCACGACTCGGCGATTTGGTTTCAGCACTGGGATGGGAAATATGTTGGATGGAGTATATTTGGGACGAACAAAACCCCTTGTGTTATAAACCGGACCACGGCGCCTGCATCCAGGCAGTTCTTTCTCACTTTGAATGTCTTCTTTTCTTTTTTCCTCGATTATTGTTCTTTGTTTTATCCATTACCCCGAGAATCACGAGACTTGACTCGGCCTATAGTCCAACCCCTGGCTGGCGAATCAGTGACATGGCCGCTGGCAGCGTCGAGTCAGTAAGACCATAAAGACAAGGTACAACACGATGCATTGCGTATTTAGAGCAGCAGGCGGGCTGAGCTTTGTATGGAAGATGTTGTATTTGGTCCAAGATCTGGGTCAGTCAGGTGCAGTTATGAACAGTACCAAGCGAGCTAGCTACAATGAGAACGGATCGGAGTATCCCTCTCGACCTAGTAAACACGAAGATTATTGGAATGCGTACCGACTCTTGCTGTGTGATATCAGTTGTAAATTTGGGCTAATTTAGGATCTGCACCTGGCAGGGACTACTGGGTCCTTTCGCTTGAGGAGTTAAGGTTTTACTCAGGAACGCGTGGCAGATTCGTCAAAAAGCAGAAAAATGGGTATCAATAGCAGTCCCAAAACTAGCCTTTCCGAGACTAGACAGGCACAGCTCTCGTGTTCAAGCTGGTTCAGCCAGCCAGCCATTGGTGTTTTGCGTTTGGTTTTTGCCTTGAACTCAAAACACGATACCTCGGCCTGCGAATTCCGACCAAATCTTATCGTTATCAGGATCGGCATTTGCAATGTCGATGAAGCCGGCACATGCTCGGCGCCGATCTCATCCGGATTGCGCGTCGATCAATGCGATGCGGCTTTTGTGTCTCGGGCATGATGCGTCGCCTCCACCTGTGAAGATCTTTGAGCCGCACAGGCTCAACTATTGCCAAGATAAATTGGGTTGACTTTGCTTTCCAAATCTGTTAATATGCTTGGTTCATCGCCCTTCCAGTGTTTTTCTGAGCTCCCTCTCCTTCTGTAGCACCTCAAGCTCCAGTCGTTCCACACCGTACCGCAGAGCTTCTTTACGCTGTCGAACTGCTCTCGCGCGGAGCTTTTCTTCCGTTGTGAGCTTACGACTACCAGTCTTTTGCTTCTTAGACTTGCTACCGTATTCGTCGTAGTTATCGTCCGGACGTGAAAGACGGCCCTGCTGCAGCTCCGCGCGGGCTTTGAGGGTCTCGATGCGGCGTTCCTGGCGCTCGATTTGGGAGTCTGCGCGGGCGAGGAGCAGGGCGATATAAGGACCTATTTCGTCGCGGAGGGATGATTCAGCTGCTGCGAGTGTGGGCTGGGGAATGAGTTCGTAATGCTGAGTTGCGTTAGCACAATGATTTGAGATGTGAGGTAGACGAGGATACTTACGCGGACGGTCTTGAGGACATTGACGAGTCGAGGAAAATCGGAGACACCATTGTCCAGCGTTTCGACGGACGATTCGAGGAACTTGAGAGACGTGCGCAGTGAGGAGACGCAGTCTGAGTATGTAGAGAGGTGGGCAGCAGACATGATGATAATTGATCGTGGGGTGTCTTTGGTCCTTGTTGTCGCGGGGTAAACCAAGGACAAGATATTCCAAGATTGCGGTACAGCTTCTAGTCCAATTCCTTTCCTTGTTGAAGATAGAATACGTGCGGAGATTCGAATATGGCAATTATGTACGGAGGTTTATCGGAAACGTCTTGATTGTTTTGGATCAACTTGTCGATGGGGAGCGCGAGAGTTAATAAACAACGGCTGAGTGACGATTGACGCACGGGCCAGTCGCTTAATTGGTCTTCACTGCGACTTGTCTACCGAACTTCCACCGATAACAACTTCAACCTCCTGCCATGTTCTTATTTTGTCGCAAGAATACAATACGTTGGGATTCGTTTGCTTCTTTCTTACTGCATATGAGTTATACACGAGTTCGTTGGAAGCGAAGAGTCATTTTTAAATTAATCCTTGATAAAGACGAATACAGTAGATTGTAAATTGAAGATGACGAATCTGAGCTGCAAGCCTAGCAGTGTCTGCAAGTCTAGCAGTGTCTGCAAGCCTAGATGTTTCTACAAGCCTTTATAGACGAATCATGTTGCGTGCTTAGCTACCTTTAGTCATTTTAGCAAGTCAGATATATAGTGCACAGCCCCAGGCGAATGTACAAGCTACCTATGCAACCTCATCCACAGCCCAGTAAGGTTCTCAGTGAATACGGTGTTAGTCTTGTCCTGTTTGATCTTTAAACGGGTACGCTACAAGGCGATTGTTCGAGTAAGTTTGAGTACGTTCATGGCCTAGGTACTACGAAACTATAACCTGTAAGGTGATATCTTCTTGAGACAGCTAATTTCAGATCCCCTGAGCTTCTGAGATTCCTCGTTTTATTATTGGTTTTTCAAGCTCTTTAATGGAAACACAATTCATGACGTTATTGCCAGTTTCCAATACACATTCTCTAGCTCTATAAGATCAGGCTGAGTTCTTGTCGACGTGGCTGTTCCAATCGGTTCAGTATTTACGTTCTGGAGCCCTGCGATATAGAACATGAAATATGGATTTAAAGTCACGTCTTAATACTCTGACGCCTTGAGATACGAAGAAACGTATCGTCAATCTCATCAATAAGTAAGCGCAGTTTCTTCAAAGATGAGCAGTAACTGCGACCATGTTTATCTTCATGGTTCATGAGTAGAGTCATCTCTGGTCCTTCAAAATTGTGAAAACGTTGGTATCATGCCGGTGCGTGAGATCTCGAGACTAGTTGCGCAAATATAGAGGTTTCGAGATTATTGTTGTAGACTGGAAGTCATATGAAGTTACAGTCACAACTCTGAGCGAGACATGTGCTTCTGTAGAATTAAAGCCATGGTTACCAATGTGCTTTTAGTTTCGTCCCTGTCCAGTAAATGTCCTATAAATATGCTCTTGATCCCTCTGTTACATCAAGTTTCTTACCTTCTAATGTTTGCCATGAACCGTGTAGTCACTTTACAAGATTTTGCTGATCAAAGTGCTGTCACAAGGACGAAAAACACGAGCTTAGGTTCAAATTATTACAATTGATCAAATTGCCCTTCTTTCTATCATTAGTGCAACACTTGAACGTACTCGGTATGCGAGTGACTAGTAGCTTTCATCGTCAACGTTTACAAAGGGTCCCAAGTGCTGTATATCGAGAATGTGGCGGCGTTGTAACTACAGACACGGAACAAGCAATGGTTTTCAAGAAGTTAGGTGTTGACTGAACTTAACAGAAGCTTTTAGAATAAGCGGTTGTACATGAAGTAATCACGTTAATAGGCATCGCTTGATGGATTGTTCTTATGCGAGAGGGGGGAAGTGTTGTGAGCCCGATGTCCTTCTCGACATGCTACAACCGCAGCAGATTTCATACGCAAGCCTTTATTTCTAAATCCGTTTGTGTGCAGGCGAATATGACAAAGAAACATATTCATATGGCTAGATACATAGTTAATGTTACTCTTTTATAAAGTATTTCATTCTGTAAAACTTTTTGTATCATCTGTTAAGTTCTTTTTGATTTTCTTTTCACATAATCTGTGTTTGGCTGCTAATTCTTTAGTAGCCCTGCGACATCGCATGGGACCTTCCAATAAACGAAACCCATTTCACTCCGATATTGGTTAATTGAATTCAATCCGAGATGGTTTAAAATAACTGTCCTTCGACGTTACCAATTTCCGTGAAACTATGACTTCTCAAGGGTTTCAAAATATGGCCATCCAATAATAGGCGAGAATGCGGCATGATTCAGTAAAGTAGGCTGCTGTAGATCTTTCTACTTTAAACAATCTGAGTGCCAGTTACTCCTTATATGTGATGGCTAGAAAAGGGCTTGCCAAATGAACCAGCAAACCTTCATCCAACTCGTTTTCTGATACTACTCGTAGTAATAACTGCAATTCAAAGCTCTACACAAATTCGTGTAACCTTTTACTTTTAACAGACTTACTAGACTCGAATATTGTACTGGTATTATATTGTTTGAAGCCATCGAGGTTTCAACCTGCTTCCTTGAAATCGAGTCGTGAACCAGGGGCACTTTGGTACACAGGTTTACAAACTACGTTAACGACACGGATCAACAAGTGGCATAATGAACCCCCCTACCATTACTTTAGATTTAGCTACATTGTGTATACTGGTAAGAATGCAGCTCTGGACAATCCAGGTAGACGCTTGTTGTTCAAAGGAGCTTCGCCTACCCTGTATCTACGGTCAATTGTTTTCAGCCAAGCTATTGTTTTGTTAAGCATGGTATGACTATCAGACGCTCCCGACCTTATCTCAAGACTTTAATATTGAGTCAGTCAGGCAGCTTGATTATTCTTCTTTATAGAGAAAATCTCCCTCTTCGTTTAGTTGAGGTTCTTGGTGATGGTCATGTGACCGCGAAATTGAATGACGAAGGTTCCGGAATCGGTCCCACTAAATTCCAGCTCTGGCGCTGCTCGCCTTAGTGGGGACCTAGGAAAGGCAGGCAGGAGCCTCTTGCGTGAGCCTCGTCACTGAATCGACCAGCTTGGACTACCTGAACCAAACACGCCCCACGATATTTGACCCATAGCATCAACACCACATATCTCCAATTCTCAAACCGGACCCCCTCAGCACCACCACTGCCAACAAATATATATCTTGAGGGACGCAGAACGCGAATATAGCCACCATGTCTGACGGAGTTTTGAAGCCCGAGAAGGACTTCTCGAAGGAGGTTGATCAGCAGCTCCCTGAAGCTGAGAAGCTGGCTGCGGTGGGTGTTTGAGCTTCGAATTGCCACGACGAGCTCCGACTAACATCATATACAGTCAAACAACCTTCAAGGTGCCATTGAGAAGCTTGCTGCTCTCGAAAAGCAAACCCGACAAGTACGCCCTTGCGCTCTCGATCCTCTTCTCCGCTAATCCAGGACCAGGCCTCCGATCTTGCGTCAACATCACGAGTACTGATCGCAATCGTCACACTATGCAAAAATGCGGGCGACTGGAGTCTCTTGAACGACCAGACCTTGGTCATGTCCAAGAAACACAGCCAGCTTAAGCAAGCCATCACCAAGATGGTTCAGACCGTTATGGGCTTCCTCGACGACACCCCCGACCTTCAGACCAAGCTTTCCGTCATCGAAACCCTACGAACAGTCACAGAGGGCAAGATCTTTGTTGAAGTCGAGCGAGCTCGTGTCACCAAGATTCTTTCTGATATCAAGAAGAAGCAGGGTGACCTCAAGTCCGCCACCGAGATTCTTTGCGAGTTACAAGTCGAGACTTTTGGATCCATGGACCGAAGGGAAAAGACCGAGTTTATTCTGGCCCAAGTTGAGCTATGCATTGAGAGCGAAGACTGGACACAGGCCGCCATTCTTGGCCGCAAGATCAGCACCAAATACCTTTCTCGCAAGCCCAAGAAGACAGCCGAGCAGATCGAGAAGGAGCAAAAAGAGCGAGAGAAGAAGATCGCCCGTGGCGAGGAGGTACCCGAGGAGAAGGAAGACGACACAACCGATCTCAAGCTGCGATACTATGAGCAGCAAATCATTCTTGCCAAGCACGAAGAGAAGTACCTCGATGTCTGCAAGCACTACCGCCAGGTTTTGGACACAGAAGCTGTTGAGGAGGATTCGGCCAAGCTTCGCCCTGTATGTGAACCGCTTCTAGCGCCAATTAGGCTTACTAACGTCCATCACAGGTCCTTCAGCGTATCATCTATTTCGTCATCCTAGCTCCCTATGACAATGAGCAGCACGACCTCCTTCACCGAATTCACAAAGACACCCGTAACTCAGAAGTCCCGGCGGAAGCTGAACTTCTACGACTTTTTACTGTGCATGAGTTGATGCGATGGCCCGAGATTTCTAAGAGATTCGGACCTCACCTCTGCAGTACTGACGTCTTTGACGTGCAGCCTGGTCAGTCTTCAGACGAGAAGGCAAACAAGCGATGGCAAGATCTCCGGAAGCGAGTGATTGAGCACAACGTGCGAGTTGTCGCTAAGTACTACACTCGCATCCAGATGAGCCGCCTTACTCAACTACTGGATTTGACTGAGGACGAGACCGAGAAGTACATCAGCGAACTTGTGACCTCCAAGACCGTTTATGCCAAGATTGACCGACCCGCACGAATCGTCAACTTCGCTAAGCCTCGAGATGCTGACGATGTTCTCAACGAGTGGAGTCACAACATGAAGAGCCTTTTGGGCCTGCTTGAGAGAATTGATCATCTTATCACCAAGGAGGAGATGATGGCACGGATTCAGCCTGCCAAATAAGGGTTCGGAGTAATGGATAGAGCGGTTTATCATCATGACGGTATGGGTGTTCTGTATTATACAGGTTAGATAGTCCACAGGATGAGGATATATGACATGACATTCAGTCTACTTGAGTCTATCTGTTCGTAATCTATATGTATCATCTAAACAGCCTGTAATTACAACTCTGATTTAGGCTCCTTGTCTTGGCCATGCTCCTTGATGAAGCCAGCCAGTGGTGCTGCCCATTGTTTGCTCACAGGTACGTGATGGCCTCCAGGGTGGATAAGCACGAGAGGGTCTTCGCAACGATCTGAAAGTGCACGACTACGGTTCTCATCGACCACCGTATCAAGACTGCCTACAAAATGCAGTGTGGGGGTTTTGATCTTGGGCTCAAAGCAAAACTGTAATGAGTCGGGAGTTGCCCAGAAGCCCGAGTAACACACAGCGAACTTGAGAGGGTTTCCAGAGTTTGCTTCCCTCAACCCCCTCGCCCAATCTCCCTCCTTGCCCTCTGGTACAGCACGCTCTGGTTCCATCGCTGCCGCAACAAGGGCAGCCATAGCGCCACCTTGACTAAAGCCGCACACCGCATCGATGCCTTCCGAGTCACGGATAGCCTGTGCGACGGTAGCCATACCCTCATCTAGCAGACGGTAGTTCCCAGAAGCTTCATCTTTACGCCACCAAGCCCAGGTGTCAGGCTGGTAGTCCTCGGCTTGCGGTTCCTCAGGAGGTTGATAGCCGGGAATGTCTTCCGGGCTAAGCCGGCTGGGACCCGTGGCGTAAAGAAAGACGGGGAGAAGTGAGATAGGATTGAGGAGCTTGACAATAGTCTTCTCTAGAGCGCGGGTCTTAGCACGGAAGAGATCGCCCGACTGTGTGTAGCCTGGTGGATGTCAGTGACTGGGTTTTGAGATGTTTATGAGCTAGTTTGAGGTATGAAGATTGACATGCATGCATACAGACTATGCAGACTTCAACTTTTATAAATACATCCTGAACTTACCATGAAGCATAAGAATCTTGACCTCCTTCTTTCCTCCATTGCCATTGCCATTGGCCTTGGTTGTTGGTGTGGTAGTCATTGTAGATAAGCAAACTCTGTACACAGAGGAAAGAAATCTGAAAGATGAGACTCTTCTGGTAGAAGTCGCAGTAGCAATCGGTCTAGCGGCAGAGAATATGTTAATGAGCAGACGCATCTAAGGGGAAAAGACGGAGTGTTGGTGAGTGATGCGGATTTAAATCGGTGTTGCAAGAGGTTGTTTCGCCGTATGAGTCGAGACGTGGAGTGAGTGAATGTACCGATTACAATGATTTGTCAGGAGATCTTCCTAACGGCGTCGGGCCGTTGCTTCAACTTATCATGCTCCATCCCCACTGAAATAATGTTTTGCTCTGACAACGCTTGGTTGAGGGTGTATCTTGTTCTGCCTACTGATCCATACTAGGTAGAATAATAGATTGGCGAAGAAGTATTGCTTACCATGCATTCTTAATTCCACATTCACACCCACTGATGTCACTGTATGTACTATCTATGCATGACGTTCAAATTGCTTAAACTTTATCACATAAGACGATTCAACAAGCCCGAATATGGAGTGGAGAATTGTATTGTATTGTCACTGATTGAATCACAAAATGGAGCGAAATAAATCATGTGGCCATGATGATGGACCGCTACATCCACAAGAGCGTAATCGCCAGTATGTCGCGGTGAGTATTGGGCCATAGTTTATCTTCCTTGCACAAAAATAGAAATAAACCACGGAGCATGATGGTAGATTTCAGAGTGAGTCAAGGGTTTGTTTTTTCACATATCACATAACCAGACTGATTCCTGATTCCCTGCACATTCGAACATCCGGATTTTTGAGCGTATTCGTGGCTGCCAACTGCACCCATGGGTAAGTCGTACAGATCGTTGTGTAGGTCAATTAAGCCCCTTTTGCGATTCTATGATACAATTCCATCTCGTGGGCCCTAACCTCGCGTTCGAGCGGATCGATTATGCTTGCCGGCTTGGACGAAATCCCTTTTCCTATTCCCAATATCTTAGTGGCCGCCAGTTTTGGCGTTAGGGTTGCGGGGGTCGTTCTTGAACTCGGCGGCTGTTATGTCTGGTCAATCGTAGTTCTGGATAATTCATGTTATAGGGATCGTACAGTTCATCATGGCGTTCTGGGCGGAGTTGACACCGTAGGCAATGACAACACCTGTATCCGGATTAATTGCTGTCCAAATCTCATCGATGCATCAATCGAAGTCGGGAATGCGGGGGAAAGCTCGAGGGGAGAGCGGATTCGTCGGGCGAGCTGCGCAATTTGACGTACCGGCGGCGAAGAAAGGCCAGTAAGGCTTCACTGTAGGGAAGAGTCAGCGGGACACATTCGCGATGGCGCAGTCGGGAGAGTCGCAATTGAACGTACAGAAGGGAGCGTTGAACTTCTTGAGGGGTTGAACACCGAGCCAAGACATGATGACGGATTTCGTGGGTATCGCGGGAGGTAGGTTCGGTTTGATGGACTTGGACGTCGGCAACGGGTGCTTTGAGATTGAGATTGCTACAGAACGAGCCTTTTTCCGAACGACAGACCCAACAAAGCTCCGAGCGGGTTCTGCCGAAGCCGAGCCCGGAATGTCTTCTGTGTGCCTGAATTTCAAGGCTTGACTTTGGAGTTCGAGACCGGCTGAGTAAGAAGGTACGTACTCCTGCCAGAGCTGAGGAACAGCAGGCCCAACCGAACCCCGCATTCTCATGGCGCGCTAAGCTTTTACACGTGATGCCCGGTGGAGTGACATCATAAGATAGCTCCCTGAGCTCCAGCTTTAAGAAGGTAGTGTACGTACTGCTGAACCTTTACGCCCTGTCCTCTTATCTCTCTCAATTAAATCAGCCTATTCTTTCATTGTTCGTTGTCTGTACTCGTCATAAACAAAACAACCGAGAAAAACTCACCCAAAAAGTGCGGGGTGAAGTGAATTATACATTCCTGGGCGTGCAACCGAAAAGCCGTTCCGTCCCTCCAACTCTCTGTCGCCCAATCGTCCACCTGCTTCGCCCTCCTTACTTTTACCAGGGCAATCTCAACCCAAGACTGCTTCTGATACCACCTTTGCGCTTAAACGCCTGCCTTCCCGCTTCTGCTGTGCTCTCTGCCCGCACCAAACAACCAGCTTTTTGTTTTGGTTGCCACCAATTGTGCCGCATCTGACCTTCTGCTTCCGCTCTACTACTACATACCTCGTCTAAACTCTCGGTGTATTTTCTTGTTTCAGCATCTCCCCCTGTCTCTCACACACGACCCCGACCTCCATCTCCGACGTTGTTGCTCCCTGAAAGATCGCCCGCATTCTCCCCGCGCCTTGTGTCAGCTTTTAATAGATACACATTGCGCCTCTTCAGTTTAAAAAGAGACTTTGTCATTTTCATTCCTCAATCACGTTCTACCACCTCCGAAAATGCTCAGTCGCCAGTTCGCACGCGCCGCTACTGTCACTCCGCGTGCCGGTGTGCGAGCTCTGAGCTCGACTGCTGTCCTTGGCAGTCGCACCCCTTCCATAGGAGATGTCAACCCTACACACGCAGAGGTCGATAAGTTTAGCAAGAAGCAGAAGGAATTCCGCGAGCACTTGGTAGAGGCACAGAAGAAGCGAGAAGCCAGTTCGTTACCCTCCCATCCGCAGCCAGCTAACGTTCCGTTCGCCAAGTCGGACGAAGGCTCACAGAATGACCATGTAGGACAAACCCAAGAGGCTAAAGAACCCGAGCCATCCCGCAAGGCAGGCCCTTTGACGAATCTCATTTACGGTACCAAAGAGGGTCGCGAACTCGATGCCCAGCTTGAAGCGAGCTTCAGCCAGGTCCTTGCCCGTGGCAAGTACGTCCACTCAATTGTCCAGCACGAAGTTAAGCCCGACAAGGTCGACGAATATGCCGCGCTCGTCGGCAAGTGGTATCCCAAGATGGCAAATTCCCCAGAGAACAAGGTGAATCTGGTCGGAAGCTGGAGGACAGAGGTCGGTGATTGTGATACCTTTGGTATGTATAAGTTAGTTTCACAAAGTCTTCTGGTCGCTGATCGTGGCAACAGTGCATATTTGGGAATACCAAAAGTACGAGGGTTACCACCAATCCCGATACAACATGACACACCACCCCGAATTTTCCGAGTTCGACAGCAAGCTGAAGAGCTTGATTGTCAATAAGAAGATCTCCCTCATGCAAGAGTTCTCCTTCTGGCCAACAACTCCTCCACGATCGCTGGGTGGCATTTTTGAATTACGCTCCTACACATTGCACCCTGGCAACTTGCTCGAGTGGGAGACACACTGGCGACGAGGACTCAAGGCTCGACGTGAGGTTATGGAAGGTGTTGGTGCTTGGTTCGTTCAAATTGGCGACCTCAACACTGTCCACCACTTGTGGCAGTTTGCCAACCTGGAGGAGCGCCGTTTATGTCGCGAGCAGAGCTGGCAGGTTGAGGGATGGAGCGACACTGTCCATAAGACAGTACCTCTTATCCAAAGCATGAAGTCCAAGATCCTCGTTCCCATGCCTTGGTCTCCCGTCCGATAAACGCCCAACAATGGTCTTGTTAGCAATATCTTCTGACAGTGTCCGATTGATGAAGCATGGGTCTTTGGCCTAGACCTGGCCAATTTACACATGTCATATCCGAGATGAGTTTCACTGCATAGTCTATTTCTTTTGAATTGGTGTTCTTGCAGGTTAAGCCAAGGAGTGAGGAAACGTGGATCATGGATTACATGTACAAATGTATTATTTGTTTCTACAAACTCAATAAAACTAGAATCACCTCCAGATCTGATGGTTAAGAATGTGATTAACCATAAAGGCCCATGAATATTATCTGGGTAAAGCGAATCTAAGAAACAATAACCAATAGTAGTCGCTCCCACTACAACGCCGGGGTATCCAATCAATTTACATACAAAGCCGCTCACATGGCTTTCCCCTCTTTGCTAGGAGTCTACGCTCAGGACCTCTGCAATATTCCTTCTTGCTTGGCCAAGCATGTGACTAAGGTAGCTAAGCTTGGACTGGATGGATATGAGGCTCGGATCTGCACTTTCGACGCGCACCTTTTCCCGGACATAGACTTCCTGAACATCATTGCTATCCACGCCAGCGGCCGACGATCCTGGCTCCGGGGTATGGCGGGCACTGCCCCGCTTCGAGTTACCAATATCAGACCCCTGCGTGTTGTAGCGGAATACAGTGTCCATCTCATCATGCTCCAAACGACGGACAGTTCCGAATGCCAGGCCAAGCTTGGTGCCAAAGTGAACGGGGGCATGGACAGGTTCGAGGGCACGTAGCCAGAGAATTATGCTGCTTTCCTGCAGTCCGAGGTAGAAGCTGAGGTTTGGTCCGATCGAAGGGGTAAACTGGTGCGATGGACATGAGCACATCTGCCAAGCAGGATCCGATTCTGTCAAGGGAGGGCCTTTGAGCAGGATTGAAGAGTCGTTGATAGAATCGGCAATAATGCTTAGAGTAGAGGCGAGAGAGCGGGCGTCCTGCGGCCTGGACAAGGTTATGCCGAGTAGGTCAATGGATTGGTTGAGATGGTTATGTAGAGCATCAAGACCCTGTATATGAATGACCTCGTTTTGCGATAGCGATAGCGTCTGTGGGGGTATCGTTCGAAGCTGTAGATGTATTGTCTGCGATCAAAAGGCGTCAGCATGAAGCGGGAAACTGGCGCAACTTGCGATGGAAGCCCGGAGCTCAATGGGTGTCCTTACGCCTTTGACAATGCGAGTTCCGACGCGCGTGAGTGTCCCCTTTACTTTTTCGTTTCGCGGCGTGCTCATGACAAGAGTACTGCCGGGATCGATGGGCGCGAGGAGCGCATAACAATCCTCGAGGCCATGTTTAAGATCGCGACACAGCTCAAGCGTTTCGTTAACAATCCAATCCAACTCGCGCGCCTTGTCAAAATAGATTAGCATAATGTCCGGTTATTCAATTCCTCCGCTTTGTGCAAATCGATAGGGTCCGATGTACCTGGCTTTCGGAGGCTTTAAGCCTGAGCTCGTCGGGCGAGACAGGAGGCCAGATTGCAATCGACATGATGGACAGGTGGCTAGCTGGTGAGTCCTGAACAATAAGTACGGTAGGCAGCCATCAAGTTAGTGCTGTATGGTGAGGTGATGTCGAGCTATGGACGAGTTGGATTTGGAGGAATGGCCCAAAAGGAACCAAGTCCATGTGAGCTTTGCGCCTAGAGGTGACGTCTTTCTGTCGCAGGCCATTGCAACGCTAAGGAGTTAAGGGTGCAGACAGCTGCGCCACATGTGGCGTCGTACAACTTACCTCTCATTTCTGAGTTATCTCGAAGTCGAGAAGTGAGAATCTTGAAGGGCAGGAATGGAGTAGGTTGGAGAGGTCAGAACTACTTCTTTTCAATCACGCTAAGTATCTTAAATTTATGAACTCATGTGTTGTTGTTTATATCCTGTCCCTCATGCATGAAAGACTATCGCGGGTAGTGGGGTGAACGTATCTCAAGAAACTTTCATTCATAAGATTTTCTTTCTTTTGATCATCGCATTAACGATTACTCAATCAAACAAACCGAAATAAAACCAAGCACTTATACAGAAAACAACCAGAGCCAACAGGGATCTTGAACGATTAGAACTCGGATTTCTGTAGATCACTGGCCTCGCAGTCTTCTAACTCTACCTACCTCATCAACACTCATCTCAGGCAACCATATCTCACAACACCACGATGGCTTCAACTGAGGTTGACAATGTACCCAAGAAGGTCTATGGCACACTGACTAAGCTACCAGCCCTCGCAGAAGGTAAAACAGTCACAGCGTGCTACGGATAACGACACTAACATTTCTGCAGGCGCCCGTGTCGAAAAGCGCCCCTTAACGAGGCGCCAGGCTCCAGCATCATCCAAATCCCGGATTATCTACGTGTCTTCTAAAACACCTTTCATGGCAGTTGTAAAGCGTGTCCGCAAGCAGCTTGACGCCTCACTCAAGAAGACCGACGCGGCACCCAAGTACGCGTCCCTGCACGCGCGTGTCGAAGGTCTTAAGCGGACTGGCGGCGGTGCTGTCGACAGCGGTGTTGTGACAGTCATGGGTACCGGAAAGGCAATCGAGAAGACGCTTTCCCTTGCAGGCTGGTTTGAGCAGGAGGGTGATTGTGAGGTGGAGATTAAAACGGGCACTGTTGGCACCGTGGATGATGTAGTAGCCGAAGGGGACGAGGAGAACGAGAGCCGCCTAAGGAAGCTCAACTGTTTGGAGGTCCTGATTAAGCTCAAGTGAGATAGCTCCGCAGGCAACGGTGATAAGGATCTAGGTGCACGAAAGCGTGGGCGTGTCGCATCCGATCTACCAGGTCAGTTACCTTGCATGCGTGAATCCTTGCCTTGTTAGCATTGTGCTCTCGCTGACAGCTATTCCGATTCAGTCTCGAAAACCAAAACAAAGTCCACGGCGTCCGAGTCGGAAGGCGCGGATACGCAAGCATGATCCACCGGAACGTGGTCAAATCTGACAGTATCGAGATCCCGAAAGCTGCAGAGTCGAGTCTGTCGATGGACGAGTTAAAGGACCTCTGGAAGACCGTCGATCCGGATGATCTGTGTCAGCTTTGCGAGACGGTGATTATGAATCAATCAAATCAAAGGCCGTCTGACATATTGCCAAAATCCTAATGGCTGATAGGAGTTGGGCGTGATTGGATGGGAATTATATCTCAGGCATTTGGCTTAAAATAGCTGCCAAGGAGAAGCGGATGGGGTTTGCTTGTTAATCCATCAAGAACTCCTTGTGCGATTCGGTGTGTTATATGAAGTTGGGCAGCGAGACTGCTCATGAGACCAGAATCAATACGTGCCTAGGGATGCTGAATATTATTGTAAATCGTGGCGCTAAATAGATATATGGTTTTAAACAGGCAGGCGATCAATCCACTTCATCGCTGTGCCTAAATGAGAAGAAGAAGAGATGGTAAAATCACAAGAACATGTACGCCTCTCAATGCATCATTCAGTCCTATTCATTCCTTTCCACGTGCCGGTCAAAACTTGACGCGGGTGTCAAAAACCCAACTCCTGTGCCTGTGCTGCGCCGAAGGTCCGCTAGACCCCATATGCAATGCTAAGTCTTATCTCTGAAGTTCTCTCGGTTGTGACGGAGATTTTATGTAACACGGTAGGCACTGCGTGTCATAGTTAGCCATGCTCGTGATTTGGGCTATGAGTCAAAGACTTACTCAATAACCAGGTGCTCGCCACGCCAGGCACCACTGGCCACCCATAATCCACAATTGACAATCTCAGCGTATCGCTTGTCGGACGTCTTGAAAGTCGCGAACATGCGGAAGCCGTAGCGTCGTGGGTCAATATCCTTTGGTGCCTTGGGGCTTAATAGAGTGTCAAGCACGTCTGCGGGTCCTGAGAGGGAACCACGGGTGCGCATTTCGAGTCTGGTTTTCACTTAGTCAGTACCTGATTGTGATTGGCTTGTAAGCATGAGAATGACTTACAATGCGGGCTGTTCGTCACTTGTCTGAATGACAAAAGCGCCCTCGACAAGCCTCATGGGCCGAAAACCGCGTGCTTGACCAAGATCATAACCGCCTGCCTATAAGCCACACATAATATCCTCCTCAGTCAGCCACGGATATAACAAGAGCGCAGGATGTATCGAGTCAGGGGGTTAGAGAGAAGAAGAAAAAAACGTACAATGACGCGGCCGTGGCCAAATGATCCGGACCATACACCGGCTGCAACGGTAGTGATTTCCTTGGTGTTGCCTGAATCCACATGAACAGCGTCTTGATTCAAACGGACCGCAATTCGAAAATCGAAATCGAGAGCTGGCATGGGAAATGCGAGTCCCGGGCAGGGAAAGTGGTTTAGAGAACGTTGACAGGCCTCCTCGACAGTTCTACAACCCAACCAAATTACAGTCAGCAATTCGACATCCACTAATAAATTGTGCAATTGCAAGGAAAACTTACTTTCCAGGCCCCTCCCGACATTCGCGCTCAGCCTGGACCCTGTATAAAAGACCCCCATCATTGAAACAACCGCTTCCGCTTCCAGTTGATGAGCCCTCGTTACAAAATTGCTGTGCGTGCGTTACAGGTGTTTGCATTGGTGGTATCCGAGTATCCCACTCGGCGGGTATGTTCTGTGGCGGATATGCCGAGGGTTGCTGGAGAAAGGGCATCGAGTGAGGCATGCATGTCGACTCAGAAACATCGGTGGGAGCGGTACTCGTTGGTAGTGAGAAGGATAGAGTGTCAGTTTCGGTGGCCATTTTCAGGTTATGTCCAAGATATGGTTGTGTATATGTAAATGTATATGATGTGGTTGATGTAAGTATCTGTCGGGTCAGACGCACTTGGGCTGTCTTGTGTCGTTATCCGGATAGTAAAAGTATTGATGTCTTATGATATCATCCAAGTATGCTAATCTGTTAATTTCGATAAGATGAAAAATCTCTCGAGTCGAAAAGTAATAAAAATCTGGTCGAGCTGTGGCTATTTATTGATGGGATCTGATGGCGGGAGGCGGCGACTAATAAATGGTTCCCCCCCAGTCGGCTCTTTCTTGGCCTGGCTTGGCTTGTGTAAGCGGTTTTGGATGGAGCAAGTGTTCGTGTCCGTGTCGTCGCAATTCCCGAACCCCGAAGGCAAAGTTTATTAATGATGTCGACTTTTCTTTTTGTCGACTATTGGTAATATGTTGATTGTTGATATAATCAGTCAAAAGTAGATGAAGTAAATGGATTGAACAGAAGAGAAGTGAGTGAGTAGCGGGTGAGGGTTGAGAACAAGGTAGAAGAGGTAGGGTAAATCAAGGTATTTAAACCACCCGAGCCCGGATAACGAGATCCATTACTACCTACTCTCTAATACCTACCTACTACGGAGCAGCACATAATACAACACAGTACAGCTTGGGCGTATAAGGCGCGCGCCAAAACGTAACTACATCTCAGCTGTAGTGCAATGGGGTCCAGCAAGGGCGTAGCTGTTTTTGTCATGCTTGCAAATCTTCCGAGGCACTGGGAGATTGTACAGCACACAGCACAGCACACAGCACAGTGCAGTCGAGTACCTAAAACTACTAAACTAGATAGCCATCGGGAAATGTCAGAGTTTCCGGCCAAGTTGCTGAGAGGTATGGACCAAAAGCCCAATTACAGATCAACTCTTTGGTTATATCCGCGGCTTTAGAGGGCGCGCCCCGGACGAAAGACATGAAAAGGTGGGTAATCGCCGATCGTGGTGGAGATGTGTTAAGGAAGCGACCCGACCACGCGGAAGATTGCTCGCTTTGTGGTTAGTGCACTATCTGCTAACTATAACTGATAGCAGGTCCTTTTCCAGATCTTGATCTCAAGACTTGATCTATAATCGGAATCTTTGATGTTTCATCTCGAGTCGGAATCTCCTTCTCAACCAAATCTACCTACCTAGCCTTACAAATGGTGGCAGTCTTCTCTTGACCCGGTTCCATGGATGTCCAGTCCTTGATTATTTATTCGCGAGGGGGCTTTACAGGGCTTAAGTCCGCCAGCGAGCGGGGCGTTGTTCAGCACATCTTAGGTCACTATCCGGCAGTTTCGGACAATGTACAGCAGCCGAGAGCCCGGAGGTGTGGCAAGCTTGAGCTCTAGTTTAGGAGGGCATTACTAAACCACTGCACTGCAAGCTCTGAATGAGTTTATTCCAAGAATGTTAGCCAAGCCAGTTTATTTCAAGTATTCCTTGGTCGAAGTTGATTTCAAAAACGCCTTGTTGTGGCTGTTTGTAACTTCGCTACAGCTCTCTCCCTCCGGTCATGTCGGAGGTAAAAGGGAGCTGACAAATTAAACGTTGGTTCAACGTTAAATCCACAAACATCAGCTACCTACCCGAAGCGGAATTAAGACTGGACATGATGCATATGCCCCAGTCCCCGTCATCATGACCTGCCAGTTCATTACAGCCCAATTTTAACATACAGTTCAGCTCGTGCAAGATGACTTGGGATCATCATATACAACATCAACTGAATGTTTACATTTATCACGTATATCATCTATCTAGATCTTCGAGTGCTACAACAGCTTTCTTCGGCACTGCACAAGGTGCGGGGGCCGAGCTGTCATGGTTGGCTGGACTCATCATGATTACTCTGGTGCACCCCTCCCTCCATCAAATCTGACAGCCATTCATTTTAAACGATGTAGGTACAAAGCATCTTACATACACCCATCTGAAAATCCTTCATCAGCGATCAACTGCCAAAACCAAGGTTAAGCAGCGCTTCGATTAGATAAGAGCACAAACTTGAGACACAAGGGGATATGGCCCGCCATCGACATGATGTGCTTGCTGTAAGGTAAAGGGGACTAATGTCCCTCACTCTCTACTGGATAGGACGCCCTTTCGGTTCATGATTCTGAATTCCGATACTCCCCCGGTAAACTATATTCGTCTAGCGAACTTTCAGCTTTGTACAGGTGTGGCTTATAGGATTTGAGTTGACAAGGGAAACATAGATGCGCCTCCATGAGGCATTTGATGAAAAAAGAAAAAGCATCAACTTCCTCAGTGCTTCGTCAGCAAGAGAAATGACTGTCTTAAAATTGAATGGATTCCAGCTGACAGCTGCTTCTGACCGATTCACAACGCTCGATAGGCGCATGGACCTGGCCAGTAAGATTGCTCACCAGGAATTATTGGTAAGCACTGCTATCATATAGATAGAACAACAACTCTGAACATTTTACCGTAAACATCTCAGATTAACAATTGCCTTCTCTGGTCATAACAATACTTGACAATGTTACCAGCACCAATTGGTATCTTTGAATATGGCCTGTTCTTCTAAGATGTCCAGGTAGAAGCTACGAACTTCAGGGACCACGAGTAATAGATGCTGCATGTTTTGGATGACGTCTCTCCAACATCCCAGCATCAATCAATAATATCGCATATCAAACCAATGCTACAACACCTAAAAGCTTGCTAAGTGCCGAAATCCCGTCAGCGATGAGACCAAAGCGTTCGGCACGTATAACCGAGAAAAGAAGAGATGTCGCCTGGTGGTGATTGTTTGCTTAAGTCTCTGTACGAAACATAAACCAAGTCGCCAGTTGCTGCCTTTTCAGCGGCTACACAAGATCTAGTGCGCCCATGTCATGCCAGAAGCCAAAGTATTCCCCTTCTTGTCATGACGAAAGGGTTTGTTTTCCTCTCAGGGGTTCTAGGTCTAGAGTTCCCCTTTTGCTCCGCTCTCTACAGACGATCACGCTCCTTTGATCACCGACACGCAAGCTGGTATCCATTATTTGCAACAGGCATGTTTCGAGAAGTGCTGTAACAGAAAAGCTCCGCCAATGTTTGGCCTCCAAGCCCCTGTTCTGGGCCTGTTTCGGATTCTTCGACGCAACGCTAGAAAAGGCTTGTTCAAATGCTTGTTCTGCTACTTTATTTCCTGACTGGTCGGCTGTCCTTGGTGAAGACTTTGAGATCAGCGAGATATCTCGCTTGGTGAGACGAATTGCGATCCAGGAGAGATGCACAGTCGGGCAAACAGCAGCTTGCGCGCCCTAGCAGGTTTGGAGTAATTTGAGCAATCTACAGGTATCTTTGAGTCTTTGAGTGGCAAGGAAGGATATTGCACCATTTTGGTTTCCATGTGCATCAGTGAGTCTTTTAGGAAGATGGATCGAGATATTGATCTGTAACTTGACTCGAGCCAAATGAGCCGTCGGTGCATTGTTGTGTCAATACATGCTTTAGGCTGAGCTTGGCGGAAAGAGAGATATGAAAGTACATAGTAAATGAATTAGTTATTAGTTAGACTTAGACCGTACCTTCTTCCCTCCCTTTTCCCTTGGCAACAGAATCTTCTTGACAGATATTATACCCGTTATAGGTTGTTAAGTCCGATAAGTTAGTTTGTTACTTAGTAAAGGCACAGAGATCTGACTCCCTCCTGGACAAGTACGCACTAACTGCGGCTCGTGCGTTGTAGCGTTCCAAGAAAAGGGACGGCTCCTTCCACATGCTGACTCCCAACTCTCCTTACATCAAATCTAAATAGGATACGGAAGCTCAAGTTGCGGCAGTGCGGCAACTCGCTGATGAGATCAAAGTATCATCTATCCAGTACTAAGTTTCAGGGGTAGTTCAATATCAAAGATACTTGCTAATTGCACGCAAGAGAGCGGAGCATTCTTGTCACTCGTATTGTGTTTGATCTTGTCTGGGTAATCTGCAAGCTTGTCGTCAGTTCTTCTTTCCTCGTCTACATAGCACATGCCCATCCTTGATGATACTGGCCGTGCCTTCCTCAGGTAAGACCCAAAAATAATTGTCCAGTCAGAGTCTCTCCACGTTCCACGTAATTGAATGCGTGGAGGCGAGACCCGAGTTTCCATTCTTCCCTGTTAAGAAGTTCTCAGATAAATTGGTTTTCCTCTTGAAATCTACTCTAACTTGCCAATTCTCAACATCGCCCTATCTACCTTCACCTACCGCATTCGAATACCGAACGAGCCTAAACTACGAATAATACCTAACACGAAGATAACAACGGTCTTTCATTTTGACCACTCCGCTTATTGGCCGAATCCAGTCCCAGCATCTCGGCAGCTCCGCTTTGCGACAGCGCCGTTGGTGAGCTTACTGCGCAGTTGCAGTAGCATATCGAAATAATTGGATTGCGCCGCGACCTCATCTTGTCCAGGGTCCATTATCCAGTCCTTACCTATTATTAACTTGGAACTTATTCCGCTACAAGGTGCACTGCATCACAGCACCGAGACCACTAATTCCAAGTTCCTGACTACTAGCTGGAGCCCAGGTGCGCTGTGCTGTCTAGGTGTCAAGGCTCCACCCGTCTCCAACTGCGCTACCCCTGCGCATGGGGGATTCTAATTCATCCCTCGCCCGCCTCAATTTGACAGGCAAATTCTCGAGCACGTCTTTTCTGCTTCTCTTCTACGCTGTCGCATAGAATACCTGGCTGCTGCCATTTGCCTGTTCTCTTCTCGATACCAGCTCTTGCCTGGCCACGCTCTCTTTTTTTCTATGCTGCCATAGCCTAGTCCTTTCGTTTCTCGACATTCGCTTCCCACCCCTGTCCCTCATTATCCTGGACACTTCGCTCCTTATCAACGAATTTCTAAAAAAGACAGCAACTTCGTCCATACCTGGCAAGACCACAGTCGATTTGAAGAGCAGCCGTCGCCATGTTCAATTCTCGCCGCGCCATCGTGGCTGCGGTTTTTGTTCTAACTGTCTTCTTCCTCCTGACGAGATCGCACTCCTCGATACCTGTCGTCCCAGCAGCTCAAGATGCTACTGCCACCGCCGCCGATACAAGCAAGAACGACGCCCCTGCCTCAAACGAAGCCGTGTCACCACCACCCGAGGAAAAGCAACCAGAGATGGAGGTGAAGGAGCGTCGCACGCGGCCTCGCATCGACATGTCGGGAATGACGACCTATGAGAAGCTCGAATACGCCTACCCCTACGATGTTACCTCCAAGTTTCCCGCCTACATCTGGCAGACATGGAAGCAAAGTCCCGATCAGGGCGATTTCCAGTTCAAGGACCACCATGGTTCATGGAGAGAAGAGCACCCGGGTTTTGTTCACGAAGTCGTCACCGACGATGTTGCTGTCAATCTGATTCGCCTACTTTATGCTACTGTCCCTGAGGTTGTCGAGGCCTACCGAAGCCTCCCAATGCCCGTCCTGAAGGCCGACTTCTTCCGTTACCTTATCCTGTTTGCGCGAGGTGGTATCTACTCTGACATTGACACTTATGCCATCCAGAGCTCTGTTAAGTGGCTGCCCGAGCAAATCGCTCGTGACACCATCGGGTTGGTGATTGGTATCGAGGCAGACCCTGACCGTCCTGATTGGGCTCAGTGGTACAGTCGCCGTATCCAGTTCTGCCAGTGGACGATACAGGCCAAGCCTGGCCATCCCGCGCTTCGCGACATCATTAGCCGAATTACCAAAAAGACATTGGACGAAAAGCGTAAAGGCAATTTGGACAGGCTCCTCGATCGAAACGTTGTCGAGTTCACGGGCCCCGCTGTATGGACAGATGCCGTTATTGACTACTTCAACGATGGGCGCTTCTTCGACATGTCGCAAAGCAAAGGAACGATTGATTACAAGAACTTTACCGGCATGGAGACAAGTAAGAGAGTGGGCGATGTGGTTGTGTTGCCCATCACAAGCTTCTCACCTGGAGTGGGACAGATGGGCTCCAAAGAGCCTGACGACCCCATGGCTTTCGTCAAGCATGATTTTGAAGGTAAGAAGAATAACTTGTAGTTTCAATTGGGTTGAGAGAAACTAACACGGCGCAGGAACATGGAAGCCTGAGAGCGAGCGTCATATGGGCGAGCAGCAGCAAGAAGAGGGACAGCAAGCCCCCTTACAGCAGGAGGGACAACCGCAACAGGAACAGCCGCCCCAGCAGCAGCAGCCCGCTCCTCAGCAATAACAGTATAATGCGAATCCCAAGCACAACCCATGATACCTAATGTTTTGGTAACGACTTTGAAGATTTACTTCTCCGACCTGTATATTTGAGCTTCTTCTCTATACTCTTTTCTAATGACACGATTTGTGTCCGTCTGATTCTGGGGCTGGTTTCCGCACAAGTGGGTTAAGCTGAGGTCCGTTGTACTCTGGCAGTTGCATTATGATGGAAAAATATGTAAAAGTTTGATGGGAACGGTACTAGACTCTGTTTTTTTAGTGAAAGGCATCGCATGGAAGTCGTTATTTCTTTCTTATCCGTTCTGGTATAGACTTGCTTGGACCTGACCTTGTTATATGATAGCGATGCCTACGTTGTGAGCTGTGTGATAGTGTGCGAAGGGAGGAAAGGTTCCCAGCACTCGTAATTGAGAGATGAACGTACAATCATATCGTGGGAACCTTTGTTGATTGCGATTGATGAGTCAACAAGCTTTGTGAACGAGTTCCTTAGTAGTTAACTCTATATGATTTTCGAAGCCTAATACTGTTGTTGTGAAGAGGTTACAATACTAGGTTTGTGAAAGTCATGACCATATAATTAGTGACGACCGAAAGGAGCCGATGGATCTGTATAGGTACTGGTTGCCATGATCTGCCATTGATTCAGTAACTGAAAACATTCGGCTTAAATATAGCCGGATTGCTTTCCGCGGGTTTTGAAGCTGTAGACTAACCAACTTAATACATAAGTAGTACCGGGCAGCCATTATCCTTGAATTTGTATCGAAAACACGGCATTCAAGGACATTTCAAGCCGCCCCCGCATTTTCTCACATTTCCCCAGGTTCTCCTTCAACATTCTCAGCTACGATTGGTCCAAAGTCCAGATCGCTGAGGGGGGTTCGGCCTGTCCTCCCGCTGCCGCTGCCGCTGTGGAGAGGGAGGAACAGCTAAACATCTGTTCACTGGAGAGGAGCAGTATTTACCAGGAGGGAAGCTCGTGGCGATGATAGCCGAGGATACTTGTCTATTATGTGTTATTATATGTTACCTATGTTCTGCAGCATAAGCCTCACTTATTGCTGCTCCCATTTTTAATACGTTCCACTTACAACACAGACAGAGGCTCTTCTCGCTCATACTATAATATCCTTGTCACATCATCGCAATTGGGCCGTTTTGCTGCATAAACATAAACGACCTCCTCTCACTTCTTCTCCCAATACCTATACTTGTTCTCATCGGAGATTCTTCACTTCTTGGAAGAGTTGTTCTTTTGGCTTTCATAATGCAGACCGTGATACGTCAGAGCTTTAGAAAGACATATTTATCAACAAGGACGGCTTTCAGACCATGTCAACTGAGACGACTTTCTTCATCTAATCTCAGTATTCGATGGGGTCCTCAAGATGTATGTCCAGAATACTCCAACTGCCATAAACAAACAGCGCAAAGTATCAACAACTAACAAAACTCTAGCCTCCTCTTTATAATGGCACAATCCCAGAACATTTCGCCTCAGTCGTCTCAGCACACGGCGACCGCGAAGCAGTCATCGCCCGCACCCCAACCCCTCACTCTCACGAGTCAACACTAACATACTACGCCCTTGACTCTCTATCCAACAGCCTCGCCCACTCGCTCTCCTCACTGGGCGTCCGCAAGGGCGACCGCGTTGCCGTTTCTCTCGGCAACGGGCCCGAGTTCGCAGCTCTGACATACGCTTGCTTCAAACTCGGTGCTATTCTCGTGCCGTTGAATCCAGGTTTCAATGAGCACCAGGTCATAGCGGCGCTGAAGCACTTGGCTATCAAGACGCTCATTATTGGTGCTGTGACGGATCTGGCGTACAAGCCTGGCCGCGGAAGAAGTAATGAGCATCTTCTTCGCAGCGTGGTGGGGGACGTTTCAGCGTCGAGAATCCAGAGCGAAGCTGTACCCTCTTTGTGTAACGTGGTTGTTTTCGATAATCTGGCGTGCCATCCGGATATCAAGTTTGACCTCAAAGGTTGTCGGGCATTTACCCCTTATTCTTCGCTGGTCGACGGCTCGGTTAACTCTGTAACGCCTGATTCCCCCTTGGAAGCGAGCGATGTGATCAATATCCAGTTCACGTCGGGGACTACTTCGATGCCCAAGGCGGCCATGCTCTCGCATCGTGCTATCCTCAATAATGGTGCTCTGATAGCGCATCGAATGGGTCTTGATGCGGATGATCGTATCGTGGTGCCTCCTCCGCTATTTCACTGCTTTGGCTGTGTGTTAGGATACATGGCGACGGCTACCACAGGTGCTGGTATTCTATTCCCCAGTCCGGCCTTTGACCCTGAAGCTACTCTACGCATGGTAGTCGACCACGAAGCTACCGGTCTTTATGGTGTAAACACCATGCTCGTTGCTGTTCTCGAGGCCCTCAACCGAGGCGATGTCGTCCCCCACGACCCCAAACACCTACGTAAAGGCATTGTAGCCGGTAGCAGTGTACCGCCTTCCCTTATGAGCACACTACATAATCGTCTGGGTCTTGAAGATCTCGTCATCTGCTACGGTATGACCGAGACAGCGCCTGTGAGCTGCATGACCAGTCCTTCGGATCCAATCGACAAGCGGACTTCATCCATCGGCAAGGTTATGCCTCACACAGGGCTCAAGATCGTCGATCCCTTAGACCATAGCAAGATCCTCCCCGTCAGAAAGCGAGGTGAGCTGGCTGCAGCGGGATACCTCGTTATGGAAGGCTACTATGGCGACGAGGCCCGCACATCTGAAGTCCGCGTACCAGATCCCGAAGATGGAACAGTGTGGATGTACTCTGGTGATGAGGCCGAAATGGACGAGCAAGGCTACGTCCAAATCACAGGCCGCATCAAAGATCTCATTATCCGCGGCGGAGAAAACATCCATCCGTTAGAAGTAGAAGACTGCCTCCTAACCCACAAAGGTGTCCGAGAAGCCAGTGTGGTAGGAGTTCCCGACGAGCGATACGGCGAGGCAGTGGCAGCCTTCATCATTCCTGCGCGGGGATGGACGCCGTTGGACCATATGGAGGACGTGTCCTTGGGTGAGGTGAAGGCTGATGAGGACGGTGTTCTGACGAGAGATGGTTTGAGGCAATGGGTCGCGACGAAGCTGTCTAAGCATCTCGTGCCCAAGTACGTTTTCTGGATCGAAGAGTATCCCAAGACGCCGAGTGGGAAGGTTCAGAAGTTCAAGTTGAAGGAATATGCAAAGGAAATCCTAGGAGATGAGGGCGGCAAGGCATAGTGATGAATAGCGTTTGTTTGTTGATGACCTTTGAATATAATCATCGTTGAACACAGCCGGCTTAATGCAAGACTTACTATAAACAGATACACTCAGGCTCTGAGTTCCCAGGCGCCATATCGTCACCAAATCACAACACGAGCAAGGATACTTTAACATATTGTATTGTCAGCATTAATCAAGGTATCATTCGTATAATTATAGGGCTATCCTTCTTCTCTTGGGCAACCAAGCAGACAGTTAGATGATCAAAATGATTCTCATCCAAAGCCCGCAAAATTCATCACCAAAAAAGAACTTTTTTTTCTGTCTTCGTTGCACAAGAAGCAATCGTCATCTCTAGTGGCAGCCGTCTATTTTTAGCGGAGCTCTCCAATGCAAGCAAAATACTGTACGAGGTCTCCGACCTCGATCGTTATCCGATCACCTTCTACCAACCAAGTCGTAGCAACAAGAAAAAGAAGACCAGAGGGAAAACATCCCTCCCAAAAATGCAAGCCCATAAAACAAAAAAGGTTCGCGGAAAAGGTTCAGAAATGCGAAGCATCACTCGGATGCGGAACGAGGATCATGTGATGTGGAATGCCGTGAAACTCCCAACTCATTTCTTCGTTTAGTCGACCTGCTTCTCGCAGCCAATACGGCCCAGCAACTCCTTTCGATCGCTGTGGCCGGGTAGACTGACTCCAGAGCTGCTGGCTTGCTTCTTGACGCCTGATCGGCGCTCCCAGTTGCGAAGGTCAAGCGCCTCGACGCCGACTTCCTCCTCCAAAGGTTGGGCCTCTTCGTAGACAAACTCCTCTTCTTCCTCTTCCTCGCCACCCTCGTCGTCACTTCGAACGTCCTCGGCATCGCCGCCCTTGAGGACCTTGATAATGACACGAATAATCATTGTGAACCAGCCGATGGTAATAACCTGAAGGACGAGAAGAGGGCCGAGGAAACACCACTTGACAGTCTCGTTGTAACAGACGAGGCCTTGAGGGTTGATGAAGGGCTCGACAAGATATCCCCAGCCAGCTGGAGGGTTAAGAGGACCAATCATGTTCTCGTTGTTGCCTTTGAAACAGCCAGTGGGCATAATTCGAGGGGTGTCGGCATAGATGGACCAGCAGGCCGCCATGTACAAGACATGGCGGGCAAGGAACCAAGAAATAACAAACAGACCGAACATGACATCGCAGATCTTCTTGTAGCCGCAGTACTTGAGGCACTTGGCAAGCTGCAACGTGTTAGTTGGGGGACTAATATGTACGAACGAGAACAACGTACAGGAAGGAAGAGGTCAACAACATCCATGATGACGAGGATGAAGTTACCGACGCGGGTGTGGTGGTAAGCGTAGCAAGCAAAGACAAGAGCGGTGGTGATGATGTGGTGAGTAAACATCTGCCAATGATCCTTGCGGCGCTCCTCAATGTTAATGACTATCATCTGTTGCAGCCAGAAAGCCCACTGGCAAAGAAGGTAAGCCTTCATGATTCCATCAAGCTCGCGGTTAGGCCAGTCAGTCCACATATTCTCCATGCTCATGTAGTGAGGAGAAGTGCAGTAAATATACTGTAGCAATGCCAGTCAGTGCGTGATTCTCCCCACGTTGCTGAATCCAAACTTACCACTCCCCAAGGCCAGAAAACGGTATAGTACACCATGAGCCAAGCCTGTTCACTGAAGCGAGTCAAGTTCTTGCGGTTGTCAACACCCTGCCATCTACCAATAGGCGCGAGGACGTATTCCATGGTAGCAGCGCGGAGGCCTGTGAAAAGGATGATGCAGAATGTGATGAAGTAGGCATCGTCGTAGCCAATGCGATACTGTCCGGATTGAGAGTTGTGGTAGCTGAGATGGAAGAACTTTTGCGTGTAGTCGCGAGCTTTGGGAATGAAGGTTTGGGCGAGGAAGATGAGAGCGAGAAGATTGAAAGAGAGTCCTAAAATAAGGGTACCACGTCAGCTTGAGCTCATCCATACATGACAAGACAGATCAGATCGGTGCACACGGATGCAGCTCAGCGTGCGATCAGCATGTAACGAAGCGCCGCTATTTGGTAGCGTAGCAGGACCCTAAAGGCCGGGCTGGTAGGGATGCTGTGCCACGCGGGGTGCGGCTCCTAAATGCGACACCCAGTCCCGAAATGTGGTTAACCAGGTTAGGTCCAGATTTGACCTGACACCCTGCCCTGTCTTGACATCTCGACACCCCCACGGTATTTATTCGCGACCCACGATTGGCAGGAAAGGGGAAGGCTGGCTGGTTCAGGGGGAAAAACGTACCGATCTGGTTCTCGACAAACCAGCGCGAGAGATGCTTCCAGGTGCTTTCCTCCTTGCGCTTAAGTCGGCGGACAAGCACCGTCTTGTTGCCGGCGGTTTGCATGTAAAGAGGTCCGTTCATGTTGGGCGTGCTGTTGTCCTTCTTGAGTCGTGGTCGTGGGGCAACACCAGTAGTAGGTGAAGTGGCAGCACTCGCGCTACCATTCGAGGCTGCGATGTGCTCATGAGCCTCGTCTTCTGTGGTTGTGATGATGGTAGCTTCTTGACGGATGATTCTCTCTTCAACAATTGGCTTGTCGCTGGTGACAGAAGGGCCAGGGGCAATCTTGTCCTCGACCTGCATGACTGGATCGATGCTCATGACTGAGCAAGCGCTTTGTGCAGAATTGATCTCGTTTTCGTGCGTTTTCGTTTCGGCTCGTATAAGAGGCTTCCGTGTCCTTTTTCCTTCCTGGAAAGGTGGAAAGCGTTGGCTGTGGCTGATAAGTTGGTGGGCGGAAGGAGGGAGGGGTCCTGTGCTAGGTAGGTCCGCGAGTCGGAAGCCACAAGATCCAATGCAAAATTTGGAGAGGAAGAAGATCAGGGAGTTGAGTTGAAAAGGCAAAGGCTTGGTTTTGTGTGTGTTTTACACTTTTTCGTCAAGCAAAAGTCTAAGGTCGGCAAAATGATATAGCGAAACAAATGTAAATCGAGATGCCAGTCAAAAAGTCAAGGCTCCGTTATCTGTCGCTAGGGTCGCTCTGTGGTCTCGCGGAATCAAGGCCGTTGGAGTTTACCAAAGCTCAGGCTCTCTCTGATCCTCAGTGAACAAGACTGAGCAAAACAATGGACAGAGATAATGCCGGGAGCAATGCGTATGGAGGAGAAGAAGAAGGAGGAGGAGGAGGGGAGAAGTAGGAGAAGGTCCAAGGATCAGGTAGGTACTTAGCCAAAGAAAAGAAAATGGGATCCCAATGAATTTTGAACGAACCCCATGAATGAATTGGCTCTAACAAGAGAGATCCATAAACCCAAGGCTTGTAGGGGGTAGCGCGCTGTTCTGGTACAGTAGTGGGGAGGCCTTTTACGGGGAGTAGTCGGGTGCAGTGCCAGGGTGCCCACTGTATCTTGGGTACGTACATCAGTGTGTTGAGGGAGAATTGCCCCACAGCGGGCATTACTCAAGGCGGTGAGCAAGAGCCTGCCTACAAGCAACGCAGCTGAACTGGGCTGGGCTGCAGTGAATATTGTTGATCAAAAGGAGAAGCAACGGAGCTGATTGAATGATGAATCTGTCTTCTATTCGCTGTGAGAAACTTGAATGACATTTATCACAGCTTTCCAGAAAGCATATCTGTCTAGTCAAGTTCAATTGGGCTTTGCTTCTGCTGTACCAGGCCCTCAATCGCTTCGATGAGAATATCTCGTCTTGTTCTATCACCAATTTCAGATCAGATTGGCTGTGCAGCATCCTGGGCATGAATTTCTTCAGGCGGCATTCTTTTTTTTTGTTCCTACCCCTGCCTGCATTTCACTACATGCAGTACCTATATAGAACACCTATCCCGAATAAGAACAAGGTGGATATATGTCACCCTCCAGTATATACTGCAGAAGCAGTTGCTCATTCACTGGATAGTAGGTGACAAGCCTGCATCGTTTGTTCCAAGGAAATGTCGAGATTCTAGATGGCACTGGACTAATAAATGGAATGGCCCTAGCTCCAGGGACGAACAAGCCCAAACTCGTCCTACCGTCCCAGGGTCACCCCCATTGGATCTTCCATTTCGTTGAGACGGCTGGAAGGAAAGACGAGCCAATAGGAAGAGTCCATTTCAAGGTCCCCTTATTCCAACTACCCCTCTCTATCTCTGTCTTGCTCTTTTTATTGACAGCCCAGTTCTCTCTTAAGCTTTTAGCTTAATAGCTAGACTAGACTACCTAGCACCCTATGCCTATCTAATCTGCGGCGTGTACCGTCAGAAATACACTGCACCGTAGATCTCCTTTGCCAAGTTACCCCTTTTCTTTCTGCCAATGGTGATCGAAGTAAGTTAAGGGGAGTCGGGTGGCGGCTGGCTCCCGGAAGCCCTAGTTTTTCGCATTGACAAGAGAATAAGAAAATATCAAGAAAGGGAAAAATTCCAGGCCAAGGGGGTATTATACATGTCGTTCTCGTCCGATGCTGGTAAAACATCAGACATGTACCAAAGTACATTAGTACAATGCAGTGCTAAAGCGCTGCAGAAATGTCAGAATCTTAACGTCCAGGGAACGAAATGTCACCGTAAGGTCCAGGTCCAGGTCTTTGATTGATTGTTTTCAAAGGTATTCCCCCGCTATACATGGAACCTGTCCAGGTTGGTTGCTGCAAGCCAACAGTTGACTGAACTAGGTTGATGATGATTCTAATCAAATCGATTGGTCAATTCAGCTCTTGGATTGCTGCAACCTCGGTACGGGAGCACGGGCTGGATTTGGGCGAGATGATTTGGCTTTGACCTTTTCGCTTCTGTTAAAGAGATTTTCGACTAATTAAAGTTCTGGTTTACCTGCAGCATGTGCGCGATAACTAACATATGCTCTTTGCAATAAATCCGAGGCATTAATATGTCCCTAAATACAGTCTCGGCACGCAGTACAGCGCAGTGCAGTAGCTTCTAGATCCACCATCGAAACGGTCTCCTCCACCGTCTTTTCAATACGAGACGACTCAATCCGATGCCTTTGTTTCAAATTTCCGTGTCAAGCTCGACTGACTACCCCTCTTGAAGAAAGATAACGGAAGGCTCGTAGGTAGGTAGTTATTTAGCCGCCAGCAAGGCATAGTCCCTGGTCTGTCCAGTTTCGCTCCAACATGATCTTCAGTACGAACTAATGAGCAGAATGACTTGAGTTCAGCGTGATCTGATGTGATATGCGGCGGCCCCATACTCAATATCACTTGCCGATACTACATACCTCCTACGTGCATAGATTTTAAACTCACGCGGAGCAATTGGTCTCCACAGTCAAATGCAGTAACTCTCTGGTCTTGTTCCAATCTCGTGGATATCAGCCAACTACCTACCTGGGTAGGTGGTTAATTCTGCGATGTTTTGATCTTGTCACTGATGCTTCTTTCTAACATTCGTTTCTCAGGTGTAACTATCTAAAATATAGACTCTTCAAGAGAAATGTTTTTAGTATTCATGTATGGGTAGTTCTGTTTCTCAACAAGTTAATATTATGTGAGCTCTTTAAGTCTAGAGAAAAGGCCCGCTTGTATCCGCTGAAGTCGACACAAGCTCAGATTTATATAAAAATTTGGGTAGTGTGGCATTCTTCCGTGAAGAAAAGATAAAATAATTTGTTCTCTCTAAAATTGGTCTAGGCCAGAAACCAGCTTGTCCTCATCTTGACAAGCTGCTGCGTGCAGCTGCATCAAGCTGACGCCATGCTTTTGCACCGCCACTCGTTCGCAAGCTGCCTAAAACGCCACACTTTCCTCATTCAGTTCCCCACATGACCGACATGAGCATATCCCTTGGCCTCGCATCATCGAAGACCGTCCCGAACTTTCCATCAGCAAAAGCACTTAAACCTCGAGGCAACCCTTCCACAGTCCACGAATTTTTCGACGAACCTCATACTCTCAACTCACCAACAACCGAAGGAACCTTTGATTGTGAGCCTACTTATCGCCACCATGGCTTCCAAGACCAAGTATCAGGCAGCGCCCCAGAGCGACCCAGACGATGACTACACCCACGCGCCCCCCGCCTATGCTGAGGGTTCCGCCGCTCGCGATGAGACACAAGGCCTTTTTGGTGCACCCCGCGACAGCGAAGACAACCTCCCCGATGATTTCAAGGTAAGGATAGATGGAATTCGCGCTCTACAGTCGACAAGTCACTGACATCATCTACAGTTCGGCGGCTCTGTAGCTGAGGCTACAGTTGATATTCGCAACCAGTTCGTCCGCAAAGTTTACACCATCCTCACTGTCCAGCTCCTTGCCACTGCTGGAGTGAGCAGCCTCACCTTTTTCAGCACCGGCTACAAGGACTGGATCCAAAGCCACCCTGGTGTCGTCTGGGCTTCAGTAAGTTCTCTCTCATAGCTGAAACCAATTTGCATGAATCGCTAACACAAATCCAGCTCTTTGGTGCTATGATCTTCATGGGCCTCACCTACTGGAAGCGCAAGTCCTACCCAACCAATCTTCTTTTCCTCTCGCTCTTCACTCTTGCCGAAGCCTACACTATTTCTGTTATAGTGTCCTTTTACAAAACGTCCATCGTCCTAAACGCCGTTGTCCTCACTGCCGGAATCTTTGTCTTCCTCACTCTTTTCGCCTGTCAGACAAAGTACGACTTCACCTCATGGATGCCCTACCTTTTCGGTGCCCTCTGGGGTCTCGTCATCTTCGGTTTCATGGCCATGTTCTTCCCTTACAGCTCAACCGGTGAGCTTATCTATGGTGGCCTTGCCGCTCTGATCTTCAGTGGTTACATCCTCGTCGACACGCAGCTTGTCTTGCGTCATCATCACGTCGAGGAGGAGATTGCCGCTGCCATCAGCCTTTACCTCGATATCATCAACCTCTTCCTTGCCATCTTGCGCATTCTCAACAGCCAGTCTAACAACTAAGTCTTGTTGATCGGTAAAAGTCTCAACGTGGCATAGTAGCAAAAGCTATGACATAGCAGCTTGATTCCTGATGTTTGTTCCCGTATTGCAGAGATAGTGTGCTGTACCAGCTGGTTCATTCGAGTCTTATCTTAATATGTATGGATTATGGACGGTTCCCTTTTCAGACCGTAAGAATTGGCGTTATCTGGAGAGTTTGCTTTCTTTTCTTTCACACCATTTCCTGTAGGAGCTCGACCCCGGATCGAGACGAGACAACAAATCAATATACAGAATTATCAACAGTCACATCATTTTAAATAGGCAAACATGGAACAAGAAATCGAATTACAAGAAATATTGAATTTATTTGATATCAGCATTAGAAGGCCAGTAGAAAAAAGAAACAATCAAGGATGTGTCGTCCAAGGATGGACAACGTTGTACGCCAACGTAAGTCTAACATGACCACAAAATGGCACCAAGACACGGCGAATGTCCTGTCCGCCGCTGATCTGTATCTATCGTATCGTAGCGCACGGGTGTCTTCATCCCTCGAGACACTATGCGAGCCGTATTCCTACAACAGCCACACACATGGCAATCCTCCCTTGATTATGCTTCTAACAAGCTTGCCGCCTGCCATCAGACTCCCACAGCAATGCAGCGGAAGCGTCCTGAATCATCTGATGGATTGCGGGCAGCTAATGGCGAAGCAGGTTGGCGATGGAAAAAAAAGAAAATGACAACTCAGTTATTCAGCAGCAGGGGGAATATTCTCATCTTTCTCTTCAATCATAGGAGAGGAAAAACCAACGCCAGCAATCGACAATAGTCCAACGTCGCATTTTTGAAGCACCGCAAAAGACCTAAAATGTGAAGTGGTAGGTCTAGTTGAGCTGCTCCTCACCACCATTGGGCTCGGGTGTGCCAGCGTTCTGAGCAGCGGCCTCTCGTTGCATACGAGCCTCGATCTCGCGAAGCTGGGACTCGCGAGCCAGAAGCTCCTGTCGCTTCTCGTTGATCTCACGCTGCACCTTGAGTTCGATCTCACGCAGCTTTTCCTCCTCTCGTCGGAGTTGCTCCTCCTTGAGGCGGACTGACTGGGAGGCAAGATCCTCAGGGTTCATTGAGCTGTCGACACTAAACAGAGGTCAGCATTGCATCTTGTACTGGGCTTTGGTTAAACTCACTTTCCAGAAGCACCGTCGACCGTCTTCGACAGCTTCTCGGTACGGTAGTTCTCGTACAAGAAATCATGGGTGATTTCCTTCAGATCAGCCAAGTGGCTGTGGAGCAGGGCCGATCGAATAGCGAGGAAATCCGAGTGACGAGGGTTGTCAACCTCGACAACACCCCAAGGGTAGTGGCGGGCGCGAACCTTGCGGCCACCAATCTCAACAACATCCTCAGATCCGACAATGGCAAAAGGCATGAGGCCACGGAGCTCGGCGTTCTCCTCGACGGTGTCCTCGTCGTCCTCCTCGATATCGTAGGGGAAGTTGTAGACGGGAATACGGTAGTGCTCGATATCCTCCATAACAAGCTTCTTGGACTCGGCAAGCTCAGCGGGGGTGAGAGAATCGGCGCGGCCAATGACGGGGATAACGTTGACGCGGGGGGCGAGTCGCTTCATGAGCTCGATGTCAAGTTCTCGGAGACTTTAATAGTTAGTGGGGATCGGGCATTGGTAGAAGTGATGAACACGTACCCATGGCCTGTAGGAGTAATGAAGTAGAGCATAGCATGCACTCGGTTGTCTCTGAATCGAGGGTTACGCTTGATACGGGACTCTTCGGCGAGAATGTCGTCGTATTGTCTCTCGAGGTAGCCAACGATCTCTGAAAAGCTAGCTTCGTTGTCAATCTGGTCACCGAAGCCAGGTGTGTCGACAATGGTCAGAGAGATACGAGTACCCTCCTCGTCAAGCTCGAGCTCTAATCCCGGGTCAGTAATGCGTATAAAAGTTATCGAGCAAGTCGTTGCACCCACCAACAGTGATAGGCTTGATCTTAACACCATCCTCAACGTGCGCGCCGCCAGCATCGTCGGACTCCTTGTGCTCAAGCACGCTCTTTCCGCAGAGAGTGTTGACAAAGGTGGTACGGCCTGTCATTTGTGAGCTTTGTTGTTTATATTCGATCGCAGGGAGGTGCTGCATGGGCAATTGCAGCATTTCCCATGTGGTAACGTACCAGTGCCTGAAGCACCGCAGACCATCAGGCAAAACTGAATACCCTTCTTGACATTCTTCTTTCGGCGGATCATCTTCTATTGGGGAGTAGGTATTAGCGAACTGCAATTATTACACGGTAGTCGCGTGAACGTTTGGTCCCGTGAACCATGTGGAAACGGTAGCTTTATCGGCGGGAACATTCAACGTAACGAACGGGGTCGAAGGGAGGTGGAACATACGCCCATGGACGACATTTTGAAGATCGGTTTCGGGGTGACGGTGTGAAGCTTAAAGGCGAATGAGCGGCAATGGTAGGATTATGTCGAGAACACCAAGATCGAGCAACGACTCAAATCGAGTATGGTTTTGCGGTGATTGAAGTGGAAACTTGGGGAACCTGAACCAAGGGGAAAATGTTAAAGGAGGCTAGGAGCCAGGAGAGAAGGATACGGGTCGTGTTGGACTTGGGCTGCTCAAGGGGTTTGGCCAATTTCACACCTGGCCAATCGCTCCTGCTCTGGGATTCAGGGGAAGTACCTAAGCTAGAGTGCCAGTGTCCCATTACCAGAGGGGGACGGCAGGTGCACCCCTACAAAATCCACACTTTGAGTGCCCCGACGCCCTGTCAAGCCAGACCGCCTTCCCGCCCAAGGGACCACTTAGCGGACCCTCACAGGCCTTGTTGTGGCGCTTGCTTGCAATCAGAGCTTGTCGTTTCGTTTCATCACGTGATACACCTCCACGCAGCCACAGCAGCTTGGAATGGGGGAATCGGAAGTGTAAGAGTGGTCAAGAGTGGCTGACTACATCTTGTGGCTGCATGGTACCGTGACGCGGTTAGGTTCTATGTCTAGAAGTTAAGGAAGAGTACTACCTTTCTCTTACACCAAACATTGTCTTGTGTATGTTCCCGTTTTTGTACATGAAATACTTGCATCGTGATACGTCTTTCTCGCTCTCCATAAATCTTTAACTCGACATTGCTTGGCGTATCCTAACGCCTGTCTTCCTCTATAATATACAAGCCCTTCGGTTACGCAGGTACCGTTACCAGCTGCATTCACCATACAGGTGGATCTGTAAGCGACATCAGATACATTGTCAAGGCATAAGCCTTTTGAGTTTATCGAGGTTCGAGATGCAACTCTACTTGCAATAACTCTCGTTTGAAACTTCTTTCTGAAGCTTTCATCTCATCCTGAACTTGAGCATCGACAAGTCAGGTCCTTAACATTACCCCTCCCGGCTCCTACGCCAACATACCTTGACAGACACACTTTACAGTACTTGTACACATCAAGTAACTCACCATGAACGTGCGACCACCCATCGAGGCTTCAAGCCCCGAGGCTGTCTTGTCCGTTTCTTTCAACAATGATGCGAGTTGCTTCTCCGTCGGCCTTGATTCTGGTATTTGTGGTAAGTTGTGGATTACCATCTTCGTCTATAACTCACTGACCGTCCTGTTTCAGTCTTTCATACCAAATCGTGCCTTCTCAAAGCCTCAAGAGGTATGTTTGCTTTGACTGAGAGGTTTTATCAGTGTTCTCACAATCCTGTAGATTTCAATGCCGGCATCGGCCTCGTTCAGATGATGGGCACGACTAATTACCTGGCTCTAGTCGGTGGTGGCAGGTCGCCCAAGTTTGCTATGAACAAAGTAGAGTTTTTCTCGAAGCTTACTAGGAATATCACTGACCGATCACTAGGCCATAATATGGGACGATATGAAAGGCAAGGTTGCTCTAGAAATCACGACTCTTACAGCAGTACGCGGCGTTCAACTGGGTAGGGAACGTATCGCCGTTGTCTTACAGAACAGCGTCCGGGTCTACTCCTTCACTAAACATCCAGATCTACTACATATATACGAAACCGCGGACAACCTTGCAGGCCTATGTTGTCTTTCGGACAAGAAGCTCGCTTTTCCTGGTCGAACTGCTGGACAAATACAACTCGTTGAGTTGGCGACTGGTAATGTCAGCATTATTCCAGCACATTCCTCTGCGCTTAAGGCAATTGCTTTGAGCCCAGATGGAGAACTTCTAGCCAGTGCAAGCGAAAAGGGTACTCTCATCCGTGTTTATTCTACAAGCAACTGTGCAAAGCTTGCCGAGCTTCGCCGTGGAATCGACCCTGCTACCATCTTCTCTCTCGCCTTTTCTCATTGTGGTACTATGCTCGCCTGCACTTCGGACAAATCCACTCTACATGTATTCGATGTACCTCATCCGCGAAGGCCAGGGATGAACAGAAGTCAACAGATTGGCACTCCTGGTGCTGATGCTGGAGATGGAACTGGGAAGTGGGGCATCCTTAGCAAGATTCCTTTGATGCCTCGAATGTTTTCCGACGTGTACTCCTTCAGCTCGACGCATTTCGAGGCTGGAGATGAATCTGCGATAGGAGGGATTCCCTTCTCGGAGAGCACTGTCCTGGGAACATCCCGGCCACCAAAGGGTGTTATTGGATGGATTGGCGATGACAGCCTGGTGGTCATGGGCGCAGGACACGATGCACGGTGGGAGAAGTTTGTTATTGTCGATGGCGAAGATGGAAAGCGACACTGCGTTAGGGAAGGATGGAAACGGTATTTGGGTAACACATGAACGAATGGAAGCTGTGCCACAAAGCAAGCTGACGACGACAAGGAGTATGAATTTTAATGTTGGGCAGATCAGGAACGGCGCATGAGAGGTTCAGAATAATTAGAACTGTTTTGGTTCATATAGCGTATTGCATTAGATAGTGTTCTACTTTAATCCTCACGCCGTCTTGGCGATCGACTTCTACTTCGTCGTCTTGACCTTATGTCGGAGTCTTCGTCCCTGCGTCGCTTGTGCCACGACTCGTCGTGATCGTCCCCATGTCTTCGGTGTTCTCGGTCGCCATCTTTTCTCCGATCTCGATTATGGCCACGATCCTCATCGTCCTCGTTTCTTTCTTTCCGACCGTCTCTGTCCCGTCTCCTCTCTCGATCATGGTCGTCGTCTCTATGTCGGCGAGATTCTCTGTCTCGATGGCGCTCCTCTCTATCCGCAGGACTCTTATGTCGTCTTGACTTGCGATGCCTATCTTCTTCGTCCCCATCTTTTCGTGATCGATGCGACCGGTGGTGTCTGTGCTTGTCTTTGCGATCCTTCTTGTCTGCTTTGCGCCGTGCCTCTTCGACTTCTTTCTTCTTCTCTTCGATCAGAAAACCCTTCATAGGATCATCGTCGTCGTGTTCTTGCATCAAAAGCGCAAGTTCTCTCTCTTCAGGCAACATCGGTCGCGGGGCCTCTTCCTCTTCGCTACTCTCATCTTCTGACATAGCTTGACCTTCTCGCTTAAGCATGTCCTCCCAACCGACTTTGAACTCGTCCGGATCCTCGTCATCCCGTGCCTTGTATCGCGCATGGTCGACACTGACCAGGCGACCGCCCATATCTGCTCCACCGAGGTTGTCGACCGCCAAATCGGTACTTCTCTGGTCCTCGTACTTCAGCCATCCGAAACCTTTAGACTTGCCAGTCTCTTTGTCACGGGCCAGTTTCAGCCAAACTGGTTCTCCGAATTGGGAAAAAATCGTAATGACATCGCCTTCCGATAGCTCGTAGGGTAAACCACCAAAATAGACGTAGGCAGTGTCGCGGTAGTCGGTATGCCAGGAAGCTTCTGGAGTGCTGAGCGCGTCTGTTAGCAGTGTTCAAAGATGCTTTCAGGTGACATTACCGAATACTTACATTCCATTTTCTATTTCCTTCTTGTTAAGCGCTTGAATCGCGCGTATTTTATTCATCGTGTGATTTTAGTTGCTGGCTGCGCAACTGTATGAAGAGTCAAAAATTATTGATGTTTGAAAGTCGCATTCAACGTCAGAACCAGTGGAAACATCCACTGAAGCTCCAGGGGTCCGTGCGCTAAACTGCAGCGTGGGACAATTTCCGGACCGAACGCTAAATGAACGGGGGGTATCGGCCAAGTGCCAATGAGGGAGCAATTGGTACCTGGCAACCCTCCACTGAGCTGGCCACTTTGGGCTTTTTGGTGAAGCACGGCGGTCGACGATATCTACGTACCACAAACCACCAAGACTCGGGCGGTCGAAACACAACTTTCCTTGCATCGGACAATCTAAGGTCGAGATACACGACGGTCCATCCTAACACCGATATTATCTTCATCGCCGCGGCACGCAGCGCGGAAGATGCCCCTACAACGACTCTAATACCCTGTCAACCTCCTTTTAATATTATCGAGACAACCCCAAACGCGTATTCTACCGGAACGTCTAGTCTATCCAAGACAGTCCTGTCAACAAACTTCAGATCCCAATTTCGACCGGAACACCAATCCATGATCCAGATAACCTCGGATTCGACCTACAATTAGTCTGCCGGCGAGCTCGCTGAGCTGACTACCGGAGCCATGGCGAATAGAGTATCGGTCTATACAACAGGTTCAGGCGATTCTGAAGGTCGCGATGGCGACCAAAAGAAGGACCTTTGGACGTCTATGCTCGAGTCCGTTGCGAGCGGCAAACGACTACCAGAGAAGAACCTCATTGTTCTAGGTATGCAGAGACGAGCCAACCATATAAAGGAGCTCGATTAGCTGATCACGACCCTATCAATTCAGGCGGTTCTCCCGAACATCAAAGAGACTTTCTCGAATCTCTGTCCAGCTCCGAACCAAGGCGCAATGCGGACCGGCTTAAGATACCACCGATTGCCAATAACTTTGCGCTGGGCTACACATATTACGATGTCCTTGACGCCGACCAGGATGGTTTGTGAATGCGTTCAACATTGCTTTGGTTGTCTGATTAACACGTCTAGATACCTTGGCACGAGTTTCGCTCTACTTTCTCTCTCAACCGTCTACCGAGTTCGCTTCTTTAGTCGCGCCCCTCCTTACCCCAGAGACGATCCCCAACACCTCTCTGATCATCCTACTAGACTGGTCACAGCCGCACCTGTGGCTGCGACAAATATGGACTTGGGTTCAGGTGATACAAGCGGTTCTCAAGAAAGTCGACACAGATCAACACGCTCTCATGGAAGAAGTCATGTCTGCGTGGAAAGAGAGAGGTCGAGGAGGCGCGGCGACCAATCTTGATGGCACACCTTCAGCCACAGCCACTGGTAGTGACGGAGATAGTTCACTGCCTTTGGGACCAGGAGAATGGGAGGAACCTTTGGGTCTGCCGCTCTGCGTAGTATGCCAAAATGTAAGACACTACTCAAACATTGGCAACGAATCTACTGACAAAAGTAGGCGCAAAAAATGGAATTCCTTGAAAAGAACCAGGCCTGGAAAGAGCCTGATTTCGATACTGTATTGCAATATTTGCGAACAGTTTTGTTGAGACGTCAGTTCATTCTAATAATCACTCATACCTGGCTGAGCCACTAACATTTCACAGATGGCGCCTCTCTCATCTATACCTCACAAAATGCGCCTTCTCAGCTACCGTCTCTCATTCATTCCACTCTTGGAATCACATCTCTCCTGAAACGTCACCCACTAAAGCATAACGTTATCGACCGCGACAAGATTGTCGTTCCCACCAACTGGGACTCATGGGGCAAGATTCGTGTTCTTGGCGGAACGTTTGACGCCGAGCAGGTCTCCAATTCATGGTCCGAAGATATCAGCACTCCCCGAGAGTCTATGCGCTTCAACGACGATGACCAAGGTGAGATTGACGAAGCGGAGTTGGAGGAGCGACAACAGAAAAGTGCGATCGCGCGTTACGAGGGATGGTGCCGTGACCCCAACAGCGGCGGCTTGGCGGTTGTTGAAAATGCCATGCATGGCGAGAAGTGGATCACCGTGGAGAGTGACGATACTCAAGACTTCCTTGAGAAGCAGCTCAAGATCCTCGAAGCTTTCAAAGCCAAACAGCCAGAGAAGAGTTCCGACCACGCCGTCGCTCGAAACACGCGCAACTTTGATCACGGCGACGAGAAGAGCATCAGCGAGCACATCGGCCCCGTGCAGTTCAACATGGGCGGTATTCAAGTTGACGCCGATGACATGCTGCAGCGTCTTAAAGTGAGTCCAAATCAGCTTCACTATTTAATGCAGACAGAAACTGACACAAACAGGATCGCAATGCGTTTTCTTCCTCGCCCAGTAATGAAGAGGAGGATGCCGAGTCGCCTGCTGCGAATATGGCCAAGGACTTTGACAATGAGCAACTGCAGAGTTTCTTTACTGGTTTGATGAACCGCAAAGGCACAGCAGATACATCCCGTTCTTGAGTTAATGACGTATAAACAACCAGACTAAAGAAATGCGGCTGGCTTATTTCTTTCTCACAAGATAGTCTACAACATGAACTCTAGTGCTCGATAAGTATAACGAACTTTTGGCGAGAGGGGGCGGTGGCCAATGTAGAATACGGAGTAGATACCCCTGAAATGACAAATTATATCACATCTTGAACATGCACGCGCATTCGGAATTCGGTGGAGCAAAGTTCGTCTATTCAAGCCTTCTGCTCCTCCGCTGGTGTTTGCTACGTCACTCCGCCAGTGTCTGGGGCCAATATGTGCTCTTATCTGATCTAACACAGGCCTTTCCTCGTAAACGCCTTAGGCTTAAGAGCATCAAAGTCAACCGCTGATGTGAGCTCCGTTGTCTACACCCGGCCCCTTTAAGTTGTCAATCTCGCTGGTTTGTATGTCACATTGACTTGTGGTTTTTGGCTGCCCAGTCTCGCGGTAACAACGCTCGCAAGCAAGCCAGGGAACAGCCAAGGATGCTGCCCAACTTCGACCTCAAACGCATTTATCGTCTGTCGGGCCTTGGTAGCAAGGTTCTCATCTGACAGCAGGCTTGCGAGGCGGAAGAGGTTGGAAACGCTGACAGAGTTTGTGGATGGAAGTGACGTATCCATGCCTTCCTTCAAGCGAAGGATTACATAGGGGCTGTTGGCTTTTGTCGTAAAGAAAGCACCATCAGCATCGTAGAACAGGGAGATTTGGGTTTCTGCAGAGGTTAGCGGAATACAACACGAACGGGAAAACAGAGAGTGACTTGCGTTGTAGAGTATCAGCAAACTCAAGATACTCTTGACTCTCCGTCAGCTCGAAAAGGTCCAGTAGACCTTGGATCAGGTAGGCATAGTCATCTGCAAAGGCAGCGCTTCCCCTTTCCCCAGACCATACCCTGTAGAGAACCTTCTCGTTGGCATCCCAAAGTCTCTCTTTAATACAGGCAGCGGCGCGCTCTGCCGCACTCTTACACCTAGAGCTTTGCTCTGGCCTCAATGTTCTCAGGGCAGAAGCTGCCTTTGAAAGAGCCGACATGACAAGACCGTTCCATCCCGCTACAATCTTGTCATCTAACTCAGGGCGTACACGCTCTTGTTCTCGTTTTCTCCTCAAAGCAGCTTTTCCCTTTTCGATGTACTCTCGAATCTTATCCACCGGTGTACTGAAGTGATTGCTGAGCTGTTCAACCGTGGTCTTGACGCGCAGTATGTTTTGGTTAATAAAATCGTCGTTAGGGTCGTTATCCTCGTTAACGTTTCCATCCTTGTTCACATTCCAGTACGCCGCCAGAATGGGACTCATGTGACTATCAAGGTCGTCCAAGACAGACTCGAACTCGCGCCATGTCCAGACGTAATAAGCACCCTCTCGCTTCTCCTTGTCGCCCTGTCTGTAATAAGAATCAGCCGCTTCACTTGAAGCAAAGCCACCCTCAGGAAGGGTGATCGGAGATGTGGTGAGATATTCGACGAGTTCAAGGACAACATCCAAGAACTCGCCCTGCTCACCCCCGCCACTTGCCTTCCAAGCATCTATATATAAGGAGAGCAGTTGCGCGTTATCGATCACAAGTTTCTCAAAGTTAGGGATACTCCAGTCCGCTGTGACAGAACAACGAGAGAACCCAGTAGCTCCAATATGGTCGTGCAGCGCTCCATCACGGATCTGGCGCAACGTGTCGAGGGCGATTTTGGTGGCATGCTTGCATTCATCGTCTCCAACAACATCCTGGACGGCTTCCGGGGCTGTCAAGAGTCCCAGCAAAAACGCCAGCTTGGGAGGAATCAAGAATTTGGGTGCCAAGCCAAATCCTCCATATACTGGGTCGAAGGTGCCGACGATATTCCTGTACGCCTCCTCCAGCTGGTCCAGATCCAGCTCCTCTGATACGGCTGTACTCCTTTCTTGAGTGACACTCGGATTGCTGGGAGCTGGTGCACCCCAGCCAGCAGGACCCAAAGCTGAGGGTGCCGAAATACTCCTTGTACCCAAAGTGCCCTCAGCTGCGAATTCCTTGAGCTGCGCAACAATCTCGGTGGCTTCCTTTCGGCATCGAGCTTCTTGGTCACTCCAGATGTCGCGGAGCTTCTTGAAAATAGTAAGAGAGTCGAGGACTTCATCGGTACTATCACCATTGTGGTGTCGTCGTCCTGCGGGTCCAAACCAGTAAGTGCCACCAAAAACTGGCTCCAGGTTCGGCGTAAGGAACACGTTCAAAGGCCATCCGCCGACATTGTGGACGGCTTGGACGTAGTTCATATAGATGGCTTCTATGTCAGGGCGCTCCTCTCGGTCAACTATAACAGGCACAAAAGACTCATTCAGTACCGCAGCCGACTCAGGATTAGAGAAGGTCTCGATTGACATAAGACGACAAACTTAAATTGTTAGCCATCAAGAGGCAAAGTAAAGCTGGCGAAAGGGTGATCACGCGACTTACAGTGGCATGCCTTGTAGCCAATATGAAGAAAGATGAGTTTGTTCTCTTTGCGTGAACGCTCTACTGCCTCATCGTCCAGGAGTTGCCATGCGACCAAGTCCTCGGCATGATCCCGAATGTACGGGCTCCGACTGGTGGCGGCGCGGTTCTGCAAAGGCGAGAGGGGCTTGGGTAAGCTCGAGGCCGACTCATCGCTGCTCACGGGCGTTGAGCGCATGGCTATAGCAGACGCGGTGAGCTCTGAAGCTACCATGATTGAGGTTGGCGACTGGTCTTGGTCTTGGTGACTGCGTTGTTGTCGATGTCGTCAAGCTGCGCGAAAAGCAACTCGGGTCTACGACTGACTTTGCTTTGGTGGGGAGGGCTATAGCTGCCTGTAACCAAGGGCTACGTTTGACGTACGAATAGCGATAAGGCTGATGATGTAAGAGCTGTATGTAGCTCTGGCAAAGTCTCAATAGAGCTATCTCTTGACGTCGTATTGGTGTTGATGTCGGTATGGAAGAGATAAGCGAGAAGGATCCATGCAGACGGTTACAGTTGGAAGGTAACAGAGAGTTCTGGTGATTAATCACTCGAGTAGAGTCAGGTTTATTAACGGTGGAAGCTTCCCGACTTTTGGCTGGATCCCCAATAGAAGCCGAGCACCTAAAGGTAGTGACCTCAAAGATAATCCAGCGGGGTCGTCTCGGGCCCAGGTCATGGCAGTCGTGGCGGGGGTTATCCCAGTAGCGCTGTTTCCGTTTTAGGAAAGGCTAGGATCCTCTTTGCATCGGCTTTCGTGAGTCAAGCAACAGCAATGCCGTGTTCATGAGTCGTGTACAACTTTTTCCCTTTGGCTTCAGGGGCCTTTTGGAAGCAATAATGGACATGGACCTAGGTTAGGTTCACTTCCTCTTTTCTTTACCTAGCACTGCCGAGTAACGGGCGCGCTTGCGGCCTGACATTAGTTGGCTCCTAACAGTGGGTGAAGATTTCTGTTACCCTAGACCCAGAGTGTGTAATTAACGGGCGTTATAAATGATCAAGACTCAGGCTCACACTTAAGAGTTAAATGCTTGATAGACACAGGTTTGATAGAAGAGATTCTTCTCTTGGCGGAATTATTCAACCTCCAAGTCTAAGCTTTAACACCGTCAATTGGACCACACCATAACAACCGACTCTGTCGTCACCACATTCACAGTTACGATTCTAAATACACCAATCAAAAGCACTCATCGATTTGGCAGTAAGTACAAAAATAATCAGCTAAAATTGAAAGAATTCGACATCAGATCTGTCTCCAGCAAATCGTTGGGTGTGTTTATGAAGGTATAGTGACACCCATTGAGTTTGTTGATAGAGTGACACTGAACAAACAATAGGAGCCTTGGTACAAGGAAACACAGTCAAGTAACACACAGAAAATAGAAAAATGATGCTGATTCATGAGAAGAGTTAAAAACAGTTACAACATGACTTATCCTCCAAGATACCCAGTGAATTGCTCCATAACGGGAATGGAATGTTTGTGGAACGTCTTGGGCCAACTGCCATCTCAAACCCTATTTACAAAATCTAGAATAAACTTCATCATTTTTTGTTAATAGGACCATTACAAGATGTCTAGTTTTGATCCCTCAGTCGTCAAAGCTGGTGAGAACCACACAACCATCAAAGAGACAGAAAGCCAAGTCAGTTTGGCTTATGGAATGGCCATCCACGAACTCGATATCATCCTCGAACTAGTCAATTTCATCCAAGAACCTCCAGGAGATGACCATGAAGCCCTCAAAGCATACCACGACCAAACCACCAAGGACGTCCGCAGGCTACTTGCGAGAATCAACATCAGCAGTGGGATACTGAAAGCTCGTGATGCCCAGTTCCACTACTACGCTAAACGTTTACGCACGACAGACCGAATCGATCGACTTCGACTTTGGAATCGAGAGAAGAAGCAAGAATTGGAGGCAGCCAGATTGCGAGATGGAGAGCGAGGTTTTGAAGCTGCTAGCAGACGGCTTGAAGAGCAGAAGCGGGTGGTGATCAAGTGCTACAAGCTGGAGAGTTTATGGGACAAGGCAATGCAGCGGGAAAATTATACCAGTACTCACGGTGACGACTTGTCAAGCGATTGCGAAACAAGCATGGAAGAGTAAAGTTTTGAGCGACGAGGAGCTCGCTGCCAGTGTCAGGATCATGGCGGCAACTTATTCGGCACAGCGGGACTTGTCACACATTGTACGCAGGTACCCATCAAGTAAACAAATGCAGTGGCTCTCATCAATATTAAATATGCGAAGAGAGACTTGATGCAGTTGCTGCGTGGGCGCACAAGTGGCATTGGCCAATTGACGGGTAGAGATGTATGACATGATACGACTATATGTTAGAACGAAACAAGCATAATCAAACGAGTTCCACGGACCGGTAGTATGTTGAATGTCAGAAGGAAATAAAGTTAGAGAAACGACGAACGTTTCCGTCCGGATATGGCGATGTCGAGAGATTAGGTTATATTTATCAGGCTGTCGTTCTGGTACTGGCAGCCAGCCCGGTAACGAATGGTCCTAAACAGGTGTATTCCTTAATAAAGCCTCGCATGGTATGTAACTCCTTTGCCATGCTTGGCATTTAACGTAACTGAACCATAGATCTCATGCGGCCACGATGCTGTCAGGCTGTGTTGTGTTGTTAATACATGCATTTGGTAGTGGACTTGTAGACAGGAGTGGATCATGTTGGCGTTGTCTCACCCCTCCAACTTCTCGCGCTAAAACGGCAACTACCAAAGTTATCGATAAGCCGATCGCGGAACCCTTGCAACAGCTCTCTTGGAACCAAGAGCTTCGTCTTGGTTGCCTACTTTACTTCTTTCATCCTTTTCATCTTTTCATCTTGTTCGATAATTATCGACCGACCATGGCCGAACCCACGTATACCGTTTTTGTACGGGTACCCATACCTCGGGGCGACTTTGTTGACCCTCCACCGGTAAGAAACTCCCTAAACCCGGTCATCTTAAAGGCTATCATGCGCGCGCATCCGAGTAGTCATGGTGAGGCTAACTTGAAGCATGACAGGTGAACTGGGACCCTGTCAAAGATGAGGCTTTGTGGAAGATCCTTTCCGGAGCTGCAAAGAAGCAGATTGATTGTAAGAAGTCACACTATTCTTGCATATTCATTGGAGCTGACCTGGACTAGGGGACGAAATGTATGTGTCGATCCTCTGCCACAGAGTGCAGACAATACTTACTGAGATGCAGCGCCGATCGTTTTGAAGTCTCCGTAGACTTTCTCCTCCAGCAAGTTGCCTGGCTCACCGAAAGACATGCTTCGCAAGTCCGCGCACAAGTTCGCAAAGCTACCGCTGCTGTTCGTGGCTCCGGTCCCTCACCTGTTCCAAGCGGCGAATCCGCTGGTCCCGGCCATCAACGAGCGCACTCCGCCTTATCCTTCCGGCGAGATTCGCCCATGTCGCGCAATGAAGCTGGAAGTGGTACAGGCACACCTCTTCATTCATCAATGCGACCGCTAGTTACGCGGAATACATCAACCAATACTACTGTCTTGAGGGATATGACAGGGGCGCCAGCTTCACCTCGACCAGGTGTTGGGATAGCTTCGCGAACCGGCGACCGACGCCGCCTTTCATCATTGCCTATCACATCAGTTCCCGACAAGTCTCCGGAGCAAGCAGCCCAGCCAGAGCCTTCACCAGAAGAACGAAGCCCATCACCAGGTCCAGCGGAGGATAGCTCACCGACATCGTCCGATGATGAATCCGTCCCTGCTCAGTCTCGTATAATTCGCCGGCCCCCGCGGTTTCAGCAGCCTGATGGTGGACAATATGAAGACGATGACGATGACGAATCCGAGCCTGCTTTCCAACCCTATACATCTCCTTCCAGCAAAACTTCGGCTCAGGATCTCAGCTCAACTCTTAAGGGGACCGGGCGTGGTTCTGGCAGACGACACCACAGGGGCCACGGAAAACCCACTATCCATAAATCCAATACATCCGACTCTTCAGCCAGCTCTGCCGCGATGATACAAAAACCAGATAAGACTGATAAATCAACTGAGCAACGGACACCTGGTCCTCTCTCACCACGTCGGACCAGCGAATTGGCTGGACGCAGTCCAGGAGGCAAGGACAAGGGTTACTCTCGCGAAGGCAGCGATGGAACCCCTAGCATGGGCAGCAGTTATAGTGATCTTGACGGTAAGTTGCTTCTAGCCCTCCCGCGGCCGCCGAGTTTGCTAATCAAGTAGTGTCAGATGCCTCTGTTACTCAGTCTGCGTTGGAGGAAGCATTGGCTAGTCACATGAATAGGGGGGCGGGAAGCCGCTTTAGTATAAGCCAGGCTTTCCGCAGCCGCTACAACACCAGCTCTAATCAGTGATTCGACCAATATGTGTTTGTGATATTGCTTTTTATGGATGATTGGCATGGAGTTTAGAAAACCAGGAATGATTGTATGCATCAAGAATGGCGTTTGCTGTAAGACATAGCTGTTGTTTTAACACGGAAGTCGGATATCCCACCTCTACTGCTTGGCAGAATAGAAAGAAAATTGGTAACGAAATGTCAGTCTCTAAGCGATTATGTATTGTAATTGTCGGTTTGATATACCACAGGTTTGGTGATGCCGCATGCTACAAAAGGGCGATCGAGGGTCGATCTAATGCAAGAAAACTGCGAATCTATGGACAGTATTGCATTCTCCCACTGAGAACAATATTATTATAGCTCAGTGCTCCTGAAATGAGTGTCGAATAAGGTAGATAGGTCGGGTTGGCTCAATTTCCCTTCCGGCTGCCTGCAGCTGCCATCGTCCCCTCCAGCATTTCTCAGGGCACTTAATCGCAAGCACTCATAAATCGCAGAATCTCTTCTCTCAATCTTCTCTCATCGCCCCCATTCAAACATTTGGCCCTTCTACAATTCGGATCTTTCAGCTATTCAGAAACCCAAGTCTTTCTTCTTTGCAAGCATGTTTCGACGACACTGGTCGGGGCTTCCTAAGGATGTCTCCTTTCCAAAAGACCTCGCTGGCCTTGGGTTTGTCACCTCGAACCACTTCACGATATTCCTCTAATATTTGGTAGATATTTCGTAAACGATCAGGATGAAGTTCGCTCACTCAAGGACCCGGATCACTACTTCAAGTTTCACATCAACAAGAACTCTCGAGTCAACGACCGTCAGAGGTTTCAGCTTCAGCGTACGCAACACCAAACTTTGACGATAATTAAACACACTAATTGATTACAGGCGCTATGGAGGACATCATCCACGAGCGGCTACAGAAGGAGGGCCTTCAGAAATTCCAACTCCTACCTGGCAACAAGAAACACTGTCCCATCTTCTTTAGCCCCAGCATTGCGAAAACCGAACGCATTGTCATCATCTTCGGCGAACCTCAGCAAGATCTAGGATTCATCGCCGGTCGTGTTGTCAACGGGTCTGGAGGTTTGGCCAAAGGCAGTATGATCTCTGTTGTGCAAGCACTCGCCAAGCAGTCCGCCTCCCCCAACGACCCTGAGCCTCCATGTGTGTTGCTCGCCAACATGGGCCAGAGGTATTGGTGGCCCGATCAACAACGCGCTCTCACTGTTGAAGATTCCGCGGATATTCCTCTTCCTAGCCTGGTCCATTCTGGACGGCAGCACAGCAAGGAATTGAACGAGATCCCTGGAAGTGAGACTACTATTGCGCACATGACGACCATTTTCAACAAGGTCCTCGATGTGAACAAGAATGCCAACATCGACATCATCGCCATTGGGCAAAGCTGCGAAGTGGTCCTGGAGTTCTTCGAGAACAACGAAAACTGGGCTCAATGGGGTCATCGTTTGGGTGGTATGCTCCTCGTGGGGACCGTGTTCTGTACGGACTCGCTTGTCAATGCCGAGTTCAAAGATTTTCTGGCCAAGGTAATTCCTGACTTCCCACCTAAATACCAATCATTTTCTAATCTGCCCAGCGTGCTCGTGGCTATCTCATTTCCGACGACCCTCTCGAAACTCCCCTGGCCATGCCCAGTGGTAATCCATCACTCATGATTGACCCTCTTGGTTGTCCCTGCCTCTCTAGCGGAGAGAGTCAGTACACTGAGATGATACTCATCAAGGCACTTGAACCAGCCCTTGCTTATCTACAGGAGATTGCCCTAACACCCGGCTTTGCGAACCCGGACATGGCTGTCGCGGAACGTCTTGCAACCGACATCACGGATGAGCAGTGGAGTGAGCTCCCCGATGAGGTCAGACCTGAGATCCATACTATAGATTCTGAATGGATGAAGGAGGAGGTCAAGGCACTCAGACGTTGGAGGCACTTCGAAAAGCATGGTGTTGCACCCCCTGAAGAAGACGATGACGAGGATTTAATTTGAGATTTCGAAGGCAGAGGGCTCTGGACCTAATGCGACGCTGTTTGGTTTGCAGAGCAACACAGACAACATCACCACTACATTCTCATGGGTTGTGAAAACGGGGATATCTTGTTCATTAAACAGACTAGAATCAATCTCGAGTCTTGAGCAGTAAGTAGGTAGATAAAATACACGTAACCTTCTTCAGGTCCCAGAATATACAAGTATTATGTTTGTTTTCTTTTTTACATCCTTTTACGCTTTGAATAGCGAGGCCAGGTTTGGCCCTGCTGGTGTCAGATCCTCAGTCAACTCTCGTGTCCTACGCAAACGCTCCTTCACCACGGCATCTTCTGCGGTCCATCGGTCCTTGGCATTCGGTGGAGTACCGCTCCAGAAAGAAAAGACACCAGATTTTGTGGAGGACTTCTCTTGCCGTTGCTGTTCCTCTCGAGCAAGCTTGGCGACCATTTTGCTCCAGTTATTGAGACCTTCACCCAGGCACTCACGACATGTCTTCTTGGCCGCCTTATCGGCAGTTGCAAGATCCATATTGCGCAGTTGCTCTTCCGCAACGTCGACACTATCGCGTGTCCATGACAATCCGTCGTCCTTGGAGGATGAGGCAAAAAGAATCTCGCCAATCCAGAGACTCAGAGAAGCTTCCTGGCAACGCTCGTGGGGGCTTCGCCAGGGAGACTGAGTGCCATCCGGTGGAGGAGGCGGGTAGTCTGCTTGTAAGAAAATTCGAACCAGGTTGTCTAAAGAAGAGCTGGCTTTCGGCCTTACGCGAGCAGCAGCGGGAGGCTCGCTGGAAAGAGAGCGACGAGCCTTGAGGAGGGACAGATAGATAGGGAGGGCGGAGTCAACTTTTCCACTGCGCGCCTTGAAGGTTGCTATAGCAGTAACAGCGTCGAGGATATTTTGGGAAGGTGGGCCAGACTTTTCGTTAAGAACGAAGGTCTTGGGGTTGTAAGGGGGCGTTGACATGTCGATTCCTTGCGTAGCCTCGGCGAGTGCCAGGTGGTACAGCGCTTCAGCGCCTTCTGGCTGGTTCTTGAACTCCATGTAGCTGGCATACTCAAGTGTCGCTTCGAGCTTTTGTCGCGAAGTCAAGCCCTTGGTAGCCAAGATCTTCATGTAAAAGTTATCGGCGCTGGGGTAGGCAACTTCGCAGTCCTCCTCACGGGGAGCATGGGGCTGTCCTGGGGGGATTGGCGCGGGCCTGGGGTTTGATGGTCCAATAACGAATTCGGGAGGTGAAATGATGTTGCGAGAAAGGTCGCGCACCCAGTTGTCGACATGTTCGGCACCCTTAGCAGCAAGCATGATGGCTTCGAAATATCCTCTTCTCCATTCCTCGCTCTTGCCAGAGATATCGCAGGGGTTGAACTCGCCAGGAATCTCCGCTGCAGGATCAACTCTGTCCGTAAGTTTTGTAACACCCTGGCCGTCAACCTTTGGATCCTCCAGTCGCAACACCAATCCTCGTGCCAATTCGAATGACCAAGGCCAATTAATCTCGCCGTTCATCGGAGCCTTGCTGTTGTTCGAGTCCCTTAGGAATTTCCTTGTCATCCATCCCCATTCGTGTGGTGTGGGGTATTCCTGTTCCAGCTTCTCCTCATTGACAAAGAACAAAATGACGCCCACACATGCTAATAAACCCCAGAACGAAGCTGTGTATCGAACTGCCAACTTGGCCTCGTGCTTCAACCATTGTCGTCGTTCAGTTGCGAAATATCGGACACTATTTGAAGTCACAGGGATAGCAAGAAAGGGTAGGTTCGGTCTTGATTTTGTGGTGAGTTGTGTGTGGTGTGTAAAGGTTCGTAGAAGACATGGAGTTCGGGTTCGAAGAGTTGGCACTCGGGGCGTGAGAACCCGGACACGGCGGCCGACGAGTCGGGGACGCATGGCGCCGACTTTCGATAAAACAGAATTCCTCTCGCACTCGGCAATATGTGTCTCTCGTCGATTGTCGTCGGTTTGAAATTGTCGTCGAGATAATATTATATCGAATCGTGGGGTGGGATGATGAAGATCTCTAAAAGTGACGATATGAAAATTGAGCCAATTGGAGTGCTGAACCGCTGACTAAGGCGGCATATTGTGCGCCTAGGCTTTGTCGCAAAAACCTTAGGAAATTCCATGAGCACATCAACTCTAAGATTTGTTAGTTGGTTAGGACCAGGAACATTTTTTGCTCGGCAAATTTGTAAAAATGTCATCCTTCTTATCTTCAGAAACACTTTCAAATCCTAGGTTCCAACTGTTTGCGGCAGCAGCTTTTTCAGGAGCCACAGTCGCATCTCTAATACTGGGTTATCAAGCATTGGAGCGAGAAGAGAGAGTTTATGAACTCAAGAACTCGATCCCTGCAGATGATCCTAACCTCCGACCTGTAATATACCCGTGTTCCTTCTGTATTAAACACCACTGACTAGCTGCAGTTGAACGACTTTGGTGGCTCATCAGCACCGCCCGTCGATAAGGAAGATGCCAGGAACCAGGCCATGGCTCGTCGGGCACAAGCAGGAGACTTTGATGAAGAGTTAATTCTTGAGCAATTGGCGAGAAACCGTGTATTTCTGACGGACGAGGGTCTCGATAAGCTTCGAAACTCTTTCGTTATTGTAGTTGGTTGTGGTGGCGTTGGATCACACTGCACCGCTGCTCTCGCCCGTTCTGGAGTGTCCAAAATTCGATTAATCGATTTTGATCAGGTGACTCTGAGCTCTCTCAATCGTCATGCGGTTGCGACTCTGGCCGATGTTGGTATTCCCAAGGTGCAATGCTTGGAAAGGCGCCTAATGGCCATCGCCCCCTGGGTGAAATTTGATCTACGACAGGAGCAGTTCAATGAGAATGTTGCAGAACGATTACTTCGACCTTGGGGTGATGATGGACGTGCTCCTGACTTTGTCATCGATGCTATCGATAACATCGAGACTAAGGTTTCACTTCTCGAATACTGTCACAAGAACAACCTACCAGTCATCAGCGCGATGGGTGCCGGTTGCAAGAGCGATCCAACCCGCATCATTGTTGGAGATATCGGATCTAGCAAAGATGACGGTCTTTCACGCGCGACCCGAAGGAAGCTCAAGTTGAAGGGTATCACAAGTGGAATTCCAGTTGTCTACTCTACAGAAACAGCAGGTGCTGGCAAGGCCGAGTTGCTCCCTCTCCCTGAGGAGGAGTTCCAGAAGGGCTCGGTTGGCGATCTTGCAGCCATGCCAAACTTCCGAGTCCGAATTCTCCCTGTACTTGGCACGATGCCCGCTATCTTTGGTCTTACTGTCGCCAACCACGTTATCTTGAGCATCACAGGTTATCCTCTCGACTACGTGCCTGCCAAGGGCCGTGAGAAGATGTACGAGGGAATGTTGGCAACGATACAGAGCTCTGAGGAGAAGCTGGCACGTATGACCTACGAGGGCGATACGGTTGGCCTCAAGGTGCCTATCACCACTGGTGACGTTGCTTTTCTTTCCGAAGAGCTGTACCGTGGCCGAAGCGCCATCAGCGGCATCCCTACAAAGCTGGTCCTTATCCGGTGGGAGAAGCCCGGCGGCCCCAGCATGACAACATTGGGCGAGGGTAAGGATACCCAGAAGTGCTCAACAGTGAAATTGAGGGATCTCGTATTGATGACCAAGGAGGAGGCAACACGCCATGAAAAGGAGATCTTCAAGGGTGAAAAGCCTCTCGATGAGGTATACGACGCCGAGACACTCGCGCGCGTTCACGAGAAGAGGACAACGGCTGAAAAATACGAGGCTTTCCGATCATGAAAAGGAGGCGCTGCTCTAGAAGCGTATGGCTTTCAGAGATGAGATATATGATCACGTCAGATATTGCCTCAAGGCGCAGCCAGAGGATTTCATTTGATATGGTTCACGAATTGACGAGTATTTCGAGAAGAAGTCTTTCTGTACCCTTCACTTTCTGCCCATGCTTTCATTGTGCTGACCATGACCACGCACTGATACCTTCGGGCTCCTTGCCTGAAATCCTTCCCTTTCCATCGCCGAGTTCTTTTCAACGAAGGAGGGCTTTCAATGCCACTCGACTACACCATGTTTCAACAGGATCTTATGATGCGCGCTTTGGTGATACCAGAATTTCACTGCAACCATTCTACCCGATACAAGTCGACCGGGAGGATTGAAAAGGGGCAGCCTTACCTTTCTGAGGCGACCTAATTGGTTTGTGTCAAGTCAGACTATCAGAAGGAGCTGGACTCAGCCTGCCACAGGGATTATGGCTAATCTATTATCCTGGACCTCAAAGCCCTAGAATCAGCCCCCTGGATAACGTGTTCCGAAGTGGTGATGGGCTCTTGCAGATTGATACACCATCACCAATGGTCCTCTCCCATATTGTTGATCAGCTGCCGCTTATTGTAGTTTCGGTGTGATTTCTTGTCGCTCGTCTGGCCTCGGGTTTCAAATCGTCAGCCCTAAGTATGACAGCACCTTTGAGGCCGCAAAATGTAGCCTTCTTGTAGACTTCACATATCTTCACCTATAATACATTCCATATTCAACTAATACATTTCTCAATTCTGCGGGTTGCCTTGTAGCGGTGAAGTCCTACAGTGACTGATGCACAGATCGACTGTTATGCAGCCATAAACTCTCAACCCCAAAATGCCCAAACACTGACTTGCTTACCCTTGACTGCGCCCGTTCATGTACACTTCTAAGCAACTTTTGATCACAATGACGGCTCACCAACGTCCCGTTTCATAATGCAGAAGATGCCTTTCTGTCCCAGTCGACAACTAACAGCAAGGCGACAGCATCATCGGACCCTTTCACCCTCAATTGGGGCATTTCACGTTTGCTTGATAGGCTCAACATTCGGATGCATACTGCCGTTGAGAGACACAAGTGTTGTGGAGAGACGCGCATAAAAGTGTTGGTAGGCGACTTGCATTTCAGGCAAACATTTTGACTTTTGTTGGCTGTTTCCAAAAAGATTGACAGGGCTATAGAGATTCGACGTCTGTTGGGTTGGTTCTCTTAGACCGCTCTTGTGGCTCACATATGACTCGTAGCAAACTCCAGAAAAGTCATTGACAAGACATCGATACAGAGCGACATATCGCCAGCCGTCTCTCAGGCTATAACTATGTGATAGCGTGTAGGATCTGGCGATCATCCCATGACAAATTTGCTTTGGACAATTTGTTTGGCCAGGTAGAAGGTTGCTCGATGCTGAGCCGCGTCTGTCAAAAGCAATTATGTAGCCACCCGGCGAAGAGCTGAATGGTCAATCTGAAACCTACATGTGAGAAGTGATGAGAGAACAAGATCGATCATTCGGTCACATCTTCCGCGTCAGTGGTTACCCGTTTGCAACGTAGTCGCAGAAGATAATGCCTGATGAGTCATTGCCTTGTGTCAGTCGAAGGCGATTTGTAGTCGACTCAAGCCATCGTTAATAGAGGTTGGCAAACATAATCGAAGTAATGTCGTTCTAAAAGTGCAGTGAAATGTATTGTGATAGCAGGGAGCTTCACCGGAAATGTAGAGGGAACCTGCTGCAGTTTGCTGCACAGTTTGTTAGTACTTGGCAATCTTTGGATAAGTTGGCATATAATGCACATACAAACTGTTACACCGCTCCCGCGTGGAATCAATAGACGATTGTGAGAAGTTTTGGGATTAAAGGAGGGGAAAAGAGAGGCTGGGCCTCGTCACAGATTTATTGGGAAGAGCACACGGCGGACGGCGAGGATCCCGGTCCGGTAGCACAAGACGGGACGTCCCAGGAAGTGGTTGCGAATGGTGGCACAAATTTATGTACGTGATATATGCTGGTGATTGCGGACAGACTAACCGTATATATCTGCATTGCACATGCTGATATCCGAGAGAATGGAATGGCCTGATCTTTTCTGTTGTGTAACTAGTACAGATGGTACACATGAGCTTCAGCTTGTGTTACAGCCAGAAAGGTAGTCAGTCGGTATGGCTATCGACAGATACAACTCTATGATAGTTCTACAATACGAAGAGACTGTGGAAATATACTGCATGTGAAGCTTGTACAATTGTACCACAGTGTTTGACATGCAGGACGAGTGATGATCACACAAGTGTCACCGTAGAGTTGAATCAAGAATGTAGGTCATCTGCCAAATGTCTTGAAATTGATGTTTTGCATTTGGGGATGATCCTTTGTGCACGTCTCTTTCAGCTTGTTACGGACAAAGTTTGCCTCATCACATCAGCAGTGCCGAAACAAACACGTCTGGAAGCCTCAGAAATGTTGGAGAGTGAAGACGTGTTCAGTCTCTTTCAATGGAGATTCAGTACCACTCTCCCTTTGCTCATGTGTAACCTGGTAGACTTTTGAGGCTCAACTACTTCGCGAACGATGACAAGGCGGCGTTTCAAGGCATCTGTTGTGACAGATTGGAGAGACCTGGATCGAATGATCAATAGAAGATCGATCTCTTGGAAACAAGAATAAGGCAGCGACTAATAATGGAATGTCACAACATATCCCAATAATTCTGAGGGTTGCAAGGTGACCACAGACAGTTCAAGGCTGAAGCCCCTTGCTTTGACAGCGGCTGAAAGCAATCTTGCGCAGGCATTTGCTTAACATTGGATGGAATTCAAGACTGACTGCTGCCTACAAGCTTGCTAGACAGTAGTGATCCCAGTTCTGAACACTTGGCCAGTCGTCTATTCTTCGCCTCACTGCTATATCGTTAGATATGACATGGGAGGCCGTTTGCCATGCTAATTGGCTATCTCGAAGTAGGCTGTGCCAGCCTTTTGGAAATACTACGTACTAGAGTACAGAGGGATTGGCCCGGTTCGACACGGTAATGTTACATCATCTGCCGGCTCTTTTGTTGAGTGGTTGGCCAACCCCTCGAACAAATGCCCTTTTCCAGAAGCCTGGTAGGTAGACAAGTGACAATAACATGAACCTATGTTCCGGGGTCTCCACTTTGCCCCCGAATGCCGACCGGATAAGCGGGGCCGGTGGTCCGACATTTGTTCATAAACAGCCTGCAATAATAGAGTTTCGATGAACAGATTTGTCAACAGTGAGCTGGAAGTAATGCCAGTTGTTCAAAGTGGCGTTTTAATGATTTCTTGGGGCGAATTCATGCATATTCACACCTTCTTTGCCGGATAGTAAGAACCTGTCTAACTTAGTTCCTACCCAAGCATCGTCGTGTGAGCAAACGTGGCTCTGCTCTTGGAGGCCTTAAAGAGGGCCTCACCCTCATACCTTCTCTCATTGACCAGGCATCACTTCCATTTTCTTCTCGACTTTGATCTGACAGTTCCGATTGTGCATCCTTGCGGAATTCGGCCCCAGTAAGCTCATTTCTGCCTGTGATCTCCGCTTAGGCAAAAGGCTTTCCCGGCTGTTACCTAGTCAAGGAGTCATCGGGAATGACCAAACTCTTTTCGTTTGCCAGGAACAGCTGACGGAGGCGTCGCGTAAGGCAGCTGAATCGAATACCTCATCAAGGTTCTTTGGTATTGATTCCAAATGATCTCTGTTGGTCTGTCCAGTCAAGGCCTGTTGGCCGGCACCAAGGTCCAACAAGTGTTGGTGAGAGAAGTGATAAATTTCTGGGCGTTTTCATTGTTTATTCTTGCGCATGATTGCTTCGATGATGAGCTTGGTTCAGCTGGAGCCACGGACCACCAAGAACCGGGTTTTCAAGTGATGACATTTCATCATTTCTGACGAGCAAATGCCATGGTTGCCAGATGTCATTGTTCTCAATATTTCGACATGGAGGCTTCGAAGTGATAACAGAAGTGCAAAGGACTGGCTGTCAGTTGGCAAGGTCGTCTAGTTGACATGGCAGCCTGGTGGCTGCCATTAATCTGTCCAAATCGAGGAGAGGGTTGTCGTTAAAAATGCGTGAATACCGTCAGTATATGGGCGTCATCTGAGCCGCATTGTTGACGGAACACTTTGCCTATGAGCAACATTGCTCTCCAAAACGCTCGATTCTAGGGGCTGAAGGGTGAGATGAAGAGTGTAAGTTGTTGGAAAGTAATGGAAATATTGCTTAGGTCTCAATTAGTAGTAAGCGGCCATCCATCATGTGGATTATGGCGGACTGCGAACCATGTCCGAGGTTGAAAATGTAACCGGTTTGATCTGGGTCGTGTCGCAGTTTCTTTATTTTTTGTCAATGTATATATATACGTACTGGGCGGACGCCATCCTGGTTCGCCCCCTGAGAGGCTCGATATCAATACATATATGCTTCTCGAGTCTACCTAATTTTATATTCCTAAACAAACCGCATTACATTGCAAGATCTAATTACACAAACCCAACCCCGTCCATCTGGTTCTTTATTCTTCTTTTTTGAGAACAGATGAATGTGAAATCACTGGATTTGAGAAACCTTACGTGGTGTAATACGCTCAGACTACTGACCAACAGATCTGGTATGTATGAACAATACACATGAATTTCTGTGTGATCGATTATAAAAGAAACAGTTTCTTTGCCATATTGAGTGCGTTTCTTTCCAAGAATTGATAGCCGAGAAGGCTGGCCTGGCTGGGTCTTCTAGATGGGGGGCAACGCTAATGCTTGACACTCTCCAGCAGAGCCGCATACTATTTTGATAAGGCAGCGGGCGAACCAAAAGGCGACCCAAATTAATACATAGGTAATTTAGGTACCATTCTGAGACGCCACAAATCGCACCCGGTAAGTTATCAAGTTTCCGCGTTTTTTTATTACAAGGGAGAAAGATGTGCAGCTACCCCATTGAGTATCATGTCTGCATCCATTTTAAAGATACTTTATTTCATTTTTTGGCTTTGCGAACCACACATCAGACCAAGCAGGGCCAAACCATGCATTGAGATATGCGCAATTTGGAGACGGATAGCTCTTGCCCCTCTTCACGTCAACGAAAATTACCTGGTGGATGCACTTCCTGCCTTCCTACCTTTAGCCCGCCACTCCATTTTCCCCCGTTTCCTTCCCTTTACTCTCCTTTGTTCTGTTCTCTGTTCTAATCTGCTTCATGTTCACTCTCACGCTTTGGACAATTGACAATGGATGACTGAGTTTCTTTCCCCTGCAGCAGATCTAATACTCCGTGTGATTTTCGTCTCATACACCCCCTCCCATCAGCTTCGCTGACCGGCTTCGGTACGGCCTCTATGCTGTGTCATAGTCAAGAATGGCGGAATTCAGCGACAAATGGGTACGCCATCTCAGGACTCGGAATCGTCAGGACAGGGACAAAGGAGGAGAGTCCCAAACCTTTATTTGCGATATCTGCGGTGACGAATCCCACACTATAGAAGCATGGCGCGAACATGCTCAAATCGACCCTGAGCATCGTAGTAAGTGGCCAACTGCGCAAGCAGCAGAAGAATACGTTAAGGGGTGAGCAAATATCCCATCCAACTGGTACGCTATATTTCCATACTTATTCTTTACCCTCTGCAGTAAGACCAATAGACCCAGCAGCCAGGACTCGTCCAACAGTAGGAAGCGTCGGGCAAACCCAACTATTGGAACCGCAGAGGAGCAGGCCCCTTCTGGGACTGCAGCCGATGAGGACCGAGATGTAGACGGTCATAGAGACAAGCGCTGGTCACCCCCACCTGCACATCCGTCGCCCGGTAATCCGCAAGTCAGCCGCAGCCGCGCCCGCAATGACACCCGGAGCGACTTCGAGCGCGGGCCCCACAAGAATACTTCGGGCCGTCAGCTATGGACCGAAGACAACCCTCAACCAAAATCACTAAGCCAAGGGCGCTCTGTTCCTCTTCCTTCACCCAGGCAGGGACCAACCCCCAAAAACAACAGGCATACACAACCAGCTGCACAGCCACCCCCTCCACCTTCAATCAACGATGATGACTCGTCCAGGATGATGCGCCAACCAGAGACTAGGCCAATCTCCCAAGATCAGCTCGTCGCAGAGGTTAAGGGCATATACGCGGGCTTAGTTATGGTCGAGACCAAATGTATCGAAGTTGACAATGCACAATCATCTAACACTGATGCCAACTCAAAGCTCAACAACGAGCAATGGCAGGCGTTGATTGCATTGCATAGAACACTTCTTCACGAACATCACGACTTCTTCCTCGCCAGTCAGCACCCCTCCGCCAGCCCGGCCTTGCGCAGGTTGGCTTCAAAGTATGCTATGCCTGCTCGCATGTGGAGACATGGAATTCATTCATTCCTTGAGCTTCTGCGACATCGATTGCCAGCCTCTCTCGAACATATGCTCACTTTCCTGTACTTGGCCTATAGTATGATGGCATTGTTATATGAAACTGTGCCTGCTTTTGAAGATACTTGGATCGAGTGTCTTGGTGACCTTGGACGATATCGTATGGCTATTGAGGACGACGACATTCGCGACCGAGAAGTGTGGACCGGTGTAAGTCGTCATTGGTACAGTAAAGCGTCGGAAAAGTCACCTACGACGGGAAGACTTTACCATCATCTGGCTATCCTGGCAAGGCCTAATGCTCTCCAACAGCTGTACTTTTACACCAAATCCCTTTGCGTCCCCATTCCGTTTTCCAGCGCCCGAGAAAGTATTATGACGTTATTTGATCCTGTATTGAATAACAGTCCAACCCGCCTGTCTCAAATTGATGCTTCCTTCGTTCGCGCTCATGGGATACTCTTTTCTGGGAAGTCCTGGGACCAGCTTCAAGACACTATGAATGGCTTTAATAAACAGTTGGATGGTCATATTGCCCGATCCACCAAGAGATGGTTGGAAGCAGGGTCAGTTGGAGTTTCGAAAAACACTTGGGCTATACTAACTTATGCAGATACTATATTGCAATTTCTCTTGCTTGCTCTCTCCTTGGTTACGGCGCCGAATCCAATGTCCTTATGCGAGCTATTTCTAAGAAACCTGAGGAGACGGATGTTGCTATGGGCGGGAGTGCAATTTCTGAGGCCATGCCGGACGAGAAATTCAAGCCTGCTCTAAAGTTTGGAGTAAGCACGATTAAGACTGTAATTAATCGTTGGGGAGATACCAACACTTTGCCTTTCCTGCATACGATTTTGGTCTTCATGAACTACATGACCCGATATCCAGCAGCCATGAACCACTTGGAGGATAAGTTTCCCTGGAAGCTCACCGCTCTAATGCTCAACTCTCTATTAGGATCCTGTGAGCCTGGATATAGAGTTCAAAGTCACATACCGCTGCCGGAAAAGGATCAACTCCCACGTCCTTTGCCAGAGGACTTTGCAATGCGAGGGTTGCTTTACTCGGAGGACTATGTTCCTGACGAATGGTTCCATAATGAGAAAATCGACGAGGACGAGAAATATTTTGAACTAGCCTCCATGGCCGAAGAACGCAGGGGTCGGATCCTTTCCTTGGGGTGCAGTATTGCTACTTCAGGCAACTGGTTGATTTGGGACGAGGCCACTAGCCAATTCTCACCCGCTGCCAAGTATGACATCGACTTACAAGACGCCTCGGCAAGCGCACCCTTCCTTGTTGATCTAGAAGAAGCTTGATCGTTCGGAACTATTCCAGCCACAGACGTGGGGGTCTTGCAATGATGTTGCACTGTATCATGCGCCATACAAGCGCATTCATCAAACCTGGGCCATTTCCTAGGACATACGCATACACCTTGGTCGATGCTGCCCAATATCTATCTGATGGATTGTCTTTCTTCAACGTGTGGAAATAAGCATTCAACACTTTCTCCACGATGGCGATTCGTTTAACACATAGCAGACTGAATACTGAATACATCTAAGGTCTCGAAGAAGGACTTGTAGATTCGTTCTGCCATGAAAGAATGCTGGTAGAACATCCTGTGAGTTTCTGGCAACGCTTATTATGGGTTACATGAAATGATGGAAAGAAAGCTCATTCTTATCAGTGCACCTTTTATACGTTAGGGTCCGGCTAGGTGTTGTCGGATTGGCAGGATATGGTTTGCGCCGTCACTCATTATTGTATTTTTTTTATCTTCCTTGTTTTCTTCTTCTCTGTTACTGTATCTTGTATTGTCTTTTATACATTTCTAAGTTCCTCAAACTGTCTGTTTCAGCGGACAGACATGTAGATATCTTTTTCTTGTCCTTACTTCTTTCTTTCTCACTTGTTTGAGGTGTGGTGTTGTGTTGGGGAGGGTGGCCATTTGTCAACTTTTGAGATAACGGAGATAATAACGGGAACAAAGTAAAAGCTCAGTAAGCTCTATGATATCCTTTATTACAATTAGATACGAATTGGTTAGATTGTTGTTTGATGAACCACCTAACTAAATGAAAAAAGACAAGAAACAAAGAAAAGCCTTGATTTAAGATGTTTAACAGACAAGAGCGGGAAGTGGGTCTCCCGCCCCCGCATCTGGATACTTGCATTAGGGTTACCGTGTTGTTGGGTCAAAAATGCAAAGTGGCCGCATTTCAGGCCTCATTGTGCCGTAAAGGGTATCCAGAAATGGCCAGGATTGCATTCGGATAGTAACAACATGTTTGATTTTCAAAGGACAGGGGAAATGGCTGCAAACACCAAACCACGTGTCGTGTACTCTACCGGGGATGGGAAGATGCTGGCATGGTGTGGTTTTTGGTGTTGTCAAAACGTCATTGGTCTACGTATGCTTGACGTCTCACGACGAATCGGAGAATAACCAGGACCTGGCACATTCATGCGTTGACAGATGTCAAGGTTTGTTTGCTATTAGGTTGGCTTGGGCATCGCTGAGTATTGTGACATGCTATGCGAGCAAGATTGGCCCTTGAATTCGATGTCTTTGGCATCTGCCTGCCATTCGCCTGCTATCCGGGCGAATTACCATTTGTGATTTTATTATAACACGGGCAGTTTATGCTAATCATTACGGTAGTTATACAGTATGTCTTCAGAAACGTCGGGCATGACAGTCCGGCATGTGCTAGACGAGATGGCCATTCCGGTCGGTAGTTGAAACCTTGATAGTTCAGTAAGGCCAAAAGGCCTTGCAATCAAACAATCACGAGATCATACTATTATTACCTAAGCCTCCTATTGAATCATAGGTTCTATAAAGACTACTATACTCTTTCTTTTTCTTTATTCGATAAGAAACTAAGTCACAGACAAGAAGGCAGCCAAGAAAGTAACCAAGAAAGTAACCAAGAAAGTAGCCAGGAAAGCAACCCAGCAAGGAGTCAGGAAAGCATGCCGTCTCATCCAACGCATTGTGCACCAAGCTGTACCAAATCACAACCGAGATATCGAAACTGAATCACATGGTTCTTCCTTGAGGCCTCCAGCCCTCGTGATGGGAACCCCCGTAGAATGGCTGATAAATAATAAAAAAACACGTTATAAGTTCCTCTACTAGGCTTACCATGGAAATTGGAGGGTTGATACTCAGCCTGCATCAAGATTCGAGTCGGGAAAACACGGCATAAAAGTAACGTGGCTGAGGCAACAAACATTCGTAATGCAAAGGAACAAGGTTTGACATGATGTGATCTCTCAGACAAAGCTGAGAGGTTGAATGAGGAAGGAGGTTATGAGCTTTTCATATGCCGTTCGACAAAGAGTAGTGACCGAGGTATCATGGGAAGGGTGGCGCTTCGTAGGTTCCCGTTACCGAAACGAAACACGACGATAATGCACAAGACACTCGCGTGTAATAGAAGCTGCGATTTTATTGCTTCTTCATTGATTGTAACCATCAAAAGGGGGCGTCGCAGTTTAAATTTGCCTCTGCTATACAAGATCCTGCAATAGGGTTGTATGGCAAAGTTGTCAAGTGCTACGAGGAAGACTGTCGTTGGTGCTTGGGAAACACGATTAATTATAACATGTGAGTGTTGGTTCAACATTCTATATGCAACATTGTCGATTATGGGAAATAACACAGAATTTCTAGAACTATTCTAGAAGTTATCCGAAACTGTTCCAGAATAATTCTAGAACAATTCCACGAAACGACATGCTCGGAGTCGTGGAACCAGAATCTGCGGTTGCCTTGGACCCATCTGATATCTGATCTCGGAGTCCGAGACTTGAAATCATGGCGATAATTACAAAATCCGTCCGACAAAAGGTCCGAAAGATAATAAATACCGCTCTACCCGCCAAAGGACCTATTTCTGGCCCCGAGAGTTCCGAAATCCTTGATTACAAGATTATATTGATAATGATATGCAGCACGGATGAGAGGATCACACTCAACCCCCAAAGCATGGTGTGGAGGTTTGGCTTTCAATTCTGGTACTAAACATAAGGCAACCAAGGCTAAAAAGACAGGCGAGAAGGCAGACAAGGAATAGACTTTTTCAACCAGTAAATGACTCGTTGTCCAACTGGTAAATAATTTTTTGACGTGTTGATGAGCAGTTTGGCGTTCATAGTGATGTCTGAGAGTCGTAGTAGTCTGGTCTTCGTAAGCAAGGGCCCCCGTCAATCAAGGCAACGACATAACAGATATGTATCTACCCAGGCAATCGCGCTTAATTATTAATCTGGCGGTAAGATAGACATGAACAAGTAGATGCTCAGACAATGACGGTGAAGGATGAAGGGGGAAACACGTGAACGCCTCTTTCAATAGACCTCCAATTGAGGCCTCCTTGTATCATCCATTCGAGATGAGTGCATAGGTAGTTGAGGCCACCTCAAACGCAATAGATCTAGGGTAGAGCTTGTAGCGCACCTAATAACAGGTAATTAGAGTAAAATGTGAGGCCCTTGATAGATAGTTATGTCTCAGGCCATGAGGCGCCCGCATAACTATGCCTTACAGCAGTACTACCTTAGCACCTATAGGGCATCTGCCGTAGTGCTCTGCGGGGTTTGTAGGCCATTAGAGCCGGGCTTTCCCATCCGAGGACATCCCACGGTGAGAACTTGCATATTGGTATGAGCTGTCATTGATCAACAACATTCACTGCTTTCTTAGACATCATTGATACCATGGGTCGATCCAAGCTATCAGTGTGTAGGAAACAGGAAAGTCTGAATTTAAACCTTTCGTATGCGACGTCGGTCAGAACACCATGTCGAATGGGTGTCTATCAGTCAGCCTTTTGTTGAAACCGTGTGATGACAAGAGATACTTACTGATAATCATGAGTTCAACATTACTCCATCATGAGTTCTTGTGAAAGTGCGAGTGCATTGTAGGTGTGGGTGACAGCGTGAAACTCCGCCTTTTTATGGTGGTTCGCTGTTGCGGCTCTGCCGCGTCTCTGCCGCGTGGGGGGATGTTGCTGATCTTGGTGCTTATGACCTGTTCCATTAATCAATCCATTTCTTACATGAATCTGACTTGAGGGGGAACACTGCATCCATCACACCAACTCTTGTCATACAACTTGCTGTTAATGCGACGGACCGGCGCGTAGCTGGACCGTTTCCGAACCGTTTCAACCTCATTGTATGATAAGCTTAGGGTCTTTTTGGAGTAACGCTCAAGAGTCCAATTGTTATCTCTCATAAACGAGGTCTCTCAGATCGGGCTCCGAGCAACTCGAAAGATTGTTGAACGACTTGAGAAACCCACGAGGTGCGGCTGAAGGAGCTGCGGGCACCTTGTCAGCCTAGTCTTACTTCGTCTCGAATAGAATGGATATGATGCAGATTCATTACATTTCTGAGGCAGAATAGTGTGATATTTATGCAAGGAGTGAAAGGGGGGGGCCAGTATGACATACAGAGCCGCATCGGGACATTGGAGGGTTCAAAGGAACCGTAGACCAACGGAAAATGGTTGCCTTTTTGACATGCAGTGGCCCTTTGAACGTCACTTATTCTATATCAGGCGTCATGCACAAGGCAGCTGCAGCCTGTTCTAGAAAAGGATGCATCAGGGCCGGTATAACTTGCCCTACTTATAAAGGGAAAACATGATATGATTGAAAGCTATCGGTTCGATGCGGTTCAATGTCTTTGATGTTTGTAATTTTGTAATTTTGGGTTGCAGTTTTGGTCTCAGATGATAATGTCAAATGAGGTAATTTACAATGTCAACTCTTATAGGAAGGTGTCTAGCTGAAAGTGAAGTCACCATTGCATCAAGGCTGTCAACTGCGACATTTTGGTACAGTTGCCTGACGGCCAAGGTCACGTCTTGGTCTTGGGTATCTGGCCAAGTGTCTCAAGATGTGCAGCAATTGATGGATGTGTAGTTCTTTTACTGTGCTTGACATTCCTCGCCATGATCAAAACAATGCACCCTGGAACTTACAGCTCTGAGTTGTCTTGATATAAGATCTTGTAGCTAAAAACACAAGAGGTGATTGGCACGGCTAGAAAGAGCCCATCGTCGACTTTCGACTGAGAACTCAACACAGCAGAACATTCCCACTTTACGTTCTCCATATTGGGCTCTCTTGATAGTGGCTTTGTGTACTTTATTATCTTTACAACTTCACAACATCAAGTGTTTTCGGCAGGTAAAGTTGGCATGCGCTTTGAATGTGATTCTGGGACAATAGAGTAGCTTGCGCTTCAAGGGGTTGCGGTTACTATAAACTAGTCTATCCGTTATTCTTAGTGTTTCTTCTAAGAATACAGAATAACTTTATTACATCAGAGTCAATAGTCTCAACAAGCCATAATGCTAAGGATGTAAACATCCGTCACTCAACACCAGGAGTGATCCCCCAAGCTTCACTTACATGCCAGATGCAAAAAGTTCAGGCACTACAACCAGCTTCGGAACTTTTTAAAGAGCAATCAGTCTATGCTATATCATTTGTGGCACTTATTAGGTGCGACTCATACATACATATATGTCTACTGCTGAGTTCACCGTGTCATCACAAGTCATACTCATCGAGCGGTTGAACAAGCAAACGACAATAGTAAGTCTCAACTCGGAGCACAACTTGCTGTCAATCAATCACTTTTCTACCTCAAACAGAGAGTTTTAATCTGTTATTGGAGCCTCTAACAACTCTGTCGCCTTTCGTGCAGAGGAGTCTGAGAACTGTGTAAGCCCACGCATCCCCAGCCAGACTCCTTCAGAAGCCCACCGTAAGTTACAGCAGAAATATGAAAACTCTTTATATGTAGTATTCACCTCTGTTGTTTGATTTATGATTGGCTTTTATCACGACAAGGCTGTGGTGTTGTGTTGGTGTCTCATTTTGGCAAGGAGCGACAAGGCTCTGAGACCTCACCATATCTCAACTGGCAAGCTATCTAAGCCACAACAACAGGTACTCATAGCACATACGACCAAAGCTCGAAGAAAATACGGGATCCCGTCCGCTCTCCCATAGTCAAGCTTCGAAGCGCCGGATTAGTAGTTGGGTCGGTGACGACCAGCGAATCCCCGGTGTTGTATGTTTTTTTGTCTCTCTCATCTCTTCCTTTTCTTTTTTTTGCATTTTATTCTTGTAGATATGTATATCTTTTAGTCTTCCAACATTGTATCTGAGAGCTCTTTACAATACTCGTGTGTCTCGGTAGGCCAATGGCGTAAGCATCAAACCTCATTCATCACCACGCTTGTATTTGACTGCTGTAGAGTTTAGTTCAAGGTTGTTCTTAACCAGTGATTATCTGCCATAAGCTTTTCATAAGGATAAGTTAAAAAAATCCCTAAATATATCCACCTCCTCTAATTCCGACCTACCAGTCAGTCAGTCAGTGCCTGCCAACAAGAGTCATGGTCGGCTATGGCGCTTGTCGCTGTGAACTGCAGAGCAAGCTTGACCAGTCACGTATATATAGCGCCTTCGTGTAAATGTAATGGTTTCCCATTGTCGATTTATATTGGTTAGAATAAGCGCGCTGTCTCTGATCGCCATCCTCTGTCGTGAACATTACCTTCGGCATACCCTTTTTTACATCAGCCTTACCACTGAGCTTCAATTTCACCCAAGCCGAAAGTATAACCTTCCCAAAATCAGTCCAGATACACACATAGACGGGACCGTTGGCCAATTCAACCAGGAAACATAACATTTTCGTCGGAATTGTGGCAATTGTATCGGAATGGCCGAGTGAAAGAGCATACTCTTAGCATTTGACCGCCTGTTGCATCGTCCAACGTTACACGCCTTACCTGACTGCTTTTTTTTTTTTTTTGCCATTCTGTGACATCTTAAAGAGTTATCGGAAGCCCGTGCGTGTGATCAAAATAGCCACAAATGTCAATTCACTCTTTGTTCGATGCATTTGGCGGTACCCCCGTGAGTGAAGGGAAACGAACTCTGAGGCCGTCATTGCCTGATGCCTACTGTTGCACTCTGGATACTGACCACATAAACTCTTTTAATCTACTTTAATAGCTGTCTAATTGAATATATGTCGCCTTCTCTAGCACGGTGAGAGCTTCTTTCTGCCTTTGTTCTTCGCTCACTCGGAAAACGATGACCTGACGATTACCAGTCAGCACGTCTGTGATGGTTTGCTTCGCCTGGGACACTGCTAACGGTACTTTGTAGATGGTAAGTAATGGCCGAAAAGACTTATAAATTTGCCTTTGGGATATGTTCCAGTCTCGCCAATTCGGTAGACGGGAGCCTTCCTGCTCAACAGACCAGGTGATTTATACCAAGCTTGTCTCCACAGACCATCCGTTCTCTTCAAAGAACAATAGTTGGACATTCAGAGATACTGCCTGTCTTTCTTTGTCGAATCTTGTCGCTATAATCACTAACTCTCTGCTATCGCAGCTTATACTGACGAGTCGCCTTTCTCCTTTCGCTCTTAGCATGTCAGTTTTCGTTATAAGCACCAGGCCGTTTTCTCATCTTTACAATCGGTCAATTCGTTGGTTCACAAATTGTTCCGAGCTGTCTGCTGCTTGATTCCGTGTTTGCCGTGACTCTGCAGTGGGGTTGGCGGGTTTACTTGTAACGCCGTGCATGTACTGAGTCTCTTAGAAACCTGTTGCAAGATGTCGTTGAGTGATTCTTGTTGTCGTGGCCTTCACCTTTCGCTGCACTAGACAGACTGCTGCTTCACAGCAATATGGTTCAAGTATCGGTCAGAGAGAGCGATGTGCTGCTTCATTGCCATCTTCTGGAGCAGTTCGTCAGCATCAGATCAAAGATTGATGCATGGTCAAAGGAAAACACGGTTGATGAGAACGCAGCCTGGACTTACTACATCAACGCGGACATTCGTCGACTGACACAATGGTTTGAGGCCTCACTTTCAGGTCATGTCGACCCTAACACTCATATCACTACACTGGATATTCGTCTTGTATAGCATGCATTTCTCCAAGACCCAGTTGAGAGCAAAAGGTTTACCGACACAACTGAGGTTGAATTCTCTGGGTGGAATCCTGATGCTTTGGTAAGTGCTATCGACTATGCTGTTGGCAACCCAGCATCTGACTCTACTGTAGTCGAGAGCCCTACGGAATGATGAGTTTGGAGAGTTTTGTCACTCATTCGATTACATGAGTAAGATCTACCGGGCTCATAATCACGAATATGCTCGTACTTTGATGGAGAAGTCAATTGACTATGTCTCTAGCCAAGAAGATACCAACGACATCACGCAAGCAGTGGCTCGCCCAATTGACAGCAAACAATTGTTGCATACAATCACAACGCTCAATGACAAATGGAACTTCACTTACGACTTCCATCCAGCTGTGCAACGCCAGCTCCACTTGGCGGGGCGAGTCCTCAAATTCTCTGGCATCAGATGTACATGTCTCCTCTGGACAATGAATGTGGACTCAAGTTTGCTGCCAAACGCTACAGGAGGCATGACTCTAGCGCCGTTCCGGGGGCCAATCGAGCAACTGGAATTTAAGATGCCAGGTTGTTCGGGCGTCACTTATCTTGACATCGATCTTGTATGGAGAACCCACATACTTGCATACAAAGAGTACCATTGGTTTTGCATCGAGACATTCAGAGGCCTCGTGCTCAACATTCCAAGACCCCCTGACATTCATGAGCCAGAAACCTTCTTCCTTGATGACACATCTCAGATTTATGAGTACTTTTTCGGAGAAGGGTATGCTGTGTGTCTTTGTTGGCCATGTGTCGATGGACGTCGAGCCGATTACTCAGACCCGTGGAGCTTGAAACGGCTTACCGGACCAGTATTATACAGGATTCTGATATCAGAGGAGATCTGCCGTCGTCGAAACGTAGCTGTGGACATCCCTCGCGTATTTGGAGGCAAACAATGTCGCAAATGTGGCTCTCATCCACGGAGACATTGTCTGAAGAAGGACGCTGGTGAATGTTTAGAACAGGAGCCACTGCCCCTTGGACACTCTAACACTGATCGCGTTCTAACGCCGACGGTACCAGTTGCCGCTTATTCAAGTTCTCGTTGACGAATTGAGCGTGCTACTACTCTACTCAGAGATCTGGAAGTTTCCCCGGTCTGTTCTGAAACCCTTGGCGAAACCTCTTCACGGTCTTCACTCCCATAAACAAACTTCAAAACTTCAGAACCAACCCTTTGGGACACGAACGGAAACACAATCGTGGAGTCCCAAGACAGTAACAGGAGCAGACCGCAACCCCTGGTCTCTCGGATGGATCTATATGCTCTGATGACAGCAGTGACGAAGTCGCTCACGGCAACTACGCTTTCGAAAGATGTGCGAACTTATACCAGATGCCTCCCCCAGAGTGTGCATTCGATCTCCATACCAACATCAGGAATGCCGATGTGACAATAGATGTACCACGAGGCAGATCGCGAATCAGCAGGATGACTGACTGGTCCAGAGCCCGGGGTATGGTTGGCTAGTCAGATGTGGTAGTTAAGCGACGAGCCAAGACCGAGACTATTTGCTATGAACGTTTCACCACTATTGCTAGGGATTGTTGCAGCCGAGATAGATAGAGTTGAAAGATTTGTGCTAGTTCACGAGCTGGACGCCTGATATAGCCCTCGTGTTTCTGGCCCTAGCTTGCAACAAACAAGAGTTGAGTCTAGGTGAAACTGCGGAGGAACGTGAAATATTGACTGATCAGAGTATTTGTTTCTGGTCGCACGCATCGATGATTCAGAGTGAAGTCAATGATGGGTCTTGACTCAGCACCGTTGCAGTTTGCTAGACTAAAAGTCCTGGCTCCTGTTCCTTGGCTGGATGCAACCTCGCATTCGCTCGTTGCAAGCTGCATTAGTGTAGGTATATGTGACAGCGGGGGGTTATAATACGGTACATGCAGTATTTCTCAAAACTTACACATCATTTGAGATCTACATCAAGAGTCTCAAGGGGAATAATCATCGCAACTAGTCTAATACTGTAGACTAGCCAACGGTTTGGTTCAGGTCATCCCCGCCCTTCGTCTCTCCCTCACAGGTCCATGTGATGTCTGAGACATGCAGGTCGCCTAGGAGGCATTACCACGCATAAGAGCTGGACTATCGATCGGTAGGGCACAAGGCCCGACCCATCAGCGGAAACAATCACACACATAAACGTTGTATGTAGGGGGGGTCAATGCGTGCCGTGTACCACACAATTGCACAGACGACTCCCAAGCCGCGGCAAAAAGCAATATCTTGCATTCGCTAGAGTGGTATGCGGACTGCACCGTTTCACTCGCAGCACTTTATGCATCTTTCTTTTTGTTTTTGCGCTTTCCCCTTTTCGTCCACGTGTCTCTTTAGCCTTCTTGTGGATTTCTGTACTGTACTCCTTGCTGACAATGACGGACCAGCAAAAGCAATGCGAGATAGAGGGTCATACGATGAGGGTCAGCGATCGAATATGAGTACATAACCACCTAACGTTATTAGGAAGCAACTCTCCCGACAAAAGCAAACATACTCGGTGGTTCTTTGACTCGGTTATAGGGACCCTCAGCGGTTGCCAGTTGTGATGAAACCTTGTGGCTTATTCTCTTTTTTGGTGCTTTTGTACATACGAGTTCGATCTTGCCTATGGAATGCGTTTTGAGGCGTGAATGTGATGATCGACGGCTATGAATAGCAGTAGGCGCTAAGCATGTACGGTGCTGTATCAAGAAGTCGCACCCGCTCCATCATCAATCATCACATACATTCCTCTAGGAGTTGCCATTCTGATCGCACTCCACACGATTTTGCCACGCCCTGCCATGAGGTGGCTGGCTAACCAGCAACAAGCGTTTATCGCTTGCTCGAGATTGCTTTGTCTCAAAGCCATGTTTTTTGTGTGTAAATGTCTCTGGCTCACAATCGCTAGACTGCATGGGAAGCCACATGGGAAATTCCCAGCAGCAAAGCAAGGGAGACTCACTCAACGGTGCCGGAAGATACCCGCCAACGGACCGTGGCAATCAAAGGTTAATCACCATTCTCCCCTGCTATGTTGGACCAGCAGTCATCAGTCAGGCTGTTGTTACAGCTGTTGGAACAACCTTTCGGGACACAGGTCCGATACCCGTTCGGTGCAGACTGCCCAGGGCTCGCACCGGGGCTTGGTAATGTGTAATTTCAAACAAATATCGTTTGGATACTTTAAGTAACCAAATTCCCGAACACCATGGCCAATACGACATAGCCATGTAATATGGAGGAATTCGAAACGCCAGGCACTGGGGGGCTTCGTCCTAGCAGGGTTACAGAGCGGTACCCATGAGGCGCTTAGAAACAAGGGAAGCTGAAGCTACCCCTACAGCTTATAGTGACGAGACGCATGTAATTCGCAGGTATGCGGTTATGTCGAGACCGTTGAGTGGCTGTTATGTACTGTAAACAAAGGGTACGATCATAGGTCGGCCGTGTCAGTCATCGTCAGAAGTCTGACAAGTGTGTTGGCTCTGGCCACGTCCGCCTCAAGTCAATGAATGTCAGCAAGGAGGTATCGGAAATGTGATAGTGCTGAATATTTGGACGTTGTGCTCCATTCCCAATCGCCCCCTGCCTCCCTTTTGAGCTGCCCTGTCTGTTGACCCATCTGCTCATCAAGATCAACGTGTCTCCGCCGAAACAGTAACCAAGAGACCATCTCAAGCCCCAGTAAGATATACCCTTTTCGTGCGGGTGATCCAGTGTGCATCCAGGGCATCTTATGGGAAGGGTTGGTGTCAGGATCATACACACATCCCCACGCGATCTTTGCCCTCTATGACAGCCCCGGGCCGCCATCCTATTTAGCCGTCAGGCTCAAGGTAACCAAGATCGACGCATGAAGGTCCTCACAATCATCGGTAGAGATTGCCAGCACGCCAGCACGCCAGCACATATCCCACTTCAGAACGAGGATAGAAGCTCGGCGATCCATAAGGCTCTCCGTCATTCTTGATCTTAATTTTATCCATAAGGAGTCTTTGAATTCTCGGCAATGCACCCGTACTGTCCATTCCTCGACAGGTAATCTTGCTGCTCATGAGACGAGAATGTCTTCGACTATCATTCAAGAGCCAAGATATTAATCCGAAGCCATTACTTGTCATGTTTCCAGCAAGGTTCTCAGAGCAAAGTATGACGTGAGGGATGATTGCTTTTCCCCAAAACGTTTCTAGGACACCCCCTGATCCTGATCCTGCTGCAAAGGGGATCACAGAACGTTGCACGCCCACTAGTGATGCTGTAGTAAGCTCAACGGCCCGAGTTTGAGCATTTAGGTACTGTCAGTAGGGGCAACAACTAGGACCAGTTCGAAGAAACCATTCTCAAACAAGGGATTAGAAGAGCCTAATGCAGTGTCCTTGTCTGGTTAATTTCTGATGTTAACAGTGTGAACCTTACTTGACATCTTCTTGATGAAGGTATACCGTAGCGCCCCCCCGTGCACGATACAGGGCCATTCCATGAGATCTTGAGTCGGCAAAGCTGGGTTAAGGGTCTGACGTCCCGACGATCCTTAGGCAATGAACTGAATTGAGGGTGAAAGGTGATGACGGGAAGTTCCGGTCATGGAGACCCTTGTAAAGAAAGGCTTATGTTACGCTTTATAACATGGGATGAAGTCGATCAAGTTTCCCTGACACGGACCAGAGTTACCTAAAGAGGCAATCTCATCGTCGTGTGGGGAGGAGTGATAACGGTCGCCAAGTTTAGGGGCGCCAGACCCTCGGGCCAGGGATCGAAAAGTGATGGTGGGAGAATAAACTGTATTATTGCGCTTGGAGATAGAACCAAAATCCAGAACGGAAGAAGCCGTGACCAGAAAATGAATCTATCCTCAAACCAGGATTAATGTCGCCATAATGGAGTTAGTAAAGTGGATGAAGCCTGGTAAGATGGTGCTGAAGCGGAGGATGCGGACAGGAGGCGTAGTTGTGTACGTGCAGTACTTCTGCTGACTCAATGCTGCATGCAAACAATAGTACCAGAAAAGAGCGTCTGCCACGATGGCGATGTAATGGCAGGTGCCGTGAATTAGAAGGGCCTGGCATTGTCGGTCCGTTGGTTACTTGTCAACCTCGGCAGTCGTGCTAGCGCAGCCAGTTCACAAGCCAGAAGCCCAGCCGAAGCCTCTGAAGCAAAGTGTCAAAGCTGGTGGCAGTTAGCCCTTAGGCCCTGTAGCGACTTTACCGTACAGTAGTCTGGTGAATAAGCCTCAACCCCAATAACGCGCCCGCGTCTCTTTGGGCAGGCTGGGTTAGGTCTAGCAAGTACCAAGCGCGGAACTTTCACCCTCGGCAGGCTTAGTGGATACATACGCAAGAGATTGCTATCAGGCCATCATGACGAGTGGAGGTAGAGCGGAGGGGGCGTATCAGGGCGTGTAGTGGCCAAATCGAGTATAAATCCATCTCGCGTGGCCGGCGTCTTGGGATGACAAGGCAAGGGTAGCCCCTGCTGATCGCCGCCGATTCTGAAGATCACTGGGAAATCCTCGTGGGACGGTTAGTGCTTGGGTATTCTTTTCCCAAATGAGAAGGCTGGCTGATCGTTTGGAGGCACTGGCCAATGACAACTCGGAGATATCCGTCAGGGTTGTTGATGCAAACGAGTTCATGGGTATTCGTAGATGCGTATGCGATATGACGCTTCGTTGCTCATGGATGTCTAGGTAGAAGTTTGTTAAATAAACGTCGTGGTTACCTATGATCGGAATGGCGAGGTGGTGCTGCAACGATCTCGATAGTGGCTGGAAGGCGTACCGTATGCTATCTGGTAAAGCGGAAGAGGTGGCTGTCAAGACAAGGAAGTGCCTGATATCGAGCGGACATGACCTGAATCTGTGAACGGGCTCGGGCAGCATCGCTGGACGACATTCATTAATCTGCGAGGCTGTTTTGAGGTCCGTGTCAGCATCGTGCCGTCTCCCAAGCTTGTAGCGGTCAACTTTTCCGATACAGCAAGTGCGTGACAATGGGACCAAAAAGCGTGCACGATCGTTGTCGATATTTTAATGCCTTGTTGATAACATGAACGTGATCTGAATGTCATTTTCGCATCAACTTGAGTTGGAGGGGTCTGTCGTTAATATCCGTCCCGTCAGCTAAAACAGATCGCTGTTCCTACTACAGGTGACTATAGACTATAGCTGTAGCAGATACGAGCTGTAGGGGCTCGAGACCAGGCGTTTCAGGGCGTGAGTTCGCTTAATGTTCGGGCGAGACATGGCGTATCCCAAAAGGGTAGGCGAGATATGGGATGTCAAATAGTGTCGAATGGTCAGTGCCTGGCTCCACAGTCGAGCGGCATTTCTGCACGCATCTCCTTTTGGCTGAGGTGTTGATGAATGATGGGAAAGAGCTCTCTCATGCATTCCCATGATTCAATGCTGTACGTCCGTCCACCTTCCGCCTTTCACCTTTCCCAACTCGATGGTCGTAATGTGCTGCAACTTACAAGCCAGGCGACAGAAAGAAGGAGAGCTGATCAGCTGACGTGCCCCCATCTGGGTACCTGCCTTGGTAATTCTTTGGCTAACCATGTAAACAGTGAACACCAAGCTGCGTTAGTACTAACCTACTATCTACAACTCAAATCTCTAGTATATACCCACTCACCTTTCCCAAGCAATAAACAACCCAACACTGCCTGATAGGCCATGCCATCCAGACGAATGCATGTACAAAGTACCGATCGACGGATTCTCCTCAAACCAAACCTTGTTCTCACACCAAGAAGTTCTGGAAATGACCCTGGCGAACTCAAATCGTCGTTATTCACCAATCAGCGTCTCTATTGTTCTCCCAGATCCCACCAGTATCATCATCCCGCTGTGCTTGCCGGTCGGCTGGTACCCAGCTAATTTCGGTACATACGTAATTGGGGTGTCCTGTGCGTCTTGATGTGAAACCAATGCGCCAATTTGTTATTACGTGCCATCAAGTGATGACTTTTTTAGACTCAAGAAACAAATGCCGAATGCGCCCTCGGAGCTGCTTTCAGGTCTTGCCGAGCGGGAATGAGAAACGTTGACATTGTGCCTGCAGATTTCCCTCAAACAAACCAAAACGATGAGTTGATACATGGTGATGTTTGATACAAGATAACGCTAACTATGGACGTGCTCTGTTAGCATGCAAACCGAAATCTAAGTCCGGTCAGCCCGTGTTCACGGATTTGTCTATCTTGAGTCGTGTTGTATCGTGCGTTTTCGCAATATCGCAGCGCTATGCAAGTATCACGGTCTATATCTGTCTCGATCATTTGGTCACCGCCTTGATGATAGCCACAAACCATTTGCAGCCTCTAACTCAAAATTCCCGCGGCAGCAAGCCAAGCTTCGACCATCACATCCATGTGTTATCAATTGAAAAGCACCATCATCCTTGTAATATACTAACAAATTTAGATAGACTGTCCATCTCGACATGGAGACGATCACTTTCAGCGGCAGTTACTGCTTCGAAACCCACTCGGAATTCCATTCACTTTGCAATATTCATATACGTAGACTCACAGCTATGCTACATACCTTCCTACTCAGCGTCATAGAACAGCCTTGCGATAGTCTCTGGCGATCCCTCAAGCTAGTTCGATTAACGATCTATCAGCATCTTCTCACGGCATCTGCAGCTGTTTGTGATTTCCAGAGGCTGTTGGATAGATAGCTGCGGCCCAGATCCAATATCAGGGCAGTTGACCTTCCACCGACATCGGTTCCTTGGCCGATGGCATTTGCATTTCTTGGGTTCCATCGACGTCATGGCCAAGTTTAGCATTGCGGGATCTTCAGTAGTATCCCTATCTCGAAATCACATAGCAACAATACTCGTAATTAAAGCAACGGCAGTTGTAAGGCACAGTCGGCTTAGCCGTCGGTGGTTTGTGGGATGGTCAGTGATCAGCGGGGCATTCTATGCCAGCTGTGAATTGACAAAACTTCATCAGACAGTTCTGACTCGATCTAGTCGTGGCTTGCAGCTGTGTGGTTATTACCTCATGGCAAAAAGCAATGAAAGGGACTTGGCACGTGTTGTAGCTTAAGGTTTGACACGCGCCGTCTTGGACGGCTTGTCGCTTGTGTTGTTTTTGTCTCAACGGCATTTGCCAAGCCAAATATTATGTACTCACCACTAGAGAAAGCGTTAGGCCACCCACAACCCGAATCTTACTCGAAGCGGTAGTGTCAAGTTCCTTGCACCATTTTGGGATCCAGACGAAACACTTGCGAAGACTTGCTATGTGATCAGGGATCTGGATGTTACTGTCGTGCTTACAAGCGCCAGCCCCGATGATCATGACTCGCGAGCCGGGATTCTTGGTTATTGCTTTGAACCAACTGCTTGGAGATGCCAACAGACAGGGCAGGGCAAGGGCAGGGCACTGAACGCTTGGCTTTGTCCCCTTGTCCCCTTGTCTCCTTGTCCCCTTGTCCCTCTTCGTCATGAAGAAGCTTGGTCGATCGCTAGCAAGTACACACCCACCTCCTGAACCCTACGCCAAGCAATCCCGCCAGTGTAAGCGAGGAAGGGGAGGCGCCCGCTAAAACGACGATCATCCAAATTAGCCTGCTAGCCAGTGACGACACAGGCAGACAGGTGAAAACGAAAATGTCACTAGAAACGTGGCTACCACCCAAACGCCAATCGCACCAATGCCAGTACTGGCACGCCATTGTTGCGCCGCCAATTGTGCTTGCTGCATAAACCGCGAAAAACTCATGGTCGATCATAACGAAGGAACTTTATTACTTGATTCTAAACAGCTGTAATGAACAAAGTCTTCATTCATGGAAGAGCTTCTCACCAAACTCGAAGAACGGTGATAAACGCGACTGTTGATTGGATGAAGTGTGCTCGGCATGATTTGAAACGATCCCGAGTATGAACGAAGAGATCGGAGGAATGAAAGCCTAGTTCTTGGTCAACGGGCGACCAGTAGCACCAGCAAGTTGCGGAGATGTGATGACTTCAAGGACCGCTCACCAGATATTTCCCAGGGTTGCAACATTTATTAACAAGTTTCTATTTTCCACAGGCCAACTACACACACAAAGCACTCGTTGAGTACCAATGAACATTGACAGACGCTGACTGAACAAGCTCTGGGGTAAGCGGCTGGAAGCATCTGCAACTTTTACACGCAGGTCGACCGCAGAGACGAAACCAGGATGGAACGAGGGTTAAGAACTAAGAACGGTTATGATACCAAATAGGGAAATGGTGGTCCGGGAATCGATGCAATGCGGCGCCAGGGATGGTACATACAGTACACTTGGCCGAGTATTAGAAAGACGCCCTATCTCGGCCGGGCGCGTGGGAGTCCCGGCGCCGGAAAATGACTTCTGCGCAAGTAGGGGCTAAGGTTGCGACGCACAAACACTACCGCCTTGTTCGGCGAACTTAATGCACGATCCATTGAGATGAGAGGGGAAGTATTTTTGAGCGGAAAGGGCACGGCCGTTGAGCGCCAGGGGAGAAAACACGAGGGAACATGCAATTGTCTTCGATGGCATCGATGCCGGCAAATGAGACCCCACGAAAACCATGTCGAGACAGCAGGGATAGAGGTTCATGGCGAGACCGCCTCCGAGTGCTCTGTATTTTAGGTGCCTGGAGATACCAATCTATCGACCGTTTGACCACGGGGCGATCCACGATCATCCTGGCGCATGGCCAAGCCTTCTAACACATATGCACACACACACACACACTCACTACACCATACCACACCACACACCACACACACACTCGTGGATCTCACTCGCACCCACACCTAGAATGCTAAAGATGCGCATTTCCAGTTTCTTATACTCCCCCCCGGACCAAATGTACGTACATACATATACATAGACATGCAAGTCGGCCCTCCCTTGCTCGAGATCACCACCAGAGTCGTCACAGCATCTCCTCCTTGTGTGGATACATGACTGCCGGAACAGATGTTCGACACAAACTCAAGAGGTTAGACCCATCGAGCGGCTCCAGGGAACCTCTAGCCAGAGTTCTCGAGTCCCTGCCCTTGTTTATCGTCTCCTTCGCGACCCTGTTCCGTTGCCAAAGAATCCCTAGGATTCGATGCACCGGCAAGGCCCCACTCCCAATTTGTGACAGCTGCGCTTGAACGGTCCTTTTGGAGGGGGCGTGGGCGCATCAAAGCAAGTATGTATACGGCCCTCAGATCTGATAGACGGGTCTCCTCCACCCTTTGACAGGTTGCTTTCCCACACCAAAGACTTACTTAAGTTCCCAAGCCCCCGACTATTTCGCATTTAGCAAGAGATTCTAAACAACTCTTCGTATCGAACACGACTTTAAAAAAACACCAACAGGCTTACATTAATTCACATCCGTGTGCCTTTTTCTTCACGACCTTTTAATACAAACGGCCTTTACCAGATCGACACTCTACTTGTCTTAATAAACTGGTCACCGTCGGCTCAACTGCTTTGATTACATCTACATCTACAAGCAAAGCCTAAATAATCCCGAGACAAACTTAACAAATGCATACCACAACTGCATCTTTTATGCCTAACCACTACACACAACAAGAACCACGCCGCAGTCTTTACTCACCTCCTTCGCCCCCAATGGAGGAACAAAAGTGCTCTCTGCCCTCAATCTCCAACCTTTTGGGTTTGGCGGACGCCGGCTCCCCCACAAGCGAATCATCGCCTACTTCCCGGCAGCATTCTCCTCGATTTGAAGGTTAGTTTCTCACAACTTCAGATGACCGCGAACATGGTTGACTTATCATTACATAGTTGCTCCTTCACACAGCCGAGGCGGATCAGAATGGGCCAGGTCATCGCACCGAGGCCTTCCCCCAACACCGCCTATGAGCACAGACACTTCATTCGAGAGTTACAGCTCTCCCTCAAGGAAGCACTCTAGCCAGCCTTACCCAGGTGCCGTCCCAAGAGCATACTATTACGAGACCACTCCTCCGTTAGAAGCCGACGCACAACGTCAGGCACCGGCACCGGCTATTCCTCGAGCAACTCCTTCCGCCCCAGCTCCTTATACTCATCAACCTCATCCCTCAAATTATACCAACCCTCCACCAGCGGGCGCCTACTATACTCAGGCACGACCACCTCCACCTCCTTCCGCCTCCCAAATTCCAGAGCTTAACCCATACTACCAACGACCTCTCCCCCAAGCATACCCTCCCCCAGTAACCATGCCGGCACCTGCTCCATCAGGCTCAAACCCTTGGCAACATCACCATTACCTTAACCCAACCGGTGCTGCAGCTTTCCCCCAAAGCCAGGATCGATATATCTGCCCGACTTGCAACAAGGCCTTTAGCCGACCCAGCAGTCTCAGGATCCACAGCCACTCTCACACCGGAGAGAAGCCTTTTAAGTGCCCACATGCTGGCTGCGGTAAGGCTTTTAGCGTGCGCAGCAACATGAAGCGTCACGAGAGGGGTTGCCACAGCTTCGAGTTCAACGGATCGGTGATCAGAGGATGAGGGATTTATCTCTCAACGACGAGATGGTTATACGAAGAGGGACGAACTTGAAGGCAAGGCCGAAACGAGCGCTGCTACAACTCGACCCGAATGAAACTGATCTACGATGTGTCATGGGGACACTTTGCAGACCTGTGTGTAAGGATTTACTGGGTTGGCGTCGCGGATAACTGGGGAAAAGCGGAACTTGATGGCGATAGTTTGTATTGCCGGAAGTACGGTGTATCATGTCTTTTTTTTTTTCTTTATCATTTGTTACTGTTCACCGCGGAACTTGTCAAAATTATGTATTGGAACGAGCCGTGGTCATTTTTAGACGGCGCAGAGGTGGGAACTGGCTCGAGAACCTAGCGAAGCATCTTGCACGGCGTTTATTTTTATTACTTTTCTGAAGAAGATGGATCAGTCGGCCTTGGAGTCGAGGGAAGATAAGATAGTTGGAGCTGAGCTTGTCAAAAACAAGACAAACCAGGCCTTTGAGCCTCGAATACCCAAATACCACAAGATTCAAAAGATAATATATTTGGCCCCCCCAATGTGAATGACAAAGCGATCCGGGTGCATGTAACCTCTCCACAGCAGTAAATTAGCTTGGGGGAATACTTTACCGATTTTTCTAATGTCTACGTATATTGACCAATAAGAAGACAAGCAGATGGCCGAGATGGAGAGACTGGTGCTGGATGGATTAAAATCCATTATTCTGCGGCAATAACACCGGCTGATAAGCTATTAGGCCATGTAGATGAGATGACACGAGACGGGACGAGAGAATAGCCAAGACAATGAGAATCTAGGCGGAAATGGGGAGGTCCAAGGAAGACCAAGCAAGACTCGTAACCTGTCAAGTCAAGTTCCAAACATTATTCCATTCAGAAACTGTAGGATTGGGGGTCAGACACCACGAGAGGAAAAGAGTGGACCATGATTGGCCACGAGGGAGGATTAAACGACTAGGTACATGGTAATGCTGACCGCTGATGCCGAAGACTAGTACGGATACCTCTAAGAAACAAAACAGAGATTCATTCATTTTTACAATAGATAGACAATTTGGTAAAGATACAATAGTACTTGGGCACAATAGGTCTGTCTGCATTCGCGTTTGCACTTGCAGGTAAGGGTCTTTGACGCACGCATGAACGGGTCATGTCTCATTCATTCAAAAAAGGGATCCATATTGTCGAGCGAAGTGACGTCGTTGACTCGCGCGGGTGGTTGTATTTGTTTATCATATCATTACAATGCAACCTTGGTTTGCGGGTACTACTGTACATAGTACAGTACAGTTGTAGAAGATCCCGTAGGTAAGTGAAAGGAGGAAGAGCCTGTATCCCAGTACGACGGCACAGCACAACACAAGGTCCGATTACGAATAAAAAAAGATGCCCCGAGAGATTGGGTCCCCTTGGACAAAAGAGTGATGGCGGAACGTGAACCTGACCAGAAGAGTAGCAGGTGGCCCAAAACGGGAATCAAGTGTGGTAGGGGTAAACCTGGGGTTGTCTTACTCATGCTCATGTCAAGACTGGGCAGACCGCTTTGGGCTGTTACTCCGCCTGTCTTGTGTCTTGGAGGATATTATTTCGACATCCGTGACAGACATGGGTGAGGAAGGACCTCTCTCTACGTATATATTTTGATGGACAAGGACATGGACAAGGACAAGGGCGTAATGATCTGCTGGTTGGATCTTTGACAGGGCCTAACATATCGTATTACAGTATTCTTTCCGTGCATGGCTGGTACGTACTGTAGATACATCACATTCTAATATTATTCTGAGTAAATTGCGAGGGAGAATGATAGGAGTGATGAACGTAAGCGAGGTGATACGATGATGATATAGAAGCCGTACAATTAACTAATGGATTGCTTGATTAATGATAGATCTATCTTTATCACCTAATGTACCTAGAGCAAAAGGGTAAAACGTATACGTCGCCTGAGACACTCGGTTAGCTCGCTGACCGGCGTTGGTTGGTTCCCTAGCATCGGAAGAAATAATAAATCTTTAGTTAACCTTTTGGAACTGAGCTGGGACTTGGGGGAATTGAGTAAGGGGCCGCGAGGAGGATTCCTAACAAAGCAAAGCGCAGATCTGTTAGCGGAATATCAACGCTAATAACTGCTGTAAATTGAGATGAAATGGACGTGGCCCAGCAGCGGCACAGACTCCAATAGCTCGGCCGACCACATGCAGGATCTTGATGACAGTCAATCAGCGGTTAGATGCTAGCTAATGTCAGCAATAGAAGGCTGAAGCCGACATGACCACTCGGGTTGGGGCTGGGCTGGGCTGGCATTATTTTGATCTGATCTGACGATAGCCTCAACCTTGGACCTCTTTTTTGTGCCCCTCTCTGTCCCGTCTTCGACTAGAGCGTCCGTGTGTACGCGCACGCGCAATGCACGTGTCACCCAACAGACTTGTACACTCAGTGCACATAAACAACAACGGCCAATCCGGAATTACATAAACATGCAAAAAAGGGAAATGCTGTAGAAACTTGATTTTCTTCTTTCATGCTTCTACGCTTTGACTTTACTCATGGTTCCCTTGGAAGGGAAAAAAGCGTTGTTGACTAATTATAATAGTTGACTAGGTACGGAGTAATATAATAACGGATATATTTTGTTTGAAGGGGTATCCCATCAATAGCCACGTTCTCTCCCATGCCATGTGGTTTTTAATTCCCCTGGCTACAACGGGAAGGAGCGGGGAATTCGACTCGAACTGCGACGGTTGAATTGCAACGGGCGCAAGGGGGGATGAGGCCTACAAATTGAAAGGATCAGGAACAAGACATGGTGTTTCTCCCAGGGTGATGCTTGTTTGGAGCCTCGGAGTTTGTGGAATGGAATCCATGGAAGAAGGAAAGCATGAGATCTGCTGTTTTACGAGGGAATAATACATGGACGTATAATACCTAGGTACTTTAAAGGGGACGGAATACGCGTCAGTGTTATAACACGGCATAATCTAGGTAGTTATTGACAGGCTATCAGCATTGTTGATACGATCCATTTATCTAACTTAGTAGGTACCTATCGAGGCTGGCATCAATCAATCAATCAAATCAATCAATCCTCATGATCCAGACTTGGATCAGTCAGTAATACTAATTACTGCACCACTGTACCTCGGGATCCCGACAGTGAGGATTAACGCCCGGACGTTGGATAATAGCTGCACTCCCACTCCCCCCTCCAGACACAGCAGCCCCAGACCGGTTCCGAGGGCGCTTCTAAAGATTCCAAGGGTGCCTTGTTTAGGTGCGCTTTAGCGCACTCACGCTAAGCCGTACTTGGTGAATAAATCAAGGTAGGGTGTGTGGAAAGTCCGTGCTAGGTTGCGCTCGTGCTTGTGCTTAGGTACTCAGGGTAGATCCTGATCATGATCCCTTGCTGGGAGATCCCCGCCCCGCGCGACTGGACCACACCCCTCCATGTCTTCTCACTGACTGCCGTAGTGTAGCGTAGCGCAAAGTAGCGTAACGTATGTACTGCATGCGCACTTATTCCAGGCTAGTCCAGTCCATAAACGGCCAGGGAAGCGACGACATTAGACCCAACATGTGTCTGTCAGGATGAAGCTTGTTCGTTAGGACGCAAGGCAACGTCAACAACAACAACAACGACACCAACGAACTCACGATATCCATGCTTTGTTTATGGTCTTTGCTTTGATTAAAGATGGGTTCTCTGTTATTGTAGGGAGAGGATCACAGGTTGGCCGACTTATTCTGCACTATGTAGCATTCGAACTACCACGGGAATTTACCAAGCTTCGACGTAGCGTAATTACGACAGACGATCTCTCGCCTTATAGTTCGGATGAGATATGGAAAGGGCATCCCTACCCAAACTTACGTACCTAGTAGGTAGTATCCGTCATATTTCATCGTATCGTACCTGCCTGATTACCATCGTGCCTGCCTAGTGATCCAATCTCATCGGCCAACTTTTTTTTATGTCTCAGAACAAGGAAGGAGAAGGGACGAAAGTACCCGTCCTGCCAATGGAATGTATCCCAACCTGGTGGTTACCAGAAAAGTTGGCCTTTGAGCCCTGATGTTGTGTTTACCGATGTTAGTCCGTCCAGATCTGCTCACCTCACATCACGCGACTTCACCACCAACCAGATTCATCCCATCCTATCCCATCCCATCCGAACGCATGTATTAGAGGCTATTACTGGATATCGCATTTGCACTACCTTACCATATCGTCGTCATCATAATCGTACTCGCTGCGCCGCGCGCGCATGGACCAACCTTTACACAACTGCCGGTTCGTTGTCAAACTTGTTTGATTCTCACCCTCAGGTTTTCCTTTTCCGTTCCCCTGAGATCGCCCACTGATACTCTGATTGCTGCGTCTCATCTCGCGGCCCCTTGGCATCCCGATGGCGGCGATGGAAGCGGAATCATGTAATATAGGAGGAGCACCACTCCATTCATACTCCGTTGCCCACCCGCAATGGCACTGCAACGGCGGATACCAACAAGGAACTCCCTCGCCTCGCTTCATTTTGAGTCAGGAAACCGTTACATCGTCCCTTCACCGTCTTTACATGACACTATGATTTATGTAGTTGATGGCCCAAGTCAGCTAAGCCTTGTCTTGTGTCAGCTGTCATACTGTATTCGAGTCAAGTTCAATCGATCTGACTATCCCCTTTGGTCTGGTAGATGGACGAAAGGGGAACGCCACTATTAAGTGGATATGACTTGTCACGGCAGTTGAAAGCGAATCAAGTCCGGCTCACATATCGCTCACTCATGCTCCAGTTGCTGTACATACCTACAAATCATCAGTTTGACATGTTCACTGATGCGTTGCATCAAAACAGCTACAGTACAGAGTACCACGCGCGGGAACGATCGTCTGCAAGGCTGTGGACACCCTATGGGAGATGTGACACAAGGTTTTATTTCATTCCCTGTTGTATATGGCCGATCTACATACCCATTCTCCTGGAAACGATAGGGGATATCTTCGGGCTGCCTTTCTTCTGTATGTGCACAAGGGCAAGGATCTCCCGCGGAACAAGCACAGTGGTCACCGCGAGGCCAATCCACATCCCCTTCGTTCTTTAACCCAACCCCAGCCCTTGCTTGATCCGTCCTGCTCCTCAAACACTCCGAGATCACAGCTGAGGCGTTGAGGGTGGCATATCGACGGGCCATGTATCCAACGGAAAACTCCGTTCAAGGTTATGCCGACGGCCAATTGGATATTCATATCCACTTGTTTGCTCTGCACGTTACGTTGACTAGAGGGTCATTCATCCGTTCTATCAATCAAGGATATTGATCGACAAAGACCCTGTTCCACGAGGGTTTCTTTCTCTTCCCTGTTACCATGCAAACGTTAAGCTCCGCCGGAGCCCACATTGCCCAGGCCATCATACAGGCCTTACTCGAAGCAATTACTCGTCCGCGATCCCTATTTGCTTCTGCCGCCTAACCGACTATTATCCTAACGTTCCCCAGCTTCAATCTGACCAGGCTGCCAACTTTCTGCGGCAAACTGACTCAGGAGAGCAAAGAAACTTTGACGATGCAGCACCATTCATGTAAGATGTGCTCACTAGACAGGGTCGTGGCCGGGCTTCTCGACGTTCCGTGATCACTTTTGCCTCAGGTCATGTCGCATCGCAAGTATCGTAAAGGGTACACAGAGTTCACCGAGCCAAGCTTTGAAGAGTCATGGAGTGTTGCCAACACTGGAAATGAGTTCTTCGACATGCCACGCCCTGCTGGGTCATACTGGCTAAACTAGAAATAATGTTGAAATCACCCAACTCCTTCTCGGTCACATTGCCTTTCTGGCCCTGGCGACAGCGGGATCGACTTCGGGAATCGATAGAGGTCAGCTGAAGAGCGGTGGAAACTGAACATCATTCAGTCTCATCAGCTTCGGTTCCCTGTTGTCGGTGTTGTATCAAGAACTAGCCTTCATTAGTTTTGTTCCGACACCATAGGCGTAGAAGTCTCATTAATCCATCATGCTATTGATGGAACTCCAATCATACCATCAGCCAAGGGCCTGGCATGTCGTTGCTGTTCGTTACTCAAATCGGTACGTACTCTTTTTTGCCCGTTGACATGCTTTATCATCCTCACATAAGCAGATTCCACACAGCCTGTGCCCCCCGAAAAAGCAAAAAAGAACGCTAAGCCCTGGCTCACTAAAGGCCCACGCCGAACCGAAGCGTCTCAGGTCTCGGGAGCAAGGGCCAGCTTGTGGTCAAGCGCCCATCACTTCAAAAGCAAGAAAGTCCGAAATGTAAAGACAAGACGCGATGTTACGCCGCGCCAAAAGTGACAGATAACCCCTGATCAACGCTGTATAATACGATCGTCGTCTAGGGCCCTCGTTGGACGCTGTACGTTATACGTGATAGGGAGTGTTAGCGGACGACTCGAGTTTAAGGGGCCGGTGACAAAGAAGCAAAGCAACTACGCAGTGCCTCACTAGGCTGACCAAATTATTACTTGTTTTCTCACAGCGCCTCTATTGCGCAGTCAGACTTTCCTCCCTGCTGCGTATCGAGAGTTACTCCAGAACCCTTGCGGAAATTTGACCCCAGAGAAGCAAACCGCGCGGGCAGATGCTCAGCATAAGCCTCAACCAAAAGCTTGGACTATTACCTAAATGTCTTTATTCCAAGCTTGTTTTTGCTTTTGGATCAGGTTGCTGAAGGGAATGTTTTGTTTCGTTCTACCGGAGACATGGCTGCTTTGGACAATTCTCTCCCTTTCTTCTTTTCTTTTTATTTCCTTTTCGTTAACCGAGTTTGTCATTTTAAACGACTGTCTCGGTTAGGCGTTTGTCCATATCGAACGGGACAGCTTCCGTTGTTTCGAATTGAAACCAGCTTCGCAGCCTCATTCCTAACCATTGTGAACCCAAAAAGGATCGTGTAAAACTATCACGAGGCATCGTAGACTTAGGAAATGCCTGCTTGACAGTTGTTGTTATTTTAGATACGTAAAGTGGATTGGTTTTCCATGTCGCGATTGGGTGCTTAGGCCTATTTGCACTGGCGTTTTGTGTCTCGTGTTAACAAGGCGATCGCCGGTACTAGTCGGCTCAGGTACTGCAGATTGTTTGTGATATAGAATTTAGCTGCATACTGTTACAATTGACAGAATTGTAGAGCTCTACACCGAGTCACCGGTCGAAGAAGTAGGGGCCAAGTAAGGTAGCCACGATCTGAGGGCGTCAACCAAGTGATGGTCGGTGCTGTCGAATACAGGATGTGGTCTTAACTGCACCCGACTGAATCTTCAGCAATTCAGCTCGGCTAACTAACTGTTCAGCTGAGAAGTAAGTTGTCGCAAGGAGTTTCGGGAGAAGAAGTCGGGCGTCGTCCGCGTAAGCTGAAGGGAAGGTCTCAGTTCAATGAACGGTCCAAGCTTGGTGACAATTGTTCAAGGCCATGCCATCTAAGAACGACCTAGGCTGATAGGGACTATGGTTGAGATAATGAGACAGAATGTTGTAAAGATACGTCGTGAGCATTGGTGGCTGAAGTTGAGTCGCCTCCGTACACGATGCCTTGGCCGACTTACAAAAGAGAACTGGCAATGACGTGGGACGATAACAGTATCAGAAAGCACTCGTGATATCTATCTGGTATCAATTAGGTACATTCATATACTTTTATATACAAAGTGAAAAACTTTTGGCATGTTGTGTCTCTTACACATTCTGTCGTCGGTCAAAGTCATGAGCTGGGAATATCTACAGCCATGTCACTCGCCTGCCATTCGCCAACAGCTCATTTAATACCATAAACAAGACCTATTTATGTAAATAATAGTGTTAAGCTACTTCCGGTATCAGAAAGCACAAGTTTTCGAACATGTTTAGTGATGAAGACGTCTGTTGAGCTTGTGTTATGGTGTGTGAAGCTACCCTGGACCACAGCTCAGCACGCGGCGACATCGGCAAATTCTCAACTGACAGACCCTATAGTCTATCTAGCATTCTCTCAATGATGATATGGATATTTAAAATATGTGAATGTTTACTGGTTCTATTTTGGGGGATCGTTTGCTGTACTGAATTGTGCGGCTGTGTTCAGCACGAAATCCAACTACGGAAGAGGGAACTGAGCACATAATCAGAAGCTCGATGAATCCTGCTTCTAACTCGGGTTTTATAGAGTATAGTACGTGTTGAAGGAGTTGACAATTATGTTTCTAGCGTGGAAAACTCATAGACTTGGTCAACGTGGATGATTAGATGGAGACATATAAGAAGCCACTCGTTAGCAGGAATACGATATGGCACTGTGTGAGGGTATAAAAGGGATCGGTCAGACCAGAGAATGCATCATGATCGAGTAGTATATATGTGACAAAAAGAAGAACGGAAACAAACCTTTGCAATCACTGAGTATCTATAGGCTCTGTCTACTACGCCCCGGGTAAGGAGTAAATGAACCTTACAAGGAAACACAGAAACGGATATCGCGATGCACACACAGCGTCTCTGATCCGAGGTGGGCAAAGGACATTTTCGAGAGGAAACTCATGTATGGATTGGGAGGAAGAGTGGCAGGCATGCCCTCAGGCAGGAGATGCAGAACGTTGTTGAATGTTTTACGCCAGGAGCGGCCTGCAAGGGACATAAGGCGCAAGAGATGCAGAACGCATGGAAGTGAGCGAGCCGCTAACTTGGCGAATCTAGAGGGACGGAGAATGACCACCGAGAAGCACAATTTAACACATATGTCAAGTAAGACAGTGAAAATAGCCATGTTGCTGGCTGTGTTATCGTCTCTCGCTCGACTGACTGATGAGTCCACAGCCCGGAGCTGTGCCATGTTATAGTATTGCGTAAGAGGGAATAAATACAAAGTGAGTCAATACGTATAGCTGGTGGTATAATACACGATATATCAAGTCAGAAAGTTTATAGGCTCTGGCTTGACCACCGATGTCTTGTTAGGTGATAGTTTCGACAACCACTACTGTGTTATTAGCGAAAACACCCGTTGATTACTGTCATGGTTACAGGCTCGGGATGCTTCGTGGCAGATTTAGCCACTGATATGCGGCTGATATTAACAATTTGCTTGGTGACAACATAGACTACAAACAGGGATATATGTCATCGGAACTTCATCTCGGAACGGCAAACGCGGAAGGCGGAGATGGACGACGTTGTGCAGCATGTCAACTCACGCAATAGCCAATTGATGAAATGCACTCATGCAAAGTTAGCTCGTTCCATTTCGAAAGGCAGGGTAACTATAATGGCTACATGGCTACAGTCTCTCACCGAAACAAGTAAGAGATAGTAATCTGTAAAGGAGAATATTAGCTCTCCTGGTACGAGACCAGCTTGAGAGGGACACAAAGAAACGGAGTGATCAAAGTAGTATCAGCAAGACGGGAGATCATGTATGCGGCCCGTATCTCGTCGTTCCGTTCAACAATATGGGCGCTATAAGGAGATTGATGGAGTTGAAGTCAAACAGGGAAAAAGCCAGTGACACAGTATATGTACTCTCCAAGACTCGAATTGGGCCGGAGAGCTTGCCACGAGTAAGCTTCTATCGGCCCAAGATGTCACCGACTTCCAAAGTCATGTCAACGACGACATGAGCGTTCGCTAGTTAGTATGTGTACAATAGACTGGAGTGAGTTATAGCTGAACCAGTTCTAAATTGGGCAAAATGAATGCTTTCTATATATACGAAGAAGATGACCTGTTATACGACGTTTACGGAAGGTTTGAGAAACCTGGTCATCCTCAAAGTGATCGGCGCTGACTAGATGCTGGTATTGAGGAAGGTGAATCTCTTGACAGCGCTGGCTTCGCTCCCGGTTAGTTTGCAGAGGAATATCTCGTCAGCGTGGAGTAAAACATTGTACAAATCTAGTGCAAACGCCTTGTATAGAAGAAGCTGTTACACAGCAGCTCTTAATGACGGATCTACGGATGATTGCTAAGCGGGTAGAGGATGAAGTTGATGGGAGTACAAAAACAGGTCATAGCAGAACAAGGGTGGTATTACTTGCAGCGGCAAGCTGCATTAGACATGGCTGATCCTTTGGCTGTCCTCGTGCCACTTTATGCAACACAGACAGGAAACAGGCAAAATCTGAAGGGGAAGGGGATGCTCAGGATGAGCGTGAACCCAAGGTATGGTAACCTCCTGGTTCGGGGTGATGCATATGAAGGCGGGGGAGGCGCAGACAGATATACAGCAGTGTCCCGAGGTTAAAGATGACATATGATCTGGAATCGTATGTAGAAAATGTTGATCAAGAGATAGACGTCATATTCAGTGAGGCTGAAGAGAAGCTGCAGGTCAGCAACGGGAGGAGATGCATTATGCAGATGCAGATGCGCGTATCTATCTGCATGCACGTTTAGTTAGAGAAGATGCATCTACATAAAGAAATAACACCAGGCAAATGAACGAACGAACAAACGGATAAAATGAGAGATTAATTACATGCAGTTTATCCTTTCTTGGTGTACCAGGGTTGGATGGATTGGATGTTTCGTCTGGCGCGCGCCACAGATATCACCCAATAATGAGAAGGTCTCATGTTTCGGGGAAGCTGGAGGTCGATTCCCGGATCGACGGAGCAGAAACTGATGTAAGCGGGAGAGAGGAAAAGGATAAATTGTTTCTTTTTTCTCCCTTGGGTATGAGACATGAATATGTGGATTGTGTGATGATGAGTAGTTTCAGGCTAAGTCAATAGGCGCTGGGCTTGTGTACCATCTGGAATATACTAAGACAGACATGTTACTTGTACCAGAGAGCAGAGAAGGATTGTCGATTGATGTGCTAAAGTTAAAGTACATGCATCACAAGTGAGTGGAGAGGACGAGGGATACACGTGCGCATGACATTCATTACCTGGGTACTGGTATATCACCTACCAATTTAGGTACAGTAGGTAGGGCTGATGGTGTAGAGGATAAGGAACCTCGACATGTAAACAATTTATCCCTCATATTCACTGATAGACTTATCACGTTCAGTTCATGACTGATCTTATAATATCCCGTGGCAAATCAAAGTGGTGGCCTGAACATGGATTATAGACTGGGATAAACCCTACATCTTTTCATGGTCAGCAGAGGCAAGGCATAGGCATAATGAAACGAGAGAGGCACAGAAACTTGACATTATGCACGAGAATCTGTCAAAGGGAATCGGTCAATATGACTAGATCTTAAGGCTACTTTCCGTATCTCCTGTCGTATGTTTGATTACCTCTAATCATGGTTGAGAGTTGCCGAGATGGACTGTATCATAGTTAATCTTCTGACCAAATTTGGATCCAACATTTTGAGTAATAGAGGTCAAGGGAGAAATCTCTTTTCTTTTCCTTTCTTTTCTTTTTCATTTCATAAAGAAGCCACTCTTTTCTTTTTCTTTCTTTCCTCCCCCCTTTCAACTCCTCGTCTCTCTTCTCATCGAGATCTATTATTGTTAACAATCTGGTTTCAAGTCCAGGTACTCTCAAACATATCTCACCAACCCTTTGTGACCACGGCTAAAAAGGTGTTGATACTGTTACAGTACATTATAGTGCAGTACAGTAGTACGTACCTGGTCGCCCAGGCTAGGTTCCATTGAAAGAGGTAGCTGGTCACCCCCAGCATAACCGGTTCTTTATTGCGCTATTGATACTGTTGGCGTTTTGTTTGCTTCTTCTTTCGCTATTTTGTCTCTATCTCTCATCTGCCGTCTCTCAGCCGATTGAAAAGAGAAAAGACAAGCGACAACAAAAGCAAAGAAACAAGCTCTTTGACCTTTGTGATCGTCATCTACCTTGGGTCAATCAATGACAGGGAGCAGCTCCAATTAGCGCGCGCTACCAATCATTCGCAGGCGCTGGGAAGTTTAAGAGCTCCTCCAGGTCCAGGTCCATCAGCGTCGGGTCCGTTCTGTCGGGTACGGCCATCATTTTTAACTGCTGATAATCATTATCAATCAATCCATCAATCAGTTGAGAATCCGAGTCTTGTTTGACCGCGGCTTAACTCAATCAATTGATTTATGAACCAACCAATTGCACGTGCAACTCCAACTCCAACTCAAGGTACCTTCCTTCCTTTATTTTACTTTACCTACCTCACCTTCCCTAACCAAATTGTGCAACCACCTCTCACTTATCCGCCTTCCGCCTTCCCCATCTCACCCATCCATAGGCTGCTCCTCCCCCATCTTCTTACCTTCCCTTATCCTTATCCCCCCTCCCGCTCTGCTCTCTCATCACGCTACGCTACCTTTACTCAAGACAGTCTCTTATTCAACATCATCACCTAATTCTAATTAAGACTGAGATGAGACTACTTTACTTCATCTTCACGTCCAACTACTTATCTATTACTCGTCACTAATATTGAGACCCATCACCTTTCAGGCTTCGTCGCGTTGTATCGAAACCTTACCATCAAAATAACCATCAGTTTACGTCTTTTGGGTCGCAATTCTCTTGTAAACACCCTCGTCAAATCATCCCTGCTCATCTCACCGAAAACCGTCTCAGCACCCGTGAAACGATACGTACCGATACATCACAGTTGCTTCGAGTTCGAGTTCGAGTCCCCCACCCTCCACATCCAAAGGTCCAAGCCCAAGCCCAACTCCCGTCCGTCTTCTTGGGCTTTTCCACCGATTCTCCAATCACATTTCTTCCGCCTATTCCCCAAAAGAGAACCAGCACCCTCAACTGCTCTCTTTCCCTCTCCTTCCCTTCTCTTGGGTGCTCCGAGGTCTGGGACCCTCCAGATATACAACCACAAGCTACCCCGAAATCATCAATCTCAACTCGATCCGAGCCGACAAGTATCCACCATACAAACTCGAGCCCCATCCAGCTTGACACTAACTCCACCTTGAACCTACACCGATGATGCTCATGATCGTATTGGTCTCGATATCATGATGCTCTGCGCACCACGGCGTTCGTCTATTCTACCATCGTTGCATCTGATATTATCCTCACTTACGCCGTTGCCATTCCCGACCACCTTCCGCTCTCGCTGCCGTTCTAGTATATCTTCTTGCCCTTCCGATAGGCATCGTTACCGACACAGTTTCCTTCGAGCAGTCGCCTCGGCAGGCACTCTTCGACCCATCGGCGACTCTCCATTCAACATAGTCCATGTCACGAGTCGCCGCAGACGTTCTATACACCAAACGAATCTCACCCCGCCCACCTGCTCAACCTGTATCGCATCTCCAACACACTTTCCGTCTTGCGACGATTCTGGAAGCCAAAACCTCTACGTGACCCCCCGAACATCGATCCCAGCTGTCTAGTTTGCGATTCGTCTGGTCTCCTCACGCCATAGCTAGCGGCCCTTCCAGCTGCTGCCCGCCATGTCTTCACAGGCTGTCCCGGACACGCAGCTAGGGCTCACAAACGAGGAGATCCAGCTGCTTCGCCAAGGGCAGGCGGCACTGGGAGGGGGGTCCAGCAGCTCGCGCGCCGCTAGTCGCGCAAGTAGCCAAGGCCTTCTACTACTTGACAGCTCTTCACTTTCTGCGTTAGGTCGTTACTTCGACCACCTTATGGCTAGCATCGAGCAACGGATTAACTACCTGAGTCACGAAGCGCAGCGTTTCACCCAGCTTCAGTACGACGAGGCTGATGGGATCATCGGCGGCGCTGATGCAGAAATTGCTCGTTATACCGAGATTCTCCAGCAGTTGGACGAGCTTGAGGTGGATTTTGATCGTATAGCTCACATCAAGGACATTGTCAAGGGTTACAGGTCAAGAGTTGAGAGCTTAGAACGGGACCTCGAGAGCAGCGGTAGCTCCAGCCGACACCATTCTCATCGGCACTCATCGTCACATCATTCCTCGTCCCATCGCAGCCATGGTCACTCCCACCGTCACAGCAGCTCTCACCGCTCAAGGCATTAAACAGCCACTCTCCCTCCCCACCAACAGATTGTGGTCAGGGACCACTCATTTACAATTCTTGGTACAGTAAAAACGAATTTTTAAAAAGACGAAAAGTTTCGAAAAAGAAAGATGGGAAAATGTGTTCAAAAAGAGACAAAGTCCCACGCGGGTAAAACAGGACCGCCGTGGTCATTCTACATCGTGCTAATGATTCTGCTCGGGCTGAGTCTTGCATTACGATGGAATAAAGATCAAGGAGACCTGGAACGTGGGAAGTTAGGAAGATTGATAAGCCTCGCGGCTACCACACGCTACGCTACGTCTACGCAAGATGGAATTGGCCTCGCGGCCTGGTCTATTTTAATGTTTTTGTTATCATTTATGTTCTTTTTTTACTTGGGCTGGATTGGTGCTGCTCGGCGTTGAATAGCGCCTGATTTTTGGTTATCTGTATGCATATTTGCGTCCCTTCACCTTTTTGGCTGATTGCTTCAGTCCTTTTTCTTTATTACCTTACTCAGACAAACCTAGTCTTAAAGCTTACGCACGGAGAAAATACCCTTTTGGATCTTGTTTAGCATTGCAAATATTTACCACGGCATTTTGCTTTTGAGATTGCTGCCAAATCTATCTTTATGCTTATAATGTGATGTCAATGATACAAAGCATGGATGTCCCTGCCAATGTTGATGCTCGGAATAAAGCCTCTCACCGCAACCTCACTCTTTGGGGACGCCTTAATTCGTGTCATTGCGCAGTTGAACGCCTCGCCTGCACGACTGGCTCTGGGGTGCAGAGCTGAACACGCATATGCAAGCGAGGTGGGATAAAGCATTGAATATGGAGGGAGACGCAGTGCTGCCCAACACTAAAGGCTATAGAGTAATATGTGCTGACGTCCGTGAGAGAACAAGTCCGGCATTGAAACCGGATCAAGGAATCTGATTTATGATCAAGAATGAGAGCCAATATTTAATGTTTTGATTCATTGGGCTTGAATAGATGAGGCGGGACGTGAACAACCGGCGCAGCTGTTGGGTTTGTAAGTTGGTGTAAGTTGGGTATGCATCCATTCTCATGATGATTAATTGCCCAATGACGTTGATTTGTTTCAACAGACAAGGGTTCATCTGCACAAAGATGATACATTTAAACGGCTCATCATCTCATTGGATAATGACCAAACTCGATATGCTGATGCGATGGGTAGCAAACAACCTCGGGCTGCCTGATACTTTGGGGGCCAAATCATTCTCAAACTGGAGACATCGAATCATTTCCATGAGTACTAAGTATCATTGTCTTTTGTACAACGTCTAGAAAGAAAACATAAAAGTAAAAGTAATAGGACAATCCAATCCGAACCCCAAAGTGAATCCAATTGCAGACGTCTAACGCCCCCATCCTCATCAAATCAACTTAATCCACCAATCAATCAATCATGATAACAATGTCAATCGTACTTGTCCTTGAAGAAACAAACACTTCGACAGAGCATTCATTAAAATAAACAAGTGCCCATTCCATGCAAAGTCATGCCATGATCCCTTTGTGTGTGTCTGCGCCAAGAACGCCCATAAGTGTTTTCCATGTTTCGTTTCCATACCCTCACATACGAGGGAGGAAGAATGTGCAAGGGGAATCAAAACAACGGGTAAAAGAGGTATGTAAGAGTAACGCAGACCCTGGAAAAGCAATATCATCATGCTCGCCTCTAATGCGTAAAAAAACAAACAAAACCGTAAAAAACCACTACTCCTCTTTCATCATTACTTCTTTTATGCGACTGCCAACAGAGGTGGCCTACACCCGGGCAATACGTCGCTGTCGGACCAGGAAAGGACTCGGCATCTCGTCTCGCTCAGGGTCCCAGACAGCCACGGGCTCATCGCCGCTCGACTTGCGTTCAGCACCAATGCGATCGCGGAATGCCCTCTTAGGGCTGACGTTCTCGCCTGTGCTGGGCATAACGATGGCGCTCATGGGGCGGCCACCGGCCCGAGCTTGCTGAAGCTCAACAAGAGTACGGCCTCGAATGTTGTTCTTAGCTGCGACCTTGCCCAAGCCATCGTCCGAGTGGTTGTTCTTCCTGTTGAGGGAAGACTGGCGTGTCAGGCCTCCACCGCTGGAGTTGTTGCTCTCGGCCTGGAGGTTTGCGGCAGAGGGGATCTTGCTCAGGCGACGAGGAGACCTAGGAGCCTCGGGCTGAGAGATCTGCTTGGAAACAAAGCCAGAGGTTGAAGGCTGAGACTTTAGACGGTTGATGGGGGCCGACTTCTGGGAAGTCAAAACAGGGCGAGTCTTGGAAGTGAACGGGTTCTTGGAAGACTTGATGTTGCGTGTCGGCGATGGCATAACATCCTCGTCCTCAGAATCGGATAGAGTGTCGCGGAGATCCCATCGAGAATTGTCAGCACTTCGGTTGGCATTAACGGCGAAGATGTTGCCAGATGCAGCGGTAGGCGCCTTAGTGTTTCCGTTGCGACGCGGCGAGAGAGAAAGCGACGCAATCGCGATAGGACTGGGTGAGTTCATCTCGATATCCATAGGCGTACCAGCAGGGTTGCCCACAAACATTGTTTGCGCACGGCCAAAAGGTGTGCGAGCTGTCTTCTTGGTCTCCCGAGGCGCTTCGGGACTTTCGATGGAGTACTCGGTGAGATCCGTTGTTGAGGGAAACTCAACTTCACTGCCACCGACGGATGAGTGAGGGTAGTCGGTCTTACCCGCCGATGTCGTATACTCATCCTCTCGGCTGTTAGGTCTTGAGTTGGCATATGATGCTACTCTCTTCTGTAACTCTGCTTCGACGCGTGCTTGGACTTCCTCTTCGAATCGGTTCTGGAGCTGCTCGATTTCTGCGTTGGCGAGGCGGTCGATCTCGAGGCGTGCCTTGACCTCCCACTCTCTCCTTAGTGATGAGTCCAGCTCCTCTCGGATGAGTTCCTTCTCCCTCTCCATGTTGACAAGTCTCTCGTTGAGATCCCTTTCCTTCTTACGGAGAGAATCTTCTCTTAGGCGAATGGACTTGTTGAGGTCAACAACCTCCTTCTCCTTTCTCATTAGCTTGACCACTGGCAGGTTCAGCAGTTCTGAAGTATCAGGTCGTCGGTCAGGGTTCACGCGGAGGCAGTCCTTGATGACCTGGTACAGCTCGGGAGAGTAGACATCGGGCAAGGCAGGGAACTTGCCATCCTTGATCTTTTGGACCAACTGGAAATGTGTCTTGGCGTTGAAAGGAGGCTCGCGCGCGCATAGTTCGTAGATAATGCAGCCTAATGACCAGATATCGGACTTGAGTGTGTATTTCTCGGCGGCACAGATCTCAGGAGACATGTAAAAAGGAGTGCCAACGTAAGTGGAGGCAAAGTCATGGGACTTGATCATTTTAGAGAGACCAAAGTCTCCGAGCTTGACAGAGTTGTCCTCACCGAGGAAGACTAAGAGTGGTTAGCCAATTACATTGTGAACAAAGGATCGGGTTGATGTCTCACCATTTTCGGGTTTCAAATCGCGGTGTAGAATAGTCATGGTTCCAGCCGGAACCTTGGGTCCAGCAGCGGCATTTCCCTGCGTCAAGCCAAGAACATTGGAGCCGACCTCTGGAGGATCGACACCATAGTGACACCGGTAGAGAGCCATGACCAGCTGGCTGAAGATGCTCCAGACAAAGCTTTCCTGAGCTCGCTGGCCCTTCAGCGCAAGGTCCTTGATCACACGACCCAGATCTCCGTTGCCACAGTACTCCATGTAGAGATGCAAGTCCTGGCTGACCTTGAGATGTTCTCGGTGGTAGTAAGCGACAATGTTTGGATGTCGCAGATGTGACAGAATCTGGAATTCGGCGTGGAGTTGCTCGCGCTCCTTCTGGGACATGCGAAGGTAGGAGATTTCTTTGCGGCACATGATGAAGCCGTCTGTCCTGCGGCGGACTTTGCGGATGATGCCAAACGAGCCATGGCCTAGAAGAAGACGGTGAGTTAGAGTTGAGTCCCAATTGCAGGTGAAAGTGAAAGTCGAGCAACTTGAACAATGGCAATCGCAGCGACTTGTCTTGTCTGGATAAACTCACCAATCTTCTCCAACGTTTCGTATTTGTCCTCGGAAGACATGATGAAGTTATTCACGGTCGAGTATCGAGCTCAACCCATGCACTCAAACAAGTTATCGCTAAGCCGTGAAGGTGTGAATGCGTGCAAGTATAAATGCGAAAAGAAACAAAGAGACTGGAAAGCACAAAGACGACCCTGCTTTGGTTAGTAAAGTGATTAGATGGCGTGAGAGTTGAAGAAGAGAGGGAGGAGAAGGAGGAGGGAAAAGGGAAGCTTCAAGTAAACGGATCTATTTTGCGTTGATCGTGCAACTTGCAGCTTAGACCCAAATAATCCTGGCCCGTCGTCCCACGGCCTCGGCTCTGATTGGAAGTAAACAGTCTTTGGTTGCTACCATGGCAACCGCGGTCCAAGCTGAGCCCAACCGGGGATAGCCCGGAGTCTCATTATCGATAAGACACATACCCAATTGGAAAGTGACGTCTTCCCGTTTGCGATCATCAGGGCAGACAACTTTTCTCTTGAGAACAAAGAAACGAAATCAGTATGTTGGTTGGTCTGTCGGTTGGTTTATGCCATTTTACAAAATACTAACCAATCTCACCCTGTTTGTTTATACTCAAAAAGTTAATTTTGTTGTTATTCGACAGGCGGTCTAGCCAACATCATGTGGGTTTGAATGTGACTGGACATGCAGGAACAGAGCGTCACCACGAAATAGGTACCAAGAGACTAACCAATATCACTCATGTCTCTAGATCGCATTATATAGACTAGGTAGTTATGATCAATAGTCTTTCCTACGGTCCCCTACCTGCATCACACGTATCATTAGTATCAAGACCAACCAACATCCTCATTTATGCATATAGACATGCTCTAGATACGGATAAGTACATATTCATTAAGTGGCACGTGAACTCGCGACGCTTTCCAACGCGACGCTGGCATTCATGTCACTTACATACAAAGAACATCAACGCTGCAGGCAGCAACCAGAGATACCAAAAGTTTGAAGCGCTTCTCACCATGCGATGAAACCCCTCTGCGTTTTTACTCCACCAAATCATCATCCGCAACGTGAAGGGGAACAAGATATCTCAGCCGACTTTCTTTCCTTTATAAGTGAGCAGAAAATAAGTCACAAAGACAACGCATACCCGCGATCATGGCCTCGACGGTGACATACGACGGAGTGCAAGGCGCTGAGGGCGGAACAATATTCAAAGACATTAAGTTCTGGGTGGCGCAGCGAGTGCCTTTAAGATCTTACCTGTTAGAACGAATTAAAGTATGTCTACATTTTCCGCTATTGACTTGCCCGCTATTTCTAATACACTATAGCAAAATGGTGGCAGCGTAGTGCCTCTAGAAAGGCAAGCTGATATGCTTATTGCGGATCATGCCAAACCAAGGGATGCTCCACAGGGGTCATACTCGTGGAGCTTCATTGATGACTCTATTAAGAACGGCTATAAACAAGTGGAGGATCGATATTTAATAGGCGGGCACCCAGATGAGCCAAGGCGTGCGGGCAGCGGTCATTCCTCTAAATCAACTCGTACCCCATTTACTAAGGAGGACGATGCAAGAATCGCGAGGTGGGTCCTGGACCATCCGACCGAGCAAAGAGGAAACAGGATTTGGCAAGAATACGAGCAAATTGTAAGTTTCACTGCTATGTCCATCGAGCACCAGCTAACAAGCGCAAGAATGGTCGACATACTGCACAATCATGGCGCGATCGCTATATCAAGAAGTTAGCAATCCTTGACAGGAGCACACTGGAACGTATGGCAGCCTCTGCACCAGTAGAAACTTCACCAGAAAGCCGCAGTGTAGATCAAGCCGAGGAAGCGTCCAAAGTGACTGAAAGAAACCTGCAACGGTCAGCTGCTCCGCAAACCTCCAGGAAGAAGCAACGGAATGGCGATTCAGAAACCACACTCCCATTAGACACAGCACCAAAACGTGCGAAAGAAACATTAGTACCGCCAACAACTGAAAAGACCAAACGCCCAATCCAACATCCTCCAGTTGTTAATGAGAAAGAAACATCGGTGCCGCCAATAGCTGAAGAGATCGAACGTCCAACCCGACATTCCCCGGTCGTTATTGAAACAGAAGACAAGGGGAAAGATGCCTTCTACCTGGATCTTGATGACTGGCTCGGTTTGATGGAAAAGGACATCAAAAGACGTTGGTATATCAAGGGGACGCCCGTAGAATTATACGACTTGGCGCAAGCTCTCCAAGCTGCTCCTGTTCTCCATGACAGTGGTACTGTCGACTGGACAAAAGTCGCCGAAATATTGGGGTTTGTCAATCCAGACTCGCACTTGCTCAGCGAGTTGCAACTCTTTTATGAAGAAAGTCTTCAGGAGTTTTTGAGCTCGATTAATGCTTTTGATACTGACGAGGAGGAAGAGGATGATATAGACGAAGAGCCTAAAGGGGAGGAAGAACATGTCAGAGAGGAAGAGGTCGTGTCAGATTCAGAAGCCATAGCTCCTGAGCTGGGCCTCACTCAAGAAATCAACTGGGAAGATGGCCAAGAAGATGGTCCGCCGAAAAGCTATGAACGAAGTTCGCCGCCTGTCACTGTTTCTGGCTTGAAGCGGTCTGCAGATCAACGCCAGCTCACCCCATCTGGCAATGCAAAGAGAAGGCGGCGCCGCTTTGACCCGAATATGGAGATACCATCGACCCCAGAAGCTGACCTGACTCCCGAGCTGGTTCCCGCGCAGGACCCCTCTCCCAGTGCTCTCATGAGCTCTCAATGGCGGGATTATGTCGGCGAAAGCGAGGCTTCGCAGCATCTTCCTCCGCTTCCTCCTCTGCCAGAGGAATCACAAGATCTTGGAATGTCAATAATCCCTCAACAGGAACCTCTACATCAATCCGTCGAGAGCCCTCCTCCAGAGACTGAAACACTGGATTTTACACCAACACCGTTCCTTGTGGACACAAGACTTCAAGAGAGGTTGTTAGCTAGTAAACGTCGAGAATCACAGGCCAAGTCATCGAGACAATGTGACAACAGTTCGACACATAGAATAACCCCTGGACGAGCTGTATCCTTGGTCAAAACAGACTCAAAACCGGCTGCCCGATCTGCAGTTCGACGCTCTCTTCCTACGTCATTCAGCTCCTCCCGAAATCCGACTCTCCAGAAACCACCACCCCGAGATAGCCCGCCTCGTGGTTCAGATCAATCTAATTCTCGTGAAATTCAAAAATGGATTTCACACTACGAAATGGAGGGATTCTCACGTCGTGTCGTTATTGAAGGTCTCAGACGCACAACTCTCACACCTGGGAAAATGGCGCTTCTTGTCATGAAGCATCTAAGTGAAGGCCGCGATGTGCCCTCCCGCCATGAAGGGATATGGACAGATCGTGACGACGGGGACTTGGAGTTCTCACTAAGCGTAGACTTTAGCCGATCTCCTGCCAATGAAAAGGAAGAGCAGGATCAGGAGCTCGCCCAGAAAGCCCACAATCGTCTGATCAAGAAACATGGCAAGCAGAGGTTTGAGCTAAGGAAAGACTTCTTGGAAGCCCAGACAACAGAGAGAGGACATGGCCCAGATCATTAGGATATTTTCCGGTGGCTCGAGCCAATTTCATCTGATGCACGAAGGTAGAGTCTGATAACGTTTGCTGCATAGGCGGTGTCAGAAGTAACAGCGTATATCAGCTATGATGGCTTGGATAGAAAAAGAAAATCAATAGCCTAGTTTCCTCGCATAATTCACAATATATAATTCACGAAACTTGGAAAAGAATAATACCCAAACTTGTTCATTGTGGTTTACAGTACATCATTCACAAAACCGTCGCAAAGGCCTCGTCGTAACCAGCGCCACAAGGATATCTTGACGAATACAACCAAAAGACTGCCTGTACACTCATTACTTCTCATTGGGTGCCTTTCTAGCTCGCCTGAGTATCTAGGACACTATGCCGCGCTCCCAACGCCTCAAAATGCAATTACGGAAGACCTTCATTTCCTATATCTCATACTTAAACACCGCGAGCCGGCTTCGATGAAGCATCGCGATTCTCTCCCACCTTTTCACACTAAAAAAAAGGAGTTTCTTCGTTTTCTTTTTTTATAATCCCTTGAACACTCATTCCGCAAACCCCACGTGACCTGATAATGTTTTCGTGTTAAAACGTGAAGTATTTGGTTTCTTCCGCTTCCGTGATACTACGGATGACAACTTGAGGCACATTAAACGATTGAGGCATGAAACCTCAGCTCCCTCTTTCTAGGGAGCCGGTGGTGGCTGTGGGTTCGACTTTCTGATAATCTTGATCTTCGTTCGCTGTGCGGGTGGTGCTCCGGGGGGTGGCGTGCTGGTCGCAGGGCTCGCAGACTTGGGCTTCGGCGTCGAGGTTGAATGTGTGTTCAAAGAAATCTTTCTTTCCGGCGGCGATGATGCAGGGCCTCCAGGCAAGGGCCTTCGTACCACATCACCTGTTGGAAGGGGTTTTCTTGCGGGCTTAGCTGTAATCGAATCCGATCTTGAGTTTGACAGGGGAGGAGGAGCATCTCTAGAACCGCCTGACGGTAGTGACGTTCGCCCATTACTAATGGGTTTCTTCTGGTCCTTCATCACGCTGGCCAGGCGATGCGGTGTAAGCTTCAACCTAACCATACACCTCTTCTTTTTCTTAGCAGCGGGAACACCAGAGTCGGGACCAAATGGCTTCTCGACCTTGGGGCGCTTTGGTGCTGGAGTGTGGTGTTCATCTTTATCTGGTCGGGGTCGCTTGGTATTAGTGGCAGAGGAAGGCTCAGGTGGCCATGAAGGTTTTGAACCTGACGAAGATGAAGCACTTGGCTGTCGAGAAAGAACAGGAGAGGCAACAATAGTGTCTCTTTCTCCCTTGGTTTGACTTGGCTTTGGACTTTGGACCGGAGCGACAACACTTGGGCGTTGAGGAGGCACGCTCGGCCGCTGGGGAGGCGCCGTCTTGTGCGTATTGATTTTGATAGAAGAAGTCTTTTGCAACGGCACGGGTCTCTTAGGCTCCACAGGCGCAGCAATGGGAGCGACAGGCGCGGGGGGTGGAAGGGACAGTGGCTGAGTGATGGGGTCTTTTGGCTTCGTCTTGTAATGAGCCTTGAACTTCAATATTAACTGTGTTTGTTTAGCATCAAAGACACGCAATAGGACAGACACGGAACTTACGCGATTAGAGAGTTGTTGTACAGGTCTCTCCACTGACCAGGCCTTTGGTAAGGGAAGTGTGACAACCCAATCACCAGCTTCCTCAAACATCATCGCAGCTAAGTCCAGCATGCTTTCCATCTCACCCCGGCCAAGATCTGGGTGGTCCAGAGCCTTACGCATGGCAGTGCTATAATGGCGTTCGTCACCTCCGTACGTTTGGTCCATTTCCCTACGGAGAGCCTTGAGCGCTGCATCCAAGTTCTCCTTTCTTGCGAACATTTCTTTACGCGCCTCAATCTCCTGAGCACTGTCCTGCACAAGCAACAGATCCCCTTCTTCGTCTTCGGGTGGAGGGTCATTCTTAGTGACTTTCGTGTGCTCCCCGAAAGCGATGGCTGCCAGGCCAGAGGCAGCGGCCTCGATGAGTTTATTTCGAACGTATGGTGAACGGTCGGTAATGAGGGCGTAGGTCAAGAACGAGAACACCGTAGGATCCAACATAGCCCCCAAGTCGATCAAACCTTCGAACGCCTTAATACGGATGAGATCCCTTGTCCCATCGAGAAGATACTGACCAAAGTCGATGTATTTCTTGGGGATCACATCTGCTTTCATGAGCCGCTGCTTTGCACTGAGGCCAGCAATGGTCCAGACATTCTGATACGAGTTCGTCCACTCATCCCGTCGAAGAACTCTCTCAATTTGCTCAATGGCCTTATCCAAGAACTGCTTTTCCTCTTCGTTGGGAATCTTATTTTGCATGGCAAACCAATCGTCTTGTTTAGAAGGGATAAGAGAAGTCGCAAGGGCTTCCACGAGAGTCGCGATGTAGAAATGGTCGGAAAAGGGGTTGTCTTCGTTGTTATTGAAGAGGAGTTGGTCAAGGATAAATTGACGAGCTTCAAGCGGACATTTGTATGTGTTTGCGTCTCTGACCTGTGCAATGGCCTTGATGATGGCACACTGGACGTTATACTGCCTCTTGTCCGAGAAGTCGTTTGGCTTGGGCTGATTTGTTCCCTTGTGACAAAACATTTCTCTGAAAGCCTTCATCAATTGCCGAAGACCAAGCATTGACAAGTCCTTGATATTGGCTTGTCGTGGCAGTGCTTCGGCAGCCATTGTCCGAATGCCATGAAAGTAACGGCGATCCAGAAGCGTCCTGGTGAGAAATCCTGATGCGATGGGGTGTAGAGGGCCGTGTGTGAGATACAGCATGGCATCCTGCTGGGCAACAACATCTCGATCTTGTTGCAGTTGCGACACGTACATGTATGGTTCCAATGTTCGTTTCATATCACAAGACCACTCAAAATCAGCGTCGACGCGGATCCATTCATAGGATTCCTGGTCCATTTTGCGTTCGGTATCTGCGTCCCAATCGATCAACTCCCATTGAGCCTGTTCCTCAGGTGTTTGAAGAACATCGCCCAGACAATACAGCAGAGTGTCATCCAGGTTCTCTGCATCCATGCTGGCGCCGACGTTCTGCTTTTCTTTCATACGCCGGGTTCTCTTAAGTCTTTTGTACTTTGTGTTGTAAGGGATTTCAAATTTGGTAGATCTTGTGGCATCTTCGCGAATCTCTAGAATGTGCTCGTAGGGTGTTCCATCAGCTTCGTGTATTCGAACAGTCATCGGACCAGTGAACAAGGGCTGAACTTCGCCGGCCTTGACACCAGATCGACGCTCCTTGACAACACGTAGAAAGTCATCCTTCTCCAGCGGGGCTCTCTTAACCATCTGGGACTGAATTTGATTTAATGTAAGCTCGACACATAATCGCTTCTTGTTGAATTTTGCCTTGACGTCGAATCGGGGACAGCCTGAGCCATAAACCCATTGATTCCAGAAACTTTCCAGTCGGTATTTGGCTCCTTTCTCGCACGTTGCTCGGAACTTCTCCGTTTCAAGAATAGTGGCCTTATCAGAACCCTCGATTTGAACCTTTGTCAGCATCTTGGAGAGGATGCGGGTCAAACCATGTCCTCCTGAAGCTTTAATAAGTCGTTTGTCAAGGATGAAGAAAATCACTGGAGCTTTAAGAGCCATAAAGTCCATCTCGAACTCCCCTAGGTGGAGATAAGCACCGAGATCATAAAGAGAAGGTCGGTCGACGTCCACCTGAACGAGCTTATCAGATAAAGTCTTCATCCGGAACCGGTATTCGTTGTTTCCGCACAATTTCTTCATGAAAAGGTCAGTCATGAAATGCGCAATGCCAACAATGAGCCACATGTCATTCCTCGTATTGGGTATCATGTTAATGCCGATCCATTGATAAGCCAACGTCTGGACGATCTTTCTAGTGACATCTATCTCTGTGTCGATGATGTCGTCTGGGAATAACAATCGATTGCTGATAAAAGCCATGGAGTAGAATGACACAGTATCTTCAACCATATCGTCGAGGAAACACAGCTTGAAGTTGCCAAAGGGATATCGCGCGAACGTGAAGGTAAAGAAATCGGCCGCCATAGTGATGGCTGCTGCTGTATTGCGAACCCAGTCGGCACGGTGCGGTAGGCAGTAGGCATGCACTTTGAGTGCGTTCATGCCCAGCTTCATCTCATCCTCTTCTGTTCGGAATTCGGAGGACAGATCGATATGCTCAAAGGGACCTACAGCAAAGCCAAGCTTCTGCGAGGATACTTTCTTCTCGGGCTCGAAAGTCATGATCTTTTTGTGATCATCCTCAGGATCGACGATTTCCTCCATAAGGAATCCTGAGCAGACAACTGACATTTCTCGGAGTTTATCTTCTTCAGCAAGGTTGGAGGCTCGTTCTTGGCCATCGATCTGCATCTTGTCTGGGTTGTTGCCATTCTGCTGCGTTGCAAGTGCTTGTTGTAGAGCATCGCCCAATGTACGGGGATACTTGATTGATATCCTCCAGTCGCACCGTGATCCATGATCATCCACACATGGGAAGATGCAAGATGAGGTCCCGGGGTGTATTGAGCTTCGTGTGTACATGTGTGTGAAGCGGTTATCCAGGGGGTCGACACCGACAAACTGTATTCCATCTCGCGGGTTCACGTTGGTAAAAGGTATGGTGATCTTGTACTGCTTGTTGGACTTCTCAGCCGAGTCGGGATTTAACATCGACTTCCTGATGATGAGTCTCGGACGATCTGGCTCGGCCTTGCCGCGCAAATTCACCTTGAGCGATCGATAGACTGGGGTGCACCCCGCGAACTCTCTATGTTCGGCGGGAACATCTTTCTTTCGGCTGCTGAACAAGGACTGGGCGCGTTTACGGCGAATGTCGTGATGGTCGGCCCTCAAGCTCCAGCTTGCGGGATGTGATAGCTTCGCATACGGGTCGTTGTAGGTAGCAGCAGTCTTTCGCTTTTGGCCCTCGACGATATCACCATTGATCTCTCGAAGCTCGGCAACGTAGACATTTTCGGTATCGATCTCGCAGTCGGCGGCATCGAGGACTATATCGTCGACCTTGTCGTTAAACGTTACGAGGAAAATATCGGTTGTGCCGTCGATGCGCTTGTCGCGAAAGTTGACCTCGAGGTTGACTTCTTGCTTGAGAACAAAGTATTCAAGGACTGGTGCATCATCCACAGAAGCTGTTCCGTCGTCCGCATCCAAAAGAGAGTGAGTCAGAGGCTCAGGAGCCTGGGGCATGGCAAGGGCAGCCATGTCGACTGGTGGTTTGCAGCGTATAGGAAACACGGCCGGAGGGGCCCCTTGGAGCTCGTGTTTACGAATGCTGCATCGATGGCGATACAGGCCTTATTGCTTAAAGTAATAGAAGATTCGAACTCGCTGGGCGTATCTGTAATCGGTATCGAATTCGTCGCGCAGTCGCAGGTTTCGGTCGAGGCGCAACGTGAACGAGGATAGCGGAGATGATCCAATGGAAAGCACGCCAAGAGAGCGGTAATTAGGAAGGCTGCGAAGAAATGAATAGAGCAAAAAGGTTTGATAAGAAAGCGAAATGCCGTAGAAGCGCAAACACGCGCAAACCTAGAAGAAGAAAGGACCGTCTCGTGCCTCTTGCCGTGCACTTTGCAAAGTGTAAAGACAGCTCGCGGCGCGTTGCAGGAAGCTTGTCGTGCACGGGCCACTTGCCTGCTTAATGAGGCTCCCATTCTAGACCCACTCAACAAACAACAAACAGCTTTGGTGAATATCTTCATGGCAATAGCATAGGATGATAAATCTCCTTGGACTATAATAGTGGCAATTAAGTAAGTTATCATCTCAGCATTAAGCTGGAGTCAGTGACTATTATGTGTCCTTATTGTGACACTTATTGAGTGCTTACAATGTTGGAGCACTTGCCATATGGAAATTACAGACGTGATCATCTCACAACTCTCAACCTCCACTAAACCAAAGTCCAGTACCACCAAAAGACGTCACTCATGGTTGGCATCAGAGTGTGTTACTTGTTTGAGAAGGATATTATTTCCAACGCAATGCCTGATGGTAACTATCAAGACTGCATAAACCCACACCCAATGGCTGCAATACCTTTGCTCCTGCCAGGACGTCTCAGATCCTTCCTTGCCTAAACGCCAAACCATGTGTATATAACAACTGACTTCCATAACCTCTTCGCTATATGTTACAAGCAGCAAGCAAATGCTCATCACTTTTTGCTGCGTCTTCGATCTCGGCGCTTCTTCCTCGCCCGGACCTTGAGGGTATCTTCATCACGGTATTCCTCCGGTAAATCAAAATCAACATCGGGTATCTCAGGAATGGGCAGGCCCCATGCCATTACCTTCCTCCCTGTACGCCTGTTCCTATTTAGAGCGCTGTCACGCTCATATCGCTTTGCGAAGAATGACTTGAACTCTTTGGGCGGCTCTGGTGGCTTCGGAGCTGGTGGTGCTTTTGCAGGACGTGGAGCCTTGGCTGCAGCTGGTTGAGGCGTCGCTTTGCGGTTTTTGGACCCTTTTGAGGATCTAGATCTCGCCATTGCTTCTTCTTCAAGCTGCTTTGCCGGCGATGCTGAATCACTGACATTGCCATCAGCCGTCTCATCGCCTGTTTCGTCTTCATCAATACTCGAGTCTTCGTGCTCTTTCTCGGCTCGAGCTCTGTCCTTCTCCATCTTGCGCCTCTTCTCTTCCAAAACATAGTTCCGATACTTGTCGAGGACAGCCTGACAGCCCTTGATGAAGTGATTGCGAGCTGGTTCAAACGTCTTCTTCTTGGTTTCTGTTACTCCACTCACGCCCATTACTCTCAACCAATCGTGGCCTTGCAGGCCCTCGAGAAGCCGAATAATGTGGTCTTTTTCATGTTGAGCTCGACCTTTTTCAGCATTGCGTACTGATCTTTCCAGTCGCTCAGCTCGACGATGTATTGGCTGAAATAATTTATCTGGCAAAGGATCTTCGACTGTCTTATTTTTGGACTCTAAAAATCCTAGGTCGATTTGCTGACAATCAAAGACATTAAAAAATAATGCATCACCATATCCGCGTACGGGATACTCAGTTGCGGGGTTGTGATGGTGCGGAATGGCGCGTTGGTTGTCTGAAACTGCGCGTCGTGCGTCAGAGTCGACAATGACTATCGGCGTTTCGACAGTGAACAGTTCTAAAAAGATATGTTAGAAAACATGGTATCATAGGTGAGCGACAGGGAGTTCATTCACTTACGCTGTTCTTTGGGCTCGTTGCCAATTACCTCATCGTAATCAGAGAAATAGGCAGAAAGCTCACTCTTGAACCTAGTGGCTTCCTGAGAGCGAAGCTTCCGGCCTTGTTCCTTTGTATTGGTATCGCTCGGTTGAGGCTGTAACCGATCGAGTTCGTGTTTTAGGCCGTTAATGACCTTGCTCTGGTGTTGTGTAAGGGTTTGTTCTTGCTTTGGCTTCGATGTCGCGTTGTCGGTTGGGGGTGAAGGGATGTTTGGCGTCGCAGTCGCCACTGTAGGCGTCGCAGTAGGTTGGCGCGTGGGCGAGGACGCTTCTTTGTTGTCGATATTGGCGACGCGGAGTCTGTGGGAGCCCTTTGCAGGAACCTCGACTGTTATACGCGATTTCTTGGGCTTAATCGCATCAAAGTCGCGATCGTGTGCATCGAGTGCCCTCTTGTTGCGCCCTGCCCCTGGTGCTCCTCCTCCGCCCTGGGTGTGGGCGAATACGCTTGCTGGGGATGGCAGGTGGTGGTGCGAGTGATGATGCTGATGCGGAACTTCAGCGCGCCGCGATGAACGGGTGACGGAAGCCATTGGAAAATGTCGAGATGCCTGGCATGATTTCAAGGCTATGTTTCTTTGAGTCCGCCGGCTCGGTTTGGCGATGGCGCCTCGACTCTGACGGGGTTTTTCGATGGGTTTGGCGCCTTTGGTGCGATGAACGTTTGCAGTCAAACGGAAGCTGAAGTGGGCTCCAGATACCCCTTACGCCCGCTCAGTGTTTTATAGCGCTGTGCTTTAGGGAGATGACGCTGCAAGATCCTCTGCAGCGCATTGACAAACGCGATTTACAGGGTGGATGTGCGCTAAAGCCGCCCGTCCGTACCTTGTGCGCTGAGATCAGTATTGTCAAAAGGAAGGTGTTTGGGCCCTTCAAAACATCTTCACCATGAACAGTTAATCATAAAGCGCCTGAATTATTTATATTATATATATTAGGCTTCAAATAAAGCTCAAGCTTTCTCAATGTGCTCAAGATTCTTGAGTAAAAGGTTGATCTGACTGCGCATATATAAAAACGCAAAACATCATAGGTTCGTGGTGTTGTTATAGTGATGTTCAATGTCCAAAACTTAGTAACTTCGTCCTTCACTTCGTACCTGAATGAATCACAGTAATGAAGTTGACACGATAACTAGGTAATTTTCTCAACCAGAATACGTACATGATAGAGCAGTTAGCCTGAGTTATGCTCACCGTGATACAGAGGCATCCTTGAATAACCGACGAGCATGATCCGCCTAGCCAAAGAAGGCTATCCGTGATCTAAGTGAGCGGTTCCTTCATATGCAAACCATGCTATATACTAATTAACAGTTACATATGATCATTCAGCCGTATTTACATTTGATTCGGAAGAAGCAAGTAGTGTTCCCTGTACATAGCTAGGGTTGACATTGTAATTCGATTACACTGCAAGCTTATCATAAAATACTATGGGTATTCGTGTTTAAGGTCGTGAATCATAACTCGAGCACTGCTCTATGCTTGGGGTATTATATCAGGAAACAAAAACACCTTGCCGCCCACAACGCTCCTCTCACACATGCATTTGCTCAACATCCTCCTTCTGCTCTCTCTTGGAAGCTTGCTTCTCCTCCTTTGTCGGCTTGATACCGAGCCTCTTCAAGACCTTCTTCACTGGCCTGCCCTCTTGCTTCTCCTCCTCTTCTTGCTGGAGTACTTCTCTTTCTTTCGCTGCGCTTTCACTCTTGTCCTTAGCCTCCTCCTCCTTGCGTGCCGCCTCCTCAGGAGCCACGATCTTGTCTTTCCTGTGTGACACGCGTTGCGCCAAATCCTTGCCCTTCCTTTTGGTCTTGAGATACGACTCTAAACCGATGAGCACCACGTACGACTTGGAGATAGAAACATGGCTCATGTCGACCTCGGACTGACGAAGACTATGGACGAATGCTCGAAAGTTGCTTGCTGGAGGGCGGTAATGTCCACTCAACGGAGACAAGGACGAGAGTCGGCCATTTTTGATCTTAATGAGTCCAGCTGATGATATTCGACTACCCTGGAGGAAGGACGAATGTTGAAATGCGCCAGAGTCCTTGATACCAACATACATCCGAAAGTTTGTATCTGCAACAAATATCCAAGTGTTCTTTCTGACTGACTTGCGCATCATTTTGTTAAATATTGTGGATGCTGAAATCTGCGATACCTTGTGCATACCCGGGCTGTTGTCATAGCCGGGTGTTGCATACTTGGCCGCCCGGTCTGCTTCTCGTTCCGACTCCATTGAAGATTCAGAACTTGAGCTGTTAGCATAGTCTTGGGATTGGGAATCCATTGACCGAGCCGCAGCGTTGAAGGCCGGCGTGGGATCATCCAAAGGTACCACACCGTGTAGGCTATCCTTAAACTGCTCAGTGGTATCAATGCGCTGACCATTCTTGGCCCAGCATAGTCTCCCTTCACTATCAACTTCGACCAGATAATATTGGCGCTCCTCACGAGACAGATATCGGACCTGTTCTCTCTCAAGTCTATCTCGTGGACAACCGTCAATCTCGACGTTGCGACCTTCGCCGTAATCAAGCCAGTAAAAGAAGTTCTCGTGCGTATCCGTTCGTTTCCAGACTTCATGGTATCTGCATAGATTGCTTCCATAACGGTGTTTTTGATCAACCATCTCGAGGAAGTATCGGATGCCCATCATGCGGGCCTCGTGCCTGCGAGCGGCAGTGGCTTTCTCACGCCGCGCTCGTGCAGCGGCTCGTTCTTCGGGTGATGCATCTTCATCTGAAGAAGATTCAGATTCAGAGGAGTCGGATAAGAGATCATCATGACCAGCTCGTCTTGCGATCGCACTGGCCTTCTTCCACTTCTCTCGAGCATTCGCTGATTTATGTTTCGCAACATGGTCTTCTTCTGATTTATCGGCAGCGTTGTCTAATTCTGTTCTGGGCCTTGGCTGTGTTGCGTTTCGAAATTGCGCCTCACGTATCGCTGTAACCCATCGTGTGCTCGCGTCTAAGCCAAATCCTTCGAGTTCCCTTCTTGCGCGATAGCCCCGAAATGTCTTTTGTATAGTGCGCGCAGCTTGCGCCTGATCGTCCTGGCTGTTATCGGTTGACATGCTGGCTGCCCTATCCCGCTGACGCTGGATTTCGCGGGACCAGCGCCTGCGTTCACGGTTTCTGCGCTTTGTTTCTTGTTCGCGCTGATGTTGAACAAAAGCAATTCGTTCAAACTGTTTTGGCGAAGGAGGGCGTAGAGATTCCATGTATTCTTTTGTTTTAGTTTTGGTCGCAAACGACGAACCACTAGTAGAAGCAGTAGTAACAGACGATGACGCAGTGCTGACGATGGAGAATTTGGAGTCAACACGGGTCGGTATTGTTAACGGTGATTGTCGCGGGGTCCCCTCCATATTGTCTGAGACTGGCACCAAAACCGGTAACATTAAATAACGGTGTTCTAGAATATCGAGTTGCGTCATGTTCGTGGGGTCAGTTGGACAGACTGTGGGGGTGGAAACAAAAGTTGGTGATAATTACGACTTGTAACCAACAAACATTTGTATAAATGACTGACTGATCAAGGACATGAACAGAAAGAGAAGAAGAAAACCTGCTTATAATTGATTGATCATTAGCATCTAGTCTAGAAGTTGGATCTCTTGGTCCAGAATCCGGATCTTATATAAATGTGCCCTTGAAACTGATGCAAACACAAGTCGATGCCGAGAAAACGTGCAGGTCTTGTCCCGGAAGAGCGGCACTTGGCAATCCTGTGAGATGTCCAAGATTATTGGCATTACCGTAAATCTTTAAGCCTTTCAGCAACTCAGCCCTCTGGACGTGCCATTGAACAACTAAAGTTCCTATACCTTGGTTGGTCTAAGTTCTATCGTATAAGTACCTTGCCGGTTGTGCCGTTTACGAACAAGGACTAAAGAATCTGGCTACGCCTTGTGGGTACCTTTTACAACTCGTCACGTTAATGATTGGCATGTGCGTAAATAAGCATCTAGACTCTGTGCTTAAATATTCTTATGGCAGTTAAAGCTACCTAGCCAGGCGGGCCGCAATTCTGATTTATTTATTGATCTACGGCTAATAAATATGAGGCAGTGGCAGAGAAACGGGCACTCAACGCTCAATTATTAGCCAAGCACAGCCATTTATTATACCTGCTCAGCTGTATCATCATTTCGTTCTGGGGAGCCTGGCCCAAGGAAGAAAGTAACTTGACCGCACGGAATGTGTTCAAGTTGCACAGCCCTTAAAGAGATCGGAACATCATGCCGTGCTTTGGCGGCTGTGCCCGGCCCTTTCTGTCACGACATCTCAAACGCCCAGCGATGACATACCGCTGAGCGCAGCAGCTACCGCCTTGGCAGACAACTGGTATGGATTTGATAGAGTCTCAACTCTTTTCCCATGATGCCAAATCTTGGTACTGTCTTGGCCTCCCAATCAACAAAAGCCGCGTAGCAACAGCTCCGACTTGGTAGCAGCACAAAGGACCAACTGTGAGACATAAACACGTAAGTCATCCAACTCATTATCATTAACATGGACACCAGGCCGAAGCTATATATATGGTTTGTACAAAGAGGCCTCACATTCGAGGTCAGAAGGTAAACATCTGTATGTAACGAAGAGAAGATGCTGGAACAATGGCGGCGCTATGCAAAGAGAAACTCCTTGAGTACAGGCGACCCAGAAAACTCTGGATTCAGTAATATGCAACTAAAGGGTCAGCATAACGTTGCAAGGCTGGACATTGGTATACGCACTTGAGAAAGTATTGTAGACCAGCCCGTCTCTTTTCCAAAAATCGAGGTCGAAATTTGGAAATGACACTTTTAGGCGGAAGCGCCGGAACAGCTGCCTCAAAGCCAGGGAAGGTCTGAACCAGCCGATATCGAAACTCATCAAACTCCGAATAACGTTTCCGAATGTTCATGAAACTTCCCTATTCGCGGCGTCAGTCAGTTTATTGTCAACATTCAGCTGAGCACGCCACCACTGAGCCGCCCAATCACTCACATTGAGAGTTTCGACACGTATATTCCATACCACGAAAGCCCCGATATTCGTCGCACTGCCGTTGACTACGGTATGGTTGACGATCTCAACACTTTTGGCCCAGCAAGCACTATTGCGGTCATCGAGGTCGCTCGCTTCATTGTCACGAAGTGTAATGGCGCCGGCTGGAAGAAATGATTCAGTCGACATGTTCGAGATCGTCCGCTGATGACCAGCACGTGTATTGAGCCAATATGGCGGAGATGTCACTGGTGAGAGGGGAGACGACGTAGAGAGATGCCGTGGGTTGTTGTCATTGTTGCGATCATGGTCAAGAGATGTGCGCGGTGTCTCGAATGCATCGGTGGAAATGGTCTGTGTCTCGACATTATCCGGGAGTGAAGCGCGAGCGCCCAAGTTGCCACCACCGGGCGCTTGATCTATCGCAGTCGCCATTCAACCATGCGATGACTGATCACTGAAGTTGTGGATATCGAAAGTCGCTGATTGACGAATTATCCATGCGCCGACGTCGAGGGCGTTGAGTCAGAAGTGATTCAATGGCGGAAAACAGTGTCGCAGAGTGTGGTAATGATGTTTCAGTCGATCCAGTCGAGGATGCTGATGCTGATGAATGGTTGAAGTCGTATTTGCGAGTCAGGATACCAGCCCAAGAATTGTAGCCCTGCTTTTAGGTACTGTAGTAGTCGATAGCTTGACCGCAAGGATTAAGAATGTTGTACCAATCGATTATACAAATTATGCTGAAACGATAACTGTCTTAGTATAGGAATTGAGCAAGAAATCCAATCACAGACATGACTCTTTGTGAATGTGGCGATAAGTCAATTCAATTGAAAGGATGAAAGTGATGTCGTAGAAATTCTTCTGCACCTTCCTTTTCCTGTATGGACGGCACCGTTGACGGGCCGTCTGTGCAGCTTGCCTTTTTCCGGCTGAGGAGGGGCCGCCGCCCCGGTTGATGGTACTGTAACTAAGAACAGCGCACCGGTAGTTGATCCCCAGGTCATGGTTACTGCTAAACAGCGCTCATGGCTATACGATACAAGAAGGCGACAGATATAATCATGTGTTTTGGATCAAATCTGAGGGTGTCTGCCGTCTTTCCGATACTGTCGGTATGCTTATACCAATGTATTGTTTTCATACCGCCAATTTGGGAGATAAGCGCAGGAAACAGTGGGCATTGTTTGTGAAAAGGGTATCGATGCGTCCAGGTATCCAGAATCACTAGGCATTCATGATATACTTGATCCCGGATCTGAAAAAGCCATGTCCGTTCCGTGACGGACTGGAAGACTCTCGGGCCGGATGCCGAATACCTGAGCTTTCGGAATGCAACGGAGTCTTATTGGTAGAGTCAAGCTCTCAAGAAGTGACAAGATGATGTACTATGGACAGCACGGCACATGAGGCTCTGTCAGCTCTCCTTCCAGCAGCTAAGCTCTCATTCTATCATGAGATACTGTGACATGCTCTGGACCAACCGCAGCTTCGCAGTTGGAATGCAGCGAAATGGGGAGGCTGACGGCATAACAAGGACGTCTAAGACGCCGTGGCGCTTGGGTGGCTCGATTGCACTGGAAAAACCGGTATACGGACGTAGTTGGGCTTTGAAGCCCAGATCAGATTTCATAAGAAATAAAGAGCTTCATCATGACCTCAATAAGATCCTTGTAACCTTACCTTAATATCTTAAAAGCCCGGAGGTGTGGCTAAGATAGAGTTATCTGTTATAGTTCAAGCCATGAGTGGGTAGATCTTGCAAGTCTGCCATTTGACTGGTGCTAGAATGCACCAGACAGGAATAACGATACGAGGCAATATCAGAATGCTGTCCTTGGGTGACGAGTCTTGTCTCCAAGTCGCTCCCCAAGAACTACACTCCGCTCTTGTACAGTAGCTACCTGTCTCAGCCCACAGAAACGGTGAAATCACCTGCGATATTGGGAGTCCAGATCATGATTCACCAACTGTCATGTCTGATACCTCATAAAAAAGTGAACAGTTATGGACACAGGTCAACACGTGTGTGTATTCGAGGCGCACGCCAAGTGTTTCCTCGGCCGCGTCAGCAGCATTGAGGAACATAACAAAGATACTCTCAACACCAACGATTGGTGCGATATGCAGCATCATGTCCTCGTCGCCGTGCATTGCGCGGGGTTGAGGGAAAGGGTTCAGTGTCTTGCCCCGCTTACATGCAAGAAATACGAAAGGTATCGGCTGGTCCAGATGCCTAGCAGAAAACAGAGTTACCCTTTACGGGAAGAGTTGGTCACCATTCTCGCATCCGAGTGGCTACTTCTCCGCAAGGAAGCCTCCAACGTGATCATGGTGGGCTCGTACTTGTTGTGGACAGCCTCAACCACCAACTGGAACGCGTCGTTGGCGTGATTCAAGATGCACTCGTTGATGCACAATGAAAAGACCCTCATAACAAATGTTGCAGGTGCAGTAGCAGTGGGTTTGTCGGTGCAAGACTATGTACTAACCTGTGTGGAGTCGAGAGTCTTCGGCCGTTCACGCCACCAAGCCAAGATAGATGAGCAGATGAGACAGGTGGTTGAGAAGAAACGAGGTATTGGCTCCTCTACGACCCGCGTAGCCACGATGGGAGGAGAGACAACTGAGAACCCATGGAGTTCAATGAGATCTCCATTGGGATCTGCTGAAGATCATCGAGAAAAAAGACAGGGTTTTTGGAAATAAAATCGATAGTATCAACTCCTTTTAATGGTGTCTGTTAAAATCAAGGGCCCTGGAGATTACAATTCATGGGATTTCAGGCCAAGCTGCCCAGACCACCCTAAAACGCCCAAGCTTCGGCGGCGAGCCGTACCAGTTGAGTCTATGAGGCCTAGCCTCTAGCGGGTACTGGGATTCTCCGTGAGCAAAATGCACCGAGTGGCGGGCGATATGGAACAAATAACCTCCTATGCCTGTTGGTGTGAAGCAGAGCTAAACCCAAAGTCGATTTTTCGTTGCCCAACTTCCCTGCACCCTGTCAGAACTAATGGGGGAGATTGGTGCAACTCCATCCACCATCCGTCGTCGTGATATTGCCCAGCCTCGGGTCTCGCGATGGAAATGGATGGCACCAGATCATTTCTCTTAACTCTATAGCTCGGCTGTAGCGAATAACTAGGGTCATTGTCTTACCGCTTATAGCGCTGTAGTCTGTCTGTATGTCTGTAGGAGCAGATAGGCCAGGCCGGGCCCCATCGTTGATATGTCTCGGACCTCCTCGACCTTTTTTCCTCAACTTCTTCTTTCCTCTCCTCACCTCAGTTGATACACTCGCTATATCAGACCTGGTCTTTGACAGTCGTTAACTCTTCATTTCGATATTATATTCATTCTGTCGCTCCCATTTCTGTTGAAGTCTCAATTTGCTTTCTTGTAAGTCAAGCAACGGCGAGACCGCACCTTCCTCCCCCTGTTGTCTTAGTGATTGCCTCGTGCATACCTTCCTCACGATCAATACCAATCCCCCCAGATTCGGGAAAGACAAAACACAGTCTTTTGTCAGGATAAAACCGCTGACCCCCTGCCGAAGCAAACCATCTTCCTTCAATCTTCGCCGTTTACGAACTTTTTCGACATCGGATATAAACCGGCGTACATACATACCAGCATAAAACACGATCAAATTTCGTTTCCAAGCACCGATACATCATCATAATGCCTTCTCTTCGAACAATCGTCCTCGCCACTGCTGCTTCAGCTGTCACACTTGTCAATGCCGACTATGTGATCGACCCTGAGAGCGTGCCTCTGTCCCTACGCAGTGAGTAGACATTCTTCCACACTGAACTTGCCAAGACCATGTGCTAACAGCATGCAGAGGTGTGGTGCCAGAACGAAATAGAGACATGTCCCATGATCTGTGGACAAACTAGCAAGGGAGATACCAAGGTCAACGAATGTAATCCCGTAAGTCTTATTGTCGAGTCCTGGACCAGTCGGCATAGGCTAACCCACTGGACTTCAGAAAACCCTCACTTACGGCTGCATCTGTGGCGACGGAAAGCAACCTAACGTGTCTGAATACTCCCTCACCCTTCCCTTCTACGTCTGCCAGGAATGGGGCAACCAGTGTGTTACGGATTGTGGAGGCAGTGCCTCGTGTGCTTCTGACTGCCGTGAGAACAACCCATGCGGTGCCGAAGACCCTAAGAAATACAACACAACTTCCACAGCTACAGGCACTGGTGCTGTTAAGGCCACAGCTAGCGCTACTGACGACGGCACCACGGTTTACACCGACACCCCTGGAAGTGAAAGCAACGATGACGATTCTGACAGCGCAGCGTCAACCAAGACCAACGGCGCTGCTGTCATCGAGGTAGGCCGAACATGGGGTCTGACTATCGTCCTGAGTACCATCTTCGCCGGCTTTGCCATGCTATAAGCGTGTGAAAACACATACCAGCTCCTTGCAGTACTGCTCGGGGCGGAACTCTGCATTGATTCAATTCTCTTGTTTTTATTGCGCATACATTCCTTGAAAGCCTTGGACGTCTAGGTGTTGGGTTGTCTTTTCTGGCGGTACATTGTTGGTTTTTATGATTTTTATATTAGGCAACGCCCTCTTACAACATTAATACGGGTAATGTCAAAGGAGAGCGGAGAAGGACGAGGTGGTTAACAAAAGACCAATACAATGTCATTGGCTGCTTTATTGCAGTCCAACCACCATATACTGAGTAACTCAAGTACTAAGCCCGATATGATATATCATCTGAAGATTGGCAACTAACCTGCGATGTCCAGCAAAATACAGTTTTCAGTATTTCGAGGTCATGAATCGAGGTGGAGTTAGTTTCTCAGTCAACGACTTACCAACAATTGATCTTTGGTCACTCCACATTCCATGTTACTGGGAGGCTTGGGATGTTCTAGACTGCTGGTCAGATCATCGGATCAACCAAACAGCCGTTGTACAGTGTTTCTTGCTGACTCGCACCCCTTCTTCCATCGAATGGCGCTAGAATGACCAGTTCGTATTCTTGTTGAAAGTGTTATTGCTCACGCGCTCACGAGCCTAGAAGGGAGGGCATGTGAAACTCAATGCAAGATGGACCCATCTTCTCGGCTCTGACGGATGGCATCGTCGCGACGATCTCGGGATACAATAAAGATGCGAGGGGGGTTGTTCATATACCGACTTGCGAGTCCTGTTTGGATGAGATAAACATGATGAGATGAAAATAGTGAGGGTATCTTGAAGAGCTCATTATGAGATTTGACAGCTCTCGAGTCAGGAAAGGGGTCATGGACGCAAGTCGATCTATTTCGTTACCTGTCAGACCGATGATTTTTCTGGACTGGACGAGTTCCAATACGTAAATAAGCCGCTAATTACCCAATTTTAGACGTATGTTTCCCCTGTAGTGGACCAGATCGCTGCTGTGCGCAGGGGGCTTACGATCCAGGGGGCTTGACTGGCTGGCTGGTACGACGACACCAGTGCGAGAGTCGAGAGTTCAATGCCAATTTCGAGGCGATGGAGTGAGCAAAACCTGCCCCCTTAAACCTTCTCCAATCCTCTCTTTTCTTAAAACAAACAAAAGCCCTTTTTGGCGACATTTGTCCATCGACACAAACTCTGCATTGTATTAATCCATTGTCCTACGCTTCACCGCTATTCTTAGGACTGTTTTGCTCTGTCTCAGCCCTCCCGGTCGATTGCGCAAATCAGCTCCGTCGCATATTTCCTTGGCTTAAAACCCGTCTCTGCCACTGTCGATAAGAGCTGCCACTGCGATTATCTGTCTATTTACAACCGAGCATTTCGCCCACGTGCCGCGTCGCCTCTCTCTGTTAGGATTACCTTTCTTGAGAAAAACAACCGAGGGTCATTTGTCGTTTGCGGGCCTAAGTTCCTATTCAGTACTGTACCCTGCTACTGCACGAGATAGTGTTCCGCGTGCACATTTCTGCAGGTCCGATCTTTGGGGGATTTTGCCGATAACTTTTTTTTACTCCTTATCCTGTTTAAAAGAGATTCCCGGTTGCCCCTCCTCCTCCGGCCCCTCTCTTTTCATCATGTCTACAAGCGAAACACTCCCGCTCTACAACCCATCAGCCACCGACCCGGACGGTACCAACATGGCGCCCAACACGAGTAAGTGGAAGAGATGCATGAGAGGCACCCTGATCACCTGGGTTGCCTGGAATCGTGGGAAGTGCGCTGGAAACTGACTGTTGTGTTTTAACAGAGAAGAATGTTGCCGAGTGCATCTCTGATGACGCACTTGTTCACTTCAAGTCGTACAAGTACTCAAGTGTCGACATGTCGCCAGTCTCGAAATACGTTCTAGGCCCTTTCGTACGTGCTCCCCAAGCCTCGAATTGTTTTATCTACGTCTCTATCGACATTCTTTGAGCGTCATTCAAAGCGCCTTCGCCTGTTCTGCCAAGTTTCTGGATCTCACGATAGCTAACCCGCATTTCGTCATGTAGTGGAACGCCTCTGTCAACCTCCTCCCATTATGGATCGCGCCCAACATGGTCACCCTTCTGGGTTTCTGCTTCATTCTCGCAAACGTTGCTTTCTGTGCAATCTGGATGCCTGATCTGGTTGGACCTGTATGTTTGAGCTGCTAACTTGCTTTTTAACTTCGCACTAACACTTGTATAGGCCCCATCATGGCTGTACTTCAGCTTCGCGTTCGGTCTCTTCATGTACCAAACAATGGACAATCTCGATGGAAAGCAAGCGCGACGAACCGGAACTTCGAGCGGCCTCGGTGAACTTTTCGACCACGGTATCGACTCCCTCAACTGCACGCTGGGAAGTTTGCTCGGAACCGCTTCCATGGGTCTGGGAACCTCGACGGCTGGTATCGTTACCGCGCTCTGCCCTTGCCTGCCCATGTTCTTCTCAACCTGGGAGACATACCACACGCACACTCTCTTCCTCGGTTACATCAACGGTCCCACCGAGGGTATTCTCATTGCCTGTGCGATCATGGTCATTTCTGGCACTTGGGGACCTGGTGTCTGGGCCATTCCTCTGGCCAACGGTATCAAGGATCGTCTCCCCGGCCTTGCTGAGCTCCTTGGTGAGACCAGCTTCAAGGATGTCTGGGTTGGCTTGATCATTGGCTCTCTCATCTTCACACAGATTCCTTTCTGCGTTCTTAACGTTGCCAAGGCTCGCAGGTCTCGAGGAGAGCCCATTCTGCCTGTCTTCATTGAGTGGATTCCCATGGGTGTGTACACCGTCTCCATCGCTGCCTGGGTCTTTTCCCCCTACAGCACCATTCGATCCGAGAACCACCTCATGCTCTTCTGCTTTATTATGTCATTTGTCTTTGGGCGCTTGACGACCAAGATTATTCTCGCCCACTTGACACGCCAGCCTTTCCCCTGGTGGACCGTCATGCTCTACCCTCTTGTTGGTGGTGCTATCCTCGCAAACTTGCCTAGAGTTGGACTTCCCCAACTCAGCGCCGAGTTTGAGCATTTCTATCTGTGGGCCTACCTTCTATTTTCCATGGTTGTCTACTTCCGTTGGGCCTGGCTCGTTGTTACCAGCATCTGCAACTACCTCGGCATCAACGCCCTTACTATCCCTAAGGAGAAGCAGATTGCCAACAAGGCGGCTCAGGCTGCTAACAAGCTGCATTAAGCCGGAAATAGCCGCTTTTGGCTATAGAAACTGGGCTTGGACCAAATTATGAAGCCCGGAAGATCGAAATGATATATACACTACCTAATCGGCATCCACCTGGAGAGGCGCAGCATTTGAAAAGGAGCATTCATGGGAAAATTATCGGTGTCGCAGTACAGGTTAGAGACGCAAAGCATGACGATGGGCGTTTGGTGTTTACATAGCGGGTTACCGCATTCTTTCTGACGCTAGGATGTATATGTTATGTCCTTTTTAAGAACCCTTGGAGTACAAATTTTAATAGATCTGAACGAGGAGTATGTGTAGATGACGGGGGATCATGGCCTTTTGGATAAGGTCCGGCTTTGGCGTATAGGACGCAAGTCGAAACTCAATACGACAATAACTTAATCACTCATACTTTTCTTCTGTTTCAAGTGAATGCATGCCAACACTGTCACCATTCTTGGCCTGTCACCTCGCGATACTGTTGGTTTGAGACTACGCTCTGCAGACGCGGGGTGAACGGGATGACGTAGCCTGCACTAGCTTCGAATGATGATGGTGTTCTAGAGATTCCTGCTATTTATAGAGATCTGTTTTGTTGGAGTGTAGAAAGTCTGATTGGTGTTTCTTTTGAAGCTGCTTCGAGGTGAAGGTCAACAAATCTCTCCAACTAGAAGTCAATCTAGGCGCAGTTGACTATCCGTGGAGAAAGGAACAAAGCATATCGATTCTATAGGGTGCAGCGTCTCTCGGCTGGTATTTTTCTAGTAAATCATATAGATTACGGATCAATCTCAACACGTCCAACTAGAAGCGTAGCGATAATATGATAGATATCCTGTATCATACGTACATCATTGAGGATATGCGGCAGTCTATACCTGTCGTAACGGTGAATTTGATTGTCTATAAAGAAAGAGAAATTAGCAAATGGACTTCTAGAGAATGAAGAGCACATTTTAGGAACTATGAAATATAAACTAATGCCCAATATTTGGCAGACAGATCAAGACTTGCTCGACATTTACATAGTAATCCAATGAAACTCTAGTGTTCAGCCACCGCAACGGTTCTTGACCCCAGGCCATATTTAAAGGGATGCGACCAAGGGTCTCACATGTCCCCGCCATTTCGCATTTGGAAGAAGCGGTCTCTGCTTCCATTGTTTGATCTTCTATCGGGCTTTAGTTGTCTTACAGTGGCTTGCTTAACTTGCCATATTATATATTGTTCTGACCAACAGGTCAATATTGCAAACAATCGATTTATAGAATAATATCACGCTCTGACCTGCTGCATCTGGAATTGGGGTCAGCGGCGTATTAGTTCCTGGCTACTGTAGTAGGTTTAGTTGAGTAACACAACCTTACACAGCACTCCATGTCGTCTCCCCCACTTGAGTCGGGCCTAGGTTGTCGTACCTGTCCTTATGGCTCTCATCCCTTGCATGGTCTGGATTGGAGAGCTTCAACTCCTGACACGAAGCGACTTGTTTGCTCCAATTCCTTTGTCCACGACATCTACATTCGCTGCTTCGCCTTGCATTGCATTGTCTTTCTCAAGCAGCCCTGTTCCACGTCGATTGCAACAATCCTTCGAACGGAATGAGCTAGTTTCGCGCCCCACGACAAACCGACCCAAAACCCGCTCCTTGTTGGTTTAAAGTAGTATTTATTGGTGTCCGTCCTTCTCAATGGCTGCATCTTCGACCACCATGCCTCGAATGCAATCTTCGCTGCCATTCTTTGCAAAGCTGCTCCTTTTCGTCTGCCTCCTCGCATCGACTGTCGCCGAGTCCATGACGCTTTCCGACGATGTTCTCCAGAATATTCCTTCGCCAGGCGACGACTTCGATATCAAGAATGGCAAGCTGCTCGCTCCTATTTTGATCCCACGTGTCCCCGGTACCGAGGGGCAAGTGCGCACCCAGAAGCACTTTGTCGACTTTTTCAAGGAGAATCTTCCTGAATGGACTCTCGAGTGGCAGAATTCCACTTCAAAGACACCTGTCCACGGAAACAAGCAGGTCCCCTTCTCCAACCTCGTTTTTCGAAGAGATCCCCCGTGGGCGCAAAACGGGGATGTGAGTCGACTTACGCTGGTCGCACACTACGACAGCAAGTATGAACCAGAAGGCTTCATTGGCGCAATTGATAGCGCTGCGCCATGTGCCATGCTGATGCATGTTGCGAGGAGTGTTGAAGAGGCGCTCAAGGCGAAGTGGAACAAGATGCAAAAGGACGGCGCCATGGACGATGGGCTCGAGGAGACACAAGGACTTCAGATTATCTTTCTCGATGGCGAAGAGGCTTTCAAACATTGGACAGAAGAGGATTCGCTTTACGGAGCTAGGTAAGGCATTGCTGTGGTTTAGGGGAAATATGTGGATTGGCTAACGATATATCAAGATCGCTTGCTGCAGATTGGGAATCTCAGTTCCACGGCTCTCTAGCAACTTACAGGACTCCCCTTGACTCTATCAGTTTATTTGTCCTTCTTGACCTTCTCGGTTCTGCAGACCCTCATATTCCTTCCTACTTTCTCACCACACACTGGGCATATCGTGCTATGGCTAGCCTGGAGGAGCGCATGCGACAGCTTGGCGTTCTCGAGACCAAGCCCAAGGTCCCTTTTATGCCAGAAGGTGACAAATCTGCCAACCGTTTCACACGCAGCTTCATCGACGACGACCACCGACCCTTTATGGAGCGTGGCGTCGACATCTTGCATCTTATTCCCACGCCATTCCCCGATGTCTGGCATGAGATGACGGATGACGGCGAGCATCTCGACCTACCAACAGTGCGTGATTGGGCAAGGATCACGACTGCGTTCGTAGTAGACTGGATGGGAATTCAAGACTTCATGCCCAAGTTGGAAGGGACTAAGGCGAAGAGGAATGGTGCAGCTGTGACAACTACATCGAGCAAGAGGACGGAACTCTAAGAAGCTATTAAAAGTACATACTCACTTGGAGAAATGTCGGTGGGTTTCTTGGGGCTTGGCTTGGCGTTAAAGGCGCGATAGTTATGATGGAAAGAGTCATGTAATGAATGAATGGATCATGTTACAAATTACCTGAGTTAAGATATCTTTTATCTACAAGGATATGCGATTTTAACCTCTTGACTGTGTCACATTCGATACCACTTTCTCGATCCTTCAATGTCAAAAGGACCCTGAGAAAACGCTCATAATCCTCGTGGGTACCGTACAAGACGGACCGAGGACGTAGAGGCATTTCTCACCGATTATGCGCCAACGGTAGAGTCAGACTAACAGACAATATCCGAAGTAGACGCCAGAATTGTCCTGATTGGCCGTCTCTATCATGAACCCTGACATTGCCTGTCCAAGGAGGGCGTCATGTAGATTTTTGGCGTCTTAATGATTCGTCCCTTCTCCATGTTTAAGCCCCGGACAGTTTTTATGGAGTCTGGAGAGATAGCGAGGTTCATGATACGTTACGGCCAACTTCCTACCACGGCTTTTGCGCGACATACGAGTAAGGTAGCCAACATGTTTGTAGTAATTGGAATTGGCGTCGCCTTGTTTTACGTCCTCTTGACTCATTTGAGAGTTTGTCTACCTGACTAGTTCCTCTATTTAAGTGATCACCGTTCCCGGTCTTATTTTTCCCAAGTCTTGAACTCTTGAGCTGAGACAAGTAAACCTCAATTAACCCAGTTTTCACCTTGTATACTCACCATGTCGGCCATATACTCAGAGGCCCAAGTCGCCAAGTTTCTCAAGCATATCCAAGTACCACAGGAGTTCTATGTGGGCAACGAGCCTATCCTTGATCATGCCTTTCTCACTGTGCTGCATCAGCACATGATCGCAACGGTACCCTATGATAACATGGCGCTGCATTACTCGTCGCATCGCAATATTACACTTGAGCATCAGGCTCTGTATCAGAAGATTGTGCTCGATGGGCGTGGAAGAGGAGGTTACTGTATGGAGAGCAATTTGTTCTTCTGTTACATGCTTCGAGCTCTTGGTTTCCAGGTGTACCCCGTTGGCGTACGAGTCCGTCTTCGCAAAGACGGTGTTCCTCATGGCGGATATCCCGGGTGGTAAGCTTGATCTGCGTAACTGTTATCCCTGGAATATTAGTCGCTGACTTGAAACTAGGGTTCACATTGTCAACATTGTGACACTACCTGACAACTCCCGCTGGGTTATCGATGCTTCTTTCGGCGGTGATGGCCCTACCAAGCCTATGCCTCTGATCGAGGGCGCTGAGTGGCGCAATATGGGCACTCAGGATGCCCGTCTCATCAAGGACTTTATCCCCGGTCAAACAGAGCTCACATCTGGTCGCCGTCTCTGGATCTACCAATGCCGCAACTCTCCCGATCAAAATTGGAACAGCTTCTATTCTTTCAGTCACTCTGTTGAGTGGTTACCCGCCGACTTTGAGATATCCAACTGCTACACGGGCACGAGTCCTCAAAGCTTCCAGACACATACTGTGCTGGTGGTGAAATTCATGCTGAGAGAGAGCAAGACATCGCCAACAGGCGAAGAGATTTATGGAAAGCGTATGTTGATTAATGATGTAGTCAAGGAGAACCCTGGAGGTAAGACAATAGTATTGAAGGAGTTGAAGACGGAGGATGAGAGGGTGGAGGCATTGAAGGAGTATTTTGGGATCGAGTTGACGACGGAAGAGAAAGAAGCTATTAAGGGCTTCGAGACTGAGATCAAGAGCGAGTAGAGGAACTATGCGTATACCACTGGTTGATTGTTTTTTGAGAGTTGGGTATCTAGAACAGAAATGAATCCTGATATTGTATTGTGTTTTTATACACCACCATTATATAAAGAATGGAAGCTCGTGACATTAAAATCACCTAAAGCTCTGGTCTAAGATGGCATTAATAACAGTACCATTAATCCATTTCCCTTCAGCAGCCAAGCTTCCTAATACTTTCAATAATATACCTACTTGTTAGGTCCCAAATTGGTGTTTCTCTTACCCTGAAGCAGGAGCTTACTTCTGATCCCCACTTCGCATCTAGCTTCGACCAATCAAACTCACACACTTCCACCACGTAACCCAAGCTTAGGTAGTACCTAGACTACGCTACTGTTTCGAGGTCCAGTCTCAAGCTGTCCTGTCCCATCCACTTGGCCTCAACTTCTCGAACCGAATCGACCTGCGATAACGTCGATATCATGCGCTTCTCAATTGCATCGTCACTTCTTTTCCTGACGAGTGCAGCTAGCGCTGCCTCGTCTTGGGGCTTCAAAGATGGCTCCGCTACAGTCGCCTCCAAGCAAGGACACGGTGCTACTGCCAAGTAAGCTCTCCTCCAGAGTTGCCATGATGGTGTTATCATGGGAGAGCGATTGCGGAAGAATGCGTACTGACAGAAGTAATTGGTATAGATTCAGCAACCAGGAACCCGCAAAGAACGCCCTTGTTTTAGGAAAGGCAGATACCATCAAAGTCTCATTGACTACGACCGAAGACAGCGAAGCGAAGCGACCTCACCAGGCCTTCATCGTCATTACGGAGTCGACCGGTATCGAGGTCGCCCTCCCTCTCGATATTAAGTCCTCTGGAAAGGCCGTCGCCGCTATTGTATGCGATCACGCATTCCTTCCTCATCGACCCAGCTAACCAATCCACCAGTCGCACAAGGACCTCGCTATCCCGATGCTCCTCTCCGACGAACCCCTCAAGGTCAACCTCGTGTTGGGCTCCTTCGGCTCATCCAACCCCCTCATCTCTCCTGTTTTCAACATTGAGATCTATCATGTACCCAACACTCCCCTTCCCCCGTTTGAGCGTCCCATGCGATACGGACCTCGAGCCGAGATCCACCACATCTTCAAGGTTGGCGAGACGAGCCCTCCTATGATCATATCTGTTGTATTTGTGACCGCCATCGTCTGCACGTTTCCCATGCTTCTCGTCGCGGTATGTTGATCTATTTCACGATAATAGCTCAAGCTAACATGTGCGCAGTGGAACAAACTGGGCGCCAACCTCGACCACCTGCCTAAGGCTGTTCAAGCCGCCCCCATTTCTCACGCTCTCTTTGTCGGCTCCATCATCGCTATTGAGGGATCCTTTTTCCTCTACTACGTCAAGTGGAACCTCTTCCAGTTGCTGCCTGTCTTTATGGGTCTCAGCGTTGTGACCTTCTTGAGTGGAGTCAAGGCTCTGAGCGAGGTGCAGGGTCGACGCTTCGCCGGTGAGAGGTGAGCGGACTAACATGAATCAAAAGTACCTGCTTCGTATGATAGAAAAGGTTGGTTTTATAGACCGAGTACCAAGACTCGATGTGGGCGGAGGACGAGTGGAAGATACATCTCTTACCCAAAAGCAGCCATTACCTCGACATGGGGTTTGAAGACGAGCATATCAAAAACCAGAAATCACTTCGTTATCGAAAGTTAGAGGCCGGGTTCTTCTTGGAGTGCTAAGGATGGACTGTCCATTAGACAGCTTAAAAATGATGTACAATATGATAGAAGCTGGAAATAGAGTCGAGTTTGATGACTCTGAACAATTGCAATAAGCGAATTTGTGTCATGATGCGTCTGCTAGGTATTCGGATAAAGACATGCAAACCAGCCCTTTCATTCAAACACTGCCAATTATAGTTCCTCACACATCCTCACTTGTTCTCCGCCACAAACCAACCAAAACTCAAGATCGTTCATATGTTCGAAACGCTGCTCACTCTTATTCCTCCTTCGGCTTGGTCCACATACTCAACTCTTCCTCTAATACACTATTGAACCACTCTGCCCGCTCCAGGATGGGAGCGTGTCCCATATCGTCTACAATGTGGACGGTACCTGGCTTCAACACATTGATAAGTCTCTCACCATTGGGGAAGGTGATCATATTGTCGCGTTTCCCATGCATGACAGTAATACGTTCAGACCCAACAGCCTCTGCTATCTGGCGCAGCTGCTCGTCTGACTTGTTATGCATGGCCGCCGCAGCAAGTTGACACATAAGCATAGTGCTGCTAAACACTTCAGGATTACGCTTCTTGGTAAGTTCTTGAGCTTGGAAACGCTGAAAGTTGGAATCGAACAGTCGGTATGTTGGACCAGCCTCTGGTGGTGGTGGGCCACATTTCGGGGTGACGCCCGGCTCGGGTAGTATCTCGTCATCTGGTGCGACGAGCCACTCGGGTGTGAAGAGCTTGAGAGACGTGTCGATGATGGTGCGTTCCATGGATTTAGGAACCAACCAGCCCATGCGTTCCGTAACTGTCTCCAAGAAGCCCGTTGTGTTTTGAACGCGTGCCGAGGTACAAATGAGGGTGAGGGTTTGCAGACGCTCAGGAATGCGAATAGCAATCTCTTGGGTTATCATGCCGCCCATGGAGATACCTACAAGGTTGATCTCGCGTTCAGCCGTCCAGCCAACATGGTCGATAACCTCGATAATATCGAGCGCCATGCCGCTGGTGGAGTAGATGCCCAAAGGCTTGTCGCTGGCGCCCATTCCACGATTATCGATGATTAAAACTGAGTACTTGTCGCCATGATCATGGCCGAAATACTTTGTTTGACGCTGCCACGAAGTCTTAACGCTTGCTAAGCCCATAACGAGCTACATCTTCTTGTCAGTGTGTTTCTCTCATATTTTACTCGACATAGCTGGAGACGAATACAGCCAGACAGAATTGGTAAAGACGTGATACGTAAACGGAGAGATTGAGGAGATTTGACGGGAGAAACGTACCACAAGCTTGACGGGTCCTTCGCCGTGAATTTCCCATGCAATACCAACTGGACCACCGCGACCTTCGGCCACAGATAGTTTGCCTTGAGAGGTAGGCTCCAGCGCCCATAGAGTGGTTAAGTAGGCTGGATGTTTGAGCGTCTCCTCAACAGAGGGAAGCGAAGAAATTCTAGAACAGCGCATCGCGTGTAAGTGACTTTTGAAACAGCACATAAGAACAAGTGAGACAAAAGAGAGCGAAGTAATAAGAAACGATGCTGTAAAAAATGAGGAATATTGTGTCTAGGAGGAGAGGGAGGATGGTGATGATGATCGGGACTTACATGTCAGACACCATGATAGATACTCGGGAGTTTTGTTTGTTCTTATATCACTGGTTCCTTCTGCACAAACACGGCTGTGTAGCTTCCCAAGCTCGCAGGAAGGTCTGAGCTGTATCGTCGTAAGAAGCGTAACGACGCTGCTTGATAATCGGTATGTGAAGATTGCGGGATATCTAAAACGTCACCAGTAAACTACGCGATTGAATACGAGGAATGAAGAAGATGATAAAAAATCACAAACGGATGAATGGTAAGCCTGTAGTATGTATGTAATTTCTTCGAAGAAAAAAAAGCAAATAAATCCCCTCTCGAGGTACAGTTGAACCAGGGTCCAAAGTGGAGAGAGAAAGAGAGGGAGAACAGATAAAAGCAGATCTATCACAACCCGTCACTTTCGCTATGCTATTGCGACGTTGTTTCCTGACCTCGGCACTAACGCCACGCGCCAAGGGGGGGATAGAGATCCGAACATGGCTGGCATGGTTAGCTGAGATGCTGCGTTTCACATTCCAGTCTCTCAAAGATGGTGAGTATGACGAGGATGAGATGGGAAACTCTGAAGCCTCAAAAGATCACATAGTAGTATTATATTATTAGTTAGCGGCGGAGTTTATAAAATGTATTCGTCAGCTTCATATGCGACACATTTAAGACTAGTAGTCACTGATTTGCTGCTAGGAGAGTATACCGTCAAAAAGGAAAGAGTCAGAGAACCAATTCATGATTGATCGTGCTCGCTAAATCTGAAATTATTTCCATCTCGTCATTTCTCACCTTTCCATGCTCTTTTTTATTCTTCCCAGACACCAAATCCTATGTCATGCTACGCAAAATCCCGGCATCCACCTCAAGGCATCACCAGTCCGATACCGCTCAGGTTCTCCTCGTCGAGCTTGTTCTTGTGATCAACACCACCGGCGATGGGGTTAACACGGTAGTTGAACAGATAGTAGTGAAGCTGACCGTCACCGGCGCCAAACTTCTGCTGCTCCAGGAAGAGCGCGTTATCCATCAGTGTAAGAGCGTTGAAAACATCGAACTTGTAGCGCTTGGAAATGATAAGGGCATCGTGCACCAGATCATTGAGACGCTTCTTGAGGGCAGCCTTGTCGAACTTGTCTTGCAGAGCGACCTCTGTGCCATAGTAAAACATGTAAGCAACCTTGATAACGTTGTGCTTAGAGTTGCCAATCGCAGTGGACTCGATGCAGAAGAAAGAGAAGAAGTCAGTAATCTTGTTGTTCTCATCCTGCACAGTGCATTAGTATGAATGTATGAGTGTATCGTTGCTTTCTGGAGACTTACTTCGACAACGTAGGTCCATACAGCCTGCTGCTCATTGGGTCCAGTCTTGGGCAAGAACCAGTGCAGAGCTTCCTCACGGGACATCTGTGGTGTCATGTCGAAGCGCTTATTGTAACGGTGATACAGGTCCATGACGGGCTCGATGTCCTTCTCTTGTAGCGGACGCAGACCTTTGATGCTGGTGTCGTCAGGCAGCGCATACTTGCGGACTTGGTATTGAGGCTTGCTATTGGCGGGAAGAGGGCTGAAACCGCACTCGTAGAGCTTCTGCCAGTTGATAGCACGGTGGAAGTATCTGCAGGTGCTGACAGGCTTGGGAAGGACGACACCAGCAGTGTAAAGACCTTGCCAGATACCGTCGAGGTTGCTGCGTCGAGTGATCTCCTTGATAAGCACTGGTGTGAGACGCTTGCCTCGAAGCTTCTTGTGGATGGCAAGGAAGTTGACCTCAGAACAAGTGACTACGTTATCGCGAACACGCAGGTGAACGGGGATGGCGGAAATGAAAGCGCAGAGCAGACCAGATTGAGAGGCGCGCACACCAACGTAGTATTCCTTCTTCCAGCCAGGAGGCATCATGGCCCTGTATATGTCAGTGTGAACTATTCCATGATGATAGTTTGATCACGGGCTCAGAAGATCTGCGACTTACCAGCGAAGGATAGTTGGCGAGTAGTTGAAACGGAACATAGCCTCGTCATCCTCAACGTAGTGCTTGTTCAGCAGCTCATAGACCTCCTTGATCTCCTCTTCCTTGGTCAAGTCCATAGTGACCCATTCAAAACCAGGAATCAAAGCTGAAGGTTCCTTGTCAACCTCCTCGACCTTTTGAATTCGCAGAGGACCCTCTTGTAAGTTGTTGTCCTCTCCGAACTTGGGCACAGGTTGCGTCTGCCAGAACTTGTATGATCCCATATCCTTGGCGTTCTTTCCGCCCGCGGCAAGACCAGTCATGATATCCTGGAGGGACATCTTCTTGAGCATATCGGCAGCTTGGTTGGCGGAGGGGTTGTCGCTCTTGGAGGCTTTGGACACCTCCTGGGCAAGGGCCGGGTTGAGAGCGAGGAACTCCTTGACCTGTTGAGGAGTGAGGCCATCGAGGGCCTTGTGGAACTCAGCATCGGTCGGGCCAGACTTTGAGCCAGTCAAAGCCTCCTTGACCTTTGCGCGCTTCGACTTCTTCTTTTTCTTCTTCTTCTTGTCGCTTGATCCTTCGGCGGCATGCTCCTCCTCGTGCTCTTCCTCGGATGCGGACTCGGCGTGTTCGTCGGCTTCGGGGTCAGCTTGTGCGATTGCCTTGCCCTTGAGCTCGGTATTCGTCTCGTCGACGACGGGCTCAACTGGCTTGGACTCCTCAGACATGGTTCGGGATGGACCTTTGGTGTTGTAGAGGTGATGTAGGTGCGAGCAACTACTCGAGGTGGGGGATTGAGCGAGAGCTCTTGGTGGGGTAATTATTAGTGGGATATTTCCGGTAACATGTGCCTGTCTTGTTACAAGAGGGGTTCACCCTGATTCGACTTCAAACAGGAGATCTTGGAATAAAAGAATTGAACAGCAAAACTAAGGGTTTTTTTATTCAAGAATCATATTTTTATAACATCGAATATTTATATATATAGCTACGCATATTGTCCAAATCGGTTCGAAGCAGGATGCTCACATCACTGACGAAGTAAGCAAGATGCTGACAGACTACTTTGCTGTACTGTTAAAAAAGTATGTAATACAGTAAAATGATATCTGTTCAATATTTGAAGCCGTGACTCTTCCATGTATCCTGTATAAGCAATCGAGAAAATCAACCGATTCTATTATATTCTAGGCAAGGTTAATGTGTTGAGTATAGATACTCACTCAAACGACTGGGGTTGATGGCAAGAACCAAAAAAACGAGAAGACTCGTACGTGCGCTCAGGTGAGCAATAGTAAGTTTCTACTTGGAATCAGTATTCTCGTCATTGTTGTACGTCGTTCCATGAAGATCAAAGGCTCTCATGATGGCCAGCGCAACAGGTGAATGCCCCATGATATCGTTGTGGCCTGCCAGCGCATTAGTTAATTTATCTTTCTTGAACTCGCGTAGATGTCTTTAACATACCGCCATAGGGGAAAAGTTCTTGACGGATGATCATGTTGGGCTCAGCTGTCCAAGTGGCCACAAATGCATCCTTTCCCTTATGAACAGTTCGCTCTTCTTTCCAAGCTGCGAACTCTTCATCGTCCATCACCCCAATCATCTCTTGGACAGCCGCTCTAAACAGCTTATTGTCTTCTGTCCATGGAATGTCTTTGTCGTTCTTGGCGTGGACCAAGTTGAGCCTGAGCCTTGTCTTTGTGTGTCGCACAACATTAGCCAAACGGTGATCCGAATGCCACTTGTCGACGACGAATCGGTGAATGAAGCGTATGAGCGAGGGCCACATTCGGAAGGGTGCGAGGACAGGGACAACACCTCCAATACGATAGCCCAACAGCAGATTGGCCAGATCGCTGAAACCTGCGACAATGGTGATGCCAGCAAACTCTACACCCTGGAGGGCGTACTTTTCAGCAACTGCACTGACCACGGCTGTGCCTAGACTTTGTCCAAGGAGAACAATGCGGCTGGCTGGGATACCTGCAACCTTGGTAGCCCACTCCACGAGGGTCGCAGCATCTTGGATTACTCCAGTTTCAGTAGGCGAGCCTGTCGAGTGGCCGAATCCTCTGTAGTCAATAGCGACAACATGGTATGAGGAGGTGTCAGTCAATGCGTGGTAGCTGAGAGGTCTAATAGCTTGTGCGACATGGCCAGCGTTCTGTGACGTCAGTTGATATTGATAAACAGTTTATAACCACCACTTACACCGTGAACTGGAAAAGGTGTGAGCGATGATCAAGAGGGGAAATTTCTAGTCAAGACTTACAGTACAGAACGAGTCGAGATTCTGGGTCTTCTCTTAGCAGGCGGAATGATTCAGTTTTAGTGAAATCAGCTGAAAACCCTGGCTCTTGGGATTCGATTACGGCCTCATTCTTGAGATAAAGCGGCAGGGGAAGAATATGCCAAGCGTATAAGGTTTCCCCGTCAGGAGTTTTGAGCGAGAAAGGTGTGACTTGGTTTCCTGATTGAAATATATATGAGTTGTCGTTATGATTGGTTGATATGAATTGAACTTACGAGCGAAACCCCATCGTTCTGGTTGATTCACATTATTCCATAATACTGTGTTGATTTTATGAGCGTACAAGAAACTGCATGTGAAATGTTAGAGAGGGCAGCTCAAGTCGAAGGGCAGCGTACTGTCTCTGAAAGAAAGGCGTCATGCCCAAGCCGATGAAGACGCAATACAGACTTAGTGGCGCTGCAACCGCAGCAATTACAGCCCGTAAGGCGGGATGTAGAGACGTCATGACTTGGTTGGTGGTGAGGAGTAGAATAAGAAAGGCCGAGTGCAATACAAGGCGTCTATAAAGATAAAGAATTGTAAAAGTAAAAGTAAAAGACTGTAGGGATTATTGAGATAGTGTGAGTATTATTCCTGTCCTTACTCTGCCACAATAACCAGACGCAAGACCTGACGTTGCTTTGCTCGCGCTAAGCATCAGTGATCAGCAGCGGAACTTATCACGCGGGGAAAATTACAAGTGCATACAAGTACCCTGAGGCGCGTCTGATGCGGCTGTGGCTCCACCCACTTGAGCAGCAGGAAAGAGCCGCGAATCGACGTTGTTGGGTTGATAAATAAACTTGATTGGAAGAGACGTTGTATTATAAAGTATACCATTGGAGGCGGTATACCGTGCTGTACAAGGACTCAATTCGTACAGTAGACTCTAATCAAATGCTGCCATTCTGATATCTATGTTTATCACTCATCTGGCTCTGTTCTATGGACGGATATCACGGTCACTCTTGCGGCGCTTCCGCGGGCCTCGACAGAACTGCCCGTAAAGTCCCCTGAGCCCCAGCTTCTTATTTCACTCTAGGCGCTGCAGTGCCAAATTCATAGGCCCGCGCCCCAGTCCAGAACTGGCAGTGCTTGGCTCCTCCGCCTTTTTTGACCAATTGAATCTCTTCCTTTTCCTTTCTGGACTCCATTATGAAGGTCGGACCTGCACCACTGAGCCTCGGATTTCTGGCCGTGGCTGTTGCTCTATTATTACTTCCTCTTCCCAATGGGAGCCTCCATTCCCACCTTTCATCTTCCACATCCATACTCCCTCGACCTGCCCTTGTGCTCCAGCTCCAGCTTCACCTCACCATCCGACTCTTCTCACTACAAAAACATCCGAATACTGAGCTCTACACGTCCATATTGTCTCCAGACGCGCCTTGCATGCTCTTAATATATAATGATCGGCTTCCGCTTCGCAGTATAATTCCGTTGCGCTTTCTGTAGTTTGTCTACTGGACGAGCTGTCATATGGAGCGAAAGCGCAAACTGCCCGCGCGGGCAGCAGCTCGAGGGGAAACCGCTGCTAAAAAGCGCAATGTTACACCTCGAGAACGTTCTGCGACACCCGCTGCTCCCCCGCCAGCAGCAGTCCCAGATCCCGAGCCAGAAGAGCCTCCGCCGCCGCCGCCGCCGTTGCCCAAGTCGGTCCAAGCTGGTAAACCTTTACCCACCGTTGAGGTCGCCCAACCTGAGGATCTCTCTTCTAAGGAATACCAGTCTGTTGGCGAAAGGTACGTCATGCTAAACTGTGCCATGAGGCAATGACATTGACTGACGCGTTACTCAAGCGGCGTACTTGCCGAGTCGCTTTCACGATCTCGTCACAAATGGATTAGTGAAGGTCTGTTTGCTAAGTATTGGACGAAACCACATAAGCGCAAGGGCGTCCTCATCGAAGACCCCAAAAACCCACCCAAGGAGACCATGTCAAAGGTCGGCAACGTGACAATCACCGTTGAGCCTCATATAATCGAAGCTACAATGTACGTGGTTAAAGACCCGAAACCAAAAGTTCAACCATTACCGCAGCAGCAACCGCAACAACGGCCAATTATCCAGTATGGGCCTCCGAACGGTTCGATGCCTCCACAACTCGCACCCCAAGTATCGATAGCCACAACCCCCAGCCAGAACAAGGCAGCGACGCCAAAACCCATACCACCCAGCCCATCCCAGGGTATGGCTCAAAGTCCGGCGCAACAACCTCAACCTCTTCCTCGAGCGCCGCAAGACAAGGCTGGTGTCCCGACGCCAGCCCAGAAGCCAGGGAATGCTCCGCTACCAAACATGACACCACCTCCAAACCCAACTTTTCAGCCAAGGCCACAAGCTGTAGGAGGACCTGTAGCACCATCTCCAGCGGCTCCACCAGTCGGGCATGCGACTTCCAGTGTTGCTGGGCCAGCTGTACCGGTCTCAGTACCAGCGCCAGTTGGACCAATGGTGGCTCCTGCAATGTCTACAGCACCCAGACCACCGAATGCCCAAGCACCCGCAAGTGTTCTTGCAAAGCCAGCCCCAGCTCCAGGACCTGCAGCTCCAGGGTCTGCAGCCCCAGGGCCTGCTCCTGCAGCAAAGCCATCAGCAAATGACCCTGTTATTACCTTGCTCGCACAAAAAGCTTCAGGAGACGCGGAGCTTCGTGATCTAATGAAGAGAGTGGCTGTAGGGCAAGCGAAAGATGGCGAGCTCGCCCATTTCCAGAAAATAATCGATCAATTAAGTGCAGAGTATCGGAGAACAGGAGGACAGCAAGGGCCATCAGCAGACCGGCTTTTGGTGGACGGTCGAACGGTCCAATATTTTGCTACCGAAGTCCGGACCATTCTTGACATTGTCTTGGCCTCAAACCCCAACCAGAAATCGTCTGACTTGCGGCCACCTCATGGAAGCGATCCGCTCGTCGTACAACTTGTCAAAACTGCCTTGGAGGACCAAAAGGCTCGAGACATGATCCGCCGAATTGCAGAAAACCGACCAGGTTTCACTGACTCTATAGATCTGAAGGAAATTCTGGATAGACTACACCGCGACATGAAGAGCGCACCGCAAGCTTCTCCTAGTCTGGTACAAATTCGACAGCAGGCTCCGAATGGTATGCAAAACGGCCATGCTAAAGCGCATCCGACTACATCTTCGCCCAACCCCCAGGCTTTACGATCTAAGGGGCCTCCACCTGCTCCCAAGCAAGATGTTACATCAGTTGTGTTTGATTTTGGAAGTGGAGACCGATACCTGTTCCCCAAGTTCAGCATACTGGAGTATTTGCCCACGGCATCCGGCCAGCAAGTTGTGGCCTCATTCCTAATTGTTCGTAAGGGAAGCACTTCAGAGTATGGAGGAGATCCGAAGCTTGATTATTACCAACCTGTCACGATTCGTCTCTTCACGCAGACTGGTCGCCAATTAGAGAATCTGGCACGTGTTGTTGCTCCTCAGGATGAGGTCCGGCGTTACATGGATGATGTAATGGACAACATGACAAGGGCCGAGTATGTGCTTTTGGCCATGAGGCTTCCCAAAACTTCTCCAGACGGCGAGAAGGACGGCACAGCCTCGGAGGAGCCAAGAACCAATGGCTCTACACCCAAACCTGACACGGCAATCGAATCAAAGACCGCACTGAAAACCGGTGTTCTCTGGACATCTAAGGGGAACTCAGAGACGCCACCGGTGGAAGGGCGGTTGTCCAAGCACGCTCGCAATGCCGAGCAGGAGGCAGAGGCTAAATATCAGCGCTTGATCAACCAAGTGTCCGCCAAAGATACCGGAGCTTAACCTGTCTGGTTTCCTGTCTGGTTTCCTGTCTGGTTTCCTGTATGGCATTATTTTTGTATTAACTTATTTCTTTGTCGGCGCGAACTCATCGGGATTGAAGTTTGGCGAAGTTTGGAGCGAGGAGTAGGTCATCATTTTGTTAAGGGTTGATAACATGCATATTACGTACTGAACTAGATATATTGAATCAAGCAAGGACTGTACGAGCTCAATATTGGCCGTACATATGTACAACAAGCACTCGCATCACAGTGATTCAGCATACAGGCGAAAGTTGCCTCAAATGCGTTCAAGAGACCGCGCCGTCGTTCTGTAGCTGTATTCTCAGACGATCTACTGACGTTTGTCCACCAAGTCCTAGCATGTGATAAACTTCAAGGTTCGTTGAACGCCTCCTGATACTGCTGATAAGGAAGCAAGACGCAGGCATTTGCTTTAATTCTATTCTTATTCAGTAAAAATGGTACAGTACCGCATTGCGGTAAACGCTATTCGTTGTTAGTCGTGGATTGGGATTCCTTAGTTTTCATGTCCTATCATTCTTATGACATGGTGAGGGAGGCGAAACCCGGCTTGAGACGTGTCTAGTAACTGGTTCTGGCGCTTCTCAGGGAACTCTGTTACACAATAAGACTTGAAAAGTCTCGAGTCTGATGACATGTGGCATCTATCGAACGGACTTGTCGAGGATTGAGGCTGTCCCAGAACACAATATCCCTACGATTCAAGAGGCTAGGGTATTGATCACCAGACATGGTATTCAGGACTTAATAACTAGCACAACCTATCGATGCTCAGCGATACATGCTTCTGGAGTTACTTTATCTTGGCGCAATGCTGATAACAGGTCCTGCCCGAGCCCAATGAGGTTCCTGTAATATTACTATGTTGAATAAAATTGAGTAACCTTGATTTCCGGAGGCCCTGCGAGAGCAAATGGTATCGCTGAATTCATTGTATGGAGCAGATCTTCGTGTAAGTGGCATCGTACTGAGAAATATGATGATCGGATATCCACGAAACCCTCTATCTGTGTGAGCACCAATCACTTGGATGAGCCTCGTCAAATCTTGGTTCGATACAAACTAGTATCAGGCCATGGAGGCAGTAGAAAGAGGGGAAGGGGTAGCCAATCCGCAATGATCAGAAAGAACATATGCCCTCTCTTAGCTATAAGTTAGCTCTTTGTCCTATCTTCTAACCTACTTGTTTCTTTTCCTGTTTTCATAGTTGGTCCTGGAACATCTTGGGCACTACTTGACTTGCACATCTACTGTTAGCAAGACCGAGTAACTCACCATGAGGCTTTCCATTACTGTCCTCGTCGCCATACAGGCGTCGATGGGCCTGGCTCACGCTATTCCTTTCTCCCCCAGCGAGTACACCGAAGAGGGGGAAAAGCGAGAGACACTCAGGGACTTCTACAAAAAGCACAAAATAGGCGCAAGCCTCAGGCTCCCTGATCCCGGGACCGACAAATACGAGTCCAAGAGACATCGTGGCGATTACAAGGTTAAACTCAAGCAGTACTTTCCTCATGATCATGAGTCGGATCATGGATACAGCATCGAAGAAAAGTACGAACCCGAGGAAGGCCATACCATCACCAAGGTCAAGGTTAGAAAGTACTATCCCCATGAGCATCACGAACATGAGGACGACTACGACCACAAGGACAAGCACGACGATCTCGAAGACGACCACGGTTACAACGACTACAGATCCGAGAACCACCACTACGAGCAGAAGAAAGATTACGAGACCAAGAAGTTTGATGCATTCAATGACCATTACGGCCTCAGCGAGCATGATTTCGACAAATACTTCACCAAAGATCACCACGACCCCTCAGAAGAGTATGAACCGGAAGAAAGTCACGACTCTAATGGAAACAACTACAAGAGGTGGCCTCCTGGAGATCCCCAATATAGCTGGTGGCACCCAAGGCCTTTCTCCAACTTCCACACCCGGCTGCAGGAGTTTGATCCAAACGCGGAGCATTCACATTCTTACAAGGCTGAAGAGAAGCCCGAATACCCCGAGCCTCCACCTTTAGACGAAAAGTACAGCCCCAAGGATGTCCACGACTTCAGTAGAGGTAGAGAGTCCGATATGGATATATTCAAGCCCGGTTACCACGCTCCAGAGAAGTATGAGGCTGAAGTACAGGATGAAAAACTCGCCCACTTTAGCAAGTATGAGCAGGAGCACGACAATCTCCCCTACTTCGAGAAGTATCCAAAGAAGGCCATGCCGACGCATCCTTTTGAGGAGAAGAAAAAGACCATTCCCAAGGCAGAGTATGACGGAGAAGATGAACAGTATCACACCATGGACCCTGAGGACTGGCACCACAACCGGGAGATTCATAAGAAGCCCGACTACAACAAGGAGGACCACGATGAGTACCATGATGATGAAGAAGATTATTCCAAGCACGATCCTTCCCCTAAGGGTCCGGACGAGTATGGAATGAAGGGGATCAACAGGTTCAACTACGAGTATCATCCTGATGAGAAGTCTTTCCTTTCGGATGAGGCCTTTGAGAAACTCAGACAAGGTGGTTCTGACCAGCCTGAGAGTTATTCTTACGAGAAGTACTTCCCCAGGGAGGGGGAAGAGAAAAAGAAGTACCCCAATGAGGCTGCGAAGTATGGTTACAGGAAATACGATGAGAAGGAAGACGACGAGAAGCACAGCCACTCTAATGAGAAGAGTCACCGCCCTGAAGAAGAGGAGGAGTACGACGACAACGCCAAATACTCTAAGGAGGACAAGAACCATGAATCGAGGCAACTATATTACCCGTCTCATCATGAGTCCACGGAGAGCGCCGAGTACTACCGTAAGCAGGAGGTTGGCCATGGGGGCCATAACTCCAAAAAGCAGCCCTACGCTCGGATGAAGGACGAGCACCATGGTTACTACAAAGAGCCTGGATACGAGAACGTCGTTCCAGGATTCATGTGGGCAGGTCCTGGAACCGTGACCAAGACTCCTTGTGCGAAGAAAGAGGGGTGCCCTCATGGACATTGGCACATGTTGGAGCCCAAGAACGGAGAACATAGACGAATTGGGATAACTGGAACTAATATCGCCATCGAGCCTGACTATACCAGGCCCGACTACAAAGAGGATACGGTGAACCACGTTTTGCCAGGCTATGAGAATGTTATCCCTGGCTTTGAGTGGGCGGGAGTTGGTGTTGTTACCGAAGTTCCCTGCCGCGGCGCCGCTGATTGTCCCGAGGGAGGTTGGTTCATGCTGGCACCCAAGCTTGGAGAACACAGACGCATCGCCATGAACTACCCCAAGGCTACTGCGACACCCCATCCTCATCAGACCCATGGGCCTACTGTGCAAGTGCACAAGTCTGACTACAAGGCTCGCTCACCGGTTGGGCATGAAGGTTTAGTGTACGAAAAGGAGCACGAAGAGTTTGACGGCAATGAGAGAGAGTACAAACTCATCCACCGTCACTCGAGAGACTTTACCAAGAGAACTATCGAGGCGAGAGCACCCTGCAAGAAAAAGTCGCCAAAGGAGGAGGAGGCCAAAGAGGTCAAGAAGGTTGATCCTAACAAGCCACTGCCCAGGCTCAATACCGTCCACCTCCTGAATATCGAGAAGCTCAGCGACGAGAAACGACAAGCAGTCGTTGCCGCTTTCCCCATGATGGATGACGATTTCAAGAAGGAGTTCCTCACATTCCAGGAATTGACTCCCGAGTTCATCACCAAGCTCAACGAGCTGTATGCCATCCTTCTCGAACGCCCCGAAGGCAAGAGAATCATCGAATTCATCAGCAGGAGACCACGATACGTTCCCTCAAGCAAGAGATCGTTACCAGAGCTTAGCGAAAAGGAAATTGAGAGGATCGAAGAACTGTCCCCGGCGCTTCGTCAAGTAGTTGCCAAGAAGCTTGACTTTGATCCCAAGCTTACACTGGAGTTGGCCAATGCGGACGAACTATCGGATGACCTGATCGGAAAGCTCAACAAGGAATACGCTCGTGTGGTTAGCGACCCCAAATACGCGAAAGCGATTGAGAAGTTCATGCCCAAGTCCAACTCCAAGAGAGCAGAGCCCGAGCTCACCAAGGAGATGCTCAGCAAGATCGAGGGTTTGTCTCCAGCCATGCGCGAAATAGTTGCGAAGAAGCTCGACTTTGATCCCGGGCTATCAGTCGAGCTGGCTAATGCCGACAAGCTTTCCGATGATTTGATTAAGAAGCTTAACAAGGAGTATGCTCGCGTGGTTAGCGATCCCAAGTACTCCAAGGTCATCGAGAAGTTCGCGTCCAAGTCCAAGTCCAAGAGAGCAGAGCCCGAACTTACCGACGAGATGATCAGCAAAGTCGAGGGCATGAGCCCTTCAATGCGCATGATGGCAGCTCGAAAGCTCGACATGGACCCAGAGCTGACAACCGAAATGGCGAATGCCGACAAGTTCACGCCTGAGCTCATCGAGAAACTCAACAAGGAGTATGCTCGTATTGTCAAGGATCCCAAATACAAGAGCCTCCTCGACAAGATCGGTTTCAAGCAAAAGCGGGCTGATGAGACCCCCGAACTCAGCAAAGAACAGCTTGCGAAGATCGAGGAAATGAGCCCTGCGATCCGCCTGATGGCCGCGAAGAGGCTCGGCATGGATGCTAGTCTCTCGACTGAGCTAGCCAACGCTGACAAGTTTATGCCGGAATTGATCAAGAAGCTCAACAAGGAATACGCTCGTATTTACAATGACCCCAAATACAAAGACGTGATTGCGAAATTCGTTTCCAAAAGCAAGCGGCGATTCACCCGGTACCTCACTGACCAACAACTCGACATGATCTTGAATCTGAGCAAGTCTGAGCGTCAGTTCATTGCCGAGAAGCTCAACTTCGAGAAGGAGCTCGCCGATGAATTTGTCAATAGCGAAACATTCACTCCCCATGTTGTCAAGAAGCTCAACGAGGTGTACAACCAGATTTACGGAGGGCACAAGTACAATGAGCTCGTCGACCGTTTCAGTACCCATATCAAGCGCCAAGTTGCCTCTGACCCAAAGAAGGAAGAGGAGGAGGACAAGCAGGATATTAAGGAGCTGAAGGATCTTACGAAGAAGATTCGCGAGCAGATCACCAAGGATCTCAACTTTGACGTGGATCTCGATGGCGAGTTTCTCTATGCCAAGAGGATCACAGAATCGCTCATTGAGAAGCTTGCCGACTTGGCCCGTGATACCATCGTCGAGCTGGAGTGGGAAGAAATTGTAGAGGATCTTCTTGAAAAAGATGAAACTCTAGAAGAGAAGGAGACTTCGGATGCCCAGAAGGTTACAGTGAACACCGAGAGCCAACCTGGCGCCAACTCGACCAAGACACCAGAAGTACAGTCTGTGAGTATCGGAAATACGTCCGTAGCTCAGAGCAAACAGACTGCCAATGCCCAGAATTCGACAAGCTCGGTGGAGTCGCAACTTGAGAGTGATCAAGAGACGACAAAGATCTCGGAGGAGCAGCCTACCAGCAACCAGAATGCCACAAATATCCCCGAAGGACGAACCGCCACCAACCAGACTGTAACAAAGATCTCGATGGAGCAACCCACCAACAACGATAATGAGAGGAGGAGCGATCTGGACGAGAAGCTTGAAGAGTCAAAAAAGAATGGATGGTGCAACGAGTTTCTTGGCACGCTGAAGGATACTTGGGATGATTCTGTGGATGAAGCTCTATCGAAGACTGAAGAGAAGGATGATCAACATGAGTAGATTGAGCTGTTCGGGAAATTAAACGAGACAATGCTGGAGTTGTATGGAGATAGGAGGACGATATGGTAGAGACAATCTGTTAGATTCATCTAAACGAAAGTACCTAGATAGGAGATGACGTGCATCTCGAGTCTCTCAACCGTCTTAGACATATAACAAACAAAAATTGTCTGTATAGACAGAGTGCCATTGTGACTTTGTGATTGCAATCTGGGAATAGCTTCATAATCAGAAGTAACCCAACCCGGGCCGATCATCCTGCCGATTCACGTGTTAATCACCCAATGTTAGGTGGTAAGGAAGGCACCGTCATTGAGGCTTGGCGCAGAATAGAGCGACAGGGGAAGGAGCAAATCATTACGTATAGGTACGTACCTTCCCTGTCCTGTCAGCCAATTCGCCCACCTCCAAATGGAATGTCATGAAATCGTCTAGGCAGACTCTCGTCTTTCACCTGATCATACCATCATCAATTGTTGAATTGTCTCAATCAGAGACCCATACTACAGCTTCGAAGTGATGAGAACGCAGTCGCCCTTACAAAATGGGTCAGAGTCTGTCGGATGAACACCCGCAACGGCGGTCGCATGAAGAGTTAACCAACCAACTTGTGAGCAGCCATCACTATCATGCGCTATCGCCAGAATGAAACTCACCAACAATTACCACAATTTTATAGGCGGAGAAGTTCAAGAAGAAATGCTTCACTTCTCTCGAATTGTACTCACTTAGAGATGTTTTCAAAGGTCTTGCAGATCAACAAGACTCTATCAGATACCTCAAGGAGGATACAATTGCCCGATACCTCGAGATACCAGACATTCTCGGCACCTCACCCGTCATATTTCAGATGGTGTCTTACATTGGCGCATTTCCCTTTCTTCAGGAGGCACCAGTAGTCCTAGAACTTCAGCGGATGATCATGGTCGTTGTCATCATGACAGAACGCTATCGAACTGTGTTGGCGCGTGGCTCAGCAGACAGAACCAAGCTGCTCTTCAAAAGCTTAGCCGTCTTTGACCGCAAGATATCCGAAGCAGGGTTCCGACCCAATATCAAAAACTTTGAGCCTTCCAAACCAAAGGATGATCAAGACGAGCCCAGGTCCCACGCAGCTGGCTTTGCTGTGGATGCAGCTGGCGAGGATGAGGAAGACGACGAAGATGATGACCTTGTCTTAACCGCATTTGAATTGCTGGATGTCAAGGACGCTGTCGATCAGGGCCATGCACCAATCTTCCATGGCGCAACAATCCCGACAGACAACTTTCGAAAGCTCATCATGCTCCTCTTGCTGGCCGCCCCGCTAGATCCTCAAGAGAGCTTGTCTATGTACTCAAGTCGCATAGTTGGCGAAGAACTGGAAGGTCTCCGCGGAGCTGCCGAGTGCATTCTTGCCTCCTTCGTCAACGCCGAAACATCAACCGGCATTAAGTACCATCATTTCAGAACTATCATACCTGTGATTTGTCCTAATCTCTTCCGTGGCTTCAATGGTCTCTTTGAACGTTTTCTCTTCTCGCAAAATCTAGACTTTTCCAAACACCAGAATAATACCCCTGCGACGACGTCGCCTCCAAAAACAGCACAACCTTTGCTGACCGACGCGGGCGATATACTGAATCAAAACACCCTGTCCCAAATATCATTATTTCTCCCTGGCACAGACCTTTTCCGACGAGTCAGATTACTGTACTCAGGCAATGACTCAGGATTCTCTATGGGAAGCTTTCAGACAAAGGTGTTCAACTGGCAAGCTCCCACACTGCTGCTTGTGAGTGGAACAAGACTGGGCGATGTACCAGAGGGTGGCCAAGAAACGAGCTTTGCAGCTTCCCTACCTCCGAAACGATTCCCGCACGGTAGCAAGTCTGACCGACTTACGTTTGGTGTTTATGTCCGAGAACCTTGGAAGCACACTCACCGAGAATGCTTCGGCGACTCTGAAACAACCCTATTTCAGCTAGAACCAGTTCATGATGTCTTCCCAGCTTCGACCATCAACAAGGACTATGTCACTCTTACGAAAGCTCCAGCACATCATCCGATGCTGTCGTTTGGGTGCCCCCACCCGCATCCTTCCCAAGCTCACAGAAAGCCCGAAATGCTACGCCTTGGTCCCGTATCTTTGTTACTTGACGATTCGTTCGAATTTGCTGTCTTTAACCACGATCATACGTCTCGAGGCGGCGCGTTTCATTCAAGCGTAGTGAGAAAGCATGATTTCCAAGATCGTTTCCAGATTGAAAGCCTCGAAGTATGGGGCTGCGGCGGCGACAAAGAAGCACAGGCGCAAGCCGAGAGATGGGCTTGGGAGGAACGTGAAGCAGAAGCACGCCGCAAAGTCAACTTGGGCTCCGGAGATATAGAGGCTGACCGGGCATTACTGGAGATGGCAGGGTTAATTGGGGGGAATAGAAGTGGTGGTTCAATGACATAGGGATGCTAGATTGTTAAACTGTCCCGTAATGAAGAAATAGTTTTGTGTATTATGAGGGTGGCTCTGCTCTGGTATCCTGATTTAGTTCTATCAGTCTTGAGTGCGAGGCTTGAATGATGTCGTGATAAACGATATGTTTTGAGCAACAGGGACAGCACGAAATGTATGCAAGTCCAAGGAAAAAGCAGCATTTTCCAACATTGCAATCATCAAGGTTGCTTAACTTCAATATCATACATGATGTGCCTCTGCTATATATCAGCACATGAAACTTTTGTACAAACCTCCCTTGCGTCTAACTGTTTGAATATACAGGTTTAGTATTTAATCCTTTCTCTTGGAGATGATTTCGCCGAGATCGCCAAGGGAGCTCTTGGGGTTCTTCTTCTTCTGCTTGGTGTTTTCCTCGTCCACAACCTCGTCAACGACCTTCTCGACATCGCTCTTTTCGTCCTTGGCTCCTTTAGGCCACAAACCAACTCGGCTCAGGATGCCTCCACTGTTGGACGCCTCGGAGCCCTCGGGCTTTAACTCAGTAGGCGCAGCAGTTGCTTGAGCCTCCTCGGCCCGTTGTGCCTGGACTTGCTGTCTTCTCTTTTCGAGTCTTGCGCGCATGGCCTTTTCTTCGTCATCACGAGCTTCAAGCTCTCGGATCCACTTCTGTCGCTTCTCTTCAGCCTCTTTCTGCTCCTGGAGCTGGCGGAGCTCTTTGCTCTTCTCTCGGTCCTTCTGGTAGTACATGCTGCCGGCGAGCATGGCGAAGACGGTGAATCCCTGGGCTGCGACACGGGCTCGGAACATGCGGTTTGCCTGTTTTGAGTCGCCGCGACGAAGGGCTCGGTAGGCGTTGATGAAAGCAACAGTAGTTAAACCAATTCCTATATCGCGAAAACGGAGCTGTTAGAAGCTATGCCGTGCATTGGTAGAGGTTACCTAGGAAGGGCAATTACCGAGAGGGATCAAAGGCTCTTCCTTGATCTTGCGAACAACCTTTTGCATAGGACGTTCATTCTGAAGTTCCCTAGACTATCGCATGAGCGGGGACTGAAAGGTATAGCAAGCTGGGGTAAATGAAGCATACCCTTCACCATCAAAAGACGAGGGCATAGGACCCGGAAGTGAAGGAGGAGCGTCAGCCATTGTGTTGGCAGAGACTTTGATTGCGGGTGTAGATGATCAATTGGAAGCTTTAGAGAAGCAAAATCAGAGCTTGGAGAGTGGGCTGAGGATTTACAGAGCCGAGAGAGAACCCATGATGATTCCGTCCCATTAACTTGCGCATATCCACTTCCGTATCCGTCCACTACAAGCATCATCACTTTTCTGATGGCGGGCAGACTCCACTTTAGTTTTTGGGGGGCACGTACTATGTACCATCGCCTATCGATTGGCTGTTACAGCTTCCATGGTCTTTCATGGGGGTCTAACGTTAGCATCTTCTCCACCAAAACTTCACAGCTTCCATCCCACTCATTGCATTGCATTTAACTGAGCTCATTGCTTAAATGCAGCTTTGTCATCATCATCATCACAAACAACTTATTGTTCACTTGACGACAGTGCAAACAACCTCACAGCACCAGCTTATCATCAACCCAATATCTCCAACCACGCGCTATATACCCGAACGAAACTTGTAAACAAATACTCGACAATCCTCAACGCACGCTTCTACAGCCGACCACCCACTTCCCCTGACACGTTTAGCTTCAACATCATGCGACACACATGATATAGCCCACAATGTGGTTGCCGACGCCGTCCGTCGAGAGCATAACGCGGCCACGGCTGGCTGTGGCCGTAGTCTCTGCAGTGGCTGCGCTCTCAGCCGGATACTATGCATACCAGGTCCGATCGCAGAGCTTCGAGACCCTACCGGGTGGTGGTTTGCACAGGAGCAATGCCGTACGACGTCCGCGGCGCAACCGGAGAAATGAGGATGGTTCAAGCTCATCATCCGAGGCTGCGGGCGATGAAAATGCCAACGCAGACACGACCCAGCCTTTGGGCGATGGCGAGACGATAGTCGATGGTGGAGATGAATGGTGGAACGATCCAAGTTCCTTTCCTTCGAGTCAACGAACAGGACATAATATTGTTACTTTACTGTTTCGCGTCTCGGAAGATAACGCTCGCCGGAATGGATGTGTCCATAGGGGTTGCCAGTGCAATTCATGTGGCATGGTCCCTATTCGAGGAGTTCGATATCGCTGCGCCAACTGTGCCGACTTTGACCTGTGTGAAACCTGCGAGGCTCAGGGCGTTCACATCAAGACTCACATCTTCTACAAAATTCGGATCCCCGCGCCACCCTTTGGTCCTAGGCAGATGCAACCAGTCTGGTACACAGGTGATCCAGATACTTGCAGACGTACCTTGCCCCGCAGTCTGATACCCAAGCTATCGCAAGACACCGGTTTCGAGAGGCCAGAGTTGGAAGCATTTTGGGAGCAATGGACATTCATGGCTAATTCTGAATGGAGGGACGACCCTGATGAGCTTTGTGTTGCAATGGATCGCAAAACGTTTGAGCGGTGCCTTGTTCCTACAGGGGGTTCCCGTCATGCAGCGCCAAATCTTATTCATGATCGAATGTTCTCTTTCTACGACTCCAACAACGACGACTTGATTGGCTTTACCGAGTTTCTCCATGGATTATCCTACCGAAAGCGAAAGGACAAATTACGCAAGATCTTTACTGGATACGACTTGGATAGTGATGGATATGTTGACCGGAAAGACTTCCTACGTATGTTCCGTGCTTATTATGTGCTTTATAAGCAGATGCACAAGGATATTCTAGATGGTCTCCAAGATCAGTTACTCGCCAGTACTGAAGCTCAACAACTCGTTACCAGTCGCCAGCCACTTAGCAGTTTGTTTGGACGCGAGGGTAGAGTTCCTCCTGGAGAGGGGCAGTTCCGCCACGAAGGCAAGACATATCATCGAGATGGCAGCGTTGACATTGCTGAAGGATATGAGAGTGTCGTTGCACCGGATCGTGGTGACACAGCAGCTCGAGGAGACATCCTGACCAACTTGTTTGCTTATGACACTGATCGTCGATTTGGTTCCCGAAGACAATTCATCGCAAGGAACGATACAGATAGCAACTGGCGAACGATGCGTCGACTAAGTGGCAGTGAGATAGACCGTACCTACTGGGTTGCGCTTCTGGAACCACCGTCAACTCTGGAGGAACTTCCTGGCCTTATTATGGAAACTATACACCCGGAGATTGAGGAGCCTTCTGATGATGAAGATGAGGATGGCGAAGTGGCCGCTGATGGTGTTAATGGAATCCGCAACGAGGAAAACGGTGCTGGAGGACCTTCAAGGACAGAAAGCGAAATCAGGGCCGAGACGGTTGCCAAGGATCGTAGCAGGGCTCCCAAACTCGACAAGCGAAAACGGGATATGGCGCGAAAACAGCTGCACGAGAGATGGCGGAGACGACAGTTCTACCTCGATGAAGAAGAAGGCGGACTTGAGCCAGATGACTGGCAAGGCAGTGAGGATATTCTTAAGGACTTACGCCAGATGGACGAGGAATCGAGCAAATACGAACAACACGGTTCTGCAGCGACGCAAAACGGTTCGAAAGCCCGATTTACCAATGGCGATGTCAGGGAAGAGGAAGACTATGATACGACGACTTCGCCTAGTAGTGCTTCTGAGCATACCCCACGATGGAGAATACCTCATGCTGAGCGCGATGCAGGCAAAGAGATTCTCTACCAAGTTACTCAACAAGCCTTCAACGAACTACTTGACACCATATTCAAGCCAGCGGAGGACCTCGCTGTAGAAGCAGCTGAAACGAAAGATCAACGAGAAAAGTATAAAGATGTGTTAGATACCATCGAACTCGGTGATGATGAAAGTTCTAAATCCGCAGGCGAGGGTGACGCTAAGGTCAGGTCTGCCGCGGATAAGAGCCTCGAGGAACTCCTGTCCGAAACCGGATACACCATCGCCTTGCCCGAAGGACGAAATGCCGTGGAAATTGATACCACGGTAGAGAACATCCACGAAGACGGAACAGCAGAATTAGCTCCCAAGCCAGAAACCGAGGAAGTCATGCCAGTCGCTCAGGATCAAGATCAGGATCCCACTCTGCCTCAATTCCGACCCGACACATCGGATGATGCGGCTGCTTCTCCAGCTCATTTATACTATCCCATTACGCAGTCTTCGCCCGATAGTTCCGATACCGATAGCGTCGATGAGGAACAAGAGACTGACAGCGCTCCCACGTCAGACATGTTACGGCACTGGAAGCGCTTGAGTCTCGCAGAGGCCCAGGCTATCAAGAGAGGCGGATGGGGTAAACTGAGCTTTGACGAGTTCGAAGCCATCTACAAGAGCCAGGAGCACCAGGGTAACAGGCTGGACTACCTTGGCAGTTGGATAGATTTTTGCATTCCTTAGGGGTTGAATGACAAACAAGGGAGTTTTCATGACTGGCCGTAGGGGTGCCTTCCGAATCGTCCAGCGAGATGACTCTTTCAAATATGCTAGATAGACATTATAACTGGCTTACATGTATATTTTATTATATCAATAAAATAGCGCCACGTACAAGATACTGAATAGCTGCAAAGCGAGATTCATTCATACAATCAAGATTTTTCCACATTTTATTAGTATGGTGCTAATTACATCACGCGTTGTAGTCATGAGAGGTGTTTGCTGTGTGCAGTTTCATAATATCTGTTGACTATTCCTGACTAACAAGAAACAAGGCAATCCAGCCATCATATGTCAGCTCGAGCACACTTTGAGCCATCCATTTCTCTATCGTTAGCTCTCAAGTGTGCTGATATTTCCTAGGCCAAATCACAGTAAGAATATAGATAATAAAATTGGATATACCGAATTTGAATTAATTAAGCTAAAACTTATAATATGCGACCATCTTCACTCATGCCTCCTCTCAGACTCATTGTCTCATGACCAGCATGTGTCGATCTCCTCCGCCCCTTTTCCTTCTTAAACCTGCTGTTGCGAAGAGTCAACACCGGCAAATCCGAGCAGAGCGTTCCATGTGTCGGCGGTGCTCTGGTCGCGAGTTCCCAAAGCCTCGATCTCGGCCTGGGCATCCTCACAAGCTGCAACAGCCTCGTCGCTGGCGTTGCAGACGTTAGTGAGCTGATCACAGATACGGTTGGTGATGATGTTGGGGTTGAGAGCCTCTTGTTGACCTTCGGCAATGGTAGGGTCCTGAGGGATGAAGGTCAACTCATCGGCAGGGCGACCGTTGAGACCGCCGATGAGGGCCATAGTGGGCTGGCAGATACCAAAGTCGAGAGCACCGGCGTTTCCGGCGTTTCCACCAGCGTTGTTGCCATTGCCAGCATCGTCAGCGTTGTCAGCGTCATTGGCGTTGCCATTGTCGTTGCCAGCATCATCAGCGTTGTCGTTGCCGTTCTGGTTATCATTGTTGTTACCACCGTTCTGGTTATCGTTCTGGTTGCCGTTGTTCTGGTTGTTGTTGTTGTTGTTGTTGTTCTGGTTGTTGCCATTGTTGGCGGCATCATCCTCCTCGCAGTCTTCGTCCTGGTTATCATTTTGGTTGTCATTCTGGTTATCGTTCTGGTTGCCGTTGTCGTTACCGTTGCCTGCACCGGCACCGGCATCAGCGCCAGCGTCGGCGCCATCATCGGCGGCATTGTCACCACCGGCCGCAGCGTCATCTCCAGCGGCAGCGTCACCCCCAGCGGCAGCATCCTGACCATCGAGCTGGACATTGGCGCCACTGCCATCGACAGCCTGGAATGTGGTGAATCCCTGAGCGATCATGACCTCGGCCTGAGACAGACCCTCGGCGTCAAAGGGGGTTGTGACTGAAGTGGCAGAGTTGGCATTCTCGGTGTCGGCGCCATCAACGGCTGGGTCAACGAGGGGAATGATTCCTCGGAGAGCAGCAGTGGCGGGCAGAGCAGGGTCGGCACAGACAAAGGGCCTGTCGACAGCTGAAGGGTTGAAGTTGGTCTCAGCGGCAACGAGGCCGATAGCTGCATCGATAACTTCCTGGTCATCACCGAGCTCAGCGATCATCTGATCAGCGATGGTGAGCTTGTCACAAGGGCTAGCAGCGGCAAGCAGAGCACTGGGGATGCTACCAGCAATGGTAGCAGCGACACCAGGGTCACCGAAAGATCCATCAAGTGCCTGGACAGCAGCAACAGGCTCCTGCTCCTGACCGAATCGAGCCTCGGCGTAAGCCAGAAGAGCGGCAAGGATGAAAGTCTTGGAAATAGCCATTTTGAATGTTTAGTTGGTTTGGATGATAGTGAGATGTAGAGAAGATTGCTGAGGGATTAGAGAGTAGTGAAGCAACCAACCAGCGGTGCAAAAAGAAGGTATTAAAATAGAAGGAGTGGTTGAAGCGAATGCGTTCACAGAACAGCAGATGAAGTAAGAAAAGACGAAGGTGAAGGAGATACTGAGAAGAGGCTTGTGTGAGTGATGATGGAAAAAGAAACTATGTGTTGGAGGATAAACAGTCTTACTTATATAGATGTTTCCTTCTCCAAAGATCAAATAGCTAAATACGAATAAGCTTGTATCAATGCAACATGGTAACAAGCTTGAACCTCGTCCCAACGATCAAACACGACCTGCTACGACATAGTTTGAAGAAACCATATCGGTAAGCGCCGTTGGCACTCCGATGCACCATCCAAGCCGGGTCGAAACTCCTGGGAACTAGGGTTCATGCTTCATTACTGTGGTGTTTTCGAAATTAGACTATAGCCACCGTAGCTGTATACAAGCTTAGCTGACATAGACTATAGCTTCGAACATCTTGGCCATGACTAGATGACAGGCATCTGTCGCAAAAAGGGTCCTCCGACACTCCGAAGCATGGCAGGTCTCGGATGCGGAACTCCCGTCCCCTTTGTTGCAAAGCTGGTTGCCAAGGTGTACGGAGGTGAACTGCCAAGGCGGCTACATTTTGATGGGATGAAGTTTGCACGGAGAGTTGGAAAAAGATTCAGTGTCGAAGCTTGACATTTTGTTCGATCATGTCCAATTGGACTTTGCCGTTGTCGAAGACAGCTTGGTACAATTGCGCTCGAGAGTATCGGAACCCTTTCGGCTCGTAGTCTTGTGGCTCCCAGTCGAGTAGAAGTTCGTCATTTCGCCTTGTCCAATTTCATCTCTATTGCAGTGACTGCGACCGGCAACAAAGAGTTCCGATGATTTTGGGGTTTCGTACAAGGCTTGCTTGAGCAGACCCTTGTAAATAGTATAACCAAATATGTGGGAGATGTGAAACGCTACCGAAACTTTCCACTTTCTGTTTGGGCAACCAGAAACAACATGCGCAAGGCCCCAGAAACGTAAAAGGAAAGTGGTGCCAGATTTGGATAATAAGGTATTCCAGGGATGATCGTTTCTTGGACAGTTCGTTTTTTGCTATTATGTTGCTTCAACCTCCAGATGATAATAATGCATGGCGCGGATGGCCAACAACTATGGTCATTAACACAAGCCAGGTCAATCATGCAATTAGCACTTCATTTTCGTTCGGCCATATCAAGAATTCGTCGATGGACCAAGAGCTGTTACTGATTGTGGTTGATGATGTTTCTGTGGTTGGATACCCTGAACCAGGAACAAAATCATCCCAAGTTCCCATGTCAAAATCTTGGCCCAGAGTTTCAATGTCAACCCGACTTGTTTCCGCTGAATTTTGAACGCATTGACTCTGACGTTGTATTCGTAGATATTCTGTTGGCGTTATACCAAGACATTTCTTAAACACTCGATGGAAATGCCACTTTGACAGCCCGGTTTGCCTAGCCATCTGGCTCAAGCTTAGTCTGGCTTGTGCATCGCTTTGTTTCTCTGATTGTTGTTGTACAAAAGCTCGGATCTTTCGTACAGCAGTCTCTTGAGGCATGAACCCTGCAACTTCAGGCTTGCAACGCTTACAAGCCCGGAAACCAGCCAGCTGGGCCTCATGGCCATGAGCGAAAAAGGATACATTCGCGCGGCGAGGGAGTCGGGCCTTGCAAATAGGGCGACAAAATATCTTTGTTGTTCGTACCGCATAGACAAAAAAGCCGTCGGCGTTGGTGTCGCGTGATGTAACGGCATCCCATCGAGAGGAATCGTCGTTGTAAAGAGAGACGACGCTCAACGCATTGCCAAGATCAAGCTTACAATGATTCATGATCAGGTGTTTAGCACGTAATTAGATGATATTATAGGTGATATATAATATTACAGGAAGAAAGTAGAGTTGAAGTTGAAGCAGCTACCCTTTGACCGGTAGGGTAACTTGGGAAGGAGATGTAAACAGTGGGGCATTGCTATCAATATGACCAATGAAACTACTCGAAGAGCAAACAAGCAAGAACAACTCTAGAGTATCAACTACCACCTGCACTTTCCACAGTAACTAATAATATAACCTATGTGATAATCACTCAACGTTCGTTTTCAAGATACCGTGGATCCATCATCGGCAACAGCATCTGTCCAGCTCAATGCTATCTATGAGAACCCAACATTCACTATACACACTAAACATCCCACGAAGCCCATATCCAGAGTTGGGTCAGCCTTGCATAGGAGAGACGATACCCTATAGATCATCGTCTTGTATTACCCTTGAAATGGCTGTACGAGCGGGTACAGGCATCAATGTCAGGCTGTCTACATGGCATGTGGTCTAGATTACGCGCCCATCATGTCTTGCTATGTATATATCCTTGTCGTTGGATCGTCCAATCAAGTATTGTCGCATCAGACAAGGGGACTCATAGCGACTGCGCCGACCAACATGCATAAGGCGTTTTCAGGATCAAAATAGTTGCCTCTTTCTATCCATCCTCTATAATGGAATCACTTCATAAACAACTTCTCTTAGTATCACTAAGTTGGTGCCCCTCACAACTATCATGGAAGGTCTAGGTGCTGCAGCCAGCGTCGCGCAGTTCGTCCTGATTTCACTTAAATGCGTCAAGGAGGCTCACGATGCTCTCTCGCAGTACAAGGATGGTCCGGAAATCCTAAAACGCCTAATAAACGACCTTCTTGGTGTACAGAACATCTTGGAAGCCCTTCGTCAGTCAGAAAACGTCTCAGCCAACACAACTTTAGATGCGCACATTCAACAAAGCATCGAGGGTCTTTGCTCAATAGCAGAATACCTCGTCGAGTTACAGGCCACACCGGGAGACAAAGGGGGCAAACGTCTGTGGAAGCACCTTAAAATAGTTCTAAGTGAGAATGATATGAATCGCATAAGAAGTGAGCTGGCACAGATTGTCAACAACCTAAATTTCCGACTATCGGTTTTATCTTGGTCAGCTCTTTTACCCAGACCACCGTATAGCATGACAACTAACCTACATGTGTAGGAATACGGTTTCTCAAGTAAGGGACGGGACACATCTGATTCAGCAGCAGATGCGTACAATGGACGCCTTGTTACAGTCTTACCATCAATCACAAACATCTGGCTTTCAGGCCTTAGAGAACGACATGTTCAATACCTACAATGGATACCACAGAGACCTCCAAGGCAGGCTATCTTCAGTTCAACAGACAATTGACTCGACGTCATCCATCTCCCTGTCGAGTTCTACCGATATGCGTTCACTATTGAAGGAGATTAAAGATCTTGTTATTTCAGAGGGCAAGGCTACCAGAGAAGCATCATCGAGCAACAACATTGAAAGTGATAGTACAACAAACAAGTCTCAGAAATCGGCCATGTTGGAAAGTATCGAACGTCTCGGCGCCCTGATCGACGAAAAGCGTGAAACTGTCGATGTATATGCGGAAGACGATGAACTTGCAGAGTCGGCGATAGAGGACTTACGCAACATGTTGACTGCGGTTCGAGGCGAAGAAGAACTCAGGCTGGACAAAGAGTTAGATAAAGGATTACGTCGATTCGGTCGATCATTTGGACAGAACAAATTATCCATCAACGCCAACAGTAAGCCGCATTTCGTCTTTAGGGATGATTATTAACTATATAAGAAGGTCACGATAGCCGCCGGGTCACCGGTAGAGTTTTGGGCCAAGAGAGACATCACGAACAAGCAGATATTGGAATAGGTCAAGTGAGCCTGAGAGTACACAAGAGAATGCGAGCGATGCTTGCCGCGGACAACCAAAGCGCAACAAGAACGGCAGAAAGGCGCTTGACCGACTACACCATGTCACTAATTTTCTTGCCTGACAAGCGATCCCATCATATGTTGATGGCTTCCCTAACACAAAGGGAACTCTTTCCAGGTAGCGTCTCATCCATTTCACGCCTACAGGTGAACAGAATCCTCCCGTCAGACTCTCCGGTGTTTCGTATGGTGGCGCAAGGCGAACTACAAGGTCTTTTACAAATGTTGCAAAACGGCGAGGCTTCTCTCCGAGACCATGATGAAGATGGTGCATCCCTGTTGTTCGTAAGTATAGCCTGCCATTAATAGTACGGGAATAGCATATCATCTAACAACCGGCTTTCCAGTATTCCATGAAGCAGCCAGAGATGTGCAAATTTTTGATCGAAGAGGGGCTCGATGTTGATCATGTAGCGTTCAAGTGGCGGTCACTACCTGGTTCCAAATCTTCGTACGTCTATCCGTTGCAGAATCTAGCACTTAAACTGACCAGTACGTAGGAACTGCTTGCAAAGTGTTATGGTCGGGTTGGACTTACATCAATCCAACACGGATCTGAAGTCTATAAACGCATGTCGTAGGCTGTTGTTGACTGCGGGAGCTGATCCAACATATGCGACAGATCATGAAAGCTTTCTCGACTCCGTAACGACCCATGCAAATGACGAGGTACGCCACTCACTATGAATATGTGTTTTGCTCCCGCACAATTTACTGACTGAGAAGTTCCTAGGAAACTCTCGCATTGGTTTGGAATTCAGGACTTATTGCTCCTTTTGCGACCTTTCAAAACTGGCGCACCCGCAGCGGCATGTCCCCATTTCTAAAAGCATGCACTCGCCTGAATCTCAACAAAGACATCATCAGCCACTTCATCAACATGGGCGCATGTATTGACGACCGAGCATCCGACGGAGCGACATGTCTTCTATTAGTATTGGAATGTACTGACTCGACCATTGTTTCTTTTGAGCGCCTTGTGCTTCTTCTCGAGCACGGGGCAGACCCCTTCGCAGAAGACAACCAAGGCAGATCTATCTCAGAGATTGCATATAATAAGCTAGGTCTCAGAGATGAGATACTAGGGAGTTATGGGGATGTCTGGGATGCGGCGTTGCATGCATCCGGCTGGGACATCCGACAATTTCGCACAATTCGGCGCCGCAAACCAAGATATGACTCATTCTATACTCGTGCGGATTTCGAGGAGCTTTGGAGAGGGCGGGAAGATGAGTGCCCCTATTGGGACGACAGGCCGTGGCCGCCTTTGGGACCCGGGGAAGAGGATAGCGACTTCGACCGGGACGATATATCGTGCTTTGAGCTCTCAGACTCTGATAGCACAGAGGACGAAGACCGGTTTGGAAATGAGAGTCGGATGCAAGAAGTGTGGTCTGACTCTGAGGATGAAGACGGTGGTGCTCTGTTGTAAAAGCATCCCACAAGTTCGGTAGCCAAGTCACGACATCTGTATTTGTATCATCATCAGTAGTACGCTTCTGGTTGAGAGTTACATCTACGTTGTGGCAACATGATATCATTTGGTCACTTGGATCTTGTAAGTTGTTGTAAAGAGAAATCTTATTATAGTAAGCCCGGAGAAAATAGATGGCCATGTCAAGCTACATTCCTGCCTTGCATCAACCTCCCAGATCACCATGAATTTCATCACCCCAGTATTCTTCCCGGTGTATGCACATATCAGTAGCAAATCTGACCCTGCCAAAACTTCCATGTACTCTTAAAGTGATTAGAGACTCTTCAATTTCCTTTGGGAGTCGGCTGGTGCTGCGATTGGGCCAGATGGGGTGACCCAGTGTCGAGATTGTATGAAATCGGGTTCATCAATGGCTGTCTGGGCATCGGAGATGGACTCGGAGGCGTCATTTGCGAATATGCGCCAAAATGGTTCTGTTCGTGACTATCCATATCTGAAAACGGCGCCAGAGGGGTGAAGAGAGGATCCATACCTGCCACGCTCATCGATTTTCCGGCTGGGGTGGGGGTTGAGATTGGTCGGAAATCTCCTCCGGAAGTCACTGGAGGAGAATTACCCAGTTGTCCAAGATAAGGAATTTGCTGCTGCTGCTGCTGCTGTGCCGTGACTGATCGGTAAGATTGACTTGCCATGGAAGGCGTGTAGGACAAACCAGAACTGCTGGTACGGCCTGTGTTGTTCATGGCCATCGCGGCGATGGACTCTTCAGCTCTTCCTGGGTGACGTTCGAATCGAGCTGTTGTGTGAGCGTTGTTGAAACTGTAACTACGCTGGTTTTCTCTGTACGCTGAGTTGAACTGTTGTCCAAAAGATGGTTCATCGGAGAAACTTGGCCGACTGTTGAATAGATTAGATAGCTCGTAGGTAGATAGGCTGAATGCAGGACTCGCTAAAGCAGAGCGGGTGCTTCTGTTCTCCTGTTGTCTCGGTCTAGCAGGACCTCCTGGATGACTAGGTCTCATCATGGAAATATCAGACATGCCGTAGTCCGTGATCGGCGCCTGGCTCTGCTGCTGGGGAGCTTGGGAAACCTGGTGAGAACGCTGCTGCTTCTGTTTCTGCTGCTGCTGCTCAGAAGACTTCTGGTCCAGCGGATGAAGCGAGGAAGAAGTGGACGACGGAGTTGACACTGCAGCTGGAGTTTCGATTCTAGGTCGCTTACGACTCTGTCCAGAAGACTTTTGCGGGTGAGGTGACCCGTGATGCTCGTTGATGCTTACAGTCGTTTGCCCTGAAGACAGAGCCGGTCGCTTGTTTGAGTCTTCAACTGATGCCATGTGTGGTGTCTCATTGGGACGACTTATTGGGACTTCAAAGCGTGGAACCTGAGGTGTTCTCAGGGGTTCGGTCTCACTTACTTTGTTATCTGTCGGCCAAGCGTTTGTAAATTGTGTCATTTGATCGAGAGAAGGCAAGTTGCTGGGTACGAAACACGGTAGATCATGCTGCTGGGCTTGCTCGATCATTTCAGCAAGGTCCGTCGGCTCTGGCACCGTAGTACTGTTCGGCATATCCAAAAAGGACTTCGGAGTTGCTCTTCTCAAGATCCAATCATGTAGCACCTGAGCAACTTCATCGCTGTTGGTTTCGAGGAACATTAGGTGTCCGTTGCCTTCAATGCCTACCTCCTCAAGTCTGACCCAGTCGGTTTCGACACCAGCTTGCATCATGTATGCTACCACTGCCCAGTCATACATAGCATGAGAACTGGCGTGCGCGGTGACAACCATGCAAGGAACTTTCTTGATGTTGATAAGTTGGCGGACCCTGCCGCTCGGTTTGCTAGTTGATTCAGCTGCGTCATCAGGAGGGCGCTGCATGAAGCATTCACTTCTTCCATCTGGTGCTATGACCTTGATCAAGTCCAAAGGTTCTTTCGCAGGAGGATCGTATCCTTCATGATGGTAAGCGGGAGGATCGTAAGTGATCGGGATATCTGCGAGTCCGTAGATTCGCGTTGCCTCTTGTCTTTCGATAAAGGGGGTGTATTTGCGGTATGGATTCGCTTCCCTAGGGCAAGCCGTCCCAAACGGAGGTCCCACTGGCTCTACGGCAATGGCCGCAGCGACAAGATCGGGCTCGACATCGGCTGCTAGCCAAGTCGTGTTCCCGCCCGCACCTTCACCAACGAGGATCGACTTTCCAACATGGCGCAAGAGAGCCTGAAGGGCGTTTTGGGCAAGGGATTGCCTTTCAACCTTGCTGAGGTGAAGAGTGACCAAAGAAGCACAATACTTGGCAAATATGGGATCTCCACGTTGACCAGTCTACAAATCATCAATCAGTGTACATCGACAAAGCTGGGTTTGTTCGTTCGCTTACGCCTGGCCACTTGTTATGCAATTCAGCTCTCTCATATTGAAGAGGTACATTTGGAGCTCTTGGCACACCAGGTGCAGTAAGCGTAGTTTCGACAGCTGGTGCCTTGAGCGAACTTGAGTTCAATCCCACGTCTCTGTGAGTGTAGTGGGAAGTCGTAAGGAAGTTGGAACGGCCGGAAGGAGGCAGATCGACGATCATAACTTGAAATCCTTTCTTGAGAAAGAAAGAAGCCCATCCTGGCTGACCATCCGGCTTGGTTGTCTAAACCTACAGAGGGTTAGTATCTCCCAATTTCAAGGGGAAGGAGGGTTCGGGATTACCTGACCAGTGTGAAAGTCTCCGTGGATGAGAATGACGGGGTACGGATAAAGTCTCTCAGCAGGTTCCAGACACTCAACGTACATCTGGCCCACAATATTGGTAGCTGTTGCAAGAGTTGCGCCCATTCGCCAGTCGACGTTGACGAAGAAAGTCGTTCGGCGACAAAGTGGTTCACTGCTTCCGGCTCCCGGGGCGGGTGCGTTTGATTGATGCATCAAGGGTTTATTTTGCCGGATGCTCCGGCCATGATCGGGCGGTTGCATATGGGTTTGCCAGCCTCCTGCAGGCTTTCCGTCCGCAGACAAATTCCAGGCCTCCATTTCTAAATCGTCATTTGTTGCAGCGTGAGGCTCGGGAAAGAAAACCCCTGGACACAAATCATCAACGCAGAAATGCGAACAGGCCAAGAGAGGTGCGCGATCTAGAGATAGGAATGATCAGTCAACAAGCGCCCAATGAAGTTCTTTTGAATGGCTTGGGGGTCTCAGATCGAACTTTTCGTAGAAGAGAGGTGTTGTGATGTTTGGGTTGTAGGAGGGGAAGAAGGAATGATTTGGTAGAAGCCTGAAAACACAGGCAATCAAGAAATAATTTTGAGTCGCTGTCGGCACGGCCGCTGAGCTAACGATGCCCTTGAATTGAAAAATGAAACTGATTATTCTGTGCAAAGTAGTATTTGATCCAAGTTTTCGTTCCTGCGAGGTTGAGATGAAAGGAGTGCGTTGTGGTGTGTGAGGAACGAGCAGGGCGGTTGATTGATGGTGGGGATGGAGGAGATGTAAAGGAACGAGTATAATAAAAACAGAAATTACTCACAGGTACATAGTACCTACTTCCTAACGATCACCGAACTGCGGGCATATAGGTGATTTCCATTCAGTACACAGCAGTTGTGACAGTGTTTTTTACTTCTCACTGTTCTGGACCTATCGCTATGGATCAGCTGCCTGCAAACAACATAAGCAACATTTGCTGCTTATAGCTGTCAATCAATAACGCGAAAATATGCCCCCTGCATTTTGTTGCATTGTTGTCTGAAAGGTGGATCAATGCATGGGAGAGGGAGTTGTCGGTATCTATATCCTACCTACCTACCATCCAATAACTGTAGAATAATACAGTCATAGTTGATCCTGGGGGTTTTATCGATATACTCAAATCCGACCCGGACTTTGTGCAGCAAGACGAATCATTGTTTAGTCTTTTGACATGAAGCTATCGTTTTCTTATGTTCCAGAAAGTGTGGTGGCCTACCTCAAGTCAAGCCAGACAGACAGACATCCTTTGATATCAGAGCAACCAGCTCTAGCAATTCAACCACATAGCAAAAATGATGTCTCCCACAACAAGCATCCCTCTCCACTGTTTCCATCACATCAAGTCATAATTTTCGACATCATGGCGACGCAGGTTCGGGCGCATCGTCCTTCATATCCGGTACCCACCCCTTGGGTCTCTCACTCCCTCTCACCACAAGACCATAGCCCAGCTTCTCAACCTTCTTGACACTCTGTCTCATCGCACCCATCTTACCTCTCCAATCCTTGGTAGGCACATCGGGCAAAAGCTCAAAAGCACATCCAAGCTCTTGGATATCGCCCATAATGTTTCGTTCTCCGTTGCCGGCCAACTCGCCTGTCTGTGCTGTGGTGACAGTTGCAAAGCGCATCAGCTCACCAAAGAGGTCGAAAATACCGTACATGTAGTCATGCGGCGTCAGGGACATGTCCGCTGGCATGGCCTCTTGGGCTTGTGTGGGAGTGATGACGGTTTGGTGGCGAAGGTAGTGTGCAAAGGACAGCGCCTCGACGAATTCTTCAAGGCATCGTAGGGGAGAAGTGTAGCGGTAGCGGTTGACGTTCTGCAGATCGGGAGCAATAGCGCTGAGAAGTTTGGCGATTTCCTCAAGACGAGTATCTATATCTTGTTGAATGTGAGGTGGAAAGTCTTTGTTGAGATGTTTGACTCTATGATATGTGAGCAGGCAAATATTCACCGAGATTGATCTTAGATGAGTTCTCACCTCTGAAGTGTGAAAATGCTATAAATTTTGTCAGTAATTTTCCCAATCAGACAAGGGTACTCTCAGAAAACTCACATCTTCTTGCTCATAGCCGTAACATCTCGTGAAGCCTTCACAATCCTCTCCCGTCGATCATGATGCTCATCAAGCTCATCGCGAAAACCTTCAAACATGTCATGAAACCTCCCCTTTGGCCCAGACGGCTTCGGCGGGCCCGTGTTCTTAGCACGAGCGTTACCGTCGCGGTCTCTCTTAACACCGCCTGACATGGTTGAAACTACCGCTGAGACCGGTTTAAAGAAGAAAAAGTTGTTAGTGAAGCTCTTTTTTCTGATTCGGTGGTCGATAATGTTGATGTCGGAGGTTGGTTTGAAGGCGGGTCCTGATTTGTTAGTGCGGGTTTGCAGGGATGACGTTGAAATTGTTAGACTAGCTGTCCATTTTTGGCAGTCACCTCGAGTCGAGCTCTCACACTCGGAGCATGAAATTGAAACCTCATTGTTTGTCATCAAAAACCTGCCATTGACTGGCACACGACAACACTTTTGGGACAGGATTGGATCGAACTGAGATAACCTCATCAAGAGTAACAGAATTATAAGACATGGTGTACTAACATATCACCAACTGTCCATACTCGCTCATCTCACGCACATACTCACCGCCAACTGTCATCTTCACGAAATCTCATATCAATCTTTCACAATGCCCTCAATAGCCCCCTTCCTGCGCACAACGCCTCTCTTCACCATATCCCTAGTCTTACGACTCGGCCTTCTTTTCTACGGCCTATACCAAGATGCCCACTCAGCTCTTAAATACACAGACATCGACTATCTCGTCTTCACCGATGCTTCGCGCTTTGTTGCAGATGGCCTGTCACCGTACGCCCGCGACACATACCGTTACACGCCTCTTCTAGCTTGGATTTTACTCCCGACTGTTCGCTTCCCCGCCTTTGGCAAGCTCGTCTTCGCTGCCGCCGATCTCCTCGCAGGATGGCTTATTCTGCGCGTGCTCAGAAGAAGGGGCATGGATGAGGCCACGGCTGGAGGATTCTCTGCTTTGTGGTTGTGGAACCCAATGGTTGCGACCATCAGCACTCGTGGAAGCTCAGAGGGCCTGTTGGGGGTTTTGACTATGGGTTTGTTATGGGCTGTTGACAGGCGAAAACTCAGCCTTGCAGCCATCATTCTGGGATTGTCGGTTCACTTCAAGATCTATCCTTTCATCTACGCACCGGCGATTATCTGGTGGATGGATGATGCGCGCTTGGGAAAGGAGACAAAGCCTGCTCATCAGCCTTCATCTGTCAAAGAATCGATCGCAAATTTCTTCACGCCAGATCGTCTCAAGTTTGGCCTTCTCAGCCTCATTACTTTCATGATTCTCAACCTCGTCATGTTTGCCATGTAAGCCTCCTTACACAGATCTCAACATTCTTTCAACTAACCAATCCATAGCTATGAGACCCCGTTCCTTGTTCATACTTACTTTCACCACGTTACAAGGATTGATCATCGCCACAACTTCTCACCCTACAACGTCTTGCTGTATCTCACATCTGCAACTCCCGCTCACGCGGCGCCTGCATTCCGTATTGAGTCGTTCGCCTTTCTCCCTCAGCTCCTTCTATCATGCGTCCTCATCCCTCTGGCCCTCGCCAAGCGCGATCTTGTGATATCCATGATGGCTCAGACCTTTGCCTTTGTTACATTTAACAAGGTTTGCACGTCTCAGGTAAGCAGCCTCTTCTCACAATTGACTTCCATTCGCTTATACCGTGAAACAGTACTTCCTTTGGTACATGATTTTCTTACCACTTTACCTCCCCAACTCATCCTTTCTACGCAATGGCAAGCTCGGCATCTTTGCACTGATGCTCTGGATTGTCTCACAGGCAGCTTGGTTGCAACAAGGGTACGAGCTTGAGTTCCTTGGCGTCAGCACGTTCTACCCAGGCCTTTGGCTTGCCTCGATTGCCTTTTTCCTGGTCAACTGTTGGATCTTGGGCGTTATCATCAGTGACGGCGCTCGTCAGTCGACCAGATCAACTGTCAAGTTCCATGTGGAGTAGACTATCTCGTTAGCCATTTATCTCGACGGCGTTAAAATCAGTGGGTGACGAAAGTCCATTAGTGAAATAGGGACTAAATATCAGACAATCTTATTCGTCAATTATAATACCAAGTCGCCAGTATCGTAGGGTATATGGAAGTCGCGTCCTGGAGATAATAACCGCGCTACTTTCTCTTCCATTCTTCATGAATTTTTGACAAATCCCAAGCAAATTCTTCTCAAAACCAAGTCCGCCATTCCCATGTGTCCATGCGCCCTCATAACTCCCACCTCCTGGGTATGTGGTTCGATTAACAGCTTCCTTTCGACCAATGGTCCAGTCCTTGAACGCCTGCCCAAAAAAGCAATAACAATAACAATAACAATGCGAAACGAATATTGATTCATGTCGGGAGTTGAGAAGATCTCTCAAAAACTTGTATGTAGCAGTGCGTTGGCTTCATCTGCTTATTGGATTGTGATACCTGTCGCAAGGGAGCGGTAGTTTGATAACTTGAGCGACGTTATCTTCGTCTTTGGAGGCTCAGGCGTAATAACCATTCTCCCATCTTTATTGTAGACAATGTTGCCAAACGACTCGCTCAATTCTGTAAAGTGAACATCGGGACGGACGCGTCCCATCTCGGCCAAAATTCTCTCACTCCACACACCAGAGCATGCACCGTTGCGCATGATAAAGAAGGGGTTAAGAGGTGGCAGAACAGAATCTGCAAGAATGTCAGTAAGTAATACACAATCAGGCTACTAGTCAAACGTACCGAGATCAACAAATCGAATCCTCAAGTAAACCACTCCTTTGAGCTTTTCCAGTGATCGAATTGCTGACAGCACCAGCCTCTCGAACGCATCGATGAACCCCATATCTTGGATACCAGAACCAGCCTCGTGGAAGCTAGTATTGTAGCGGCAGCAATTCTTGACAGTCAGGTCCAGTGTCTTCAGTCGATAGTCTCGTGAATCTGTCGATCGCATGGCTATGTCGAAGAATTGGTGGCAAACACGACCAGTATATGCAAAATGCTCCAGCGAGGGTAACGCCTCAGCCATTCTTGCGCAGATGTGTGTCTTCTGGATAACCTTGGAGTAAAATGGAGGCATGACTCCTTCCCGGCGGTAGTCGCTTTCGAGGCAGACGCTCAGATTCGTGATATGGCGTGGCAGTTGGGGGAGAAACTCGGCCATGGTAATGTAGCTCTTAGACTTCGGTTTACTATACGAACCCTGCCACTCGTAGAGACCTGGCAACGCATTCAGAACCGTTGCGAAGTCCTGATTATCCCTCATGAGATTCCATTGACCCCTTGTCACTAAAGTTTGCACCGAGTGAAGCATCGGTAGCGATTTGTAAATAGCTGGATCGATTCTTTGTTCGGGAAAGTGAAGGACTCTAGGAGCCTTGCGTCGCTCGCCTCCCTCCAATGTCAAAACTCTTGCCTGGGGTAGAGTTTGTCCAACAAATTGGAAAACCTGCTCGAGGGTGCAGTTATTACCCGGTAAAGTGTATGTGGCATTGGTCAATCCTTCCATTGTCACTGTCGGTAGCGTCAGACTGTTAGATAGAGCGACTGGGCCGTAGGTGGGCTGGAAAACGGGGAACCAGATCTCGATATGTTTCACATAGGTTTGCAAATGCTCGTGCATCGCCAAGTGCACCATGGCATCTTCAAGGCAGTCCACGGTCGCCTTGAGTTTGATATGGCGATACAGCCGTTGCTGGACGAGAACTCTCCAGACATCGCTCACGAGGGCCAGTGCAGTCAATTCCCTTCTCCTGGAGTGTCTAAGCGCCGTTCCCCAGCTCTTGCTAATACTCGATACGGCCATCGAGCTTCTAGATGTAGCGGAAACCCGGTACCCAAATAGGTGGTCTAGAATGGCTTCATGAACCTCAATCGGCAGATCGTTGAAGTTGGTTTCTGGGTGTGAGATGACGGGCTCGGTGTCGGATGAAGCCGCAGAGTCCGCGGTAAGATTTTCGTCGGCGCCGTGCGAAAACCCGTTCAGACAACACGGCTTAGAATGTCGGTGATCGGGATGAGGAAATGGCGTGCTGCTCGGTCTTGTGGGAGGGACGAAATCGGACGTCTTGGCTTGATCGTGAGAAGGGCTGGAAGAGCCCGGAGAGACGGGGTTAGAAGCAGTGTTGTGAATGCCAGTCAACATGGATGAGGCCATGATGGAGGCGAATTCAGTATCGGAATCCGCATCGTCGTCTCGGTTATCGCTAAAGTCGGTTCTTCGTGGTGAATAACCATCTCGGATGGGTAAAAGGGCGGATGCAGCAATAGAAGTAGGACAAGGCGCACAGGGGCCAATATGGCCGTCATCGGCGGTGTCCATGGGTTCGCTGATAGAGTCTCCCATATCGATGTCGTTATCGGACAACGGTTTAAGATACTCCATAAGATGCCTAGAAGGCCAGCCCGTATGGCATCTCACAAGGGCGAAGCACTGTAATATAAAGGCAATCGGGCAGACGATGGAGCAGCGGTTGCTAGACGAAGGCGAAGGTAAAAAGGTCGGAATAAATGAGGCGACCGACGAAGCAAAGTCCCGTTAGTTGGCAGATAGAGGTGAATGTAGGGCTGGAGATTAAGGCCTTCAAGTTTGTGTATGTGCCGAAGTATGCACAGTGCAGTACACAGAGACGGGAAAGGGAACGAACGGGAGGGAGGGATTGATGAATGGGTAGAGAGGAAGGAGAATGGGCGACTGATGGCCTAGACCTAGACGTTTGGGCGTTTCCAGGGAGGGGGGATGGTAGTAATAAAAAAAGGAAATGTGATGAGTGACGAATGGATATGATACGACACGAGCGAGACGAGACCCGATGGGATGGAAATCCCGAAACCAGGGTCGATCGATCGATAATATGAGTTTACGAGATGGGAAGATTTGACTGCCTCGCAAAAGAGAATGTAAATGTAAAAAAGAAGGGGGAGTAAAAATTAGATGAGAGAAAGATGAGCAGGCAGGTTTAGGTGTGATTAGACTGATTGGTATTTGGGATTTAGATTGAGATTGGGGTAGGTTGGGAGGCGTTGGTTAGCACAGCGCTGCAAGTGCAAGGTGCAAGTACAGCGCATAACAGAGCAGAGCAGAATGGACAGCGGGTAGCCCGCGCAAATGCGAACCTACTACGGATGACCTAGGACTGTTTGATGGAACCCCTCACTTCACCAGACCTTGTTTATGACTTAGGTCTTACGATTGCAGATGATGTTTCTTTCAGCTTTACGAGATGCCAGTATGTGCATATGTTCAGCATGTATACATCCAAAGATGCTTTGTTTTACATCCATGACATGCAAACCTTGTGTTTTTGTTTTTTGTGTGGGTGATCTCTGAGGTGACGACGACGTGGCCATGAACATGGATCGGCATCTTATCTTTTGAGAGGCTCAAAAAGCACATGACTGATGATGAAGTGTACCATAGGTATACTGTGTAGGTAGGCAGGCATGTATTCTTGCTCATTGAACTGCCGCTGTCATTCATTCTCCAGAATGGATCTTTTATCAAGAACCGATGGAACCCAACCTAACCTAACCTCACTGTGGAGGTCGCGTGCTTCTTAGCGGCAACGGGGAGTCCACTGTGCTGCAGCAAACGCATGTACAGTGGCCCACACCTAAAGAAAAAGGCATGTGGAAGTGGAAGAGGAATTCTGCTGCCGGTAACCAGAGAATGCTTCCATGGCAACAAATAGCATAACAATAAAAATAGAAATTAATCTGAGGACTCTGTTTTTTTACTCATCTACCAATAAATAAGTAATGATCGGCTCGGGCTTCTCCGTAAGGTCAACCAACCTCCACTCTTTCCTGTATGTAACTTTAGAGAAGTCAAATACAGTGGACAGTTCGGATAGACCAGACCAGGTAATCAATATGGAGCCCAAGAACGTAGCCCAGGTGGGCGCCTCACTTTAGGCCAAGCAGGCCAGGCAGCTTTCAGCCCAGATTTCTACTTGACGTTTTGCCCAACTAATGCACCAACTGAATCAGCAACTTTTATCACGTCATTTGGGCACAAGACACATATGTTCAAACTTTATTAAATCTTCATGAGTTGGTACCCGATAATCAAGACTAGTCCCATCTTATCAAATCGCACACATTATTCTCTCATTCAGAGGCAGAGAGAAATGTCTGATTTCCATAACCTGAACAACCCCCGACCCCCTGCAAGACCCTGAACATGGAATCATCTATTAGCGTCGCGCCAGGCTCGATCTGTTTGCTTATTCCCCGTTTCTTCCTGTTGACGGGTTATCTATCGGCTCGCTAGTTCTAGACACTATCGATGATTCATTCCAGAAGTAAAAGTGCACAGTTGGACCGAGCAACCAGCTGCATTGTCTAATCATCTGAAACATGGCTGGTTGTTCTTAAGTGAGCCTCGATAACATAAAAAGTCTTGCTTGCATCGATAATTGGTCATCGTAATCTGTGCCCTGGAGCATGAAATTTCGATCTCCACTACCCTATACCGTAACTTTTCACGAGTATCAGACTTGAATATTGGTATAGAAATGTTGTTTTGGAGGAAACAGTGTGGACCACTATATATGTATAACAAACGGCAAGCTCTTAGATATCTTATCATCCGAATAATTCGTCATTCTTATCAATTGCCGAATGATCTTCCTGTTGCATGACGATCCCTGTCGTAAAAGCACCAAGTCGATAGCTTCCCCATAACACAAATGCCGAAACCCACCTTTTGGGGACGGAGATCATCGGAGGAGCGACCAACAACATCCCATCCCTCTCATATTCACAACCACAACTTTACTGAACCGCGTCATATCAAAGCGACGGCTACCAAACCCACTGACCGTCAATGATCAGTATCTCTTCCTAGGTTAGTTGCCGATATAGACTGCCACCAAAAGACCTCCTGAGTACGGGACAGTTGAGAACTTGAAACCATTCGCACCATCCTCTAAATAGGCCATGAGTTCCTTATAACCCGTCTTGGCCGAAACGGTGTTATCAACAACTACTGTAGCCCCTGGTCGCATACGTGGCTGAACCAGTTTAAGCGTAGGGAGAGCCAGCGGAGTCCAGACTACACTTCGATCAGCAATAGATTCTAGAAGAACAATACCGAAGCAAGATCGAATGTCAACTCACTATCAAGAAGCAGGAAATCTATCTGCTCCGGTAAGTCTGTCTTGAGCGTCTCACGCAAATCACCCTCTCGTAATTCAATAAACTTTTCAATGTCATCTCCCGCTCGACCCCAGTGCTCGCGAGCCCGGGCAGCCTTGGTAGGCTCATTCTCCGTAGCAATGACCTTTCCTGGCTGCGATCCAGAGTTCTGTGCAACTGCTAGAGCTAGATAGATAGTACTGACACCAAATGACGTTCCTGCTTCGACGGCAAAGCGTGCCTTCATAGACCGAAGCAGGAAATATACGAATGCACACTTGTCAGGATCCAGAGCGACAAACTTGTCAAGAGCTGTGGACGCAGGTCCATCTGTACTGACGTAGGCTGGTTCGTCGAGAGCTTGTTTGTGTAGATCACGAAGAAGCTCAATGGTTGGGGAGCTTGCGGTTATAGAAGCCAGAGTTGTCTCGATGACGGAGTAGTCGGGCATTTTGATATTAAGACGAGGAGTAAGTACTGATTTCAAGGTCGTAAGGGTTGTTTAGGCTCGGAGTGCAAGGATAACTTTAGTTGGTTCAAAGATTATATGTTCGAACCAACACTGATATCAATATCATATATAATGAATGTGGAAGGCCTGTTAACCCCGCTCCTCGGCATCAGAACAAGACTTCTCGGCCCCGGTCTTCCTCCACGAGTCACTCCAACTCCGATGTTGCACCATGATATGAGTCACTCGGACTTTGCAAGCCACAACATTTCAACTCGATATCGAACCCGAACTTCGGCTATTTCATATGACCGACTGGTCCGTAATATCGGCCAAGGACGTCTGATATTCTGACCGCGATTCGCGTATGAATCAGAGTATAATTCACCATGTGAGCCATGAAGCCCTCGATATCTTCATAAAACATACGTAAATACCCGAATGTACGATGAACGTCATGTCCATCTGTAAATTTCGTTGCTTCTGGAACAATTTTGGTGGCATATATTATGAGGATGTCACCAAGATTCCGCAACGAGATCTCGTGCTCAGATGGACTTGAATCGACAATCAGCATGACTATATCTCGGCAACGAAAGGTAAGCCATCGGTATGTCGACGGAGCGTCCAGTATGTTTGCCTGGCGCAACAGTGTCTTTGCTACGTATGGGATATATCGTCAAGATAGGAACACTACCAGTTGACACAGGCTCGACCTTCAAAAGTTATGTCGATTTCTAGATTGGAATCGATTCGTTGAATAAACATCGTTTAGTTGGGCAGCTTGATTGTCGAACCAGATGCTGTTGGTTCCCATCGTTTGGAATCATGATAAAGAGTCAAGGCCAGACGCTTGATGCAAGATTTAAACGTTTTTTTTGGAAGTGTTAGCCCTTGGTGGCATACCGTGAAAACATAGTTGGAGTCGATCTCGAAAGAACTGAGGGAAGAGTCCCTCGGAGAACGTATCGCAGGAACGAGTTATTGAGACCATCGCTACCGCGGCGTTAGCATGTTTCCTGTTGACACGAGAATCTCTATCGGTAGAACAGCAAAGGCGTATTTGCAATAGCCTAAAAGTATAGCTTCTTGGCTGAAAAGGGGCGCATAAGATGTGAAGCGTACGGTTGAGCCTGCCCAGCTTCAAAATGTCACGGTCAGGACCCTTTTTCGGATAGAACGAGACCTCGGTATCTAACGTCGAGGACATATACGCTGCATTAGGCTAGTTGTTTGGGGACTCTCGACGTTATATGTATCAGCGTAATGTTTTCAATGCAGGCAATTCATCCAGACCAAGCGAAGATTATAGCCGCCATGTGATCGATTGGCGCGCCTGCATTTCCAATAAAGGGGGACTTCATTTGTAGACGATTTTACGATTATGGGTATAAGTGATCTTCGTGATATATCCTGGGATAAAACCCGACCTTCTATTGTAGGTTGTGCAGCCCCCTGTTTACACTGTCCTTCATTTCTCTGCCTCTGGGTATGGTCTCAGGTATTCCCCATAGACTTGGCACAAAGAATTATAGAGTAACTTCGCATAAAGACCAATAGAGCAGAAGCATTCGTTCTGTATGGAGACTGAAGCAGCCATAATATCCGTTGATCTCCGCCTGGGGCTGATTGATGTGAAAAACAAGCAATACGTAAGACGTTATCACTCCAGCATGTTGATCATGTAGCATCGCTTGACGGAAAATTAAACAGATTTGCACAAGATCGAAACAGCTGCGCAATCACTTGCCGTTTTCCCGAATTCTCATGTCACTTTGGTGGTGGGAATTACTGGGCCCATTCTGTGGGCGACGTGTGATATAGGTAGACTATAGGTAGACAGAACAAGGATTACTATGTGTCAAGTTATTCTTGAGACGATCCAGACTCTTTAGATGCGATTCTGCAAGTTTCAGAGCGTCGTCATCTCAAAACACCAAAAATACTTGGACATTGAAGACGATCATATAGCATGTGTTATTTCGTAGGTATCATTTAACAGTCTCTTTCATCAAGATATACGAGAGAGGAAAAAAAGAAGAAACAGAAACATTTATGAGATGTAGGTAGGTAGTATTGGTACCTGGCAAATAGGTCAGTATTAAGTCAAATGATTTGTCGTCTGAATAAGCTTGGCAATTTATTAGACTTTACTCGGCGGATCCACGTTGGGAAGTCAGTCAGTATTTTTGGAGACGCTCCTTCCCTTGATCATCACTGTTGCTAATAACATGGATGTAAGCATAAGTAGGAAGGAGCAGACAGGTGACTTCCTCGCCTGCACCTACCTACCTAAGGCACCAAACAGTAAATCGCTGAGTTGCTACGTTACTGAAACATCCACATCAGAAACAGAAGTTGTTCACAAACGCAGACCTGGAATCATTTCCTCCAGCACCAAGTACCGATCGCTTCGATTCTTGCTTGTGTTTCAACGGTGCCAAACCCACTGTGGCCTCATCCAGTGTCGTCTCATCGCGAAAATGCTAGTCTATCCATCGAAAAAAAAAGTAACGACAAAGAGCAGACGAAGTCCACTTTATTGCTTGACTTGTTAGAGCAGGTCGATTTCTCCGAGGTTGTCTCAAGCTGGTTAACTAGCCTTCCTTGACTTTGAGCCACACCAAAACTTGACGCGGAAACCTGGTCCTGGTCATCTTCGAGACGCCGTGGGCCCGTGAGCTGCATAGCATCTTGCCTATTTTATCCCCGACAGTCCAGGATTATAGATGCTCGTCATCTGGTGTGTTCGGCCATCGAATGCCCCTTCAGGAATGTCAAAACAGCCCCTAGGTCATTTGTAAACGGTGAGCCATCAAGACGCTAGCCTGACCATCATGAACAGATGCAAAACTTTTCTCTGGCACACGCCAAAACAGATCATGCGGACAAACAGAATAAAGACACTATACGACCTTGGACACGTATCACTTCAACTTCAGCGACACATAGCGTTTGTTAACCACGGCGCTTGGAATAAGGGTCGTTTGGATACAAGACGCCGTGTGGTAAAAGACTTCACAGGCCAACCAAATCGACTTGTGCCTTGCAGGTGCAGACGCCAAAGCCTAGTGTCGCTGTTTCAAACTTGGGATTGACAGGGGTAGCCCAGGGGTCACCAAGCGCCGATTCTTGGATGGCTTGAAGGGCAGCATGGGCTTGGCTGGTTTCCAGTGGGTGGATACTCGGTAATGATGTGACATTGGGGTTTTGTGTTGGCCGCCAATTGTACTGCGTTATTGAGGTTTCTCAAAGGAGTCACAAAACCGTTGTTTTTTACTGGTGATGATGCATAGTCAATGTTTCTCGGCATCATCCTTGGGTTGAGGCTTGGCCTGGTTGATGCGACTTCATCTTGAGATGTGCATTTCTGGGGTTGAGCTGCAGAGACCAGCTGATAGCACGAGCTGGCTAGCCAAGTGCTCAACTATCTCGAAGGAGGCACTTGATTTTCGTTACCCCTTGCTCAGGCCATCAAGACTGGCTCATCACTAATCTTGCCGCTACGAGCAGTGGGAATACCGATTCGATGACCATGTACCGTTCAACATGTGCCGCCCCAGTTACCCAAATTTACAGCCATGAGGCGGCTTTAACTGCTTATCATTGGCGGTACTGACTGGGGCCGCGGTTTGTGGGCGATATTAACGGTTCTTCTCGCCCAATGCACTGCGGACGAGAGCTGACGTTGCGCCTACTTCGGTACTGTCGAGAAACAGCAGTCAAACACCAACTTTAGGTATACCAATCAATCATGGCTCTCGATCAGATGCCCTTGCAGTTGCAAACACCATCATGACTGCTCCAAAGCAGATACGGTTTCGCACCCTACTCACTGCCACTGCAAATGTGCCAGATATTTGTCTATATTCAGCTCCTGTGGCAGAGCAAGCGATAATGATTCGAGTAAACAAGCTGACTGAACAGGCATATGCATTAACAAACCCACCGAGAACAGAAAATCTGAGGGTTCTAGGGGGTTCCTGGAGTTAGGCTCTGGCGTTTGACTTGGCGACTGTGTACGTATCGTCGTACAAGCAGGCTTCTATACACTAATACTAAACAGCTTAACACCTGGGGCCCTGGTCCCTGGTCCCTGACGCCGAAACCTTAGGCCCACGACCCCTAGCGCCTCATCCCCGCCATGGATCTTGCGGCTCCCTCCTGAAGCTTGATCTGAAATATCTAGGCCACCAGTCAGAAGCTGAGATTCTATTGTTCGATATTCTCCTATTAAACCCACTTCTCCCACCCATTGTTTGCTGCTGGACGGCCATTCTCATTCTATTGTTCGGGTTATTCATTGTTTGGAAGACGTCTCTTTGAGTCTTTTATTATTTTCTCATTCTTCCTTTCCCTATTTCCCTTTCCTCTTTGTACTGCTAGTCAGTATCAATTAGATTTAATCACTCTCACATTCATTGTTTATTTCGAACAGTGTATCGTCAACTTGCGAGCACTCACACAACCGGTCCTTATTCAGACATCACGAGAGGAGCGTTGATCGCCTCACTCCTCTTCTAGCATTCTCTTACTGCTTTGTTTGCCAATACAAAGTTCACCTTCCTTCAAATCCGAGCCCGGTTTATTATACGATCGAGTTCTCGACAGAGTGAAACGGCTGGAACCACTTCACATTTCTCTCACTTCAGTATAACATTTTTCAAACAATTTTAACCACAAAACGAACATTCAATTCATCATGGCTTTCCTCAAGACTTTCCTCGCCTCTCTGCTCATTGCAGCCCCCTTGGCAACTGCAGCCCCCGTGGACGTTGCCCAGTCTATTGGTGACATGGCCGAGGCTGTGGGTAGCGACATTGGTGGTGGCCTTGGCGAAGAGCTCGACAAGAAGATGGGAATCAGTGCTTTCCTTCGACCTATGCTTTCTAACCCTGATGCTCTCAACATTATCCCTAACCGATACATCGTTGTCTACAACGACACCTTTGATGAAGAAACGATCAGCGCCAAGGAGTTTTCCATCGCATCCGCTATCAAGAAGCGAAATCTCAACAAGCGAAGCTCTATCGGCAAGGCTATGTCCACTTCCATCAAGTCCTTCCGTCTAAACACATGGCGCGCCATGTCCCTCGATGCCGATGACATGATGGTCCAGGATCTCTACAAGTCCGACGAGGTTGCCTACATCGAGGCCGATACCCGTGTCCAGCTCAACGCTGCCATTGCCCAAGTTAACGCCCCCCCTGGTCTTAACCGTCTCTCCCACTCTCAGGCCGACCAGGAGAACTACATCTTCGACGACTCCGCTGGTGAGGGTATCACTGCCTACGTTGTCGACACTGGTATCAAGATCGACCACAGCGAGTTTGAGGGTCGTGCCACTTTCGGAGGCAACTTCATTGACAATGTCGTAAGTACACCAGATATCTTATGAGATCAGATCTGAAGCTAACTGAACAGGATGATGATGAGAACGGTCACGGTAGTCACGTCGCTGGAACCATTGGTGGCGCTACCTTCGGTGTTGCCAAGAAGGTTGACCTTGTTGCCGTCAAGGTTCTCGATGCCTCGGGTGGTGGCAGCAACTCTGGTGTCCTTCAGGGCATGCAGTTCGTCGTTGACGATGTCAAGAAGAACAACCGTGCTGGCAAGGCTGTTATGAACATGTCTCTCGGTGGTGACAAGTCTGAGGCTATCAACCGTGCCATTGAAGCTCTTTTCAAGGCTGGCGTTGTCCCTGTTGTGGCAGCTGGTAACGAGAACGTAAGTTGATCATCCTACCAACGCTTAATCACATATAGCTAACAACACTCACAGCGGGCTACTTCCCTGACTTCTCCTGGATCTGCCCCCAACGCTATCACTGTCGGTGCTATCGATGGCCTTACCGACCAGCGTGCCGACTTCTCCAACTTTGGCCCCGAGGTTGACATTTACGCCCCTGGTGTCGATGTCCTCAGCGTTGGCATCAAGTCCAACACTGACACTGCTACTCTCAGCGGTACCAGCATGGGTATGTTTTACTTTCTAATCCCTCCCGAGACAAGTCTCATGCTAATCCTTTTATAGCCTCCCCTCACGTTGCCGGTCTCGCCGCCTACCTTATGGGTTTCCAGCAGCTCGACGGCCCCGACCAGGTCGTCAGCCTTATCAAGAGCCTCGCTCAGGAGAGCGGTGCCAAGGTCCGCAACAACGTCCGTGGCACCACTGACGGTATCGCCAACAACGGCAACCAATAGAAGCATCGTCGCAGCATCAATTAAGGAAATAGGGACAAGGGAGAGCGACAATTTTTCTTTCATATTATAAAACATATTTCAGGATACTTGGCTAGTTTACCACACATACCTGACTCTTCTACCCCATTGCGTGTGTTTGTGGGTAGGATGTAATATAGGGTGCACTCATGAGCGGCCTCACATCATGTGCATCAGGAGTTTTCATTTTGAAACAAGCGCATTTGTTTGTTACTATAGATATGGATGCTACGTAACGACATCATAGATCTTCTGAATTACAACATTGCCTCCAAACAAGTGAACAAGATGGGGTGTAATACATCCATCCATCATGTAACGGTTTGACTTTCGGGAATCAGAGATCCGGCATACCGACACAGCGAAAAACTATTCCTGCAGCAACCCGTGCCTCAAAATAGCACGATGTAACCTTTGGGACACAGGATCCAAGCTCAGGCACGTTTGATGTATAGGAATGGCCCGTGGACGGGAGATCAGCTAGGGCATAGCCTGCTTGTAGTGTCACATCACATTGCAACGAAACCGTAAAAATGAAACCATGCCTAGACGCATATCATGCCTTACTAGTTACGCCAGGGTCGGGCCCAAAGAAGGAAGAATCATCAAACATTGTTTTCATGGATATAAATAAAGTTTCTACAAGGACATGTTGAAATGTTTGCTCGCCGCCACCGGCCTATCGTACTGGAAAGATGTAGCGATAGACTTGTGGCGTTGACGTCGCCTCGCGGCGGAAACCAAGAGCAAGGATTTTAATTTTCGCACTTCTTCGGCACAACCTTAGTCATAAAAGGACTAGATTGCAATTTGACATCCGTGCAGGGAATTGAGGGGGTTTTCAAGACAAGAGACAAACAGTCAACATTAGCATCGGGGAACGGGGGAACAACGCTGAAATTGGCAACGCGGGCTGTATCGCGCGTTGCTCGTAGTATTAACAAGAGTATAAAGCCCAGCACCTCGCTCAACGGGCTGGTCCCATGCCAAAAGGGACTTGTGCTAAAGGTGGGTATGTACGTTAGGATATCGTTAAAAAAAGATTTGGTGCCGTGAAAGAAAAAAAAACAAGAATAACCCGGCAGAGTACTACAATTCTTCGTGACCCGTAATCATGGGGGTAGCCTTCTCGCGACTCGGTAGGAATACGCTAGCTTCCCTAAAAATGTGATCGAACCTGGCTCCAAAGAACCAAGCGGTACCAAGCTGGATTGAGTGTTAGTTTAGTATGGCCCTGGAAGCCAGGGGGTTGCGTACCATGATGCCCGAAATACAAACCAAGGCTGCAATGACAACGCCGAAGAGAACAAGGGCCTCGCCACCATCCATGGTGGGCTCCTTGTTTTGCGCTTGGTTTTGAGCAAGAGTGAGCTTCTTGGGATCTTGCTTGGGGAACAGAGTCTCAATAAATTGCTCGATCTGTGTTTTGTTAGTGATGGACATAGGCAAAGGGAACGTCAAGACATACCTTGGCACATTGAGCACTGATGGCAAGGAAGTTGGGGTCGCGAGGGTCGTTCTTCTTGGCGATTATTCGGGTGTATCGCTTGAAGACCTCACACACGGTGAAGAGGTTCTGTGTGCATTCGAACATGATCTTGCAGGCATCGCCCTTTGTGATCTTGACATTCCTCTTGAGGACGTCAGGGTTGCGGAAGACGAGTTCCAATGTGGCAATGGCCATTCCCTGGGGAATAGCAACAAAGTTGAAAACACTCTGGTCCTTGATGCCGGCCATGTAGAAGAGGCACTCTTCGCTGTGCTTTAGCGCGTCGAGAACCATGTGGGAGACACATTCGAGAGCCTTTGTTTGTTGGCTGGGGTCGAAAATGTCTTCCCACTTGTCGACGTGCTGGCTCCAGATCTCCTTGGGGTACCACCTTCGGCCGTCCTGCCAGTCCTCGTGAAGATCTCGAATAATATTTGTCTTCTGGAGAAACTGGCCCATTGACTCGGTAAGAGAGGGCCGCTCAGCAAGCTTGGGGTTAGCAAGCTCAGATTCGACGAAGAGGCGTGTTAGGCCTTCACCGACAAGACCGGCAACGTAGTGGCAGTACAATTCATACTCCTCAATCGTTTGGACACCGTTCTCGATCATCTCCTTGTTCTCGGCGTAGTCGGCCATGCCGTTACCCATCTTGAGAGTCATATCCTTGATGATCTCGTGATAGGGGGCCTTGATCTTCTTGAGCTCGGCGATGACAACATCGAAGTGCTCTAGCAGCTCCTTGTCCTTCTCTTGACTCTCATGGAATTGCCAGCCATCCTCGTCCATAGTGTTATGGAAATTTCGAAGAAGAGGAACCTTCTTGTCCAGAGGCAGGGTCATGTCATCCTCGATGGTGTCTAGGCCACGGAGGCAGAGGTAGAATAGAGTGATGGGGACGAGGAGTTCGTGGTTAAGCTCTTGAATGACAGCCGCAAAACTGCGACTTGTCAAGTTGAGGTAACGGAAGCATTCTTGCAGCTCTGGTGACTCGGTGCTGGGATCGCGCTCGTGGACGGGATCATGCCAGACCTTCCTGGGGTGCCATTAGACGGATTCTTCATAAGGATTTACGAGAGCAGCATAGACTTACCATTGAATAATGGACCGAAGTTGGTAGGGGTGTAGGAGGTAGTAAAGGTAACCCATCTTGGCGGCGTGGGAGTTAGGGGGAGGGGGAAAAGGAGATGTAAAAGGTTGAGCGCGTGAGAGAAAGAAGAAACAGTGCACGCCTTGTAACAGCCGTGCAGAGTCAAATGAACGGGAGGTAGAAAAGGTTATATACCAATTCAGTTACGACCAGGTCCCGGAAACGTCTTGTGGTATTTTTGTTACCACACGATGCTTGGAAGAAGAAAGAAGACAGATAAATGTGAGAAGCAAAATAGGACTGGATGACCTCCGCTCCGGATAAATCCACAAAATATGTAAGAGCTCAATTTCTCACCTTGGAGGTGGATGCGACTGATCCTTGTAGAGCGATCCGAGAGAGGGCATAAGCGCCCCGCTACTTGCATTAATCATCGTATTCGGTTTCCCTGCCGTATTTCAGTATCAAATTGACACTTGAACTCAATCTCATCACTCGTGTCAGATTTGAGTATGCAACAACTGAGAACCATCTGACATCTTCTTGGCCGGAGCTCGCAGCTTGTTAGCAACCGGAATGCCGGTGTTGATATCGCTTCGAAGAGCAGTTTAATTACCGGTCCGGACACGGCAGTGTTGTCAAACAAAGCAAGGAGAAACATTCAAGCGAACTGGTCTTACCCTGGTCAGACAGGCCATGGAAATCGGAATAAGCACCTTGAGGATGAACCTACATACATCACGTCCATGTTGTCTGTTGTTTTGATGTGATTGACCCTGAGAACAAGACCCATACGCCCCATTTTGTCGAACAGCTTTCTGCACTAGATGGGCACAAGCACCAATAGACAAACAACTGGAGAGCTGTCTGACCTTGACCGCCTGGGAGCAACACCACTCGATTTGTTCGAACAAGAGCTTGTGAGGTGATTGACAACGGACCCCTATGCATGTAGACGATCCGGACGGCCCTGACCGCCCAGCCGGATCCAACCCAAGCACACTCTACGCCTGTGCACCAGCTTGACTAGACTACCGAGTAAGGTTCGATTGGATTGGATGGTTTGGACATGGCATTTGCTGATCTCGATTATGGAAGAGACTGCAGCGACTACGGGAAATTGCGCTGCAATGCTTGTCATCTACCACCCGGTCAAGAGACAGGGGATACGAACCTACTAAAAGAGCAGCCTCAAGGTATCGGAAAAATTGGCCGCTTGAGATGCGGATGACAAAAGTAGTAGGTCAGTTTATGCCATTTAGACTATAGGCTTAGTTCATTTATTTTTATACCCTAGAGCTTAGAGGTCATTTTTTTCTGCCACCTACTAGAGCAGTTGTGTTCTGAAGCATGTGTTGCTATACAGGTCTCAGTAGGAAATGAGGAGCCTTTGAAATACAAAAACTCTCATCGTTGTATCCTGGGGCATACAGCTTGTTTCACTAAATCGAACCTCACCGCGGTTATTGTACTAACCTTTGTACGGGAATTGTGTCCATAGATTAGAGCTTGGCTGTTATGTCTATAGATCAAACCTAAGAGTTCTATGTCTTTCGCTGGTGTAGAAAGACGTATTAATGCTGTTGCTACAGACTAGCAATAGATAATCAGACTTCCTAGTCTGAATTTCCGAAAACTTGGAAATCAACCGAAATATTCTGATATTTACCTAAAATAGCCATTTCTCTTATGACTGATGCCATGAAATGTTGACGTGGTAAAAGAGGCGCTGCTTCTTCACCTGTCTAGACACTGCCCCACCATTACGTAGACGCTAATACGTACCTGTCTTGAAGACCCAGAGACCCCTCCTTCTCTAAGGCTGGGCTGGGCTGGGCTGCACTGGGCTGGGCATGAAGCCTGAAGCTGGAGGAAGCCCAGGGAAGAGAGAAAGTTTCTTAGGTCAAGTTTACACCAGGAAATTTCCGCCAAGCCAAGACTGGGCGGGCAGGCGGTCATTTTAGGCAAACCGACGCCATCATCATTTCAACATTTCCATTTCAATCTCCATTTCCTGCTTGCTACAGTGACTGGATTTTCTCTTTTCTCTGTATAGGTTCCATACTTGAATACCCAACAAGACTTTACTACCTACCTATCCAAGGTATCTATCTAGATATCTAGTTTATACCAAAACCACCAATCTAGAGCCTGGGAAACACCATCCATCATGGTTGTTGATACCGCTTATTACGACACCTTGGGCGTCCAGCCCACAGCCACCGAGCTGGAGATCAAGAAGGCCTATCGCAAGATGGCTATTGTCCATCACCCAGGTTCGCCAATCTTTATATCCAACGATTCTCACCTTTGTTGCGAGACTAACCACACTGCGTTGTACAGATAAGAACCCCAATGATCCCACCGCACACGAAAAGTTCCAGGCCATCGGTGAGGCCTACCAGGTCCTATCCGATTCCGATCTACGAGCAGCATACGACAAGTTTGGAAAGGATTCTGCCAGACCACAGGAAGGCTTCGCTGACCCCGCCGAGTTCTTCAGCTCCATTTTCGGAGGCGAGGCCTTTGTCGATTGGATTGGTGAGATTAGCCTCATGAAGGATCTTACAGCGACTATGGATATCACAATGCAGGAGGAAGAAGCTGCCGCCGCTGAAGCCGCTGCCGCCGAGGCTGCTGGAGAGGAATTTCCTGGAACCGAAGATGCTAAGAAGGAGAGCATGAAGGAGCAGGAGAAGAAGGCCGAGGAGAAGACCGCAGCTGACGCAGAGCAACACGCTGGCGCACCTCCTCCTCCTTACGCTGCTGCTTCCGTGAGTGACGATAAGGAAACCAAGCCTGCTTCACCCGCTGCAGCTGCTGCAGCTCCCGCCGGCGCTGCCGCACCCCCTCCTCCTGCCGCTGGCCTTTCCACCGAGGCTCCTCAACGATCCGATGCTACATCCCCCGCTCCCTCATCGAGCTCTCGTAACCGAACCCAGATTCCCCTCCGACCCGCACTGATGGACAAGTCTCACGAGGACCTCCTCGAATCCGAGGCCGCTAAGGGCGAACTAACAGAAGAGGAGCTTAAGCACAAGGAGAAGAAGAAGGGTGGCCTGACCAAGGAGCAGCGAGAACAGTTGGCAGCTTACGAGAAGGAGCGCGCCAAGATCCGACAGGAGCGTGTTGATACCCTCGCCCGAAAGCTCCTAGACCGTCTCAGCGTGTGGACAGAGACCGACAAGGGTGCCGATGTGACCAAGGCATTCCAGGAGAAGATGCGCCTCGAGGTTGAGAACTTGAAGATGGAGTCCTTCGGTATCGACATTCTGCATGCCATCGGTCAAACCTACGTCTCCAAGGCTTCAGGTCTCCTCCGCAGCCAAAAGTTCTTTGGTATCGGCGGCTTTTTCAGCAGACTTCGCGACAAGGGCACGCTCGTCAAGGAGACGTGGAACACCATCAGCAGCGCTATCGACGCTCAGCAGACTATGGAGGACATGGCCAAGATGGAAGAGAAGGGTGGTGAGGACTGGACCGACGAGAAGCGCGCCGAGTACGAGAGACGTGTGACTGGCAAGATTCTTACTGCGGCGTGGAGGGGGAGCAAGTTTGAGATCCAGAGTGTCCTGCGCGAGGTTTGCGACAGCATTCTGAACGACAAGAAGGTCCACCTCAACAAGCGACTAGAGCGCGCACAAGCTCTGGTTCTTATCGGTGACGTCTTTGTCAGGGTACGTTTAAGAATTCTTGTGTGTGTTGTTCAAATATGACTAACAATTCCTAGGCTGAGCGATCTCCTGAAGAGGAGGGTGACTACCTCGTCTTTGAGCAACTCGTCGCCGAGGCAGCAATGAAGAAGGACAAAGAAGAGGATCACAAGAAGAAGAAGGACCGCAAGTCCTTCCACAGCCACAGAGACAAGGAGCACAAGGATAAGGAGCCCGTCGATGCCTCAGCGCCCTGAGCTGCAGCACGCGAGCAAGAAAAAAGAAAATTCGATCTATGAGTGAGGATTGCACAGAGCAGGGGAACAGGACACTTTCGTGGATGGATGATATAGAGGAGGATGACTGGCACTGGTTTAGACACAAATTTTCATGACGCTATTCCCCCTTTGTTAATATGATCTTACAGCCATTTTCCCGAGAAACCCACACATGGGTATAATGTAATTCTCTTGTTAAGAGACAGATGAGAAGTGTAGTATCAGTCTAGGTAGGCAGTATATAGCTTTCGGATGTGCTTATGCCAACGTCGGTGTTATCCATGTCGAAGCGGATTGTTACACTCATGTCTACATGTATATCATCACAAACGTGATAGAGTTTTGAGTTTGAGTTGAAGATTGGAGTTCGTCTCCTAAAAAGTTCATGTCCATTTCCTATTTGACAACTACTTGATTCTTCTAATTCCTTCTTTTCCTGGCATGAGAGTACCCTATCGCGAGGAATCCAAACAAGGCGATTCCCGTTCCAGACTCTCCCATTCTCTGCAATTTCCTTCAATGATTTCCATCTCAGACCCGCCTGTTCTGGCGTGAAAAACTTCCTTGGGGGTATCTGTTATACATAGTATGTATTCAAAAACAAAACAATACGAGAAAAAGCACAAATCTCTGCAACAAATGAAAAATCAAAAAGAGATGCCCGGGTTCTTTAAAAAAGGGCTTATGTCTGCAATGTTGTCCAGGTCGATTGTTGTTTTGTTCTGGGGGCTTCTCGCGGGAGAAGACGGGTGAGTCAAGATCGTTTGAAAGGTGGAATTGATGGCTGCATGATGGTCATGAAGTCGCTGGCAAGCAAAACGCGGTTGAAAGAAACAAAAGAAACACAAAAACGATTGCTTGCTTGCCCAACGCCTTGTATGCCTGCATATTTTTATTCCATTGACTTCGTTGATCTTCAAATTGGTGGTCTTTGTCGTGATGCCCTGAGGCTTGGCTTGTGTGTATATAATCGAACATAAGGAGAGAAATTTGTTGTTGTGTGCGCATTGACGATTGAAATGCTATGATGGGTATTGTGCCGAATTGCGAATGTCAAAATGGTGCTTAACGACGTTAACTGCTGTCTGGCTGCAACTCAATGCCACTATCACGGTCTTGTGAGCTCTTTTCCCAAGGCAGAGGGGGTTCATCCACTGGACTGCCGGGATCAGTTCCGAAATCATCAATCTCGGACAGATCATCGTCGTCGTCATCGTTAAGAGGAGGCAATATCTGACCACCGAACTCAACATCTGTGACACGGACCTTGTATTCCAAAGCCTTCTGGCCCTCTTTGATGAGAACTTCGGTCCAGTTGAGACATCGCTTGATGCTCTGGTTGATCTTTTGGCTATCGACGAGGATGTCACGGTGCTTGGACAAATCAAGCTGCAGGCGATCCTCATCGCGTTTCCGTCGCACCATGGCCTTCTCCATGGCTTTCTCATCATTCGGGTCGAGGGGAGCTGAGATGGAATCAGTTGACATGTCAGATTCGTCGAGCGAGTCGTCTTCGTCTTCAGAGGGGGGTTCTGAATCCTCCTCCTCGCTGAGATCGGAGAGACTGATAGGAATATCCGTCAATGCTGCAGAGGTCACTCTGCTGGAGGCAGCTGAAGCAACGGCAGACAGCCGACCCGACCTCGATAGTCGCCGGAATCTGCGAATCTCGGCCTGCTGCTTCCGCATTTGTCTTTCCAGAGTGCGATTTATAGCTTCGAGAGAGGCATTTGTGATTTCTAAATCCTGCACCTTTCGTTCCCTTCGAGCATTAGCCACCAGATCATTTACAGGCTCACCATGGCTAGACTTGGTAGGGCTCTGAATGTCAGGCTGGGATTCATTATCCTGGGTCTCCTTTTCTTCATCCTCTTCCTCTTCATCGCTGATGTCCTCGGCCATTTGAAGAATCGACGCCATCGTCAAAGCCGGCTGTATCGAGCCAGGACTACTGGGAGGTGATAATTCATGCTGCCTTCGACCTGGTGACATGGGCAGCCTGGGTGAATTAGAATGGTCAAAATTCGGCACGCTGCCGGCCCTCGCATGACCTCTTTGTTTTTTAGGGGCCGACTCGATGCTGACCCGTCTTTTGGCAGTGATGGACGCCGCAGGAGCTAATGGCGGTGGAGAAGCTATCTGAAGCGGTGACACTACTTGCGGTCTGCCGCTAATTCCAGGCGCACCTGCATTCTTGAGAATGGAGGGATTTGGCTGAGCATTCTTGGTAGGAGAATGTGGCCTTGAAGGTTGCGAGTTGTTTGAGTGTTCGTTTGTTGAGCTGCTGGTGCTTGGACGTTTGGACTGCAGCCTCGAACTGGAGGCGTTGGCTGAAGTAGGCTTTAGGTCGAGGTCGACGCCATTAGCATAAAAGAACTTTGAAGCTAAAGGCTCGGGTGCGGCGTTTGATGCTGAAGTATATGGCGCTGCAGAAGGGCTAGTGGCTTTCTTGAATTCCGTGGTTGCTTTACTGGCATGGAAGAAGCTGCTCGATTTTTGAGACCCTATTGAAGGGCGACCGGACGGCTGTGATGGAGTCGGAGCGTCGCTGGCACGAAAGAATTTGGCACCTGGATCTGCAGGAGATTCAGCTCGAGACAACCTCCCTATTGAGGTCAGGGAGTTTCGCGGATTCCAACTCTCTTGATCCAAACTCGGTGTTCCACTGGGCGTGGTGTTGTTGCTGCTATTGTTGCGGCTTTGTCGACTGCCAGATCGGGGAGTGATGGCGGTTTCGTCTCGATGCGAGGCAACAGCGGATAGTCCCTGAGTCGATCTTCGAACTAAAGGAGGTGCGCCCAATGCAGGGCCCTTTGTTGTCGAGGCAATCTTGGGCGTCAGGGGCGTTCGTCCGACCGTCTTTGCAGCAGCGGCGCTGAGTTGCGGGGGACGATGTCTCGATTCGCTAGGGGCCATTTTTGCGGTAGGAGGTGCGGAACTCGACGAGGTAGAACGGGTCGAGGTAATTGTTGCGGTTACTGAAAGAACATGTTGTTGGTTCGGGTCGTGGAAGCCAAGGGATGGCGACGTGCGAGTGTTGCCAGCCGAGGAGAATCGGGGACGAGCCTGAGCTTGAGCCTGGGCCTGAACCTGGGTCTTTCCAGTAGTGGCCTGGGATCTAGTCTTTGGGAGGGTTTTAGACGAGGTGACTAGTTTGTCGTTTGCCGAAGGGGTCAAGGGACGTCGAGTGCGAGGCTGAGAGACGGATAGACCTGGAGATGTAGGACGAGAGGATGACGAGTTGATGGTGTTTAGAGTGCGCATCCTGTCCGTCCACGAGTTGGGTACAAGTCGGAAACGAGCGAGCCTCGACTTTCTGTCTGGGCGGGCTGGCTCAGGCTGAGATGACTAGACTAGTAGCGGGACGGAGCGGTGAGCTCTCATTGGCTAACGGGCGAAGCGGTAACAAAACAGGTTAAGGGGACCTTCAGTAAATTGTGCTGAACAATGGCCTGGAGCACCTATGTTACAGCGCTGTTGATCACTAGAACGCTAGTGGTCTCTGAGTAATTAGAGTTCCAGTCTTCAGGCTGGGCCACTGTCGAGGCGACCACGTCAGGAAAAAAAGTAAACAAACGCCTCAGGAATCAGAGACAGGACAAGACACGAGGGCGGTGGGGGTGAGTCGATTCTTGGATGAACAAAGTCTGGTGGCTCTTTTTTGACTGAGGAGTATGTAAAGCGGGGGGACGTTTTTCTTTTGTGTCTTGCTTGTGCGTGCTGCAGGTAAGAGGAGACGGTAGTTCACAAGCAGCGTATAGAAATAAAGACGTTGTTCACCGCTAAGAATGAGCCGCGGTATGTAGAAACAGAGATTGTCACAGAGTGGATAGATAACTGGAAGAGTTGTAAATGAGAAGTACGTACGGAGTACTGGGAGAATAGAAGGAGGGAAAATAGGGAAGGGAGACGAGAGTCACAAATATGACCAAAGCACGGAGATGCTAGGGATATTGCTCCATAAGATGCCTTGACGAGAAACTAGCGGGATGAACGGATTGTGTATTCAGTCATGGGCATGGTTATGGTTAGGTTAGGATACGACCATCCTTGCTCTGCTTTGTCCGTCCAGTCCGTCTCAATGAACTCGATCATGCTTACCGACTTCAAGTGAACATTATTCCCATTGCAGCAGCAGTACCCCAAGTTACACCCACATGTCATGCTATTGAAACACGTCTCATATGTGCTTCAATTGACGCCTTTGACTGGTTCTTATCATCACGAAACATACCTGGCGGTCTACAGATGCCGTGATAGGTTAGCCAAATGATTGACTTGACAACTGTGTATAAATTCTGTATCAATCTGAACATAATTGCTGAATGATCTGGTAACTCCAATAATTATCCAATTCCCCTTTCTGAATCCCCAATGAATCTTTATTATCCACTCTTATTACATTCTCATGCCAACCGAGAGAACATTGATCATGAGGCGACCCCTGCTCGTCAGGTCTTCATCTCGTCCCCGAGTGCCCTGGTCCCTGCCAAATACTTATGCCACTGTCGATCGCTTGTGGCATGACTGTTGAGAGAACCTACCATCTTATTGACACCAACATCAGTCTCATGCCCGACTGAAATATTGTAAAATATAGGGCGTTTGGAACCTTTTAAACTTTGGCGGGTGAGGCTGCAGGAATTCAGAGTATATATGCACTGTGTTCTGGAATTATTCTAGCTTTCCCCATCTCATGTGATACTACATAGTACGGGTACCCGATTATTATTCACATGGATACCATATTTCGGCTGTCTTTTTTTAGACTCGGGAGGCGTTACAGATATTTGAGATCCTGAACACGGATGAAGTTATGCAAGTCCTCCTTTAATGGGTATCTCATAGCTTTGTTTTTGTCTACAACTTTAGTTATCAAAGAAAACGTTCTCGGGAGAAGTAAGTTGTCGTTAATATTCTTGATTGTACCCATAATGAACGACCTCGAGATACAGGCCGCTATTCCCAGCAGTCCGTACCTGAGGGGCACTGTCAAGGACCCTGGAATTCGAGCTCCGCAACCAATCAACATGTCTCCTTATCAAGGCTCCAACTTTGTTTCGGGCTTTTTTCAGCTCCAGGTTTGGAATCAAAGTCTGGACTTTTTCCTGTCTACTTCAAGCTCCAGGCCCACTATTCAAATCCATACCCTTTCTTTTTCCTTTGTCCGCTGACATCAACATCCTCCGAGGCGCATCGCAAAGTGGCTCGATGATTCTGCAATAACCAGTCCACAACCCACTCACTCCCCTTCGCCAATCGACCCCAAACTCTCCAAGTCACCTGGGGCAAAGAATAACTCACATCATCTCGTCTTGTTTCGTTTCGTTTCTGTTTCTTAGGAGGGAGTGTGTTCGTCATGGGTTACATTGGTATCTCGCTCATCGTCGCCTCTGTCGTTTGGGTCATAGTTCGTCCGCCGTCATGGATGCCAGAGCCGCTGCAGGTTCTCTTGCGCTGGAGAGGAGGTGGTCTTCCCGCTATTGCAGCCAAGGACAAGGCTGAAGCTGAACATGATTCCGATCCTGGACCCAGTATCATGGTGTCGGATCACGAGGTGGAACCAGGCCCTCGACTCCGGGCTCGTCCGGCCGATAACCGTACCACTCAAGACGACAACCAAGGAAAGACTACCACTACAGCAACTAGTGCCTCGACTTCTCTAAAGGCCGCGAAAAGCGATGTCTCGTCTATGCCACCACCTCCCCTGCCAAAGGTTGCGCCTCCACCACCGACCATCGCCGAGCCAGAGGAACAAACGACGCCGAAGGCTGTCGCATCGAATCCCCCATCTATCAATGTCCCCAGCTTCAGCCTCGACAATGCTCCTATTGCGCCGAGCTCTCACCCTGCTCCCCGACGGAACCCCACAGCGCCGGGCCCCGCACCCGCTCTCGGTCTTCCTACTGCGCACCAGCCTTCTATGATGCCTCCGCCTCCTCCAGGACGTCTCCCTCCTCCGACATCCACCCCGAACCCTCCGGTCGGTCGCCTGCCCACGCTTTCTCAATTCCCTGCCGCAAACTCTCCGCAAAGAGCTCGTGGCCCCGTGCCGAACCGAGGTCCATCATCATCATTAGGAGGAGGTCTTGCGCCGCCGCCGACACACTCCGCCAAGCCCAACAAACCAAGTCGCAAGGTCCTTCTTACACCTGGTCATTCACCTCTCGACTGGGCTCGCATATCAGGACCGAATGCTGACCTTCGAGGCGTTGAACCCTCAACGCCGTATCTGCGTGTCACTCCATCCATGTTGAAGCGCATGACAGGTCGCAAAGGCAAGGATGCTTGGATGGCGCTAAACGGCAAGGTGTACAATGTCACCCCCTATGCTGACTTTCATCCTGGCGGTGTTCCTGAACTGATGCGTGGTGCTGGGCGTGACGCAACCAAGCTGTATGGCGAGGTTCATCCTTGGGTCAACTACGAGACCATGCTGTCCGCCTGTCTGGTAGGCCTTCTCGTTGAAGAATCCGAAGGTGCAGAGAACAAGATGGACCAGATGGATTAGACGACGCATGTTGCGGACCGAAGTTAGACAAAGAGATGCCAAGACCGCTTGATCATTTATGATACAGAGAACGAAACTTGAATGTATTAGACCACAATGTTTGCGCCATAGAGCTCGCTGAAACAGATAGATATATGTACACTAGCTAGAAAGATACCCCATAGAGACCGGCCTCTACCGTCTCTTGCCAAATCGAAACTTGAGCTCATCATCACTGTCGTCACTATCGGCGATTTCCACAGCCCTTCTCGTTGGTCGCGCCCGTTTAGGAGGTTGCTGTCCAGCAGCAGGCTCTGCTGCAACTCGTTTGCTTCCCTGGCTGCTGGCAGTAGCCCGGGATGCTTGGCTCTTTGTGTTGGCTTGGGATTGCGATTGCGACGCTACGGCTTGCGCTCCGCGTGTTCGTGTTGCTGGCGCTGATGACCGCTCCGTAATTCTGCTGTTTTCCTCGTCACTGCTGTCAGATAGAATGGTAGGGACTGTTCGTTTCTGGGAGCGCGTCGGCGCAGGAACAGGAACAGGAACAGGGGTTGGCGTTGGCGTTGGCGTTGGCACTGGAGCTGAAGGCTGTGTCTCTCTGGCCGTAGGTTGGCTTGGGTTGCTCTTCCTGCGGTCTGTTCCCTCATCCTCGAGCCAGTAATCGTCGCCAACACCAAACTCTTTTGTCTTGACCTGTGTCAGGGGCACAATGATCCTCGCTGGTTGTCGTCCTGTCACCTCGCCTCTCGGTCTGAATTTTTTGAAGTTCTTCATCCCGTTCCATTTAGGGTTCCATCTTCCATCGCGGATATCCTGTTCCCTAGTCCGGCCTTGGCAGGGCTGTCGCACTTCCATCTCTTCTACTATATTGAGTCTGCGAATCTCTGAAAGATCAACGTCGTCGGGTAGATTTGCCAGGTCTTCTTTTTCTGCTCGAGCACGGGCTTCTTCCTTTTCTCTATTCTGAGCAGCCATCGCAAGAATATCGAATTCTTTCTTGATTTTCTTTTTTGGTGTTGGGACTGTCTCTTCTTTTTGGGTTTCCATTTGCTCAGCTGGCTCGTCCATGTCTTCGCCTCTTTCTATCCGTTGACGCTTGAACTTCTCTGCCGCTGTTGTCATGCCATCCATAAGATCGTCTTCAGGCAATGGCGAGGCTTTTCTCTTCCTCTGCGATGAACGAGTGTTGCTCGATGGATGAGGCTCGGGGAGGACATCCAACTCTTGGGAAACAAACAATCCTTCTTCCTCTGGTTGTATTTGTGTAGTCCGCTGGGTCGTAAGCTGAGCCACAGGTACTGGAGCTGGGGCCGGGGCAGGCGCCGGAGGTATACTGTCCATATCAATATCACTCTCATCATCAAAACCCGCGAACCGTCTTTTGATGGTTTTTCTCGTCCGCCCTCGACGAGGTGCGGTTTGTGTCTCTTCAGCCGGCTGTCCGGTCTGAGCTTGCGTGTTTAGATTCTGTGAACCGCCTGATACTTCGGCTTCGGCTTCTTGCTGAGTGTGGTTTTGCTCCTGCGTATTGTGTGAAGACTCGACTTCAAGAGGTCGTCGAAGGATACTCGCATCCTTTATAAGTATTGCCTCTAAGAATTCACTTTGCTCAATTGGACGATGATCCAATCTCAAGGACACAGTTCTAAAAAACTCAACGTACCAGTCGATGGTAGCTCCTTTCGAGGGTATAAAACGGACGACTACAACGCCTTTGCCCTCGCTACCGTCATCAAAAGCGCCAAGGCCTTTCTCCCCAGCGACGCCCTTGACATATTGCACGAACTCGTCCACGTCAGTTTCCATTGGTATAACCGTACGTATGAACGCCTTGCCGCCACCGTTTGTGATGGGTGCTAGTAAGTTATTGTATTGGACCTGGTCGTAGAAGATAAAAGTGTACCCTTCAAAGATGTCTTTTCTTCCTGGGTCTGGGGCGTACGTTGAGTCTGGATGTTGTACAGGCTCGCCACCTCTGGGTGGTAAGTGCTGCAGAGCATCGGGCCAGTTTTGGTTGAGGTCTTGTTCCAGTGGACTTAGCTCTGTCGCCTCTGCACCTTCTGGTAAGTTACCAGCTTCAACTACAGCGTCGAGGAAAGTCTCTGTGACAATATGCTTCCCATTTATCAGGGCTTGCAGTCCTTTGGCAGTATTTCGCTTCTTCGAAACGACGTGTGTGGTGGAGCTGATATATTCGTGCACGATCTTGATATCAAGTTGCTCAAATCTCTCTCGAAGCGTCGCCAGGGGGTCCGTCTGAAGTTCCTTGCTGGTGAACGAAAATGCGAAGACGACTGGTTCCCACGAGATGCTGTATGTAGATTGTAAGCGAAGTAACACCAGATGGGATGAAACGGGTTACCAAAACTTGTTTGGGCATTTGCCCATAGTAAACTCGGCCTTGTCTCCCTCGACCACCTTCTGTGTGCCCTTAATTTTTTTTCCATTGACGACAGTTCCTATTTTTGTCGCAAGGTCTTCTATCGTGAGGGCAGAGCGGCTTGAGGGGTTGTGCGATTGGCCTGGTTCGACGGGGCTGACTGAGATGGTCAAATGCTTGCGCGAGATGGTGTTGTGCGAGATGGCCAATTGACCAGCTATTTCAGAGGTCAGCTTACTGTTATACTCTGCAGATAAAACTACTTACGTTCTGCCGCCGTTCGGCCAAACAAATACGTTTTCCCTGGTCGCAACCACAGCTTTCGGCCTAGGGATGGTTAGACTAGGTAGGTACGTTAAGCTTGGAAGGACCTATTTCTCACCTGCAAAGGCCTCAGAGTTCTCCAGAATCCACATCTCCGGGCGTCCAAGTGCGACGCGACGTCGCTCACGATTCCATACAAGATATTTGACAGGTAGAATTATGACGTGAGGTCAAGGTCGCGAATCTTGCGGGGCCAGGAGCGCGTTAAGGCCAGGCATTCGCGACGCCTGATCACGTGCCTACCCTGTTCTCGTTCATCTGTTCACATAACGAACACAGATTAATGTCAAATGAATTTGCTTTGTTCTCGTCTCAAATACTCATAATAACCCGATATATTCTAATGTTATACGGTTGTTTTCGGGACCATATTTCATATTTGCTTGTGCTGGGTAAACAACTGGTGCTCCAAATTTTGCACGTTTTTTTAATTCGAGGTGGCTCTATGGCTCATCTGTATTTAGAAATGTAAAAAGCTTGTAAGCGATGTGATCTCAACATGAGTTGGATGACCTCACACATACAAAGATGTGTAAGCACTCAAGCGACGGGCTTATAGTAGGCTATCTCACATCAAACGGACCACATCACTGACGCTTTGAGTTGGGTGGTCGATTAGAGGATTCAGCAGTCAAGGTGGGTTGCGTCGTCTCACAATCAGAGGAAATGCGATACATACGGACAACGAACAGTGTATGTCGACTGTTAAGGCTTTCACAATTAGAGTATCACTTTTTAGTAGTAATGCATCCCGTTCTTGTCACCAGATCCGAAAAAGCCAGTTTGAATTGAACTAATAGCAATAGCATATGTTCTAATAATATATATAACAATTACATATAAATAACAGTGTATGCTTATATACACAACGCTGGATTTTAACCTTGGATCTGTATATACATTTGTATTTACATACATGAACGATGCGACAGCACGGTATGTCATTTAGACCTTGCCAGGCTTGTAGCATTCGCCCAGCATCTTCTTCCGCCCAATCCTCCTGCTCTTGATACTAATAGCACCACTCGCCTGAGATCTGACACGAGAGATCTCCTCAGGATCGTGGTTTGTAGCGCGAGCTATCTCAGCAAGCTCACCAATCTTCCATCCACGAAGGAAGAACAGGCACAGTCCTCCGGCGATGTACATGAAGCCAACAAATATTTGAGCTCCTATGTACTTTCCGGTGCCCGCGACAATCTGCAGTGCGATTGGCGTACTGAACGTGCAAGGTAAGCTGATAACAAGCCATGTCAAGTTGAGCGCGGCAGGGACGTCGGCAAGACCGACAACTTCGGCTGTGACCGGTCCGACAGTTGCCCAGTATGTTCCGGCCATGGCGCCTCCGACAATGGTGAAGAAGAGCAAAAGCCCGTATGACTTTGCGTTGATCCAAATTGCAAAGACGAGAATCGCAGCCAGCCAGGTAGTCGCGCAGGCCATGTTGATACGTCCCGTACGATCGCTGAAGTATCCGATAAAAGGACGACCAACACCCTGTCCCAAGTTGAAGATGGCGCTGACCATGGCTGCTTGGGAAGCATCGAGGCCGATGAAATTGGCGTAGTTGGCTAAACTGAAAATGAGAACAACATATCCCAGCATACTGAACCAGCCATAACCGAGGAGCAGGTGGAACTCAGGGCGCTTGAAGAGACTGAGGTCAAAGGGAGCCTGTCGAGAGCCAACGATCTTGTTACGGTCTTTGACGAGGATGGTACAGATGATATTGACGACAAAGACAATGATACCAAGGATCCTATAGGCCCATTGAAGACTGATATTTCGGATGATCGCCCCGGCCGCCAAGGAGTAAAGAAGACCACCAAGACCCGACCCAGCAGCCGAGATACCATTTGCGAGAGATCGACGAGTAGTAAACCACTGAGGCACGATACCAACGCTCGGAACAAAGAGAAAGCCCATGCCGAGACCGAACAAAACACCTTGTGTAAGGAACAACTGGTAGATCTTGGAGGCAAAGCTAGCGCATATGAGACTAGCAGTTTCGAGAATAATGCCGAAGAAAAGAGTCGGCTTTGTGCCAAAGTCCCGAACACACATGGTAGCAATAGGGGATATCAGCATGGCGCATGCGATACTCAGGGATCCCACAAAGGCGTAGTGGAGAGAGGTCGCGCCAGGGAATGTGTCGTTTTGGATGTAATAGGCGAGAAAGACTCCATAACTCGAATTGAGACCCCAGGTATGAGCGTTTATGATGGCGACGCAGGCTGTGCATACCCATCCGTAACCTCCATTCGGCGGTGGAGGTGGAACATCGTTCTGAGGGGGGAACATGTCTCCTCCATTATTGTCTTTCTCCGAGGTTGAGACTTGTTGGTTCTGCTGCTGCACTTGAGTGATGACACCTTCTTCAGTCGTGGTAGTATCTTGACTCCGCCTCGTTGAACCAATGCCGTGCTCTGGAGGCTGGCTCGTCTTTTTCTCTTCTGGATCTGCCATTTTTGGTGATTAATCAGACAGAGAGAAATGGAGGAGTCATGGGGGAAGGAAAAGTCCAGAGTCCCTTTTTATTTTACCCCGGCTCGACTTAGAGGACCCGGAAATGGCGTCCGGGGATAGAACGGGCCCAGTTTTGGGGCATCTTGGTTTCGGATGGCGGCGCATTTTCCACGCGGGGGCTTGTAAGCCATTTGTTTGCCTACAAAGATACCTAGGTAGGCTCGATTGAGGGAGTATCATCAAGGATCATGAGTCCTTGTCTTGCTGTTGGGTTTGCTGATGACTGTCTGACTGTTTTTGAATACTCTCAAGAATCAAGAACCAATTGTTGAATATCGTCTCCGTTTGGCTTCCTTTTCCGGGTTGTAATAAACATGTCAGAGTCTGTGTCTTAGATCTCGGTCTGGGGATAAAGCGGGGGGAAATGAATCAATGAAACTCGGCCGATCAAATCGGCTATTACCCGCTCCTTCCGTTCTTCCCTCCTTCCGACACTTTCGCGGGGTGTAAAAGTACGTACAATGAATGGATGATCAACGGGCATCCTCCTCCGGTCCTCCTTCAGTAGTGCTAACCTAACCTACCTTAGGCATAAGAGACGACATTACGACCTCTTCAATTAGTCCACCATCAAAAGACTTGCAAGATGTGTCTGTCAGGGCACTATAGTATATCTGTGTTCTGGGAACAAGAATGTCCAAACCAATGTCAACACACCCGACGCGACTGTTCAAACATGTTTCATTGTGAATAAGACAATAGCATTCTTTCAAGACATGATCTCACGCAACTCCCATGGAGAGTTTATAAACCTCCAATTCTGCCCTCTAGATAAACTCCAATCATCATCCTGATACGATCTTCACCATCCAACACTCACGATTACTCAGATTTTCTGTATTTTGTTTACTCACAAAACTAGCAAGTTTACTAACAAAATCAACAACTCGGTACTTCGTCCAACATGTTGGATACTTTTCTCACAAAGACAGGCGCTCTCGCCCTCGCCATCGTTCTCATCATCCTTTCGTGTTTCCGCTGGTTCGGACTCCTTCTGCATCACCGCGGCCGCATGGCATACTGTCCTACTCCCTTCGGTAAGCCCCCCCGCGACATCAACGTGCGCGAAATCGCTGTCATTCTCCCGGTCGTCAACCATCAGAGCGAAAATCTCATCCCAACTGTGGAAAGCATCCTGATGAATCTCCCCGGACAGCTTTATGTCATGGTTGTCGGTAGAGAGGCCTACGACAAAGTCGAGCCTGAAATGGGGACTCTCAGACAAAAGTACAAATTCTCGAACATCCACGTCGGCGCAGTGAACAAGGCTAACAAACGTCGTCAGATCGCTCACGCCTTGGGTACTATCAACCATAGACATTCTAGGTTGACTGTCATCACTGAGCAGGGCGCATACTGGTCTCCCCTATTTCTCATGTCCGCCTGTTATCCCTTCGACGACACCGAAGTCGCTGCCGTCACTGTCCCTAGGATGGCGCACATCCCATTCTCAGGCGGTGTCTGGGCCAGTATCAAGGCTCACCTCATTTCATTCTACTACAGTGTTCAGGCTGAGGACAACCGCGCTGTCAACAGTCTGGATGGCTCTGCTCTCTTTGGTGGCCCTACCACCCTGGTACGGACTCACTATCTGAAAGAGGACAGGTTCAAGAATGAATTCGAAGCTGAGACATGGGTTTTTGAACGATCTGGTCCTCTCACAGGTGACGAGCATTTTTTTCTGAACCGTTATCTCCTGGGAGGAAACAAGAAGATTTTCTTCCAGGACAGCTTCGAAGCCGTTGTTTGGCTAGAGATGAGCTCTGTTTGTGATTTTGTCGGTGGATTCCTTCGCACTACTCGGAACAACTGGCGAACCTGCTTCTCCATGGCTCCCACTTGTGCTTGGTTGTACGTTCGGCACAAACACGTTATCTTCCCAGCTGCTGCTTTCATGACCTGGTGGCCGACTATTTTCTCGTTCGCTCTACTGATTGATATTCTCAGCATTATCCTCGCGTTCAACTACAGTCTCCTCAACAAAGCAGCCCTGTGTGTATGGATCACCGTTACTTCCTTGATGGTTATTATGCAAGCTGTTTCAAGCCTGTCGGTGGCTAAACGCATGTACAACAACGACTTTAACGTCTTTGTAACGTTCTTCTGTATGCTGATAAGTTTTCCCTTTAAATATGCTCTCGAGTTTCTCAAGATTGTAGCTCTGTTGACCTTTTGGAAGACGGACGCTGAGGGCCCATTGCAGGCCGTCGAGGCGATGGGGGAGCAAAATCTTCCTTGGAGCTGGGACTTCTGCGATGAAGAACAGTGGATACCGGGACAGTTCATATAGTCTGACTGAATTTTGTTGGCGGTAAAGGACTAGACCTGGGAGAAGGAGGTAAGCAATAGCGTGTGATGTTTTCTTTTGTTGGATTTCCACGACATGCAGGACCATGTCAAACAGGTAGGTAAATGGAAGAGAAGTAAATAAACAAAATTGAATGCCAAATTCTTTGTGTCTATTAAGATATACAGCATCTGAATGTCTAACCTTTTGTGCCTGATATTGTACCCAGATTCTCTGAACAAACCGGAAATGAGGCCGGATTTTACACATCATGTAATTAACTACTATACAGCAAGTTCTAACACCGGAATAAAAGAAACTGACTGGCAAGAGTGTATGCTGCAAAGTGCCAATATGTCGCACATTAAATAAGCTGGATACTTTTCTTTCCTTCAATGCCGTGAAGACAAGTAGTGCAGTACATAAGTACGTTGAATGTCTTTACACACCATGGTACCACAAACTCACTGAGGAATGGAGCTTGGATATCACGATAAACGGGAATGCTATCAATATACATATGTACAAGATCTCAGATTGAACAAACCGGTGTCCAAGGGCCTGTTCTGGGGGAGTTTGCCCCGTGGGGATATGTATGTTGATAGACATGTCTGTGCTTGCGGATGCGAGGATCATGGTTGAATCTCAGATCAAGCAAGTGGCATGATTGCGGAACCGGTCCAGGTATGCTATTCCCGTTGTAAGAGCCTCCATGTTTGTATATTCAACCGCCGAGTGGCGAGGGTCTGCGAGCTGTAAGAGTCGAGCATACCGATTTGGTGCGTAGCGACTACGAGATATCACAGCGTTATCAACTGAACTGGAAACCCATTCGCCATACATCAAATCATTGATTGGACCTGGTATATCACCTTGTAATGTGCCACCGCCCTGAAAACCCTGGACAAGTAATGTTGACGATCGAAGCACGAGTATCGAGCGGCAGAATAGGAGCGGAGCCGCCTCCGCGCATCAGCAACAGGTATAATAGTGATACGAAGTCCCCCTCTGACTTGGACGTTTGCGAGTAAATTTTCCTCTTCCGAACTCGAATCCGTATGAAGAAGGAGGCCGCATGTATACACGCCCCATCCAAGCCTTTCAAGAGATGGGATGCGGTAGCATCAGTCATGCTACAACCGGCCCAACCAACATGCTGTATTCAGGGGCATTGAAAGAGAAAGTCTTGCACTTCCCAAGAGTGCACCGGTGAAGTCTGTTCAGTGCCGGTCCACCCGGATACTGGATACTCTCATGTCGCTTAAATGTCTCTTCGAACCGAGAACGCGGGTTCTTGTTCAGGAGCCGAGGTTATGTTCTGTGAACAGATTGTTGTTCTCAACGTCAAAGTTCACGAGAGCTACAAGAAAACTCAACAAACACCACAGATGACTAACCGGAGAAAAGGAAGTTACCTAAAGGGGTTGTGAAAACTGTTTTGTTTTTTGCCCATTGTGCAACCGAGGATAACTCACGGCGTGGTGTTGTTATACATACTCATAAGGGGTAACAGTTATAGTGGACAACCACCACCACCACCAAAGTGTCTCCAGTATTGACCACGGATATTGAAATCCGGTATGCACTGGGGGGTCATGATGTGAACGGCATCTTTGCTGCCGGTTGAGCCTTCCCTGGTCCTTGTACAGATCCGATCCTTGCTGTATAGAGTACAGTTAGCGCGGCTCTTTTGATCTTGGCTGGCCTAAACTTCTATCCTATCAGAGATTGAGAAAAGAAACAAATTCCATCACAGTTCGGGTTATCAAGCAAGAAAGGCTTCCTTTTCATGCTATGCTGTGCCTCTTTTTTACTACTTGCTTCAGGCTCAAATTGCTACTTCGGATCCGCAGTATTACTCAACTGTGCAGGAATTGATTTTGAGTGTGTCTCGGATAGAGTAAAGGTTGTGGTATTTCCGTCTGCGGAATTTGTTAAGTGGCGAGACTGGATGGAATGGATCCTCAACTCATACGATGATCAAGGATGAATAGTGGAACCTTGTCAGGTTGTGACGATGATGATGATGGGGGCGAATTTTATTGCTTCTGCATTGCATACATACAATGATGAGTTGTATTTGTATTGAATGAAGATGGTCATGTCGAGCATACCAGATTTGAAGCTGATAAAATAGCAGAAGAAGAACCGCTCAGTTCAGTGGAAGACTTCCAATATCAACTGTAAAGGACCTACTTGGGGGGTGTCGTCATTAGTGATGGATAAAAGTGAATTCAGTTCATTTACCCGCTGAGCCCCTTGGAGCTAAGGCACGGGAGCCACTAAAAAAATGTGAATGGTAGATCCTTACACGTAATTGGGTCAAATCCATTGTTTCTGGAAAGAGTTTCTGCTACTACTGACAGTGTTTGTGAAAAAAGAAAGGTGAAACCGAGTCAGGATAATCTTCACAATGTTGTTGTCGACAAGATTCTACCCAGACTTGATCCTCTACTGCATAATTCTCACCTCGTTTCTTCAGTTCTTGGCTGCCAAAAGAGCCGCTTTACCGCCAAGCAATGGGTGCCGAACGCTATCAGTACCCCTGTTTAGCGGCCAGGAGGCTCAATTCAGAGGCTCAATCATCTATTAGATAGCAGTTGTTATTACAGCCCGTCCTTCTTGTAGCCGACAGACAACCGAGGATAAAGTCCATACCATCCAAGCTTACCCCTTAAAGTGAACGGCCCTTTTTTATTGTCCTCGTGTTCTTATGTACTGTGCTGTTGTCACTTGAAATTAGGGTCTTTGCTTACTAGGTTTGGGGGTTTTAACTCCCTAATTTATTCCCGTCCTTCACCCACTCAAAACTTCTCCAAGTCGTATGAGGAGAAACCCTACCTCTCGACAACACAATTTTTTTGGAGAAACAAGTCTTGGCTGGTGTCATTTCCTTCAAGGGTTCTTGGATTCCTCGTCACCGTGATTTCATGACGGCAGTAATACTCTTGGCTAACAATGCTTTGAACCTATCTATTCAATATTGCATAGAGATCAACCGTAAATCTTTTTACTGTACGGATACTTCGGCGTAATATGGATATAAACTGGGTCTTTTGACGAGAATGATATGACGATGCCTCTCGAGGTTCCACCTTTTGAGACCAAGGGTGGTCAAGCAAGGTCCATGAGTTTCCTCTCTACCTATCTAAAGATTCTGATACAAAAACCAGTTCGGATGGAATCGGATTGTATGCATTCTCCAGACCCCAGAAATCTCATTCCCCCAGAAATCTTTAAATTCAAGTTTAAATTCTTCTCCAGGTTTCTTATTCTCATTCTTATCTGAGTCTGTGTGAGATGTGAGGAGGTGAGATGCAAAGGTGGTGATGCTGTCATTGGGTGTGTAAAGTACAACGCTACTATACACACACCCTCCTTGCTCTAGAATTTCTCCAATTCTTCTGTGCCTCCTCACAGCCTCTCTTTTCTCTCTCTTTCCCTCTTGGCCAGGTTAACATTTCGGCCGTAGCCGTCGGAACATTACAAAGCACACACACACACACATTCTCTTTCTCTTCCCCTACCGCCAACACCGCGGTCTGCCCCTTTGATCGACTGATTTACTGTACGCTTTACATCATGGCTTACAACTAATTTCTCTAGTTGCGACAAACCACGTGCGTCCTCCAAGTTTCTTTTGCTCCAGAATATGGAACCTTTACGGTGATCAGCGATGCGCTAGGTAGTAATTCCGCGTTTCTCTTTCTCGGTGATCGATCGCCCTGAGTTCTGAGCGGGAAAGGCTTTTTGTTCTGTTAGTTCTGCCCTAAATATCTCGTGGGGGTCGTTTCAATCAGATTGAGATTGAGATTAGGATCGTGAGATTTGGGTATAGGCATGGGTCGTTGTTGCGGAGAGATTTCTCCCCCGACGGCCACCTAGTGCCAACTTGTACAGCAATAATAAGAGCCAGTCCCGCCAGTGTAAACAAGTGTCATACTGGAAATTTGTAAATGAAGGATGAAAAAGTCCTTGAGATACCTGAACGAATAGACTGTAAGCTCTGCTATAGAGAAAACAGTGATGATCATGTTTGTCACAGAAGAGTATCCAGCATCTCCAAACTGATCATCAAATTCCATGTCAACCACTTGGACAGCCAGTCCATCTTCATAACAGGGTCTTGGTAGTCTACATCTCTGCCCATAATAATTCCCGAATCATCTTACTCTATCCTTAGTCAAACAACCTCTACTGTATGTACCCTCACTCAAGCCCCATCCTCTTCTCCGCAAAACAAAGGGATCACCCCAGCACAAGTGCATCTGAGATGTCGTGCTAGGGACCAACCTGCATGGACTTGACTTGATTTGATGTGTAATGCACTCACGTTGACTCCTTGAAACGTCTGGAAGTCAATGGCCGATAGGACACGGCATCTTTTGCCGGCTACCTCCTCTGGCCGTGCGTGGCAGCTAGGTCAGGTAAACCATCAGGACTGCACATACACACATACTGACAGTAGATCTTCCCCATGGAGTTTTCCCCACATGCATTGAGACATGTCCCCGCGGGCTTTTGTCCTGTTCTCTCGTACGGATTGTTGGGGTTTAGACATACTGCTTTGAAATGGTGCCTGCAAGGTTGAAGGAGGGTCTTTTGTTCTTGTAACGCATTGACTAGAATGAACCAAATACTTGAGTCTTTATTTCGTTTCTAATTGTTTGAGTATACTTGTCTTACTCTTTTGTTGTCAGGAGAGAATGGAAGATCTGGGCCGTTGTTCCTTTCAGTCATTTCATACATGTACACCAGACAGACAAAGAGATTGTTTACTCAACAGACTGACTGCCTACTAATGTTGTTTCCATTTATTGACTTTAGGTGATGGTTATTGTATCATGCATCATGTTTATCCCCCCCAACTCAGCTGCATATTGCATGGCATTTAACTGTGCCGTCAACCCCAAAAATGCTACTTTACTTTACTGGGATCTTTGGGGTTTGCTTAGGTAGGCTTCTTCTCCCCACGCCCTCTCTTTAGTGGACACTCCACTGTCACTCCACTCAAGTCTCCATATCACTCCACGGGACATGACAGTCTTGAGTCTAGTTGTCTAGGTCCCCGTTCCCAACTCTTTTTCTCTCTTGTTTGCCCTGTCGTACCTGATTAGATATTCTCATCAATTTTCTTGCCCTGGTCTCTTTCTTGCTTTATAAATCTCTTGCTTCTCCCCCATTGCCACTTGTGCTTTTTGTTCTCTTCCTTCATACCAGTTACTCTCTAACCCAACCTGCTGCCGCCATCATCGCTTATAGACTAGTGTGTCTTTGCCGTTTACATCAATTCGAACAGACATCTCGCGGCTTCACAAGCCCCCGAACTCAATTCACAATGGCACAAAACGAGCAAATGCCCGGGATGCAACACTCTTACACAAATGATCTCCCTCACGACTCGGACAAGACTCTTGAGCGTCAGACAACAGCTGCTCACCAAGCAGCTTACCCTCATCTCTACCCCAATCCTAACCACATCCATCCCGCATTCGGCGGTGCTATGCAACCTGGTCTTTGGAAGCCTGTAGAGGCCCATCGCAAGTTCGCCAACCCTGCTCCTCTCGGACTCTGCGCTTTCGCTCTCACCACTTTTGTTCTGTCATGTATCAACATGCACGCTCGTGGCGAAACGTCTCCTGCCATTGCTATTCCCGTAGCTTTTGGTTATGGAGGTCTTGTCCAGCTTTTGGCTGGAATGTGGTATGTCTCATCATCTCACCCGAACCAACCTTAAAACTGTATACTGACTGACCTTACTAAACAGGGAAATGGCCGTTGGAAACACTTTTGGTGCTACCGCTCTGTCATCTTACGGAGGTTTCTGGATCTCCTACGGTCTCTTGCAGACTCCCACGTGGAACGTCCTCGGTGCTGATGGACCCTACGAGGGTGACACTGGCTCGGTTATGGGTTTCTTCCTGACCGGCTGGTTCATCTTTACCACTCTGCTCCTCATTTGCACTCTCCGTTCCACCGTTGCCTTTTTCTTGCTCTTCTTCTTCCTCGACATCTGCTTCTTGCTGCTCGCCACAGAGAACTACGCTCACGATATGGGCAACCACGCTGCTCAGATCGCTCTTCAAAAGGCAGCAGGACTCTTTGGATTCCTGGCTGCGTTTATGGCTTGGTACAACGCCCTTGCCGGTCTCCAGGACAGCAGGTACGTAACTCATTATCTCATCACCATCATTCAAAAACAAATACTAACATATCTCCAGCAACTCCTTCTTCCAAGTTCCCGTCATCCACTTCCCCTGGTCTGACGAGGGTCGAGCCCACCGCCACCAAAAGGCCGAGGAGCACCTGGCCTAGGCTTTTGAGGTCTGCTTATTTGCATTTTCACGCGTTACGACATGATTTCTTGTTGGCAAAAATGGGAGGCACATGCATCATCTCGATTGGAACCACCAATAGTTGGGTTTGAGTTCCACTGCATTGGAGGAGTTAAGAAGGTCATTTTCGCTGTTCCAGCCGGTCATGGCTGGCTTCTGTTTAGAAGAGTCCTACCGCTTGATTTGTGGCAAGTATAGAGGATGGTTACTATGTGATATAATATGATGGAAGACGTACATATCTTGGAAATGATGAATACTCATTTGGAAATCTTGCTTCAAGTTCTTAAAGTTGTAGTCCCCACGGGTTCATTAGATCTGCCGCTATTGATGTCGTGCAGCACCCCCACCTTGGTAATCATAAGTATATGGGATGATGTTAGCTCGAAAAGTTCCAGGAACCCGGTAAGACGGGGAGTTGTCAACGTGTACGTGTTACAGTCTCGACTTGATAGATTGCGATCCTCTAGCTCCGTCAACCCCGTAAGTGGGGCCGTGTTGAACCCCGGAACTCGGGACCGGCCGGCCGATGACAACGTTCATGTTTGACAGCTGAAAGGGAATTGTGAATTCCCATAGTCAGGTCTATAGGTACATATTCCATGTCTCTTCTGCCAACCATAATTAGAAAGATCAACAGCGAAATCGACAACTCCATTCACCCCCGAGACATTTCTCATTAATCGTACGATCAAAATCACCTGACAGTAAAACAGTCCACCATGATCCAACTGCCGACAACCACCTCATTAACTGCTTCTTATAAAGCATCTACACCGCCGATACCGCCCATGGTTACAATCCCCCGCAATTAATAAACCCCCTCCAATGCCTCGTATCCTTCGCTGGACAATGAGCAGGCCGCAAATCCTGTTCCTCTCTTGCATTGGTTTCGCAGTCGCCCTCACTGCTATGCTCTACAGTAATATCATCCATTCCTCCAACCTAACTTCTATTCTATCAAAAACAATGTCTACCTCTTCCATCCGACCCGTCGTCGTCGTAGGCTCGGGCCTAGCTGGACTCTCAGCATCGTACGAGGCTTTGCAGCGGGGTGCACCGTCGGTCCATCTTCTCGATCGCGCTCCCAAGCCTGGTGGTAATAGCATCAAGGCTTCATCTGGTATAAACGGTGCTGGCACAAAGTATCAGCGCGCCGCTGGTGTGGAGAGTGACACTTATTTCTATAGCGACTCTGTTCGGTCAGCTGGGTCACGGTTTCATCTCAGTCAACCGCCCGTGGATCGAGAGGCTCTTGTTACAAAGCTCACGACTGAATCAGCCACCGCTGTCGAATGGCTCGTTGATGAGATTGGTGTTGATCTCAGCGTCGTTGCACCCCTGGGCGGACACAGCGTTGCGCGCACTCACCGAGGAGCTGGAAAGACACCTCCTGGAGCTGCCATTATCATCGCCTTATTGAACAAACTCAAAGAGAATAAAAAGTTCTCTATTACCAACCTCGCCGAAGTTAAGGCACTGCTCAAGGAAAACGATGAAGTGAAAGGCGTCGAGTACGAATTTGAAGGCCAGAAGCACAATCTGGAAGGTTCGGTTTTATTTGCCAGCGGTGGCTTTGCCGGTGATGCCACAGGTCTTTTGGCACGTTATCGCCCTGATCTCAAGGGCATCCCTTCAACCAACGATGAGAGACCAGGATCTCACGATATTCTCACTTCTGCTGGAGCCGAGCTATTAGACATGGACAGCGTTCAAATCCATCCAACAGGCTTCGTTGACCCCGCGACTCCCAACACGATGCTCAAATTTCTAGCGGCCGAGATGCTCCGTGGCGAGGGCGGCATCCTTCTCTCACCCGACGGGTCCCGTTTCGTCAATGAGATGGATACCCGCGAGCATGTCAGTAACGCAATCATGAAGCTTCCAACTGCCACTGATGGCGATGGTGTGATCAAGCAGTGGGACATAAGCATTCTTCTTGACCCCGGTGCCTCTGCGGCGTCAGCCAACCACATCAGCTTCTACGAATGGAAAGGTCTCCTCAAGAAGGTCAAAGTGCGCAACCTAACCAGCGCCCAAATCGCTGCTGTGGACAAATATGCCAAAGCTGCAGCTGACGGGTCGGCGGATGAGTTTGGTCGCACGCAACGTGGAAGATGGACACTTCCACCTGGGGAAGAGAACCGAGACCAAGATGTTTATATCGGCAGGGTAACGCCCATTACGCACTTCACCATGGGAGGTGTCGCTATTGATGAAAAGGCTCGCGTGTTGAGGAAGAGCGGCGATAAGCTTGTGCCTATTCCTGGTTTGTTTGCTGCTGGGGAGATTACTGGTGGCATTCATGGTGACAACCGCCTGGGAGGATCTTCGCTGCTGGAATGTGTTGTATACGGACGGACTGCTGGTGCTGAGATTGTCGGCTCGGCGTAGGAGGATGATAGTTAGTAGCATGTTTGACTCACATGAGGTGCGCTTATTTAGTTAGAGACTTTAATTCTTTGTAATTCCGATAACCTCCCACCATCTGGCTTGCATCTATAGTATACGTATTTCCGAATAGGACGATATATGGTTCATCTCATAGTTCACGCCCAATTGCGTCCCTCGCTTACAGCAAACCAACATTAACAATTCTAACCACCTATAAAAAGATCATTCATCTGTCCGCCAAAGTCTCGGCTTTCAGCTCTCTACTCCAACTTGAGAGGGTTCGCCTTGAAGTACTCCTCCGGAGTCACAAGTTTACCCCTAGCCCTCTCAGCAGCCCAAGCAACAGACTTCTCCCCCTCAGGTCCAAAATACCCAAACTCATCACCAGCATGGAAAGCATCGACAAAAGTCTCCTTCATGAAAGGCAGCCTCTCTGCAAATTCCTCAGGAGAGATCTGCTTGTACGTTATCTTCTTTCCAGTGGCTTCGCTCTCAATAGCCACGAGCTCTTCCATGCTGTAGTGCCCAACAGCCGCGTCAAAGCCAACACCGTCGTACTTTTCCGGCTCGGCAAGAACGGCACCGACAAAACTTCCAATGTTGCTGCCGTTGTCAATCCATGGGATTCGCGTCTTGGGTGACAACTGAAGAGACATAATCCAGTTCCCCTCAGTATCCTTCTGAGGTTGCCAGAAAGGAATCTGAGTGATATTCTCGAGAAAGAAGGCCAGACGGACAAATGCTTTCTTGATGGGGAGTGTACGGATGTACTTTTCGCCTTCAGCCTTTGCGTCGAAAGGATGGACGGCGGTGTATTTCCCACCAGAGATGTCAGAAGTACCAGGAAGACTGCTAAAGATTATGTACTCGATCCCAGCTTCAACAGCGGTATCAGCAGTTTTCTTGATGATTTCGTATTCAGGCTTCAAGTCGGTAGCAGTCCATGAAGGCGTGGTTACGAGGAAGAAGTAGTGAGCGCCTGCAAGAGCTTTCTTCATGGAAGCTTGATCGGTCAAGTCACCGTGGACAACTTGGATCCCGCGCGCCTTGAGGTCTTTGGACTTTTCGGAATCGACATCACGGGCGATGGCGCGGATGGTGTATTGCTTTGAGAGTTCTGGGTCGTTGAGGATGAAGTTTATGAGGGCGCCGCCCTGTTTGCCTGTGGCCCCGGTAACTGCGAGAATCTTTGACATTTTGAAGTTGCTGATGATGATTTATCAATGTATTGATGGTGTAATTGAAGAGCTCAAGGTGAATTGAGTAGACCTTGGAGTGACTACCCATCCGTCTTATATCTTCCATCATTAGACACCCACGACCAGGCAACTGGATGTATACATTGTACAACAATCCAAACTCCGCCAACTTATTCCACCGGCCCAAACATCAACAGAGCCACCAACTGCGCTTTGAATCCTCCGGTCTTTCTCTAATCTTCCGAACCTTCTCAATCGACGAATAACCTGCCTCCATTCCCAAGACAATTAGGGCTAGCGCAGTTGTCATTTACTAATGCACCAAATCCAGCGCTTACACAAGCATTAATCCAAGTCCGCAGGAGCGTTATACAACGTTAATTGGTGTCAATCTCCGCCGGAGTAGTTCATCCGATTGGGCGTTGTGTAAGCGGCCTGCGCCGCAAGGTTGCGCCGAAATGATGATAAATCAGCTGGTGTAGGTATACGTTCGAGGACAACAAGGGCATTGACGCAATTCCACATTCTGTTCTCGTCAGTTAAGTATGGATTTTATATAATTAACGATGATCATAGAGATTCTATCTAGCAATATTAATTTGCAAAGTGTGCCAGAATAATTGCAAGGCGCTGGCTAATTAGTTGAGATGTCTATGCCAACTTCATCAAACAAGCAACTAAAACAAATCATCCGCTGGGTAGTTGAATGCCCAAAACAAAAACTTTTCTCTTCCCACCGCCAAAAAAAACTCCGTCATGAATCCTGAATATGCCTTCCAAGCTCAGCAAAGTCCCCAACATCTTCTCCCGTAAGATCCCAGTCCGGATTATTGTACATAGAGTAACAGTGCTTGTAAAAGTCATCGTGCGGGATATCCGCTATCATCATCTCCTGCGCCGAGTTCCTATCTGCTGCCTCGGTCATGGGAACCCAGAGGTTCGAGAAGTTGTCCCATAGATCTGTGTCGAGAAGCATAAAATCTTCTGGTGATGTCTGGCTTTGAGTGCCTGAGACAATATCGTTTTGAAGAGCGCCCGAGTCGCTGAACGCTGCTGGTGTTGCAGCGTTGGTATGCGTCGCTCTGGTGTTTGTTTGAGCGTCGCCGGCTGTGCCCTGGGGAGACACATTGACGACTTGGAGTGACTCGATTTTCTGTGCCATCACTTTCCATAGTCTCTTGACCTCGTGCAATCTTTCACGAGCATACGTGTTGCCGTGATCAGCAAGGTGCTGTAGTTCTTCCAATGCTTGCGTCAATCCTGGTTTGGGGCTGATCTTCAACTTCTCTTCGCAGACAGAATCTAGGATGGCAGCGAGGATCATAATGAAAGCAGCTGAGAAAGAAGCCTCAAAGTCGTAGAAGCCGAAGATTGCTGCAACTATGTTAGCAAAGGACAATCAACATGGCAGAGTCAACTTACCGATCATGTTTCGCTTTCTTAGCGTGGCGACTACCTTGAGCTGCCGCCTTGCGGCTTCGGCACAAGTCCTAGACAGTCTTCCAAGTGGTGAAGCATGTAGTTGCTCTCCTGTAGGGCCATGGCCGCTGAGAATGAGCTTCGCAGCATGCAACATGATCGGTCTGATCGTGAGGATAGTTGCCTATAGAAATGTGAGTATGTTCATCATTGTCCAAGTCGGAGGCTGGACGTACCTGGAACAGCATTAGATGTAAGGAAGCAGTCGTCCTCAGGGATTGGTCCCGGCCCAAGTTGTACACGTCCGTAACCGAGTCTGAGGGGATTTCTTGGGAAATCTCATAAAGAGACTTGACAATATCTTGAACACGAGGAATAAATGTATGCTCTGACTCATCTTCTGGGTTGTACAACACTGTTCACAAAAGTCAGCAACTGTTCATCATCATTTTTACAGTAAAGAGACTTACCGGCCAAGATACGCCCTGTAGCTCTGGCGATCTTGATGTTGGTACACATGGGTCCCACAGGCGGGAATCCTGGAGAGTCAGTAGGAAGAGGGATATTGATTGCTTCGTCTCCTATGCTTGGAGGATTTCCTGTTGCTGCAGCTAGACGTCTGAATCGATACATCATCAGCGATCATACTTTAAGTTTCATGCTGCATGACTTACCGCTCTTGCATATATATTGTCCACCAGAGGCGGTTCATGTGAACTCTCTCCGACTGCATCAGGTGTCGTGTTCCACAGACTCTATGATACTTTTGCGAAATTGCGAGTCGCATAGCAGTGCTAATCTACAAGACATTGGTTAATTCATGTGTCTACAACTCAAGAGTATATCAACTTACATAAAGATACGCCTCTTCTTTGCGGTTCATATTGCCAAGATAGATAGCAAAAAGAGCAAATATCTCAATTCCAATCTTGCCCTTAAATCGTAAATCAGATAACGTTGGCACGTTTCTATGAGCATACTCAAAGAGCACAACGCCTGAGAATTCATCGTTGCCTTCGGGGTTAGCATCGAATAGAGTTCCAATAGCAATCATGAGAATCATCTCGAGAACCCATAGCGATTCCAGCTGAGCGGGATCATCCCGATTCTGATAGAAAGCCCACATCTTGTCTGAAAACTCCCGAGCATCGATGTGATGTTGTGACTGGCCGATGTAGAACAGGGCAGTGTCCAGTAACCGCTGTGCCTCGTGTCTAGGTGGTAGCTTAGGGAAATCGCTGCTAGAAAGACGCCATGGGTGGCTGATGATTTCGTGAACTTGATTTGCTTCGGGGCTTATCCAGGGTTTACTGTTCTGTTCCAGTTCAGGACGGGATGAACCTAGTAAATCTTGGACTCGAGAACCAAAGGTGTGGCTGGAGCTGAGTGAGGAGCCAGCAAGGATAGCTGTAAAAGTGTAAGTGCGAGATTGAAATTGTAGAACCAGGCAAGTTTGGCTTACTGGCAGCTGGTGATGCATGAGTGCCATCGTAAGAAGGATATTTGTGTTGGGTTAGAGGAGCCGAGAAGCTAGTGGAAGGACGGATGAAGCTTGAAGATCTTGATCTGCTATGTTGGGGGTCTTGTGGAGAAGATTGAGACAATTGTGGGTGGATGTTAGATTCTCTTGTTTGAGTGATATTAGCTGTACCTGAGACCGGGGGTTCTATGATATATCAGTATAAGTCAATAAAGTCAGTAAGCTTTCAGCGTACCAGATGCCCTAGGAGGTAAAGTGGAAGGCAGGCCGTCATATCCGTCCCTCTCATATCTGGCTAATTTACTCTCAAGTTCTTCAATTCGACTAATAGAAGGTCAGATATAAGGCGTAGAAAACTTTGAGAAAGGAACTCACTTGGCCATGTACATGCGTTTATGTCCATGCTCAGGAACAGTACAGTCTAGGCCACGCTTGGTGCAGTATTGACAAGGGGTGGTCCCCGAACACCGAACCTTTTTCTTTCGACATGTAAGGCAGCTGTTGCATATCAGTCATTGAACCACTTACTTTCACTTAGACGGGTTATGCTTAATAGTGGAGAAACAGAAACAGAAACAAAAATGAAACTCCAAATTTACTTACGCCAATGATGCTTTGCGCGCATCTTTGCCATCGGAGGGCGCCGAGCGCTTCCGAGCCATTGAGGAGGGAGTTGTGTCTTGGGCGACGACGCTCATTGATAAGACGTACAATTCCTCACACAAAAGAGAAAAGAGAGATTCTGGAAGACTTGACCGAAGATTTGAGGGGCTCAGATACTGGAGCTCCGAATGAGAGACGGCGGGGGAGGGGACTCAAGCGTTGTTATTCTCTCGGGACAAGTTCCGGACTTGAACTTATCAAAGAGACGAACTTCTCCGCGCGCTAATCCGATCACGTGATTGTATCCCCATGGAGTCGGACCAGCTGCCGTCCTGTGATGAAGGATGAGATCCATAAAACGATTGGAGTAGTGGGGTTTAGAATGGAGTTTATCTTGATAGTTGACAATTTAGAGTGGGAAGCACGATTTAGGGACAGGTCCAATCTTTCCAGACGTGAGGTGAGGCTAATATAGGTCTACTGCAGCAATTGACGGTTACGGGGATGATTATATCTAAAGGAATTTCCAATCATAGCATTCCTACATAAAAGGAGCCCAGCTCAAAATTCCCATGACTCTACTTTTTATGGTTGTCGTTCAATGTATGACTTGGATCTTACAGTGACTAATGCCTGGCCCGACATCGGACACTATGACCGAGACATCGGAGATGCTTCCGACCTCATGAGACATTAACCATCCATTGCATGTTTGGGGACAAAGTAATAATCATGCCAAGTGCCTACGTATACAAGGCGAATTTGTAATTTGTTTAAGTCTATGGATGAAGCATACCTTTGAATTTGAACAGCAGGTTCTCTGCTAACATGTGTTACCAGCAATGACAGTAGTAAAATCAATTGACTCTATCACTATCAGATATTCTTTGTCCCTTTCAGACTGCATACATAGTTCATTTGTGATATCGTATGTCATCATACTACTTTCGTGGGTTATTCTCAGATACATAATCTTGCTCGCTTGTACTCAAGAGGTCGACTTCATAAACACCCTCAAGCCTTTTGCCAAATGACCTTGTCTTGCGTATAGGTCAGCCAAGTCGGCAGGAACATGACACCTTGACAAATAAGATGTTATATACCATAGCACTATGAGATCTGACCTCTCATATCACATCATGTCTATGTGCTTTCATATCGCTGTACGGTGTATATAGGAAAGTCTCACATATCCAATCCTCCTTGCTTTGGAACATCAGGTTCATCCATCACATATTAAAGCAGTCTACAGAAAAGGTAATGTCCCTCGGATACCATTCCTTCCGTGATTATCTGCGAATACGATTGATACGAGAATTGATACATAGACACCAGTTCCAAAGTCATGTAGTATCAAGCGGCACAAACCTCGCCAAGTAAAGACAGCACACAAAAAAGAAATCAGTAATTCTGGACCCCAAAAACAACAATCGATCGATAATCCCCAGAAACATACGGATCATTTTATCGAACGACTTGCCAAGGTTACCTTTTTGGAATATTTTCTCGCACTCTTGTCCTCATTAGGAGATGAACTCATGGTTTTTTTAAAAAAAACTTCCGAGATGCAGATCCTCTTCACACCTACATGAATGGAGACTGTCAGCGCGCGTGTCAAAAGCCAAGACACCACCTTACTCAATCAGGTGCTATGAGCCGCTGCCATGCACATCGACAAGCGCTCGTACCCTGAATAGCTGAGGGGAATGTTGGGGTCTATCGTGTCTTTTGCTTTTTGTTAATTTGGGGGCCACGGAAAAAGTTCACTTGTTTGCTGTCTTTCTGCACGGAAAACAAGATTCAAACAACATAAGGTTACTCCTTAGCTCCTCCGAAAGTGATAGCCGCCCTGGTGGAACGTTGCTTTTCGGTCTGTTGTCTGAATAGGGTCAATTATACGGATCTTTGCGCTAATCTACCTATCAGGTTATCAAGTCGGATACCAGATAGCAGCTCTTAAACTTGGCATAGCTAATAAGCTAGTTGGAGCTTCCCCTCATAAAGGATCTGTCTGCATCGGTAGCTAAGTCTATAGTTGTACGGTATCTAGCTCAAGTAGCTGCAGAGCTATGTATATCACCAGTCGACCGATTGACGTCATCAGTACTATTGTCGGTCGAGTTCATGGTAGTTGAATACTTAAATAACTTGTTCCATCCTTTCTTTCCCATATTATTCTTCTTCTTAGACTCAAGAAACATTCGCAGTTACTCGCTATAAATATCAAGGCTATCATTATTAGTTGTGTTGCCGCAGCTATTTTCAAATCCTGTCCTCCTCTACCTTGAAAGTGGTAGTTACCTTGACAGCACCACTACTGCTCTTGGGTCCCAGACCTGGTGTCAACTCCTCCTCACTCGAGTTGCCTGTACCCCTTCGAGAGTCCCACGTCGACACTACTGTCCTTTCCGCCGACGGTCTTCCAAAATGGTCCTTCCCAGTATAAGCTGCCTCGCAGTCTCGCCCGTGGCTGTTCAAGTCGTCCTCCCGTGCGAATGTAGCGAGCCCAAAAAGGTCGCTCTGCTTATTGCCGCTGTTGGTAGCCCTCGAAGGACCAAACTTTCCTAATCCTGTTCCCGTTCGCTGATCCGTGTCTCGCAATTCAGACCGTCCCGATGTCGTTATGCCAAGCTTGCGGCCGAGTAATCGAAGCAAAGGCCGCAAAGTTGCCAAGGAGCCGGCGGTGATGGCGAGGCCTTGTTCCGTGGCCGACCAGATGGCGATATCGACTGTTGCCCCTGTTTATAATTTGTTAGTCTATGATCAACGACTTTATGATTGATGACTTGAGACGTACACAAGAAGTCTGGGTTCTTGAAATCCTTGACAAAGGCGAAACGAACGACGACGGCTGAGCTGGCCCTGTATGGTGTGAGCTGGGATACGCAAGGATGATGATAAGGAGTTACTAACACGCAGGCCATGGCAAAAAGAGGAATCACAGCAAGCTTTGTCTTTTTCCCCATGTTGAGCTTGGATATCAAGAAGATGGGCAGGATGGCGCAAGTAAAGTCGGAGATGACACTGAAGACACTGTACAGATAGGTGAGGGCGATGATGACGTCGGGGCTGACACATTTTCCCTCTTGGTTTGTGTTCCAGAAATACGAGATGGGCCAGCATTGGAAGAGGGTGACAAAGAAAAAGACGATTCCGGTGCAGAGTGTGATGGCCATTGTGCCGTAGAGGATCCAGATGTCCATCTTTCGGTTGGTAATTCGGAGGAGGGTGATGCCGATGGATATCTTTGAAGTAATCATGGTTAGGCAGTACCATAGATAGCACCACCACCACCAATTCCTTGCTTTCATATAGTCTACTGGATCGAGGTCACTTCGGTGACGACCGGTGCCATGCGTTACTCCACTAAGGGCACTCATGCAGAATAATACGAACGTAATCTGAGATAGCAGTCAGTAGATGGATGGTATGTATATTAATAAACAACAGACTTACAAGAGCAGCACACATTGTCCAATCATCCAGGCCAAAGTTCTTGACCATCCGCGAACGAACATAGATTCGTAGCCCAACTGCTATAACTGAAGAGACAAGTAGTGTGTAGCACACTGCCTGGAGCTCAGGGCCTCTATTCGGAATACCCATGATTCTTGACTGTACAAAGTCAAGCTTCAAATGAGAAGCAACAGTAGCATACGGTAATAAGAAGAAGTAACTATTATAACAGAAGAGACAAAGAGGGATAAAGGGGAGAGGATTGACGATAGACGAAGGAGGATCCAGGACGGGGGAGGAGCGGGCCGCGAAGGAACTGGAGTCGGTCGCAGATATATGATAATGAGAACCGAGAAACCGGTAGCTTTCGGTTAGGCCATGGTTCATGTTCCTTTGAAACCAACACCTTGGGTCAGATTCTCCACTGCGGACCTTTGGACACGGGCGGAACCATTACAGATTATACCGAATGAGGTTATTGATCCCACTGGGACTTTGGATCATCTTGTAGGGGACCCTGGGGATGTGACTTATTCTGATCGACTCCGTTAAGTACAGATACAGACCCGGGGAGCCACGCTATTCGCGGGTTGGGCATTGGAAATCCACATGGTCACCTCGCTTTTGGGTCTTGTCCGAGGGGCAAGGCAGGCCGCTAGAACGATGTACTGTACATACGGAGCCGATCAGAAAGGGGATACAAGGGCCCTCGCCTCGGAGAGAAAAGAGAAACGAGCAAGGCCATTGGGGCCGAGCACTGGCATTAGTGCTGCATAGTCTTTGATCGTTGTTGATAAACTCTACGATGCAAGAGTAAATAAGGTCTGTTCGCAGAACATCTAGTCTAGATCGCTCCAGTAAGGCAGGTACTAACCAGATTCAAAGTTGTACGACTACCATTCCCCGTACCTGCCCAAACAAAAATGGTCATGTCTGCCCAGTCCAGTCTATGTCAGAAAGAATGGACGAACCGAGGGACGGAACTTGGCTGCCGAATGGGGAAAGTGAGCTACTAGCTAGCAGCGCCGAGATAATCTCCACTACCACCACACCTCAACATTCTTATTTTTCTTCAACTCCCTTTTTTTCCTCAAGAAGGGATAAGGATGTGCCTCGGCTTTTGCTTTTTGGGCGTCATTAAAAAAGCTTCGCAACGCCACATGGAATCTTCCTGTCAATGTCACAATGAAAAAAGTTCTCGAAATTGTTTTTACCAAATCAATGTCCAAAGATTTTAATAAGAGTTCAAACCAGCGCTAGTACAAGACGATAAAAAACAATTCCACGGCTAGACTATCCTCCCTCGTCGGCGCCGTCGCTACATGCCGTGTTTACTAGGGGAGGGGAAGCCGGTGAGTTGGGAAGTTTTGACACTCACACTCAACAAAGCGCCCGCAGTTAGCTTGAACAATTTCCAGTCCGTCCCATTCATGCCCGTCCATAAACCACTCAGCAGTAGCTACTTCTGCCGTAGTAAAAGGCTTGGTATGGGCTGTCAATGTCAATTGATCATGCAATCAGTGCCTTGCAGCATCCACCATAATATCAGGGACCCAGCCCGATGCACTGACTGTTCCCAGGCACTGACTGTTTCCATGCGACACCGTATTTCCGGCGAGCCCCGGAGAGATTAAAGATGGAAATAATGCTCTGCCAAGATGCGTGGCAAAACATACCCGCTCTCTGATACTCCGTCTGTTATATAGCTGTAATATAGCTGCTCGACATTTCTCATCGGTGAACCCTTGAAGAAAGCACAATCACCAGCACGGATAGGATCCTCCGTGCTGTAGAGGTGTCAAGGGGTCCCCTGGCCCTGACAGCTCTTGATCGTTCTAAAATCGTGGCTGTGGGGACCTGATTCTCAGACTTTTTGCTTTTTTCTCCTGACTATAGCCGAACAAAGTGGTGATCATCTGCCCCCTTGAAGATTCAGAGCCTCAGTTTTCCCATCCACTTTCCCCTTTTGCTCTCGCGACATGGTATCGGTAGTGGAGAGTCGGCGATCATTGCTATAGATAAAGACACCTGCATTCTAAGAAATGATTCCAACACCATTCTATCTCGCTACATATCAGCCCAACCCTGTAGACCATAGGCGATGCCAAATTTGCAGCCGGTGTTTCAAACCGGCTATTGAACCTCTCTTGTGGCTTGCAGTTATCCATCCGTAGTTTCTATAGAGTTTCGCATCAGGTCAGATATCACGCAATGGCTGAAGCCTCTTTCTGCAGGAGTCGAGAATTTCTCCACTTGTTGAAACACATTCTAGATCGACTGACATCGCTTATAAACTTTGCAAGGGCGAGACCACGTGCGAGTGCGATCGATGGCTGCACGCACGAACGAGACAAGACGCCACTACCCCCAGGTTCAGGATGGCCAAGACTTGAGATTTTCACGATACCTGCAGAAAAAGCAAAGAAAAATAAGTAAACTTTTACAAGGGGGCCTATGTCATGGGAAATTGGTAGAGTATAATCTATCGCTATGTTGTGTTACGCGGAAGAGGGGAATGGTATCCGGCCAAGGCTAGACGGTAATAGTAATGATGGGCCCTTAGGGGGGGTTCTAGATTTTCTTGTAAGACGTCGAACCAAAATAAATATCAAAAAATGGGAATCGAAGCTCATAGCAGGACAGATCGACACGCATAATCTCTCAATTCTACTCCTGATCAGTAATGCTTCAGGATACCAATTAGCCTATCTACCGTGTACCAGAAAAATCGCCCTCTGAGATTATGGGTACAAAAATAAACAGCCTAAAAGGTCTGGTCTAAGTAGCATAAACTGACCTACTTATTTCATCTCTTATGCTCCTAGCGGCCAATTTTGCTAATACCCTGATGCCTATCTGTCGCACTCTCAAAACTCACGGATCAGACGGACAAGATGGAGTAAGATGCCCTGTTTCTTTGGCCCACCTACCAAGAAAAGTCGTGATACGCCGTCAACGTCGCAACGCTGTTAGTGGAGCGTTCCACCAAAAATTGGCCTCCAACGTTTAGGTGACAAAAGTCAGGAGTCAGGAGTCAGGCCTGAGATGCTTTGACATGACTAATTTTTTTTGTCTCCCATACTTCCAGCGTCTATCCCTGTCACGTCAAGTGCTGATGATGTGTCGAAATTATGGAACTTCAATCTCACTATTTTTACGGAGCAAATTCATCGTATTTCCGTCCAGTAACTATCCACACCAAGAGTCTCCTACAGCAGGTGACACTGAAACGTTTCTCTACCTAGCCAGACACATCGGCAAACTACAGGGTGGACCAACACCAAACAATACGGATTGGTTTAGGTAATAACATGGTGGCTCTTGGTTTATCAAACACGACATGTCCGGACCTTGCAAGAATGTCGTCCTACTCAATCTTGGTGTGTCAGCCATCTGTTCGACATATTGAGCTGTGCCAAGATAACCGCCAACCCAGGCGGATCGCATAAAACTCGGTACGGATTGGTTCATGGAATTATCAACTCGGCTGTAGTGAATATCTAGTCGAAGAGCGTACTAACATTTTCGTCTGGTCTTCTCCAAGCCCATGTTGTTTTGCGAAACGCCTACTACTCTTCGCAACGCATTCTTATGCAATGAATTCTCCAGCAATGAGACAAAAGGTCTATGCTAGGCTACCTTAAAAAGGTCTCTTCCCCCTCAATCTAGTGAACCAGCATACATGATATACTGGTCAATCATGAAGTTGTTCTTGAATTGAAGGACGTCTAGATTCAGCACACTATAGACTTCACCGTCTGCTTCTATTGTCCTATTCGGGGTTCGACGTCCTTTACTACCAAAAGACTCTTTGCTACATAATAGAAGCACAGATTCGTAGCGACTATCACGGAGCTTCTTGTTTGAAATGAGAGCGCTTTGCTCACAGGCAATATACTTGACACCATCGACTACTCCGCGACTCTTGCTGTTTTGGGCTTCTTTCCGCTTCATGCCACAGTCTGCATGCCGACGGCAGAAGTATCGAAGATGAAAAGGTCACCAATTTCTGTAATTAGCGGATTTGAGAAGCTTGTTATGCTTTTGCTTGATACCTCTGGCTTTGGTCCTCTGCAAGTTCGGTAACAGGCCGTTGTTAAACCTGATAACATAAGGGAACATCTCGATACACATATGGAGACTGTCTGGTCTATCTAAATGCCCTTACTGGCTTACAAGAGGAAGCTTCACCACAAGCACGTTCTATAATATATAGATAGCTTCACGCTTAGGCTAGACCTCAAGCGAGAGCATCTGTTCGGGAATATCGTCCTCAACTTCAATGGGACCGTCTCACCGAGAATCTCTGGTAAGAGGATAAAAGCCGAAACTTGCAGCATCATTCCAAACAACAGTAGCTGCAAGTACTAATGATGGCCGTACATATTCATCTGATGGACCGTCTTGGCATCTGGCTAGGAAAGGGGATGCTTCCAAAGACTCAGTCGCGTTATAACCCTTGGACAGAACTCCGAAAAAGAGAAGACACGAAGTTGCACCAAAAAAAAAAGCAGAAGAAGAAGAGGATTATGGCTATATTTCTGCGTGGCCAATAAGGCTTACTTTATGATAAGCCCCTTTGTTGCAGTGAAAGGAAGAGAAAAAAACCACCGTTATACATCCTGATAGGTTTGGAATTTACATAAAGTGATGTTGTTGAGGTGTTAATCTTGGAAGGTTGAAGTTTATTCAATTTCATGTTTATATATACAAAACTAATCTTCCTAACGGTATGCACTCCTTGAGCTGTTCGCGCTAACAGAATGAATCTCGACTAGGTACATCATGTATGTCTCAATATACAACCTTTACCCTGGGTAAAGAAGAAAAGAGAATGCCAGGTAGACAACGTACAACGTACCCTGTACTCCCGCAGCTAACAGCCTCGGAGGAGACCCCCGCAATTGGCAATTTCCTAGAGGCGGGGGAATCGCGGGGGATGGTAGGAGCGACCCTTGAAAGCCATCCAAGAATGGGATGGTCTATCAGGTGACCAAGTAGGAAGGAGGTATTGGTCACACTCACCCCCAAAATCTCGAATTTCGAGGCCCAGGGCCAACTTTGGCTTTCATTTCTGGGTTTTGTCTCACCTGTTGCATCCGCCTGCCAAAGCTGAGACGATTGAGAGGCGCGCAGAGGCCGCTCTGTAACCGAGTCCATATTTTGGGGACGGAAACACGTCTACGGATACCTAGCCGAGGTTGTCAACAACAAGTCACTGCCAAGATGACTTCGTCGCCCCCGCGCCAGAAACGCCGCAAGGCTTCATGCAAGGAGTTCCAATGCACCCACGAAGGCTGTGGGAGGACATATTCGCGTGCCGAACATCTCCAAAGGCACCAACTCAATCGTGAGCAATATTGAATCAGGCTGTCTGTCATGCAGTAGTCATGCAGTAACTAACACGCTCCTAGACTCCCCCAAAGAGATCTACTATTGTGACTATCCTGATTGCTCATTCACATTCGTCAGGAAAGATCTTTACGCTCGCCATAAACTGAGACACGAGCGCCAAGTAGAGCAGTATGGCAATGGTCGTTTATCCCAACGACCTCAGAAGGAGTTTTCGAAATTGTCCGGGCAGCGCAGTGAACGATACTCCTTTAGTGAAGATGGCTCAGCTTGGAGTGACACTCAGGACGAAGGGAGAGAAGATTCAGCTAAGGAACGACACGCATCAATGGCCCGACAATCCATGGATGCTTCTGGACTTGACTCTAACAGCTCGAAGCAATTCGGAATTGAAGGGGGCATAGGTCGTCAAGATTCTGGTCAACGTGACGAATTGGGCGGACCAAGCAGTTATTACGGAGACCAACGACAACTGCAGAGTCGCGGTTCATCACCAGAAAAACAGGCCATGAGCTCTGTACCATTTCGGATTGATCAGATGCCGCCTACTGATATGTCTATGCCCCTAACAAGCCCAGAGTTGACGGGTCGCCCGGAACGTGCTCGGGCCCAGTCTTATGCTATACCCAACGGAATACCAGCTACAAATACAGAACATGTCAACATAGAGGAACAGCATTTTGGACTTTCCCCATCAAGTACAGATGAGTTTACCACCTGGCTGTTCGCTGGTCAGGGGGTAGGCTCTAACTATAACTTTATGCCCAGTACTTTCGGCATGGCAGGATACTCCAATAACTTTGGGCAACTATGTACGGATTACACAGCTCAGCCAGGGATGATGGGAAGCTCCTATGTTGAGCCTATCAACAGTCTTTGGTTTCAGTCAGAACCATTGACGATGGAAACACCAGTAGTGGACTTATCGCAGTTTGGAAAGAACAGCTTTTCAGAGCACAAACGACAAGCGCTACTACACTATATGCTGCAGCGTTTTAACGAAATCAGCCTGCACGGCAGCAGATCGGCCGCGGATATCAAGGGCGAGATCTTTGGAAGTGACACCGACGCCGAGAGCCATGTTTTGAGCCATGTCAATGTTGAACGCTATCTCAATTCATATTGGGACAACTTTCACGATCAACTGCCTATTCTCCACCGCCCAACATTTATACCCGAAACTGCAAACGATTTTCTTCTGTTGGCTGTTCTCATCATGGGTGCTTCCATGGTTGATAAACACGGTGCATCACAAGATACTATGGAGAAAATTTCAAAGTTCACCACTTTTGTTTCGTGGAATCTACGTTGGCAGGTTTTCATGCACGCTGACTCTCATCCACCCGCGAAACTTTGGGTTATACAGACATTGTTGATTCTTGAGGTATATGAGAAGATGAATGCAAGCCGTGTTCTTCATGAGCGTGCTCATATCTACTTCCCTACAACACTGTCTCTCATGCGCAGAGGAAGTGCTCTGACAGGAAAACAGTCTTCCTATGTATCCAGGGTTCCAACACCTCTGGGTAGCCCCAAAATGCCATCATCTAGAATGTTTCCTGGGTCGAATCGGCCGGGCTTCAACTCATCACCTGAGAAATGGTGGGATCACTGGGTTGCACAGGAAGCTACTCGCCGAGCTGCCTTGGCTGCATTTATTATCGATGCTACGCATGCTGCTTTGTTTGGACATACACCCACACTTGTCATTCACGAAATCAAACTGCCACTTCCTTGTGACAACACTCTATGGTCTTCCGATTCACCATCTGAGATTGGCTGTGTCGAGTCAAGTCTTCATGCTAATGGCGTCACGCCTATCACCTTCCTTGATGGCCTGCAGAGAACACTCAATGGGCAGAGAGTGCGAACAAGCCCATTTGGAAGAATAGCACTTCTAGCTGCGCTGCTGTCTGTGACATGGCAGATGCATCAAAGAGATCTTGATCGCTCAACACTCGGGACCGATACGATACCTGGTGTCCAAGAACGTTGGCGGCCGAAGCTGCTTAGAGCTTTTGATTGGTGGAAGAAGGACTATGATGACGGTGTTGCCCATGTCAAGCACGCTGCGTTTGATTGGCAGAGATTGGGATTGAGCAACAGAGGAGGAAGCGACGATGGTGAAGCCATGGAGACGCAGGGTACAGTGCTCTACCATTTGGGTCATATCACAGTCTACATCAGCATGCCAGAACTTTGCATCTTCGCTGGCGTCCCTCAGATTCTTGGCAGAACTGTTTCTTCTGTGGATTGGAGGAGGACAGAAGCCAAGATCAAGGAGTGGGTGGCGTCACCCGGAGCTATTGGTGGAGTTTATCACGCGTTGCAGCTCATCCGGCTGATCCTTCTCCAAGAAGAACCAAGAAGAGGCGGCATGGCTAGCGAAGCTAGTGGGCTGCCATCGGCTTGGTTTCCATCCACTTATCCCAAATACGATGCCGGAAGTGATAAACTGCTGGTCAGACCTTGGGCCTTGTATTATGCATCGCTGGTACTGTGGGCATATGGATTCGTACAAGATGGAAATATCGAGCCATTCCCAGACCATCTGCAATACCCCACCAGCAGCGTTGGGATTCCAACAATGACTACAGACTCAAGTGTTCCTTCAACCTCCAACCCAGCTGCAACCAGTACCCCACAAGGATCTCAGGCTGAGAAGACTCCCATGTCGTCCAACATGGACTACGAAGCGTTAAAGCGTGACCGCCACGAAGATCTCCGAACATATCTGCAAATCATGATCCCCCCCACGATCGATTCCATCAAGGCTTTTCACCTGCATCAGAATCAAGCCGGCGTGGTGGGAAACCGAAACAAGATCATTGGCTTGTTGAGCATTGTCGACGATGCTCTAACCAATACAAAATGGGAGCTTCTTTCCGAGGCGAGGAATAGGTTGAAGATGGCGGCGTCTATGATGCAACGGCCTATGATGTAAGCCTGCACATTTGAGGAGTAATATTTAAAAGTTGACTATACTTGATGAGTTTGGAATACCTTGGTTTGTATATATTTGTTGATGACAGCATTTTGACAGGCGATATTATGTGTTTAGGAAGCACCCATCAAGTCTAGTGAAGCGATAGGATGTAATAGTGTCTTATACAAGAGGCAACTCAGATGTTTCCCACGAACATAGTTTCTCCAATACCGGAGTATTCTCTTGCAGCAGGCAATTTACGTAAAGTCTGAGGCAAACAAGCGTGCTGCAATTGGGATAGCAATGGTTTGTGCTTCATCATCGAGCTCAGTCCGGCTCATGCCGAAGACGTGCAGATTGAGCTAACGGCAGTGCCAGCCGTCAACCGAACAAACCTTCGATAACAGGCAGAACAAAACACAAGCATGAAACATATCGGGAGACTACTGCGTACTACTGCATGTTGTTAGTTCACCTGATGTCTTAGGTCCTAGGATTATGGCGAGTCAGGCATGGCTCAATGGTTGTCTCTGCAGTTTTGGTACCGCAGTCTCGGGTCAAGATCGACCGAACGGCGTTAAACTCATAGTTTTCAGATGCATCATCCAATTATATATTGCTTTGTTCGGGGTGCATTTGGTTGAAATTAGCCTGAGTTGACCAACGCCTCACCCGTGCATTGTTGAATGGGGGTAAGCCCTGGTCGTCAACTCGATATGTAACCCTACTGTTTTGGTCAAATGGAGTGACAGGGCTTGCAGTAAAGAACAGGATTCAAGTCGGCTCTAGGCGTAAGGGGTTTAGTTGAGGGGAAACCGGACGAGGGCGCAGACCATCATCAGCGACAAGTCGAGGATGTCGTCTGAAATGAGGACGTCCATAACAAAGGAAAAGATGTTGGGTGCCCCCAATGTCTCAAGTGTGGGAGGGGTTACTTCTACAAGATAAGCATGGTAATCGTGGTAGCTTATGTGGAAGGCATATAGCCCCAAGCTTGAGACAGGATGATCACCTTAACACACAGATGTGAATGGGTGCAGTAGTACTCCGTATTGAGAATTTGTTCACGAATCAGCAGCGCAGGTGCAATGGGTGACATCCAAGGGGCCCTGGTTCCTGGGCATCAACTCTGCTACTACTCATGATGAAAGTGGAGGGGTTGGGAATCATTAGTTGTCCGATTTGGACGATAGCAGATGACAATTGCATTTAACCGAAGGTTAGAAATAAGCAGCAGGTGATGACTTGGCCTAAAAAGTATCTCTCACTAAGGAAATGGGCTCAAACCTTGCAAGCGATATGAAGAAAGGGCCGATGATCGACACCGTTAGGTTCATCCCCCAGAAAGTACCCCAGACTCTCCCTCAACAGTCTGGGGAGGGCAAGGATGGTTCTGAATGGTCAGATGCTTCCTTCAGCATTACCCGGACCATTTACGATCGACTTGATGCATCCTTCGAAAACGGCAGAGAAATCACCCCGCAGAATATTCCACCAATGATTGGAGATAGCTGCGGAATCGACTAACACGACGGGCCGTCGATCCTATTTCTTGCAGACGCTAAACCACTTGAACCGGATCGCAGGCTTCAAGCTTGAAGATGCATGAGGAGAAGCACTCGCCATCCTTGCCCTCACTCAATTGAGGCGAGATATAACTATTCATCATGTCCGGTCCACAACGACTCTGCCATTCTCACTTTTGTAAAGTAGTTCGCTGCTTTGAAGCCGTAGAGTGAATCAGCCATGGCTACCTCAAAGCAGACCGGGGAGATCAACCCTCACATCGAGAGCACTGATGCTGGTCTCGACCACCTCAAGAACGTCGACCTCCACGACAAAGCCCTCGCCAACGAAGCTCTCGAGGCCACAGCCGACGAGCACAGCTATGGCGTCATACAGGGCTTCAAGACGTACAGGGCCGCAGCCTTTTGGTCCATCGGTGAGTCTTCCATCTCTTGACATTTGAACGTAACTGACGGTGAAAAGTCATCTCGACGACCGTCATCATGGAGGGCTACGATGTCACCCTCCTAGGTTCCTTCTACGGATACCCGCGATTCAGGGAAAAGTATGGCGTCTGGCTCGACGACGAAAACGGATATCAGATCTCTGCCAATTGGCAGCAGCGCTTCAACTGTCTCGGTGCTCTGGCCAATATCATCGGTGCCATGCTTAACGGATGGGCGACGTCTCGATGGGGACACCGCGTTGTTCTCATTAGCGGTCTTTTCTGGCTGTCCGCCTTTATCTTTGTCGTATTCTTCGCGCCCACCATTGAGATCCTGCTCGTTGGTCAGTTCCTCTGCAACATCCCCTGGGGCATCTTTGCCACGACTGGTCCCGCCTACGCCGCCGAGGTGACGCCTCTGGCCATCCGAGGATACCTTACTGCATATGTCAACCTGTGCTGGTGCATCGGGCAATTCATCTCGGCTGGTGTACTCAAGGGTCTCGTCACCAACCCTACCCCGTGGTCATACAAGATCCCCTTTGCGGTTCAATGGGTCTGGCCTATTCCACTTGCCATTGCGGCATATCTCGCCCCCGAGTCGCCCTGGTACCTCGTCCGTACGAACCAGCTTGAGAAGGCCAAGGTTTCCCTCGAGCGACTATCCAACCCGGAGCACAACATCAACTACGACAACACCGTTGCCCTGATGGTCCACACTAATAAGCTGGAGATTGAAGAGCGATCTGGTACCTCGTACTGGGACTGTTTCCGAGGCAGTAACCTTCGGCGTACCGAGATTGCCTGCATGGGATTCCTGTCTCAAATCACAAACGGTGGTGCCCTTTGCTACAGCGGATCTTTCTTCTTCCAGCAAACAGGTATCAGCCCTGAGACGTCATATGGTATTGCGCTCGGCGGAACTGGCATCGCCTTCATGGGTACCATCATCTCCTGGTTCTACATCTACAAGTTTGGTCGACGAACCATCTGGCTCACTGGCTTTTCATGTCTCGTCGCCATCCTCTGGACAATTGGTTTCCTCGCTTTGCCTAAGCAAACCCAGCCTTTGGCTTGGGCGCAGTCGATCCTATGTGTGGTGTGGCTGGGAGCATACTCCATGACGGTCGGCCCCATCATCTACACCATTGTCGCTGAGATTGGTTCGACTCGCCTACGAACTCAGACAATTGTGCTGGCTCGTTCAACATACTATGTTGGAAACATTATTTGCGGAGGATTAATCCAACCTGAGATGTTGGCGCCTGGTTCTTGGAACCTCAAGGGGAAAACTGTAGGTCTTGACGAGACATAATGGGCGACGATCACATGCTGACAGACAATGCAGGCTTTCTTCTGGGCTGTCTTGGCCACTCTGACCCTGATCTGGGGTTATTTCCGCATGTTTGAGACAAAGGATCGCACTTTTGGTGAGATGGACTACATGGTAAGTGACAATTTTGTGTGTCAAAACAACAAAGAAAGTCAAGCTGATAAAGTCGTACAGTTCCAAAAGGGTATCTCGGCACGCAAGTCTACCAAGTACCAGATCAATGAGGACGAGTTCTTCATGGCTCATGACAGGCCTGAGGCAGAGAAGCAGCAGGGTTAGGTTAGAGTGGGAGGCCTGAAGGATGAATTGTGCTGGGGAACGAGTTAAAGTTAGTTTATGACATGACATAATTTTCGATACCATCAATGCTCGAGTACCAATTTTGTTTTCGTATTTTGATGTCGATCATTATTGGTTTGTTGTGTTGAAACGATGCTAGTTATCTAGCGACCAACAGAAGTCATGGCGGAATGTCGTGGTGAGACGTTGGACCCTCAGTCAGCGCCTAAATTATGTCAGGGAAGAAGCTAGGTGCCGATTCAGGGTCTGTACTCTGTAAATGCTACAGTGCTTGTGTTGATCTCTAGTGCAGATGATGGTGAATTGATAGACCTTTCTTATACCCTACGACAGAAAGAAGAAGATATTCCTCAATTGACAATTCTTCGCTGAAAAGACAACTTTTGCTTATCTTACTGCTTGACCAGCCATCCCTACAGGTACTGTAATACGGTATCCGTCTAGAGTAGGGTTACGGAGCGTCATTCACATATCACAGCATCCTTTTTACATCCTTTCATCTCAAAAAACAACAACCATCTAACTCGCTTGCCATAACTTGACCTCTTTGTTCATATCTAAGCCACTTTCAATAACGGATCAAGCGGCCTCTTAACCGTGCCAGCCAAGGGCCGCCTTATCCACTTCAAGGGGGAAAACGAGATGGCCCAGTCGCATCTAATTTAGCGCCTTTTGCCCCAGGCCCAGGGCTGTCAAGGGCTGCCAAGGAATTCTCCGGCCTCAGCGAAGAATTACTTCTTACGTAGTGTTTTATGTAAAGGAACGAGCTGAGAGAGAGAGCGTCATAGCATAGGGCTTGAGCAAAAAAAGATTGGGGAAGTATTACGGGGTATCCGTAAATGCTCTTATTTGATGTCTACACAAAAGATCAAAGCAATATCCTAATGTCTTTGTTCTTGGCTTCGTATTACAGAGATTGGTCCAAGGAATTAATCCCAGTACCAGATCCTGGCTGCCAATATGCATTTGACTTCTTCGGCTTGTTTAGCTTTCATCTGTTCTCAATGATTGGCGTGTTTGGGCAACGATGGCTGTTCCTTGCATAAGCTGCATTGCCGCCACCCGTGTCTCTTATCAAAGACACACACAACACACTATTGAACTCAGTTTTGAGAGTGAAGAGAACTGGAGAAATGCTTCAAAAGATATGTAGCAAACAACGACAAGGTCGTATCAAATCTAAGAGTACGAGAATACACTGTAGGGATGAGCACAACAACCAGGTATGGATTTAGGTAAAAGCGTATTACTCATGAATACGTGGTGAGCCATCCATCATTCATCTCTTGATTGTTTTATCGACGATCATACCGCAAGATTACTAGCTGGGTATGAGACAGGAGAAGGTGCACACCACAACCAATCAGCACCTGTACCCAAGACATTGCATGCTATTCTTAGCGGTTTAACCATAACTTAGTGGACCAGCGTCGTAAGCATTCCCCTGAAAAACCGGGCACTTAGTGCTTGTCCGGCACGTGACGGCTCCACGCCCGCTGCAACCGAGCCGCCCCTACCTAATCTCAGCGCGTTCCGAAACCAAAAACAAAAGACGCCTTTTCTCATTCTTCATCAAGACATTTCCTCTCTTTTCGTCCATCTATCTCTCTCTCTCTTTTTTTTGGGTAGACATTCTTGTTATTTCCTCGTCACTCTCTTTTAAAAACGCCCCAACGGCTTTTATTTCCAAACTAAACTCACACTCCTTTTTTGAATAGACTTTATAACAGTCTAACGTGGTGTGACCGTGCTCAACGTTGTACCGAATAAAGTATCACCATAAGTCGACCGAGAAAAATATCGATAATCAGTCAACATGAAGGTTTCATCCGCTGCCGTCGCTGCTGGTGCCCTCGCCATGGGCGTTGAGGCCAAGAACTACCTTGGTTTCAACTCTGGAGCTACCCTCGCCAACCGAGAGGCCAAGTTCAAGGCCGACTTCCAGGCCGAGTTCGAGACTGCTCAGAACCTCAAGACCTCCCCCGGTGACTTCAACGCCGTCCGTCTCTACACCAACATCCAGGCCTACTCTGAGGATGACCCCATCGAGGCTTTCGAGGCTGCCATCGACACCAAGACACAGATCCTCCTCGGTGTCTGGACCTCTGGCACCGACTCCATTGACAAGGAGATCAGCGCCCTCAAGAAGGCTGTCGAGAAGTACGGCACTGACCTGACCGACCTCATCATTGGTGTTTCCGTCGGTAGCGAGGATCTCTACCGTAACTCTGTCACCGGTGTCAAGAACAAGGGTGGTGTCGGTGTCCAGCCCGATGCTCTCGTTGATTTCATCGACGACTTCCGCACGGCCTTCAAGGGCACACCCATCTCCAAGGTTCCCCTCGGTCACGTCGACACCTGGGATGTCTGGGGCAACGCCACCAACAAGCCTGTCCTTGATGCCATTGACTTCATCGGTGTCGATGAGTACCCCTACTACGAGAACGACAAGGGCAACAGCATCGACAACGCTGCCAAGCTCTTCAACAAGGCCTTCGATGCCACCGTCGCTGCCTCTGCTGGTAAGCCCGTCTGGGTCACTGAGACCGGATGGCCCTACAAGGGTCCCAACTGGGATGAGGCTGTTCCTAGCGTCAAGAACGCCCAGAAGTACTGGCAAGATGTTGGCTGCAAGAGCCTCTTCAACAAGGTCCCCACCTTCTGGTACAACCTCCGTGACTCTAACCCCGACAACAAGATGAAGTTCGCTATCACCGAGAACCTCTCCACCACTCCTCTCTTCGATCTCTCTTGCGACAAGGTTGATGATGAGACCTCCAGCTCCGCCGAGTCCAAGACCAAGACCTCCACCCATGCCTCCAAGGCTACCGATGATGCTCACTCAACCGGCACCTTTGTTACTGCCACTGCTTCTGCCACTAGCGGTTCTGACAGCGAGGATTCCACTGCCACCGGCACCGGCTCTCAGTCCAAGCCCACCTCTGGCTCCGGCTCCAGTTCCAACTCTGGTGACGCCTCCGAGTCTGGCTCCTCCGGCTCCGGTTCTTCTGGCTCCGGCTCAAGCTCCGAGTCTGGTTCTTCTGGTTCCGGATCTGGCACCGAGGCTGGCTCCAGCTCTGAGACTGACGCCGCCGCCGCCGAGACCCCCAGCACTGTCAACGGTGCTGCTGGCTTGACCGTCTCTGCTGCTGCCCTTGCCTTCTTTGCCATGCTTGCTCTGTAAATGTCCTAAATGGATCCTGGGTTGAATGACGCCCATTAGCGTGTCTTTTTTACTTTTTTCTCGCACCCGAGATCTGTTTCTTGTAATATTTTATGGATAGATTACGGATAGACAAATGTTGGCTATATTTTACAGTATTACGTTTCTAAGAAGTGCCTGTGAGTGATCTGTAGAGTAATCAAGATACGTGAACAAGTCTTATTACATTGACTGGCGGCCGACTTCAAAGTACATAAAAACCCAGGCTTGACGGTTGTACATGAGCTAACTTTCTTCCCGTCTCAACGGCCAAAGCCACAACCTCTTTCCCAGCCCCAATTGGGTACGAAACAACAAAGTCACCATTCCAGAGCAAAAAGGAACTCAGCCACCATGATCAAAAGATGAATACAGCAAAAGAAAGGGTCTGGCCGGGGATTGAACCCGGGACCTCTCGCAAGCAATGCTGTAGGGTTTTCCCTAAGCGAGAATCATACCACTAGACCACCAGACCGAACAAGTCCTTATGACTGTTGAATCAATCACGTGATTGTTTGATGCTGAGAACAATCGAGATTACAGGTTATATCATGAATCGATATTGTTGTTAGCCTCTAGGGTGGCACACATGTTTTGTTGAGTTGGTTCGACAAGCGATCGACTCAAGTGTAATGGGAGTAAATATGAATTGTACACATACTCTACAGTTATCTGGACTCTCTCTGAGCCTGAAATTATAAAGGTGCATACATTTAACGCGGCGTTGGCTCCCTCTTATCTCAAAAAACAGCATCACTCGCTGTTAGACTGTATCCCGTACGTGGAACCGGGCGGAACTTTTCTTTAGCAAAGGCGATAGTAACAAGTACCGGCAGGACGGATTGACGAATAAGCAACTTCCGATATGAATATTTTCCTCCGGTCGCTTCCTTTTCCGTTGACTGACGGAATTAATGACACGGGAACCTGATTTATGTTGATCAAAAGTGATTTGGGGGCTGTAAATGCAAAAGGATGCTTTCTCTCGACGATCATTGTCGTCCAAAGCTTCCATGTTTCGTATCATGATTGCTATGACGCAATCCCAAATCCTCATGGTAGATTAATAGCCATCAAAGGCCAGTCAATTAACAATTCTGGGTATCTTTTCGATGGCGATCAGCCTTGCCGACGCCGTCGTTGGACTGCGCCTTGTTTGTGGGTTACTCTCCCTCCATCCAGCCTTCAGCCATCCATCCACTCGTTAGACATGTTCTCAGCTCTCGCGCCGCCATGAGGGGTCTTTAAGTGGTTGACGAAGTTACATGTGACGCTTGTACTACAAAGGTTCCCTCTATCTGCTGACAGTACTAGCTGCACCTGTTTTTTATAAATACATACCACAAACCTACCACCATCCTGACAAGATCACCAAACACGACTGATCATCCTTTATACTTATTTTATTCAACTCCTCATTCTTAATCCATCAAAAAAACAATCATGGCTGCCGTTCAACTCCAAACTGCGCCCCGCCAGGTCGGCGTCTTCAAGAACCTCATAGCCACCCAAACTGAGACGCTCGTCCTCAAAGAAAAAGTCATGTCCCTGACTGGCGACAGCTTCGACATTAAACTCGCTAGCGGCCAACCCATTCTCAAGGTAGAGGGCAAAGTCATGAGCATCTCGGGCCGCAAAAAGGTCTTTGACATGCAGGGCAACCACATGTTTTCTATCGTCAAGGAGCATATGCACATCCACGCTACGTACGCCGTGGAGGATCCACAGGGTGTCAAGATTATGGAGGTCAAGAACAGCTTCAAGCGTAAGTTTTAGCCCGTGCTTTCACAAAGGGTCGTATTCTGATTATTATTGTTTTAGTCATGGGCTCCAAGGCCACTGCTACCTTTACCTCCAGCGACGGCACCGAAGAAGTTCTGGAGATGAAGGGTAATTGGTTCGATTATGCAGCTGATATCTTTGACAAGTCGACCAACACTGTCATCGCGCGCATCGATCGCAAGATCCTCAGCGGTCGTGACATGATGTTTGGCCAGCAGACCTACGCTCTAATGGTCGCGCCGGGTGTCGACATGGCGCTCATGGCGGCGCTGTGTATCTGCATGGACGAGAAGAATAACGAGAAATAAGATTGATGGTTTAATGAGAGCACGCGTGTCATAGATACCCCATGAGCGACGACGCGTGAGGAGCAATGCTGGAATGTCGAGTTCTCTTTTGAACGGGCTAATTGAACGGTGGCTTTCTATTAACTTTTACCCCATTAAATGAGAAACGAGAATGAATAACGAACGGAAAGTGTTTATGATCAAAATGAGCGTGATGAGACGAGGTTGATACCAAGAGGTTCAGCAGCAGTGCAAATTTTATGTTTTGGTTTGCATGCGTGGTACTATCAGCAAAGAAAGAGGTGCCATAGTGAAGTCATATTAATCTTACGAGTCAAATACAGGATTCTTATCATTGCTTCTCAATAACCATCAATTGCTAAGCTATTACTAGTATACAACGCAATATTACACCCTGCGAACAACGACAACGCTAACATTTTTTACTCCATAACCAAGACGTTTCTGAATCGAGGCTTGCCGGCTTTCAGGCTGTCGACCGCATCTTGGACCTTGTTCAATGGGTATTTCTCAACCATACACTTGACTTCATGCGTCAAGGAGAAGCGCAGTGCCTCCTCGGCGTCGAGAGCATGACCGCTAGGCCAGCCAACAACGCTGGCACCCTTCATCACCAGAGCCACGGTATCGAACTCTGCGCTACCGACGGGTGCAAGATTAAGCAGCTTACCCTCGGGGGCGAGGCCTTGAACGAGAGGACTTATGGCCTTGGGGTTGGGTGCTGTCTGGACAATAATCGAGGCACCTCCGAGTTTGTTGAGTTCCTCGGCGACGTCGCTCTTCTTAGTGTTGATGTAGTGGTGAGCGCCGAGCTTCTTTGCAAAGTCGGCCTTGTCGTCGCCCGAGGAGAGTACAACGACTTCGTAACCCATCTTGTAGGCATACTGTACCGCGAGATGACCTAGACCACCAAGGCCCTGAACTGCGACGATGTGGCCCTGCTCAACATGCATCTTGCGAATACCATTGAAGACGGTAACACCAGCGCAAAGAAGAGGAGCAGCGTCGGCAGGCTCAAGCTCCTTGGGTACGCGAACGACAGCCTCTGCGCGGAGAAGAACGTACTCAGCGAAGCCACCATCGCGACTCACACCATTGACCTCCTTGTGGTCACACATTTGGAACTGGGCTCGTTGACATTGCCTGCAAGATCGATCGTGGCCTCCGTGCCAAGGTCCTCCAACACGATCGCCGTTTTTGAAGTTGGAAACATCTTCGCCGACCTCGACGACATCACCGATGATCTCATGGCCGGGAACGCGGGGAAAGACATCGCCCATGTGGCCCTCGCTTATAGCAACGTCTGAGAAACAGACACCACAGGCGAGGATCTTGACGAGGACTTCACCCTTTGAGGGATGCTTCAGGGTGACATCCTTGAGTGTAAAGGGAGCACCGGCCTTTTCGATAACGCAGGCCTTGTATGTTTGGGGTAGAGAAGACATGATGTTCAATAGGATATTTGCTAATTTATAGACTCAATTGGTGTTTACAAGTCAGATAGTGCTGTTGAGAAGTGCGAGGGGATATAGATCTTCTCACCAGGAGGATGATCAGTTATTTATACAAGAACCAAGCTAGCGGACAGCAGTGGAGGAGCCGGATGCGATGGCTCATAGAGTTGACGCTATCAATGAATCAATGAAACATCGTAAAGCCCCTCATGGAATGATGCTTAACTCCGTCATGACTGCTACCGTAGAAGGTCTCAAAACAATACAGTCCATCGCTTTTTCGCAGTGGAATAAACTCTAGTGCCACTTAATTCCGCCCGTTATTGGGCAGCGCACGGATTTATGGCGTTGAGCATTACATCACTGACTCGGAGGAGACGAAAGATCTGTGTTAGTTAGTGTAGTATCCGGATATCAGATCTCTCGATAGGCACTATCCCGTAGACGGTTGTCGGACATGAAAGCAGCAAATGTTCCAAAGCCGATGGTCTTGTTAAATTAATCCGAACCCTGAAGATGATCCGAGATAAGCGCCATGCGATAGCTACAGCCACACCTTGAACGCCACAGTCTACCATAGAAAATTTCCCCCACCATGAGCAGCCTTTGGTGATGCGCAGCCCTGCCATTGAAGCTCAACGCATTCATACAAACATAACATAACAAAACAATGCCTCTCGACACCTCAACATACTCATTAGCGCTTCTGCGCGTCGATGGAAGAAGATGGAATGAACTCCGTCGTCTTCACGCCCAAATCAGGACCCAAGATGCCGCCGACGGTTCATCATATCTCGAAATGGGCCATACAAAAGTTATGTGTGTTGTGACAGGTCCTGCGGAGCAACAGCAACGACGCGGTGGACAGCAGGCTGGCCGTGATATGGCGGCGATAAATGTCAATGTTGTGGTTGCAGGATTCTCGAGCGTAGATCGCAAGAAGCGAGGGCGCAATGACAAGTGAGTTTTTCTTCGCCCATGACGATTGCTTTTCTTTGGCGATAGACTAACGGTTTTGCAGGCGGATCCAGGAGATCGAAACTACGATTGCCAATGCACTCTCTTCGAACTTACATACGCATTTGTTCCCCAACTCCTCCATCTCGATCTCACTTCACGTTCTTTCACAAGACGGATCGCTACTCGCTGCTCTACTCAATGCTACAACACTTGCGCTCATCGATGCTGGTATTCCCATGTCGGACTACATCGCCGCGTGCACGGCAGGTTCCACCTCTACATACGCCGCTGGCGACGAAACGGCCGATCCCCTACTCGACTTGAACAACCAGGAGGAGCAGGAACTTCCATTCCTGACTGTCGCGACGCACGGCGCCACCGATCGAGTAGCAGTCTTGGTGTGCGAGAGCCGTGTACAAGTCAGCAGGTTGGAGGGTATGTTGGTAGTAGGTGTGGACGGATGTAAGCAGGTCAAGCAGTTCCTAGATCAAGTGGTAAAAGATAAGGGCGCGGAGATGGTCAAGGAGGGCGCTGTGGAAAAGAGCGACGCCATGATGGATTTGGATGGATAGAACATTTGATACCAAGGGTTATTGCATCGGGCCAGAAAAAATAAGTTTGGAGTTCTTTGTTTGATCCGTAGTTTTTAAGCTACAGGTATGTCTCCAGCGCTAGAATAATATCATAGTGTAACGGGCTAATTGTAAGATTTCGAAGAATAAAACATGTGATATTTACAGCTCCTCGTGCTTGATCTCATTCTTGGTCTTGGGCTCGGCTTCGGACTCGGCAACAGGTTGAGCCTCAGGCTTAGCAGTCTCTTCGGCGTGCTCAGTCTCAGTCTGAGTCTCGTACTCAACTTCGGTCTCGATGATGGTTCGGGTCTCCTCTCCATCGGCGCCGGTGACAGTCTCGTACTCGGTCTCAATCTCAGTCTCAATAACGGTCTTGACCTCCTCAGGACCATTAGTCTCGACCTCGGGCTCGGGGTCGGTTGCCTGGGTGGATCCGGCCTTCTCAACGACAACGCCTTCGGGGAGCTTCTTCTTGGCACCCTCGCCCATGCGAATGGCGTCGATCCAGCTCTCGACGCTTGAAAGGCTAAAGTCGCCTTCATACTGGCGCCACCAGTTACGACGGGTGTTGACAGCAATCAGGTTGACCTTGTCGTTGAGTCCAAGGGCCTTGGGGAGAGTGGAGGCGGCGTCGCTGTCGCTGGGGATGGCGATGAAGGGGAAAGTGTTACGGCCTCCGTGGACGTACTTGGTGTTGAGGTGAGAGAGCGATTCAACAGCCTTCTCGCCAGCTTCACCGGGAGTGAAGAGAAGAACACAGGTATGGGATTTGGGAGCGAGACACTCCTCGGTAAGCTTCTCCAAGCTCTTGATAGTAGAGATAGGAACAATGGAGGGGACAGGCTCGGCAGCAGGTTCCTTTGATTCGGCGGCAGGTTCCTTGGCAGCTTCAGTGGATTTCTCCTTCTTAGCGCTCTTGGTGTCGTCCTTCTTGGCCTTGGTGCTCTTGGTATTGCCAGAAGCGTGAATAGGGTTAGGCTGTCCGGCCTGGGTGAGGAATTTGACCATGTCCTTCTTGGCCATCTCGCCATCGTAGACAACAGGATCCTTGCCTTCACCAGGGATAAGGACAAGAGCAGGGAACTTCTCGATGCCAAACTTCTTGACAGCACCCGCTTCCTTATCACGGATCTGAGCCACAGAGATGACATCAAGGAAGTCAATGGCGATGCTTCGAATGAGCGCGCTGGTAGTTCCCTTTTGAGTGAACAGAATCGCCTTGGGCTTGTCACCCACAAGGAAAGAGTCCAGGTCCTTGTCACTCACACGTGTGACGTGGTTGTTAATCTTGCTCATGACAGCCTCCTGGATAGCACCGGCAGTTCGCTGGCCCTGGTAATCCTCAACGACGGGCTTACCAGACTTCTTGCCAGGGCGGACAATCTTGAGAGTGGGAAAGCCCTGGACGCCCATGGAACCACAGAGCTGCTTGTTGGCGTTGTCGTCGCAGTCAATGGCAGCGACTTGGGCAAGGCCATCGAGGTTCTTAGCGGCTTTCTCATAAGCGGGCTTGAGGTTCTGACAGTGACCGCACCAAGGAGCGTAGAACTCGACGATCTGGAAAGTGTCAGTAGCGAATCACAACTGCGAGTAGGTAGGACTCACAGAGGTGTAGTTGGACTTTGCAATGATCTTATCATAGTTGCGAGCGTTCAACTGAAGAACAGGAGAGTTCTTGGTGTAGATGGCAGCTTGAGCCTCGGGCAGAGCCGCAAGGGCTGCTGTCAAAGTGACCAGCAAAGATGTGGGGTTATGCATTGTGAAGGTTAATGCGAGGTTGACGATGTAAAAGAGAGGAGAATAGAAGAGTGTTGATCTAAGACTGATCAGTCTTGAAGTCAAGTTTTATCTACCAGTCTCAATGACAAGGAATCAGTGTCACTTGTTGTCGTCGTCAAGAACAAAGTGGCATCTTCGGAGAAAAAGCCACGGTGATCAGACAAGGGAAAGTGAAGCTGGGTCCTTTGATTCGATGGTTCCAGATTCAGCTTGTGCCACAAGTGGCGTGAGCTGACCGAATCCGGGGAAATATGTGGCTGTGTGGATGGACCACTAAAACCGTTACGTCAACGCAAAGGCAGAAGTCAAGAGAATGAGGAGATCGAGATGGAGGTGGGGTAAGGATCTCCAAAACAACTTGGAGTTGACATTCTACTTGCGTCATTCCAGTTTAGTGTCCGACTTTTAAAGAATTATCCCTCGTTTCGAATCTGAGCCATTTCCGAGAAACTGTCAAACCTGTCAAACCTGTCAAAATACCGCACATCATGGCAGAGCCACTACCAGCCGTGCTCAAAATCCCCGAAGTGAGCCGCTTCATCAACCGCGCGAACCAGCTCAGAACCATCAAACCCGCCCTCGCATACTGGTGTAGGCAACGACCCAACCACAAAATCTCGACATAAGTCTATACAGTCGCTAAAATTTTGGCTGCAGGTGAATACCATGCTGTCAACCAGATCGTAGGCAAGGGCCTGCACAACTCAGACGATGAAGCCTTCGAGTTCACAAAGACCCTGATCGAGCGCCTCGAGATAACAAAGACGGAGCGCGCCGACGATGAAGCAATTATCGACAATGCTGCTGGGCAAGCCTACGTTGAGCAGTTTGCCCAGCAGACGTTTGATCGCGCCGAGCGTACCCTGCGAGCTGATAAAGTGACGAGGTACGTCATGGTCTCGATATCATGCTCGAATATGAGAGATTGACATATCCTAGACAAACCGCCGACACATTCGACGCCGCTGCAACATTCTTCGATCTTACCCGTGAATGGGGAGAGCCTGAACCAGAGGTCGTGAAAAAGATCAAGTTTGCAAAGTGGAACGCTGCTCGAATCCTCAAGGCAATTCGCGAGGGCAAGGACCCCAATGAGACGAACCCTAGAGCGCCAGAGCCTGAACCCAGTGTTGGTCTGGACCCATCTGACCCGGAAGTTCAACTCTTAACAGGAGGTCAGCGAGCTACAGTCGAGGATGCACCAGACGTTGGAGAGTCGCCCAAAGTTGTCACACCTACAGAGGCGCCGTCAAAAGATCCAACTGATCCTAGTTATTTCCCACCCCAAGCTGAACCAGAGGGACAGGCACCAGAGCCCTTTGTCCCATCACCTATGAGCACAAGCTCTACCCCAGGTAATGAGCTCGGTCGTCCACCAGTTGGTCTACCACCTGATGTGTCCCCCGCAGCAGAGTCTCCAGCACAGCCAGCAACCCAGGCTCCAACCGATGCTCCCTCTTCTATGGAGACATCCGACGATCACGACGTTCTCGCAAGACCTATGATGCCTCATCTTAATTCGTCGCATCCTGGAAAGCCCCCAGGCATAGAATCACCAGCACCACTCGAAGCTGCTGCGGCTGCCAGACCATTCCTACCTCACCTCGCTTCATCACACCCCAAGGCGCCAGGTGTTGAATCACCAGCACCCCTCGAAGCTGCCGCAAACGCAAGGCCCTTTTTGCCTCACCTCACTTCCTCAGCTATTGGAAATGGACCAGTTCCTCCACGGGGGCCCCCGATCAACTCTTCACATCCCGGCAAGGCACCAATTGATCATTCAAAGCCACTTAATGCCGCAGCAGCCGCAAGACCATGGCTGCCACACCTTGCTTCTGCTCCTCCTGGAAAGGGATCCGTTTCTGAACCCCAAGCACCTCCAGCTATCGAGCCTATCAGACCGATGATGCCACATCTTGCCTCTTCACACCCTGGAAAGTCACCGGCTCACTCACCCCCCGCACAGACTCCTACATCTGCGCCTGCTCCAGTGCAGAACACAAATTACTCGACAGACCAGAAAGACATCAACCAAGCTCAGAAGCACGCCAAGTGGGCGATATCTGCATTGAACTTTGAGGACGTGCCTACTGCAGTCAAAGAACTGCGCAACGCACTCGCAGCGCTTGGGGCTCAGTAAGACTTTGTTTTGACTTCACGAAGCATAGAGACGGACGATACCACGAGTTGGAATAGCATTGAACTTGATAGTATTTCACTGCATGGATATAGCTAGAGTATAGTAGCCATATACTGCATTATTGTATATAAATGAAAACGTGCTCGTCGTAAAACTCATCAGAACCAAAGAAAAATAAGCTCTAGGCTTTATAACACTACGCCAAAGCCAATAGTCCATGCGCTTCATATCCAGGGTGGGGGAATCCTTCAGGATAACCCACCGGCTCAGTCCCCTCTTCCTCATCGTCATCGGCGTCAGTCCATCCTCTTTCAGGGCCCCATTCAATGCTAAGACCCTGTTGCTCGACAATTTGCATGAGACCTTGCATCATGTCTCCGGATTTCTTGACGCTAGTCCAGCCATCGAACTGGACAGTCTGAAGGGAAGGCAATGCCTCCAATACATCGGTGAGGAGGTTCCTACTGAAACTCTCGTAGAAACCCTCCGATCGGCGCCAACCTTGAAAGATGTTATCACTAGGGTCGCACTCGACAAAGACATTGAGGCGCTCAACATCCACGCATTCCGAGAGACCGAGCGCCGGATTAACAACCCATCCACGGGGCGGCGCATTCCATCCAGGGCCAAGGCGCAATTCAAGAGATGTAACGCATCGTCGCTGCTGCGGCTTCAACCTTGCCAACAGAGGCTTCTTACTCTTGAAGTATTTGCCAGGGTAGGTAGGAAATAAGCGAAAGGTTCGCGTACTGTAGAAGGCGAACGTCGCTTCATCATGAACCTGCTTGCAGACTCGCATAAGACCAAGCTTCTTATGTACGCGCTTGTAATTGCCAGGTCCGAGATCTAGAAGTGTAGGGACATCGTCGAAGAAGTATGTGTAGATCTGAATGCGCACTTCGGCAGGTAAGGAGAGGAAATGGAACGGTATTTTGGGTACTCGGCGCTTCGTTCTAAAGGGAATGAGAGGTACGTCTAGAGTGAGGTCGGCAATGTTGAGTTTGTTCACATCCTCCTCGGTAACGGCTGATTCGGGCTCAGCATTTGCGGGAGGTGCTTGGCTAGATGAAGGCATCACAATGCGTATTGATCCCGCTGGCCGAGAGGCCGAGCTCTTGCTAGAACGTCGTGCCATGATCAACGTAGGTTGTGATGAAGATGAAAGATTCGAGGTGGCAAAGAGGAGGATTCCAGCTTAGGATAAGGCGCGTCGTAGAATCATGAACCACTGCTAGGTGAGGATAGCCAAGGTTAGGCGATTGATCGCCTCGATTGTTTGTTCAGTTTTCTGGGGTGAAGCTTGTCATGAGTTGTATCATGGTGTAGGTCGGTATCAATTGAGAAGAATCCGCTTTAGAGGGCGGCGCGGGCGATATCCATTGTTAGTGTCGGGTAGCTAATCGGAATAATCGCCGGGATTTGTATTGAACTGTGGCAAAACATAGAAAAGTTATCTATTGTTCGAGAAGGGCCTGAAGAATACTCGAAAAGAAGTGGAGTATTCGTCTGAGGCTCGATACTAAATGACAGCACAATGCTCGTTACCTTTGAACCTCACTGTCATTCAACTACTGCCTTGAATTCCGAAGCTTGGACAGGAATTTTGACTGGATGCCATGACGGGCGCGGGGCTTCATGATCGGAGGGTGACCGGAGAGAGTTCACGTGATAGCTACAGTGATAACGATATGACGACATTGACAGTGCACGGCTAATCTGCGGTGATAAAGCGTCAGAACGCTCCACTTTGGCTTGCAGAACCGTGCGATTTTTTTTCCATGGCCGACTGCGCGATGCTGTGGTTATGGCGGAGCATCAGACCAACTTCGTCAAGCTTTAAGTCTGTACCCTAGGCCATTGAAGTTTGACCCTTCACTTCACCACCTTCCAACGCCCAGAATTGCTCCAGCTCTACCCGAAGAACCTCCCATCTTTCGAAATGTTGTCTAGAGTAGCCCAGGCTTCCCGCTTGGGCTTGATGACAGCTCGTCTGTCACAGCCCGTCGCATTTCCCTCTCTCCGAGCGATTCCCGCTACTGCTCCTCACTTTGCCTCGCCATGGCTCCGATCATACTCCAAGCGTTCGTCCGGTCAACCACCCAAAGAATCGAAACAGAAGCCCTCGCAGGCGCAAAACGATGCCGAGGCTGCAAAGACGCCAGAGAAGCCCGCCGAAAATGACGTTAACAAGGCTAGCGAGCAATCGCCCGAGGCTCCCAAGGAGGGGGAGCAAATACCTTTCCACAAGCTCCCAGACTTGACACAAGGTATCCCTTCAACACTTTTTGAGGAGATGGGAGGTGATAAGAAGAAGGAGCAACAGGCTCTGCAAGAATTGGAGGAGGCCGAGTCCAAAGGTGGCGAGCGGGACCGTTCGGAATATGTCTCGACTTCTGAGCGAAACCGCAAGTGGTGGACGAGATTTATGCTTACTGCGACGGCTGCCGGTGGTACTCTGAGTCTTCTATACATGGGTCGCAACTGGGAAGATAACATCGAGGCTGAGCGTCACGCTGATATTCCCAACGGTCCTGGCCCCGGTTTGTGGTGGAAGCGTGCCAAGGCCCGTATGACCGAGTCCGTTACTTACTACCAGGAGCCTGCCTTCGAGAAGCTCCTGCCCGATCCCGATCCTACTTTCGAGCGCCCTTACACCCTCTGCCTGAGCTTGGACGACCTGCTCATCCACAGCGAGTGGACTCGTGAGCACGGTTGGAGAATCGCCAAGCGACCTGGTGTGGACTACTTTATCCGATACCTGAGCCAGTACTACGAGCTGGTCCTCTTTACTTCCACCCCTTACGCTACTGGTGAACCTGTCATGAGGAAGTTGGATCCTTTCCGCTTGATCTTGTGGCCCCTCTACCGAGAGGCTACCAAATTTGAGGATGGAGAGATCGTCAAGGTAAGAACCTCCCTCGACCATTACTCCGCCTGCGCTAACAATTCAGGACCTCTCCTACCTTAACCGCGATCTGTCCAAGGTGATCATCATCGACACCAAGGCCAAGCATGTCCGCAACCAGCCCGATAACGCCATCATTCTTGACCCTTGGAAGGGTGACCGAAACGACAAGAACCTCGTCAACCTCATTCCCTTCCTTGAGTACATCCACACCATGCAATACTCCGACGTCCGCAAGGTGATCAAGTCCTTCGACGGAAAGGACATCCCTACCGAGTTCGCCCGCCGTGAGGCTATTGCTCGCAAGGAGTTTCAGGCCAAGCAGCTCGCTCACAAGCACAGGCATGGATCTGGTGTTGGTGCCCTGGGTAACATGCTCGGCCTCAACCCCAGTAACATGAACATGATGGTGTCCCCCGACGGTGAGCAGAACCCCGCCGAAGCCTTCGCACAAGGAAAGATGTTGCAGGACGTTGCCCGTGAACGCGGTCAGAGGAACTACATGGAGCTTGAGAAGCAGATCCGCGAGAACGGAGAGAAGTGGCTCAAGGAGGAGGCCGCGATGATGGAGGCTGCCCAGAAGGAGGCCATGAGCAGCATGATGGGTTCTTTCGGAGGCTGGTTCGGCGGCAACAACCCACCTGAGAAGAAGGCCTAAGCACGAGAGTGATGAGCGAGGTGTAAGCACATCTCCACTAATTAATGTCTTGTAATTTTCTTTTTTTACGTCGGGTTCATGAGGGAGAGCCTGTGATCATAATCATCTTCTGGTTGGGAGAGAGATTTATAGAAAAAGCATGGTGACGACTTAGGGTATGGGTAGTATGAAGGATGCACTGTAAGATGCGAGAGACAAGACTTTGTATATTAGGTGTATGTTGGGATTGTTATGTAAAAATATGACGTGAAAAGTTAAAGCAAAAGTAATGAGGCTGTTCACAATTGATGTTTCTTTGATGGCACTTGCGTTCGGATGTTTGGAGTTCTAGAGTTTTTGTGAATGCGTGTCTTAACTCCCACCACTGATCTAGTGAGGTGTAAGCCCGACGGACAAACAGACGAATAGTAAGAATTGGTTTCTTCGAAGTGACGTTGTGGCACAATTGGCGATGTTTACATGAGTGTAAGACATAACACAGGCGTGGTGGCTTATTTACCGAGGTTACATCTCACAACTTTCATCCCTTCACCGTAATTCACCATCTTCAACCCTCGTCGAAAATGCTGAGTTCTTGGATAATAGGCCTCTGTGCCAGTTCTTTGGCGCATGCACTTCCCGTGTCCGATTATTCTACTACCAAGGTCCCGCGCCTCATCGTTTTTGGGGACAGCTTCAGCGATAATGGGAACGGCTCTTGGATAGCCAGCAATGGAACATGGCCGGAGGACCCGGCTTATTACAGGCATTCGTTTTCGTAGGTATACCCTTATAATTGGAGATATTTGTACTGATCAAGTCAAGTAATGGGCTCAAATGGAATGATTTAGTGGCCAGGGATCTTGGTCTTGAGTTGATTAATCTCGCAACGGGCGGAGCGACGACTAATAACGATTTCGTCGCTGGAGGCACAGGTGCTCAGTCGACTATTCCTGTTCCTTCAACTGCAGACCAAGTTTTGTCATTCTTATCGTGGGATAAGCCGAAGCCTGACGATGTCTTTGTTCATTGGATTGGCGCCAATGATATCTTGTTCAACACGAGTATTACCGGAGGACAGGTTACAAGTCTGATTAACGAGAATGTCGATCGATTATACCATGCCGGTACAGCTCCAGAGTCGATTCCAAACTCTCAGTTGTCTTTACTGACCTGGTTTCAGGCGCGAAACAGATCATCCTCGCCAACTATCTCAAAATTACAGCTTTTCCAGCAACTTACAACTCGTCCGATTATGATATCCCCAGTGTCGAAGTATACAGCAGCGCTCTGACACAAGGCCTCAAGAATGTCGCTGCCGCGTATTCTGCCTATGCCCAGACAGCTGTGGTCGACGTGGGCGGCTTGTTCGAGGATATAACCTCGGATCCGGAAACTTACGGATTTGAGGAGAAGTACGTGAACCCGCCCACGGCATGTCTTACAGGTGTTTACACGAGCGAGGGCGTGCCACGGCACTTGTGCAATGATCCAGAGAAACATGTCTTCTTTGATTCGTATCACCCTGGGAAAGAGGTGCATTCGTTGATTGCGGAATTGTTCGAGCAGAAGATTCACCAGTTCTTGGAGTGAGATGTTTTAGTAGCTTTTGGAACGGTGTTATCGCTACTCAAATACCCTGTTGAGTCTAAGGTCTTGGATACTCTTTGGCATTGGAAGCAGGAATAGTACATCCAAGTTATACGAAGCTCGAAGATTACAGGGAGGAGTAGCGATATGAAGTTATCATTTTTCATGGAGTAGTTTATTTATGCTGATTTCAGATAGACATATCTGAAGCATATGGAAAGATAATAGTATCAACGGTACTGTAAGTTGTAAGATGATTTTCAAAGACCAAATTCTCACGGCGGTATCACATTGTAATGGCAAGTTGCTTTGTTCTTAGTATTTGGATAAGACAAGATCCTACGGAGACTTGATTCTCGCTTCTAGAAATAAGTAGGTCTCATTGATGCAAGATTTCGGTGGCATAGCCACCATACGTCTACTACATGTCCTAATTCTGTAAGTCAGTGAGTTATCAACCAGGACCTACCATTCTTAAGAACATTGACTATTTGCATTTCGAATGACTTAGTCGAATACCACTCCATCCAAAATTTGAGTGACACTTTTAACCTAACCCCTCACAATTATCAACTACGTATCGTCAGTGCCATGACTCTGTTTTGTGCTTAATACGATGTCTTGTACCCTGTACACCACTTCTACCCTGGGTCTTCGCAACGCGTAGACAATACATGTGTTAGGACATTGAGCCTGCCTTGCCTCCATCGATGTTGTTGATTACGTGAATGAAGCTTGTTAAATGTTGACATTGGTTTGGATTTTGTGCCGTTTGTGGAGGTGTCCAAACAGTCTGGTTTGATGGTTGGGCTAGCGTTTTGGTAGGCTTGGCTTAAGCTTAACCATGGGAAAGGTTGCACGACATAACGTCCTGTGATGGCTCAACTCCGACTCCCGTGCTATACAGGTCAAAATTACTTTTCTATTCTTTCCCTAGCTTAATGGTAGGGCTGACGCTTCAGGCATCATTAAGGGTCTGATGGTGGTGCCCAAGGGCGGTCTTAGTTAGGGAGACGTTGGACATGCGCTAACTGCGTTACTTGACGCAATCTAAAACGAATGTGAAAATGAAGCTCAAGATATTATTAGAAGTCACTGGATGAGCATTATCGAAACTAACAGCATTCATCAATGCGTTGTGAGAATTTGGGGTCGCCTTATACTAAGCGCGAGGCGGCTATTTGAACAAGATGGGGCTCAAAGCGGTGACATTGTTCCTATCTGTACCGGTGCACCCAATGCTAATTTGCATCAATTTATTTAGTCAAAAACTAGTTCAAAAAGACCCTGAATATCTTATGCTCAGGAATTGATTTATTCTCGTGGGTGTGTCGATCATGTGGTCTGCGGATTGGTCTCCTGAAAGATCGCATTCCAGCAAACGAACATCACTACTAGGAACAACCCCAACGTGAACGCCTTGTTGATGCAATTATTTACGAAAACATCCTCAATGCTGTCATAACAATCTATTTGCCTTGCCTCGTCCCATCAAACTCAAGTGAGGCTCGCCTAATCCCCCTTGAAAAGGGGACTAACCAATTGCAGGGAACAGCCATGGCTTGTTTAATTTCGTCTGAAACATCCCTGCCAATTGCCTCCCCATCTTCAATCTTGAACTTCTCTCTTGAAGGGAAGGGGACCCGCCCCGACCGATTCGTCTCGTCTCGACTCCTTAAACCTCTGCAGCCGCCAACTCTCTTTTTCTAAAACTGGGCTTTGACCAATCGTTCCTTTTTCCTCCCCCACCGACCGGATTCTCTCTATGTGAGAGAGAGGCGCGAACATGGCAGTCGACGACGCTACCTATACTCATCACCTTAACCACCGCGGGTCGGTAGACCAGCTGTTTGAGCTGGTGGAGGGCCTCGACGACACTCAGATTCACTCTTTACTGGAGGATTTCAATAATACCGTCACGAGCAATGTTCCCGTCTCCCACGGCATCGAGTTTTTTGAACACCCGAGCTCTGTGGTAAGAGCAAAGACTACACCCACGACTACGACTACGACAACAGAACCTACGAGATCATCTTCTATTCGAAAGAGCTTTAATAAGCTGCCTCGACTGTTTACGCGCTCGCCGAGCAAGAGATCTGCTTCGGCACCGATACAGCGTCCTCAGACTGGTTTGCCGCCTGCGACAAGACATTACCGACGAATCAGTCGACCTGTACTGCCGACACTGTCAAACGGCCCAGACTTGGATGCTTTACTCTCAGCCTACCTGTCGCCCGCACCACCTTCAACCTCGCACAAGACTATCTCCCCATCGAGATCGATATCCAGCAGCTCTACTCTGAGCATCGAGGCGGAAGACTCGGGCGTTGATTCGCTCGCACCCCTGGTCTTTGGCAGACCACAAAGGGAGGAGAGCCCTATGGGTGATATCATGGAAGTGCTGTCGTTCTAAACAGCAAGTAATTATCCCGTGACGACGCGAATTACCACAAACAAACAAACAACACCAGCACCATGGACTTTTTTCTTTTTTTTTTTTGTCCCTCCCCACACACTATCGCTAGGCTATCTGCACTGTCCCGTTAGCTTTGCTTTTAACCATAGGCTCGGCGTTTTTTATTCCTTCTGTTCTATACGATCATTGTGGAGGCGTTTTCTTAATGCTGCTTTGCTAGTCAGGTACTAGTCTAGTCTGCCACTGTCACTCACTGAAGATGGATGGATGGTACATGGGGGAGAGATAGGTCCACCCATCATCACTTCTTTATTTTATTGTTGTCATGTTTGTAGATGAAGATATACAATTCATTGCAATCAACTAGTCTACCCAACTACTTACTTACAATACCCATTCTTCTTTCTTTCTGCAGACTCTGCTTGTCAATTGGCTTGACTCGTTGTCAATAATATCGCTGTTATTAATTTGCGCATCGTCATTTCGTAGGCTTGCTAGCACTGGAGGGTCAGTGGGGCAACAAGATCCCTTGGAAATAGTCTACCAGATGTTGTTTCCACTGGTTGTACATAGTTTACCTACCTCTGCTACAGGGCAGCCAACTTCTTGAGAACGGTTACCAGCAGCCAGTCGCGCAGCACAACCACAACCACATCTCGCATCGAGGATGTGACTACGAATTTATCCTGTCCTTCCATCGCAACAAGTCTCTTGCTCGGTCACTTGTAAAGTATTCTTTTTGGTCTTCGTGCATGGCAAGAGCTACACGCCCCACTCCATTTATGGCTGTTGCCTGTCGCGCCTGCCTGACCTTCATAGTTGGCTCACCTTGGCAATTGACTACACCTTCAAAGATCCACACTTCGCACCTTCACACCTCGCTCTATACAGTCACTTTTCCGACCTTCACTCACAGAATAGCCGATACCGCTTGCGCAAGAGATAAAATAATTCTATTACTTCATGTCATTTTCGACCTACTCTTACCTGAGCTTCCTACAATGTCGAACGAGTCTTCGTCGAGAGCCGCGGCTCTCAAGTATAACATCGAGCTGACAGATCACATCAACAACCTGGTCGATTCCGGAGATGAGCAGATCAAACAAGTCATAGCTAGACTATGTCACAATATGCTGCAGTTTTCTGAATTTGTGAGGCTATGGGATTACCAGAACATAGCGTTTCATGTCTGGTTAAGCTTTTTACCTCCTATCAAAGCTCTAATGAAGCTCTCACATCCACAAAGGAACTTCATAGCTGCCCGGATGGTCCTTTATCTTGGATTCCAGATCCACCGAACGTTCGATGAAACGACATACTTCGACAGAAACGAGGATAGTAAGCGTCTATGTAATCTATGCATCGAGTTGGATGATACGCTTCTTGAACCCCTGAAGAATATTTGGAAAGTCAGCAACAACCTCGAAGATTTCAACTGGGCCTTTGTCGATGACAGGATTCATTCGGCACGTAATGACACAGTCATGGAAGACAGTGATCTGAAGATCGCATAAGCTCTATCGCCCTCCGAGCGGACTAGGGTTTCTAAAGAGGATGGCACTAAGTTCTATTATTATATGGAGCTGTCCGACGTCAACAAAGTCAAACCTACACTCTTTGATGGTCCCACACCAAGGTGGGATTGTGGTCAAGAAGACACTGACAGTTTCGTATGGACTTCTGAGAGTTCCGACGGACCGATACGACTAGAAATCCCTTATAAGATCAGAAGAGCAACGGGACATATCCCTGTGTTTCGCCGATCCAAGCAATTCTGTCTTGACGCACGACAGATATCCAAGGCTGAGCTGGGCAAACAAGTACGTATCGTACTCGACGAAATCGTCAAACACTATAACGTGCCCCGAGAGATACAGTATCGGATCCTTGAATATCTTCCATATCGAGAGGCATCCCCATACATCCAGAAACTCGATCTCGTGGCAGCGTATGCTCCGTTTCCTAGAGTCATGAGACCACTTTTATGCGAAATTAGACGAACATGTCCAGGCTCAAGCTTATGGATCTGGAACCTTCCGCTTCGCTGTTTTAACGTGTTTCATCAGGACCAAAATTGGCGTTGGGTGCTGTGTGCTCATGGAGCTGATTGTGCTGGTCATCATGTCATCCACGATCGAGAATGGATGATCGGATCAGGCCCCGGTCTAAGCTTGTTCTTAGAGAAGGACAATGACCCCACTGTTTTGATCTACGTTTTTGAATGTGCGTGAATATGGATACAGTCATCAAATGGTCGTCCAGTTGGGTCTACACGAGACACTGAACCTCATCGGATCTTCCCCCAGGACACTAACAAAACCACAGCAAAAAGAATGATTCTCGGTATCAGCAATGGATACTATCGATCAGGACTCTGATTTTAGTCTCAACATGGAAGAAGGGGCCCAAACGCGCGTGAACAGCTTGGGCTTGGTCTAAGGTTTTGAGTTGAGGGCTAGACCGGAGTATCAACAGCAGGGGGTGAAAAGTGACAACTCAATATTGGCAATCAGCAGTCACAGCGTCTGATTGATCAGCCAACAGCGAGAAGTGTGAATCCAGCGCTACCCTCTGGGATGGCTGAAGAAGAATGAGTTGTTCATCAAGATGGAAGAGTTATTGACTGCAAGGACATCCAACCGATAGACTCTTGCTGGTCAAGCCCGGTGGCTCCAAGGATTCTTTCAATGCGTCAACCGAAGAATCCGTCCGCTGCAGGGGGCTCGAAGCACGAACAAAACTGACAACGGCATCAAGACTAATAAAGCTGGAAAGGTAAGCACAGGTTGCCATTGTCTCCTCAATCAGCTCCTTATGTGGCAAGTCTCGACTGTCATCAGTCTCTTGTGTGGCCCGATTCACTTCCCTATGGAGTAGATTCAGGTTTCCAATTTAGATGAAAGTCATATAGCTGAAGCAATTCTCTATGAAGTTAACTCTTGAATTCGAGCCTATCTAACTTTGGCTTTTCCGACCTAACATAACATGGATTATATCAGGTTAGAAAAGTTGAAGTTGGATAGGCCCGAATTCAAGAGTTAACTTCGTAGGAAATTGATCTGTTCATATGGCTTTGATCTAAGCCCTTTGCGCACCAGTGGTGATGGCCAATGTTATCAATCGTATCATCGACTGAGAAAATCATGAGTGTCTCGAGAAGGCCTGGGCTTCGGCTGGGAAATTCGTAAACATAAAACCAGTCTCTTGTGAGTATCGTTTCTCCTCCGCTAGAGCAAGAAGGAAGGATAGGTGCAAGCCAAAGGCCGCCATCTGGGGCCAGTGCAAATTGTAAAAATGACTCGAGGGCAAGGTCGATAATGGCCTCCTGGGAGACGAGTAACTCGGAAAATAGGAGGCTGGAATGCTGGCGAGCATTGAAAAGGCAGGTCCAGGTAAGAACTACAAGACCCTGATGCTGACTCCGCCATCCCAGGCAAGGCAAAGCTTCGGCCTAGGCACAGGTCTTCTTGATAGACCTCTTCTTCCTTTGCCTTTTTCTTCCGGGCTTGTAGAAGATTTCCTTACGGGAGATTTGATTGGTCTCCTCTGGGGGGCCTGCAGCAAGCTATGGGCCTCAGCAAGCTGGGCTTCCATTCCGTAGGTATAGAGAGGAGAGACCTAGAGAGAAAAAGGTGTTTCGGTACGTGCCTCTTGCCTCTCTAGAAGCCCTAAATCGTGGATTGATCTGGAAACGGCAGTAGGTCATGAGTCGATACGGACCAGTCGCCAGTCAGATAGATAGGATATAACCAATAGCTGGTCGGAATTCCAATAACGCGGTTGATATAAGGCTCAGAATAGAGATGCAAAGCTGGAAGGTACTAGCAACAACTTCGTTAATGTCACTAACCTTGGTGCCCGGCTTTGCCAACTATGAACTCCACAATAGTCGAGCTTTTGATGCAAAAAGTATTGACATGGTAAGAGTGTAATACTTGTGGAGGAGGCGCTGAGTTCTAGGCAGTCCGTAGGGCAGTCGAGGAGCTGGTAGAGAATTTGATACAGAGTTGGTCGAGGTGTTTCCTTTTGAAGATGCCGTTCAGCTGTGTGACCTTGATCTATCTCTAGGGAGATATAGGGTCCACAAGGTTACGAGTAAATTCTCATATGCGATAGCTGAAACAGGCGACACAGGCCAACAAGAGGCAAGTCTATCTTGTACCTGTGGCTGTTAAACCGCAAGCTACATCCTCCAGAGGTGGTCATGGTGGTTTGCAGTTTTTGGTATGAAGAGAGGATGTTTTGACAGATGGACTGAAGGAGGAGAAGCCTCTTTATATACCTGGAAAAGGTAAAGTTTGTGGGTGAGTTAAGTTATAACCCTTCGCGCTTATTGATTTACTGTGGAAGTTGCTGGGTTGGGGTCATATACTTAAATCTTATATGTTCAGCCTCGATGTATCTCCAGGGAGATTTGCTGATGAGGTTCATCTCGACGGAACCTTCTTAGCCAGGATGTCCATGACGTGGGATTTCTCATGGCCGAAACATGAGAGGGAGGACCATTTGAAGATTGAAAGTACTCGTCTCACTAAACCCATCGCGCTCAACTCGAGTAGTAATATCAATTCATCGCTATGGAGTGCCATGAAAAAGTTTGCAATCATGCTATCAACAAATGTCCGTCTACCAAGTAGGGACCATACAACCAAGACATTCAGAGCTTCATTTCCCATGAACAGGCTAAAGTTAAAACCAAGGCATGTGGCAGTGGCACCACTATTCAAACGATAACCTGACAATTCTCTATTAGCTACTTCATTCTCTATCAAAAATACTTCGGCTTCATCTCGTATCTAAGCACTGATCACCTGCTAATCCGATAGAGGCAACTGGATACCAAAGAGTGGAAAGCAGTCAAAATTGGCCCGAAGCGAGCCGCATCTAGCAAACAAAAAGCGAGCTTCGGCCGGCGGGGGATAACGTAATTTTTAATACAAAACTCCACCTCTCGAAAATATTTGGTAAAAAATTGCTCTGTATCGATCAAATTTTACGTACAATATCATGGGGGCAAGATCGTGGCATGTTGATTCTGTTGTTTGGTCTGGGGAATTTTCCTTCTTCCCCAGACCTTGGCGCTTTCATTAACCTGACGTGATTCATATATAAGACAAGTAGTCTATTCTGACTTGATCTTTATTCTTATAATCATATCTGTTCAACTTCATCATAGTCGTTGCAAAGACTCATCATGGATAAAATTACACCACATTCACCGGCTGCGAAAGACAACCAGCTACATCCCGACCAAATCGCCCGCATAGACCAAACCTATGACCAAGCCCCCGGCACAATCACTGAGTTCGAGAAACAAAAAACTGCTCAAGGCGAAGCCCACTTTCGTCGTCTCGGATGGAAGCGTCTAGCCGTAATCCTCATTGTTGAGGCCATTGGCCTGGGAACATTCAGTCTCCCTGGTGCCTTTGCAACACTCGGCATAGTTGCAGGCGTCTTTTGCTGTATCACTCTTGGTTTTATGGCCATTTACACAGCGTGGATCATTGGAAAGATTAAAGTCTTGTATCCTTCGATCCAACATTATGGAGATATCGGTGGCTTGCTCATGGGCAGGTTTGGAGAGGAGTTGTTTGGAGCCATGTATGTGCTTCAGTTGATTCTTATCACCTCTTCGTTTGTCCTCACTGGTAGCATCGCTTTGAACATCCTGGCCGATGGCAAGGTGTGCGGTCTTGTCTTCAGTGCCGTGTCAGGATTCATGTTGTTTATCCTCGCCGTCATGCCTTCTTTTGCCGAGGCTGCTATCCTTGGATACATCGATCTTGTATGCATCATGACCGCCATTTGTATCACGGTTATCGCATCAGGTGTGGATGCTGCGAATCAACCCGGAGGTCTGGGATCTTCAGACTGGTCAGCTTGGCCAGACCCTGATGCGACTTTCAAAGACGGCATGGTGGCTATCTGTAATATCATCTTTGCCTACTGCTTCGCCATGTACATGACACCTTTCATGTCAGAAATGCATACCCCAGAGGACTTTATGAAGTCAGTTTGGACACTCGGAAGTGTCGAGATCTTTATTTACACCCTTACCGGATCACTCATCTATGTTTTTGTCGGCAAAGACGTGGCCAGCCCGGCTCTCGAGTCACTGCCTGGTGTTCTGCCAAAGGTGGCCTTTGGCGTGGCACTGCCCATGATTTTTATTTCTGGAGCGATTGGAAACACTGTTACTGCGAAATACGTCCATCTTCGGTTTTACAAAAACTCTATCGTGCGTTTTGTCAATACGCCCAAGGGTTGGGTCACTTGGCTTCTCACACTTGCGGGCATAACAATCATTTCCTGGGTTCTGGGTGAAGCTATCCCTTTCTTCAACGATCTTCTCTCACTGAGCTCGGCGCTTTTTGTTTCTGGATTTATTCTTTATTTCCCAGCCGTTATGTGGTACAAGCTTATCTGCAGGGGTAAGTGGTATGCCAGGGAGAATATCTTGCATGCTGTCGCTTGTATTTTTACTTTCTTCTTTGGGCTCTTGGTTTTGGTTGGAGGAACCTATGCTACAGCCATGGATATTGTAAGTCTTCCCATATTTGCAACGTTTGATGGAAACTGACAAGTACTAGCAACACCACTACGAAATCGGAGCTTTCCGTACACCTTTTTCGTGCGAGGCTTGAGTTGAAAAAAGGAAACACGACTTGGGATAGTAAAGGAGGTAAAGGCTTTTTATTGTACATATGCGTAATCATTGAATATGACCCGATTATTTCATCCAGCTCCAAGCCCTTATGGTATTAAGACTAAGCATTCTGCTGTAGCAAAAACTGATCTGTTCTAGTATGACCATTACACGTAGACCCCCACAAAACAGGTTTAACAGTTCTTGATAACATAAGAAGTCATTATATGTAACCAAATTTCTTCGTAACTCGGGAGTACCATTCATCGTACTCTTCATCTGACATCTTGTCGTCGTCATCACCCCAGTGATCAGACCTTTGATAGGCACTCTCCTCTGCGCTCTTGGACCCGATGCATAGTGGGCATATCATCTTTGTACCGCAATCGACTTTGGTGGAAGGCAGAGTTGTGAAGCTTTCCATAACCTCCCTCCCATTTCGGCACCCAGGGCAAAGCTCACGACCGCCACCGCATAACTGACATTCTTCCCCTTCACACCAGGAAATCATGCCAGGAGCATTGAATCGATGGTATAGGAAAGGCTTTTCGAATTCCAAGTTGGAAACAGGAATTGTGAGGCACTGATCTTGCAAGACTGTTTTGGAAAAGTCGGGGAAGGGATATTTGGGAGGGCGTTCTTCATCTTCACCTTCCACCTCGGGTTCATATGAGGGGTCGATCAGATAGTTCTCGTAATGGAAAAGTTCTGAGCCGGTCCTGATATTGCCAAAACTCCACCATTCGCCGATTTTGTTGCAGACAAAAGCAGGTCCTGAGTTGCTGTCGTCCAGTTGGACAGAGGACATTTCGACCGGGTAGACGGGACAATACACATCGTCTTCCGACAAAGATAGAATCATGAGCCAAAGTTCGGCTGAAAGGGTCTTGTTACCATCCTTAGTGGCAATGCGACTGGGACTACATTCGATCGTACGGCGGATATAACCAGAAGTCCAGGTAGTCAGATTGAGAAGGAGAACTATTTTGTTCAACCAAGATGTCAAGGTGTTCGCTTTTGACACGGTGCATGATTGCGGAGTGAGATAGAAGATATCCAGTTGTCGTATTGGGTAACAAAAAGTCGATGATTGAATCTTGTTGAGCCTATACGTCAAGTAGTAGACATGGTATCAGTGTGGGTTTTCATTTCATTATATATCTTTAATTCTCTTAACTCTGATGGAAAAGTTTGGCATGAAGGTATTGAGTTTTCATTTGCATTTGAGTTGAGCAGATACGCTGCAAACCTTGACTGCAATTGCAGGCAGAAGTGCATATGATTACAGAGACGGAACTCAAATAAGAAAAAGGTTTATTCTCGTTTATTGTTACTTCAGAATTCAAGTGTGGTCTTTATCTCTTTAGATTCCTGTCTGAACCGTATGGGTACCATTTTCAGGCATAGACACATCAAGGTTACACAAATGAAAAAGATGAAAAATACACTTCAGGTCACCATGTCTCAGCAATAACTCCATTTATGAAGAAGGATAAATCCTCGAAGGAAATCATATATATTAAATGCAAGGTATATTGACGAAGCTTTGGCATCTACTAAAAGGTGTAAGAGAAAAAGGCAACATAGAATTCACAAATTAATTAATTTTTCCAAGTTTCGTTTCTGAGACTGGGTCTGAAAAAGTTTGAAGGGAATAGAAAGAAAAGTAAAAACACGTAGAGTTTCAACATAACTCTTTACAGCTATATGGTCTGCGATTAATTTCCTTCGAGTAAGATTGCTGATGCTGTTGCCGTCAATGCGGCTCAAATCGAGAAAGGCTCTTTTAAGGCAGACGAGATGACATCGCATCCTCACCACAAGTGTTGCAGTGTCTATTCCTGGTCTTTAGAACCTCGGGCTTATGGTTAATAATAACCATACTAAGATTCTTTGTGATCCCATTTAATTCGCCGAGCCTTTTCTAAATGGCCCGATTTTCCAAACTCAGTAAACCGTTTCCATTGATATCTGCTGTGTTATGCTACATGACCCCCCTTGAAACGTTGTGATCCTTGTCTCTGTGTTCCCTGTCACGTCAAAATGATAGGCTAGACATGTCGAAAATTCTCCATTCGGCCGAAACGGGGCTGCCATGCCGGTTAAGTCGGGCCAAACTTTGTAAGAGAAGTGTTTCCAGATTGGCGTTTAGCGATGCAAGTCATGTAAATCTTATTGGTGGCTTTTTTCTCTCGATTGTCATTCGATACATTGTCGGATTCAGCCGAGATGTTACTGTATCCTTGTGATCCTACGTATTATCGTACATGATTGACTTGACAGACGAGGCGGTTACACCCAAATGGTCGAGATAAGATGGGCCCAGCCAGCCCAGTGAAAGAACTTTCGAAAAAAATGCGACATGGCCATGTATAGGAATTGAAACGCCTGAAACTGCATGTCATTGATGCCATGGATTTCATAGGTGCGCTTGTTTTATCTTGTGGTTTTGGATGAGAGGATGATGGGCATTTTTAGAGACATCCTCACAACATGATTCAGTCAGACAAGATGATATGATGCAAACTTTATGGCCTTGATGGTTGTTCGATAACTAAATCTATTGTATTCTAGCAAGATTGTCGAGTCATGCAAGTTTACAGCATGTCAGCTCATGTTTGAAACCAAGTCATGATGGCCATGAGCTGAAGTTTCTTTGCGACGCCACATGTTTTAGCCAACTTTGGTTTTCATGTACTGGTTTATCAGCAGTCACAAATTTGGTATGTCCCAGATGTGATTCGTGTGGTGGCACGGCAATTGGAGTCAGAAGGAGATAAGGCGATATGTTGTGGGATAGGAAATTTGAGAGCCCTCTTCATTACAGTAGTGGTTTGAAGAGAAGCTGTCTGAGTCCAAAGACTGACATCATTGGACTTATGACGCTGTACGTTTCTTTTTGCAAAGGTTACTGTGAGGTGAAGCTAGACTTTTTGTGGGTTTTGGTGTCAATGCCAACAAAACTAGAAGATCATCAGTATTGAGATTTAAGTGAGACCCATACGGGTGAAAGTTACAAATCACGTCAGAGCAGATCATCAAGTGGAAGACATCCCAAGTTCAGGATGAAATTTTCCCATCCGTTATACTGTGCGGCTCAAAGGCTTCAGGGTAAGTTGTCAAGATTTGGTGATCTATTGTGTCTTGGTAGGAGTTGATCAAGAAGTGGGCCAATGAAAAGACAGGTCTGCAACCATCAACTCAATTCAGTATTGTAGCCTTTACAACTTGATGATTCTTTCGTCTGGACTATACTCTAAACTTAGTCTCTTACTTCTTTCCAAGATTTCTTCCATCACTTAATCACTCAGACGATTCAGGAAGTTATTGCCGCCTGTGCTCCTCAAGTCTGGGCTGCCACAATAGGTCTGTGTTTCGACTTACGGTCTCGAAAGCGGCTGACCTAAAGAGGCCTGACATGTCAGCGGATAAGGCCGAGTATTCATCTTCGTGTTACTCAAATAGGCCATAATTCCATCTCTCCCAAGACGAACTGCTACCTTGACTGTGTCGAAGTCTGTGCACTCGCGACGCCAAGCAAAGACGGTTGTCACCAACGGGAATTACAGGTAAAGATGAAGCGTTTAAAACGGAAATGACAGCCTGCCAAGAAAAGAACACTCCGATAGTTGAACCTGTCTGGTCTTGTTGATAGAGTAATGCTTTGAAATCTCCGCAGCGCAACGGTGAAGGGGGACCATCAGCGTTACCTCGAATCTCTTGGTAACTGCAACTAAATTTGGCCACTCCGAGTGACACGATCATCATTCGATTATCCTCGGATATACGATTGTTTCGAGGTAGTATACCCGAATAGTTCCTTGCAGTTGATCTTTAATGCGATATTCTGGCTATATAAACTGTCACTATTGCCAAGACTGATAATGGCTGGGTTGTAAAATATCGTGAAACATGTGTCTAACGGTCTGGAAAACGATTCCACTTATATCCCCTGGAGATTCGGTGTCTACAGAGGTTGGGAGGTCATCTGGAGATGCCCAAGTTGGCGAAGGTCAGGGTACCCTGGCTCTTGGCAGGTACAGAGTTCGGCGTTTATTAGCGAATACCTACAGAGGTTAAGAGGGCCCCTGTCCCCTTCACACAACCCCCACTTTGTTATGACACAGGGGCAGTAGCATATACTCTACTCGCCAAACAATGGATGGAATCATGGCATAGAGATATATGGATACCAGATAACAAATCCTCATCGTTGAGAATATGTATATATACTGAAATCAAGTCGTATGTTTTCTCCCTTCTTGTCATCATCAGCTTCAGTCTTTTGCACAAGCAGTCAAGTCTTCTCTTCTTTCTTTCAAGGTCCTGGTGATCGTCTTCTTTGTACTTTCTTTACTCCCTTCTTTGAAATCCTTATCATTGTGCCGGCACATATCTTCTTTACCCAAGATGCATTCCTTCAACATTCTCCTTTCTTCTTCTCTCTTCGCCTTGACCCAGGCTCACTCGGTCATCCTCGGTGCTCAGGGTCTCGATACCTCTCCCAACAGCGTGGGATTCCAAGTCGACCCCGAGATTGCTCGCAACTGCATCACCATCAACCCTTGCCAGCAAGACGCCACCATTATCCGCGATGCCGAGATCACCGCCAACATTGTAAACCAGTGTGGTCGTACTGAGATCTCTGGAAACATCGACGTCGGCGAGAACACCGAGAACGCCATCGCTGCCAAGCAGGTTACCCAGGTTGAGGCTGGTGGCGAGCTCACCGTCACCATCCACCAGGTCAACGCTGATGGTGCTGGTCCTTATGTCTGTGATCTTGACGAGAGCAGCAACACAAACACCAACATCCAGAACTTGACCGTCACAAACAACGTTCCCGGAACAAATGGCCTCTCTCAAGTCAAGACGCAGGCTTTCAACATCACGGTCAAGATGCCCGATGACCTCAACTGCTTCGGTGCCTCGACCGGAAACATCTGCACTGTCCGATGCCGCAACAACGCTCTTGCCGGTCCCTTTGGTGGCTGCTTCGCCGTCCAGCAGGCCGACACCGACAAGAAGACCAACACTCCCCAGAACATCAAGACCACCCAGACTCTGAAGGGCATCAATGATCAGATCCTCCAGAACCAGAAGGATTTCCCAGACTCTGTTGCTGCCAACGAGAACGCCACTAATGACGAGGCTGCCCAGAACAAGGCTGCTGTCGATGCTCTTCTCGGTGCCACCGTTGTGACGTCGGCTTTCGCTACTGAGACTCCTAGTGTCGCCCTTGGCCGACCTCCTGTCGCTACTCCTGATCCTAACGAGGGCAATGATGGTCAGGCTGGTGACAACAACGGTGGTAACAACGGTGGTAACAACGGTGGTAACAACGGTGGTAACAACGGTAACAACGGTAACAACAATGACAACAACAATGACAACAACAACGACAACGGTAACAACGGAGGCAACAACGGCGGTAACAACGGTGGCAACGGTGGTGACAATGGTCAAGGAAACAATGATAACAACAACCAGGGTGGTGGTAACGGTGGAAACGGAGGCAACCGCTTCGGAGGTAACCGAGGTGGCAATGGCGGTAACCCCTTTGGTGGTAACGGACAGAAGGCCAAGCGTGGTTTCAGCAACCGCCGATGGTCCAAGCGAACCGTCTTTTAAACAGGAATATGGGTTATCGATAGAAGGAAGTTATAGATGGAACTGCCCAGGGGTTTTGGGACAATGGTATAATCTTAAGAACAAAGATTGAGATAGTTAATTGAGCTGATGACCAAATACCTTCACTGTTCCTTACTACCTTTATCAACGTGACTCTATTGCAATCAGTTTACTATAATCAACTCACGGATTCTAAGTCTGTCTACTTTCTGATCGATCATAAGAGACAATTACCTCCCTTGTCTTTGTTATCCGCGGACTAGAAGGCCCAGCCGTCTTGGTACTTTCCTGACCGTTATTCATGGCCACACGATGCTCATTGAGAATACTTCTATCACTTTGATTATCAGAGTGTCTTTCCGGATGAGGTTCCGTCTCGACCAAAGCACTCCATTGACCAGCCTTGTGCTTTGGTACAAACATAATGTTATTTGGGAGATTCTTCAAAGGGTACGAATTCTCGCTTGACTTGGCTGTCGAGGGAAAGACCTTGCGTAGAATGGGTCGAAGAGTCGGGAGGCAGGCGGCGATGATGATGAGGGCATTTTCGGCTCCGGCTGTTAAGAGTAGTTCACCGACGTCAAATGTTGGATCGAGACTTGTTGCGTTGGCTTTCAGTTTGGTGCATTTGATGATTGCGATGGATCCGGCACTAGGATTATATGTTAGAAAAAGCTCGAAAAAGATCATCTGAGAGATGACTTACAAGACACCAAGGCTCATAGCAATAGCGACACCAAACTTCTCCCTGCTCTTCATGTTGAGGTTCCACAGCATAGCCCATGGTAGAAGGGCCAGGATAAAGTCTGTAGCGGCAGAATAGGCTGGAATTAAGTTAATGCTGAGTAGTCGTATCATCAGACTTGTGAAACTCACCTCCGATAAAGTACATCACTCCCAAGTAAACATGAGGAGCCCAACACTCGCTGACTATAGCCGGGTTCCAAGTTGTCCTCGGGTCTTTGCATCTAACAAAGATAATGATTGATATAAGAATGTGTAGCGTGAGCATAGAAATGACAATGAACCATAGGAATCTATGTATGAATGGTTGCACTGCTAGACGCATCAGACTGATGGAGAAGGATATCTTGCCAAAAGCGCACGACATGACGACCAAAGGCTGCGACACTTGGCCTAGGAGAGCGATTGGGACGGCATTCTCAGGTACGTAGGTGAGAACCCATTCGATGTGTCGACCGAGACCTTTTTGGACGGCTAATTCGATGATGACCCCGTATGCGATGAGGGAAAGCTTACTAGATGTTAGTTCGTGTAGGTGGACAAAGACAAGTAGTTTACTTACTAGTGACAATGTAATGACCCAGTCATCTAGACCAAATACTTTGCGTACAAAGAGTCGCGTATAGATTCGAAGAGAAACGAGAAGGACTGGAACAAAAACGGAAACCCAAGTGACGGTGCGGATGGCGGGTCCCCGAGTCTCGGCGAGGTATTCGGGGGAGGGCGGCGGTGTATCAGCAGCTGATGACATTGTCGTGCTGTAAAAGCTGTCCAAATGCCAGCGACGTCTTTGCTTGTCTTAATAGCTTGCATCAGCACATTGAGCCTTCTGTCAGGGATGGATGCGCAGTCCTACATATATACGTACTTTGGGTTTTCAGATTGGAAATGCGGCAGGCAAACGAACATGAGCCGAAGCAAAAAGAAAACTGCAGCGTATTATAGCTTCATTCTGCATCCGCCATTCGTCGTTGGATGTACGCAATGTCAGAGAGTGAACACAGTTTATAGAAAAGGATCGGATGGTATACGAAATCAGGGGACCAGTCTCCAAGACAAAGAAAGAATCAATTAACAACACTGCAGAAGCGGACGTGCCGAGGACCGTAGACTAAACTACAGATGAATACCATTGATTGATTCAAAGAGTCTCAAGGTTGGATGTGAGACAACAGTGGATACAAGTGACTACACTTTTCATAGGTTGACTTGAATACAAGAGTAATAACAAAACAATCGACAAGGTCTAAAGAGGTTGATATTGGTATGTTTGTTCGCTTACGCATAAGGAACAGGACGGAAGTTAGTAACAAAGCCTACATATCAATTGTCAACTTTGATATCCAGCAATGCCCGTAACAAACAAAATTAGACTCTAACTACTTTCTTACAGGAATTTACTTGTCGTTATTCTCATTGGTCCCAAAGGTCGTGAATCTGATAGATCATACTATTTCCGCATAAAGATTGTATCCACTTTCCGCGATGTTACCCTCCTCTAGCAGATCTTGCCACGGTTTGCCAGCCGCGAGAGGAGGGGGACTAGGGGGAGAACTTGAGTTAATTGAAGGATCATGTGTGAGAAATTAGACTTAGGAGGTTGAGGCTATCTCGGGTATGTTTAGAAGGCGTTTTAGTGCTGGTGTTGAAGAACTGTCTCGTTAACGTTAACTAGCTAGCTGTGAAGATTAACGGCTTCTAGTTGTCTCAGCCTTCTTTCAACTCAGACTCATACTCGGTGATTTCGAAGTCTACTTCCCCGCAAATGATGCATATGCGTTGGTCAAGAATGCAATGATACGCAAACTCAACAAGCAAACAAAGAGAACTAACAACTCAACACAAAAGTGACAATCACTTCTCACAATCCTCTGCCGTTCAGCTCGTTTCAACCTCGGAATCTCCTCTTCCCTTTACGTTTCCCCACGGTACCGATGTCCAAGAACTCGGCCCATCATACCCGGTGTATTGTCTCCTCTTTTCTCTTTCGTTAAAACAGGGATCAGTGATTCGGGACCGTCAGTGGGATAGACTCTATTAAAGCCACGTTTTCAGGGGGCAGCATTGTTCGTGCCTGTGTGCCTGTGTGTCGCTCTTTACTCGATTTGTTTTCTCGTACGTATTTCCAGACATATCATAAACACTAGCCCGGTTCTTGGTGGCGGAAATGGCAAGGTTACATGTGAGAATGCGGCACGGGTTATTATGTCTCTGGGAACAGACAAACAAGTTCACTTTCATCACATTCTCGTCTGAACGTTAATGTAGATCAGAAACAGGGGTAGCGATTCTCTGTCCAATAGACGACTCTTCCTGCTCCTGGGAAAAAGCAATATAGTCTACGTTGTTTCTCCTCTTCCTCTCAAATATGATATTTCCTCTCTTTTTTTCTGATTAATTTCAGTCCCGAGGCATGCTGTACGGAAACAAATCTGTACTGTAGATCAATCAATATGGCGATCCTCACACTTTCTTTGGGCTACCTCCTGTACGCGGGCGTTGCTTTTGTCGTCGCCCACATACTATACGAGTTTTTGCTTTCACCCCTCAGACACATCCCAGGCCCCGGCCTTTCCAAGTACACAGATTTTTATAGGGCGTACCTCACTACAAAGGGTCATGTCGATGGTCACATCAGATCCTGGCATCGGAAATGGGGCGCTGCTGTGCGTGTAGGACCTAATACCGTGAGTATTAGTGACCCAGACCTGATCAAGGTCATTTACACAACCAGAAACCCCTGGAGAAAGGTAAGCAATTCAAAGCCAGCAGTCTGGTTTTAGACAAGGACGACTAGTTCTGATGCTTGACAGACTAACATGTACCGTCCAAATGACGTTCTGGTCAACGGTCAACGCATTCAAAACATCTTCAACACCCAAGATGAGGATTTCCACCTCAAGTACACAAAGCCCATCAGAGGTTTCTGGACTTTGCCCAAGATGCTCGAGGCTGAACCTCTGATGGATGAAACTCTCTGCGAACTTATCACTCACCTGGACAACCGCTTCGCTAGCACCGGATCTGTCTGCAAGATGGACGACTGGGTCGCTTACTACGCCTGGGACGCAGCTGCTAACGTCAGTTTCGGCCGCACCTACGGCTTCATGGACAAGGGCGGTGATGTACAGGATATTATTGCCGAAAGCACTGCTGGACTCAAGTACTTTGCCCCCGTGAGCCAAATCCCCTGGCTTGATGAGTGGCTAGACAAGAATCCTATTCATCGAATTGGTCCTCGTCCTCTTGTCAACGGAGTCATCTACACCATCAAGATCCTCACGGAATATCAGCAACAGCTGGCTTCTGGTGCCGCCAAGCGTAAGCCCGTGGACCTGTTCATCGACAAGTACAACAGTCTCAAGGAAACAGTCGATTTTGTGGATGACCAGCAGGTCATTAATTGGCTCATGATCAACGTCCTCGCAGGCGGTGATTCAACAGCTGGAGCTATGCGCGCTCCTGCTTACTATCTCCTCAAGAACCCCGCTGTCTGTGAGAAGATGGTTGCTGAGCTTCGATCTGCGAATCTGACTTTACCTGTTCCACAATGGAAGGAGATTAGCCAACTGCCCTACTTCGATGCCGTCATGCGTGAATCCATGCGTATTTCGCCTGCAGTTGGTTTGATCCTCGAGCGTGAAGTTCCCAAGGAAGGACTTGAGCTTCCAGATGGTCGTTTCATTCCGGCTGGTACAAAGGTCGGTATCAATCCTTGTGTTGTTACACGCGATGTCGGCGTTTTTGGTGACGATGTTGATGTTTTCCGCCCTGGGAGATGGCTGCGTAATAAGGGAGAGACAGAGGAGGGTCATGCTTCTCGGGTGAGACGTATGCATGAGTGTACTGAGTTGATGTTTGGTCATGGATCGAGGGTTTGCATGGGCAAGTACATGTCTAAACTCGAGATGTACAAGATGTTTGCGACGTTATACGTGAACTTTGATGTAAGCCACTTCTTATTACTGTTACCAAGACTGAGTACTGACTGTTTCTATAGGTACGAATCACTGACTCCAGCCATACATGGAAGTATGAAAACAACTGGTTCATGTACCATAGAGACATCCCTTGCACAATAAGTCGTCGCGAAAAGGCATAAACTGGTATAAACTATATATATATTCAATCTAGTCATCTTAATGAAGAACATACTTCTTCAACTCCCTCGCTCCAGCCTGCCACTGATCAACAGCCTTACCAAACATGTAATTCTCAATGTAAATATCCCCCACATATCTATACTCACCCCGCGTTCCCTCCGGTCTAAGTAGCACGGGCGTCGAGCAACCCAGCGGCACAACTACAACGTCTTCTGGGAGCATCGCCCCAGATCCAACTCCAAGCCTGCGGTTTTTAGTAAGACAGAAAGTCCTTCCCATCATACGATCACCGAAGTTGGTCTGAAGAAATTGTCTTCGTGCTTCGGGCGGGATGTTTGTAGCCATATTGAGATGCGATCGCAATATGTCGTCGAGAGGAATATGTAGAAGACGCTCGCGGAAGAGATTCGCGATGACGTGGTAAGATACCTGCTTCCAGCGACTTCTGTCGTAGCCGGTGGTTATCTGACCAAGACATATTGTCGCTATAAAGGCCTCTTCCGCCAGCTGTACCTGAAACGGCGTTCGTCCCTCTACAGCTGCAAGAAGTAAAGCCCTCCAGTGCAGAAACGCCATAAGAAAGTCTCCCAAGTTACAAAGAGTTCCAACAACCATTCCCTTGGTCTGGACGATATCGATTTCGATGCCGGAAATTTCAAGTTTGTTCATACGCTCATCTTGAAATCTGCAAATTGCTTTTGTAGGACCTGATGCGTGGAAGCCGTACCGGGGGCCCATGGCTGATGTGAGTGGGACATGAGACCAGTCTGGAACGAAGGAAGGTAAATTGACAGGTCCTGTGTTGGTGGGAAAGTGTACAGACTCGCAGATAACGTCAAGCTTCTCTGTAGTTTGTATTAGAAATTCCACGATTTCAGTATAAACATCCTTGACAGAAAGATTATAGTCAACGCGGAAGCTGTGACGAATATGCGCCGGCAAAACGCCAAGTACACCGTAGAGCTTATCTCGAGGATCAGAAGATAATTGACTGCGACTGGCCCTCAAGACCTCAAGAAGGGCACCCTCTCCGTTCAGAACATGAGGGTGGAGAGTTGGAAGACTGGCAGGCCCGCCATGAATCAAAGTCTGCACGCAACTGAACTTGTCAGGTCTTCTCATATCAGGACCTTTTGCCTTGAAAAGAAGTTCAGCATGGTGTCTACGAAGACTTGCCGAGGCACTCTTATATGACTGCCAAGGGAGGAATGTCTCTCCACAGTGAACAGCGATTCGCTTTGCGTGGAAGATTTCTTGGGAAACCCAGAGTCTTTTCCAGTAATCTCTTCCAAACAGCGACACAGCGGCCAGGAGGTCCCCGTTCTCAGCGCCTTCTGCGAGTATCCGAGAGACATCTTGATCCGGAATGGGCTGGGAAGTCGGTGGTGCAAGTCTGGATAGAAGCTCTACCGCTGCAGTGCTACCGTTGTCTTCAGGGCCAAGCCATATCGCTACAAACGCAGCGTTGGCATAAATCTGGTCCACGAGTTGAACGTGCTGACTCCGCTCCTCTGTATTCTTTTGATCAATACACAGAGCATCTGCCCATACCAACACGGATGATTGTTTTTGCCGAAGTGCTTCTAATGCTCCGTAAAGATTGACGGTAACCGGTACACGTGATCCTTCAATGTCGACCTTTCTGGTATCGCCTACGTCACCCCATGTGTATGATATAGCGACGTATTGAGGCGTGTTAGTGATAAGAGCCTGGATCATCTCACATTCGATTATGGTTTTGTGGCCTGGTGCAATCCTAATGAGTCTTATGAAGCCTGTTTCAAGAGGCGTGTACTCATACGGTCGCTGGTCAGAGTAGTCGAGAGTAGATACTACACTCGGTCTCGATATGGCTGAGCCGATAGGGGTGATATCGTAAGAACGGTAACTTGTAGGTGGGAAACCCACCACTTGCCTCCCACTGAGAGAAGAAACCCCAGTTGCCTCCCCAGGGTTTGACATCGGAGAGTCTGGAGATTGAAACACGGCATGATTCTGTGAGTTTGTCGCGGCCATAGCCTCTCTCTCCTCAATCTTGGAAACTAATGATCCTGGAACTGGAAATTGGGCTGGAATAGGGTCAGGATAAGGCCGATAGTTGCCCTTTCCAGCAGCCAAAGTCTGCGAGTGTTGAGGAGGAGAGATCGGCGACTGAGGCTGCGATTTAAACTGATACTCGGCAATATACGTTGGATACTGTGAGACTGGTGCCTGGACCGGTGAACTGATAGGAGTAGGTTCATGTTTGTCTTCAATGACCGTCTTACGTCTGAAGAGAGAGCTCAGCCGAGCCTGACTTTTCTTTGTAGTGGGTTCCCTTTCAGACATGCTGGCTTTGTTAAAAGCAATAGCGGTTATCATCCCTGTGGCAATTGAGGCCTATATACCTCAACAGACTTGACGGGATCAAAACTGTAAACAAGATAGATGCGAGAATTAAAAGATGACTGAACGATTCCTCAAGCTGAAAAGTAGCGGAGATTCAAAAAGTCTTGGGTGTCAGCCTGGAGCTGGATCTTTTCAAGTGTCGCTATCCTATCACACAGCGTTGCTCTGATTCTTCAGCCCAACAAGGCTTAGTATGAACCGGGGTATATCATTCGCGCCCCTCTCTTGGAAATGAGAGATGACATGATTCTCGCTCGAGACTAATTAGGATAGTGTTGCGTGATTGGTTGCGGCGTAGTCTGAGCCTATCGCTACTTTAAATCCTGGAGTTTTATTCCATCTCCGGTTCATACAAAAAGTTGTCCACGTCCAACCGTTCTGCTAGATCTAGCAACTCTCCTGGAGTGAGCCCAGCCATGGCGTTGGCGGCAAAGAGATCCCATCCAGTTTCGTCCGCGAGATGTTCCTCAGGATGTGGACCTTCATTCTCGTCTTGATTTTCGTTGCGTTGAATCTCTGTTGAAATCTCTGGAGAAACGATATTACTGGCTGGTGTCAAAGAAGAAAGCTTCTGCTCCAACTGTTCCAACTCGACTTTTCTCAGGGGAGCAATCAAGCTTCCCTTGGCGATGAGAGTATCGAAAACGTAGCGGGCATCATCTCGCCATGAATCATCCGAGAGGAGAGAAGGGCAGATGACAGGGATGAGATGGAGAAGAAATGCTGATGACGAGGCATATTCTATTTGGAAAGGCAGGAATGCCTCTAGACTTGCAGTCAGTACTGGTTTGTGATGATAATGCTAGGCTGGCTTACCAATGAGATCCTCGTCTGCGAGAGCACGTAGAGTCTTGAGGATTGATTGTGCCGAACTGACACACGATTGGATCAATGATGCCACTGGAGGAGATAGCGATAAACCACGTGTCATTTGTGTCTTGGACTGTTCGATATGCATGTGTAGAGCACACATGATTTGTGGCCGCGTTGTGAGGACAACACACTAATAAATGGTAAGTTGAAGTGGCCAAGAGCAACATTCCCGTGACTTACATGATGGTATTGGAGCAATAGTCGGGTGGCGATTCTCGAAGCTTTACTAATTGAATCACGAAAATGATTGTTGATGATGTTTATTAAATCGCGATTCAGCTCAGCCAAGTTTCTCAGGATAGACTGAGTGTTGCTGAAAAGAGTACCGTCGTAGTCCTTGCCAACTCCATACACGGCTGCCATTTTGTTAGCCGTAAGTGGGAATCATTGTGCTAGTTGTACCTACTTCCGAGGAGCCGTGCTATGAGACGCGCCAGCTGAACATGGAGAGTTAAACTCAACGACGTCAAAGAATTGTCAGCTTGAGAAGGCAGTTTGTTGGTGATATCCTCATCTCTTATAGCACTAGTAGCACCAATAAGGGCTGCAAACTCCTGATCCAGCATGTAGACTACCCAGAAGATTATGTGGCATCGTTTTGAGTGTTGCGCTCCGACGACTTCTTCTGGCATGTGTCTATGGAAACCGGATAATACGCAGATGCGAAGAGCTTGCCCTATCTATAAGTAGCTCTGTCAGTGCTAGGCACCTGGGAAACAAGATGGTTTTACTCACATGCTGATATGCTGCAACTCGCATATCGATTGACTGAAAGTATATTGCTGCAAGAGTAAGCGCCTGTGCTGAAAGAATAGGATCTAAAGCAATCCCAGCAAGCTCCGGCATAAGAGGCATAGCTCTAGCAGCATACTGATAACCCGGTGGACTTCCATCAGCACTCTTTCCACCTAGGAACGCCTTCCCAAATGCTATCATGAGCAGATATTGAGCATACCATAGCTTACATGACGCCGCCTTGGTTGAAGCATCTTGGTACAGCTCTTTAAAATGTTGCAAGAATTCAGCTTCGTCAATGAGACTTGCTAGAGGGCCAAGGTAGAACCTTGCAGTCTGCACGAGAAAGAATGCATAGTCTGATGGAGGTAGGTTCGAGACATCGGGATGTTCTTCAGGCATCAAGGGTCTCCATTGGAGACGAAATGCTACTCCGTCGAGGTGCCATGGAGGAGGATCGTTGTTTGCTTCTGGGAGGTGTTTTCCAACTAAAGCTAGGACTCTTCTGCAAAATGCCCATGAAGATGCAGGGCCCATGTACCCTGTGTTATCGTGTGAGTGTATGTAGATAACTGTTGAGTGTTGTGGCCTTACAGTATCGTCCTAGGGCTTGGCCAAAGACGTAATCATTGTCGACAAGTGGATTCTGACGAAAGGCAGGTTCAAGCACGTCGTTTGTTGAAAGAGACCTTGTTTCGTTCTCTTGTTCATTCTCACCATTATCCTCTGGTGACCCGAGAGTCAAGTCTTGGAGTATCCGAGTTAGTATAGGAAGCGACAACAGTACTGGTCACTCACCCCCATCGACTTCTACCACAGATGTTTCCTGGGGAAGCACTGTCGTCATACCATAATCGGAAACGGAGGAATGCCTCGGCCGGGATCTTGATCCGTTTCCAAGTGGCCCGGGGGACGGAACTCCATCTTGTCGTCTCTCCAACGCTCTGAGATAACTACAGCAACCAATAAGCGATCTCAGTAAAAAACAAGACAGTGATGCAATCTTACCTCTCAGTGACTGTGATCTTTTTTTCCTCAGTTTCGTATATGCATCTTTCGTTCTTTCTCCCACATCTTGCACAAGGTTGTGCCCCAGAGCATTTGACCTTCATAGACCGACATCGTTTACAACTTGATGACGACGATTAGCTTTGATCCGAATGTCTGTTCTTGAAGGACATACGCTTTTGAACATTTCTTGACTACTCGAAGATGACTTTGTTGGCTATTGGGCATATTTTCGACTTGACAATAGAATGGATTTCTATGATGTGATGAACAGGCAGGGAACGAGCAAACTCAAAGTCGGAGTCTTGTCCCGACTTGATGAAGGAACATCCCGGCGACGCCCTTTCCTATTCGAGTAAGTCTTGATGAGCTGGCTTATCACCGCTATCGGATGTGGAGAGATGGACCGGAGCCACATTCCGACTAACTACTGTTGTCTCGTCTCGTCTGAGTATTTTGTATTTGTCATCCTAATAATATTCCTTCAACATACAGAGTGATCTAGACTAGGTTATCAGCCATAGAATTGCCCCTTCTGGATCAGCACGTTGACTTGTGATCTATCAGCATGACGATCCGAGTCTATACAGCGCTGAGACACCCCACAAGATTCAGGTAAAGATTGTTGATCAAGTCAAGCAACTTTAGTTAACCATAACATTCAGACTTCCAATAGCACTGAATGTATATAAACATATGAGAAATATGTCGCCGTCAGCGAAAAGACTAAATTCCACAGCTGCGGCTGCCGTCACCAAACCCGCATTCTCAGCAGTCCAGCCCGTCACCAACTTTGCAGAGAAAATAGCCAATCGTCCAGCTTTTGACAAATACAACAAACCTATCGAGGTAACAAAGTCCCCAGATCCATCCTGGTCTTATGGAGATGGTGCTCGTACTGGAGAGACACCACCCATCGATAAAGTTCACAAAGAAATCGATCCTTACTCTCCTGACAGATCTGTCAGTCAAAACTATCGTCTTTTGATATCCGGCATCGCCCCTCGCCCCATTGGTTTCATCAGCACTATCTCCAAAGATGGCAAAACAAAGAATCTTGCGCCGTTTAGTTATTTCCAAATGGTTGACCATGATCCACCTATGTTTATGGTCAGTTTCTCATCTCGTCATGGCCGTATCAAGGATACATATCAGAACATGAAGGATACAAAAGAATGTGTCATAAACACTGTATCCGAAAACATGATTGAAGCTGTTAATGCTTCATCTATCGATGCGCCCTATGGAATTTCAGAGTGGGATGTCACTGGTTTGACTGAAGCTGAAACGACAACTGTGAAGCCCTCACGAGTTAAAGAGTCGGTACTTTCGATTGAAGGCAAAGTTGTGGACATGAAAGAGTTCCAAGGACACAAACCTGGCATGAGCGGATCTGCTATCTTTCTCGTCGAGGCAACAAGGCTTTGGGTTCAAGAGGATGCAGCGAATGATGATTTCAGCCATATTGAACTTGACAAGCTAAGACCAATTGCACAGCTTGGTGGAATGTCTTATGGGCGAGTTACTTCTACTTTTGAACTTCCTCGTACTCGATGGGTAGATGAACAGCCGAAGAGCCAGTTACTGACTGAGTTGGAGTCAAACATCGAATAGAAAATCACATCTATATATATAAAATTATCAAAGAAGCTTGGGTCAGACTCAATCAGCGAAGTGACATCAAGTCAAGTCAGATATATGCAATCTGTCAACTTGAATATCCTAGTCTTGAGGAAACTTGGAGCCTCCTTGCCTCCTAATCTCATCCATAATTTCCATCACACGAACAGTCTCTGACCAAGGCATTACATCGCTCTCAACCTTTCCAGCAGCAATATCAAGTGCCACCGCATCAGCTTCCCAGTAGAACCCCCTCCCAGGCTTCTCAAAGTCATATTTCTTTCCTTCCGTGTTTCCATCTTTGTACACAGTGAAGTTTTCAGGTGCGGCTGCAGGACCTTCCACCACGATATATCCTCCGGTGCCTTCAATGCGACAAAAGACATTTGGAGTCTTGACTTTTGAGTTTGACGTAATTATGCCCTGCTTTCCATCAGGGTAGAGCAATATTATCGAGGTGCTGATATCGACGCCTTGGACAAGAGTTTGCGCAGCGCAGATCTTTGGTGTAGTGGCTTTCTCGCCTACACCTGAATCGAGGCCTACAAGACCCCATGTCAAACTGTAGATTCCAATATCAAGCAAGGAGCCGGCACCCAGAGAGAGATCTCGCAGACGGTGCTCAGGAGCTAGAGACTCAATATGTTGATCCATGGCAAAATCAGCAAAAAGGCGAACCAGGTCTCCAATAACCTTATCCTCGTGAACAAGTTTCTGGATAGTCTTGACGAGAGGGAAGAAACGCGTCCACATAGCTTCCATGATGAAAACACCCTTTGTCTTGGCTGCTTCGAATACCTCTCTCGCTTCTCTTGCATTCAAAGTGAAAGCCTTTTCGCACAAAACATGCTTTCCGTGCGCAATGGCATCGAGGCAGTTTTTCTTGTGGAAGCCATGAGGTGTTCCGATGTAGATAATGTCAACGTTGGGGTCTTGGTAGGCTTCTTGGTAACTCCCGTAGATATTCGGGGGTTGAGATGCATTTGGGAGATGTTTTTCAACAAACTTTCTACCCTTTTCAACGGAAGAGGAACCGATTGCTTGGATGATGTGTGTTGCTTTGGCGTCTTTACGGTCGATGGTGAGATCTGCGATGAACCAGGATGAGATCATACCAGTTCCGATGATGCCCCATCGTAGGGTTGGCTTTGACTCTGACATGATGTTTTACTATGGTTATGGACAAGAAGTGAATCAGGGATTGAATGAAAAACAGAGAAAGTCCTGAGAAATAACTCATCTCTCGGCTAAACGAACTCCAAGATGGAGTTGATAACAGGCTGTTTAGAGAACCCCGCACCGCACGAGAATAACTTCTAACATGATATTTCAGATGTTCTATATTCTGTCGTGAGGTTATGGATTTCAATCCCCAGTGATAGAAATTCAGAATCGTTTACCGCTGTCTACATGTTTACTTTGTCCGTTGTCGTGTCAAACAGTCTGGACTTCGTTTACTCCGAGAAAATCAATAGTCTGGAATGCTTGCTTGGCAATATGAGAATCTGTGCTCACAACTCTTCATCTTGGTTGGTCTTATAACATAAAAGACCCGGTGTTTTATTGCCGGGTTTAGCGACATGCTCGACCAACAAAAACTGAAGACAGGTGCATCAGGGTATCAGAAAAATTGGCCGCTATGAGCATAAGAGATAAAATAATTAGGTCCGTTTATGCTACTTAGGTCAGACGTCTTAGGCTGTTTATTTTCTATACCCTAGCTTAGAGGCCAACTTTTCTAATACCCAGTAGAGGGGCCTAAAAGAACATTCAATAGCGAAGCAAATTGTTTGCTGTTCTCTACATGTGTTATCCGATAGTATTGTATGATTTGTCAGTTTTTCAGGTCTGGACTTCTCCTGACACTGTTCTGGACTGTCTCCTAAACGTACCAACCAAGATTGAGTAGTAAATAGGGACCTGATTGAAAATTAAATACCCCTTCTACTGCTGTCTTACGTCCAGTTTGATTTCCCTGTGTTTTTGCATGCATTAGACATAATGGTTGCTTTCAAGTTCCTTCTGATGCTTCTCGCGCTCGGCGTGGAGGGCCTTGCTGCGTTGAACCCAACCTCTACTTGTTCAACCGCTCTCGGAACGAAGAGCGTCAGGAATGTCCCAACTTCTAGAGCTACCACAGTCAAGAAAGTCACCGTGGTCAAGAAGGTGATCCGCAAAGTCAATGTTCTTGTTGTCCCAGTGGCCAAGACGTCTACCATTCACGAAACAGAGATACATACCTCTACTGTTATTGCTGATCAAGCCACCAAGACTGCCACCAGCACCATCATTTGTAAGTGTCATGTTCTGGCATGTGTATCTACAGTAACTAACCCACTGTCCGCTAGCCAGTACTACTTCTTTCATCGAGAGGACAGTCTGGTCTACTGTCAATTCTGCCGCGACAACCACTACTACCAAGTACGTCACCTCGACCATTGAAAAACCTCCTGGCTTTACCGATATTCTCAATCAGCCACGAACCGTAAAGCGACGGAATCAAAAGAAGAGAGACGTTAAAACCCAAACTATTGCACCGGGTGGCACTTGTCCCCAGAGTGTCCGATGTGTCAAGGAGGTTACCACCACCTCTACCAAGACCATCACCACAACTGTGCAAGGAGCACGAAAGACTGCAAAGGCTGTCACTAAGCTCAAAACCACTACTATTTCTACGGCCGTCGTCACGACACAATACCCAGATGATGCCAGTACCACTGTTACCACTTCTGTTGTCGACGTTACCTCTGTTACTACTGTAGTTTCTACCGGTAAGTCTACTCACACGATTGGCTCGCTTCCTTATATTGTGCGCTGATGCTTCTCTTCAAAGTGACTATTGGGAGCCAAGTACCACAGGCGACCGAGTACTCCATCTGTTCTTCAAATAATATAATGGTTACAGACAATGATGGAGGCTATCTCGCCACATTTGACAATTACCAGCGCCAAAGTGGCGTCCAGTATCTGGGGATCGGCCATACCGCCATCTCATGCTGCAACGCATGTGCAAAGTTATCCAACTGTCAGGGTTCCTATTACGTCGTTGCCAGTAGGCAATGCTCAATTTACCTTGCAACTGATGGTAGTACATGTGGTAATTCGCGTCAGAACATGATTGGTGAATATTTTACAGCAAAAAGTCGTCGCCTGACGGTTGTCCTCAGCAACGGCCTATGTGGACAGTGGAGGAATGGCGGTAGTCTTGATTAGACCTTGCAGGTTACTTAATGAGACATTTAGGACGACACAGATGATATTTGTTAAAGGAGTGTATTAGTTAGATTTTCATCGTGCCCGATAAAATCAATGCTCTAAATAAGTAATTCAAAAATGATAGATCAGTCTAATGCCAAACAATCCGTCAATGTTCCAACCAAACAGACCCAAATCCCATATATCCAAAAAGATCGTCAACTATGCTGTATGTACGTGTAAATGCAACGCTATGCTATGCTGTGTTATGCTTATGCAACGCTCGTTATTCACAAGGCTTGACATAATGAAAGTGATTCCACCTCTTACTTGGGGCAGACAGGTCGGTTCTGACCACAAGCATCCTTCTTGCAGCATCCCTTGAAGCCGTTGGAGCAGACCTGGAAGTAGCCAGTGCCAGGAGCGCATGTTCCGTCAGAGCGAGCCTTGACCTTGAAGGACTGGGCAGGCTGGTAGGTACCGGTCTTGTAGTCGGGGCACCACGAGTTACCGCAGGCATCGCCCTTGCAGCAGCCTCGGAAGCCGTTGGAGCAGGACTGGAAGAAGCCGGTGCCTGGTGGGCAGACGGTGGGGTCGTCAGATCGCTTAGCAGGGGAAGTAGGGCAGATAGGCTGGCTCTGACTGCAGGCGTCGTTCTTGCAGCAGCCACGGAAACCGTTGGAGCAGGACTGGAAGAAGCCGGTGCCTGGTGGGCAGACGGTGGGGTCGTCAGATCGCTTGGCAGCAGTGGGAGGGCAGATGGGCTCCTTCTGGCCACAAGCGTCGCCTTTGCAGCAACCGCGGAAGCCGTTGGAGCATGACTGGAAAAAGCCAGTGCCTGGTGGGCAGACAGTTGGGTCGTCAGATCGCTTGGTGACTGAGGGAGGGCAGATAGGCAGCTTCTGGCCGCAGGCATCAGACTTGCAGCAACCACGGAAGCCGTTTGAGCAAGACTGGAAGAAGCCGGTTCCAGGAGGGCAGACGGTATCGTCACGCTTAGCCTCCTTGGCATCGGGGCAGACACCAGCATCGCCAGTGCAAGCATCAGACTTGCAGCATCCCACGAAGCCGTTGGAACAGTTTTGGAAGAAACCTGTTCCGGGAGCACATTGACCAGTGGGAAGATCAGTGGAAGTGGCTTGGGCGGTGGTAGTAGCAGTAGCTGTCTCGCAATCCTCCCCATCGCCACCTACAGTAGGGTTGGCAACAACGGGAGCTTCAGGCTCAGTGATGAAGACAAGATCGCAAGTCTTGGGGGCAAAGTCTCGGCACCACTTTGCGTCACAAGGGTCTTCGGAGCAGTATCCACGGAAGCCATTCTTGCCGCAGACGTAGTACTTGACTGAGTCGAGGCCGAGAGGAGCGAGACCCTCACATTCGGTCTGGGGCTTGGGGTTGGGAGTAGCAGCGGCAAGGCCGGAGATAGCGAAGAGGGCAAAGATGGCAGAATGCATTTTGGATACTCTTTAACTGGTTGTACGGGAGAAAAGTCGAAATAAATTGACAGTTGGAAACGATGAACAGAAACTAAACTGAACTGTTGGCAAAGACGACTGATAAGAAGCGAAGGTTTGTAAGGAAATAAAACCTGACAAAGGAAATAAGGAAATAGAGAGAAAAGGAAAATTTGGTATTGTTGACTTGATGTTTTGCGTTGTGATGATGAGAAGAGAAATTTCATCTTGGTGGTGGCATGAGAGCCATCTTATACGAAGTTGCTCTCCATTGTGAAGCTCTACATCACTACGCTACCAGTGCAACCAACAGCTTAGTTAGTTTTTCCCGACTTCCGAATTATGGCGGAGGAGGCTATGGCATCGGCATCTCACACACAGCCTGTCTTGGGGGCTTACACTGCATCGGAGGGTCAGCTGTCAGATGGGTTTAGCTACACTACACTTAGTAGAGAGTAACACTCAGCCCCCGCCTTCAGCTGATTATTAGCCCTATTTTAAGCTTAAGACTCGGGCTTAGTTAGGTAAAGCAAGCAAGCCTAGACCGCAGTTAAATATTTTAGCCCCATTCACGATATCTTAACTCAGCCCTGTGGAGGTTGTTTCTTTGGTTTATGGTTGCTTTATGCTTTACCTGACAGTAGGTTGTTAATTAAGCTTTATTGGTATTTGGGTTTGCAGAAATCTTGATACTACTTGCTTGAGGAACAAAATAATTCAGTCACTTTGTGTCGTGTCAGACCGGCTGTTTTTTTTCTAAATCCTCAGCTTAGGTTTCCAGTTTTCCACTATCCCTTCACTGGTATGGAGGCTATTTGGGACTTGGGCACAGCAGTGTAATCTACAAAACACTGTCGTCTTGTCTCTTGGTGGGTTTTGTGAATGATGGAATTAATTCTAATCCTGGACTCGGCGATCGAGGACAAATAGTGGCGCAGCAGCTATATTCATCCATGCTGCTTATGCCCAGATTCCTTGACCTGTGGAATTCTGGAGTCAATCTTACCTGCCACGTAAAATAAAATCCTTCAAACCATCAGCTTACTTCACTTCGATTCTCTTGTGTTGCACTCCAAGTAGTGAGAATAAGCGGTCAATCGTTGACACTGTATTGTACAACGCCATGGCTGGCTTGGGGTCAAAATGTGGTGTGTATCAGCTGAACAGCTCATCACTACTGTTGACGGCTATTTCCGCCTTTTACATTTTCTGGTCTGTAAACTGGCTTCATAGTTTCTTTTTACTTGGGCCGCAACTGAAAAGTGTTCGTATATTTGGTTTCGAATGATCAGAATACTACCCGAATCAATTTGACGAACAGAGTGGGAGAATCTGCGTGGCCGAGTCGCCAATATCTTGTCAAACCAGGAAAAGACACTCAGACTTTAACCTGTTTCTTGTATCTAGCTGTCGACTAAAATAAGTAATGAAGTCATGGTGACAACTCAAGCCACATGATATTACAACACTGTACACAAGTCAAAAAGTGAATCTGTCGTCCAATCACGATATCTTCTACTTCTTCAATTACCGGGCCCCAATACTTAAGCAGCCAGTTGACTGCTGCCAGCATTACAGCACTAAACTTAGCTTCTCAGCTCACTTCAAGCTCCAGCTTTCTATTTCACCAGTAGTTAACCAAGATGCCTTGCAGTTCCGCCAAGGTTTGTGTATTGCGTTGCTTAGTGAAGGAGAGCTGATAAGCTGACATTCAGCTCATTCGTATCAACAGTTTATCGATGAGCCGATGAGCCGCAATCCCGACTTAAGGCGTCTCTTGTCTGTGTACACATTCCTATCCATTCAAATTCCGGTCTCTATTCCATTCTTAATCTTTCTCTGGAAGGTTTATGCTATCTCTGGTTAGGATAGTACCTTCCAATACATAGCGAACCCCCCCTAGAGAGCAGTGAGACTTTCGTTAGAAATACAAATGCGGATTCTTATGTTGCATGTCCTTGGCCTTGCTTCCGATAGACACCCTAGAAGTATGGATTTCACTGCTTTCATCGAATTCGACTTCTGGGTCAGAAAACACCATATCTGCTCCAGAATTACTCTGAAGGTCATCAGGAAACTCGGCACGATCCGCGTTGGTTGGCGTTACATGGGTCGATGATTCTTGCTGATCCAAGTCCATCGAGACGTCCTGTACAACTGGGTTATCGCCTCGTCCCGACCTATTCCGGTACCATGATTTGACTTGGTCATGTGTCTCCAGTGGAAGACTGTCCCATTCTCTGATTCGGTCGTCTTTTCGTTGAGATGAGGGTTTGAGTGAGACTTGGTTGTTCTCAGGCTCCTCGATAGACTGCACGAGACGGAAAAGAGCTTCTTCCGTTTCAGCCAGGCGTGCTTCTAGTCTTGTTATAAAACCAATCGGGAGGCCTCTAGAAGTCCGTTAGTTTAAACAAGAGTAATGAATGGATACCACTGTCTGTACCTTTTGTTCTGCTCGGGGTAGTGACACTTGGAAGGATCGTTATTGCATTGTAAGCAATGAGGCCTATGAATATCAGTAATTAATCGAGTATTTTGAAATGACATATAGATACTAACAAGTTTCTATCGCACTATAAAGTCTCACCAGTCAATTTCTTCTGATTTCTTTCTGGATATTCGGCCTGTCTCACCTTGCGTTTTCGATGTCGACAATGACTGCAAGCTATTGGATTCAAAGGCCCAGACTCTTGCTCGACTGAAGCCTCATTACTCGCCATGAGTAATTAGTCATACAAGGGTTAATATTATTACCAAGTATTTCATTACTATTGCTCATTACAAGGCATAGGCAGTGAGTGTGTTGCTCAAGCGATGAAATTCAACCCCGCCTCGGTGTTTTCTTTGTCCGGCGCGGCACTAACACTTTTACAGCAGCTACTACTACGTGGGTTAGTTGATACTTTCACCACTCTCTACCTTGCCTTGTTCATTGAAATGCCTTGTCCATCTTCATTACCATGCCAAGAATCACTTTCATTTCCCTATAAAAGCTCAGATCATTGATGACTCATCAACATGTCTTCTCATCATTCACCTTACGACACTCTCGAAACAGCATCTCACTCAACCCCAGGCCATGAATCTCAATCTTCAAAACACAAACAATCAACTTCAGGCCGGGAATATGGTTTAATGCGCGACACGGGCGAACACGACGCCGCTCGATTCGTAGGAAGTGGCAGTGGAATTCACTACATTCGCGCTGTGCACTTGAGGCTAGCCAAGAAATCTGCATCGAGAACAGAATCTTCAACTATCAACACACTCATCCCCGGCGAAGATGACCAGTTACGACAAGGAACGTCGAGTAAAAGAAATCAAGAGCAATTTTTATGGAAAGATGATGAAGTTTTCGCAGTACAAGATGAGCTGTCAGACTTTCAAGATTTCGTGGACTGGTCCAAGAGCTACTTTGAGGCATGGCATCCAGTTCTTCCCTTCCTTCATGGCCCAGAAGTCTTGAGCTTATTCGAGGACGTTTCCAAAAATGGCATCTCTTCCTTAAATCCTATAAACAAAGTTATCGTCAAATCTATCCTCTCCATCTCATTGGCCGATAGTCGTCAGTCCATCGCTTTCGAGAAACCAATACCCAAACAGTTCCTCTTCAGCAGCGTCGATGATGCACTAGCAAGCTCACAATTCACCCTGAGCCAGCCTGCATCGCTCCGAACAACGCAAGCTGCTCTAGCTATCCAGTTGTTCTTGACTTCGATGCTGTGTCTAAACGCGGCGTCTAGATTAGGCGGGCTCATCGTTCGAGCTGCGTTCCAATTGGGTCTTCATCGATGTCCAGCACGATATCCCTTTTTTACCACCAAAGAAGCTTCAGTTCGTCGACGGGTCTTTTGGTGCATATACATCTTGGAGAGACTTCTCTGTCAGTCGCTGGGTCTACCACTTGATATTCACGATGACGATCTCGACGTTTGTTATCCCGGCGAAGAGCGCCATACACTCACCAGCAGAGACGAAAACGTTCAACGACTACAACTTCTGACCTTTGTGACGAAGCATGCCCGTATCCGGGGTCTTATCCTCGAGCTCAGAAACAAATCTATGCTACAACGACAAGACACAGCAGACCGAGCGGCTTTTGTGCAAGCCGAGTTGGCAAAATGGTTCAACGAAATCCAAGACGCTGTCGAGGAAGATGATCTCGCCGACGCAGACTCAAATACACCTGCAATATCAGAGCACCACAAGATCATGCTCTTAGTGCTCAAGCATGAATCGGTCATTTGTCTGAACAGACCTGGCTTGGCCTCTGAACATCCTTCTCCCTCATACTCTTCCGCTTTTCAGGCCTGTATTTCCGCTGCAAAGTCGATATTGATAATACTAAAGAAGCACCGGAATCGACATCAATTACAGGTTGACTCAAATGGTGCGAGGTCGCAAACACCCTTGCTATGGCCATCATTTACCTGGTCTATTTGGATAAGTGCATTTGTTCTTATACATGCTGCTTTTGAGAGACAGGTTCCTCTCGACAGTGCCCTAAAGTATGTCACATCGCCGTTCTAATACGATATGATATCCTTTCTAATGATACCTAGGCATGTAGCTGCAGCCAAGGGCATTCTCGGACATCTGGCGGCTCGAGACACGTCTTGGCCAGAATATTGCCTTGGTGCCATTGATGAGCTCACATCTACAGTCCAAGAGCTCTCTCAAGACCGACCTTGTATGATTGAATCACCTGCAGACGCTTCCATCACGACAAGGACATTCTCGCCGGGTGTTCCATACCAAAGAGTAGGTGATACCGCCACGCCTTCAAGACCTCCACGGTCTCTGAATCAAGTTCCTGCGACAGGCTTGAGGGCCGCTAATGAAGGTAGAGACACGGAACGGTCTGCGGTATCAAATCGTCCCTCCAGCGCAGTTTCGTTTACACAAGGACCTTCATCTCCCCGATCACAACAGCGTAAACGTCAACGGACTTTCCCCTCCGCCACCGCCATATCTCACGGCGTGCCACATCACCAGCTGGAAACTCCTCATGGCCCTTATAATGACGTACTTTCTACACCGAATACCTCGCTGCCTGGGGATGGACAAGCCTACCCACAGTTGGACAATGTGCCCCTTGAGGGTCAAGAGTCAATGATGTGGTACGACCAGCTCTTTGCAAGCTCGTTCAGTGCTATCGATAATCCATTTCTTGTCCATGCAGAGTTTGATGCTTCTGTTGATCCAACGTGGAATTATCTACGCTAGTCTATGACATATGGCTAATTTATCATACCTCTTTCACTCGTATTACCTCCCTTGCCTTGTTCAATACCACTTGCACATGTTTCTTTCCCGATGCTTCACCCCCAAAGAGATTTTCATTCTGAAGGCGTTCAAGGAATAGCTCGTAAGCTGGCATATATCCCTTGACGAATTTGATTACTTGCTCATCCGACATTCCCGGCTTGTGCTCCCTCAATGCCCTCTCTTGACCCAGTCGCCACTCATAAACTTGAACCAGTTTATCTGTACTCAAGTGCAAGAACCCATCAAAGTGTTGTGGTCCGGCAAACGTGCTGCAGTATCTTCCGAGATTCTCGTTAATCAACAAAAGATGGTCGAGTTCGTGGTTTGCAAGAGTATTGGTAAGAGACCACTCTTCAGACTGCTGCGCCTCTGAAGCTTTCGCCTGCTCCCATTTCCCGGTGACTTCTTCCTTAGTTAGGGGCTGAAAACCGAGAGCCCAGCCTTCAAAGATGAGCACGTCAAGATCTCGACCCAAAGCCACCTCATCCCATTTCTCAATCGTCACTCTCCCACCTTGGCCACCATGGAGACTCTTATCATATGCTGGCCACTTTACGGTCTTCTTCTCACCCTCCACCCGACCAAGAACTTGATCAAAGAACTCCTTTGCAAGGACTTCATCATGAGTTCCAGGCTGACCACGAGTCTGAAGAAGGCCGTTGCCTGGGTTCGCCTCTCGGATAGCCACGAGCTCTGGGTGGTCATGATAGAGATCATCTAAGGACAAGGTGCGGTTCTTGAGGTTGTACTGGGTTGTCAAAGCTTGAGATAGAGCCGCGGCCCATGTTGATTTCCCACTGCCCTGAAGACCAGAAAGTCCCAGGACGAATGGTTTGGATGCGTTCTCCTGATGGGCACGGATTGAAGGCACGAAAAGTTCCAGAACGGCATTGATGGCTTTTGGGTCGATCATATTGGCGGTTGATAGAAGGTTCCAAAGGCTGTACGATTGGGTTGTTCGACCATTCAAATAGATTGACGATATCGAAGAGATATTCTTGAAAGATCAAATCCGTCCAGAAGAATTATCAATATATAAACAAGGGCGTATTGGGCTTAAGTCGACTCGCATGTATTCATCGCTTCTGCAACAAGCGGATATTATTGTTTGTTCCCCGCTTAATAAACGGAAAACCATTTACGACAGCGGAGTTGGACCAGCGAGACCATGTTGTTAGCCGGGTCCAATAAGATCATGTTCTTCTTCATGGGTTTGAGACGGACAAAGAAACGTCCGCCGACTCCACATGAACCATCAAGAGTGATATAATTCCACATGAACAAGTTCAGACGTATAAGTATTAGTATCTAAGAGATACGGATCTGCTATTCAAACTCTTCGTTTTTTTGTACATCACATCATGTCTCCATCAGCCGTCGCCGCCAAAAAGACATACAGCATCGCCTCCATCCCAGCCGACGGCATTGGTCCTGAGGTCATATCAGCTGGGATCGAGGCTTTGACTGCTTTGGCCAGTACTCTTCAATCATTCAACCTTGACTTTACTCACTATGACTGGAGTTCAGATACTTACAAGAAGACGGGAAAGTACATTCCTGACGGTGGCCTTGATCAGCTGAAGAAGCACGATGCGATCCTCTTTGGCGCTGTTGGAGCTCCTGGTAAGTAACACATGTGAGAAGAATTGAAATCATGTATACTTACTATCAATAGATGTTCCTGATCATATCTCTCTCTGGGGTCTTCGCCTTGCCATCTGCCAACCCTTCCAGCAATACGCCAACGTTCGTCCAACACGCATCATGCGCGGAACACAATCTCCCCTGCGCAACTGCAAGACCGGTGATCTCGACTGGGTCATCATCCGCGAAAACAGCGAAGGTGAATACGCTGGTCAAGGCGGCCGTTCCCATCGTGGCCATCCATGGGAGGTGGCTACCGAAGTGTCCATCTTCACACGCCACGCCGTCAACAGACTAATTCGTTTTGCATTTGAAGTTGCACAAAAGAGACCGAGGAAGCACCTGACTGTTGTTACCAAGAGCAACGCTCAGCGCAATGGTATGGTGTTGTGGGATGAGGTTGCTGCTGAAGTCGCCAAGGACTTTTCCGATGTGAAGGTGGAGAAGATGTTGGTTGATGCTATGACTACGAAGATGGTTCTCAAGCCTGAGAGTATCGATACCATTGTCGCAAGCAACCTGGTAAGTCAACAATACTGAAGCCTTCTCAGAGTCCATACTAACAGTTCTACAGCACGCAGATATCCTCTCCGACCTAGCAGCAGCCCTCGCAGGCTCAATCGGCATCGCACCAACAAGCAACCTCGACCCAACCCGCGAGAACCCATCCATGTTCGAGCCCATCCACGGATCAGCCTTTGACATCACCGGTAAAGGTGTCGCTAACCCTGTTGCTACATTCTGGACAGCAGCAGAGATGCTTTCCTGGCTCGGTGAGGAGGATGCGTCAGCCAAGTTGATGGAGTGCGTGGAAAACGTGACGGCTTCTGGGGTTCTGACGCAGGATCTTGGTGGCAATGCGACGACCAAAGAAGTCACGGATGCGGTTGTGGCTGAGATTCAGAAGCTTGGAAAGGGTTCAGATTAAATTGCCGTGTTCTATTTGGACTCCAAAATGTTCTCTTGCCTTGTTCTTTGTGTGCAGTGACTTCTTTGTCTTGTGATATGTATGCTTTGTCCTCTAGAGCTTTGTTTGGACAAAGGTAGACAGAGATAGTAACATTGCTTTTCGTTCTTCAGCCAAGTCGTCAAATTTCGTGTTATTTTGAGGATGTAGCCTAATTACACAACATCTATAAGATCGTTAGACAACTCTCATCGTTGACTGGACTGAACTGAAGAGTAAATATTTACAACCCCAATTTCACCACACTGGAACTCGCATACCACGATATTCTCTGAGAACACAACTACTTAAGATGTGTCGCGTCGCAATCATCAAATGCAATAATGAAGGTTGCATATACCGTCTCAGCGCCCGCATCACTTACTGCAAGAGCGCGCGAGCTGACAAAAGAAACATGATCCCAGACAATTGTACTGAACGCGAAACTTCTATGAAGCAGTTTAGGGACGGTGGAAACTTGTACGGATGCCTAGGAAACAAGCTGGATCCTATACTGGCTCAAGATGACTATTGTTTCCTTCACTGCTCTTGAAGAAGCAAGCAGTAAGGTGCTATTGTGTAAAGGTCTAGTTGTGGAAGCAAGTCATTTAGGCTTTATAGCCATTTAGACAGATATATGGAATTAGTAACATTAACATCACATACAAGAGTGTCATAATTTATGTTTCATTGGTCATTTATCGTTTATTTAACATCGTTGGCTAAACAACAATACTCACTATCTACTGGCTGACAAGTAGTGTATGTATGACCCAGACAGAGGTAAGGACTGGGAAGTAACAAAGCAAAAGCAAAAACACCTACATCCATCCCTATTGATCATACATGCCTAAAGGACGCAGTATGGTGGAAAACAATGCAAATCCGGGGGTATACAAAAGGGCTAGAAAGACCGTTGTGAAAGAATCTTTACGTTCAGAATACACAAAGAGAAGAACGCACCTTTGTATCCCACTACCTTCTTTCTCAAGGGTGGTGGTAGTAGTGGCGACGAGGCGGATGCTGACGCTCATGATGATGGTGGTGGTAATGGTGGTGATGGTGGTGATGGCGACGTGTTCTTCGGCCATCTCCTCCATTTCCATCGGGATCTGCAAAAGCCCCCATCATCTCAAAACGGGGATTGAAGTTGTTTTGTCCCGCCCAAATGTTGCGCTGATACTCTTCTATTTCTTCCTGCATGGCTGCCCGCTGGTTTCTCATTCGCTCTTCCATTTCGCGATAGTCGCGAAGAATGTCAACAACACCGCCGCCACCGCCACGAAGTTGATGCTGCTCTTCTCTTCCCCTGTGTCCCATCGCTGACACAGGTTCATTCAGGCCGCGAGGAATTGTGTGTCCACCTACCAGGTTGGCACCTCCCAAAAGGCCATCGCGACCCCGTACACTATGCATGGCAAGGATTGGGTTCATGACATTAGCGACAGGCATTCGACGGACGGGCTGACGCTCGTTCGGTGCGGGAAGAAAGGCAGGACCAGGAATTCTACGAACCGTCGGTGCTAGCATCCGGACTGGATGTCTTGGAGCAACATGTCTCAGCGGTGCGGCGAACCCGTTGGGTTGTTCCAACGGAGGAAAAGCTGGAGGAAGACCCTCCATATCTGGCACAGGATGCGGGTTGAAAAAATGAGGCGCTCTCCCCTCGTTCTGCGGCAGTACCAGCGGTCGAATCACTCTTCCGGGAGCCGCCAAAGGGTCACCTCCCGGCTGTTTCCTTTCTTCTCCGAGGTTAGGGCGCAGTTGTGGGATCTTGAGCGGTTCGGTCCCTCCATCGTGAGAAGTCGGTGCCTCTATACGATGAAGACGACGGCGAAACCGTGGTGGTTTGACGCCAGGGCGATCTCGCATGGGAACCATCGTCTCAAAGCCGCCATGTTGAGGACAACGACAGCCCTTCCATTCCAAACCGCAAAGATAGCAGAACTCACAACCGCAGGGACAAGTCAGATGGTTGCATGCCTCTGACAACTGGATCATCCTACCGCAATCGGGGCAGTTGACGGATCGGTTGGCGTCCATGGTGGCCCAGACATCTTCTTCTGCATCTCCTTCAGCGCATGGCTCTCCACGGTGGGCTCTTGCACCACACTCGAGACATGTTTTGTCCAGACAAATAAGGCAGTGTCCTTTTCGATCTGGCGGGATAAATGTTGCGCAGTTGCCATCGTGACAGTAAACTCGGTCAGGAATTGGGGTCTGCTCTTCTTCCTGCATTTGGCGAAATAGATGGACCAGAGCAGGAGAGCGTGCGAGCGCAACCGCTGCTTCATCGAGTGGGTGGCAGCATCTAGGGGGGAATTCTTCCTGAGAGCGAAGACCAATACGGAGGGCTTCGCGATAACAAGACAAGCAGTAGTTACAACCGCAAGGAGCTCTGACATGAGCACTCTCGGTACAGACAATACAGTCCTCGCCGTTGCTTGTGGGTTCAGGTTCCGAAGGGTCTTCAAGAAAAGCTGCCTTTTGTTCTTCGCGGTCCAGTACGACGCGATGGGATGTGTTTTGGACTTCGGGACTGCGCAGTCGTTCAGCTGCCGCCTCCTCTTGTGTGAGCATTCGTGAGACTAGAAGAGCTTGTTCTTCGGGGTCGGCAAGTTCGATAGCAAGAAAGATTGTTCTTGCGAGGTTGGCTTCCGAAATTCCGTTGCCGTCGTCTATAGGGAGGAGATCAAGACGAATCAGTAGGTCAACAAGATCCGGGTGAACCTTGTCTAATGCGTCTGCTTGGTGGGACGGCATGTTGGGTGCAAATTCTTACAGAACAGAAAGGCAAGAAAGTTAGTGCAAATTGTTGGTGCACAGGAAAGTTGTATCCAACTCAAAGGTTATATCTAGAGTGAGATGGTTAGGTTTGTTGAGTGTTTCCAAAATGGGACATAAAATGTGAAAAGGCTTGCTGGAAGTTGGTTGTGTAGGTAGGTCGGTATGTTTGACTGGCAACTTTTCTAAAAGGCAGGGCGTAGAATACGTTTATGTAGTCAGTAGAAAGGAGAGGTGTAAGTGAACTGAACAGTAACAATGTGCGTAAGTCTGGGAATGATAAGAAGATTGAATGCAGAACAAGGTCAGTAGAAAGGGTAGGCCCCATAGCATAACTTTGGCATTTCCGGGTACAAGTGAACCGAATGGTGACAGTGTTCATAAGTCTGGGAATAATTTAGAACTCGACTGCAGAACAAAGTCGAAGGCTTGTAGTGATATTGTACTCAACACCCCTGTCTCCTTGCGGCCATTACAACTAGACCGAACAATGACAATGTATCCCAAGATTAGGTTTCGTTGCCTCATGAGCAGTTCGCGCACGGCTCACGCACATTTGAGAAAATTGGAACTCGAAGCCGAAAGGCAATCAGATTAATAATGCACTGTCCTTTCCGTAATCCAAGAAAATCCGTGGCCATGCGCCTTCACCTCGCTTCGCTTGACAATTAGCCGCTGCCCACAGGGTATCCGGGCATCCATTCATCAACGACATAAAGACACTTGACTCCTTGAAAGAATGATAAATCATGATATAAGTCCAAGAGCCAAGAGTGGTATCCTACCCAAATCCCCGGTACCGACAGTCCATAACCCCAAGTGGGGGGTGACTTGACCCATGTAACGTAGGTTAGCAAATACATAAAAGAAACCATATAATATAAAATAGCATTAACGCGTAAACCCCACAAACTCCACTTCGTCGTGAACTCCATCGCTGATTCCCTATGTGAGAGGGTGAAAGACACGCAATATAGACAAACAAACATTTCGACGGCTCGAAGCCTAGTAGCTGAAGTCAACATTGGCCATTGACATGGCAGGTGGACCTTTGTTCTGGTCATTGTTGTTATTAGGCAATGAACTGTTGATGTTGTTCTGGCTCACGGTTATGGAAGACGCATCGCCGTCACCCAAAGTTGTATCTGCGCTTGATGCACTTGTTGTTGTTTGGAGTTCGTGGCCAGCTGGAGGTTGAGCACTCGGTGACCATCCATCGTTGAGCATCTGCTGGAAACTCCAGCTCGGTTCGAATGATTTACTGTTCCATGCATGGTTCACACGTTCGTACATTTCGTCGATCTGTTCCAGGCTGATCTTGCTCGTCTCGTACACCATGCACCACACAAAGAAAACGGCCAGAATGCAAAAGGCGCCCCAGATAAAGAAGATTTTTGGACCAAAGGAGGCATTGCCCGGTCCTGTACCAACCAAGAAAGGCGCACAGTAAGCAATGCCAAAGTTGAGAAGCCAGTTTGATGCTGTTGAAACGGACATGGCCTTTGCTCGGACCTTTAAAGGGTAAATCTCAGACGTGACGACCCAGACCACAGGGCCCCAAGATGCAGCGAAAAAGAATATGTTGATGGCACAAAAGGCGATGAGAATGGTTTGCGACGCTTTCTCATAGCTTTGTCCTGTCGCAGTATCAAATGACGCCATGAGGAGTTGACAACCGGCCATACCAAGGGCTCCGATCATCAAAAGTCTGCGTCGGCCCAATTTCTCAATGACCAATAGACCAGGTATTGTCGATACAACGTTGATAATATTGATAATAAGTGACTTGGTGTAAGGGCTTTCGACGCCGGCGCCGTCAAAAAATGATGTGCTGTAATACATTATAAAGTTGATACCGGTAAGTTGTTGAAGCATCTGGAGTCCGCATCCAGTAAAAGTTCGTCGACCAAGATGTGGTGAGCCAATAAAAAGTTGCTTATAGCTGTCCGGACCTAATGTTAGTTCGTATTGATGGTTGGCAATCATTTCTTGCAATTCATCGACGAGTGCCGGGTGAGTAATGTCGAGTCGTCGTAGCCGACTAAGTGATAGGCCGGCGGCTTCGTGCAGGCCCTTCTTAACAAGAAAGCGAGGTGTTTCTGGTAGCAGTAATAGACCGCCGGTGAGAATAATGGCTGGGACGATTTGAAGACCAAGAGGGATGCGGTATGCAGATGAGTTGTTGAGTTTGGAGGCGAGAATGTTGACAATGGAGGCGGCAAGGAGGCCAAAGGTGATTGATAATTGATAGGCGCAGACAAGAGTACCTCGTATCCATTTGGGGGCCATTTCAGACTGATATAATGGAACGAGGACAGAGATGAGGCCAACACCTACACCAGCAAAAAATCTGTAGACGGTTAATGATCTGATCCTCTCCGACTCAGTTTAAGTGAGAACGTACCTTCCGACCAGCAACAAGTCGATATTATTAGCGGCAACTTGAAAAATGGCACCGACGCAGAAGATGGCGACGGCCAGAAGCAGAGTCTTGCGGCGACCTAGTGAGTCGCCGGTAGGTGCGGCAAGTAGAGCACCGAGGGCAGTGCCAGCACTTAGAATAGCGACAATGATAGATGAGTCTTTTGTACAAATTTCGACAGCGCCGTTTTCATCGACGCAATTTGTATGTTTTCCGAACTGCTCCTTGAACTCTGTCATAGCAAGGATACCGTTAATGGCTCTGCAAAGATAGATGGTTAGTATTTAAGACTGAAACATAATGTGACGCGATGAAGTGATTTGGTTATGGGCAAGCCAAGATGGGTCAGGATCCAGTCGGTCGTTATGTCGATGGGTTCGCGAATACATGAGTCGCTATCATTTCGAATATCGATATCGTATAAATCCATCTCGCATTTCCTCGTAGCATCATGAGTTTCTGTCGTTTCGGCATAGTAATGTGGTGGTGATAGTATCGGCGTCATCTTCCGTCACACAAGGTTCGCCGCCGTTGTCGCATCGTCAAAAAGTCAATCGTGAATGACGGTCAAAGCGTTAAAGCAAGTGCCTTTGTTCGTGTCTGGTTGTCGGTTTCGCAGTTTTCGATATCGCCGTATTTTCCCATCCGAAATCCGTCGCATCCCAGCATTCAAACACATCGAAAGGTCAAGAAATTGATGGTCTGTCTTACCCAGTATCGTAGCCGAACAGTAACCCGCCAGAGGCAACGAAGAGACCGACCATGATGGCCGGCGCCGACGAGCCCGCGACATTGTCGGGTTTCTGCCAGCCCATGGCAATGGCCATGGTGTCGGTGTTGAAGTCGTCAATCCAGGGTTTAGAGGTGTCGAGAGCGAAAGACTCCGAGTCGGCGAGACTTTGGTGGAGGTTGAAGGGGTTGAGAGATCAACGGGGGGACATTGGGCGATTCCGTGTGGGTAATATTAGATGGCAGGTGGCCACTGGACTGGTAGACGGACTCTCTGTTATTCTCGCACTGGGTACCGGATACTTGGGTTGGTAAAAGTCAATGCTTGGCTCTAGTCTTTAAAGGGAGAAGGGGGAGCACGCGGTACATGGGGTAGAAAGAAGAATGTTGAAGAGGAGAGAATAAAGGACAAACACGTCAATATCATGAGCTGATACTGAAGAGATTCGAATGAACAAATTCGTCTTGTAATTTCAGATGTAAGAAAGTCAAAAGTCAAGTTGGGTCCAGGTGTCCAGGTCCAGGTGTCCAGGTCCAGGTAGCCAGGTCCCAGGAAAAAAAGAGAGACAGAGAGAGGGGCAAGACAGACCTGAATACAATAGAGTGTTCCGTCTTCAGACGCAAGAAGCCGAAATGGAAGGGATCATCGCTCTGGGGGAGTGCTAGCCCATTCTTGTACAAGGCCAAGCATTGGCTCCCTGCCCTGCAGCCACTGGAACCTCGTCAAGCACTTTTAGTGGAGTCTCTACCCTCTCTGGGAAGAGCGTAGACTGGCTGAGCTAAGCGAGTCACAGTGCGCTCCTCCTCCAGGCTCCTCCTCGCTCCCGCTACAGTTGACGATACAACATTTATTTTCCATTTTGATCGTAGCATTACACAACACCAACACCAAGTGTCCAATTCATTCCAGGACATTTTATTTCTCACATGGCACGACATCACGCACGCGTCTCTTTCCAGAGATCCGACAGGGATACCTCGACTGTCTGAGCGCCACGAATCTAAAACTGAGTCACCTAGACACTCCTTGTCTTGTGTTAGTGGATTCAGGTCAAGTTAAAGCAGCGTCTAGAAAACATTCAGCTGTTGGTTGGTTTCATTCCGCACCCGGTTGACCGTTTCTCGTTGTTAGCTGCACTCCAGGGCCAAATGGCGGAGGGTCGATTGACCCCTTCAAGGGTGAGTAGGTAGGTAGTAGTGAGTGATAGTGACCTGGATAACCCTTCATATTGCAGGGGAAGAAGATTCCGCGACTCGCAATCAATATCCTTGCTTTAGCTTGGTTCGAACGTGGGATAATCGACCCGAAAGCTCTGACTCGATACCATTACCATCTTCAAACCCATCAGCATATCACAACACATGACAAACACAGCGTATTCATCAAAACTTCACTTCCAGATGAACTTAACCACTCCAAGAAGCACAGTCAGAACACTGTACATCGCACGCAACCATTCAAGACACAACGGTGCCTCCGCCATGCAGCGCTTACCCCGGCCTAGCATCCCTTCCAACGGAACCGCACTCTTTACTGTACCAGCAAGTTTCCATCCGTCGTCAGATCATAGCGCAGGTACCCCCAGACTACGTGCGACTTTGCACAGTATGCACAGTCTCCAGCTCTTCCCCCGCAAGGGTCCAGTTTCGGGTACCGGTACTTGGCGACTATGATTTGAATTGTGAGAGCGAGCGTCGCAAAACAATGACCCTTGTGGGTAAGTTATATGACAACACAAATGATCAGGCTATCAGGCAAACCGTATCTTTCTTTGAGAAAACTTCATGATCTAACTAAAAAACAATTAAATTTCAAGCCTCCCACGTTACAACGCGTTTCACAGGACCAGGAAGCGAGATTCTTTGCTTTTTTATTGATGCGAGTTTTATGTGGTTTTGTGAGCTTACAAAAAATAAAATAAAAATGGCCTGATTGATCGACAACAACCAAAGCCCAATTCGCGGGTTCAGCCGCTCCTGTCAGTTTGGAAGCCGAAACAACAGCGGCAGATCATCCAAAGAGTCCTCGATAATATGACAGCCTGCTATTCGATGTACATCGCCAAACAGCAAGCTCGCTTCTGATCATGCGATGCTTCTTCCTTGCTTGGCGTCTAGGCAGGCGTGAGAAGCCGTGGCTTTGGTGGCTTGGTCACTCTACATCAAAGGCTGCAGAAAGATGTGTCCCAAATGGGAAGCTTGCAAATATTGTTGCATCCAACTCAAAGGATTCAGACGAAATGATACATGGCCGAGATACTTCTCTCAATACCGACAGCTGTTTCAAGCTCAAGTTGATATCTATCTTGCATTGCTAACAGCAGGGGCATACGACATTCATATTCTATCATTTCACTAGAAGTATTATCTTCTTCGTCATCTTTAGCTTCACCTCGATTTATCGTAGACAACTCAGGTACATCTTCCTTCTAACACGTGCTCGGCGTAACTTTTTGCGGGGTGCAGCAAGAAAGTACGGGGAACAAGGATGAAAGACCGCAAGGCCGAACCATCCCTTGGCAGACAAGAGAAATGTCAGAAATGCCGCGCTGATCATCTAAGACGGGCTGTCATATTCACGTGTAATAATACTCGTAGAAGGTCAAACTCTATCTCATGCGCGTACAGTAATTGAGGTGATTGATTACCTTCGGGTGAGCGGATACGAGGCGAGATATTTGTCTAAAAGATTGTCCTGGGCTATAAGATTCACGAATACCCTAGACTCCAAAGTAAAACATCTGAAGTATGGAACTTCAAAGGCCAGTTTTATTTGAGCGGCTAGATATATCAACTGAGCTAATTATTACTAAAGTAGCTGGTTTTAGTAGGTAGTCTCAATTTATGCTCATCATGATCGAGAGTGTGTTGAGCTACTCGAGATTCAACAACAACAATAACAACAACAACAACAACAACAAACCCATCAAAGTGGTTGGTTGATACACTAAAGCCTGACCTCACAAGGTGATACATTTCAATATTGCAACGCTTCACCCGTAATCCTGCACAAATACTTGAACAAATGCAACGTTTTCTCAGGGCCGCGTGGTAGTGTAACAAAATTCACTCAAGACGAGACAAACTCTCCCTTCCCATCTTGATCGTCAGGCACAATCACAAAAGGCCCATACAAAAAAAGACCGTCGTGATACATGTGCTATACCAAGCCACTCCGTTAATCAATACCAAGCCGCAAACTATCAGGGACAAACTGGTCACAGAGTTTTTATGATGGGGGTAATTTGTAAATGGTAATGTAGATAGATATCTTGAATAAATTGTATAAACTAGATTGCAACCAAGCTGCATGCATCCCGCCTATCAATACAATATAAAAAAAAGTTCCTAGACGCCTAAATTGCCAAAAAGCCCTTTTTCGGCCATGGGGGTTACTCGCACAAAAAACACAACAACTGTAAAAAGTTCATGGCGGCTTGTTCCTTTGTTTGCCGCGTCACCGTCGTTACATCAAGTGTCTCCACATAGCCTCTAAGGCTCGAGAGTAACCTCCTGGCCCTTGACGCGGCCGATGACCTGCTGGGGCGCGTACTTGGGGATGACCTCGTCGTCGTGCAACATCTCAAACTCCTCGGTCGCGTCGCGGCCCATGAAGTTTAGGATAGCCTGCACACCACCGGGGTGCTCCTCGAGCCAGTCGCTCAGGTCCAGGACGACACCCTTGACGACGACCCAAACGTTGTCCTTGGTGTTGTGCTCGGCAACCTCCTCCATGGTGTACTCCTTCTCAGGGACCTTGAAGGCCTTGGGGTCGTTGGGCTTAGCAGCCTTGGCACCGTCCTCCTTGACAGGGTTGGGACCGGCGGCAACGCTGGCGTGATCGTCGACCTTTGAAGGGGATCCAGAGCCGGAAGAAGCGGCGCCGGGAGCACCCCAGGACACAGTCACCTGGTTGGGGACTGAAGGGTCGAGGTGCAGAGAGATTTGGCCAACACGCTCAGCGGCGCTGCCAGCACCGCCCTTAAGGGCGTTCTGGAAGAGGTAGTTGCTGGCAGTGTCACCAGCGACACGGCCGTAGACAACACAGCCGAGAAGAGAAGAACCACCCAGACGGTTGGCACCGTGGACACCACCAGCCAACTCACCACAGGCGTAGAGACCCTCGAAGGGCTGCTTCTCCTGGTTGAGGACCTGGGCCTTGTCGTTGATCTCAATACCACCCATGGTGAAGTGGAGAACGGGTTCCATGACAGCGACGTGGAAGTCGTCGTCGACGTTGACGGGCAGGTTGTGGAAGAACTTCTTACCCCAGGGGTCCTTCTGCTTGCCGTCGGCAATATCGTTGTAGGTAGAGAAGGTCTTCTGGAGGTGCTCGGGGGTGCAGCCAATCTCCTTGGCGAGCTCCTTACCGGTCATCTTCTTCATGAGACCACGGCCAGAGTAGTGGCGAGTGTGGAAATCAAGGACCTTGGAAGCCTTGGAGTTAAGAACAAGTCGAATGGGGAACTTGTCCTTCTTCTTCTCGTCCCACATCATGCCGGAGACGTAGTCACGGTGACCAAGCTCATCGCAGAATCGGTCACCGTCAGCGTTGAGCAGAAGACCACCCTCACCACGGAGAGCCTCAGCAGCGAGGAACTTCCACTTGGAGCCGGGGTCCTTGGGGTCGACGAGACCTGTAGGGTGGACCTGAACCTTGTCCATGTCGATACCGTTACCACCGATGGCCATGACCATCTTCTGACCGTCACCAGTAGCGTGTGTGCCGTTTGTGGTGGCAAGGCCATAGGTATCGGGGCGGTGCTTCTTGAGCAGAGAAGAGTCGGAGAAATCAGCGGCGTAGCCACCAGTAGCGAGGACGACAGGACCGTCGACGGAGACGATCTCACCGTTGTGCTCGTACTTGACACCAGTGACCTTGTTGCCCTCCTTGTTAAGCTCGGTGACGCGGGCCTTCTTGACGATCTCGACGCGGCCAGGTTCGCTCTCGGCAAGCTCCTCGAGGCGCTGCATCAGGGCGTAGGTGATGGCCATACCGGGGAACTTGGCATCGTGTCCTCGGTGGGTTCGGGGCTGGGAGTGACCACTGTGCGATTGTTAGCAGACTGCCTTTGATACAGATTTGATGGCGAATTGAACATACCCGAGACGAGAAACGAGAGTGAGGTCAAGGTTGAACTCATCCTGGAGCCACTCAACGGCAGCAGCGGACTTGTAGGTAAGGACCTTGATGAGGTCGGGGCGGGCCTTGTCACGGGCGGACTTGAGAGTATCATCGTAGAACTGCTTGACGCTATCGGGAATGCCAGTATCGACTTGCGTTCTTGTGAGAGCACCGTTGATACCGGAAGTAGCCTTGGTAGAGTTACCACCGAAGAAACCTGCGCATGTTAGTCAAGTTGCGCGCATTGAGACCGAACCCAGGCGCTCAAATGCGCTGAGGGCTGTCGGTTCGGTTCGGAGACTTACCCTGCTTGTCGAGGACAACGACGTTGCCACCAGCCAGGTAGATGGTGTGCGCAGCAGACAGACCAGAGACTGGAGATGTGTATTAGCATGGGATGATTTGGTCGCGTTCAGCGACTTTGGGCATCATTATCAACTTACGGCCACCGCCTACGACAATCACTCTAGGAGCCATTGTTGCTTGTGTATTTGTTATGTGGAGGGTATACGAGGAAGTAAGAGAATGGTTCAAGACACAGCAGATTAGACTCCCAGGCCAATGGAGAATAATAGAAAAAAGAGAGAGATGGAGATTGGAGGTGAAAGTGTTGATGAAGGAATTAAGAAAACAAATCCAAAAAAGAAAAGGTCGGGGAAAGGAAGAGAGGATCAAGGACAAGTCTTATTTAGTCGATGCGATCCATGCGACTGGACTGGACGCCCACAAGGCCGAGGGGCAAGATCCTTGGCCTAAGGCGCAGAAGCCGAGGTCGAACCATGGACATCCCCATGATGACCACCTAGCAAAGCGAACGAGCGCGTGCAATCCAACCTGGCCGTTCATCCATTTCTGGTCCACCTTAGTTTAACAATGAGAGTCGGTCAAAAGAATTAGATACTTTAAAAGGCACTAAAAGCTGTTTTGAATTATACTTTGAACATGTACATCTACTTTGTTGCCACCATGAATTGTTATGAAAGCTGTTTTTATCGTCTTGATCATGTCTGTCGCGAACAAATACTTGCGGGGAGTACCAGACGACAGGCGCAAATCAGATGCTGGCATTTTCTCAGCAGGTCCAGTCCAGGATTGCTCCCCGGAAGCGGCTCTCATACCCACTGAGACTTAGCGTCCACCCGCCTGTATCCACCCCCGCTATGGGCTTCAAAGATTTGGGGATTGGGGGAATGCTTGGAATATGATGGTCTATTGTATTGGCATGCGGCATGGCATCACGTTGTTCCTAAGTTGGGTTAGAAAGAAAAACTGATTTGTTATTCAAGTTGGTGAGCTGAATCAAAGATGCACAGTTACTTTGACAGATCACTCTCCAATATCGCAACCCTCGCCGTAAGCTACGCCGAAACACCACCCGTTCTACCCCCGGCGACCGGGCAACCCACCGACTATGGCCTCTGATGTGCCGAGGTCTCCGCTACTTGAGACGAGGTTCGTGTGGGGGAAGCTAAGGAGTAATTCTTGACTTGGCAGCATCACAGTTCCTGTTTCTGGATTCCATTCAACAGGGTGATGTTGTCTTGTCAGGATAACACGTGGTACTGACCAGACTCACTATGTGTTCATATTATTATATTGCTGATACTCTGATAATAACACGAGCATGTGAGAACATCTTCTCCTCACTTTCTCTTGTCTTGATACCCTCCAGAACCACCAATCATACTTCTCTTCTCCAATCCCCACACAACCGGACTTGTGACCGACCACCTCGGGCAAGTAACCGGACTGTCAATGGCTAAATGAGAGTGCTTCACGAGTAGGACACGTGATATAAAGTCGTAGTATTCCCCAGACGTAAAGAGAGAGAGAGAACAAAGTGCCGTCCGGTTTTCACATGTTTTTTTCGTACCTACTTGAAGCACGCACATGAATCGCTGCATCTTTGATCATCGCGCTCCATGACGCCCATGCCCTCTGAGCATGCCGCCATTTTCCCCACGTTCATGACTAAGGTGCAGCAACAAGCATTCTTCAAGAGGCTTGTGACAGTCAGATCTGGTCAGCTGGACTTTTTTCCTTTTTCGAGGCTTACCATTCGTCTTTTCATCAGATCAGATCAAGAAAAAGCACGTGAAAATTGCCTCCTGGTTTCAGTTCAGTCTTTGCCGCTCAAGCGAGACACTGTACTTTTGAGTTTTCCCCGGATTCTACACGTGCATCATATGACCCCAGACTACGCCACTTCTCACTGCTTCGTTTTTGTCTAGACCCTCGGTCGTTCTCACTTGAGTTCTGGGGATGGTGCTGAGTCATCCGGGATTTTCACATGTGAACGCTCATGAATGTGAGATGGACCAGTGCAATTTCATAATTTGACATGTCAAGCCTTTCGGATACCCTAAAGATCTGATCCGAATAGAACGAACTAACGTTTATTTCGTCTCGTATACTTCCAACATGCAATTTTTCAGACACCCTGAAGCCGATATAAAACGACACCGGGTAACTATAACGAACACGGTGAAGGCAAGATTCCTGCAGTATGAGATCGACTTGTTGACAATTCACAAACTACTTTACGACACCAAAACGACACCAGACATTACAAATCTTGAACTGTTGACAGTAAAGCTGAAGCTACAGACGAGTTTGACATGCTAGAATACCTAGACTCGAACATTGCATAATCGACTCCAGGAGCAATTGCTGCACGATCAAGACCAAACTTGGAAGACGCTGTATTGTTGGCAGCCAACACAGCTCGAGACTAATGATCGTATCTTTAATCTTTCATCTGCAATGTATAGTCCACCTGTATTCGTACTCCAGGTTTACAGGTAGTAGTCATAGTCCGAGCGTGCCTGGGACCATTACCTAGTTAGAAAGAAAGATCTGTTCCAAACCCGACCCTCTCAAGTTATCCAGAAAACAAACCACCCTGACTCGGCATTGCTCGTCCATTCATTCATCGTTGTCCCACGTTCTTTACAAGCATGGGGTTCCCATGAAATACAAAGCTCATTCAACCTTGACAAATGACATTTCCCACAGCGGCATTCCACCAACAGATCTTTGCAGGAAAACAACTGCTTATCTTTCCAGACATATGGCCTTGGTGTTCTACTACGTATCGCAATTACATACATGTAGTACACTGCAGGCGACGACTCTTCTGTCCTTGATTCACTTCAACATCGATGTTATCTGATTGGTTTACCCAGACCCGCTCCGCCTCCACATGATTTCTTTATCACGACCCTCCCCTCATGACGTACATTCTTTAATATCACTTGAATCCTACAAAACCATCAGCAAAAACACCATGAAACCTTTCATCGCCATAACAGCCCTAATAAGCCTTACAACATCCTCACAAGTACCTCTCAACGGCCATCTCCCTATAATGCCTTCCTCCTCCGACTCCCCCTCTGTCCAACCCTCCGTCGCCCTCGGCGACATCCTAGGTTCCAACCGCGGCCTCACGTCCTTCTCCTCCTTCGCGCGCATGCAGCCCTCCACCGACACGCGCCTCTCCGACCTGTCCACCAACACCACTGTCCTCGCGCCGCTCAATTCGGCCGTTGATGCCCTTCCGCGCAAACCGTGGGAGCAACCTGCTGATTACGATTTGCTTGGCGCGGATGCGTACGAGGGTGATGGTGGACAGGATCGTGCAAAGGAGAACATGAGGCGCTTCGTGGAGGCGCATCTTGTGCCGGCTAGTCCGTGGGAGAAGGAGGACAAGATCAAGACGTTGGGTGGTAAGGAGGTTTGGTGGATTGTCAAGGATGGGCAGAAGGTTATCATGCCGGATGAGGTCGAGGTTGAGCGTGTGGCCAGTCAAGTCGGTAACGGAGAGCTTGTAAGTTGATTGTCATCGATGTCGAGGAAAATGCTAATTTGGCTACAGTGGATTCTTAAAGGAGTTCTGAACTATGCCTAGATTTACGGCAATATTATTGACTGTAGCACACGAGTAATGATAGATTAATGATTATTGTACATAGTTCGACACAATCCTAGATACTACAGAAACAGGCTACAGATGCTTCCTTACAGGATCCAGCGTAATGGAGATAATGGACTTGGAGTTTCAAGACAATACCACAGCCCAATTTGAAGCTGATTCACTCAGTATATTGATTAGGTCAACATATTCGTCGCCGGTATCATCTAACCTTACTCCCGATAAAAAAACACCACCCAGACAAAAAACAGATTGACAAATTGCAATAATATCCGTAACTGACTCCCTCCATCTTTTTCACCATGTAGTGTGTTCGAAACATATCAACCCGATACATGGTTCTATTTGCACACCACGAGATTTCACGGCTGCAGGCCCAAAAAGAAGAAGAGAGGCGGAAACACAGGCATGGTTACCTCATGAACAAGAGACTGAGGCCATAGATGGACACTGACTAAATTGACGACGTTTCATGACTGGCATACAGAGGCCAGCCTATGATGCCCTGTCGGTTGAAGCGTATAACGGAAAGCACTTTTGTATGGAGAGTAGAAGCTGAGGCACAAGATTATCATTCAACCTTGACCCTCTTTGCCTCTGACTCCTCTGAAGCCTCACTCTGGGATGTGGCCCCTAACTCGGGAGTCTTTCGTTTCGTAGCAGTGGAACTGTTTGAAACACTCAAGTTTTGCGATGAGGTTCCATTGGCATTTGATGTCGGCTCCTTCAGTTCCTTCAAGACATTAGAATTTGCATTTGGCGTCGTGTTCAGGGTATCATTGAGGAAACTAGGCCCTGAGCCAACAACTGGGGTTGCAAAATTCAGGGGACTAGGCAGTGTATTACTGTCACCTCCCCGGAAGTTCCAGTCCGGATAGAAGCTACTTGGACTCGGCAGGAGTTCATTTGTCAAGAAACGTGATGGCAAGGCGGAGACAGGAGTTTCACCATTCACATTCTGCTGAGGAGGCGGCCGGGCAAAGGGATTCGGTGGACCAGTAGCACCTGCGGACAATATTGCTGATGCAGATGGCGAAGGAGGAGGAAGCACTAACGACGACTGCGAGTTGTGCCGTTGGGGTACCTGTATAGCGGTTTCGGTAGGATTCCGCGGAGAGTTTGACTCGGCAGTTCGTGCGCTACCGCCGCCTTCTGACCCGCCATCGGGAATCTGCACCGTCAAACGGGGACCACGCGGCCGAGCTCCACCAGGGCCGCCAGGAAGCTTTGCACTGTTTGAACGTGAAGGCGGCGTCGGTGCTGATTCCGGTATCGACGACAACGATCCAGTCCTCTTTGAATCAGTTTGCGTGCTGGCCCGCTGGGGCATGTGAGGTGACGATTTGGACGCGTCAGCGGCCCGGTTCAATGCAGCCACATCTACCGACTGAGAACGGTTCGCGGCATTGGCGGCGTTTGCAGCGGCAGCGGCAGCAGCGGATTCTGATTTGCCGGATTCCGACGTAAAAGATGCAAGATGTTGTGATAAGATGGACCGGTTCTCCTCAATGGGCGTAAAGATACTGTGCGATTTCCTTTGAGGCAACTTTTTGATAGCGCTGTCCGTATTCAGTAAAGGCGGTTGAGGGCGTTCTTGTGGTTCAGTCTTGATTTCTACAGGAGGGGGCGGCGGGGGCGGGAGATCTTGCAGGCGACGTTCAGGCTGAGGCGGCGGCGGGGACATTTGCGAAAAGTTCGAAGTAGGATGTTGCTGGTTCGGCTGAGGTGACGGGGTAGGACGTGCGGGAGCTTGGATTCCTTGAGATGGCGGCTGCGAAGTGTAAGCTGAAGGCATTGGCGAAGGCATGGGCGACCTGCGATCCTCCATATATGGTCCTGGTTGATGTGGCTGATGCTGCTGGTGTTGCGGATGCGGATGCTGTTGGTGTTGATGTTGTTGGTGCTGCGGCATAGGAGGGGGCTGTTGGTGATATGTGTATTGCGGGTGAGGGGCATGTTGAGGAATCAGACCAGAAGGAGGATGCGGCGAGTTATAGATTGGAGGAGTAGCCATGTAGTTCATTCCGGGATGTTGTGGACCAGGCGGAGGCGGAGGTTGAACCATACCAGGACCCATTCGGCGCATGTCGTTTCTTGATGTTGGTCGCGAGCCGATTGACGGCTGTGGAGTATGTGTTCGCTGAACAGGGTGTCCGGGATGTGCTTGAAAAGGACCGCCGCCGTTACCGATAGGTGGTGAAGCTGAAGGCGTCTGATGTCGGATCTGAGGAAATGGGGGTTGGTGTTGTCCATAAGCATGAGGAGGCATCATTTGGTTCTCGACCACTTCGGGCCCATGGGGAGGAGTACCGTCGCCTTCCTCCTCATCATCGTCATCGTTGCCCCCGTTGAAGTCAGCGGGACCTTTGTGTTCGCTTGGGCCACCGTGCTATCATCTGTCAGTACGCCATGCGAGAACTCGCCGCGCTTTCCTCCAATCTCCTGATCTTGGGATGCGACAGGCACTATGCTAAGTGGACTCACATATTGATATCGGTGAATAAGTTCTCGCATATCCGCTGACGAATATTCGTAGAGCTTCTTGTTGTTACCAAAGATGAAGACGGCGACATCGACGGAGCAGAGAACGGAAAGCTCGTGAGCCTTCTTGAAAAGACCACCCTTTCGCTTCAAAAAGGTGCTGCGTGCGCCAGTTAGTCGCGAACCTTCCTGATATATGGGGCCAGATACTTAATGGCGACCCGAGTAGTACTTACACAGAGCGATTCCTGTCATCTTTGATCGCTTTGATCTCAATCTTTCTTCGTCCCATGTTGAACGGTTGTGCTTCTCAAGTTGGAGAAATGTGTCGCGTTTCCACGCGGGGAAACTGAACGGTCGCGGCCAGAAGGACGATGAAATAACCGTCAGAGACGCCAAGCAGTGGAGTAAGGTGGGAATTGGAACGGGTCGCGCAGATCGTCGCAAAAGAAAGGAGTCGACGACAAGGAGCAGCGAGACAAGTCGGACGATTGGGAAATGCCCAAGTCGAGAGCGCGGTTGTGGTCCTAATCGTAAGCGAGAACAAAGGATAGTTAAACGGCGTGCGTAAAGTGGATTCTGCCGGTAGAGTCGCTCCAAAAGGACGAAAAACGTCAAGTAGTTAAACGCTCGATGGGTAAAGCCGAGAGAAAGAGGAGCAGGTTGGGAGTGAAATGACGAAGGCGGCTGTCGCGGTGGCCGTGGAAAGGTAGCTTAAAGAATTAAAAAAAAAAAGCGGGAGAGGATTTGACGACAGAAGCAAAAAGGTGGTTTGCCTGGCTTGGAGCTGGGACAAGCCGAGACCTTCAAAGATGCGAGGAGAGAGGACCTCGAGGTCGTTGGAGACCTTTGTAGCTTAGTGGTCGGCAACAGGTGGAGGGGTACCTGTTGCAGTAGCGCGTTGACGGTATCTCTTTTAACTTGGCTTTTTGGTGGTAATTGGTACCCTTTTTAGCCCCGGGGAGAGATGTGAGTGAAGAACAAGATGAGTGACGCAGACATGCGAGTCGCGTAAATCATGAGATTCGTTGTGCGGAAAGAAGACGTGAGTTCAAAAAAAGCCGTTGCGACAAGTAGTACCTAGGTACTAAGCTTCAAAGACCGTTTGCGCGACGCGCGACGCGGAATCAAGGTAGACGAATCTCAAGTTGAAGTCAAAGGATGATGACGATCTGGCGCTTGAGCTTGCGCTTGGAGTCGCAATTATGAAGAAAAAAGCACTCAATTAACCGCAAAAGTCGAGTTCATCAAAGACAAGGACAATCAGATAGAACGTCGATTGGGATGGGGCTGAATCTGGCTGGCGTCTGTGGTTGGGATGGGGGATTGATGGGCTTTTCTAATAATAGCCCAACGGATCGTGTTCACTCTAAAATGTACTCGTGCGTGATGGAGAAAAGGGACTTGGGACGGGAAAACGGGAGTGGGATAAAAAAAAGAAATGGAAGCAAGCATGGAAACTCACAGGACCTCCTTGCTTAGCTAAGTCGTATATCATTGGTTGGCTCTTACCGTACTCACCGTTATGGTGGATTTGGTGGGCCATGCTACGGCACTCGAAGCCCTGGAACAGTCCCCTAACAAAGCCGCCAATGTTGGGAAGACAGGAGAGTCAGTCCCAAAACCCTACCTAATGCGGGCAGCTGTTCAACCAACCACCGACATTTTAGGAACGACATCATTGATAAACATTTTTGCTGTTATACCACGTTACTTTTCCACCTTGCTTATGGCAGCGCAGTTGATGATGTAGCCATAAAGTATGATATCAGCCTACGAGTAGAGATGAATCACGAGTCGCTTCGACTCTCTTTGTATGTTCGACAAGGCAGCCTCAAGTCACAAGCAACCTCGAATGAAAGAACACCAAGGCTAAAGCGCAACACAAATCATGAAACAACAAGCCCAGGGCATATCCTGGCTCATGTTAACGGAAACAACATGTCAACTAGAGCAAGAAAGGCTAAAGCGTCCGCCCATCTGGATTTCGCTTCCCATCTTTCCACGCTTCATGCGGAAGTATGTGCTTAGCCTCGCTTTGTTCCCACCCTTTTCACTGCAACTTCTTTCGTATCCGACTGCATCCTTTGACCATTTGAGGATGACTGGTGTTTATGAACCTGCATTCAATGCTCTTTACTGTCAATTGAGAATGTGCTACTGCGTTGTATGTATGTAAACTTTGTAGCTTTGTCTCTTTAAACTGATGTGATGTATTTGGTCTGATACAACCCCTGCGAGTGGATTGAACAAAACCGAGGAAAGATTCGCTTCTACGATAACCAAATTCTCTCTCGTTTGACATATTGATTCCATGTCTCTTGGCTATTCTGTTATCAGATGTCAGTGTCCTCCTCGTGGTAGATCCGGGCCCTAGTTTAGTTTCCAAGCGTGGTTTTCCAGCTTCTAAAAATATAATTATGCATAGCAGCCTCACCCAGGTCATGCATGAAGCTCCCCCCCTCACCCTCAAATCCCTACCACCCATCTGGCTTTCTGGGCCAATTAACCCGGTTTCTGAGTGGGCCAAGCGAAATGGGGGTTAATTTGCACTTCGCATTTTGCCCACTTCTGAGACGTGAGAGGTCCAACACCCCCATTTGACTTGGAGTACTACTACATGCTCTCACTCACAAGCTCGCCTACGTGTGATGGATACATCCTCACCGCATGTCACGTCGTGGATCTTCTCGCTAAGCATCATATCACGTCGCATCAGTATCACGGGCTCAGCCCCCCAGGACGGATGACTTCCGCCGTGGAATGCATCAGAATCCTGCTGAGCCGAGCTCGATGCTCATCATAAACTTGTAGAGAAAACATGTCGCACATCCCCACTATCATGAAGTTAGAAACAAAAACAACATGCAAGTATGGTAGTTCGGATGTTTATTAACAATGTCAGAGAGTTGACTACCATTTCAGTCTCTCAGTATATGCAATGCCGTCTCCGCTGTTGGCGGCCCGTTTCCATGAAGCAATCCCCCAACTCCATCCCAATGCCATCGACCTTTGTAAGTAATACAAACCCAAGAATGATAAACATGTAGCCTTTTCTTCTCTCTTTTCGTTCAATCCCCATTACTAGTCGTTTAAATCGGTGATCCAGCCGCGCCTCCAGGGGCATTGTAGTTACCAAAACCTCCGTGCTCAGCAGCGCCGTTGTCTGCCTTCATCGTGCCGTTAAGCAAAGGACATAATCTTGAGTAAAAAGTTAGCAAGATGTTTTGAAGAAGAAATCTCGTTTGGTTTGGCATGTTTAGCGCCATCCCCTTCCGTTTCGCCATTTTGGTGTGGGATTCTTTTGCTCCCGTCGTATACGCTCGAGCTCGCGCAGAGCACGCTTGCGTTCTGCCTCGAGGTCTCTTTTTTCTTTGCGTTGGCGCTGCAGTTCTTCTCTGGCCTTTCTCTGCGCAGCTCTCGCTTCTTCTTGCCGCTTGGCTTTGGCAGATCGTTCAGCTTGTTGCTTCTCACGTAGCCGCTTGGCTCTGGCAGCCTGTCGCATGCGCAGCACTTCTTGCTTGGCGCGCTCTGCTTCTCTTTCGGCAGCGGCTTTGGCCTCTCGAGCCTTTACTTTTGCTTCACGCGCCTTATCCTTTTCGCACTGTTCCGTGAGGATCCGCAACTGCGACTTTTTCGCTCGTTTCTTTGTCCCATCTTCTGGAGTTCCATACCAATCATACGACACACGGGGAGGGGGGGATGGAACAAAAGGAATAACTGGTGAAGAAGGGGGAGTCATACTTCTTGTTGGTCTTGATGTGGCCGACCTGGCCACAATTGGCACACTTGCGGGTTGTTCCAGTGGGGACTTTATCGCCATTGACACTGGGTGATCCGGCGTCGCCTGTGCTAGCCTTTTGGTGAAGCTCTTTTTGTTGTTCTCGAGCTTGTCGTCGGGCCTTGTTCTTTTCGAGTCGTTCCAGCTCCTTCTTAATTCTGTATAATCGTTAGTGATGATCATCGCCGAGCCAAACTAGAACATACCTAATGCCTGCAAGACGGTCGTGGTCGGCATTACCCGTAGGGCGCGAGCTATAAATGCTGTTGATAGATATACGTAAGCTGGTGCTCTGAACTCCAATCCAACAATGTCCTTTTGTGAGCCAGGGGTGCCGACTCCGTATCTTCGTCGAGGTCTTCTAGATACGACACCCTTGTTTCTTTGTCGCTGGACTGTTGGTGCCGTGTTGGGTGGGTGCACGTACTCTCTCATTTCAAGGTCCGCCTCTGTTCGCCGTTTCATATACTGCGAAATTACCACCGGATCGTGAACGATTTCGATTCGGCTTTGCGTGCTGCCATCGGGCATTCGAACATCTCGAGTGATACGGATAGCGCGTTTCTGTTGTCGACTTGCGGAAGTCAAACCGCTAATTTGGCTGGTGCCGTCGTCGAACTGGGCTGGAGTCATGGCTGATTGAACATTAAATCTGTCATCCTCGTCTTCGGTTACCGCGACGTCCTTATCGTCGTGCTCCTGGCCGTCTGACAGAGTTGTCTTTTGCTTCTCCCAAATTTCTTTAATACCTTCCTCGTACATTGCTTGCTGCTTCTTGACGTTGTATGCGTGGCCACCATTAGCTCGCTTCTCACGCTCCATCGCATCTGCAGACGTAGCAAGAGGGCCTTGAACAGCCTCGATATATCCTCCCTTCATGGAAGTACGAATGAAAGAGAAGCCGAGACCGTGACCTGTCGGGTCTCCTTCACCGTGAAGCTGAAGCATGGCCTTTTGAGCGCATGCATCGATGAACGCCTTGGTCGTTTTCCATGGCGCCATCTTGTCAGCGAGAGTTTCTTCTTGTTTTTCTTGCTGCTTCTTGGCACCGCCCTTGGCAACCTTGCTGCCTTCATCATCGATATCTTCTTCCTCGCCTTCCGCGTCATTGTTTTGGACGTCCTCATCTAGGGAAGCATTTCGAGGGTCATAACCGGCATCTTCGAGTTCCTTAATACCCAGCTGCATGGCATCAAGAAGACACACCTCTTCGGGCTTAATCATTGATCGTATTGCGCTTTCATCGGGCAGTATCTCTCCAGGTTTCAGTCGCCACATGCCCTTTTCACCACTCTCTCTGTCATACTGTAGGAACTCTTTTAACTTTTGACGATTCTGAGTGTCGGTCGAGTCGGCAATGTGCTTGGTGATGTCGGACAGCTGACAATTATCAGTGTCACTGTGTCTTATCATGCGGAAAGCGAGCATTTTCATCCTGTTCTTCGAAGCATTCGTAACCTTGCGACTGTGTGGGCCCGGAACTTCGACGGAAGGAAATTGCTGCCCAACAACATAAAGGTGGTCGATTTTGTGCAAAAACCACCTGGAACCGTTTTCTCCAGTGGTGCTGCGTACAACGAGAAAGTCGCTACCCCTCGGATTGTGTTTGAAGACGGGCGCTCGGTACATCTCATTGTGCAATGTTGGTACAGTCTCTCCGGGGTCAACTGTACCAAATAGAGAGAAGGGTGAGCGATCTTCGGGGAGAAGCATGCGATACTCTCCCAGGTCCTGTTTGGGTAGTTGCTCGTCCTCAGAGGTATCTTTTCGGCGGTAGTAATTGATCAGACGGTTACCCATACCGAAGCTGCTGAGCACTCGTGGGCGCTGCTCACAATACTCGTACAAGACAGCAGTAGAGTTGTCGTTGATACTCAAATCCTTGGACTTGAGGTAAACCTCGTGTGCTTTACCCTTCATCATCTTGCGCTTATGGTGCGCAGGCTTGTCAAACTTGATAATGTGGCCAGCGAATTTCTTGTACCTGAAACGAGGACGATGGTACTCGTCGGTTGTGCCACCCAGCTTGACCTTGTAGTAGGGCCACGAGAGCTTGATAGCAGGCATACTGTGTTCGACGGAGATATTGCCGAGTGTGGCACGGACTTTGCTCTGGTGGTTCTCTTTCAAAGCCTCGTATGCCTCGTCATTAGAAATATTGAATCGGTTGGCGACACCCCTTCCGAGATTGCCGTTTGCCATGCGCGTCAACTTGTTGTCTGTGCGAGGTCGCTTTGCATTTCGTTGGAGTTCCTGTGTTTCGATAAGCAGATATGGGTCGCTCATGTCCAGTTGAACACGCTTAGCACCTCTGCGGGTTGCGTCTTCGAAGTTGTCGAACGACGGGGCGGCGTAGCGGGGGATATCTGGCAGGCCAAGCTTGAGCGTCTTGCGCTTCTTTGGTCGTGCTGGCCCATCATCGCCAAGGTCCATCAGAAACTCTGCGTCCCATTCATCATCTTGCTCCTCGAACGATCGCTTCTGTGCTTGCTGCTTCTCTTGCTCGGCGGATTGTCGAGCCTCGAATTCAGCCTCAACTATGGCAATATGACTGCCCCAGTCTTCGCAGGCGAGTTCAATATCGCGGAGGCTAAAACCAGCAACTGTTTCGGAATCAGAGTCTTGGTCGAGATCGAACTGAACGTTATCCTGAGCTTGATCTTGTTCGTCGAGACCACAGTAGACGATGCCTCTCTCCTCTGCCTGCCTAGCTTTGCGGCTGATGGCAGCAGTGCCAGGGATGCGAAAGGCCTTCTCTTGATCGGGGGCGAGTTCAAGAGTAAGCTTGCTAGTGACGAGTTTCTTTGGCTTCTTTGCGGGTTTCTTCTCTTTCCAGGTAGCCTTTTTGGCTGGAAGGAGTTCACTCCATGTCAGAATATGACCCTTCTTGTAGGCAGGCCATGTAGCTTTGAGTAGGTCTTCGACGGTTTCGGCGGGGGCGGGGATGTCAGGGTCTTGGTTGTCGAGATGAGGTTCGGGGTCGAAATTGATTCCAGGGAAGCTCAGACCGACATCGGTAGGCTGAGTATCGTCGCCAGTGTCGGTATCGCGAACGTGAGGCGCAGGAGACGAAGGGCCAAGAATGGGATCAGGCGAGGATGGACCCTCTCCAAATAGGTCATCTGCATCATTACTAGTGCCCCCATCATCTGTGAGTCCAGGCATCTCCATGGAAACGCCAGCACTGGGCTCCTCGTCAGGTAAATCATCGTCGCTGATGTCCTCGAAGTCTTCAGCATCGTCGGCCTTGCCCGTCTGGTCGAATTCTACAGCATCGAAATTGATGCCGGCGCCGCCGGTATCTTGTGAATCTCCGAGGAGCTTTGCGATTTCACGGTCGTCGGCGGCATCTTGGGCTTTCCATTCGGTCTCGTCGAAGGAGGAGAAATTGTTTTCGTTTTCTTGGGCCATGATCGCGGTGTCGCAACAGTTCGTGTCCGATCGCTTTGGGGCGGCGGCAGCTTTATGAGTCTTGTACCATAATTTTCTCGCGTTTTCGGTGACCGCGCGTCAGTCGGATGCTCGCGGGCGACGTGGGAAGATGCGTCGTGAATTCGTGAATGAAATTTGTTGTCTTTAGTTTGATCACGGTTGCTTTCTCGAGGAGAGCTGCTGGGGAGGAGCGTGTTGTCAGCCAATCAAAGGAAATGGTCTGTGCGGGTATTTCGAGGTGGGGCAATATCCATGTAGCTCCTCTTTAAGTTATTGTCCTGAGGAACAATCATCATAGAGCATGAGATGAGATAATAGTAATTCAACTTTTTTCATTGTAGAAAGTCGACACATCATATTTCCTGTAGCCTTCATCAACGCGGATGAGGTTATCTTTCTTATAGACGATATGTCACGGACTATTCAGTGATTCACATATAGCAGAGGTACTCGAACCAAACTTCACGTTGAAGATGGAACTCTACTCTTCCTAACGAGGAATTATTGAGGTAGGCTGATTAGTACTCTATTGACTAAGGTATACGGTCGGTCGTCTGGTCACAATGCCTCTTCTTTTGCGGCCATACTGGTGGAAAGTTCTTCACAAACTTTTGTGGATAGATAAATTCACATCTGTGTGTGCCACTAGGCTCCCCAGTATTGCATTGTATCCAGGTTTTCGAAATGACCCTTACTTACCATGGATTTTATGCAATAGTTCTTTATTCAGAGCATTTGATCCTATCCTCACTTTCTTATATGTTACGTTGAAGCCCTCCTCTGTAAAATGTTGGTCTGATCTTGGCTACCCTGCACCGGATCATTGCTCTACACCTATACCTACATGAACGTTGAACTTCAGCATCCAAGAAAGCAAATGGGTTTGAAAGTTATCTTCGAAAGCACGGTAGATTGAAAGACTATCCGTTATTCCTTGTGACAGATGGAGTGTCAAGTGCTCAGTTGTTGTGCTCGGTCACCAGTCGAAATGATACGTTTTTCTTGACATCCAGCTTGCTATACGCAATTCACATGTGAATTATTGTTTTGTTAGAAGATGGAATGGAATTATCAACCGCAGAGATCGTACCCGGCGTATGTTTCGCCTTGCCACTAAATCCAGCTCGATAGCCTCTGTTAGTGATCAAAGACAAACAAACTCGCCCAATCAGACCACGAGTAAAACGCAAGACACGTCAAACTAGTGTTTCGCTGTCTTTCCAGACAATTCCATCTAACGCAGAAGCATTAAACCATTCGCAGTCACAGTCTCATGGCATCAAAGCTTTGCAGCTGACAGTCGCGAGAATGTCCTTGTATTGACAAGACTCACTCTGGCCATGCCATCTCCTCCTCCCCTCTGGCATTACCTCCTGTCTGATCCCAAGACGAGTCCTCAAGTGTGTGCGAGATAGTCGTACCAGCGACCTCCAGCTCGAATTCTCAGTACACTCGAAGCCCTCTGCTCCACAAAGCAAGCCACCATACAGAATGCCCTGATAATCTGAGGCAAACTCGCTCTCGACCATAGCAAAAACCGCGCTATGCTCTGAAAAAGATAGCGTACTCGATGTGGAGATGACTTCTTCACGTCCAGACATAGACACCACTCTGTCCCCTCCTACGTTAAATAGTCCCCATATCGTGCCACTTGCACAGCCGAGTTTGCCTTGGCAGATGCCAAGTTCAAATTGGGTATCCCTGCTCCAGACCCTCTTGGGCGCCAATCTCCCGCAATCTGGGGAAAACACACCATCGTGAATTGTGGAAGGTTAGCGCAAGCGCCTCAAGCCAGGTGAGATTTGGGGTACACTAACGTACTCTTTCCGCGTGGAGATGTGTTTCTTAGGGGCGTGGTTTGTTCTCAGATTAACAAGTTGAAGAATAAGCTGAATCCTCTATGTAAATGCTGGACTTGATCTATGAACCTAGTCTTTGCGCTTCACTACCAAGCTTTGTGAGGGAAAGCAGGCAACTTTAGCCTACAAAACTATCCAGAGATAGTGTTAGCTAGAGAGATAGAGATACCATCCTTGACCTATCTCGGTAGTATCACCGTGAGGTGTTAGATGCGTTACATGCGGAGTTGATGGAGGTTTCTCGGGATGGCGTTAACCAAGCGTCTCGCTTGTCATCCAGGCACCTTATTATTTCGGCTGTGGCTGTTTGTATCGAGTATCTACTACTCACTTCACGATAAGGCTAGCTTGAATTATAATATAGAGAGATATGTCGAAGGGATAGCCATGGAAACGGAGTCTGTGCCGTTAGCCCGCTGTCGCCTAGGGGAAGAGGTAAAACTCGCCAGTTCTTACCCGTCACTGGTGGTACGATATCTGCGACGTTGACTTGGGAAAGTAATTTCTACAGCTTCAGCTTAAGGGGGCGACGAAGCTCGGGCTGCTGAATAGGTTGCAGCACAGATCGAAAGAGCGACAAAGACCTGCAACATGCAACCATCATGGCACAGCACATCCGATTTATAGCTAAGTGAGGAGAAATGGTGCTATTATGGCGACTTAAGCCAAATGAGGGTGTCTAGTACGAACGTGCCGACCAGAGGGATATTGAAGTTGGGAGAGGCATGTCATTATTTACGCCTGGTTTTGATCGCAACGGCGTTCCGTTACCGTTGAGGCTGAATTTAAACGTATGTCATGTAGTCAATTGATCATAGACGATTCTGTCAACGTCCGCCATGAACGCCTGCATATGCTGTCGCGGGAGATCACTAGTATCGCAACTGTTTACAGCTCTGAAAGCCGCAGGAAGCTGTGGAAGTTGAGTGCCGTGTTGGAGTAGATATGTCCAGGTAGCTACCACGCTGGAATATCACACCTACTTGTTTAGGCAAAGAGGTTGTAGACTACGGTACCTACGAGCGGCGTAGTACTGGGATCGGAAGCTCATCCGATCATGTGATCCGAGAAGAATGCGGCATATTGGGAGTCAGCATGCAATGATGTCTTTTTGAACAAACAGTGACGTTCTTATCTGTCTCGCAATATATTCGGTTCTTGATACCTGCTGAACTGGCCAACGAAGCGTGACTTATCTTTGTATTCTTGGTGATTCCGGAAGGCATGGCCGAGGTAAGTTTGGAGGCTTTGAGCTAACATTGAGGCTCAAGATAGCCACATGTTTCCCTATTGGATATGGATTTGGGATGGGAGCCATATTCGAGGGATTTACATGGGACGGTCGAAATCAGAGACACTGTCTAGATCGACCAGCTCAATTGTCCTATCATTGCCCCCTCGGAGTAATGACAATTAAATCACAATATCCAATGGAAGCGATGATAAGTGCCTCGTTTATAGTTGCCTGTTTTCTTTGACGCTCGTAAAAGTACGCCGATAGTCCCAGGGCGACGGATGGCCTAGACTCTCAGACTATACCACTTACAGCCAAACCGATTGCTGAGCAAAGCAACGTGTAATGATGAATTCGCCGCAATATGATCGATTGACTTTGTTCAGTCGACTAGCTGCAGTCTTCAAATATGTATGAGCATGATCGAGTGATTGCCACTGTCGAAAGAGCAAACAAAGTTTCCTTTCTTCCGACTGGGAGGAAGCCGAGAAAACACGACAAATTGTGTGTGTTTGATTGTATTCCAGTTGATCGTCGGATGGTCATCCGAGAGCTTCTAGATGTTTGTAATGGATGGATTCTATTGGAGTCTTTTGGAGAAGAAGAGGGTGTCGAGCTGCGGAGAATCCGTGAGGAGAGGGTAACTGAGGAGAGCTGAAGGTGTGAGGGTGAGGGCAAGGCTATCGCGGTAGACATGCACTCTGTGAGTTTAGTGACTTGCAGGGATCGGCATGGGCTAGACAGATAAGAGAGACCTCATTCATGAATGAACACTTTGTATGATTGATACGTACCTAGGTAGGTGAGCGATTTTGAGCCTTGGTCACTTTAAACGTCATAGTATCAATCACTGATTAACCAGATAACAAGACCCAGTTAACTCGTATCGTTAGAAAGATACTAACGTTAGTAAGTACACAAGTAATCGCCCCCGTTATCAGGGCTTTATTTCTTTATAGTCGATGGTCACTTTGTTTGTCCCTCTCACATGCTCAACGCCTCAAATTTACAGTTCGGTTGGTTCATATCCTCAAAGCTGGCCCAGACTTGAACTGGGCAGAGCTAGACTGCTTATGGGCATAGTTGTCGGCGTCGTGGCATTGACTTTAATGGTCAGCGACGTAGTCTGTACTACCCCAGGACTTCAATAACGAAGACTGTGACCTTGGAGAGGGAACCAATTATACTCGAGTTACACCCACCCATTCTACACAGGTCATCAATCCAGTACCGAATCCTTCTGTCTACCTGAGGAGTAGAGAAGTTAGTGGATGCAGTTAGTGAATGATTAGTGAATGCAGCTCAACTCGGGCCCACCGAACTACCCAAACTACGAAGAGCTTCCCCGTGGGGAAAGACCCTCACCCTCGTTACCTTCTCCACTCAGCACCCGATCGAATACTTGGCACTATCACCAACACAGCCTAAGCTTGTCTCGACTGCAAGAGCCTGGACCATCAACTTGTTGCAGTAGTCGGAACGCTAGACAGGCCACTCGAGATAAGCTCTCTCTCTCTGTCTCCCTACCAGACAACACCATGGTTGTATCTGTACATTTGAGGTTGCTATCTACGCCTCCTACTTGAGCTTAGGCTATTTAACACCTCTGATTTCCTCCCCATTCCTTGTCTTGTTTCTCTTCCCTTAGGTACTTGTCCCAAAAACCCTCTTCCTTCTTACCTCTCCACATCTTGTCCATCGCATTCACAATGTCAGACGACGAAAAGACAAGACATTCAGCCTCCAAAGGCAGCGCCGTTGCAGGCGACACTGCCAGTATTCAGTATGGCATCGATGATAGCATGGGTCATCTCCACAGACGACTCAACAACCGTCAGATCCAGCTCATCGCCGCTGGTGGCTCTATCGGAACAGCCCTCTTCATCTCCATCGGTGGAGGTCTCGCCAGGGGTGGCCCAGGCAGTCTCCTCATCGCCTACACTCTCTACTCCATTGTTCTCGCCCTTGTCAACAACTCCATCGCCGAGATGAACACATACATGCCTGTCGCCGGTGGATTCGTTCGCCTGGCTGGCTACTGGGTTGACGATGCCCTTGGTTTCCTCGCTGGCTGGAACTTCTTCCTCTACGAGGCTCTTATTATTCCATTTGAGATTACTGCCCTGACTTCTGTCATATCCTTCTGGAACGCTGATGTTCTCAACCCTGGCCCAACTGCTGGTATCTGTGCCGCAGTCATCATCTGTTATGGGTAAGTCAACATTATCCAACGCCTATTACCAACTAATACTGACTATACTTGCAGTCTCCTCAATGTCCTCGCCGTCCGCTTCTATGGTGAATCCGAGTTTTGGCTCTCAGGTGGAAAGCTCGTACTCATCTTCCTCCTCTTTGCCTTCACATTTGTTACCATGTGCGGTGGTAACCCCAAACACGACGCTTACGGCTTCCGATACTTTTCCAATCCCGGCTCCTTCGCTACATACCTCAGCCAAGGTGACAAGGGTCGTTTTGAAGGTTTCCTCGCCGCTCTCTTCAGCGCCTCGTTCACTGTTGTAGGCCCCGAGTATATCTCCATGGTCTCTGCCGAGGCCCAGCGCCCTTCCATCACTATCAAGAGCGCCTTCAAGACTGTCTACTACCGATTCTGTATCTTCTTCATCGTCGGTGCTTTGGCTGTTGGCATCTGTTGTGCCTACAATGACCCTGCTCTCGTTGACATCTACTTCGGTGCTGGTGGCACTGGCAATGCTGCTTCTTCTCCCTATGTCATTGCCATGTCCAACCTTGGCGTCAAGGGTCTCCCTCACCTCGTCAACTTCCTGATTCTCACCTCCATCTTTTCTGCTGGTAACACATATACTTACTGTGCGACCCGTGCCCTCTACTCTCTTTCCCTTGAAGGCCGCGCCCCTCGATTCCTGCGATACTGTAATAAGTCTGGTATCCCTGTTTACTGCTTCTGTGTTACCATGCTGTTCCCCTTCCTCTCCTTCCTCCAGGTCGCCAATGGCTCCGCAAAGGTCCTGGGATGGTTGATCAGCATTGTCACTGGTGGCGGTCTCATCACCTTTATGGTCATGAACATTACCTTTATCAACTACCACCGCGCTTGTGTTGCTCAAGGCGTCGACCGAAAGACCGAGCGTCCCTACTACGGCTATTTCCAGCCCTACGGTGCCTACATCGCCCTGGCTATCCAGTTTGTCATCGTCCTTACCTACGGATACTACGCCTTCCGACCTAAGTTTGACGTTGAGGTCTTCTTCCAGAACTACTCCATGCAGATCCTGGCTGTCCTTCTCTTCACTTTTTGGAAGGTTTTCAAGAAGACAAAGTACATTCGACCTCATGAGGTTGATCTGGTCTGGGAGCGACCCCAAATTGAGGCTTACGAGGCTACATTTACCGAGCCTCTTGTTGGATTCTGGGCTGAGATGGGTCAACTGTGCATGCCTTGCTTCTTTAAGAAGACAAAGAGATCTTCACACGTTTAGGAGGTTTTGCGGATGCTTTTATGGGATATTTGTTTTAGCAAGACTATGACTAAATGATACCTTTGCGAATATTACAATTTAATTGTTTGAACCAAACCTACTCGTGCCTTTATTTCGTGTGACTGTAGACACAAGACAGCCTGATGAGTACACATATGTTTCGGACGAGATATCTTCAGAGTTGTTAAAATATTGACCTTCTTTTTCTACTACCCACACCTTAAAATAAGACCTCTACTGCTGTCAGCTGCGCAAAAGATCATCCAAGACCTTTCCAATAGCCAAGACCTTCTCCTCCTCCAGGCCCCTCCCAACAATCTGGATATCTACTGGCAGTCGATTCTGCACCATATCATTCTTGTTCTCCTCCCAAAGCTTCTTGTTCCACTCATCAATGTCATTCCTCGGTTCGTAATCCATCGTCGCTTCAAGATCTCTAGGCTCGATCCTCCCAGCTGGTATAACCAAAGCTGTGTAGTCCAAAAGATTCCATACTTTAGTGTAGCCCACCCATTTGATGCTCTTGTGTGGTACAGCTGCGTGTGGTAAAGCCGGCGTTATGAGAGCATCAACGACTCTACCGGTCTTTGACGATATGGCCTTGTTCCACTTTTCAAGATAGGCCTGTTGGAGCAATCTCTTGCGCTTATTGAGTTGCCAGTACTCAAACACGGAGATGGGCTTTCCACGGTTGATAAGCCTCTCGATAGCGGGGATGAAGGGTTCGCCTCCAGCTTCTACATCGCGACGGATATCTTCGCAGCCGTCGACAGTGAAGTAAGCGTCCATGACTTCTATGCACTCGGCGTGGAAATCGGGCTTCCACTCGATGACTTCGTGACCGTCAGCTTCAAGTGCTGCAACTGCTTCCTCAACCATTCTTTTGATGGTGGGATGGGGCTTTACGACTCCATCGTCACGAATAACACCAATCGTCAGCTTGCGCTTCAGAACATCATCGTATGCATTCTGGCGCCACGGGATGGGGATACAGCGACAGTCTTGAGTCCAAGGTTCCTGTTGTATGATTGCCCTTGTTACATCATGAATGGATGACATGGAGCGCGCAATTGGTCCAATAGATGAAGGGACATGCTCTTGTCCGTCAGTAGAAACTGGTACACCAGCGTAAGGCAACCGAGAGCTCTATATGCTGTCAGTTTGAACAAACAAAATAATGAGATACTCACACTCGGCTTAAAACCATATAGACCCATGATGTGACATGGCCCACGAATACTTCCGCCCAAGTCGGTCCCGAATCCTACAATACTTCCTCGCGAATGTACAAGCGCTGATTCACCACCCGACGAACCTCCAGGAGTATAGCCAGGGATGATTGGGTTTTCCGTCAAGCCCCAAAGAGGGTTATCTGTCTCAGCCCACTGGATGCGTCAGTCACTGTCACTACTGTAGAAAGGATTGCGCTTACCATGATGCTTTGCGGGAGGTTTGTTTTGGCAACGATAACAGCCCCCAACTTTTTGAGTATGTTGACTAGCACCGCGTCTTCAGAAGCTGGTTTGAAGGACCTGGCTGTGTATCCTAGAGTGGTGTCATGGCCTTTGACGTTGAATTGATCTTTCAAGCTGATGGGAATTCCGTGAAGAGGCCCTTTGGTCTTTCCTTCTGCGGCATAGTAGGTATCAAGTTCTCGAGCTTGGGCTAAAGCGTCATTGAAGAGAATCTCCGTGAGACTGGTGACGGGCGTTCAGTATGGTAATCGGAACTTGATACTCTGAGGAGGTCTTACCAATTTGTCTATCGTCTTATTAGCAAGGAAAAATGGAATATGGTTATTTGAGTGTTGGACAGTCTTACCCGTTTATGTGCTTGGATGGCACTTGAAAATGACCCTGTCAATAATGGCGAGAGAGACGTGATGAATGAGCTTACCGTGCAATGTAAGCCTTGGTAACATCCTCGCTTGAGTATTTCCCCTTTTCTATTTCTCTTGCGAGGAGACTAGCGGCTTCGATGTTTGTGATGGAGTCGTGATGCTCTCTTTTGTCGTCTACATCTGATAGTTCAGCCGAGATGAAAGCTGAGATGGCGTCCGCCTGTTGCTGTCGCTTTTTAGCAACAACCTCTTCCCAGTTAGTAGATTTCATCGCTGATTTGATCTGAAATTGAGTCTTGTCTTGTATGTGGTGCAAAGTTGAGGTTATGTATGGTCTATAAATCTGCTTAATCGCGCCTTGTGCTATTGGAGGCTTCGGATGCCAGACCCGATACCAGACCCGACGTTAGACTCAATGTCAGACCCGACGCCAAACCCGATGCAAGGATAAATTGATCACCATTCACAGATATTTAGATAGTCATAATGAAATGTCTCTCTTTTTTCCAACCCAAAATTCCATTGTGTCAAACAAAATCACCCCTGGCCACTCTCTGTTATACCTATACTAGGAACCGTCGGTTTCTGCCTGTAAACGTCCTTAGCGCGTCTCAAGGTCGAGCGCCTGCGGGCATTCCTTATCTATAGTTGATACAATATCTGAAAGGTCTTCTTCGTCGATGAAGAACAAGCCTCTCTCATGGTAATCGCATGGTCAGTAGTCGTTGCTGAGCTTGAAGATCCAGAAGGGCCCCAGCAGCTCACCGAATATCGGCTCGGGTGCCCCTTCTAAATCATATTCCTTAATCAGGCCGCTGATATGGCCTTGTTCTCCCCACGCGTCATCACCACCCATCTTGTCGTATTCGTTTGTCCAGTACACTCCCATCGGGGGTGCAATCTTGTTCAGTTGGTCAGTTGTGTACCCTACCTGGTATCGATAATCAGGCTTGCATCAGTGTTTGTCACTTTGACGCCGTCAACGACCTTCCAAATTTCACTCATGTTACTTATTGATATAAATTTAATGTACTAACGAACTAGACAACAATGTAGGACTTCAGGTAATATATAAAAATAATTTACAATGCAGAGTTGTCAGCGAGTTTTCATAGGGGTCTTTTGTAGTTACAATGCGTCTTAAGGAAGACAGATATCGACGTCGGATTCGTCAAGATTTGCAATAAATGACAGCTGAACGAAGGTCCGGTCTAGTTCAATCTAGTATGTATCTGCAGATGATCAAAGCGTAATGGCAAAGCGTGAATATCATATACCAGAATGAGCCAGTATCTTTTAAGAAGCGTCTCAGCTGAGAAAGAAAAAGCAGGTATTGAAGCCACGATTGTGTACTGGGTAGTACTATTGGATAGCAGAAGGTTTTCCCACTGACATAATGTAACTAAGAAGGAGTCGGGTCTCTGCAGATAAGCTGAGCCATCTTCTTGCTGCAGGCATCAAAGTCCCTATTTCTGGTCCAACCACGTTACCAGATTGCATACATATACGATACTATAAAATTTGAGGTCTTATTAGCTGGACAGGATGTGATAAGCAAGTGGTGGGTAAAATCGAGAAGGGAGTTTCAACGCAACTGTTTTATAATCTTTTTTGGTCGTTCTACGTGATATCCAAAGTCTTATATTTACTTCGGTCCTCAGTTTTATCATCTTATAATTTATATTTATTAAATTCCAACTTCATATTCTATTAGCCAGTGTGATAAGAGGATTGACGTTAAAATCACAGCGGCTCTTCACTAATGGCAGGCAGACGGATCGTTCCGTCCACTAACTAACTTAGCACCGTTGATGCCGATTTCCGATTACCACCCTCTTTATGCTATTTTATAATGCACAATGACGTCCTAGACTATTTATGTCGCTAGAAGGAAGGTCATATTTGAGTGTTATCTCAGCTGATACATGGATGAGTAACGCGATGATATTTAAGTCGATATTAGGTATAAGTATAAGTATAGGTATGTATGTAATTGCTATGAGTTTCAATTTGATATGAAGCTACACGGCATTGGGTCAGGAAATAGCAAATAAATGGGGGACAGTCTGGCATATGAATATCATGAGACTTCTCCCACTGTCGGATCTGGAATAGGCCGTCTGACTGGCTATGCCGCAGCCTCTTTCCAGCCGACTTATCCGGGATCTAGCTTCTGCCTTATAACAGGAAGCTTCCCCTAAAACAATATATCAATCACTTGCAGATTTTGTCATCTTCACTCATGTCATCATTGAAAGTATTAATCTGCGGAGGTGGTTGCGCTGGACCAGCGTTAGCCTTTTGGCTTGCCCGTCTTGGTCATAGAGTAACCATCGTCGAAAGATTTCCCGCTCTTCGTGCAACTGGTGCCCAAATCGATTTTCGCGAGCAAGGTATTCAAACAGTAAAGCGTATGGGTCTAGACGATGTGGTTCGTTCAAAATTGGTCGACGAAGCTGGCGTGGGAATCGTTGACTCGAGCGGTCGAGTCATAGCTACTATCCTCGCCAACAAATCAGGCAAAGGTGCCCAATCTGTCACGTCCGAATATGAAATCATGAGAGGTGATCTTGTGAGAATTCTGTACGATGCAACTAGGAACGACGTGGAGTACATCTTTGGCAAGACTGTTGAGAGTTTCGAGCAGGACGAGAAGCAGGTTCTTGCTCACTTCTCAGACGGTACTTCAGATACGTTCGATTTTCTAGTGGGAGCAGATGGCCAAGGCTCAAGAGTTCGAAGAGCAATCAACCCTCCAGATACTCCAGATCCGTATCGACAACTCGGCCTTCACATGGCGTATTATTTTATACCAAGGATGGAGGGCGACACCAACATCCGCAGAACATACTCAGCCTCAGAGGGCAGAATGATCTTTCGTCGAACCCACAACGCAACTGAAACACAAGTCTATCTCATCCTGAAGGACGACTCACCTGAGACATGCAGTATTCACAAGGGTACAGTCGAGCAGCAGAAAGAATTCTGGTCGTCGAGATTCCGAACCGCGGGGTGGCAAATCGACCGTTTCCTCGAGGGCATGAAGACGACTGAGAACTTTTACTCACAAGAGGTAGTCCAGGTCCAAACTGACACCTGGCACAAAGGCCGCGTAGTGCTCCTCGGAGACGCAGCTCACTGTCCTTCTCCCTTTAGCGGCATGGGAACTACGGCCAGTTTCGTGGGTGCATATGTCTTGGCGGGAGAGATAAGTCGGAATCCAGATAATTTGTCGTTGGCGTTTGAAAACTATGACAAGACGCTTCGTCCGTTCATCGACGAGGTGCAGAATGTCAAACTCAATGTCATAAAGCTATTTATACCTGATACGCAGTTGGGCGTCACCATTCTTCAGTGGTTTGCTTGGATTGTATGTCTTTTGCGGATTCCGTATTTGGTTTCGAGATTTTCGAGTGAGGAGAAGGGAGGCTGGCCGTTACCTGATTATCCTGAGCTCAAGGAGAGCAATTGAGCTTGTCTGTGATGTATGGAGACTAAAGAACATCCGCTCCATCTTGTCAATACCTCTTCTCAGTTTAATGGTATGTGATTGGTATTCTAACGAGGCTTTGGGCACTTTGTGGTAAATCTTTCATTCGATAGTCAATTGATCTTGTTGATAATCTATTGGGGAACCTCGACGTCCTTGCTAGTGTCAAGCTCCTCAAATCGTCGCAAGTCCATGGGCTTCTCCAGAAGAGGAATGACGTAAGGGTCGAAAGTCTTCCAGTAAGGGTTCTCGAGGTGATACTTTTGGCTCTGTAAACATAGTCAGCATATAAATCCGGTGGTTCTCGGCGAGAGAGAGAAGAAACTCACGCTCTCTTGCTCGTATCGCTCGACAATGGTAAAGGCGCGCTTGTCAGAGGTGGACTGCATAACGTGCCACGAGAGGGTCTCCTTGTCCTGGGAGTAGACGCGGCTAGCCTCAATCAGCTTGGCGGTGAGCTTCTTGAGGGACTCCTCATCGTCCTTGGCGTAGAGGTGAACAACGATTGTGTAGACCATTTTGATTTGAGGGGATTCGGAGTGTCGTGTGTAGATATACTCCAGTGTTGGTTGGTTGTTGAGGAGGGGTTGAGAGTATATTGGTTTTATGGTTCTGGCTAGTAGTGGGGATCATGTGATATCTCCACTGATGACGGTCTCATGCGCGTTTGCCGCTGTTGCAAGTTTATTGAAATATTATATTTTGCCTCCGTATATTAATAAAGATATTTTTAAGAGGTAAATAGTAGGTATAGAGTCTTGTACTTGGGAAGTTGGTGATGCCGTAGTTATAAATCTAGGGTACGAGGGTTTTGACAGTATAGCTAAACACATCAGAACGGGAATTTGGTTTCGAAAACCATCAGGATGGAGTAAATTGCATGGATGACGAAAGCGTAATAAACTGCTGCTTAAGCTTATTCAAGAATGATACATGACCCAAGCCATTGGTGGTCATACAGTTATCTGTCACTATGCCATTGTTGCAGTTGCGGAGTATCTCAACATTTGCCACCTGGAAATGGTGATCTTGGAGTTTCCTTGACACTTCATCTACCGATAGATCGGATACGCCGAGTACAAACGCTTTGCAACGGTGTAGCTAGATCCAATTATACCAAGGCTGTAACCCTTGGTCGAGCTCCATGTGCTGCTGTCAATGTTTTGAAAAACTAGACTAGGAAAACGCGATTTTTCTGGTACATCAACATGTCGTCATCATACGTCAATAAACCTTGTGACAAATAACAGAAGACAAAAAAGATTCTCTGGAACTTATTTGGAAGCTTTTCTAGCGCAACTTGCATGGAACTTAACCCTGTCCGATGGTAGGAGCTCCAAGTCGTCGCCAAGGAAGATCTCTTGACCAAAAAGGGATCCACAGACGGCGCCTCACCGAGCGATGGCTCCACTGAGAGCCTCACGGCAGTTTTGTTTTCCTTATCAGTGGGTCTAAATCAGGGACAGGGTCAAGGGACAGGGGATCGTGAGTACAGTAATTCCGCTTGTCTTCGCTTCGGAACTGACTGGAAAGACCAGCAAAGACCAAAGACTTGTTTTGTCTAGTTTCAAGCTGATTGCATGTATCGAGATTGTGCAGTTTCTATTGTCGGGTGACTGACTCCATACCGTTCATTCCTGACATTGCAACACCACATTTTGCAACTGTTAGCCCTGGAAGAAAGGTCTGTCCTATGACTCCTGTCCTTCCCAACAACACACCAACTTGAATGCAAGTGTCTCTGAATCGAACGATGAAATCCTACGATCGCCTCACCAAGACCAAATGATCGTATGCCCTTCATCCGATCCCAGGGCAACAAGAGAGGAGGGTCCATCCTGGCCCTAGTTCAGCCCATCCTGTCTTGACCCTCCCGGAGCCTCATGACAGATGTACTCAACACCTCGGTACCAAATAGCCTCAGTACACGAGTCAGTCGAGGACATCGGACTCTTGATATCTACCGAACAGAGGAAAGAAACCGTTGGTGACGCAAAGGCAAGGCAGCATTCCTTTATACCGACTACAGGTTCCACATTATTTATTTTTCAACCGCGTAAAATCTTAATACCAGAGCCTCTCAGACTCAGCTTCACAATCGAGAACAGACTAAAAAGGATCAGATCTTCAAATAGCGCCGAGATATCGGGCTCACGACGTCATACTCTCTCGGACCGAGACCCACTATTCGGCGGACCGGCGCTCCCGGAGTCTCCGCTTGTCTTATTCGATCTTTCTTTATCCCCGAAAAGGGACCGTTGAAGAAAACATCGACATTTCCATTCAGAATGGCCACCCGAAATGCACTTGTCCATCTTTTTCACTTTTGACATTTCTGATGACATCTTTCTGGAAAAAGAGGCAAATGTTCTAGTGTCTACTGTTCCTGGAACTAATGCGACTAACCTTACCAAACAAACTGCAACTGCCGGAAAACACGAGTCGTAGAGTATGGACGATGGACCAGTCTCGGCGGCTTCATGGTCGTATAGTGGACCACGACAAGACAAAACTCCACACCGTACAATAGCTAAACCATGGTCCAAAGTAAACAAGAACGTGCCATGATAAGGCGAGTACAAGAAAAAAACGGTAGGCGATCGATGTCATCATACTGGGCCAGCAGGGAAAGCCTGCACAGCACATCGTTGACTCCAGAGTTCCTCTTATATCTCTTATCTCTTCTCTCCATCTCACTCCTTTTATGAGTCAACGTCTGCTCTAACAGCCACGCTCTCTCCCTCTTCTCCATCCTTATCACACTTTCCCCGGACTGAGCACCGCAATGTCTAATTATATCCCCTCATTCTCTGCCCCCAACTCGAGGCCGGGCTCCCCTCTCCCCATCGGATCCCCCTCGGCCTCCAGGCCAACCAGCTTCTACGCCAACTCGAGAGCGAACTCGTTTGTGGGAACCAGGAGGAACTCTGCTGTGCCGCCTACCTCAAGAAAGAACTCGGTCGCTGTGCCCTCGCGCAAGAACTCTACAGTCGCCCCTTCAAGACCCGACAGCGAAGACAAGTCTTCTTCGGATCCCGACTCTACAGATGTCGAAGTCTTGAAGAACGAAAAGGGCGAGCCCCTTGCCGGACGCATCGTCGGTGGTAAATATGTCGACCCTGCCAATGAGTCCATCGACCCCGAGTTTGGTGCTATCAAGACGGTCGACATCGACATGCCCCTTACTCTGACAGAGGTTGTCAAGGAGAACGGAAAGGAATACATCGTGCTGGGCTTTGCTTCGGGCGACAAGGAGAACCCATTCAACTGGAACCCGTGGTACAAGCGATCCATCTCTACCATCCTGAACCTCATGACACTGTTCATCGGTCTTGCCACTACAGCTTACAGTTCCGGTATCGCCAGCATGTGTGAAGACCTCAACGCCCCCAATATCAAGGGTCAACTGGGTCTCTTCACCTTCAACATCAGCTGTGCCATCGCGCCCATGGTCCTAGCTCCTTTCTGTGAGTTGGTCGGCCGAAAGGTCGTCTACGCCAGTTCATTCCTGTGCTTCTCACTCCTCTTCATCGGTCTTGCCCTCGCCCAGGATATCAACACCATTATCGGACTTCGACTCCTGCTCGGTCTTTTCGGATGTGTTGGTACCATTCTCGTCGGAGGAACCTTTGACGATATGTACGAGCCTCACCACCGAAGTCGCCCCATGGCCATGTTCAGCTGGGTCGCCATCTTCGGAACTGTCGGTGCTCCCGTCTACGCAGGTTTCATCAACCAGTCTCTCGGATGGCGATGGATTGAGGGTATCCAGGGTATCGCCAACGTTCCCCTGCTGCTTGTCATCTTCTTCTACTTCCCCGAGACCCGTGGTGGTGTCGCTCTTCACAAGCGTGCCAAGGCTCTTCGACAAGCGACTGGTGATGAGCGATACGTCTCTGCTGGTGACATCCTGACTCCCAGTCTGCAGGCTATGCTCAAGGCCAGTTCCGTCAAGGCTATTCACATGCTCGTGACTGAGCCTGTCGTGTTTGCTTTTGGTCTCTGGATTGCTTTCTGCTGGGCCGTCGTCTTCCTCTTCCTCTCGGTCATCCCCATCACTTTCCAGGAGCACCACGGCTGGGGTGAGGGTGTCGCCGGTCTCCCCTACATCTCGCTCTGCATCGGTACCACCCTCGGTTGGTTGGCTCACCACTTCCAGATGCGCAAGTTTGACCGTCTTGTCGCCGACCCCGACGTTAAGGTCACTCCCGAGGCCCGTCTCTACGGAGCTATGTACGGAGCCATGTTCCTCCCCATTGGTCTCTTCATCTACAGCTTCACCCAGTACTCGCACGTCTCTTGGGTTGGACCTGCCATCGGCCTTGCCCCTATCGCTTTCGGTATCTACTTTGTGTTTGAGAGCACATACAGTTACACTGCCGATTGCTACGGTGAGAGTTCCTCATCCGCCATTGCCGGACAGGGTCTCATGCGAAACACCCTCGGTGCTGTTACGCCTCTCTTCGCCAACGCTTTCTTCCACAATGTCGGAAGTCAGTATGCTGGTCTCATTCTTGCCATTTTTGGTACTGTTCTCAGCTTGATTCCTTTTGTCATGTTCAAGTTTGGACATAAGTTGAGAGCTCGAAGCAAGTTGGCTATTGAGATGTAAAGGGGTATGAGTATGAACATACCAGAAATAGATGCATAAAGATACACGAATTATATAGAAGTTTATAGAAATACCACACAACAATATTAAGTCTGAAGAATAAAAGAGGTTGTTACGAACAGCTGCTAAGTGAAGTTTATAATAAAACGAATGCGATCAAACATAGCCCTGTCAGCCAGATGAGGTAATGCGAATAAGGGACCTTTAAGTTCTAAAATAATTAACTGCTAGCAGCTATAGCGGGAGTATGGGGGGTATGTTGGCACGCTGTAGGCACTATAACTATAGGTGCCTAGGCTGTTCCTAGAGGGTCCGGGTGGGCGCGTCTATAGCCCGGCACTGGTTCTAAGCGCTGACGTCCGGGGTACCTCCTCATGAGAGAAGGCGCCGGGGGAGGCAACGGGCTGTCGAGACGACGTTCTGGTAGCTCCAGGCAGAGAATCTCAATACAAAATAAATGATGTAAGATAATAAGTCCAATGTATGTAAGTGGTGGGAACATCGACCACCAAATGAAATCACCTCATAGAGGTGAGAAACAAGAACGTATTAATTCATTACCACCGAAAATCCAATTTCAGTTCGTCAAACAACCTCATGTTCATCATGGCGACTCCGGCCAAGCTCATCCCGTTGGTAAGCCTCTAGTAGTAGATAGGGTTCTTAGGGTCAGTAAGATCAAAGATGACAGAGCTATGTGGTCGCGCGCCACCGCGGCTCCTTGTGAAGATCTTCTCAAAGTCAATAGTGCGGTTGAAGCTAAGAGATCCGTCGTCGTTGATGTCGATCCAGTGGCCCTTGTAATCGGCGGGAGTGTTGACGATAGAGATATCTCCACCCTGCACAAAGTAACCGGTAACAAGCAAGTTCTTCTTATCGGGAGAGATCTTGACGTAGTGGGGGCCGATGATGGGCTGGTCCTCATCGGGATCATCGAGGCGCTTGACGTTGTCGAGGTCGGAGATATCGAGAGCAGCGATGTGGTTGCCGAGAGTGATGGTGAAGTAAGCGAGCTTGCCGTCGTCAGTGATGTCGGAGTAAATAGCTAGAGACTCCTTTGCCTTGTCGCCGAGATCGTACAGGAGCTTGGCGACACCCTGGTTGCCCTTGGAGTCCTTGCGGAAGGGGTAGATGATCCAGACTTGGCCGGGACCGACAGCACTGCAGACACCAGATTAGTTACTTAGTAAGGTGGCATGGTTTTGGATGTACTCACGTAGCAAGAGCAGCGCTCTCCTTGTTGCCGGGAATGAATTTGACGTCTTGGATACCTTGACCCTGTTGCTGTTAGATGTCCTCCTCTACGGTTTTAATAGGGTAACTTACGTCAGGAATGGTAATAGTAGAAATGATCTTGCGAGTCTTGAGGTCCCAAAGGCGAAGAGTATCAGCCTTCTTGATACCAGCAGTAGGCTTAAGGATAGTAATGGGCACAACAAAGTCAGAAGTCAGGATAATGTTCTTGTCAAAATCAACACTGAGACCGTGAGGAGAGAACTGCTCCTCAAGGACGTTCAAGGTGCTTTCGACATCCTCGGGCCACTCGTGAATGATGTTACCACCAGCGTCAGTCTCAATCAGACGTCCAGGGGATGTGCCGACAGCACTGCCCATGTAGGTGATAAAGAAGCCACCATCAGGCTTGGCTCGGATCTCATCGACGATGGAGCCCAAGATACCCCGGTTACTGTGGTCGAACTTGGGGTGGTAAGGGTCGGAGGTGTCGAAGTAGAAGGCCGTATCCTGTGTCTTGAGGAGAGATAGCAGACCACCACCAACGAGAGTCTTTCCATCGAGGGAGCTTCCCAGATGGTGAGGCGAGTTGCCGCTGGTGTTCACATCGGTGATGTGGATGATTTCGCCAAAAGTATCCTAGAGTTTGTCAACGTTGTCTATGAAGTCGTCTTAAGGGTGACTCACATCGTCTAAACTAGCAGTGACAAGGAAGTCGGCGTGCTTATTGTCACCAGCACCGGTCCAGAAGTACCCGATCTTCTTGGGCTTGATGTTGGACACCTTGAAAGGAGGGCTATCCAGAGGAGGAGTGGGAAGCTGAAGGATGGGCAGCGGAGGAGCGTTATCGGCCAGAGGCTCGGTGACACCCGGGATCTTGGGGATCAGAGGAGGCAGACTGAGTCCTCTCTTGTTGAGATCAGCTGGAGATGCTGAAATCTGAGAAGCCAGGGCACCCAAGAGGGCTGTGAAGGAGATGAGAGAGGGCATTGTCCCGAGAATGTGTAGAAGAAGACCCAGTTGCTGTTATCTGATGAGGGTGTGAGCAAGTTAATGATGTGAGCTGGATGATTGAGAAGGATTGAGGGAGTTTTCAAGATGTTATATACCTCGATCGTGCCATCCCTTGCAATGCCTCCTTTCTTCACGTACAGATCTGCTGAACACCACCTCTGACCAAACTCCTGGACTTCGCTTTAGAGAATTGCATCTTCAAGCCTCACGAAGACATCATTAAACCTCGTGATGAGTTTCTTTTCACGCGACTATCACAATTTCCGCGTTCTTCACCTTCAACTCTTCAGCTTTGACTGTACTTTCTCTAGCCTCAATGATGTGCTGGCAAGAAAGACAGGCAAGTAGGACGGAACTGAAGCTCCCGATCCTTAGCGGAACTGATCTGCACGATTTCCATCTCAAGAGGTCAAGCTGGTGGCTGCAATATACAAGGCTCATTGCCGAGAGCATGGTCATATCGGCAGATAGTTACGGGTTGTTGAGGATGCCAACTTGGGATGATCATACTACTCAATTCTACCCTGTCCAGAGGCTAAGCTACCCCCTGTACATGCATTCAAAGTGTCTCAGAGCTGAGGCGAGCATGAGTTTAAGAGTTTGTAACTTGTTTAGTCTGAATTACTCAATGCTGTTGGACTTGAGGTATTGATTCGAAGCCAGTCGCTAACCAAGCAGCAGTCACATCACTCAGTAATACTGCATGAGATGATGTTCGAGTACTATTATAAACTGAGACAAAGATTCAAGTTTTGAACGTTCACTATGAAGGTTTCAGAGTGATTCTCTACACAAATTGTCTTGTAGCGTGGTAAGTTCAAGCTTAACCAGGATAACGTTAATAGTCGGCCCCTACATCCCATCCTACGTTCTCTGTGATATTTGGATCAACAGAACTAAAGAATGACATCAATTTCACGTATTGTCGACCATGATCAATTGAGACAGCACTGAACTAACAGAGCCAAAGTGCTGAACCATACAACTTACTAGGCCAGGGGCTATCAGCCTTATGTTACTAGCAATCTCTCTTATTCCGACTACTACTAGGCACCCACGAGTTACCGGCACTTGAACATGCCGCTTGGGATCCCCCACTGACAAGATTCCCCTTTGGGATGTTGCTAACTAGTTTGTTATCTTACCAGGCTTGATTCGTGAATGATCTTCACAATAGTTTGACTCTTGGGGAAAACACCATGTTAGTTGCGATTGCGACTATTATCCCTGCGATACCTCCAGATCCACGCCGAGGGACCCGACGGAATCAAGTCAAGCCATGAAGCAAATTGTCAAGTTCTAGTACCTACAAAATATCGGGCGATGTAGTCCGTTGTGAGACTCGTATGTGTATCCCCGACATGGTGAACTCGACTAAGACCCAAGGGTCCTAACAAAACCCAATCCGATCATCAGGAACAAGCCGCTCCTCGGTGGAAAATAACACTATTCATTACCATAAACTTATGCTTACAACGTGGAGTCTGATTCGCGGGGCTGTCTCGGTTTGAGCCGCACTAAAATGGCAGATCGATCACGTTAAGTACACTAACAATGTCGTCAACCACAGATTTACATTAACCGTCACACTCAACGCAAAGGGAATAAGCTCGCTTGTATCCGTCTTGGCAAGGGGCTTGCAGATCCCTTTGACCGGAAAGCTCGTGCGCCGGGATGGCTTCACCGTGGTGGTTGCAGTCTGAGAGCCACGAGATGCGAATGGTATCATTTTGGTGAGAATACACGATTTTAAGTTACTATTGGGTATAGTTTGGTTCAATTAATCGATAGTTCCATGCAGCCATGACGATCGTTTTTTCTTCGAGCGAGATAATTCCCATCCGTCTAAGTGTCGAGAACGACTGACCTGCGACTGTCATAATTTCCAGGCTTGAACGCCATACATGACTGCATGTCGTGACAACAAGTGCGTTGTTGGAGGTATAAGTTATCGGGTGCGACACTTACTGACCCGCGTCTACCACTTTTCACACCTCCTCTCTTGATTTGGTTGTTCGCGTCTTCTACAGTTTGTCTTTTTTTAAAATAAAAAAATAATCAAGTTGTGGCCATCATGAAGGGCGCATCATTCTTGTCCTCTGCACTAGCCTTGTGCCTTGGAACAAGTCTTGTCGCTGCTGCTCCCAAAGACGCTCAGCAACCCGGCTTTGCGAAGGGCCAGCCATACGATGGAAAGGGCAAAGGTTCCGTTCTTCTAGGTAATTTCCATCAACTCGTCATATTTACTATAGATACTCATGGCCTAATTAGGCGGCACCAATGAGGAACTTGATCTTCAGAACCCCGACAACCTCGGGCGCCAGTCAACCGACAATGGTGTTGTTCCTAACCTCAAATGGAGCTTTTCCGACTCCAAGACTCGCCTCTTGAAGGGTGGCTGGGTTCGTGAGCAGGTCATTCAAGACCTTCCCTCTAGTCATGACATCTCTGGTGCTCAGCAGCATCTTGTCAAAGGCGCCATTCGTGAACTTCACTGGCACCGCGTGGTGAGTTCTACGGTCCGTCGCTCCAATTGGATTGAAACTGACTGCAAAAGGCCGAATGGGGCTTCGTATACAACGGGTCTGTTCTTGTCTCCGCCGTTGACGAGCACGGCCGATACCAGGAAGAGGTTCTCAACTACGGGGACATCTGGTACTTCCCAAAGGGATCCGCCCACACCATCCAGGGTCTCGCGGATGAGAATGAGTATCTCCTGGTCTTTGACGAGGCTGACTTTGACAAAGTTGGGTAAGTTCTATACGTGCGACGAATCTGAGACATATGTTAATGTATCAACAGCACCACTTTCATGGTCGACGACTGGATCACTCACACTCCCAAAGACATCCTCGCCAAGAACTTTGGCGTCGACCCTTCAGTCTTTGAGAACGTCACCAGCCCTAATCCCTACATCCTCAACGCCGAGGTCAGCAAGAAGAACGTTACCGACGGCCCAGCCGGCACGCTCTCAGGTAACAGCTCTTTTGTCTACCGCACACTCCAGCACGAACCCGAGAAGATTGGTGGTACAGGTGGCAAGTTCTGGAAGATTGACTCGACCAACTTCCCTGCTTCCAAGACTCTCGCGGCGACTTTTGTGACACTAAAGCCGGGAGGTCTACGTGAGCTTCATTGGCACCCTAATGCTGAAGAGTGGCTGTATTTTCATCAGGGTAAGGCCAAGGCTACAGTCTTTATCGGTAACGCTGCTGCTCGGACCTTTGACTTTTCTGCTGGTGACACTGCAGCGTTCCCCGACAACTCTGGGTAAGTAGCCCACGCCTTTTTCTACTGTCCAAGTTGGTGCTAACTTTAAAAGTCACTACATTGAGAACACGTCTGAGGATGAGGATCTCATTTGGATAGAAGTGTACAAGTCCGACCGCGTCGCTGACATTTCTTTGACCCAATGGCTTGCCCTGACGCCCCCCGAGGTTGTCGCTCAGACTCTTAACGTATCGATCAGCTTTGTCGAGAGTCTGAAGAAGGAGAAGCAAGTTCTTATTGAGTAGACGATCCGATGTAACAATTTAGTAGTAGAATACACTTCACCCTTTGGTTGTTTGGGACACTTAGTATGCGCCAATCAACCTACCCGTCTTCCAGTTAAATTGAGTACCTATATTGTTATATGAGCACCCACTTGGGCGTCTGGCGAGCGAATTGATCCATAGGGTCTATGAGAGAATGTAAGTTCAAATGCCATACTACTGAGAAAAAAGAAGGCCGCTTCCCAACAAGAAGTACCCACATCAGCCTGTCCAACTAACATCACCAACAAGGCGGGCAACGATGTGGGCGAGGGCATCCGCAGCCGCAACTGTAGCAACCGCAGAGGCCGTGATGACCATAACTGCAGGTACAGCCGCGACATTTCTATCGCTCTTTCTAGGTTATCTATAGAGCCTGTTGCCTTAATGCAAGCATAAAGCCAGGCGGCGAAAGTGTTTAAATACCTAGGGAGGTCTAGGTACCTATTAGGTACTGTTTTGGCGGCTCTGCCAGACACTTTAATTGCACTTGCTAGGTTGTCGACTTGCCCTATTCCTTTATATCTAGCGCTTGAACTGCACCTAGGGAAGTCTAGTCTTCTAGTAAGCTCTAGATAATCATTAGAGGTAGCTTTGACAACTTTCTAGTTTCATTCAATCGCTCTTATCAGATCCTCAACTGACCTTGTGTGCTTATACCGGCTGCATAGACCAAGGGTGAGGTTGTTTAAGCGTCGAGTAAGCGCTGGGTGATCAATGTGACGTTTATTATAAAACGAATGCGATCAGACATAGCCCTGTCAGCCAGACGAGGTGATGCGAATAAGGGACTTTCAAGTTCCAAAACAATCGACTGCTGGCAGTATAAGAGACAAAATGAGCAGATTATACCATATAGGTCACTCTTAGGTTGTTTGTTTTGTATTGGGAGGCTTGGAGACTTGTTTTTATGATACATGTTGAAGGACCCGCTCTTTGTTAAGGTATATCTAGCGTAATGCAAAATCTATTCCCAATGAAGACACGAGTCATGTCGAGCGACCGTGGTGTAGTGGTTAGCATTAACGCCTTCCAAGCGTTAGAGAGGGGTTCGATTCCCCTCGGTCGCATTTCCTTTTGCCTCGCCTACGTCTTTTTTGATGTTGTTAAATAGAAAATGGTTTTTGAACTGCACCTTAAGGTCCTGTCATAGTGCTGAGTCCAACTTGAGTAACTTACGGTTTGTCGCGAGAACACGTCGACTTTCGGGTGCGCACGTGGTTCACGATGAAGCTGGCAAGTGCAAGCGTGCCTTCCGTGACTATTACATCAACACGCTTAGTGGAGATAGCATCGTGGCCGGTTCGACTCTATCTTTTCCGCCAATCTTTCTGCGCTGAGAACCATGCTTCTGATAACAATAGCAGTTACATGCTAAGGCCGTTAGTTTGTGAACTGTTCATTGTCAGACGACCTCCATAAAGCCTCGACATGTTTTCTGGTGTAGCCAAAGCCAGCCCCATGATCTAACGATTTAGAACAGTACATATGTCCTGTCAACTGATGTTGTATTAGACAACCCAAATGTATACTCTCACTCTCGTCATCAGGTCTGCGTCTGCTTATCCCATCATCTAAATATTCAAGCCGAGAAGAACCACAAGTACACCGGCATATGCCGCTATACTCGGAATGACATCCATAGGGCTCTCAAGAAAGCAGCCGCCATCAATCCAAAGACAGTCACAAACAAGGTTGACCACACCAAACCCGTCCAAAGAGTATTATGCAAAACCATCAACCACATGGGCACTATCAGAACAATACTGCCAACAGCAGCGACGTCGAGCCGTTGGTAGAATCCCTTGTTCCGGTTTCGTAGGTAGTTGCTATTTCTCGTGTCTCTGGCAAGACCCTGGCGAGTCTAAGTGTATAAGCAGAGGTCTCAGGTAAAAAAGAAAGCAAGGTGGGTATTTATTATCATCTCTTAAGATATACCTCTTTTCTCTGAACCATGTCAAACCATTTTCTGCCTTTTTACGACATCTTCCTTCCTCAAGTATTCCTATAGCATTGAAAATCATTTGAATTTCTATTCATTGCTTGAAGATTTAACTTTCTACTAAGTAACGGCGCCACCACGTGGTATCATGCGGTCAAACCACAAACAAAAACATCAGAAATCGAGCTCCAATCTTCGCATTTGAAATACGTGGAACTATATAGCAAGTTCCTTGATCGAAAAACCCAAGACGGAAACGTCTCCCCTTTCACTCTTGATGTCCCTCAACGCACTATATCTATACAAACCAACATAGCTCGGTCTGACGAGGCCAGTGAATCTATCTTCAATGACGCGCAATACGCTAGGCGTCGGACAGAGAATATAGGACTTTGAAGAGTGTCTGAAAGAGACAGTAAGCGTTCTCGACGAGGTGGAGCCGACCGAGTTTAAGGAAATGCTTCAAGTTCCCAAAGTCGGAGTGGGCCAGAATATGAGGATCGGCTGTTACTGCACCCTTGTTTAGGATCAAGCGATAGCAGTAGGTTTTCACCCAGAAAGAGTGATGGTCTAAGAATAGAGAGGATATATCTAGGATCAAGAGTCTATTCATGGGTCTGTTCTCATTTGAAAACGAAACTTTTAGTTGCTTCGGAGGTATTTAGTCAAATCTATAATTTATAACTTTGGGTTCTTATTAGCCCGGAAGACCTGAAAGATCTGTATGCGCCTGTGTTTGATTTGCCGTGAAATCAATGGAAAATCTTGCGAGGAAGACAGTATAAGTATCGAAAGTATTTTACGTGAGCTGGCCCGCCCAAGTATTATTTCTACCTCACGTTTTGACTTGCATGATAATATTCAATCTCATTTGATTATTTTACCTATGATGAAGTGTTTAATGTCAGGTAATGCATAGAATAACATATTCAGTCTTGTTACTCTTGCCGAAAGTTCCGATATAACCGACATACCCGTTCGGGCCGTATCTTCCGACCAAACTGTAATCCTCAACCTCAAGTCGAAGTCGTCAATCATTCACCTCCTTCACTGTCTATAAAACCAATGTCTTCTACTCAAGGCCGAAAACGCTCCAGACTGGCCTGCGAAACATGCAGAGAACTAAAACGGAAATGTGACGGCAATCAACCCTGTGGAGCCTGTGTCCGCTTCGAGTATGAGTGCACCTACAACTACAAGCAAACCAATGCCAACAAAAGGAGAAAGACACTCGAGCATGACCAAGAAGCTCCTCTTCCGTCACCTCCAGTTCAGGTGGACAAAGATTCTCGGTCTCATATAACATCGCCGCATCAACTGCAATCTCTAGAGGCAAACTCTGGAGCTGCCTTTTTTAGAAGGTTGGCTTTGAGACTGGATCCGAAGAATGCTCCTCGGATGCACACCTTTTCTTGGAATGCTTTTCTTGGGGCAAGAAGAACATCACAGGTTCCTGTCTCGAGACCAGTCACTGAAATGCTGTCTCAGGAAGGCATGGAAAGTCTCAATGAAATCTACTTTGAAAAGCTGGATCCCATTTATGGCTTCATCGATCGTGACTGGATCGAACGTATCATCCAGAACAGATGGTCCGGTCTCATATACGATCAGTCCGAAGACGCAGTTCTCTGCGGTATAGCAGCCATCGCATGTTTATTCTCACAAGTCGAGCCACTGCCACTGGAGCTTGACTTGATAGAGTCGGCCAGATTTATACTCGAACAAAACATGTCCGATACTCCATCTGTGACAGGCGTTACAGGCTGGTTACTTCGAGTGATATATCTGAGAACTGCCGAGACACCACATATGGCTTGGATGGCGAGTTCAATTCTCATGCACATGCTGGAAGCAGCAGGTCTGCATTGTGAACCCAGTGAAGAATCTGTTTTCCAAGTGACAGAAGAAAAGGTCGATTCAGAACTTCGAAGGAGACTTTTCGCTGTTTCTTCGCATCTAAATATTTGGATTTCCTTTGACATGGGTCGGTCTAGGACCATTCTTTGCAACTCGACTTTAGAAATGCCAACGACAAGAGAAGGGGACCATACTCTTGAAATCACGGAGCTCTTACCGTACTCGACAGACCTTGATCCGCACAAAACCCACGATGCCGCTGAACTTGAGGCTTCCCTATCAGCAGTTCTCAACCGTGTGCACTCCGTTCCGCCTTCAATCATGGCCCAGTGCAACTTGACGTTGTGCCTTTGCCGCCGTTTACAATCGATGAATACGTCTTTCAGTGGAAAGACCCTAGAACAGATACTCTCCATCACTCAAAAGGGTATCGAAGCTGCCCAAGCTATCATCGATGCTCGCGCTCCGTGGCATCAAATGGCCAACGTTCCCTTCCAGATCATATGCTTGCTTTTGGCGATTGATACAAGAGAATCGTTAGCACAGCTCAATAACGCAATGCAATGTCTAAATAACATCGCAACTGTGTACAACGCCAACGCTACAAAAGAGGCGTTGAATACGGCGTCTTTGCTCATTTTGATGCAACAGCGGCGCAAGGAGAAATGCGCATCAGATTTGAGCAACATCGTTAAGAGCTTCCCAATTCTCCCACTTTCAGAGACTCAAGTTGAAGCCCCTCTGCAGCAGATGGATGACATGAAGTGGTTCAATAATTTGGCTGGAGAATTGTCAGGCTTTGACTACTCAGACCTGGATCGGTTTCTTTCCCAAAGCATGTTTTAGATCAAGTGTAAAAATGGCCAAGTAGCTTTATAATGCTAATGTACAATCAAACTCCCATATTCTGGTAGAAATCCCATGCTACCTCTTTCGATACCAGATCCTAGACGGCCTACTACTTCGAATCTTCCTCTGAAGTTGAAACACACCATACATGAGAGCCTCAGCAGTAGGAGGGCATCCAGGAACGTAAATATCCACTGGCACAATACGATCAACTCCTCTTACAACGCTGTAGCTGTAGTAATAGTACCCTCCGCCGTTGGCGCAAGACCCCATGCTGATAACCCATCGCGGCTCAGGCATCTGGTCGTATACTTGTCGGAGTGCCGGGGCCATTTTGTTTGTGAGAGTTCCTGCCACGATCATTACGTCTGACTGTCGGGGTGAGGCGCGGAAGATAATTCCAATACGGTCTTGGTCGTAGCGTGGCATCGAGACGTGCATCATTTCGACGCCGCAGCAGGCGAGGGCAAATGACACGGGCCAGAGAGAGCCTGTTCGTGCCCAATTGGCTAATTTATCGATATTTGTTCTATTAAATACTCTGTTAGTATTTAATGGTCATCAAATGGTACATAATTGGGTACGTACAAAGCATAGTCGATCAAGTTGCTTGGTTTCTCATCAGCCAAGGAAGCTGGATGTGTGCGAGGAGTGAGTGTCTTTCCAGCGCCTGTTGAGATCTTTCTTGTCTGACTCTCTTTTAGGTTGAAGGTCGGTATCTGTGCCTGGAAAGGGTTTTGAGGGATGCTCGTTGGTGATGCGAGGGCCAGTGGCCGAGTTGTGTCTGTCAAGTTGTATAAGTCAAGGTAGACAGGGCTTGTCGCGTTTGTCACTCACATTTAGCCAATTGTAATCGGTTCATGTTTGAATCTTGAGATAGGTAAGAAACAAATACTCAAGTTTTCCGTTCCATTAAAGAAGAGAGAAGAGAAAATCAAGTGGTTCTGTTAAATAGGTAGGCAGGTACGTCGTTGGTCGGTAAGGGTGGACTTGCATATCGGGAATTAACCACATGACCCCACTTATCTCACATCTTCGTCGGAAAATTCCCACATGCTTCACTTCAACCTCAACCTCTTCGTCACTTTCAAGAAACATGCCAGCCCCACAGCAGCCTCCTGACTGTCCGAAATGCAATAAACCAATCGCATCTCTTCAGAAGGATTGCCCATTTTGCCACAAGTCTTTCAGAAGAGCCGACGTCTCTAGACGACACGCTCGATCTTGTCCAGCTCGGAAAGGTCGTCCTTTACCGCCGCATGCTAAAAGGGGTAGGAAGCTTCGCGCTTGTGACAACTGCGTCAAATTGAAGCTTTCTTGCAATTCCAAACTTCCATGTGCAAGATGCTCTGCTAAGCATGTCGCTTGCATCCACAGTGCTTTGTGTCACGATCCTTCGCATAGAGCCGTTGCCAGCGAACCACCCAAGGACGACCGCCACAATTTGTCATTTCTACTGCAGGCTAGTGACCCCAGTCATAACTCTATGGATGCTCATGTGGCTACCGAGCCTGAAAGAACCTTGGAAGAACCAACCTGGAAACACCAAGAGTCGGAAGAAACTAGTTGGGGTTCAGGGACAGTTGATCCAAAATTCCTTCTTTTGGACCTGTCAGACATGTTACTGGACGAGCCTCTAGACTACGAAAGTACTGAAAGCAATTTCCAATTCCACAACATCTTCAATCCCCCTACGACTTCAACCAATACTCTCACAACCCGAATTGCAGCTCTATCAAGCAGTCTTCAAAACATGATTACCAACAAACCTCATCTAAAAGAAGGACTAAACCACAGCTTTCAAAAAGGTTTCTTCTCCATGTCTCATTTTGAAAACGCATTTATCATCTTCTTTCGCCGAAGGCACTACCACAAGCATCCAATCCACTGGCCGACTTTTGATCTGGACAGAATTGCACCTCATTTGCTGCTGGCTGCTGTGCTTACTGGGACTGCCTATCTTCAGTATCTCGACCGCTCGTCTCAGATTCCTCTCACGGCATCTCTACTAGAGCTTGCAGAGAAGTACATATTCAAAGAGGTCAAAAAGCTGGCGGATCAGGACATTACTCCACTTTCATCAAGCCACATGCTTGAAGTGTGTCAAGCTGCGGTTCTGATTAACAGTCTTGAAGGCAGCACAAATCATATCGAAGGCCGTCGAAGAATTGCCAGTAAGCGAATACCAACCCTACTTGCTGCGTTGAGGAAGTCTGGTGTGGTGGGCCTCAAGCATGAACTACAGCAAGGGGAGGTTGACTGGAACGAGTTCATCCATCGAGAGACTTGTATCAGAGTTGTTTCATGGACATTCATCAATGATTCACTTATGAGTTTGGTTTGCAACCACCCACCAGCTATGACCGTGAAGGAGATGACTGGACATATTCCTTGTCGGAGCGAGTTGTGGGAGGCAGATTCAAACGCTTCTTTTCAAAGGCATATACATAACGTAGCAAGATCGTATCCATTGAGCTGCCATGAAGCTGTGTCTGGACTGCTTGCACAAAATTGGACATCTTCAACGAAAGAGTCTTTTGCAAGATTAGACATATCAGATCTGTTTTTTATCAATGGAGGTGCGTTGTGTACGTTTTGCTTATTCCAACCTCATTGTAATACTAATTCGTGTTTTAATCAGGACTCATGCGTCATGTGTTTCACTGCCGTACATCCGTGGTGACTCCTGATTACTCTGCCATGGTCTTGCGCGCGCTTGACAGATGGGATTCCCTTTGGGCGAATGCTTTTGCGCGGGTACCCGTAGGTGAAAGAAGATGGCTTGGGATCGCGAGGTATTATCCTGAAGTGGTGGCTTTATCGAGACGAACGGTTGAGCTTAGTGGGACGAAAGAAGCAGAGAATTCTGCCTACCTGCAGTGCCTTGTTACATACGACACTGCCATCTTTCATGAATTTGTTCAAAAGTATGGGCTGCGACAGACTACGACCTGAGGGAGGTAACCAAAGCATCTGCTTTTGGAGAAGATCAGTTGGGGTTACCTGATCAGCATGAGATTTCCTGGATGATCTGGTACAAATCAGCCTGGTTTCGCAACTAATGAAACCCTAGTGATGCTCGAAGGATCCAGGGCTGATACAAGCAGGTCACCAGAAAACGCTATATCCGCCCAGTTACCGTGCGAGACGGCAGAGAAGAAATACAGGTGCCCGATCTTGGTATACGATCGAGGTTGATCGGTCCCAGAATGTTTGCCTAGGCTTCTAGAAGGCTGCAAGCACAGCCTCAAATGCGGTCAGTGACATTCAGAAGAGGCAATGGCTATGGCCTCGGAGATGCATTGGAGGGGCAAGGCCAAGCTGTTTAGATGATTTACGGAGACTTCCCTAACAAGATTGGTTTCCCCACGTGGTTGATCAATATTTGCACAGCCGCATTGCATGCATTTCTGTCTGGTTTACTCTGTACCCGGTAGACAGCGGACTTGTACCGACTCAGTTCTCGTTTAGAGTATGTTTTTTGTCTTGGTCTAGTCTTTTACAGAAACATATACGATCTTACGGTATGTTTAGTCCGTAGGTATGTATGTATCAGCCACTGGCGGACTTTGGCGTATTCGAACGTGGTAGCAAAAGCAAATCTGCCTCAGTGACAGCCTTGATCCACATCAAATACAAGGGTTGATCCAATCAAATACGCTATCTTGTGCATGCTTGCAGTGGTGTTGTAAGCTTAAACTCGCTAAGCTTATTATGTATGTACGCTCATGCCAAGCAAGGGTCCTTTTATGTCACCGATCCATGTACTTTTTATCCATTGATTCAGTAGACCGAGGGTTCGTTCAGGCTGTGTACTCTTTAGTTACTCTAGCTGTTGCCGCCATGTATGTAACTGACAATTAACAGTGGACAATCGATGAACAAGCAGTCCAAGCCACAACGGTAGGGCAAAAGCCAAAGCACCGATTCGGTCATTAACTAAATCGTTTTCGGAATGTCATATATCCCTGTCTGTGCCTCAGTTTGTTATGGTTTGTTCTGTTCAGTTCAGCTCGTCAGCCCAACCGTCCTAGTTTGCACTGATCCAGTTTTCAATTCTACTTGTCTGCTGTTTATAAAGACACGAGTCTATCCGCTGCTACCAATTCTCACATCAGTCAGATTCAACTTGATCCCTTGTCAGTCAGTAAACGAATTACCAAAACCGGCCACCCACTCTCACCCACTAAGTGACCTCATCAACAGCTAAGCCAAGACTTGACTCGGCCTTGTTGTTACCGGACGATCACCTAATCCTTCTGGAAGTAAAAGCACTGGACTACATCATCATCCACTGTCGCCCCCCGTACTAAAGATCATCATTGATTTCCATTAGTCCTGTGATCTTGCTCCCAGCCTTTCGTCACAGCCTACTACTCACTATTACTACGCACTGATCAATCCCTGTCTCTCCGTCACCAAGACACAACGCCTTGTGGATCCCTTTCACAAACGATCCCCCCCGTCATCAATCTTACTCTTCCCCCATTCATTACTCTCGGGTATTAAACCTTGGAACTGCCCACTTTGAAATCATCCTGTCAAATTACCCCAAACTCAATCAAACTCAAGACTCTTTTTTTTGGTTTTGCCTCTTGTCACTTTTGGTTACAAAACTGAGACTTGATTCAATTCATACACAAACGACAACATTTTTGTTATAAAAACGACATATACCTACTAGCCAAGTAACGATCCTTCTTGGCCCTACAAAATGAGACCCGATCTCGCAGTCGTATTATTCACCCTCTTCTCCTCGACGGTCGCATCGGCCATCGACGGACCTCTCCACATCAAGCGCGTCGAATCCGCACCCAGCGCCGACGAGCACGACCTGTATAAGCGTCGTGGCGGCGGTGGAGGAGGAGGACGCGGTGGTAGCAGCGGCGGAAGCAGAGGTGGGAGCTCCAGCAGTGGTAGCCGCGGCGGTTCAAGTGGCGGCTCCAGCAGTGGAAGTTCATCAGGCTCATCTCGTCCAGGTTCAGGTTCAGGTTCAGGTTCTTCAAGCGGTGGACGCTCAGGCGCTCGCGGACCCCAGCCCAGCTACGCAGGCGGTCGATACGCAGGCGGCGCATCGAAGCCTTACGCAGCCGGCAGTAGGAGTCCCAGCGGCATCAGGCCCGTCTTGCTAGGTGCCGGTGTCGCTGCCCTCGCCTTCTGGCCCGGTGTGTGGCTCTACGGCGCATACATGTACCATTACCCCAACTCGTACCGGTACTACAACGAGACAAGTGAGGAAGAGGAGGACCGTCCCATTCTTTGCGCGTGCTCAAAAGAGGCATCGTGCGGATGCGATCAGGACGACAACACCAACAACACTGCGCTCTATGAGGAACTCATCGGAAACGGCAGCTACGAACACCTGAACAAGTCAATCGTTGATGTCGCCGAGGTCAACGGTACCACGACTATCCTCATCAACGGCACTCTTCCCGATGGCACTGCCCTTCCCTCGGGCTCGGACAGTAACAGCGACAGTGGCAGTGACAGTGACAGTGACAGTGCTGCTGCTCGAGCCATGGTCGAGGCCATGGGCTACTGGCCCGCAGCAGCAGCCGTCCTAGCAGCCGTTCTCATCGCCTAAGCGGGCGGCAATTGTGTGTGTATATTCTTCTTGTATGCTTACGACTTCACATGTTTACGACTTCTTTGGTGAAGGATAATGAGTTAAAAACGGTATCTACGGCGTTCTTCTCATGGCGGCTCGATACCCTTTGGAAATTGGGTGGACTTTTTGTGTAATTTTTCAGAGTTTTCTTAGAGAGCGATTCATAACTGTTGCTCATTCTATCATCTTGTCTCGTCACATGCATCACACATGCTGATTAGAAATAAAACTGGTCGCAATATCTTGGACAATTCTACGGTGAATGGTTTTGTAATTGTGATTTGATGTGCTACGCCTCTCTTTCACTATCATTTTACCTCCAATAACAGCCTGTATCTGACCACAACTATCATGCAATATTGCGGCCCAAGCTAGCCAGCATAGACACGATATCTGTCTGTCTGGTGCCACGATGTCCAAGGCGATAGTGAACCCATTCGATTCTCCTTTGTCAAGTCAACGTAACAATTGTCGCGATATAAAAATTGGGGGCCAAAAAGGTTATATGCAGAGGAATGCTGATCGCTGCAAGGACACGCCCAATTAGGTATTGGCCGTATGCTTGCATAACTGTATCCTGCGTCATTCAGCATTATCTGTGACATGCTCTAATTGATCCAAACTTTTGGTTTCCCCGTGTAGACTACCCCTGGTCATGCATGTTTCCTTGTTATCGCAGTGCTGGCTTGTTTTGTTTAGGGTCGCTCCATCACCACCACTTATAGAAAAGATTGGCTTTACAAAAGATGTAAAACTTGGAGCTTGTAAATATTTGAACACTCCAGTAAAGGTAAGACTACACAATTATGCATATTGGAACCAACGTCTGCCAAGTTTTGAGGCTGATGGAACCATGGGCGGTCAGTCAATTCAGGTGCTGTAGTACAAACTGGTCAACGTGCATAAACTTGGCGTTCAATATTGTCGCGTTGCGTTCAAGTGATAGAATGTTGATGAGACTGTCCCAAACAAGTTGTATATCCAGGTTTAGTTGTCGATATATGGAGATCTAGATCAGCGACACGACCATATTAGTCTTGCTCTTTGATGTGCACAATTCAAGACGTGAATGCTTCAGATCAATAGCATGCCAATATCAATATCTCAATTGTTTCATCTCGTAATTCTATATCATCAAGTCTATCCAAGAAACTCTATACTCTATCCCAACCTCAGACAATTACATTTTCGCCTAAACCCCAACATCTAATTACTTACTCCTTCTTCCCCTTCTTATTCTTGGGCACTCTCACCACCCAGTAGATACCAAACGCCGCCACAATGTTAAACACACAATAAGCCCATAGAATTCCAAAGTCCCTCCAGCGGTTATCGTAGCTCATGCTCTTGCTCTCAAGAAATCGGTTGGTGCCCGAGATCGTGCAGTACTGGCACTCGCTCGCAGCATTGCTGGCAATGTATCCGCCTACTTCCGACAAGTAGGTCTTCATGTAGTCGCCGCACGTTGTGCCATTGGGGGCGTTAAAGGTGATGAATTCGTTAGACTCACAGCCTGCGTCTGCGTTGGCCATTGATGTGCCCATAAGACCTTCGACGACGTAGGTGAAGGGTGAGGCGCGGTACATGAAGGTCCAGAAACCAGGAAGATCTTCAGGTGTTGCGAGAATACTAGTAAAAGGGTTAGTGACGGATTCCACTACACGGTACATAGAGTGAGTATGCGACTTACCCGCAGAAAGAAAACATCATGATCATCATCAACGTGACAAGTCCACCCGCAACTTCAGCAGTCTCAAAACCCGCGATGATCATATGCGCAAACGTGCTGGTAAACATGAAAAACATCCATACAAAAAGGAAAACGGTCGCATTACGAGAGTCCGCTGCGTCAGTCGCGTAACCATTGCGATACAGCCCAGTCGGGAAGTACCAGCAGATGAAAGAAAGTACCGCCATAAGCTATTCCAATGTCAGCAAGTCTTGTCTCGTAAAAGTAATGATCTGACTCTTACCGAGTTCCATGCTGCTTCAACCAAGATTGTGGAAACCATAAACGCCTTCCAGGAGTACGTTTTTGATGGGCGTTCACGGGCTTCGTACATTGTGCGTTGAGCGACGTAGTCTGGGAGCATCTGCTGGACGACTTGGGTGAAGATGGTGAGGAAGATGAGAACGCCAAACATCTGGTTCTGAAGACCTCTTTCAGTGTTCTGTCCATTCAGAAACGAGATTCCGATAAAGAGCGACTGTCGATGTTAGTTTACACTCTAACACAGATGTCGAGGGATACTCACTGCACCGGCAGACAGGACGACCTTGGAGTAGATATACCCAGGACTTCTCCAGTACTGTTGGAACAAACGCTTGGTTACCTGCGAGTACTGCACATAAGACGTAGCAGCAAATTCATTGTACTCAGTTCCATCGTTCTGCTCAGCATGGGAATTTCCTTGGCCTGCTAGTCTCTCGAGCTCCTGTTGAACAAGCTCGTGCTCTCGAGAACTCCTCCAAACCTCAGGCCAATCGATCTCCGTATGAGCACCAGGGGCAGCACCAATAACCTCAAGCATGTACTCGGCAGGGTTGACTCCCGCTGGACACTTGGGGCCGCCATTGCGAGCAAAATATTCCACCAGAGTATTGGAGTTCTTACCGATATCGCCGAAGTAGATGGTTTTTCCGCGAGATAGCAAGAGAAGACGATCAAAGCGCTGGAACAGCATGGCTGAAGGTTGATGGATAGTGCAGAGAATGGCCTGTCCGTTGTTGGTGAGCTTCTGCATCAGGTTGCAGATAGACCAAGACGTCTGACTATCCAGTCCAGACGTAGGCTCATCCAGGAACAACAGTAATTGTGGTCGTGCCGCTAGTTCAACGCCAATGGTTAGACGTTTTCGTTGTTCCACGTTGAGACCCTCGCCTGGCACGCCGATAATAGCGTCAGAATATTCCTCCATATCGAGAAGACTAATCACAGTATCCACATATTCGAGTTTCTCCTGGCGAGTGTATTTGGCTGGCTGTCGAAGAAGGGCGCTAAAATTGAGGGCTTCGCGGACTGTTTGGGTGTGGACATGCAAGTCTTGCTGTTGAACATAGCCTGTCTTTCGTTGGAAGGATTCATCGCGTAGTTTTCCGTCGACAAGCATCTCTCCTGTTACAACGCCCATAGTTACTCGGCTTGCAAGGACGTCCAGTAAAGTCGTCTTACCGGCGCCTGATGACCCCTATTATTCGTCAGTAACTGCAAACCTCATGATGGTTTGAGGACTTACCATGAGCGCGGTGAGAGTTCCCGGCTTCACCCAACCATCAACATGGTCCAAGATACGACGCGTTTCTCCCTTGATCTTGACATCATAACAGACATTCTTCCAATGAAACACAGAAGTCTGCTCCTCCACATCCGTAACCTCTTCAGTGGCCTCATTGCCATTTGCGAGCTGTGTACCACTAACAATACCTGCTTCCTCGTCATTCGAGCCCTTTCCAGCGTGCTTCTTTATCTCTTTGCGCGTAAACACGAGGACTTCGCCCTTGGAACGCTCAGAGGCGATGGTCTCAGTGGCGATCAAGTGAAGCCCCATAAACAGAACCGAGAAAGCAATAACAACTGCCAAGTTACGCCACTTGTGAGAGTCGAGATAGCCATACGCTGTAGAAAGGTAGGCAGATCCTCGAACAAAATCCTCTCCGGGGACGGAGCCTTGTGCTGCACAGGCTTGTGAGAACCGGGAGATGTCAGAGTACTCTGGACCGCTAGGCACAAAGTTGGAGCAGGGGTAGTTTCTGCCTCCGAACTCGTTTATGAAGAGACTTTCAAGTCCATAGTAGGTCGGGTTGATCCAGCGTAGCCAGCCGATCCAAACGGGCATATACTGCGGTGGAATAGCATAGCCAGTGTAAAGGGCGATTACAAGTAGCATGATGGAGGCACGAGCGAGTGCCGCGGCGATGGTCTTGGTAAGGGATGCGATGAGCCGAAAAAGCATGGAAAAGTTCAACGTCGTCACAAAGGACACCAAAAGGAAGAAGAAGAAGTTTCCAGCGTCTTGACGAAGGTTGCCCATAAAGTACATTGTAGTGTTCATCATGATGGTATTGAAGATCTTGTACGGCAGATCAACCACCATGGATGAAAGAGCTTCTGCACTCGGATGATACAGGGCATAACGGGCGTGTTTCTCGACAATGTTACGCTTGGCGTAGAGCGTCATGATCTCCAGGATGTTGTTGTAGGCGTTCATCAAAAGGATAAAGAAGATTAATAAGCCACGCTTCATGAGCGCATCCGTATTCTCGGGTAGGTTGTAGAAGATACTTCCAATGACAAGAGATTCGACGAGATTGCACAGCAAAAGAGTAACCGTCACGCTGGGATCAGCTTTAAGCATGACCCAGCTTCGTCCGAGAGTGAGTCTCATCTGCTCCATGTACGATAATGTAAATGGTGACTTGACACGTTGGGACTTGGACTGGTCTCGCTTTCTGGAATCGACAAACTTTTCGTAGTGCTCGCCGCCGAAAGGATGTCGTTGGAGATAGTCGTCCATTTCGGTCAATAGACTTTGGCGATGAATACTGTCTTTCCAAGCTTGGGCGAACTCGCCTGGAGATCTGGGGGCTTTTCCCTCGAAACCGGGTCGGATGATTCGTTCTTGGTGGCTTGTCATGGAAGTGAGGAAGTCGGCTGTGGTTTGTTGTTCAGGGCAAATGAAGCCGAGTCCTTCAAAGTAAGCCTTTGCCTCGCCTGTCCTACCAAAGAAGATCTGTCTTCCTTGGTATAGTACGAGCACTTTGTCAAAGACCTAGAGATATTCAGTCCAAGTTCACGATTGCCTGGATGGTACTAACCTCATAAGCATCCTGAGACGCTTGGTAGATGGCAACAGCAGAAGTGCAGCCCATAACGTCAGCCTGCGTCCTCAAAGTGCGACAAAACTCCAGCGCATTGGCACTGTCAAGACCTCTGGTGCTATTATCCCAGCATTGAAGCGGCGAATAGCTCAAAGCTGCCTCGGCAATGGTCACACGCTTCCTCTCGCCTCCACTGACACCTCTCACAAAGTCATCCCCCACGCGAGTATTCTTGGTATGAGAGATACCAAACATGGCCATGGTTACATCTCGTAGATGCTCCGCATATTCATGTCGGCTGATGCCTTCAGGAATATTCTTTGGACAACGTGCACGAGCGGCAAAGTAAAGCGTGTCGCCTACTGTAAGGTGGGCAAAGTGATGGTCAACTTCAGCTGTATATATCGCCTCACCTCGGAACGCTGTTCGCATTTCTTCGGGGCGGATACCAGAGTAGTTGATCTCGGAGCCGTTGTCAATGTGAAAGCCATGCGTATCTCCAGCGATAGTCTTGAGAAAGGTTGAACAGCCCGAGCCAGGAGGACCAAGCACAGCCAGCATCTCACCACTGTGCACAACACCCTCGAGGTTCTGTAAGATGTCGACTCGTCTTTGTTTATCGTGAAGCAGCTTCTTAACCATGGTCCCAGCTTCAAGAAAGACATTGCCGACACTCTTCTGGAAGTCTGTATCTGAACCGAAACCGAACACGTTCAAGTTCCGAAAGGCAACACCAGTCGTTCGCGGAGGGTTACCTTGAGAGGTATCAGTCCTCAGCTCGTAGAATGCCTTTGCCCATTTCTTGGCGTTAAAAGTTGGGCTGCTAGGGTTCAAGGGTCCGTCTGCTTGAGGAAATAGTGTCCCTGGTGCTGCAGTCGACTTTCTTGTGAGTTGGCGAGCAAGTTGCATTACATCTTCGGTATTTACGTCTGGCTCGCCTTCACTCATAGGGATCTCGGTGTTACCATCAATGTTCTTTTCGGTGCAAACGTTGGTAGAGCATGTTGAGCCGTTGTTGTTGTGATAGAATGGCTTGGGGGTATCAGCCCCAGAGTTGAACTGGAAGCTGGGAGCCATTGTATAAAAGCTATCAGTCGCTTATAAAAAGAAGGATAAAATTAGGATAGCGCAATAAAAGCCATGAGAAAGGCTGCAAGTCAAACTAGTCATATGAAGACGATGACTTAGTTCCAACCGTCATTCTTGAGAGGTCCATGATGGCAGTATTTATTACGATTGCAGGTCCAAGAACAAAGAAAAATTGTAAATGAATACCCGTATCCAGGTAGTTCAGCCCCATACCGACTGTCTGGGCATTTCCACTGTCGAAATGGGATTGTGGACCATTGAAGCTATTCGGAGGTTCAAAGTCCGAATCTCCTGGTGCTTGGTCAACTCCATACTCGGACTTTCGGACTTTTTCTTCTCTCGAAATTACTAGATTAGGTAAGTGGACAAGTAGGCGTCCCCTGTAATCGTCGAGTCTAATCCCCAAAACCTGGACAATGTCAACGCAAAGACCCCCGTTCCTGCATTCTCCATTACTGCTCCCCTGTGTCTTGAGCACGGTCTTTGATCCGTCGTATTGTTCTTTCCAAAGCTTAATTTTTACGTACCTCTTCTCTTAGTAGTTTCCCCATACATCATTCATCTTCAGTGTGGGGATTAGATAACACCGAATCTCCGCTCTCTCTCTCAATCTCTCTCTTTGCCATCACTACTATTACTTCATCGGACCACCATCGGACTTTTCTTGTCTCTTAGTCTTTGAGGCTCTGCGGTATCATGTCGAGTACCAGTGGAAACGGCCCGGATCAACTTAACCGTCTTTCTGTAAGCTTATCAATCAACATTTCAAAGATGCATCATCCTGACTTGACTCCAAGTGTGCAAGATGCAAAGAACGCAAAGTCCGGTGTAATCGGGTTATGCCGCAATGCGCTCGGTGTAAGAATCAGGACCTGGAATGTCTGTATCCTATTCGGGCCAAAAGAAGGTCTGCACGACCATTGATCGACCCAGCCCTGTAAGTGCCTCCGATGCATCCATTGAGAATTGGCTATTGACTATTGCATCCTCTAGGTCATCAGATAGCCCAAATGCTGCTCTGACTACCATCCTTGATCGATTGCAACGTCTTGAGGCGCAAACCGGTGCTGCTGCTGGCTCTCAAGCCAATGGCAATATACCAACTCCCTCTGTTGGTGGTTCTGAAGCCTCTCTGTCACCAGTTGCTTTCAGCACCACCAACGGCCATGTATCCAGTACATTGGCACCTCGTAATGTCGGTCGTGAGATGGACGCCATGACTGTCTTGAAGGATGCAGTCGATCATGTCCAGGAGTTGAGAAAACGTTCTTTTGGCTCTAGTGTCATAACAAGCTCGATAAACATCCCGAGAGACCTGGCCAAGACCTGGGTCGCAAGTATGTATTTTACCTTTTATTCCAACCGCGTTTTTCTAATTGGTTTTCAGACTTTTTCAATTACATGCCTACTTGCATGTTTGGTAGCTTTGTTGATAGGCGTATTCTCGATCTTCTACCCGACATCATCAATCTACCACACATCCATGTCGATCCAGTTATGCTCGTCATATACTACAGCATAATGTATCACGGATGCAGTCTGAAAGCAAGCAACACAACTTCACATGACAGCCTTACTTATGTGAACGCGAGCTACCTCGGATGTCTCCGCGCAGTCCCGAGCTGGGAACTCGAAGCATCGGGTACTATGACAGATTTAATAGCCGCACTTTACGTAGTGAGTTTTTAACCCTGCGGCTATACTCTTCTGCCCTCCTCTCACATCTCCAGAGTCGTGTAGCTGCTGAATTCTTCGACTACGATTTCGCATGGAGATCGTTCAAGTACGCATGCGAATACTGCCAGGTTCTTAACCTCCACAAGCTAGACTCGGACGAGTCAAACTCTTTCCTCAGCGAAGCCACTTGCGACAACGAGAGGAGAGGTTTCTGGGAAGTTATCCAGATTGATCTCTTTTACCGACTCATTCTCAACAAGCCTCCAGTCATCACAAACAACCCATGGAAGGTTAATCTGCCATGGCTGGATCTCGATTCGGGTGCTGTTCCCCAGGGCATGGAGACGATTGCAGTTCTTGCAAGCTCGCGGGTCAGTCTCGTCGTCGCTCGATTTTTCGCCATGCTGGATGACCCAGCCAATGATACAAAGACTGAAATAGTGGCGAAAACTGAGGGCCTTTGTCGCGAGATGCAAGAGATTTTTGCCGAGTGGCAGCTGGTAAGGTACCCCAACATACAATCAGAGACATACGTCCACTAACTTGATCATGACAGACTGAATGGTTAGAAGCTGCTCAAGATAACGAACAGGACATCTGGGTAGTAGCGGATGTCATATTGACAGGTTATACCTCCATAATCTACATGTTTCGCAAGATGGCTCTTCTCAACTCCAACTCTCCCAGACCACCGACAACCGACTTGGACATCCCCGACTCTCCCATCGTCGAGGACGCTGCCCGACGCCTCATCGCTACTCTCAACCGCTTACTAGTCATCTTCCCTTACGGAGTGACAATGACAGCATTGTTTGGCGCATATCGATGCTTCGTCGCTTTCGCTTATCTGGCTAATACTATACTACGGGCAGAACATCCTCGACTGTACATGGCAGATATTGAAGCGCTGGGACAGTTAAGCGACAAATCGACTGAGCTTTGTAGGGGTAATAGAGACGTTATGCCGCTAGTCAAGGCAATGCAGAATATCACCGAGGAAATACGCAAGAAGCTGTAGAGACATGTTCGTTGGAACAAATTTCCAATATTCCAAAAGTGGAAGCGGTTTTGAAGCAGCTATCAAGACAAAGATAGATCAAGCCCATGATAACACTGTCCAAAGTCAGGTTCCTTCTAGCCAACTAATAGTGTCAACCCGGACATCAACTCCTGATCCGAAGCTACAGAGGTTTCCCAGGGAAATCGCCTCTAGCAGCATGATCCTTGGCCAGCTGATAAACTCTAGATTCAAACTCCTTCCACTGAACAGTCGGCCCGTTGGCATAAGAGTCCTCGAGCCCTGTATGCTGGTGGCATACTCGATCCTGAAGGTACAGCCATGCCTCCCGGACTTGCTGCATCTCGTTGCAGTTGGCCGTCTGCTTGAGACGATGTTGGTGGCAGTGTTCCTTAAGGCCCAGGGTGATGCAGTTACATTTGAAGAGGAAAACGTCCCATTTGCACATGATGTCGGTTGTCTGTTTTGACACGTGATAGAAGTGAAGAATCTTGAATATCTTGGGGGTTCAAGCTGAGTTTGATAGAGATTTGAATTTGGATTCGATTTTGGTATTTTGTATGCTGAATAGGAATCTGACACGGGCTGATCTAGCCCTGTTTATACTCTGTCAAGCCCTTTGGGTTATCGTGTTTGTTCCAAGCTCGTTTATGCTCAACATTGCACGATATCTTGGTTTGCTGATGGGCACATTGGAGATATACAAGTTTGTTACCACTTTGATATCTTTGGTTGCAAGCTCTTATCTCTTGAGGAGTAGTTCCTTTCAGAAGTCGTCATACAACGTTTCTTGACATTTTATTAGTGTTTCATTCTTTAAATGTTTGGCCTTGTTTGATATAACGGCGCGTGATGTGGTGTTATAAAGGATTGTATTGCCACAATCACAGTGGATCGTCTGGACGGCAACTGCTTTATGATTTAGATCCTGTTACAGCAGAATCTTCAAGTTGTTTGTCCCCTGCCTCACCACACAGCTTGAACCAGACTGTCTTGCTAAGAGAAAAATAAAATAAAATAGTAAAAAGACAGTCGAGACATGTGCACAAGCTGCATTAGAGAAATGGATGCAGTGAATAAACATTACAAACCGGTACTTACCCTAAATTACGTTTACCAACATTCATTTCTTTGCAATTGAGTTCAACTCTAGTCTTTGGATGTATATTATCAGACCGGTGAAATGAAGATCCAGAGATTTGTTTAGCAATTAATTACATCGACCAAAGTGACCTGTTAATACAGAGTGCTGAAATGCACGATTGAATGTATTCATGTCGTGTCCCCACTTACAAGCCATGGAACGAGTGATAACCTCCCTATTTGAACTTTTTCAGGGGCTTCCCCTTGAGCTTCACCCCCTGCAATCGAGCTAAGCTAAGCCCACCTCCACCTATCCATGCCTCGGATCGGAGGAATGGTCCCTTTTTCTCAACACCACCCCACGAAAGGCGAAGGCCACGACATCTCCAATTTCTCACAACATCTTCCTTTTGACGTTCTTTTTTATTTTTGTGCGCCTCTTCCATTATCCTGCTTAGCTTCAATCTTTCGCCGTCTGTTCGACCTGCTTTAACCCCGCCATGACCTGAGCCAGTCCGTCGCATCAATTCCAAAATCACCGCCATCATGGGTGCCCTAGCTTTCTTGAGCAAGCTCTACGACCATGATACCCTCGACACCCGCTTTACCACGTCCTCTTCCACTCCCTACCAGAACGTCATCGAAGCTCGGTCAGATCCCAGTATAAAGAAAGACTCTGCCGCCAAAGAGCGGAGCCGAGCGCAACCGTCGAAATGGAACACCCCCGAGTTCTACCTCTACTATCTTGTCATTGCCCTTGTTGTCCCGTATATGTTCTGGATCACATATGATGTTTCGCGAGGTACGGAGTTTGCTCCTCTACGCTTTGCGACTTAAACTAATATTCTCCAGAAACCGACCCTCGCTATCCCAAGTTCAAGAAATGGCTATCTCCTGGCTGGATTCCAGGACGCCAGATCGACATTTCCGATTCGCAGTACGGAAGCTTTCGCGAGAACATGCCTTACATGGGCTCTCTTCTTCTCTTCCACCCGCTGCTGAGGAAAGCTTGGAACAAGTTCAATCCGATCCCCGAGAGAAGCCAGGGAGGACGTTACCGACTCGACCAACGAGCATCCTTCGATTTCCTCTTCGCATTCATATTCTTGTTCGCTCTGCACGGTCTCTCGGCCTTTAAGATCTTTTTTATCCTCTGGATCAACTTCCAGCTGGCGACCAAGCTTCCGCGACGATATGTCCCCGCTGCGACTTGGATCTTCAACATTGCGATCCTGTTTGCCAACGAATTGACCGAGGGATGGAGATTCCGTGTCCTGTTCAGCTACATCTCGCCCCCAGTAATGGGCTTGTATAAGAACAAGATGAGACTGCTAAACTCTGACCTGATGAACTTTGGAGCTAGAATTGACGGCACATTCCAAGGCATCCTGGCACGATGGGAAGTTCTCTTCAATATCACCATTCTACGTCTCATCAGCTTCAACTTAGACTATTACTGGAGTATCGACCGCGGTAACTCTAATGCACTCGAGGTAAGCTATTTTATTGTTTTAGGAGTGGGAATTATTTCTGATCATGCTCTGATGCTTAAAGAAGAAGCAACTGGATCCAGCAAACCTCTCGGAAAGAGACCGTGTCAGCATATCCGCCGAGCCTCGAGACTTCAGCTTCCGCAATTATGTGGGCTATGCCATTTATGGGCCCCTTTACCTGACCGGGCCTATTATCACGTTCAATGACTACATCTCTCAATCAAAGTACCGATCCGCCAGCATTGAGACAAGTCGAACTATTCGCTACGGTATTCGTTTCCTCTTGGTGCTGCTGTCCATGGAGGTGATTCTGCACTACGACTGGGTGGGCGCAATCAGCAAGGGGAAGCCTGATTGGAGCTCATACACGGCAGCCCAGCTATCTATGTTGTCATTCATGAACCTCCACATCATCTGGCTCAAACTCCTGCTCCCATGGCGAATGTTTCGACTTTGGTCATTGGTCGACGGAATTGACCCGCCTGAAAACATGGTTCGTTGTGTAAGTAACAACTACAGCACGCAGCTCTTCTGGCGAGCATGGCATCGCTCGTACAACCGATGGTTGATCAGGTACATTTATATTCCCCTTGGCGGCTCATCGTTCCGCAACTGGCGAGCCACTGCGCGATCTATTGTGACCTTCCTCATGGTGTTTACGTTCGTGGCACTGTGGCACGACATTCAGCTACGTCTGCTGATTTGGGGCTGGTTGATTGTGTTGTTTATGGTACCTGAATGGACTGCTGCCGCCTTGTTCCCCAAGAGCAAGTGGGAGGGCCAACCGACAGCCTACCGCATGTTGTGCTGTGTCGGAAGCGTGGGTAACGTTCTCATGATGATTTCCGCCAATTTGGTTGGCTTTGCTGTAGGACTGGATGGATTGCAGAGCATCATCCAGAGCATACTGCATGACTGGTCAGGTACGTTTCGGTCACCAAGAGTTGTCATAAGAGGATAACACTAACATTTCCAGGCTTTATCTTCCTCGTTACAGCCTGCTCTTGTCTGTTTGTTGGCATTCAAGTCATGTTTGAGATTCGTGAATCTGAGAAGCGACGTGGAATTTTGGTCAAATGTTAAAAGGAGCTGGCATGGCAGTATGGCAGTTTCATGTTGCAAACAAGAATGTACATATACTGTGATACTGTTACAAGGATAAAACTTTTAGATGGCGATCATATGCATGGTTATGTAGCATGCAACGTCAGGTTCGACGATTACGATGTGTTGTTGCTTGCAGACTTGTACCCTCAAAAAGATCATTTCTTCCATTAGTAATTACCAAGTTAGTTATTAACAAATTTTGACTTGTCCTCCTCCAACAAAGGGTATCTCTCAAAATCGTTCCAGCATCACAGAAAATCTCCGTTCACTACGCCCCGTGCATTACACTTTAACGCATCCTGATTACCGTCCATTACAACCGACAACTTTAGTAAACCCTATCCTGGGCCTCGGGACGGTTTCCAATAGAGTGCTTGTTACCAGCTAGCTCAACGTCGTTACTGTCCGCAGGTTGACTAGCAAACTTGCCGTCCATACCGAGCTTGGTCTCCGTCAGCCAACGGCGGACCCAGATGATACACCAAACAATGCAAAAGATGATGACGATTCCGACTGCTATGCCAAGAATGTATCCTGCGACAATGCCTCGTCCACCGACATCCTGGTAGTCAAGGAAGTTATAGACGTAGAACCCTTGCGTCGCATGCGTAAGATAGGCGAGGGCGAGGTAGAGCGCGAGAATGAAGATCAACCACGCAATGTGCACCCACTGCGGGGGGTTCGTTCGAGGAATAATGATTTCGAAAAGGGCGAACAGACTGTTCAGCCCATGCTGACTGATATTGCTCCAGGCGTTGAACTCGACAGGGAACCAAGGCCCCTTATACAAAACAACCCAATATACGATCGTGACGAGGAACGGGTACGTGGTGACAGTCGAGTAGAAGAGCGCATGGAGCGCCTGCAGCGGTCGCGGAAAGCTATCGAGCAGCGATCGACCCCGGATCGCATAGGTAACAGTATGTAGCGCTGCGACGGCAAAGTAGAAGGCGATACCCCAGTACGTCAAGATGGTGAAGTAGCTAAATGACCTGCCTACGTCCCTACAGCCGCCGAGATCGTCGTGCGTGCATGTCCAGCCGATGATGAAGAAGCGCGTGACGAAAGCGTAGACGCTGATGAGCGCGCGAGCGGCGAAGAGAAGCCAGGGATTCAAGAGCCAGCTCGTCTCGAAGCGATTCGATGGATCCCAGAGATCGTTGCCGAACCGAAAGGGGTTTTTCGGAGCCATGTTTTTTTTATCGTCTTTTATTATCGAACAAGTGGAAATGAAGGGATCGAGTTGGACAGGATATATGTAACGGCGTAGAGAGAGGCAGGAACAGCAGGGCCCTGTTCAATTGCGCTTGGGGGTCCCTGTTGCTTATCCAGCTGTTGCGTTGGCGAAAATATGTAGTTGGCGCTTTATTGGTTCTCCCAGCGACGTGGCTCAGATGATGGGCGTTTTGCCTGATTGGGCAGTATCGCCATGGAACGCTTCGACTTCAAAATAGGTAAATTAAGGGTAGGACTTTTCTGAGATGGCACCAATTTCATAATGTTTGAGCTATATATTTCTCAATTAATTGGCTTCAATATACTCTATTTCAGCATTTTTTTTACCCGCTCGACTTGCCGATCGATGACACGAACATGACTTACATGGCGTAGTTGCAAGTCTGGTAGTGGCTTGGCTCACGCGATGCTTGAAGATAGAGGGAAGTAAACAGAAGAATAAGTCGAGACCAAAACAGTTCAATTGTTTTTTATGAATTGAATATCTCATTTTATTCGGTACTTCTGCATCCTGAGTGATGCCTACTACCTAGCACTCCACTTCTTGATGGATACATGGGCGATGTGACGATAGAACGAATATTTGAAATCTCAACGTGGGATTATTTTGCGGTAGTTCTGATAGCTTGGCCAAGATAACAAAGTACGACACTGCCTAGACGGAAGCAGCCGTACCCGGGATCATGGTCTCTAAAATATCTTCTGACAACGGACAGTGCTTTAGCGCCTGATGTTGAACTCTATTGCACTGCCGAAGTGAACACAAGACAAGAGGTGGTGCTCCATAGTAGTGGGTGGCTAGAAGGGTACATAATTTTGACACGAGCCCATGATGTTTAATCCCTGATCCTGAACACTTGAGTTGAGTGACCTGTCCTTGAGGGTATTAAAAGGATATTGCCGCTGTGGCCTAGTCCAGAGGCTGAAGGGAATGTCGGTCAACGATAACGCCTTATTAGCTTTAACCAAGTGCAAAGTCAAGTTTGACATTGATGAGTGGGACGGGATAGTAATTCCCGAAAGCCCACAGATGGATGCTAACTTTAGATTGTACATAACTAGAGTGAGCCACACATGTCTCTATTAGCCTATGGACCTAGGACCCAGCCCAGTCCAGCCGTGGTGTCTCAACTTGTCTAAGACATGACTGTCAACATTCCTCTAGTCAGCTGCAACTAGCAGAGAAATCGATAACTGTGTTGCTTACAGATGAGACAGCAGTATCCAATGACAGTACCACACAGCGATCAGATCGCAAGTCGTGGTATCAAACCACTTGCGCCAGCCGACAGCGTAACACAGAACGTGGACTCCCCCTGAGCTAGAATTGGCTCCGTTCTTTGCGGATGCACTGCAATGCCGCACGAGGTTAACGAGCATGCAATTTCAAAGTCTGACATCTGCGCAGGTCCGCCGGGCGCTTGTCACCGATAGACAGGAAGCTAGTTCTGATCGGCTCGGCAGAATGGCGACATTGTCGATAGGGCGAAGCGCGGCAAGCTACGAATATCGAGAAATATGTATGTGTATGTAAATGCATGCAGCGCAACGGGTCCTGTCTCGCTGTCTTTGCGTTGTGGAAATGATTGGTCTGTCTTTGTTCGTTAGGTAGTCACTGACTTTTAAACCGTCGCCGTTGCAAGACGCGCCAAGAAGCCATAGCCTTGGTTAAAAGAGGAGTAGGGAATTCCAGGTCTAGAACCATTGATCGACGTTGAATTGGACTTGGTGAATGTTGATCAAGGTTGTCCAACGTAGGCATGTCTTGCCTTTTCTTTCCTTTTTGATACAGATGCAGCTGTTAAAGACGAATAGCCAGCCAGCAATGAGGCATTTCTCATGGATTTTAAGGAGATCGAAAGTGACATTTGAATTCCAGTCCATGATCATCAGCGTGGCAATAAACATATAGCACTATCGCTATTAGCCAGGTACAGAGTTAAGCCTCTCCAACAGGTTCAATTAGATTTGTTAGCCGCCCATTGAAACCTAAACTAACAACAAGAACAATTGACGCGACGACTCTGTCCAACAGGGAAAATACCAATGATTGGTCAATGGCGAACCATGTACGATCGAAGGGCAATCAGTTACCGTAACATTGAAAGATTCCACCTGCGAGGGAATCTTGCAGCGTCTAGAAAAAATTAAATTCGAGAATATCAAGTTCAGTCCACTCAAGCTCAGCAAGGTCCAGCAATTAACCCCTACTCTACTTGCAGTGGGTCTCTTCCCGGGCTAGATGCAGGGGGCGGCGCGATGGTACCTGAACTTAGTGGTCGCGTTGTTCGCTACGCCAAGAGCCACCCCGTTGATTAATGGTGGATGGGCCGCTAGTGTAGTGTCCTTGGGCAGTTTCTCAGGGGAGGGGCAAAGAGAGACACGCAGTCGGGTTGCAGACAGACAGCGCAATAGAGAAAGAACCTGCGACTGGGCAGGGTGAGAAGGAGGAAGGAGGCGAAGCACTCGAGGTCAACGTCAACCACGACCAATCCAGCGCATCAGAAACGACAGAGGACCTCCAGATTTATGATACCCAGTATCTTACTCCTTGCGCGCCTAACAAATCTTTATTCTTTCACCCTTTTCTTTTTTTTCTTTCCCCCGTCGTGACTTGCATTCCCTACAACTGTCGACCTTTCGCACCAGCATAATCCTCGCTACAGCGGATCCTTAATTACCTCTTTTAGTGGACTTAACCCCGGATTGTCAACCCGAGCCAACAGCAACAATTACGCTTGTCTTCTTGGGCAGCCTATTTGTGGCCTTTCCTGCTCAACCTAGCTTGGGTCCAGTTCAGTCCCTGATCTGATCAGCTGATGATCTCTCCCCTTTGCAGACCTACCTACAGATAGTAGAGCTGCGACCTCTTCCAGCTCCCGCTCTCCCGCAGATCTCTAACTACTAAGCTTCAACAACGATCAACAACGATCAACAAACGATCAACGATCAACGATCAACATCAACATCAACCACATCGAATATTCCTCGCGATATCACTGTTACTTCTTTTGGATTCAACCTTGACGAATTGTCCCATTGTCCGTGCTATGAGTTGTTCTGCTACTTGAATTTCGGCTTTTGGCAGCGATTCCACGATGCAATAGATCCAGCCCCCTCCAACTACTTCCACTCGTTCGTTCGATTCCTCACGCTGTACCACGTCGTCTCACGCGCATATTCGCCGAATTCTCGATTAAGCTTGTACCGCAAGTTCCGGCGCTTTTTTATTACGCCATTGAGCTTTCTAAAACCCCTTTAGGAGGCGTACCGTTTTTCGACTTCAACCACCCACACTTGCCGCCTCCATGATGACCTCGGCCATAAGGCCTTCGTCACAAGTGTCTATTTCGGGCAGTGGCACCGCCACCATGGCCACCAGCAGACTTCAGCCGTTGACATATGACGGTGGTGATTTACGAATTGTCCTGGTACCAACCTCCGACGATGGCCGCGCCACCCCAGAAAATGACAATCCAGATTACGAAGTCGACCGACGATTTTCCTCCGATAGTTACAGGTCTTACAGAGCACCAGACCAATCCATCCCCACACATCCCATTCCGTCTTTGCAGGATGCTTTTGCCGAATCTTTAGACGAGGTCACACGCGACGACAACGGGCCTGGGAAGCCAAAGCTAAGAGAGCTTGATGCACAAGGTCGTCGAGCGAAATTGCTGGAACAAGATCCCGAAGACGAACCATTCGATTCATTATGGCGTTATCGACCGGGACAACAACAACATGAAATGTATAAGCTCATCTCGCAAATTACTTTCGGAGTATACCTCCTACTCAACAGCTTGGCCGCCGACAATTCCCAGGTTGTGACCATTCTCCAAGGACATATCGATGAGGTGGACGAATTTCTTGAGGTGATGCTGGAGGACTTTTCGCAAGCTCATAAGGACCTCACTGAGCGTATTGCCCATCTTCAGCTCCCTATGGCCAACAGACAAGCTTTCGAGAACATGCTTGAAGATCGAGCATTCCGAGCAAAGATTCTTGCTGGAAATGTAAAAATTGATCATATCCTCGCCCGAACAAATGCCGTCATGAAGCAGTGGGATGACGATATTGATGCAGGACTTCGTTCTAGTGAGGCTTTCATGGAGTGGCTCAACGAGCACAAGGATACCAGGTGGTCCGAAGAGGATCCCGATCTGGAGAGCATTTATCGCGCGATGAAAGGCAACGCTGATGGATGGCTCAACACCTTTGACGATTTAAATAACCAAGCACAAGATTTGAACGGTTTGGTTATTAAACTCATGACGATCGTGGCTGAGATGGAGAAGACAGCTGGCGAGGTCAGCCGAAAGACCTGGGTAAGTCAAATCTCGCTTTGCAAAGTACTGAACTAACGTGAGAAGGCTACCATTCCTCCTTTTACTATACCGACGAATCTACCAAAAACCGAAGATCAAACACGCATTTCTCTGCTCCCAACCAAGCCACACACTAGATCTATGATGAGCGTGGCCCCCAGCATCCGCAGCTTCGACTCACGCGATGCCGATATCAATACTCTGAGCGATTTCCCTCTGCCGGGGGGCGCTCCCTTATTACTACCCACCACATACCACCGCGCCAGTTTCAAACCGTCGCCGAATTTAAGTGCTTCTTCCTCTTCTCCGAGGCCCAATATTAGCTCCAGCGTATCACCTTCATCTTCCGGGCCTAATCTTACTGCCACTACCTCTCCTTCTGGCGCAACTACACCTAGGGCGTCTGTTGCAGATGACACAAAGCAAGTAGACAAGGAGCCTGATGACAGCGATACGCACAGCGGATTTGATGATGGGCCATTGTATATCCTTCAACCCAAGGTTTATACCCCTAAAACTACCTCACCTGCACTAATGCGTCCTGAAACGCCTCCTTCTGATGATGAGACCAAACGACAAACGATCACACCTTCGATACATATTCCTCCACCTCAATCACAGCTCAAGGCTCAGGACGAACAATCAACGCAAAGGCGAACACTCACTCAGTCTGTTCAGGATGCTATGGGATTGCAGAAGCGAACTTCATTGCGACAGCGTGTCTCACTGAAAAGAAGCCCTCCCGAATCTATCCAAATCCCCCCACGAAACTTCGCAGAAGCGCAGCCCACCCGGCAGTCCACTGCTAACACGACACATCTTTCCATAAGACCACAGACAACAGAACATGCAAATGGCTCCGGTCTTGAAGTTCAACAACCTCACAGGCTACCGCGTGCTACTTCCTATGCAGACTTTTCGGCTCCAAAGCTTCCTCCTATCATGCCTTCGCCTCACTCCGAATACCAGCAGACTTACCATCCTGTTCGTGCATCGCCTCATTCGCCGTTGCAGCAAAGACCTCACACTGCTGGTCCGGCTGACCAGTATCACCCGTCGGGTTTCTTTCAAGGCCATCAACGTAATCAACCCTCTCGAATGGGAGGTATGAGTACCCTCAGCAGCGTAACATCGGCGACCAACGATGACGCTGCCACTGTGACTTCCCGGGCCACAACTCAAGCTGGAGGCAAGCGACTTAAAAAGAAGAAGAGTGCATTTGGATGGCTTAAGAAGGCATTCAGCCTCGACGAAGAGGAAAAGGCAGAGTACGAGGCACGCAAGGCTATGCAATACCAGAATCAGTACCAGAATCAGTACTATGATGGTCAGAGTCCTAAGTTCTTGGATGGAAAGAGAATTCGATAAAGCTCGATGAGCATTTCTGGATAAGGCTTTCCACGCCGTTGAATAGTTGGTCGATTCTGTTTGAATCACACGCAACCATCTTTGCGAATTGATACCCAGCGACTACACGCGTCTGATTTTACAACACAACTAAACGATCACCCCCATTCACTATCACCTCTTTGTTATGGCATCACCACTCCACATAACTACACATCGTACGGATATGTTGCTACATTCCTGCGAATATTTTCTTTGTCTTGGCATGCCAAAATTAATGGCCAGCGATGAAGGCGTTCCTGGTTCGGGCTTTCCTGGGTGGTCAGATGCTTAATACCGTTTGAATCTTTATTTTTTGCTTGGACGATCAGTGGAGGATGATTTGACGGAATGGGTATAAAGAATTGGATGTTGCTGCAAGTACCTAGGAGATATCTCAAACCTGTGATGCCATGAAGGCATCTAGTATATCCAAAAATTTACGTATCAATGATCTCACATTGCAATGTCTGAAAGTGAACTCGGCTCAATGTTGGTAGTATTCAACCATCATAATATTTTCGCATGACCATGACAGGACAAAGCTCATTGACCTGCTGTAACGTTGTTTGACAATTGTTCTTGTATTCTTGTGCTTGACTTGAGCCTATTATCTATCTCGATCTTGTCCACGCCTCCACCAGTTTTGTGTCCATCGAGTTACAGTTATTACTTGATACCGCACTTCTTTCAAGTTGTTCGCTGTCAGTTTCAGTCGTACAAGCCGAAAAACTCTAGTTAGTTTTTCGACTTCGAGGATAGAAACTAACAGTAGATAACATCATAGAAGTGCAAAATCAAAGTATCGGCCGTAACTTAACAACGACAGTGGGAAGACAAGATGGGTAGAAAAATAATTATGGAATGATGGTAGAGAAGGAACTGGTACAGAGATGTGAACCAGGCCTAATACTGCCACTCCGTCTATACTACTCCCCAAATCCATAGCTCTTGACACGGCTAAAGAAGTAGGGCTTGTCATTCTTCAAACGAAACTCGGCCCAGTCATCTGTGAGCTTATTGTAGCTGTAGAAGCCACGCCACATGAGCTTATTGTTGCGGGCACCTTTACCAGCACTGCGAAGCGAGAGATCCATACGGTACATGTATTTTGGTACAACGCCTTCGGTCTCGACGAAGACATCACCTTCCGGATCACGATCTCGATCGTGCGAGCCTGCAGCATTCGGAGCTGGAAGGTCTATAGCTGCAGGATCGTCTCGGTCAGCAGCGGAGGATAGGCGCCATCGACCACGGAGAGCGAGGGCCATGACTGATGAGGGTAGGTGGGGTTGTGCAGCACCTCGATGGACGGTGAGCTCGTCGCGGGTGAGATGATGCACCACGTCCGCGGGCTCGTTGGTGGTGAGAAGACTGATGAGGGTACCGTCTCGGAAGAAGCGGAGATAACGGTAGTAAGTCACGATGTGGATCGGACTACCCCATGTAGGCTGGTTCGTCGAGGCTTGTCCTGTGCGAACATAGTTGACAGTGGAGATATAGCAGCCGTTGAAGCGGATTCGCGGCCGTGAGCGGAAGAGGTTCTTCCAAGTAGGGTACACAGATGGTGTTAAGGACTCGGTGAAAGCGATATTGGCCTCTTGTCTGCGCTGCGCAAGCTCAGAGGGGCTTACGACGAAACCATCTTGAATCTCTGGACCTTCTTGCTCATCTTCTGGCAATTCATCCCACTCAACCCCCTTCTCGAAGCGGTATAACTGAGAGCTGAAGCCGACTTCTGAGCCAAGAGCTACACGGCGCCAAATACGCTGCTCTGAAGCAACGAGGTAGGCTAGGCGCTTGCACACGCGGGATAGTCGGGCGAAATCACCGACATCTGCGATGGCGATGTCACGGAGGATGTGAATGAGGATCTCATCTGGAAGATCGCCCAGCGGACAGGGCTGCTCAGGCATGCCTTCGACAGGAGGCGGAGCTGGCTCAATCTTCAAGCCGGAGAAACTAGCGATGAGTTCACCTATGGGCAAAGGTTTTGACTCTACGGTTTCCTCTGGTTTGGGAGGTTGCGGTGCCTCTGGTGCGCTTGCTGGAGCGGGTGCTTTGGTAGCTGTTGGAGAAACAGGTCGTGGAGCTGACTTTTGAGGAAAGTGCTTCTCACGATATCTCCGATCAACACCATTATCAAGCTATGAACCCAAGTCAGTAACGTTGCGTGTGTAAGCTGGTGAGACTATTACATACGCGGTAAGCCTTGCGGTAAAGCTTGAGGCTATCGCCCATATTACCCTGGTCCTCCTTATGCATCGCCTCCTCGAAATGATCCAGAGCAGAGACGAGCTTCTTTCCCTTGCGATCATGATGGGCTTCCTGAGGTAGCTGCGTCGGTTCCTCCCGATCAAAGGAAGGGCTCTGCACGTAACCATCTTCATTTTCATCTTCACCTTCACCGTCATCTGCTGGCGCAGGTGCGGGCTTGTGCGGCAATGATGAGATAGGTGGACCATGATGAGGCCGTCTCGATGTGGACGACCCCGACCCTCCTGCCGCCGACCCTCCTGCCGCCGACCCTCCCGTCGCTGATGTCCCAGTAGGTTCTGGATGGTCGTTTCTGGTTTTGAGATCCGAGAGCCATTTCCGTCGAAAAGACTCGAGTTCCGAGTTCAATTCGTTTGTTGACGATGACATGGTGTGTATAGGTTTTTAGTCTGATAGGACCGTTTAACCGATATTTATGTATAGTAGATAGATAGATAGTAGCGGTGGAATCTCTTCTTTCTTACTGAGGATTCATCGTCACGTTTTATAGGTTCAATAAAAAAAATCAATTCGGCGATTGAGTCAATTTGAGAAAGTGGAAAAAAGGAGGCTGATTACTTAGTATAGCAAGGTACGGTAAAGAGAAAGTCGAGGAGTTGTGATGGATGATGATGATGCAAAGAGCGCGAATAGAGAGCTGTGGTTCGCCGACCGAGTCATACATATTTGGAGGTGCCCGTCTGCTAAAGCAATTACGGTGGATGAAAGTGGCTTAGTGTACTGAAATACGGTGGAAACGTCCACTATATTACAAATCCCTATCATGCACAACTCACAACGGTCTCGAGGACCAAGGATTGGTAGCTAAAGATGGTGCAATTCGTGAGAGAAAAAGAAGAAGTTTCCCTATGACCTTGAAGAGTTAGGTATCCTTTCATATGAGATAAACTATCTACCTAACCCTGGAGGTGTATTGGTGACCCGGCTTTTGATGTACGCTTTCATATCAGCATGTACCTTAGAAGTCATTTTTTCTGCCACCCACTAAGTTTTAGGATACAAAAATAAATAAACTTAGCCTCTAATCTAAATGGCATAAACTGGCCTACTAATTTTATCACCTGCAGCTCGAGCGGCCATTTCTTCTGACATCCTGATGGTACCCTACAGCCTACAGCACTAACTGGCTAGAATACCATCAAGTAATTGCAACCATCAGCAAGCCCAAAGGATACGAACCTTTTTTGTTATAGTAGCTCAGACCTTTTTTAGTCGTCTTCTGTTGCCTATCAACTTGACGAACAGTGATATCCAGGATGATGGCTTTGTAATCTCAAGTCTTCAGCGGCATCGAGCGTCATGCCAACGCTGATATAAGAAGACAGCCAAGACCGCTGTATAGACAGTATTAGTTCAATCAACTTACAAACAATATTAACAAAACGTCTCTTTAACCAAATGCCTATAATTAAACGCTATGGATCGTGCCTTTTATACTACCACTCTTGACAATGTCAGCATCGCTTATACTGATACTCGTCCTGGAAGGGGTGAAAAGGGTGTTATAGTCTTGATACATGGCTTTCCTGGGACTTCTTGACCACCTCTCTATCAAAGACCCAGTTCATATCGTCGGTCATGATATCGGTGGTATGATAGCCTACGCTTTTGCCTCACGATACACCGACCGTACAGCCTCTGTGATTTGGGGAGAGTGTCCGTTGCCCGGTACTCAAGCCCATGAAGACACATGGAAGGGCCACGGAGTCCTTCACTTTCACTTCTGGTTTCATCAAGTCCTTGAACTCCCTGAAGCTCTCGTTTCAGGCAAGGAGATCTATGTGGGTCACTTCTACGATAAGCTGTCGTACAACTCATCAGCCATCAGCCAGCAAGACTTGGACTACTACGTCAAAATGTTTAGTCGCCCAGGAGCTTTGCGCTGCTGATTCAACATGTACAGAGCATTCGGGAAAGACTCGGAGGAGAATTGAGAGTGGGTTGCTAAATATGGGAAATGCAAAGTAAAAGCACTAGGTCTCAACGGTGGAGAGTGTCAGTTTAGTCAAATAGCCGAGCAGATGATGGAGGAGGTTCACGAAAAGGGAAAGTTTAGTGTTGTATCGGTTCCCAAGAGCGGACACTGGATCGCAGAGGAGAACCTTGACGAGTTTGTACGAGCCGTGGTTGAATTCGTTGGAAAGGAGTAGTCTAAGTGATAGTGATAGTAATACCTTAGTACCTAGGTAGGTACAGGGTAGTGATTATCTTATCAAAACCATCATCATCCACTAAAAAAGGAGGCTTGGGCCACAACCCTTTTGACCTGGAGGTTTCATATCACAACCAATCAAAACACATCGTGACATCATGTTAACGGAAATCTGCGGCTCTCACAAGCACAGGCGAGCACAGGTGACAGCTAAAATGACCGCATTTTCGGTACGTACCTTTTATCCCGTAGGTACCTCTGAAAGGCTCAATTCACCGAGCTTCCGACCCCGGGGGAGGGAGGCGATAATCGTCACTTTTTTATTTTATTTTGTTTACCTATTTCCTTGGTAAGAATAGGGATTGCGATAAGAAATACAGAGAACACAGTATATAGACGAAAAGAATAATAACTTGATAGAATTAATCTTTCTTCACCTCCTAAAAGTACTATCAACTACTAATAAAACATAACACTAAAAAGAGGACCCAGCAAGAGATTCTTTTCAAGACGATACTAGCCGACAGACCGATCTCGACTCCTCCTCCGGCCGGCCTCGGGGATTTCAACCCGGAGCGTGAGTGTCTTTTTTTCAGTTTTAATTCCCCAACATTCTACGAAGTGCTCTCGATTTTTAATCGTCCGGATTCTTACTTCCGAACAATTATCCAACAAACGAAACGACAAGCAGCAATCTATCAGAAAAAAGAAAGGAGCTTTCGTTCCCCTCATTCTGTTCGATCGCCACTACCACTACCGCGAAGCTATCCATCGAAAACCGCTACCGACCGTCGAGTCATCGTCATCGACACTTCATTTCACAGCTACCTTGTCCTATACTGCTTCTTCTCTTTACATATCATTCTTCTCTCGTATCATCTATCGAGATCCTTCTCAACTCCTGTATCAATTGCCCAACCATGAACTGAAGAGATTCCATATATACTCGTATCCCACCAAAAATGGCCACTATCGGTACAAATCGCCCTGGTGGCTACGACCATCACCACCACCATCACCACCAAAACCCCCTCCAAAACGACGACGAGTTTTCATTACGCCATATGATGGATGCCGAACCAAATAACCCTGATAATCCGAGGGACGTTCTCAGCGGTAGTAGCTCAATACCAGCTGCAGGCGATGGGAATGGTAGCAGCGCCGTTGATATCACTGCGACACAAAAGATGGTGTCGGCCATGTCGGGCAGTCTATTAACGTCATTGCTTGGTACGTCTCTCAGCTCTCCTCACTAATGAAACCACATACTAATCCGCGTCTCATTCAGTCACACCTCTGGATGTCGTCCGCGTGCGCCTCCAATCGCAAAAAGCGCCTCGATCTACTGTCGACTTCTCCAAACTCGCCATCACCACTTCCTCCCTCTCCCCCGCCCAAACCGCCGAACTCGGTATCACATCATGTTGTCGCGAAGTTTTTTTCTCCGGCGGCAACGCCGAATTCTGTCTCGCAGCGCCTAGGATAGACGGCATCACTTCTGCGCCTCCGGCCCCAGCTGAATGCGCCGTCGAAGAAGTCCAGCGCCGTACGTTCAGCTCTACTTTTGACGGTCTGCGCAAGATCGCCCGCAATGAGGGCGTCGCAACTCTTTGGCGGGGGTTGTCACCTACGCTTGTAATGGCCATTCCTTCGAATATCATCTACTTTACTGGATACGATTACCTGCGATTTAACTCGAATAGTCCCTTTTCACGATTCTCCGATACATCGGCACCTCTGACGGCTGGATCTGCTGCTCGGATCCTCGCAGCTACGGCCGTGAGCCCAATCGAACTTGTCAAGACACGAATGCAGGCGGCTTCTGGAGCATCGACAACGAATCACCTCGTGGAGGCTTTCGACAGTGTCAAGGGAATGGTCGGGACACACGGATATACTGCGCTGTGGCGAGGGTTGACATTAACCCTATGGAGAGATGTTCCTTTCTCGGGTTTGTACTGGTGGGGATACGAATCGATACGATCAAGATTGACCGACTACCGAGAACAACGCCAAGGAAGCTCCCTGTCATTTCAAGACGAGCTGGCAGAAGCAAGGAGAAGGTTGCAAGTTCAAGAGAACCACACCGAAACCTTTGTAGACGCTTTCACAGCTGGCGCCTTATCTGGAGCTTTCGCCTCATTTGTCACAACGCCTTTCGATGTCGGCAAGACGCGAACGCAAATTTACCAGGATACTTCAAAGAAGGCCAAACAAAGCGGCGTCAGTGCAGCTGCACCTGAGCAGCGCAGTATGGTGCGTCTCCTCTGGCACATCTTCAAGACAGAAGGTGCCTCAGGCTTGTGGAAGGGATGGATCCCACGAACCCTCAAGGTTGCTCCAGCATGCGCCATCATGATCAGCAGCTACGAGGTTGGAAAACGAGCATTCCGCGGCGTCAACGAGCGACGTCTCAACGGTAACACCAACGCAGGACAAAGCTCGTAAAACTCCCAAAATGATAAAATAGAATAGCGGAAAAGGAAATACCCCGAAGCAAATGGTGGAGAGGGAAGGGAAAGCATTTATAGATGATGTTTTGGCGTTACAAAGGGGGGAGGACAGCTGGCGATGAGGCGAAACAAGAGCTCCTCTCTTTGGAATTACAATTGGTCTTTTTGTTTAGCTAGCGATCATGTTAGAAGGGGGAGATAACTGTACTCAATACCTCAGATAGATAATAATTGTACTACTACTACTTGTAAGAGCAGAACAGTCGTTTCAGTAGATTTCTTATGCTCTAGTGAATGGTCGGATCTGATTACTGCTGGACAACAGTGCTACGTCTCAAAGATAAATCACGCTACAATCCATCTCTGAGAAACTTCTCACTTAATCTGAGATGTTCATCTCCATATCTTGTGTCGGATCAAGTTCCCAGAATTGGGCGGCGATATTCAGTTATCGAGGCCGCCATTCTCAAAAAGTGGGACTTTGAAGACTTCGATCTTGAACGGGCACATCAGGGCTTATACAGATATCAAAAGACAACAACAAGGTGATAAAACAACAAAAGGTATATCCAGTCGTCTTATTACCTTCTCAAATAATGTCATTCCTTTTACCCTGAATCGACAGGCTCTCCAACCTTGTCATCCACAAAATCCAATCAAAATCTCAGCACTTCAACCTCACTAACACTCTTCACAGATATCATCATGTACTCACTCACCTGCGCCGACGGCCTCTCTCTCGGCAGAGACGTATACGTTCTTGATATTCAAAGGACCTCGGCGGGTCTTGCAACCATCTCATCAGACCAGTTCCTCTCTGTCCTCGACCCAACCCGTCTCTCAGCTGGTCCTCAGCGCCGTCTTCCAACTCAACACGGTAACCTGACAACGTTGCGTGTGTTTGACAGCAATGCCGCACTTGTTTGCACGGCTGGTGAGAACGGAACTGTTGCAGTGTGGGATTTGAGACAGGGTGCCAACGTTGTGCAGTTTCAAGGTGAGTTTTGTTTTGTTCTCATAATCTCTTGATGGATACTGATTGACGGGATTTCTTTTTACAGCGAGTCAAGCTCCCATCTTTTCCATGGCTTGCAGTCTAGACACGCAGACCATCGCAGTAGGAACAGAACTACAGAACCACACAGCGTCTATTCATCTCTGGTACGTCTTTCTCTTCCCCTTACAGAAAGGGAACTTCATCTAAACACTTCAAAAGGGACGTCCGCTCCACCCCAACCTCTAAAGCACACTACCAAGAAGTCCACAGCGACGATGTAACGGACCTTTCCTTCAACCCCTCCAACCCAGCACTTCTCCTCTCCGGCTCAACTGACGGTCTCGTAAACGTCTACGACACCCGCATCGCTGATGAGGACGACCTTACTGTGCAGACCTGCAATGTCGACTCTTCCATCCACCGCGCCGCATGGCTGTCGGCTACAGAAGTCGCGGCTCTCTCGCACGACGAGCGCTGTGCTCTTTACGACGTGAGCGAGGAGCGTGCAAACGGCGATGCCGTGCAGGACTTTGGCGACATGAGGTCTGTCCTCGGATGCCAGTACGTCGCCGACATCACGCCTAAAATGGACGGCAGCGGCGCTGTTCTCGGTGCCGGAGCTCAAGAGTAAGTACAACACCGTAGATATATGTACCGATGCTAACAACGCATAGTAAGCAAGCATTTGAGCTCGTCTTCCTTGCCAAGAACCCCAATGGTGAGGGGTGGGCTCTGGATCGGGAGAACAGTGTCGGTTTGCCTGGTGCTCATGGCGATGAGATTGTGCGATCATTTTGCTTCTTTGACGAAGCTCATGTTGTGTACACAGCTGGTGAAGATGGAAATGTCAAAGCTTGGAGACCCAATTGATCAAAGGGGAAGAAGTGAAAAAGAATCGAGATATAGCGTTAAATTACGAGAATACGGACTGTTAATGACTTTGGTTGAGCAGTGAATCTGAAAGTAGAGAGCCACCTGTCTCTGTTGCCCTAGAGTTTAAGTGTCGTCGCTGGCTGTACTAAATTGCATGACAGATGCGAAAGGGCAAGTATGTGGGCAAATGAGGCTTGTACAATTATAGTCTTATCACAGTGTTGGGCATATTACACTTCAGCGTGGTTCAGGCTTAGTGAGCACAATGTGTTCAAATACAGAGATTAGTTTGATCTCTTGTTCTTGATTAAAAGTATTTATATCTACTCTAATGGCTATGCAAGTGGTATATCTTAGAGCAAGAAATCATAAGCCGCATCGATACACGCCTGGTATGGCAGTCGATCTAACTTTTGCAATTAATTGCATTGCATGCCCGTTCATATGTATGTCATCCAAAATCATCAATTATCAATCCATCGCCCCTTTTATTGCAGGTTCTCAATAACCATAGCAGAAGCACCGCCACCACCGTTGCAGATACCAACGGCGCCAATCTTGGCCTTCTTCTCCTTAAGCACGGAGGTGAGGGTGGTGACAATACGAGCACCAGAGCAGCCGAGAGGGTGGCCAATGGCGACGGAACCACCGAAGACGTTAACCTGGTCAGGGTTAAGACCAAGGATCTTCATGTTGGCGAGGGCAACAGCGGAGAAGGCCTCGTTGATCTCGTAGTACTCAACCTGCTCAGCGGTCAAGCCAGCGTGCTTGATAGCCTTGGGAATGGCCAGAGCAGGAGCAATAGTGAAACGCTCAGGCTCACGCTCAGCGTCACCCCAACCAAGAATCTTGGCAACGGGCTTGAGGTTGAGCTCCTTGAGCTTGGCCTCGGAAACGAGGACAACAGCGGCGGCACCATCGTTGATGGGGGCAGCGTTGGGAGCAGTAACGGTACCGTCAGGCTTGAAAGCAGGGCGCATGGCCTTGAGCTTGTCAACGTTCAGGTTCTTGACCTCATCGTCACGCTCGACCTTGATGGCGGGCTTGCCACGGCCACCAGGGACCTCGACAGGGACAATCTCAGTGAAGAGACCGGCCTCAGTGGCAGCCTGAGCCTTCTTGTAGGAGTTGATGGCGTACTCGTCCTGAGCCTCACGGGTGAGCTCGTGGTCGTCGACACAGAGCTCAGCAGAGATACCCATGTGGTCCTTCTTGAAGGAGTCGGTCAGACCGTCCTTGAGGACACCGTCGACGAGGGTCTGGTCGCCGTACTTGGCGCCGTTTCGGAGGTTGGGGAGGTAGTGAGGGGTGTTGGACATGGACTCGGTTCCACCAGCAACGACAATATCGGAGGTGCCGAGCATGATGTTCTGAGCACCAAGGATGATGGCCTTGAGCGAAGAAGCGCAGACCTTGTTCACGGTTGTGGCGATGACGGTTTGAGGGAGACCAGCGCCAATGGCACACTGGCGGGCAGGGCCCTGGCCGACACTGAAAGATTCGAGTCAGTAAAGAACGAATGCCGCCGTCTCGGGTGGTCGAGATCATGATGGCGGGGTAGAAGGAAAACCTACCCAGCAGAGAGAACATTGCCAAAGAAGACCTCGTCGACATCCTCAGGCTTAATGCCAGCACGCTCGACGGCTCCTGTATAGTGAGGTTAGTATATTGGTCGTTTTTCCTCGTCTCTCGCGGTGTGGTTTGTTCATACCCTTGATGGCGACTGAGCCCAGTTGAACAGCGGTCTGGCTTGACAAAGAGCTATCTTCATGTTAGTCAACGTAAAAAACACAGTAACAATTGTCCAATTTAAAGGCATTGCTTACCCAAGGAAAGAGCCAATGGGCGTACGGGCGGTAGAGACGATGTAGACGGGGGGAAGGTTGGCCATTTTGACGGTTGATGATTGATGAAGTTTACAAGAACAAAAAGATCGTCAGACGGGAGCTTTCAGTTTATAGATTGATATAAAGGAGCTAGACTAGGTGTACATTGGGTGGAGCGGAAACCGGCGGCAAATTTGTTGAGAGAATAGAAGAGAAGCTGCAACCTTGTCTGCAAGTCTGCAAGTCTGCAAGCGAGACTGGACTTGCCTCCAGAGGGATTTAGCTCAAAGGCTAACATTGGACAATAAGACAGGAAAGGAATTGATGCCCCTCTTACTCTTACCCGTATCACTGTGTGGTTACCATTCTCGAATTCGGGAGGCTTTGGAGGGCCTGAAGGGCCTGGAGGGGCACGGCTCTTGCGAATACGCTCTGCAGGTGCCGCTGTCGGTCGGTGGCATGGCATGGGAAGGTAGGTCCCTTGTCGAATTCCGGCCCCACTTGTACCTGCCTCCCGTCTCCGTAAGAGGTACATGGTACCTCACTTTTTATGATACAAGGCACGTGATATCGAAAAAGTTGGCGACAGAGAGCTAGCTGCGCGCAACGCCAGGCGAGCCAAAGTGAGTTTTAGTTTTAGGTGACAAGGTTGACGACGATTCGAGGCTGCCATTTACATTCATTACTTCGTCGCCAATCATTTGCGCATTTACTACGACATATTTGCGCATTAATCAATAATCGATAAAGATGGATGATCTCTACGACGAGTACGTATCTTCCTCCTTCAGTCGCGTTTTGAGCTTGACATGTTGACGGCGTGCTGACTTATTGCTACAGGTTCGGTAACTTCATTGGTGAAGAGGTCGAGTCAGAGGAGGGCTCTGAGGTTGGTGTTGAGGCGGGCGATTACGTCTATGATGATGAGCCAGATGAGGCCCCTGGTGTGACAGGCCAGGAGCTCATGGAGCTCGACGGTACAAACCTATGAAAGCTTCCATCCATGAATATATACTAACTCCTGCACCGTACAGATGGACCATCAAACGCGATTATACTTCATGAAGACAAACAGTACTATCCCACCGCCGAGCAGGTGTACGGAGCCGATGTCGAAACCCGTGTGGAAGAGGAGGACGCTCAGCCGCTGTCCCAGCCCATCATCGCGCCTGTCGAGCAGAAGAAGTTCAACATCGAGGAAGCCGATCTTCCACCCGTCTTTTTCGACCGCGAGTTCATGACAGACTTGATGAACTTTCCCGAGCAGACACGAAATGTAGCATTGGCAGGACATTTGCACCACGGAAAGACGGCCTTTATGGACATGTTGGTCCTCGAGACACACGACATCACAGACCGGCTGGAACGAAGAGTGGGCAAGCACCGTGACGAGCAATTGAGATATACAGACGTCCATATTCTGGAAAGGGAAAGAGGACTATCTATCAAGGCTGCACCTATGAGTCTGGTACTACCCAGCACCAAGGGCAAGTCGCATCTTGTCAACCTGATCGATACCCCTGGACATGTCAACTTTGTCGATGAAGTCGCCGCATCCTTCCGATTAGTCGACGGTGTTTGCTTGGTGGTGGACGTCGTTGAAGGAGTTCAGATCAACACGGAGCAGATCATCAAGCATGCTGTTCTCGAGGACATCCCCCTGACCCTTATTATCAACAAGATGGATCGCCTCATTCTCGAGCTGAAGCTACCGCCCAAGGACGCTTACTTCAAGCTCAAGCACGTTGTTGAGGAGGTCAACACTATCATCACAAACACAGCACCTACCAAGGCTGCTTCCAAGAGAATAAGCCCTGAAAAGGGCAACGTCCTCTTTGCATGCACGGATATGGGCTGGTGTTTTACGCTACCAAGCTTCGCCAAGATGTACACAGATACTTTCGGGGATATCAACGTCGACGAGTTCGCGAAGCGATTATGGGGCGACATTTACTACAACCCCAAGAAGCGAAATTTCTCACGAAAGCCCATCGACGAGCGTTCATCGCGTTCTTTTGTTCACTTCATCCTCGAACCCATTTACAAAATCTTCACGCACTCCATCAGCGACAGTCCGGAGGAGTTGAAACCAGTTTTGGCTTCACTGGGCATTGAGCTTAAGCCTTCTCAATACAAGGCCGATGCTAAAGTGCTCCTGAAGCTAGTGTGCGAGCAGTTCTTCGGTCCTTCAACCGGCTTCGTGGATATGATTGTCAAGCACATCCCATCGCCGATCGAGACTGCCGATCGGCTGCTGGAGAGATATTATACTGGTCCTTTGGACACCAAGGTCGCTGCCTCAATGAAGAGTTGTGATCAGGATGGACCGTTGGTCGTGCATATCACAAAACTCTTCAACACAGCAGACGCCAAGAGCTTCCATTCTTTTGGCCGTGTGCTAAGTGGAACAGTCCGACCAGGTATGCAGGTTCGTGTTCTTGGTGAAGGCTATTCTCTGGACGACGAGGAAGATATGGCCATGGCGAATATTGCAGAAGTTTTCATCGGCGAGACAAGATACAACATTCCTACAGATGGTGTCCCAGCTGGTAACCTCGTACTGCTAAGTGGCGTTGACAACTCTATCGTCAAGTCGGCCACCATCCTCCCTCCTAAACTTGAAGACGACGAGGACGCCTACATCTTCAAGCCCATCACACACTTCACGGAGTCGGTCCTCAAGGTCGCTGCTGAACCCATCAACCCTTCAGAACTTCCTAAGATGCTTGACGGTCTGAGGAGGATTCAAAAATCCTACCCCCTTATCAAGACCAAGGTCGAGGAGTCAGGTGAACATGTCGTCCTCGGAACGGGAGAGCTGTATATGGACTGTGTCTTGCACGACTTGCGTCGTCTGTACGCTGATATGGATATCAAGGTTTCTGATCCCGTCACACGGTTCTGTGAGACTGTTGTCGAGACATCAGCGACAAAGTGCTATGCTATCACGCCAAACAAGAAGAACAAGATCACCATGGTTGCCGAGCAGCTGGAGAAGGGCATCTCAAATGATATCGAGAGCGGAGCAGTAAACATCCGCGATCCCATTCGAAAGACAGCCAAGTTCTTCGAAGAGAAGCACGGCTGGGACAAGCTGGCTGCCCGCAGTATCTGGGCGTTCGGACCTGAAGAGACAGGACCTAACATTCTTCAAGATGATACCCTCCCCACCGAAGTAAGTTTTCTGGATATACCATGTCGTATATTTCTCGCGTCGGTATCCTCGTATCATGAGCTCGGTTAATCGTATTTTAGGTGGACAAGAAAACCCTCAACGCTGTCAGGGAATCTATCCGACAAGGATTCAGCTGGGCAACCCGCGAGGGACCCTTGTGTGAAGAACGTGAGTCCTCTATTTCTTTTACTCTGCAGTTTGATCTTCGCTTTGGACGTTACGTTGTATCGACAGTATACCCGCACTTCTCAACTGAAGAGTGGATATTGTGGTCGTTTCGTTATCAGCTAGTTTGACTGGTTGTGGATCACGACAGTGTCAGGGGCGATTTCTTGTGGAGTTTCGAACTCTCCACATCTGACATTCGCCATGTCTTGCCTGCTTGCAGACATATTGCACGGCTGGCAAAAGACTTGGCGTCTCCAGATGATGGCGTTCGCAGGGTGTTGATGGTGCCACCCATCTCCGCTGTGTTGGTCGTTTGCTCTTGAATTGCACAGTGCAACGGCAAGAGCCGCTTGACCGCCATCAGGAACAAGCGGATAACAAACACTGGCGATCTTTTCCCTCCTGGCGGTAGATAATAACGCCCTTGAACCCCTGTCCCAGATGATCAAGATACACGCACAATGACTATCGATACAGAACGAATACTAACATGAGACAATAGCGATACGAAACACAAAGTTCAAGGTTACAGACGTACTTCTGGCCAACGAGGCCATCTTCCGTGGAGGTGGCCAGATCATCCCCACTTCTCGACGAGCGTGTTATTCCTCCTTCCTCATGGCCTCGCCTCGACTTATGGAACCTGTCTATTCAGTCTCTGTGACAGGACCTGAAGAGTCATACATGGAGGTTTATAACGTGCTTTCACGTCGTCGAGGCCATGTTCTGTCAGACGGTCCTGTTGCCGGCACGCCGCTATATCGCGTGAACGGATTGCTACCAGTCATCGACAGCTTCGGTTTCGAGACAGATCTACGAATCAAGACTCAGGGTAGCTCCATGGTGAGTCTGGTCTTTGACAGCTGGAGTATCGTGCCTGGTGATCCTCTCGATCGCGAGCAGATCATCCGTCCGCTCCAGCCCGCTACCGCACAAGCCACCGCTCGCGATTTCGTCCTCAAGACACGAAAGCGCAAGGGTCTCAGCGAAGACGTTAGCGTCAAGACGTTCCTCGAGCCTGAATTCTACCAGAGTCTGATGGAGAGCGGAATGCTGGGGGAAATCTAGAGCACTGAAAGTCCGGATGGTTTAATTCGCGAGGCAGGGGTTCAACCAGTGAAACAAGGGTTGCATGGGCAGACTCCTTCAAGGATCATGTTGTAGCTTAACCCCAAAAGGTTGGGATCTTTTGCTATGATCAGAAATATATAGTCATAGACTAGGGCTTGGACAACGTGTATTTTGCTACAAGGATGAAAGTTGAAAGATTGGTGGCGTACTACAAAAACGTTGGGAGGCTAATTAAAACGACCGGAAAGGTTTCAAATAGACCAGCATAAACAGGGAATGATAATCCGGAATCAAGGCCAGATGTTTGATGCTCTTTGACCTGTGTTTCGACCTCTTTCTCTCATTTCGGACGAGTCTCAGCCTGTCGTGCCAGTTTGGTTCGGTTACGATTAGTTTTTGATTCCTTGTCACCGACAATAGGTGCACCTTGCTCATTGGTAGGTTTGCAACGGTGACGATGATGCTAGGGGATTTTATCCTCTCGACTTTGCCGTGCAGGTTGTAGCGTCATGGGTATGTATACGACAGCCTGTGCAACAGGTTAAGAGGCTAAGTACGACTTCATGGTATTGGGACTAGCGTCACCGTTGAGATCAATCAAGCAATTGATGTACAGTATGCCTATCTGTAGTTTGAGAAGAAGAATCAGAGTTGCCCCAGCGCCCTCGTGGAAGTTTCTACGGGACGATGAACCGGTGATCTTGATGGGTCTTTTCCCAAGAAACCTTGCTAATTTCCAGGGACCACGACATCAACCTCGTGGACAAGTGAATGACGAAGCAGTTGATAAGCATTTTTGACAGGGATAATTGACAGGATGTAAGGTTTGCTAGGAGCATCGGGAACAACAGTTGCTCTGAGCCGCCCCATCTACCCGTCTGCCAGGTACATTGACCTCAGTGAAGGATAAATAAAAAGCAAGTCCACGCCTGAAGGTGGAACGTTAGTCTTAAGTGCTGACGAGAAGCGACGGAGATGCATTTGGTCGTTGGCGAAGCTCCCCATTGGCCATGGGTAAAATTTACCAAGACACTGGTGGTCTAGTGCTGTCACGAGAAAGCAAGATATGCAGGATTGGTTACAGCCAAGTGTGTCTTGGAGTACAGGACAAGATTTTGCGGAGTGTGGACAAATGCATCCGATCATGTTTACTTGCTGATCGGCACTCAGAGATGCATGTCTGCCAGTCTCGCCAGTCGAATGGCGAACCAATCCTGGGCCTTTTCAACAACCGGGGGTCTTCCTGCGGGAGTTGCAAGATCGGGGGATCGTCACACAGCCGCAAGACAAGGTTGCTTTCCCCCAAACATATCATTTGAGACTGTCGAAGGGGGCATGCAAGCTTTGGTCCCGGCGTCCACAACACCGCAGGCCGAGTGCACGGGGGAGGCGGGGATTCATCCCTAGACAATGAAAAAACAGATGTATATCTGTATTCGGGATGGTTAAACTCCTGGAGCTGGGGCGTGGCTGTCGACCACGAGGATTCGTTGCCAATGCAAGTGTAGCGCATTTGCACACAACCCACCGGGGCTTGGCCGAAGCAATATGATATGATCGAGTAGTTTAAATCCCCATCTTTCAACCTGCCAAACGGGAACTACTTGTCTTGGCAGGACACACATACATCACGGTAGTCGACCTGCGTGGGAGGCACGCGACGAGACGGCTCTTGATAGTGCGCTACAAAAGCCCTTGCCCCTTGGCTTCGAAAAAAGGGCCGACAAGTCAAGCATGACGTTTTCTGGCGGCAGATTCCGCACCTGTCAAGGAGTCGAGACCAGGAAGAATAGACATGGGGGGCCAGACTCTTTCAAGGACGTTGAACTTGCGGCGAAAGTGGGGGACTCTGGCACGCGTAACATAGGGCGGAAGTTTGTGTGGTACGAGGATGGTTCCCAAAACGGAAACCTAATCGTGAGATCTGGTCGACGTCGTTCTTTATGCATGATAAAATGAAGAAGAGAGAGACTCATAAATGATGTTGAAGGAATCCGTGCAAATGTGAATATGTACGATTCTGTATGTATTCTCCAGCGATTGCGCTAAAGTCTAGCCTGTGTAGCCGCAGCACTGCCGAGTCTGGGGCCAGATGATATTGCACGGCTCCCACTAAAGGACTCCAATGTCAATAGTCTGATACGTATGTACAATGAGATGCCCACATGGTTGCGGTGTAATTGTTCACGTATTAGAGTCTCCGTTTTGAGCAGCGTGATATGTTCGCCGTGGTAGCTTGAACCTTATTTAGATGAATGAGGGGCCTGACTGATGTCCTTGTTCCTCTCCAATCACAAGTCGGTATTTTCCCCAGCTGTATGTTTATTACCAGTTCACCGGTTCAGTGTATCCAAGACTAATGAATACCCCGTCTTGAATGCCGAGATTCAAGAAATCGATGGAAGGGTAGTATTTTCGCGTTTGCCAGTAGGCTTCGGTACGAAAACGATGTCGCGTTTTGTAAAGCAGCAATGACACCAGTTGATAGTGTGCAACGAAGATCATCAAGCATTATCCATGCGATTTTGAAAGCTTCTAAAAGAGAGTAGGGGTTCGACGATGGTAGGTCATGATTAGGCGCATGTTTCCAGCATCTTATCCAGGACTCCCTTCAGGGTATCGTTTTCCAGAGCGGCAGCAACTCGTTCCTTGTCGCCCAACTGCTTGTTCACTTGATCATCTTGGTTATGACTGTTCTCCTTGCAAGTCACATCCACGCGGTAGTTGGGCGGCAGTGCTTGCTCAAGTCTAACCCGAACTCCAAGCCCAATGACAGTGGCCAATGAGCAGTGAGTGATGGTTGGTGTGATCTCCACAACCACCTGCACGATTGTGTTTGGGTCAGGAACACCAAAGGCGGGAGAGGGAGTGATGTGGATATCAGAGAGGTTGATCACTGACAGCTGGCCCAGTGAAACCGGGTGCTCAGGATCCGAGATTGTTGAGATTAGATCTGCCCAATGTTAGTATCATATGTCCATAAAAGACGCAAACAAACGCTAGGTCACTCGAGTGACATGAGGGTATTCGTGGAGCTCGAGCCTCAGGGTCACTGGACAGGAAGATGTGGATGTGGCGAATTCACCAAACAAATGACTCAGGTGGGATTGGGGGTATATACCATAAATTTCTTGTTCATCAATGGCTTCGGATGAAAATTCATCGTGTTGGTCATCGACTTTAGACCATGCTGCAGAAGCCGGGCCGGCAAAAGGACCTGACAGATAAGATGGCTTTGCAAAGATGATATCGTCGTATTTCGACTCAGGACCCCGACGTGGCTCAGCCTTCTTTTGCCGGGTCGGCAGCTGTGAAGCGCTCAGGATTGTCGGGTTCGCATTATCCAAAGTCGCCATTGTGAATTTGCGATAGTTGTGTGAGCTCAAAAGCGAGATATGCAGGGATCTCAGGTGGCCAAGGCTTTGAGGCTATCGAGGCGAGGTGATGCTGCAAGGAATAACAACAATCAGGGGGCCGGTAAACGAAACAGATTCAGGAGACGAGATGGTGGAGATTGATGACAGCTGCAATTGCTGTTATGCTAATTTGGAGGCCGACCTTGGTTTGGTTGTTAATGAACCAGGTTGTCGTTGTATGGGGAAGGAGTTGAAGTTGAAGGAGGGGGAGGGGTATTACATCAAAGCAGAGGCGTTACGCCACATCAAACGAGCCTCGTGGTGAGGCGCAGCACCATCAACTTCTATACCTACCTATTGAACCCAATTTTTTTTGTATTACTAAGTTGGATTTTGCTGATGATCAACCTTTGGTAGATATTACCTTTTTGATGAAATTTTGGACATTTTTATGGCACGCAATAGGTGCGTATAATTCAACAACCAAGGGTTCTTAGGCGCGAGGTGTAAGATATGTCGAAACCATATATTGCTTACCGCTATGCACCAGCATCCCAGCCAGTAATACAGACAGCACGTCCAAACTTGGTTACTTGCTTGCTTGCTCACTGACAAAGAATGCTGGCGGTGAGAAACAATAATACGTACGCATGTAATTTCCATAGTCTGTTAATAATGTCTAGTCTCCACTACTTAAAAAGTTCTCGAGGGCACGGCCAGCACAGACGGGTTTTGACAGGTCCCATATTAGGGGTGAGATAGAGGGGCGTCTTCAGCAAATCTAGCGACCCCTAGATGTGGTCATGGCTAACCATGGCATGGAGATGGAGGACGGAATGCCGGCCGAGTGTTTCTGGAACAACCGTGGCATGTTATCCGGGACGACCATCCTTGCAAGGAACGCGCTTGGAAGACGCTCAGAAGCGCTGGCTCGGTTGCGATTGGGCAACGGACCATATGGCGTAGCTCTGATCGCACGCACCAGAGGATCGTGGCGCGCGCGATCTATGTCAAATTGTCGGAGGTGGTTTCTCTAATAGGGTAGCCTCATCGAATGACTGTTTGTGCCAGCCAGACCGGGAGAATTATCTGCAGGACCCGTTCCCGCTCCCACGGTTTTGTAACTACGTACTACTACGTAGTGTAGCTGTGTACGCATCTTGAATCATTGACGCTGATCGTGGCCTATGTACGAATGTGCCAAAATGCTACAGATTGCTCCGCGGCCCGATTCGAAGTGGGCGGCCAGGACCACAGGGGAAGCATTAATAAAGGTCCAAGGCTGGAAGAGACAAACCAACGCCCGCACAACCAAGGTATTTTTACACAATTATTACTAACAACTGAGGATCGTTGCCCACTACACTATAGCCGACTCAGTTGTAATGCAACGATAATGGGGCAACGATTTACCCTGGGGTTAGTTAGCATGGGTTATTGCAGAGCGAGTGTTGGGGGGGCTCAAGGCTCACGTCTGAGCCCTTGATAAAAAGATTGAAGGAATTGCAGTAACCATCATCCGCCAATAAGGAACTAGGGAAGCCATATGCGTTGGCGTGCGGTTTTGATTGCCCCCCTTCGAGGGATGAGGTTTCGAGCGGAGGGCGCCGATGGGTGACATGGACATGAAGCATAGCGAGTCTCTCCAAGTTTGTCGCACCGGCTAAAAAGAAGATGAATGTTCTGTTTGGGGAAACACTGAAACCACCACGGTATGAAGATGGACATTTAGTAATTTTCCCGACTGTTAAGCTAACAGTTATCGGACCGTGCCTTGCCATTGAAAGTCAGCAAAAGAATCTCACGTTAAAAAGACGGGGATCCCCGTCGACATTGGGAGCAAGGACAATTCTGCAGGAGTTTGAGTTGGATCCATCGGGGAACTGTACCTCGGCACAAACCCCAGCTCCACTAGGAAGTCCCTGATCTTTAACGTGTGTGCTTATCCCATACAGTAGTACAACAGTAGAAACAACCTACGCATGTGATAGGAAGTAATTTATTGTTGCTTGCAGTTCCTTCAATGCAAGCGACGCCGTAGGCGAATCATCCTCGTGTCTCTCATGCAGGAGCACCAAAAGCGAAATAGAGCCAAGGAGGCCATAACATGGGCATGGGTCTGATCTGTTGACCGTCATTGAGTTGTCCTGTTTCTCCAGCCGATCTTCAACAATGGCGCTAGGGAACCAAGTTCTTTTCCACTTGAGGAAAAGATCTATGCTCTCTGGGTACGGGTTGCACGGTAGGATGGGTCCGAGGGTCTATTATTTCAATCTATACATGCACAGTAGTTCATTGGCTAGATCGTGTCAAAATACGGGCAGTTTACGAATGTTTTTTTAACTTTGGTTGATGTTATCATGCTCTGCTCCACTATCAGTTCTGTCTGTCAGACAAGGAGAAGCAAGACTTTTTCTGTGTAATCGAATATGATGTGTCACGTCTGGATCGACCAAAAAGAGCGTCTTGCACTTGGAGCACTGCATACTCTTCATCTCCGAGACACTGTCAAATGTTCATGCAAGTTTGTTACAAGCCAACTGTGTCGTTCGTTGCTCTTTCATGAACCACAGCAATTTGGCCCCCGAATCTAACGGCATGTCCGCGTGGCATAGCTGCAGCCGACGCCATCGTCCTGCACGGGCGATCCTCATGCGACCACTTGAAATTAAAAAGCAGTACCTGAGTACCCTGAATCACTAGGTATTCTCCTCTGTAGAGACACGAGTCGTCATTCCGGCGTGGTGGCAAGATTCTACACCAAGGCGTCCTACAACGGGAGAGCTAGATCGTCCTTGGCTTACTTGACGAGGTTGGGTAATATATGCGACAAACTAGCCCACCATGATGTACAACCGAACAAGAGAGTCATACATTATACATGCTATTTGTGTACATGGGATCCAGAAACAAGGTACAGAAGCAGCACGTTACAGGTTTGGCGTCTCCCGAATTGGACAATTGCAGATATTGGCACAAGAATCGTTTTAGCATCTCATATATTTGTATGGGTCAAGGAAGTTCATATCAAAGTTACGAAGGGCGCTAGTTGGCCGCGGTGTCGGTAACTGGAGCAGGGCCCTATCAATCACTGCAGATCCAGACTATGAGCGTAGGCCCAAGATAGAAGGCAGCTAGGCGTACCTAGGTAGGTAGGTATGTATGTGAAGTTGTACGTACCCTAGCCTGCAGTAGGAGAGAGATCATGACAACAGTGCACACAAGCTCAGGGGATCCAAGAACCCCTAGTCAATAGTATGTATGTATTACGAGGGGACGCGAGGGTCGACTCAAGACATGTTGGCGACGTGAATTATTCTGACTCGGGATCTTTGACGTCGGTAGTTGGTTGTTGTGTGTAATATGATGTGCATTATACTCACTCGAAACGACAGAGCGAGAATCTTATCTACTTAATTATGAACATCTTGTTGCCATGAATAGAATCGGAAGGGTTATGTAAGAGCAAAGGTTCTCGGATGAACAAACGCCCATTCAAAAACCTGGCTAAACTTGGGACAAAACCCAATTGAGCCGAGGCACTCCTTGTCGTAGACGCTCACTTTCTTTTTATTGACGGGGATGACGTTGATACAGCCTCTATCGTGCTTTCAATAGGTTCTATCTGGTAATTACCAATAGCTGACTTACCAGGGGCGCTTTCGAGGCGGTTTCATTATGGTGATCATACTTGTATGGATGTTTATAGTGCGTCTCCGTCCGACATGTTCTATGCACTAAAGATGAAGCGCTTTCTTTCCGCCATGTTTAAATTACAGTATGGTGAATGAACTTGTATCTTGAGACATGGATTAACTACCCGAGGGTTTAGTAAAACTAAAAGGGTCAAGCAAGGTACAGAGTATTCATCCTAAATTGATGCAGCAGCTGGAGTATCCATACCCAAGGAGTAAATTACCTGTACATGCTATTTTGAGCATGGTGGACCTTTGTGATCAACGGTCAACCGTCAATCTTTTCTTGGCTGGCAACTCATCTACCCTGTTTGTAGAGATTCGTCAAGAATAGTGACTCGAGTATAGGCAGTCTGCCAATCAAGATACACAATACTCGAGAATCTCAACAACCGTCCTCCAGAGCCGAGGGGCGACACCTGGCACGCTAGGCGACGAGTCTAATAAACGAGGACACAAAAATCTTAACAATTCGTGGCGCTAGAGCTGTACTGTACTGCACCTCTGATACATGCCTATTGTTCCGCATCCTGCGTCAATGGTGTAGCGTGTATACTGTACTATACTGTAGTGTGGTGGAGGTGTCGTCTCGACGCCCGCAAATGTCTGTCTGCATCGCATATAGATCCGTTTGACCATACTCCGTAGGTAAGGCTGCGGGTCGATGAAGAGAGTTTCCCGTCCATGGGAACGGGCGATTAATACGGATGGATACCTGCCGTACCCGTACTGTACTGCATCGTGAACAGTGTCGATTCGGGAAGCTGGCAATGTCGAAGAAAAAAAAGCCTTTTCAGCCCTAAGTGTCAAGTTACTTCCTTCTCCAATAGGTGATGTGCATGCTGCAACTAGCCCTGCGGCAGGGCATGTGCGTGACGGAAGGTGCCTGAGCCCGCGTATCGCGAACGGTAACTGGCAAGAACGGAGGGGAAGAAGCGAGGCAGTTGCTTGTTAGAAACCAGAACAGGAAGGAAACTAAAAGAAGGGAAGGAGTGTAGGAGGTTGCACAAGAGCCGGACACCATCATCATCTTTCATCAACTAGCACACACACTAGACACATAACGTCGGCATTCCTCTCATGCTTCATCATCATCGACACCAATAACTCAGTGCGAGAGATCTCAAAACACTGTTGCAGTCAACGAGGCCCTAGGCTGGGCTGGTTGTTCATGTCCATCCCATGGAATGCCTGTCACACATCCACATCCTTGAGACGGGATGACCCCCCTCCCCCCTCCTGCAACCTCCCAGACGTCCAAAGTCCTTGGCCGAGTATGATCAGTTTTGTATGTATATGATGAGGTTTTGAGGGGAAGCATGTCTCCAATCTGCCAGCTTTGCAGTCCGCATCTGCGTCTGCGTCTGCGACTGCAACTGCGCCTGGTTGTCACAGCCAGACACCTCCTTGTTGGGCCAAGTCTCGGCATACGTTTCATCCAAGCTCCTCGAAGTCTTCGTCTCAATTGGATGCGCACGCGAATCTCCCGTCGGGAATTAGATTTTGGTTTTGCTTTGTGCGCCGCTGGCTTTTGCTGACTGAGCGAGCAACACTAACAATTGTCATGATTGAATTGTTCGGAACGTTTTGCACCTGTCAACTAATTTTCGCTGCCGCCTTGGCCGCTGGTTCAAATCTCCATCCGTCATTTCGTTTTTGTTCTTCTCGAATGTCGCCGACTCCTCTGTGCTGCTTACTTACCTATGCATTGATATCATCAAAGTCCGCTAATCCCGCAAGAGGAGCCTCGGTCACTTTCTTTTATTAATGCTGGGCTACCAATACTAACTGACAGCTAAAGCCCGTCCCATCGCTATAACATAGCGCCTACATATTACGGGCTGGTGCACTGAGCATCTGGCCTTAGCTTCCTTCCATTGTATTGTTGACAAAGGACCCCCAAGTGCCAGAGAACCCACATCATTATCCGTCTCTGTATTTCGCTGTAACACGCCATTCACTCGAACCGGTGCCCATAGCCTGTACTGTGTTAAGAACTTCAAGCGGCGACTTTGACTCTCGACTCCAGATACTTTTCTCAAGTCAGATCTGGTCGAGTCGAAAGAAGATTTGCCCCAGTCTCGTTACGGACACTGGTTCTGGGCCTTTATCCCACGATCCACAATCCACTTCCGCGCTACCACGCCGCCGCTTTTCCTTACCTGCATCTCCCATCTCCATCCCCCTGGACCTGTCCTGGGCTAGCTTGACCTGTCCCGCCCCTGTCCTATCCTGCCTGTTAGTTAAGCCCTGCTCATGGTCCTGCTGTGATCCAAAGAACGCCAACCCGAAACTCTCCACCAACTGCTCGTCACTAGTCTGGTGAAGTGAGGAGGGACTGACGGTCAGGCAGCCTGAGCAAGCCCAAATCAAGTGCTGGCAACGACGTTCCCATACCATCCCACATCAAGTTCAGGGCACCTAGACTCTCCTCCCTCCTCTCTCTCTCTCTCCCCTCCCCTCTAACTTAAAGACCAAGCCTTGTCTAGGGTCACGTCCCCCAGCACCTACAGTACTTGATCATTACACACCCTTGCCCATGTTCATGCTCATGCCCAGTGCGCTACGCTTGCTGCCGCCCTGCCCTGTGAAAGCCAGCCAGACAGGACAAGACAAGACAAAACAAGACAAAGTCCAAACTCAAAGCCACTCCTAGTGGCCCCAAACACCCGGCTCTGTGGTTCACTTTAAACTCCTCTCTATCCGTACCGTACTCTGCTTGACCCAAGCTTCAACTCAAGAGTACTTACAGTGCCCTATCCCGACACGCCCCAGCCAATTCGATAATACGTCTTTTTAGCTGGCCTAGCTTTCGTACATATCTTTGTCACTGCTATTTTCTCTCTCTTTCGCCTCCCTACGCTTTTACCAGCACGATCTTTTCATTCGCATATACACGTCGCACCACTCGTGCAGCCCATTGTCGCTCATCATCCCATCTGTCGTTGCTTTTGTCACCTGCCGTCACGACTTGTCCCCACGAGCCTCCCTCCACCCCGCGATTCTCCTCGTCTTGCGCGACAACTTCAACCCCGATTGTCTCCTCCACTCTACTCTACTCTACTCTACTCACCACCTGCTCGACTTTGTATCACCACGACTGATCTCCGTTGACTCGTTTCTGCGCACGATTTCATGTTGACCGCTGCAATCGTCACGATTCGACGCTCGTAGAGGCGCAAAACCTCAAATATAATATACTATACCGTATCATGTCCAACGAAGACCCTTCTACTCGCCCAATTCTACCGCAACAATCCCAGATGAATTCCTTCTCGTTTGCGCCGCAGCAATATACGCAGCGCGAGACTCAAAAGAGTGCGTCATTACTCACTGCGATTTGTACATGCAATGCCTGGAGAGGTAACTAACATATCGGTGTAGACTATGTGTTCGTTGATGAGCACAACCGCCACAAGCGGTTAAAAGGTATGCTTTACTAGTTCCTGGAAACCGACCTTGCACTGCAATTGAATGCTAAAACCCGACATAGTTATGAGAGCTTGCGAAGGCTGCCGAAGACGGAAAATTAAATGTGATGCTGCAACAACAAATACATGGCCTTGCTCGGCCTGTATACGGCTCAAGCTTCACTGTGTACGACCCAACGGTTTCGATGGAGCTAACGACTCGACGACCTATGACACTACGCCTATGGGCTCCGAACAATATCAGCAAATGCCTATGCAGCATCAAGTTATGAACCCAGGCGCCAAACTTTCACCAGCTACTATGTATGGTACGCAACCTCAACAGGTTTACCCCGATGCGAGCGGCTCATATCAGCATGTTTCGTACGACACATCTCAGCAGCCGGGAATGCACTACGGCGCTGTTGCACCTACCGGCTCAATGATGGACCACCAGTACGCGGGCCAGAATGTGTTTCCCACTCCTCCCATGCACCAGCCGCCACCACCTCCCGGAGCCCAACAGCAACCGTCTCCCGAAGCATATTCCTCCCCCGGTGACTATCAACATCATGATCTTGCGGACCTTTTGGGAACGCTCAAGGTCAACGAAACCGGCACAGGTAAGACTTCATGGGTTACTCATAACCTGCGTTGGCTAATATTCGTGTAGCTCCATATCTCAGGAATAAAGCATCTTTTAGACATGAAGAACAGCCAGCTGTTGAAGACGCGGATGATTTCCCGGGTGCTCTTCCTCCGATGATGCCTGCACCTGGTCACAAGATTCGTATTCCGCCTGAGCTGATGCCAGATGACGAAACAGCACTGAACTATTTCGACCTTTACTTTACGCATGTTCATCCTTATGTGCCCGTACTTTGCAAGACTGTTTTCTATCAACAATGGAATACGGACCGAGAAGCGATTTCTCCATTGATTCTGGAAGCTATTTTTGCCATGGGAGGACGACTGGCTGAGGAACCGACTGAAGGTCAACAATGGCTTGCCCTTGCTTCCCGTGAGTACTACTTTTAAACTGTACGTAGTCAGTATGAATGTCCAAAACTGACGATTCCTAGGTCACGCCGATTCTTTCATGGATGTTCCTCGATTGAGCACTCTTCAAGCCTTGCTTATGATTCTCAAGGCTCGCGAAGCTGCTCCCAAGCGAGGTTACTACTATCGGTCCTGGATGACTGTTGTGCAGTGCGTTCAAATGGGCAAAGACCTGGGATTAGATGAGCATCACGAGGATCATCAAGCAGGCATTGCCTGTGAATTTACAGCCGCCGAGTGTCAGCTTCGAAAGCGCATCTGGCAGACAATTTTTGTGTGTGAGGTTATGGTTGGCGCTCCTCAAGGTGAATAAAACTGAGCTGGCCAATATCGTCTCGTTAACTAACATATTCAAGGCCGACATGACCATGCCGTCAAACTTAACACTGTTGATTTTACAGCCTCGCGACCAGTTCCCGGATGCGAAGAATCAGAATATCATACATCGCGCAACTTCAGCTACTTCTCCCAGGTTGTGCGAACAGTATCCGCGATGAGCAAAGTATATACAAGACTCCGGAGACGCAAAGATTGGGGCGTCGACCCTGAGTTCCAGCAATTAGGACAAAGCTTCAACACCTGGTTGACAGAGCTTCCCCCCGACCTGGCTATTTCCTTCCCGCAGGATGGATCACCCCCATGGATTCCTTCACACTTTATCGGAAACATGCACGGGTACTACTACCTGGCTCTGATCCTCTTCCATCGACCTATCCTGTCGTTCCTTGACCCCAACGCCCCGGACGGCCAGTGGAAGCGCCACATGATGATTTGTTATAGCTCTTCCAAAGCTTTGTGCCGTGTGCAGGAGGCAACACTCAACACATTTGGACTTACAGGACTTCAGTGCATGCAGCGAGGCTTCAGCTTTTCTCTCTATGCTGGCCTCTCCTGCATTGTTATTCATCTGGTACGTCTCCAGACATGTATGCCCCGAACTTGTACTAACCCTCGTCTGATAGGTTGCGATTGTTTCACCCGACCCCGAGTTCAACAGTGACGCCCGTGAATACTTTACGAGGCATATGCGGGTCCTGGAAAAGGTGATGGAGTCCTGGTCGATGCCTGAGTTGGAGAAGCAGATCAACGCGCTCCGAGAGGCGTTTTCAGCAGATGTTCGAAAACCGTTTGTCCTGAAGCCAAGCTTTCCTTATGGCAGTCCTCACCCATCCACCCATTCCAGCCCCCCTCGAGGTTCCGAGCCTTTCAGACCTGTCATCCACCGCACAGGATCCATAGACCAACACTTGGATACACACGGTGCCCAACAAGTCAGTTATATCAACCACCCCATCACACCTCCCATATCAGCCGGCCCAATGGACAGCAAAAGTGACTCCCCAGCTGTACAGTCGCTCGTCATGATGTCGCAAGGAACGCAAGGTCCCGGTATGCCCCAGAGCCTATCAATGGCGGATCAGCCAGGATGGAATCCCTCTCGACTATTTGAGTAAGTCACCGATGATTTCGTGTCTCCCTTATGGCCTGCTAACTTTGTGAACAGACAATGGAACACCACATTTGGTACGCCTGCCTCCCATACACAGTCCAGCACTACCCCACCTCACACGAGCCCTCTTAACGCGTCGTCCTCAGGTGCTACGGAAGTTCCCACTATCCAGGACATCCAAGCCGTCCAGGCAACAATGCCAACTGGATCGCATCAAATATCTCCACCTCAGTACTCAGCTGCTCCCGTGCCCAACTTTGTCACGCCAGCCATGTGGCAAGAGTCGGTTGCAAGTGTTTACGAGGGAGGATTGAAGCGAGGCTGGGACTACGATGGTGTGGCAGTGATGAAGAGACACTGATGAAAAGAGGCTATTGCTGATGGAGCTATCACCTACTGAGGCTGGATACTCTTGAGGCTGGTTCTTATTAGGCGAGCCGCGATCCGGCAAAGAGTTTCGTGCCAGGACTAACCACAAGTGCCGAGTCACCTGTGGTTTTTCTAGCCGAACAAACGAGGCTCTCAAGTCCCACAACACTTGTTGCAACAATATGAAAATTCTTGGAAATTTTGTGTCGATAACGACATGATTTGGAGGTCCCAACAACGGCAAGGGGCTTGCATATTGTACAGAACCCGGTTGGATATATTGGTTGGACGGATCAACAAGGACATATAACGAGCTATGACGGAAGCGTTGGCTACTCGGACCCAGAGGTGGTAAATACACGGGATGAGGTTCACGAGGTGCGTTTTGGTAGGACAGGCAGGACCCATGTACCAATATTTTGTCTACGTGATTGACGACTTGGAACGCTTCGGACGGAGCATTGGGAACACAGGAAAATGGAACGGAGTAATGGTTCTTAGATCTATCTATCGACTGCAACACAGAAATACCATGGTTGCGTGTGTCTGTCGCTTTGTTTGCAAGCCTTACCGTTTACTTTTCCCCATTGGTGACATGCCTGCTGATCATGGCTACCTAAAAATGCATGGAGCTGTGACACGCCATCTATGTTTCAAGTTTCCATCTATCTCGGGGTTCACATACGATGGTGTCAAGGGCTCTGGATTCACCCTTGGCTCTCTGGTGCAAGCCAAGCCTGTCGTTACCCAGCGACTAGTTCAAACAGTGGGATCCCCTTTGTAGGGTGACGCAGCCTTCAGCGCCCTATTGTCAACACGCTCCTTGATAGAGTCCCAGATCCAACCATCGACCTTGTCCGTCTTCTTCTGATACCGCACCCTCGTCTGCGGCTTCTTGTCCTGGATGTAGAACTTGCCAACGGCACGGAACATGTACCAGCTGCGCTTAGCGTTCTCCTCCTTGGTGTCACGCACGTAGTTGATGAGGCCGAGGCGGCGTCGCACAGGGCTCAGGTCGCCGGCCTGAATACTGCTGTAGCGAGGCTTGGATATGGAGCTCATGGTGGTCAGGGTCAGAGGCGTCGACGGCGGGAGTGCCTTGACGAAGCGTTCCAGAAGGGCGCGCGAGGTACGGGCGTATGGGGGTAGGTGGATGTGGATATGCGTAACGAAGGGAGAGGTTATGTAGGCGACGAAGAAGATGGGGACGATGCCGCAGAGAACGACTGATGTTTGTTAGTTACTATCTATGTGATTGAGTAGGAGAGAGATGGACGCACTGCTTGCGGTGACCCATTCAGGCTTTTCAGCCTTGACATAGCTCGGTGCTACAATGAAGCAAAAGAACGCGCCGAGGAAGAGTGTCGTTATTTTGAGCATGGCCATGAATGTGATACGACCTGTACCGCCATGGTATATAATGAGTTTCTCAGGGAGTTCTAGCACGGTGAAGTTAGTATGCGCTGTAAGCTCATATAGAAAAGAAAGAAAACGGACCGAATTCCTTGCCCCCCTTGGCTACAGCTCTAGCCTGTCTCTTCAGCTCATCTTCTATCTTGTTGTGCTTTTTGGGAGTGGCTGTGGGTTTGACGGCGTAGCATCGCAATTGAGCTTGCTGTAGAGATTTTTGAAGTGAGCGGCGGAAACTTCGAGGAAGGGCTGAGGATTGGATGGGGGTTGCTTGGCGGGTGATTGAAGCCAATTGAATTGGCCGTAGCTGTTGTATTATAATTCTTGGTTGAAGCATTGTGATTGATATGTGAGTGCTGACTTCATGAGGGAGGCTCATGAGCATGCCGTCAAAAATGAGTCCATTCTAACGTGGTGGGGATTCCATGTTTCACACATGGCTGTCTGGGAGATTATCACCATGTGAGCTACTAATACGGACAGATAGTGACAGCTTCAATTGTGTTAAACTCAGAGGTCTTCATTATCATTAGAGCTTATGGCCCGTACGCTTATTAGCCTCCAATGGTAGTCAAACAACGTTCTTTTGCAGCCACTCAACCCACTGGTCCTTGTTCCAACTAGAACTAACATCCTGAACCACGCCGTCAAACACAGCAGTAGGCGTAACATGCACGCCAATCAGGCGGTTCATCTTTGTGATAACCTTGAGGTCGTTGGTAACCTGGTTCCCCGCATTCAACGCTCCGTCATCACCGGCCTTGTCAGGAATCACAAGCAGCTCGTACACCTTGTTCTCGTCAACGCCCGTCTTTGCCGCAATCTTGGCCAGACGACGATAAGTATCATTGCGCGTCTCGTTCACGACGGAAACGTCAAAAAAGGCCTTCTGCTCGTCGAACAGCGCCTCGCTAAAGTCCCAGAAGCGCTCGGGTGCGAGACGCAGAACTGCCAGGCCGGCCTCGTGCATGAGAGTTGACGAAGGGTGCCATGGCTGAACCTGCTGGCGGAAGATAAAGGTGAGGCTCGAGGCCCAGTGCTCGTTAGCTTTGACGGCGGGGATCACGTCGGAGCGGAGGGTGCGGAAGATCTTGGCGGAGAAGGGACAGCAGTAGTCGAGGTAGAATTCGAGGGTGTGAGTTGTGTGGGCTATGCCTGAGTTTGAGGCAGGAGGGTGGGCGAATTGGAGCTTTTGCCCAGCGAATTTGGGAGGGAGAGCCATGTCTACGGTGCAGGTATTGTGCGGTAGGTATTGTAAGTGTTGATAGTTGAGTTGAGTTGAGAGGTTTTACAATGCTGAGATACGGGAGTTTCGGATTCATGTGAAGAATGATGTCAGCTCGGTTGATGCAATTGTGGTGCAGCTTGCATCATGACGCCTTATGTAATCTATTCTAGGTATCTTCCATCTCGTATAGGACATCAAGGTAAGACCCATCTCATGATGCCTATTGATTTCTTACTCAAGCCTTTCATTGTAACTATGTTTTTACCTTATGTAGGTAATGACTTATTTTCAAGTCAGTAGAAGGGACAAGAGGAGAGTAGCTACTGCTGGATCCCTGTCGACAGCTACGGAAACCAGGAATAGCCAAGTCAATTGGTGGAGAAGAAGTCATGACGAGACGCATCATCGATGCAACCGTTGGAGCTATATCGTCAATCAGGCCTCATTTGATTCCGAAGTTTACCGCATCATCGGAAGCTCAAGAACATTATGGAAATATCTTGGCCTTTACCAAGCTACCTACCTATGTAGTTTCAGTAGGAATCCGTGCAGCCCTCCCAGAATGCCAGCTTAGTTGAGTTTCGGAACATATTTTAAGCTTATAAGAAGGGCTGTGCTCTGTTCTACAGCATAATTGTTTACTTGCAACTTGAATAATTCGTACGCACTGCTGTACATGCCGTGCCCATTGATTCAGAGATAAGCAAACAAAAGCACAAAGTCATGCACCTCGATCTTTCGGGCCTCACCTCGATTCACCGAGAAGAAGCATGTAACTTGTTACGGCGTTAAAGCGCCAAGACGGGGAGCTAAGAGGCTCTGCCGTCATGGCACCAAGGACTTTTTTCCCACTGCAAAGAGCGTGATCAGTGTCTAGGATGAAGCGTATTCATTGCGTATTCCTTTGCGGGGTAATTAACAATCTGGAACATTTTTTTAACCTTGTTGTCTCGGCGTCGACTAAGATTTCTTCTTGTCAAGTGATCAGTATCTTTAGGCTGGGCTGGGCTGGGCTGGACTTTGTTGTCCAGGATATGGATATTTGGCTTCGGATTCTATTCATGGATTTCATCCTGGTCAAGGCTTTAGCTTAGGCTACGGAGGTCTCCCGAAGTGCTGCTGAGCCGCAAGTTGTTCTTTGGCAATTGACCGGGAGCTGACGGAGAAGAGATTGCGGGGAAGACAGGAAAGGTACCTTGGATCTATAGTAAATTTCCCGTGTGTTTTCGTGTATCTCATACAAGTCAATGGCTGTCGTCGGTTCTTGCAATCTTTTGATCTTGGTCGCGGGCGAAACCGGGGATCTCGACTTCCTTTTCCTGATCTAGTGGGTCTCCCCCAGTTTCTGTGTCAGGGCAGGTGCGAGTGGATACGATGGTCCCCGGTTTCCCCCCAGTCAGCGTCACTAGTCTAGCAGGTGCAGGTGCATTGCATACATTTTTAACCCTTTTGTCTGCCGTTTTAAAGATTTGCACTAAATTACCGGGTTCGAGTAAGCCGTATAATACTCTATTTATCAAAGCTTTGCCCGTCTCATCTCATCTCAAACTGCTTCCCTTCTAAACCTTTTGGGATCGATGTTGTTTACTTTTTTATCATTATCAAACCATAAATCATTGACTACTTTACTTGCTTACTGCTCGGTCCGACTCTGTCTATCTTGTGCTGTCGCGTGGCCTCTTTTTTTGCTTGTGAAGGAAGACAACAAACTTTGGCGTCCACTTAGTAACTAGCGACGCTTCTTTCCACTTTCACTACTTCAATTCCTCCAAACCAATCAATCAATTCATCATGATTTGCCTCTCCAAAGCAGACGAATCTTTCTACCAGCGCTTGACCTGGAATCAGGCTCCTTCTCCCTTGGCTGCCTCGCATACCACGCGCCAGGATCTCAATGGTATCTCCAATCTTCGCGAGCATGTCGATGCTGCCCAGGATGATGGGAGCGGAGGGACGGCTGGGAGTCTACTCAATGGGCACGATGATAGTAATCAAGCGGGGAGTCATCCTGCAGAGCCTTTCAAAGGCTCTCTCAAGGATGCGGGACGACAGTCCCGTATCTCGGGTACGTCCAAAATCTTATGATCCTCCCTTGTCAAACCCACATATAAGTACTAATAATCCCAGGACTGTCCTCGTGTCTTAAGACGGTAAATGGTGGTGTTGACCATATCCGTCTTCATCGAGGCACTTTCTCGTCATGTGCCTCGCACGTCTGGAGCTGGACTGTCTGGGTCCTCTCTGTTCTTGTCGTCTCGACAATCATCTCTTACTGGAACTCCCCTGCGCCTGCTGTCATGACTTCACCCCCCAAGGCTCAAGAGTCGATTCCTGCTCAGCTCTCGCCTCTGCGCAAGCGAGCGAGCACTTGCGAATCTGGAGGCGTCAACAAAGATGAATACAACACTCCTCTCCATGTCGGTGCCGTCTTCATTATCCTGTTCGTCTCGACACTCGCTTGTGCTTTCCCCATCATGGCTGCCAAGTTCCCAGGGCTGAGGATCCCCAATCGCTTCTTCTTTGCTGTCCGTCATTTTGGTACTGGCGTGCTGATCGCCACTGCCTTTGTCCATTTGCTCCCCACTGCTTTCATTTCACTTGGTGACCCTTGCTTGAGCAGCTTCTGGAATCAGGACTACCCTGCTATTCCTGGTGCTATTGCTCTTGCTGCCATCTTCCTTGTCACTGTGATTGAGATGGTGTTCCACCCCTCTCGACACGTCTCGCCTGCTGAGATCACCACAACCAAGGAAGGGTCTACAGGTTCAAACAGCGGCGGGTGCATGGGGGGTACAGGCATGCTCCCTATTCGTGATATGGGACCTATCCGTGGACGATCGTCAAGTATTGGTCAGAACCTTTCCACTCTGAACAGCAGGGATGTACGCATGCAGGATCTTGAAGAAGAAGCTTGTGAAGATGACGACAATATCCGATCCGGAAGAAAGAACCTCGAGGAGACGAGCCTCGAGGCTGTACAGATGCCTATCTTGACCCCAGAGCAGCAGCAACGCAAGGAGCTTCTCCAATGCGTCCTGCTCGAGCTTGGCATTCTCTTCCACAGCATCTTTATTGGAATGGCGCTTAGTGTTTCGATCGGCAATGAATTTATCATTCTCCTCATTGCCATTGTCTTTCATCGTAAGTACTTTTGTTCTCGTGGTGTTCTCATCACCTTAGATGACTGACCGGGCTATAGAAACTTTTGAAGGGCTGGCGTTAGGCTCTCGAATCGCTTCCGTCAAGTGGCCCCAAGGCAAGTTGCAACCTTGGTTCATGGCCCTCGCATATGGATGCACGTAAGTACACATTTTGCTGCCGACATTGTATCGTCAACTGACAGTGAGACCAGTACTCCTCTGGGACAGGCTCTCGGCCTTGCTACTCACACACTTTACAGCCCTAACTCTGAGACTGGGCTCATCGTTGTGGGCGTCATGAATGCCATCTCGGCTGGATTGCTCACCTTTGCCTCCCTGGTTGAGCTTCTATCCCAGGATTTTCTCAGCGATGAAAGCTGGCAGTTCCTTCGTGGCCGTAAGCGTATCTATGCTTGCCTTCTTGTGTTCTTCGGGGCTTTCTTCATGAGTCTTGTTGGCGCTTGGGCTTGATTGAGTTGTTCACAATCCTGTTATGCGTACTCGTCTCGTGGGGATGCTACTTCAGGATATGGCTGAGTAGCCCGTGACTCTTGGCGGATAAACCGCAGAGTTCTTGATACCACCAGTAATGCTTTCTTGCATGACTAGTATCAGGATTATTGATTTTCTCTCGCCCATGATTCAGGTTTAATTGCTTATTAGTGAATTAAACACTGTTTATATGGGCCTCTCCTTTCTTTTCTTTTCTCTTCTTTTCTCTTCTATTGCAGTATTTGTGCTGCGACCTTTCCTTATGCGACACTACTGTCTAGGCAGTACTTGACAGCCAGCTCAAAGTGCATTCATTACAAGGGTTCTGTGGAACAAGATATGCAATAACAGTATGTCTGCGGATAATTTGCGTTGCATTGTATATGGTTTCAAAGTCTCGTTGGATCAGATAAGCTACAAATAAACCATTCGTTTTACCAACACATGATGCGTCAACATCCTTTCAGTCATGTGCATGTGTATTATACTGACTACTATTGAACGATGGACGATATTCGGTAATTTTTTCATTTCTTATGTTTTGTGCCGCGCCTAGTTTTCATGATACAGTGTTCTTATTGACAATACCGCGAGCAAACTCTCCAAACGTGAGATGTTGCTCAATATCAACCTCTTCGCCCAGGTTAGGCTGAGTAAAGACAGCCAAAGTGTTACGAGCAACCTTTCCATCGCTGACACTGGGTCGTACACCTCGAACAAAGTGAGGCACAGCCTTGAAGCGACCAGCAGTGATACGCTCCAGGGCCTCGCCAGTCTGGAATGCGATACAGTCGCGAGGAATCTTAACTTGGACGGTCTCGCCGGTACGGGACTTGATGTACAAGCCAGCTGATGGATCAGGAGATGTGGGAAGTTCCTCAAGGGGTGGTAGAGAAGCACCGTTCAGGTTTGTAACATCCGGTACAGCAGGGCTGGTCTTGTGCTCGTCGATGAACATGGCTGATGTAAGACCCGTCAAACATCCATGGTCAAGGTGTGTAGCACACCAGTCATCCTCATCGCCCCCGGCCGCAGACGGCTCAGACTCTTGAGGGTAGTAGTGCAGTAAGCGCGCCTTGGTGGTGCTGGATGTACTGACGACGTGCTCTAGGTATCCGGCGGGATAGCCTGGGATGTCCTCTTGAGCGAAGCGATCGCATGCACGAGCGACGAGAACGGCTACGTCAATGATGAGTCGGCACAGAGAGGTCACGGAGGGCTTGAAGCCTGGCAGAACATCCTCTGGCGGCCAGACATTAGGGGACAGATACTCGGGGAAGTTATCGGTAGAGAACTCCTTGGTGGGCTTGGCGCATTCGAGAGAAGGATCGATGTAGAATGCGCAGTTGGCGTAGTATGAGCCTTTGAAGGTGTCGACCTGGCCGTTCTTGAGAGTCTCCTTGCCGAGAGACCAGCCAGTCAGGTACTTGGCTCGGGCATTCTCAAGTTTTTCTATTGAGCTTGTTAGGATTGCGATACTGTAAAGAATAGATTTATGGCAAACATACCCAATTCCTCTTTGGGGAGGTTGCCGAGATATGAGGCGTAGGAAAGGGCCTGATGTCTAAGTTCAGGGAACTCTTGGGGGACATCTTTCACAACGAGGATACCAAGAGAGTCTGGGCCAAAGGCTTGCTTAAGAGTCTCGAATGGGATGTTGCCTTTAGGGTGTTAGTTATAGTTAATTCATTTATAAGTGAAAGTCGGGAATATTTTCTCATCATGAGAGCGGCGCTATCATGAGTATAAGGGTAAAAGAGTACATACCATCCTTGAGGTCGTTAAGAGACACGGAAACAGCTTGTGCTTGGGCGACCATATTGAAATACAAATAACGACAAATTACTCAAGAAATAATCAGAAATATCATAAGATAAAGAAGAATAAGTTGATTAATTAACTTATTCTTTTTCTCTTACAAAAGGTTACCATGAGTTGCGGGGGAACATGTATTACATAACCAATCACCTTCCTGAAATTGACCTCTTGTCGGGGTGGAGCTCGCCGTATCCCGGCGTTGACCGTCGGTCCAAACGCTTGACTTTCAAACACCTACCGATCACTAAAAACAATCATGGTCAAGCCATTGACCTTCAAAGGCGACAAGAAAGTCAAGAAACGCAAGCGAACAGACGCCGAGAAACAATCCCACGATGCGGTAGACGACGAAACAGGCCAGCAGGTCCAGAAGATAGAAGAAGCAGAGAATGACGATAGCTGGGTGTCCGCCGAGGTGACGACTGACGTCTCGGGGCCTATCATGATTGTTCTCCCCACGGATACACCCTCGGCGCTGGCTTGCGATGCGACGGGAAAGGTGTTTACCGTTCCTATCGAGAACATCGTCGATGGGAATCCTGCTACAGCCGAACCGCATGATGTGCGCCAGGTCTGGATTGTGAATCGCGTAGCTGGTACAGAGAGCTTTCGCTTCAAGGGACATCACGGACGGTAAGTAAACTTCTTTTACAATCGCATTGTGACGTGTAACTAATGCGCAAGTGCTACAGATACCTCTCTTGCGACAAGATCGGAATGCTCTCCGCTTCGTCAGAAGCCGTATCCCCCCTCGAGTCCTTCAACATCATCCCCACGGGCGACACACCAGGAACCTTTCAAATCCAGACCCTGCGTGACACATTCCTCAGCATAAAGGCCCCCAACAAGGCGTCTTCCAAGACGTGCGACGTGCGTGGCGACGCCGACACCATCTCGTTCGACACAACGTTCCGCATCAGGATGCAGGCTCGCTTCAAGCCCAAGCTGCGCGCGTCAAAGGAGGAGAAGGCGCTCGCCAAGATCAGCCGGCGCGAGCTGGAGGAGGCGGCGGGGCGGAGGTTGGATGAGGACGAGGTGAGGAAGCTCAAGAGGGCGAGAAGGGAAGGAGATTATCATGAGAGGTTGCTTGAGATCAAGGTCAAGAGTAAACATGATAAGTTTGGTTAAGAAGGGATTTTGGGGATTGGTAATGTAAGAGAATGGAAGAGCTGCGTACGAATCGGATGGGGACTGTTGAGTGAGTGGTAACAATGCTCATTGAAACCTTCAGTCCGCTAATACTCCCTTGTCAGCCAAGGACGTCAGACAAGAGACCGTCCTCAACAAATTTGATGTAACCCAAAATCAAACAGAGCGCGAGGCTCGACATGGCAACTCTGAGCATGATGGGACTACCAGTCTAGAACTTGTCTCGCTCAGTTCATTCCGATATCAAAACTTCACATAATGCAAACCGGGGCGTTTTGGTATTAACAATCGTGGCGTTCTTAGTTTTATATAGTGTCTAGAGTACAGGCCAAATGGAATTGTAAACCTCAAAAATAATCATAACGAGCTTTCCCTATAAGAAAGACATTGACATACGGCATACCTTCCGAGTGCGCATCCTCCGTCGCCTTTTAGGAATTCCAAAGACTAAAAAACAACATAAACGGGACAATCGAATAAAAAATGCAAAGCAGTGAAAATCGCTGATGTGGTACAAGCACTCCCTCCCCCCCTTTATTCCTTCGCGAGTATGTTCTTTCTACTTTGCCCACTTGCCAATGCTTTGTTCACCCTCTGGCAAGACGAGGACTGCATCGCTTCCTTTTCTCTGGCGGAGCCGAGATTGGCCGGTCTGCAGACCTCTTTCGCGGTCCTTTGCCATTGAGCTTCGCGATGGGCATTTCGACTTGCGTGATCACGGCATCTAGGCCGCGCTCCTGTTCCGGTTCCTTCTGCTGCCCCTGTTGGGAGGTAGAGGGCTAGTCCATCTCCACATCTTCAGCAGCGCTGGGCGGAACGACGCCATCATCCATCCATTTGCGGAAGTTCTTGTTCTGCTCCTGAACCTCCTCTGGACTAAGATCTTTTGTCCAGGCCGGGTTGTGCACCCATTTCTCGAGAAGCTTGTTCTCTCGGTGTGTGCTCAAAGCGCGAGTGAACTTCTCACGACGCTCCCGTTGTTCAGCCGACTTGGGGGCCTGGTCGTAAACGACGTATTCCGAAGTACCAGGAGCCCAGACCATCTTGGAACTCTTCAAGCAGATGCTAATCGTCAGGTTCTCCTTGTAGGATACAGGCTTAGGGATGGCATCATCGTCGTTATCGGTGTCAGCCGATGGCAGGTTGCGGGACAACACCACCTTCTGGAGTTTCGACCGTTGAACTCCCTCAGTGGGTTCGACACGGATGAATGACGAGATGTAGTATTGCCATCGCTCGCGGAGCTGCATTTCGTCCATGTGGAATGTTGTCTCTTCTCGTTGGAGCCATCGCACAGTCGCCTCAGACTTGGCGGGCAGCTAGAATACCTGTTAGCACAACTTGACATTGAAAGGAAAAGAAGTATTGGCTTACCCAGCATATCACGAAGACATCTCCGTCCTTAACACACTTCTCTGCAAACTTGCGAGCACTGATCTCAGTCTGAAAGCTTGTCTCCTCTCGCTCGCGACTGGCCTGATATTGAGCAATTAGGTCAGGAGTTTTCTCCTTAGCATCGGTGCTACTGCAGGTGAGAGCGAGACGGCAGAGAGTCTTCAGGAGATCCTGAATCGTGTACACCTTCCATCCGGTCTTGAGATAGTAGTGTCGCATTACATCCTGATAGCGACTCTCATCCACGTCACCCGAGATATACTCCTCAATGAGCTCAAGAGTCTTTGGCCAGTAGCTGTCAGGGTCGTCGTTGGGGTCGAAGAACTTCATGTGGTTCTCGGTAAAACCAATGTCCCGGGCAGGCTTCTGTTTGTTGAGACGGTCAACCTCTTTGGCCACTACTTCCTTAGCCTCCTTAAGATCTTGAAGACGTCTGTACAGAGTTTGGAAGATGCTGAAAAAGACGAACAAGGTCTGGTTGCAGAAGAAGTTATACCAGGGCCGAGTAAAGAATCCATCAGCTTTCAGTTCGCCGTCCGTACTCATGATAGCGTCGCTATCGCCAACGACTACAGGCTTAGGAACGTTAGGCATCCACCGGTCATTAGAAATTTCCGTGTTGGCGGCGTCTTCAGAGGCGTCGGGCATCTCTTCTTCGTTCGCAGAGGTGACATCAGGAGTGGTCTCCTTGCTTCCAGAACCACTGTCCTCCTTGTTTCCGCGAGGCTTGCTGCCATTGCGGCCAGGATCAAGAACCCCTCTAAGGAGATCTCCTTTCCGGCCGTTACGTCGGCTTCGGCCATTGGTAAGTTCTGCAGGTGTGTGATCTTCAACCTCTTCCTCGCCAGAGTCTGGCTGCATCTTCGGGAGCTTATCCTGGATGCTCTCCTCCGGTATATCAAAGAACATGGGAATAAAAGACTCGAAGAACTCAAGGATACGCTCCTTCTCCTGGCTGCTGTGCTGGCCATTGTGCAAGCTGTACAGCATCATCAGACGTAGGAGATCAATGATGGTATCCTTGTCGCTAAAGTCCCAGCTGAACTGATGACGAGGGATTCCGTCCTTCAATGATCGTTCACGACGCTGCTCCTCGTGCTTTGTCTTGATAACATCGACAAGGTGCTTTGCAGTCAGATGTCTCTTGTCGTTCTGCTTCACAAGAATGCCCATGTGGTCCAAACTCTTGAGGTGCATATTCTCAGTCTGAGCATGCCAGACCTTCTCCCACTCACGCTGAGAGAATCGCCATTCCTCGTCCTTCTGTTTCATACGAGCCAACAAAACAGGCACAACGTCGAAAGGGTGAGTAAACATGTCGTTAACAACATCAATACCTCGTTCGCCGTAGATCTTCTTGCATATGCGCTTGAAGATGGATGTGCTTTGACCGGCAAGGGCAGCGGGCATATGGAAGGCCTCCCTTTCGGGAGGAGACATTGCCAGCATCTGTTGTGCAATAGGCTCCAAGAGTTGGATGCACTTGAGATTAGCTTCGATATTGAAATCATAGTCGTGGCGCTCTTCCTCAATACGATGCAGACCCTCTTCAAACTGATTCTTTCTATGAGCAACAAACCCACTGTCCTCGGACGCCCAGGTAGGGTGTGAGGCCCACTCGTCGTTGAGTACAGAGTTGCACAGCTCGTCGCGGCCACTGCAGGGCTTGAGGCGTTCGCGTTTCGGAAGTAATCGATAGCTAGGCCCATACCCGCGGCAGTTGCTGAGGGACACCTTATCTGTCGGGGGCGCAGGACGGTTGTCAATAATGACATCTTGAGTATCAACACCTACAAAGCTCTTCCAGAAGGTCATCAGGTCAGGGTTTGCACCAATAAACAGTGCGCCCTTGTGGAATAACGTATTACGATCGATGATGTTCTGGCTAAAGAGATTGCAGAGTTTCAGAAACTCATTCATGGAAGACCTGTTGCTGAGGTACTTCTTAACTCGCTCGAAAAAGGCGATCTCCTCTTGATTCGATGTCGAAGAGGTCCTGGCGGGATAAGGCTCCGGCATGACAGGCGTCAATGTCGGTTCGACTGCAAAGTTGTCACCACCTAGTCTCGCATGGTTGAGTTTAGGTCTCTTGTTACCGTTCACTGCAGGAGGTGCGATGCGCGCAGCTGCAGTCGCCTCCGCAAGGATAGTCGCAGGCTGAGCAGCCTGCTTGTCAGCTCTTGGGCGCTTTTTGTTATCCTTTGTAGCGCTGGCGGGTGGCGCAAAGCTACCAAGTGGAGGCATCTTCTGCCCATCTCTCATAGCAGGTTGAGGTGTCTGGTTAGGGCCGGTTGGGGGCCCGTCTTCCATTCGGTTAGGGGTCTGCTTGGCCTGACCAGCGGATTCTGGTAGGAACTGCTTGAAGTCCTCAAGCAGGTCGGGGGCAGAATTGAAAAGAGTAGTGACCTGAGCGTATACGTCCTGAATAGGCTTTTGTTCGCGCTGATATGTTTGGAGGATCTCAAGAAATTGTTTGTAAATCTCAGGTTTGTCCTGGAAGCGGTTCTTTGCCATGATTAGTATATCCGATACTTGGACAGAAGGAATCTCGAGCGGTGGGTTTTACCTTGATCTTATTCACATAGCTGATAGCATGGTTGAATTCAACCGGTCCCCGACGTTCCATGTTTGCCTGGTTCGCCGCATTGCCGTTCACCCCGGCTTGTCCTGGAGTGGGTGTTAATGCATGACGAGCGTTAGGACCCTCACCAGGAGCAGCGCTACCTTGAGGCAAAGCCCGTCGCTGACTTTGGTTGTTACTCTCATTAAAAGCGGCATTGTGAGCTGCAGCTTGAACAAAGAGACTCGCGCCGTTTTGCACCGGAGTGCTGAATTGGGTCTCTGGACTCTCAATGCTATGTTGAGGCCTCTGCTGCTGCTGTTGCTGTTGCCACTGGCCGCCTCGTTCTGGAAACAGAGGCTGGTTAACTACAGGCCCATGGCCGTCACCTTGGTTTCCACGGATGGACTGAACTGTGGTGCCCATAGGTGTAGTAACTCGAATTGTATTCGGATCGTTACCAGCACCACACTCAATACGATAACCGGGAGGCAAGAAAGTGTTGAATCCTTGAATAAGGTTTGGGTGTCCAGCGAAAAGCTCTGAGACTCGGTTGATTACACCTGGAGTATCGATGCTATGCTTTCGTTAGCTAAACAAACAAGACCAATAACCAAGATTCATGGTGTGACATACGCCTGACTCTTGAAGTCCTTCATTATATCGAGAAAGCGATTATAAACATCTGGTTGATCGTGGAACTGGACTTTGACCTGGTCAAGGTAGGTAAGGGCATCCTGGGGAAAAGAAGAGTTAGTAACCAGCGAAATAATTACGGTACCAATAAACATGGATGTTTGCTACATTGACAAACGGAAATGAAGTCGACAAGCCAACTTCGTCGCCATGAAGGAGCATCATGCCCTCTCCTCCGTGGTTGAAGATGCCGATGAGGTTTCCTGGCTCTGCCGGGAGATTCGCGAGAAGGTTGGGGGCATCCATGTCAGGCAAACGAATCCGCCATAACAAAGGAGCGGGTGCGCCACAAACAGGATGAAATAGGTGGTGTATATTACACAAGATCCATCAAGACGTTTGGAGAGTTCCGAAGGAGGGGTAAAGGGAGTTAAGCTGCAGATGCCAGAGGGTGAATGGGAAAAAGAATGCGGGAGCTTTGGCAACGGCCCGCGCTGTCGCATAACCATGTCGCAAAGGCAAACCTGCCGGGTGGCTACCAGCTGCGCAAACGCTTACCGGTACCCCTCCACTGACGGCACCCATTTTCCCGACAGACAATTTACGAACAAACTGTACTCACATTAAGAATAGGTTGCTGACCCTGGGTAATGCCCCCGGGAAGCTGGTGAGCCGCTGATGCAGCTCCTGGGTTGAACGGCGCGCCTTGCTGGCCCCCTCGCTGGCCCTCCTGGGGCTGTTGTGGCAAAGGACCGCCAAAGACAGCAGCAACACCACTGTTGGCAGCAGCCTGCGTCGAAGCTGGCGGTCCAGTCGCATGCGGCATCGGAGCAAACATTTGCGGTTGAGTGTTGCCGTTGTTAGGTCCACCGTGCTGGACTGGTCGGTTGTGTTCGTTTTGTAACGGGCCTCCAAAGGCAGCTAAGGGACCACCTGATGGGGTACCGAGGGGAACCTGGGGGTTTCCGTTATGGTTCGCGAGCAATCCTCCGGGGCTATGAATTGCACCGGAAATCCGCGACGCGACAGGCTGGTGGATAGGGATAGAACCAGCGCTGCTATGGTGAGGCGTTGATTGGTATCGTTCGTTGGACTCTCGGTCCCGGTCGCGCTCTCGTTCGCGCTCACGTTCTCGTTCTCGCTCTTGATCTCGACGGGCCATCTCCTCGCGTTGCTGTAAAGCCCGGTGTCGGTCGTCCATTTCGCGGTCTCTATCGTATCCTGCTGGGCCAAGATTCTGGCTGTTCATGCTGTTCTAATCGATCGACACATTAGCAGGGTATTCCCATGAAGTTTTAGTGCACCGTCTGATCCGAGAATTGAAGATCCAGAAGCTTCAGCACAAAGCATGACGACAAGACGAGTGTGTCATGGCTGTTGTGCGCGTGGGCGACAAGCGACGCCCAGAGATTAGGAGAGTGGTAGAATGAATTCGCGACAGCACTAGTAAAAAGACTTACACCAGGTAGAATAAGGCTATCGCCGATAGAACTCTACATGGAGACGAGTTCGCGCAAGATCAATAATGGAAATGATAAAGACACGAAGGCTGGTATAGTTGTTGGCGAGGGGTGGTTCGTCTTGAGTAAAACCCAGCTGCGTACAAAGTTGCGAGCTTCCTGCGGCTAGGGTGACGCCGATTGTATTGACAGGATCACGTGGTGATAGACAGAGTGGAGAAATCTCGCACTGGTAATTGGCCCTGACTCGTTATCTTATCTCTGTTCTTCAGCCTTGTTGTTCGATGATGAAACTTCTGTGCGACTTGTCCAGAGCCTTTGCAACCATAATTTCGTCAGCGCGGCTCATCTCATTCAGCCTTGAACCTTGTTCGCGATTGAAGAACAGTAACACAAACACCTGAATCTGTTCTCCTCCCTGCGCTATCGATATCGGTTGGCAAGGCTGAAATTTCGAGTGGGGCAAGATTTAAATGCCATTTAGTTCATAGGTAGTTAGGGGCAATCAATTCGCCGATGCCGGATACGGAAAGATGTAAGTGCAGGATGAAGGGGGGGTATGATATCAATCGCTGTGTATTGAAAGAGAAGAAGTAGAAGCTGACTGCTCAGCAGCTTTTTTTATATCTATATATGAGAACAAGGTTGTTTCTTTGAACTTTACATATTATCACTCAAAGCTGCAGAGTGAGAGACGAAGTCAATATTATATTAGACTTTGAGAATCGCGTATAACCACCAAATATCAATTGTAAAACGCCTGTACCACAAAGCAAACTGATATGTTCAAAGCGCCACCCAAATACCCTCAGGATGTTTGGCACGCCTCTATGTAAGCCCATAGTTTCCCGGTTCAATCTGCAACCCGTCCCAAATCCCGGTGCAAAGATATCTATATGATACATACGAGCCAAGCTAGTCTTGTGAAAGCACCGTCCCTTTCAAAAGTCCCCCATGCTACCAGCAATGCTCGCCATCCCATGAAAATCGCAAAAGGAAAAAGAACAAAAAAAGTCAGATATCAGAGCCAGCCTTGACGAAGCCTGAATAACGGCAAATCTGAGCACGTCGAATGCTTCTTAGTAAAGCACTCCGCGGGTCGTGGCGGGAAAGGTTTGGTTGAGTGTCAGGTCAGTGGTTGTTTCGAAAAATGTAGGAAGGCTGAAGATGCTCGCGTAGTAACTCGCTTGCGATACAATCACACCCATGACTTCACCTGCATTGGTATTAGCCACTGACCTCTGGGCGCATTCGAATGACTTACCGATACCGACGAGCCATATGTTTCGCAGAAGTGAAGGCTCAAGCCTGTACGATCCCATCGCCAACGACAAAACTGGGCACACAACATAGGGCCAAAGTCCAGATAGCCCAAGACCACCCAGCATATATCCTTGAAGTCCAACAGCCGAGGTAGCGGTTGCTTCAAGAACGTCTAGTACCTGGTTAGACTTTCGCAAAGCATCATCGAGTCGCGACTCGTGGCTGTCGTATTTGACAAGCAGATTGTCAGCGAGTTCTTCGAGCTTGCCCATGCCCTACAACTGATCAGCATGACACTTGCACATGTAAGAGAAAACAACTTACTTGCTCGATTTGGGCCTGTTTCGCTAGGATATCTGCACTCCTAGCTGCCGTCGTTTCCTTATCGTGTTATCAATCGCTTCTCACAATTCGCACATGAAGCTTACCATTTGATCAAGTGAGGTTGCGACTACTGCAGTCAGTGCCGTCACCAAAACCCCAACCCCGTCGTTCCACTTCTCGGTGCTGGTTCGCAATGCAACCTCTTGGGATGTGGTGATATCGGCGGTATTCTTTTGTACGGCGCGAACGAGTATCTCGAGGAGATCGTGCAGTGCTTGCGCTTCTTCGAGACCACTCGTCACAATGTCTCGGGAATCCTGTCTCTGTCAATCTTTTGCTCTTACGAACTGGAAATTTTCGTACCTGAATCGCATGGCTCAAATCATGTCGGAGGATCCTGCTAGCCTTGTCCATCTCCATCTGCAAGTGCTTAGCTTGTGGACCAATACTTTCCACTGACTGGCTTGCAGCGTCAAAGGCTCGGTTGAGGGATTGGAAACGCTCCTCCAAGTCTGCCTCAACATCATTGGTGAGTTTCTCGAGGATCCTGGTGATTCTTTGGTAAAGTAAGATGTTCTCATCTGAAAAGATCGTTAATATGGCTGCATCCATTAGATGTCGGTATTCACCGACCTTTTTGGTTATCCACACGGGCGGCGTCACAGAACCTCAGCGCTTTATGTCGATAGCTTACCCAAGTGTTCCAAGCGGAGTCCGACTGTGCGAGGCCCTCAAGGCATTCGTCGATTTCATTAGTCGAGACATGAAGCTTTGCGACGGTCGGGACAGGGAGTGCTGCCAGGAATGGTTCTCGGAACTTGAAGCACGACTTTGGAATCATGAAGCTACCGCGTTCCAAGTCGCAAATGGCAAGGCTTGCCGCATAGAAGTCGACAAAGTCTCGGGCGGCCCTTCCACTGTCGAGATGGATTTTGGCGTCATCTTGGCCGTCCAGGAGGTGGCAGTTGTTCACTAGCTGGCGCGCAGCGATGCGATGACAGAGAGGCTGAGACTCCAAATCTTGCAGCTCTTCAATAGCTGTGCTATAAGCGTTAGAAGGTCTTCGATCCCCTTGTTGCATCCAGAGAGAACTGCTGTCGCTGTGTTGCCGTTGATGAATGGCAATTTGCTCCACTCCTATGGCAAGGTTAGCCTCTAGGCACACAAAGAAAGCACTTCATTGTACCATCAGGAATCGTATGCGGTCTCCATGAAAAGCAGTTTGCCAAGCTAGAAAAGAAACAGAGAAAGACCAATCCCCAAAAAAGAATCGTGGTCCCCTTGAAGGGCATGGTGGACAACATCAAGCATAAAGGACCTGAATAGGTATTTTTGATGGCCTCTGCTTGTTGTTGTAAGGATAGAAGAAGTTTTGAAGATACTTTAGTTATGTGGTGGAAGAAAATAATGAGATCGGAGTGGTGGAAGGTGGGAGGAGGGTAGAGGTTTGAGGAGGGGTGTGCTGTTGTAAGTGGAAGGCACTATCAATTCGTTCCTTCTACAAATGAACCTCTCGGATTTCAAAATGAGGAGCACCGACTTGAGCACTTTTTTCAAATAAGGCAGTAACTCCTTCTTGCACAAACAGCAGAAACGAGTAACCGAGAGCCGAGACCACTTGCAATCATTTCACGAGACCTTTTCACGTACCTACCTGCCTTGGGAATCAATGAACACCATGAAGTAGTACCTAGCAAACGAATACCACATAAACTTCCGATCTGTAACATCGAATTTACCGTTTTCGTTTGATTTGAACTTGTATCCTTGAATATCCACAACAAGAGAAACGGATATAAGAACAACATAAAAAGGTCACAATGAGGTTCATCAAGCGCAACTTTAACTACCCGGGAGGTACAAAATACCTTACATCTTCGAGACACACCACTCCCATTTTCCTTGCATAACAACTGCTCATATTTTGTTTTTATACTTCTTCTTATTGCACCAGTATCTCGAGAAAAGTAGTCTGTAGTATTCAACAATAGTCTCACTGAGGACTTGCGTGAACGGTTAGATTTTCTTAGTACTGTGCTTGCAGGAAAGGTAAATCGGATGTCCAAAATTCCGTTCAAGCATTGGCAGATAAAAAAGAAGTTCAGTTGCCGTTCTGGGAGTGCCAACACTTGCCAGGTTCTTGGCACTGTTATTGAGTATAGATGGGCATGTAAACAATAAATATATGTAACTGAATACCTATGCTTGATCCAACTTGCTCTCAATGCACCTGTAGGACCTTAAGCACATTCGCGATGCGTGTAGCACAGTAAATCTAAAGGCAATATTTGATAAAATCTTATACCACGACTCCTTTTTTTATTTTACAGAATCACCCTTATGCCCTATTATGTTGTCGACTTAAGTATGTGTAAGTCTAGTATCACCCGGTTCAAAACATTAAGATCGAAGTACTGGAATATCCACCAAGACATGTACATACTAATCTGAAACATAAATCCTTAATCACGATTTCGTGCAGTACAATGTGTGCAAGGAGGATTGTCTACCCCCACCTCAGAGAAATAAACATATTTGAGGCGCTTTTCACAAACGGTGGCAAGTAGAGAAAGAATTGATGTTGCTGATTGATTGGCCCAAAAAAAAAAGTCCATAAAGGATCTGAAACTTAATCTCATATTGTAAATCAATAATTCCTTCTGGAAGGCCAAGGTCGATCATATAGATTTTTTTGCCATGGGGCTACCCCCACCGATTAACGTAACTGAGGTGTGACGGCATTCGCAGCCACCCTTTGGAAGCGGTTTCTCTTAGGCTGGTGTTGAAGCAGGTGAGAAACAATTAACGGGGCTCTGATTTGGAGGGCAGCGCAATGGGTTCTTTAGTAGACGCTAACTTACACTTAGCCCAATCAATTGAGGAAATAGAAGCCGTGCACCTGGAAATTGGAAACAACGTCATGGTGTGTGCCAGCCAAGGTAGATAGGTACCTGGGCAGGTAGGGAAGGAAGGTACAGGCATAGTGAGCGAGTGCTTGAGCACATCGCGATCGATCTCCTGAAATGCTTCAATTCGTGTCCCAAGCCCTTTTTCCACAAAAAAAACCAACACCCCCCTTCGACCCAGCAAAGCCTTGCTCCCACATCCTTGGAGCCGCGTCGAATCTGGTTATTCTACGCAGGCTGCGTGCGCATGCGCCCATGGCCCATGGCCCAGGGCGTTGTAGTCGTTGTCTTACCATTGGTATTCTCTCGTTTGATGATCCCTGATTTGCCCACCCTTTGTTGACACCCCGGGGACCCGGCTGCTACCACCGTCTGCCGGTCGTTTCTTATCGTATGGGTTTGTTTCCTGCAACGAAACGGGCTTCACTCTCACATCGACTCGATTTCGCCCTCTCGTTTTTATCAAGCCGGGCGAGTGTGCGCGCTGTTATTAGACAGCCCCCGAGTGCCGTGCCGAAGACTCTTGCGACCAAGACGTTGCAGGAATATCGAGAATATCAGACGTATGGATTCGAATCGGGAAATATTCTACGGGAACTTTGAAAACCCTACCAAGGTATCGGTCTTTTGCGTGCCTATAGAAGAGTCTTGCATGCTTTTCTTATGCAGTATACTAGAGACTCACCAAGTCACAGGCCATCGTGTCAACACCTTGAACAAACCCGGTTAACGGTATTGTATTATACAATACTACGCAGTGGGCTCAGATACCATGTGTATGCAGGTGGATCAAGAATATTCTTGCGGGCACATCGGTTTTCTTAGTATTCGCTTGTGCCAAAGAGTTTTCAACGGATGCAGGGGCCCTTCCCATAAGCACGACGTCGTTTACACAGCGGAAAGATGTCCAGATTGTATCAGGAAAGACAACCTTCCTAAGCCATGGGTCTCGAGATAACGAAAGAGTTCAACCGAGGAGACAAGATGCCTAGGAAACGACACACGGAGTGTCCCCTATGGGTCATGGCATGGAAGCATAGATTATGGTCGGACTAGAGAAGCCATCGGTGTCTGTGGCGTTTCTGGGAGAATATCACCTAAGAAGTAATAGCATAGCATTAGAAAAATTGATTCCAGAACATTGCTTCACTTATTCAAGTTATCCGCCGGGTTCTGAGAAAGTCAAGTCTGTCAAGGGACCTTGTCTGCATAAGTTCAACCGCCAGTTCTCAAACAAATATATGCATAGGCAATCATATGCGATGTTATATAGACGAGCTCAATGGTTGAGGTTTCCTCACCAAGGCGGTTGTAGAAAGGTTGTCTCGGGGATGGTTGAGCGAGAAGCAACATGATAGAATAACGTTTTGACGAAATGTATATCCGGTGAAAATAGCCGAGGTCGTTACGGAACTAGCCTGCCCAAGAAAGAAAAAGGCCTGCGCTGTAGTTCAATCGTTTCACGATAAATGGACAATCCAAAGAAAGTCAAAAAAGCATTTCCAAGGCCGTTGTGACAGTTGAGCTAGAAGCATTGACCCTTGACCGCTGAATACCCTAAACCTAAATCTGACCAGGTGCGGGTTTAAACAAATGAAGGCTCGTTGAAGAGAAAGTGATCATGCACACACACGCGCACTTGATAGTCGTCACAAAATACAGTCGACCATAGTTAAAGCTTCCCAGTCAAGATGAGATGCGCCTGATGCTGTGAAAAGAGTATTGTGGGAGTGTCTCGTATTAATATCATATGTACTCATGGAAAGTCCTCTAGAAAAGGAGGAGCAGACTGATTTGAAAAAAGGTTCCATGATATGATGAGACAGAACAAGGGTCATGAAAGGACCCCACCACACCAGTGAGCCTGGAGTGCTTTTTGAGTGGTCTTTATAAGGGCTAGAGCTTGCCAGCTGAGCCTAGCAGCTACATATTGCTAGTCACTTACTAGCACGAGGCTGAAAGACGTGTGTGGGTTGGGAACCGTTGCCAAGACCCCCAGCTGGCAGTAAGCCGCTAATAAGAAGAGCTATGACAGCTGAAACGAAAGTCATCCAATGCTCAATAAAGAAACAGGACATGTTCACGCCACGTGATACGACACAAAGATAGTAGCTATACATGATAGTCTCAGCCTGGGCAAGGAATGATACGGCAACGATTAAGCCTAAACCATCAAGCCAAGCAATTAGAAACAAACCTTGAATGTCCCTTTTACGTTCCCGGATGACAGCGGCAGAAGCAGACCTCCCGGACCGGTGCGAGTCAGCCAATGGACGAGGGTCTTGGCCCATCGTACAATTCCCCTCCTCAGCCTTGCTCATCATACGATGTCGCCCAATTTTTGCTACACCAGCGGTCCAGGACTCCCGGGGTGTTCAAGGGCCCCTGGAACTAGAACCGCACAAGACGGTCCTGTCGATGTAAAAGTCACGCCATTGCGGCCGAAGAACATCAAGACGTCGACCCGGCATTGGGAGCGAAATCTGCTATGGTCTGCGCCCCCCCGGGACCTCGCTTGTACGAGGAAAAATAGTTGAGGGGAGACAAAGGGCGAGAGAGATTGCATTGTTGGTAAAAAATCACCCGTCATACTATGCGCTTGTGAATGATCCCCTTCCCCCAACGTTGGTTGTCCCAAAGCATCGGCTCAATCGATCAAGGAGACCATCAAGAGCCTAGCTAGATCTCTTGAATGCGGCGAATACGACGACTCACAAGACACACAAACAGAAAATACGGGTTCATCCTCTTTAATTATCCATCTATCCAATACCGTTCTGCCTTTATCCTGTCGCCAATTCAGTCAGTCCCAGGACAAGATTGAACTCCCTCCTTCTCGGTCCGGGCCTGGGCTTTCCAGCCAACGAATTGGGAGCCGCACATGTCCGCTCATCCTATCGACTGATACTGTACTCTCTTCCGGGCTCCGTCAAACCCTTCACTCCTTCATCCTACATTTGAACAACCGATGACTGTTACTATTTCGCGTTTGTTCAATCTTACTTTGAGACAACTGAGCGGTAAAGTCAATCCTTAGAGACAACCAACCAAAAGCTGCATTTACACCACATACTTCCGCCACACTCGAGTCAAAGCTCACCTCATTAACTAATCTACAACAAATCCACCAAAAATACCCTCCTTGGCCCGTTCGCTTTGCTTGTTTTGTCGCTCGACCCGTCTTGCGAGAGCTGTTTTGTGTTGCACTTGCAGATCTTCTACTTGTCACCTCATCTTGCGCATGCTCCCTTTAAGCTCCCTCGACCTGGCCTCAATCTCGACGACACACTCACCCCATCACCTCTGATATCCTAGCCTCACTTTTTGCATCACCAACTCACAACCGATACATTAACGACTTATACTTGAAGCCTCAGTGTATCTTTATTATATCCGCAAGATTGTCATCATCATCATCATCATTCTTACTCTCCACCACTGCTGACCCCGCTGTCTTATGCTTTGACAGCCAGCCCCTCAAACACATTCCAATACCATTGCGACAACGCCTCGATCAAACATAGCTTCTTTCATTGAATTTTCCGACCGGTTCCCATCGTTTCACATCAATCTCATCGCCATCATTGCTAATTAAGCTGGCTCAAGCTCTGCACGGGTTGCTGACACGAGATCCCTTGTCCCGGACGACGAACACGACCGCAAAGGTCGGGATGCCGTGTTAGCAATGGACCCTAATATTCTTAACTTTTTCGCGGTCCCCAACAACCAGACTCTCAATAATGTTGACCAGAACAACCAGTCATCTCAGCAACAGCATGAGCCATCACCATGGGGGCCAGCAGATTTAGAAAGCGGCATGGGCGCATCTCGCAGTCAAGGAGCATCATCTTTCGATTTCCAGCCGACAACTACCTCTGACATTTCGTTCAGCCAGGCCCCCACGCAACCGACTTACACCGGCTCAAACAACACCATACTACCTAATAGGGGACATCCCAGGAATCACCCGCAACAGCAACAACGAAGGCGAGATGGACATGCACATGATAGAAAGCGCACCAAAGTCGATACCGATTCTGCATTGGAATCTCTGGACTACTGGATTCGATTTGATGATGATGAAGCCGAGAAGGCAGGAAGTTACGAAATTGACTTTTCCAAGCGTTATGACCCCATGAACAACAATGCCAATACTCACTACCGGTATGTTTACGCTATACATTGATGAATCGGACGCTGATTAGCGATAAAGTCCCGGATATGGATCGAGCTCGAATATGCCAGGTCTTGGTACTGGAGTTTACGCAAGCTCTCTTCCCTTTCAGGGTGCCGAGTATTTTGACGACAACGCTTTAGACAACGCTCTATCTGATGAAGAAGAGGAAGGAATTGACTCGATGAGCTTGGAAGAGCATTTGTCAAAGATTGAGACCATGCCACCACCAGAAGTGCCACCTCGAGAGGGTCTTTACTCAACACCGCTCAGCTGGGAAAAGCCAGAACCCGGACTTCGTGTGGAACCGGATTTCGGAATGGGCAATACCCAAGGAGCCATGAACCTAGGCTTTGGACAGGCCATGTCTGGCATGGGCAACAACCAGGTTCTAAGCAATGAAGAACAACGGAGACTTCTTGCTATAGCAATGAATACTGGTCGAACGTCTTCCAGCTTTATGCCTGCTACTGGTTTTGGTTTAGGATTTGGGGCTGGTCTTGGTACTGGAATGTCCGACTTTAACAGCAACATCGAGTCACTGTTGGGGACACCGACTGGAGACCGCAGCCAGAAGCAGACACCTACACCTGCTAATAGTTCCAAGGCGCCGTCTCGAAACCAGGACATCAAGACGGAGAATTCGAGCGAGACTGGTCTCAGTTCGACTAGGCCAGGGCTATCACGCACAAGTACTGCCGCGTCCGATGTTAGAGGCAAGGAGAAGATAAAGCCTGGGGATCGGACAGCTCATAACGATATTGAGCGAAAGTATCGAACGAACTTGAAGGACAAGATTGCCGAGCTTCGCGATGCTGTACCAGCCCTCCACTCAATACCAGAGGACGGAGACAATAACGAGGCCGAAGGAGACTCACAGCGAGCGCCCAAAGTGAGCAAGGTCAGTAGTAAACCGTATTCGCCGCGACGTAGACAAAATGACTGACATTTCCCAGGGCACTGTTTTAACAAAGGCAACAGAGTATATTCAGCATCTAGAAAGGCGGAATAGAGCTATCATGAAGGAGCATCAAGACTTAGCCCGGCGCCTGCAGGCATTTGAACAGCTCCTCAGCGCCTCGGCTCGACAGCCATTCTTGATGCCAAACCACAGCCGAACACTCTTTGATCCTAGAGGTTTCTGCTAGAATAGACATGATGATTATGTTCCAAGCGTGTTTGGGATACTGTATAAATATACCCCAGAGATGAATCGTGGTATGTATACTACTCATCTCAGTTCATGTATCGACCTTGAGTCATGCTTCGTATCGTCTTTGTTGGTAGAAGCGCGTCGTGAATTGTTGGTTGTAATCATTATCCGGATACGGTTTGGTGATATTCTTACAATACCCGCCTGGGGCTGGGGTCTCCATGGCAGCTTGCGGATCCAATCTTGTTTTCGTGAACGGTTTACTACCCTAAATATTGACTGTTTTGATAACAAATGGTCATGTTTTTAGCGACCCAACAGCAGTAAATCATACATATGTATGTATGAGTTATTACATGCATTTAATTTCACCTGCAGGCGGTTGTGGCGTTACCTATTCAAGATCCTGGTCGTGAGCTATCACGCGCGAGCTTTTTTTTTGTTTTCACGCTGAGCTGCAATAACACAATTGTAGGCCTAGCAACAACATACAGGTGGGTCGTGAAGCGGGACACGAAGACGATTACAGTTGCATTATGAATAGTACTTATACATTTTATACACATCAAGTCTATGGGTATGTTTACAACGTCAATGCAGTACTGGTCATGATCGTAGCGCTTCAATGTCGTCAACCTCTTTCACCGCTTCCGTGGATAGAATGTAGGGCGAATCGTCGTCTACGCATACGCTGTCCTCAATTCGGACTCCCATGCCCCGAAAGGCGGCGGGCCATCGGTCATCATGGGGAACGTAAACACCCGGCTCGATGGTAACGCAGTGGCCGCGGCGAAGGGTCTCGCGACGGCTGTATCCAGGGCAGTCATGCACGTCAAGACCGATATAGTGACCGACATGGTGGGGGAAGAGCTGGTCGATGTTGGCCATTGTGACATCGAATCCAATAGTGCGCAGCTGGTCGACAAGTCCACGCGCAGTAACGTTGTGGATATCCTCGAGTGACAGCTTAGAGCTTTCCCTGCACAGCGAAACACTCGATCGCTGCACGTTGAGGACGGCCTGGTATAGGTCGCGCTGGGCGGGGGTGAAGCGGCCAGAAGCCGGCCATGTGCGGGATATGTCAGTAATGTAGGTCCCGTACTCGCCGCCTGCATCGATGAGAATGAATTCGTCTTCGTTGAATGTGCTGTTGTTCACCGTGTAGTGAATGCAGTTTGCCCGCTCACCGCCAGCTACCACAGGGATGTAAGCCGGGCCCTCGCATCCATTGACAGCGAAATTGTAGTCAAGAAACCAATGCAGATCCTTCTCACGCTTCCATGGCTGGCGCATTGCGTCTGTGATGACCCGCCCTGAGATCTGACCAGCAAGACGCATGTTAGCAACCTCTGCCTCGCTCTTGATCACCCGAAGCTTGTTCATGACGGAGTAGAGGGGTGTTCGGGTTGGTCGAGTATCTTTGCCAGAGATGAGCCGCCATAGCCAAGTCGCCGTGGCAGCGATACCACCTTTGGAGGGTGGTGAGTCTGCGTAGATAAGTTTGGCTTTGTCAAGGACCTTGGGTAGCAAGTGTTCGGCCTCGTAGATGGAATGCGCCTCGTCAGCGTTGAAGATATCTCTTGCAGCATCAACACCATTGCGATAGCCGTTCCACTGTTCCTCCCGAGCATTCTTGGGCTTGACAAACATGTGGAATACATAGTCGCCGTAGTTAGGGCCCGTCTTTTGGATCACCGCAATAGCATCCCCTTCCATCCATCCTGTAAGATATAGGAAGTTGGACTCTTGTCGATAGGCGTGGAAGACAGCACCGGACTTGTACTGCAAAGATGCGGCATGCAGGACAGCAACACTTCCATCTGTCATGGAGTGCGCCAGAGCGGCTCGACGGTCGGCATATTCTTGTGCTGTGATACCCTGTGTAATTTCACCGGCCTTTAGGATATGAGGATGTGTCTCATGGACGGGCTGTCCGAATCGGAGCTCGGAGGCGGACACGGAGGCATATGTTCGGAGACGGGTCGGTATATTTGAAGGCCGTGTTGGTCTGGCTTTAAGACTTATTGTTGATATGGTTCTTGTCGAAACGGCTCGGAGGGGTAGACGAGGATCAACGCTCCGGAACGGAGCTCGAGGGAGTTTCATTGCGGGATGATGGTTATAGATAGATGGTCTGAGCAATTGAGCTTAAGCGCAAATCTTTTTCGGCAGAAACTGGAGCCTCTCACATCAATTGAACATGCCAATGTCAATTGTGCACTCAAAACCTCTATGACCTAACGTTATGATGACGCCAGACCAAAAATTATGACCAGGATGGCCCGAGGCTAGACGCAAGACGGCGGGCAGAACCAAGATTGAATAGGTGGATGTTTCAATGCGGTTCACGCACTACAAGGGTTAGTTACCGTTAAGTTGATAGGTATACAGTTATTTGGGCAATGCTTTTCTGCATAAAGCTGGTCTGTGTAATGTTTGATTCACTTCCAATGCATTCCTCCCTCGCAAGAGTGTTGTTTAATGACACCACGACGTAACTACAAGCCTTGTTGTCTTAGTTCTTGTTATTGTTCTCTCTGTGAATGTCTCGCGCAAAATCCCCGTTTTCGGTACGAGGCTGAAATTTACTGTCTGGTCTCGTCTCTCTATGCTAATTTCCCGATTCTGGAGGCAGTATCCTCTCGTTGCTGGGTTAATAGATGGCAGGCCCGTGACATGGTGGTGTTTTTTTTGTAGTGGACAGCCCAGCGGGCCACAGAGGGCTTCCACTGAAGTACAGGGCCCCCGGCGGTCCCCGCTTGACCGCACAGGAGAGGTATAGCGCTGTTGTGCCAAGCGCGACTTCTACCAGAACACGCCTGGTTTGCTTTGGGTCAAGGTCAAGTGGAAGGTTGCTAAGTAATCAATCAAAGTCATTTTGGGACCCGTCCCTCACTTGGCTCGTTTCCCTCCATCCAAAGCACGCAGACCCAGACCCAGGCAAGACGGATAGACGAGACTGGACCCGACCAAAAAGGTCTCCGACAAAAAAACAATTACGGTCGGTTTGTTGTTGTTCATCATTTGATCCATTTTCGTCGGTCAATTCTTCTTCTTTTCATATCTGCCTCGAATCTCCTCTGATGTGCTGATATCATCTATTACCCTCCCTCCCCTTTGGCTTCCATTGTCTTTGTCTCTGGACGTGTCAGGCTCCGCGTCGCGTGCTGTCACAAGTCTCATTCTCCCAGCCCCTCCCAAGACTACCTACCTACTTACCACCACTACCACTACCCACGATCGACAACCGCCAATAACAGAACAGGTCAACGTCCGTCACGTCACCTCTGACGTTCACTATCGACTTTTTGTCGTCCCGCTCTGCTTCTTCGCCTTCTGCTCTGGCTACTCACCCCCAGAGCAGTTCACGGGCTTTATATGGCAACCATATCTCTATCACCAACACCTGGTCCCATATCGGCCATGTCTTCGAGACGGGGCCCGTTAACCAACAACCCTAATGTGGCTAACTCGCCTCTCCGTGGAGTTTCTGCCCTGGCTGGGTATGCTAAGCAGAAGCGTTCCTATGCAACCGTTCAGCGTGAGGAAACCTATGGCCAGCCGCCGCCTCTAAAGAAGCAGGTCCTCGATAATGGCGTGCAGCGCCCGGTTCGATCCCCATCCAGGTCAACCCGGACCCAGGTTCTGGTCCAACGCGGTACTACGCGTCCTTCGACAAAGGAAAGATCCTCGAGGACCGCCCCGACAAACGTAGCCCGTGATATGGATAATGAGAAGGAAGCATGGAAGAGACATCACCGTGCCAAGTTCCCCAAGATGGTTTTTTACTTCGAGAGCATACCCGATGAAGTTCGTGCGAGGTTAACAAAGAGAGTCGCCTATCTTGGTGCTGTATGTTGTCTTATAAAACTCGTGCGGTACTGTACTGACCTGACCTGTCTTTAGCGGCAAGAACCTTTTTTCTCCATCTCGGTCACCCACGTCGTCACTACTCGATCAATTCCACCCGAGAGGCCAGAGGGGCACCAGGAACAGGAACAGGACCACCATGATGAGCATCACGAAACCGAAGAACAACCCCAAACCATCAACCCGTCGTTATTGAATCGCAACACCGAAGCACGAAGGAAACTTCTGTCCGAGTTCCGTAACGCTCCCGCCAGGACGCAACAAATTGACGACCCGACGAAGCGAACTAGGGGAACCAGGAACAGTGATGTGTTACACAAGGCTCGTGAGATGGGCAAGAAGATCTGGTCTTTGGAAAAATTTCAGAACATGTTGTCTGTTTTGCTCGAAGTTGAGACAAGCCATGCCTCTCACAACTCAAGATCCGCAAGCACTCGAAGTCATTATGGCAATCCTAGGGAGGCCAACCTACTCCAGCTGTTGCATAATGAGCGCGTGAATGGACCTTCAGACCGTGATCCGACCGCTGTTCATCGCGAGTTGACTTACTTCAAGGGCCCTCATATCTATGTGTGGGATATGGATGAGAAGAACAAGCCCATCATGGTTCGCGAATACCCCAAGGTTGCGAACAAGTCAGATGGAGAATGGCCACAGTTCCGAAGTGTTGGAAACGGTAGATGTCCCTTTGTGGAAGATCACGATGTCCCTGAGAAGGATCACCGACGGCAACGAGAGCAAGAAAAAGCTCGACAAGCCAAGCGAGAGGAAGCTGCTCACGCAATTAAGCCACCTCAGGTTCCAATGCCAAAGCCGGTAACAGGAAAGCGAACTATCGCCGAGATGGAAGATGGCCAGAACAGAATCCGTGCTGTGACACCCACTGATGTCTTCAACACAGCCAAGACGGTCATCCCGAAGCAGGCGGATGTTCGACCACAAAATGCCTTTACAAGCCGTGCTGCCGCTGGCCGTCTTTTTGCTGGCGAGCCCGTTGCATCCGGTGTGCAACCATCAAATATCACCTCTGCTATTCGCTCGCAGATGATCTCCTCGACATCTGGTGTGAACGGTGCCAAGGCTGGAACTAGTAAAGAAGTTCATGGTCTTCAGAGAAAAGTGTTGCAGAAGGCTGCTCCTGCTTCGTTCGATGTGAGCTCGCGTCGTTTGGCTGAGGTGTCGATGGACGTTGCGTCTAGCCGATCAACAACGATGGGTCGACATACTTCACGACCCGCAGAGGTGCAAGAAGAGGAAGCTCAAAAGACTGAGCGAAGGACACAGTCCCAGCCGCTTAAGAGTAAAAAGGACCTTAAGCCCGGTTATTGCGAGAACTGCCAGGATAAGTTCCGCGATTTTGACGAGGTAAGCAAACTGACTTGATATTCTTGAACTTTATGACTAACTGACTTTTACAGCACATTCTATCACGAAAACACCGAAAGTTTGCTGAGAACGACGACAATTGGATTGAACTTGATTCTCTCCTATCACAAATCAAGAGGATGCCAAAGTACGCACCCGGATCTGACGAGGAGGAAGCATGGTAATGACTATCCATATTACAATACGATATACGGCCTCTCCATCACGTCATCATTATCTCAAACCATGCCATGGCCTCGCAGCTCATGGATTATGATAGAGCAATCCTCCCAAAACCAACCTTTATGAAGTCCATTTGGCGCACCTCCTCCTTTGAGATTCCCACCCACACGCTGTATACAAACAACAGAAAAGATACCTCCTGAATTTGGTTAACTTTGTGCTACCTGGCGGCATTTGAGGGCAGTCTTTCGGTTAGAGATGTCTCTGTGTTCTTTATTTTCGCTTTCTTCTTATACCTTATAAGCATGAACTGCATGCAACGGCGCAGAGCGGCATGGTGTCTTTTTCTTTCTGGCTGGTTTACCCCCACGGTCTTTTCGGCCATTTCATTTGTGTTGCTATTGGTCTTCATGTATTGTATGTTGCAATACTGGGGCGTTCTTCGAGGTCCATTTCGAGAAGGGTGGTCAGGGCAAATGTTTGAGATGGGATTGATGATGGTTGTACAAAGCTTGGGGCACGAGAGCGGAAGAATTTTATCGTGAAAGCGTGAAAGCAATAGCGATTGCCATATGATTACGGCCAGAAAGGTCTGATGTAGATATGTGTTTGGGACATGTATATGTACCTATATGTTAGACAACATGATACTTGAACAAATCTGTGGTTTTTCTATGTTAAGTGTGAAGGCGAGCTGACATTTGTTACGGAAGAATCAAGAGATTAGTGACTGAAGTTCTCAGGACCTCCCCGTTGTAGACAAGTGTCTCGGAAACACTTCATGCTTCATTTTGTTATATGCGTGGCGTTTTCTAGCTGCAGCAGTTTGGTCGGGAGATGACAGCACAGAAGTATAAGCACACATTATGTCACTTCTCTGTCCTTCACCGTATTTCTACATAACGTCCAAACGGTTTTTATCTCTGATTGACTTTTTCTTATTGTTGTTTGCTGTCCCGAACTCAGAACTTCTTCCCAGGCGAGTCTTGCAAAGCCCTATTCATTATCACATGCTCAATCGGAGCTGGCTACTTCGAGTGCCTATATGTAACTCCTACAAGGGCTAAGCAGGCAACGGCAAGATTCTCCTTACTTTATCGAGTTGGGAGAAAGACGAAATAATAAGTGTGTTCAGAATTACTCCTACTTTTGGCTTAGACATTGGTTCACAGAAGTGAATCACAGACTGGTTACTCCGTCCAGCCTTAACAGGTGTCGACGAACAGACAAAGAATTAACCAAATCTAGATACTCGTATAGCCCTCGAGATTTATCAACATCTGCCCAAGTCTCCTACTTAATCTTGATCTACATCAGCTCGATACTATTCTACGATGCACCTCAAAGCGTCGGCGCACGCCGAGTCCACGCTGGACACCTGGACACGAGTTCAAGATCTCAAGAAAGGAAAAGACAAGATCGTTCTTGACGGAAACAGTCTCGACATCGCCTCCATCATCGCAGTCGCTCGCTACGGCGTCAAGCCCGAAATCAGCAAGGACGAGGAACTCGCCCACCGCATCAACCTGAGCGTAGATGCCCTCGCCGAGTACTTGTCTCACAAGTACGTGGTATACGGCGTGAATACGGGGTTTGGAGGAAGTGCAGATGTTCGGACCGATGACTGGTTGGAGAATCAGATTGGTGTTCTTCAGCATACACAGAGTGCCATAATTGCTTCTTCGGACAAGACACATGGTGATAACTCCGAGAGGGAGCCTTCTCATGTTATGCCTCCTGAGTGGGTTCGAGGCGCTATACTTGCTCGTGCAAACCAGAATATGCGAGGACAAAGCTCTGTTCGACTAGAGGTGTTGGAGAGATTGATTAAGCTTTTACATCATGATATCACTCCCATGGTACCTATTCGAGGCACCATCTCTGCATCTGGGGATCTCATGCCCATGTCTTATATCGCCGGGGCAGTCACAGGAAACCCAGATATTTTTGTCCAAGTTGGTGAGGGTAGATCAGCCAAAGTAATTCCCTCGCACGAAGCTCTTCAGCAGAATGGTCTATCGCCGAGTGGCCTTGGCCCGAAGGAAGCTCTTGGTCTCATAAACGGGACTGCACCCTCCGTCTCTCTTGCGAGCATTGTCCTGCATGAATCGCAGCAACTTGCACTTCTAGCCCAGGTCTTGACAGCATTTGCGTCTGAGGCTATGGGCGGAAACGTTGAGTGGACGACCCCCTTTATCCACGCAGTCCGACCGCATCCCGGGCAGATCGAAGCAGCGGCCAACATCAGGGTTTTTCTTCAGGGCTCCAAGTTTGTGGTTGGTTTAGAGAACCGCAAGAGGACAGGAGAAGGGCTTTGGCAGGATCGTTATTCGACTCGAACAAGCCCCCAATGGATCGGACCTTATCTGGAGGACCTACTTCTTGCCCAGAGACAAATTTCTGTGGAACTTAACTCTACGTCGGACAACCCCTTGGTCGATTCTTCAGAAAAGAATGGAAAAGCGGTAGGCGAAGTCTACTCGGGTGGTAATTTCCAGGCTGTTGCTGTCACTTCTGCAATGGATAAGACACGGCTTGCGCTGCAGATGATAGGCCGTATGCTCTTTTCCCAGGTCAGCGAGATGATCAACCCCTGCACCAACAACGGTCTCGAGGCCAACCTCAACGCTAGCGACAAAGAAAATTTCACCATGAAAGGCATTGATGTAAACATGTCTGCTTACATGTCCGAGTTGGCTGCTCTCGCCCATCCGGTTTCGTCGCATGTCATGTCTGCCGAAATGCACAACCAAGGCATCAACTCGCTCGCTTTACTCTCAGCTCGTCGAACTATGGAGGCCGCAGACCTTGTTGCGCACATATGTGCTTGCCATATCTACGTTTCGTGCCAGGCAGTCGAATTACGAGCGAGTCATCGACTCTTTTTGGAGACTCTTCACGATAAGGTGAAAGCAGAGGACGGACCCTTCCGTACATTTGGTCTGAACGAGTCTGCTATCGAGAAGCTCGGCGCGACAGTATTTGAAGTGATTGAGAAGGCGTGGTATGGACATAATGCTGGTTGCTGGAAAGATCGTATAGTTCCAACAGTTGACGCAGCCATGGCACCCGTTACACAATATCTGACATCCCAAGAGATGGACTGTCCGATATCGAGTCTCGCAATATTTCGCGGCGAGTTTCACAAATGTGTCGTTGAGGCTGCGTCTTCGATATTCTATCCCAACATGGCGGTTCGCCCTGTCGATGTAGCTACCAAGCTGGGTGATGGCACTGCCCCCTTGTACGCATGGGTTCGTTCAAAGCTGGGAGTTCCGACGCATTGTGGCATCGATGACGATCCTCTGTACAATGCACAGAAGGGTCTTTCAACTGAAGGTAAAAAGACGATTGGCAGCTGGGTGAGCATGGTATATGAGAGTCTGAAGGATGATATGATGGATGTTGTTATGGAGGGTATTGCAACTGATCGTTTGGGACCAAGGACGGAAGAGCAGTACCAAAGTCTTTGCAAGAGTTTGAGGGCGACAAAGTGAACAAATAGACAATTAGTATTATTAACTAGGGGTATTAAGGGGGAAAAGAACTTGAATAAAATTGATTAAAAAGGCTTGAGGAGTCATGATGAAGACGTAGTCTAATTCTTTGTAAGTGCGTACAGTGCGCAGTCTCCAACACTGTGCTGTCATAAGCAACCTTAGGCGCCCGTTTCACAGCAATAAGATATCAGAAAACTCACCACCAACAAAGATATTTGTTTTATTAAACTCGGAAACAGAACAACCCTTTCATCTCTGATATTAAATCCTGAAAGCAACATGTCGCACACGCCAAAAGATCAGGGGCCATCATCGCCCTTACCTTCTTCACCTTCACCTTCACCGTCACCTACTACCGCTTCACCACTGCCTCTCGCCGACAATGAAGTAGCAGGCAGCGGCGCCGCATCTCCAAACCTGCTACTCACCATGTCCGCTTCAGTGGTACTGGCTGACCTACCAAGAGATGCAACCGCCGCGCTCGAAGCTGCAGGAAGCTTCAAGACGGACAAGATCGTGGTACGATTTAAACCCGTCGGGTCGGCACCGTCGTTGGCCCAAGATGTGTGCAAGATCAGTGCGACAAGACGCTTCGAAGAGGTCGTGAGGTATTTGAGGAAGAAGTTGAGATGCAAAGAGACGGACAGTGTCTTTTTGTACGTCAACAGTGCGTTTGCGCCGTCTTTGGATGAGGTTGTTGGCAATTTACATCAGGTGAGTGTTTAGCAAGACATCTGTTTATAAGCTGAAGTTGGGTTTGACTGGCTCTAACATTCTCAGTGCTTCAAAAATTCTCACGGTCAACTTGTTGTGGCCTACTCTCTAACACCTGCTTTTGGATGAGGCAAACGAGGTCAATTTCTTCTATCTTTGCGATGACAGAAAGAACCAAAAAGCTACATCATCTAATTAACCCAAACTCCGAGCTATGCAACCTCTATATCTTGTCCAATTCACCAATATGACATGCGTCCTCCACGAACAACTCTTGGGGTATCAACGCTTCCACTCTACGAATTCTTTACCGCCTTGGTAAAACTCTCAAGTTCCTCTGCTGAGATTGGGTATGTGTGCTCAGGGCCTGGGTACTGACGGGATTTGACGTCGTCTCGATACGCCTCGATGGCTCTCAAACTCTCCCCCCAGACATCGCCATACTTCTTGACAAACTTGGGGAGGAACCTTCCAGGAGGAAAGTTTCCAATCATGTCGACTTGCACGAGGACTTGACCAGAGGTACCGTTGCCAGCACCAATGCCGATGGTAGGAACGGACAGCTTCTCGGTGATGAGCGCGGCCACCTCGGCAGGAACAGCTTCGACAACCATGGCAAAGCAGCCAGCTTCTTGAAGAGCAAGAGCATCCTCGAGGATGCTCATAGCACCGCTACTTGTCTTGCCCTGAACGCGGAAGCCGCCAAGAGCGTTTTGTCGCTGAGGGGTCAAACCGATATGGCCAAGGACAGGAATGCCAGCTGTGGTGATTTTCTTGATGGTGGGAGCCATCTCCTTTCCACCTTCTAGCTTGACACCTTGAACACGACCTTCCTTGATAAAGCGGATGGCAGTCGCAAGAGCCTGGTCAGGGCTGATCTCATATGTACCCATGGGCAGGTCGCCAACCTGGCGGGGTTAGTTAGTTAATGACTTGCATATGTGAGAGCAGGGGTCCATCCTTACAGTGAATGCGGATTTGGTGGCTCTTGCAACCGACCGGCAGTGTAGCAACATCTCCTCCATGATAACTTCACTTGTATCCTCCATACCAAGAGCAACCATGGCAAGACTATCACCGACGAGAATGATGTCCATACCTGCATGATCAGCAACATGGCCGCTGGGGAAGTCATGGGCTGTCATGACAGTGATGGGATCACCCTTGCGGTGCATGGAACGAAGGGTTCCGACGGTGACCTTCTTGCGCTGGGCAGCCGGAGGTGCACCCATGGGAGAGTGTGAGCTATACCGGGACTGCGCCACACCTCGGATGATGAGGGGCCGAACGGAGCTGCCGAGGGACCGGATCGCCGGCCGATGGGACGACACGGAGACCCGGGATAGGAGAGAGGTGCAAGACCTCATGGTGGGATTGATAAGGGATGACATGAGGGAGAGGAGTGGGTATTTGTGCTGTGTTGTGTTGGTGATGAACAGAAAGGTATCGCGTGTGCAGTTTTGTCAAGTTTTTAAGTTGGGAGTGACAGAAGTTGAAGTACCTTTCTTACAGGCAAATTTCAGACCGACAGAAAGTGTAGCTCAAAGAGTCTATGATGGACGTTTTTGATTGGGAAAAAAATATAGAAAGAAATAATTCGGTTGGAAAAGTTTGTCTTATGATAGCAAACAAAAGAATTAGTTTAAAAAGTCGGGGGAAGCAGCAGTTTTATTCATGTCTGAACCATGATGAACCCTACGTTGTATATTTGAGTATCTTTGGTGTTTTTTCTCAGCACCCCTGGACTTTTTGGAACTGCGCCCCACGCATTCGGTTTTCGAAAGGGAGTTCGTTCTAGTCAACAAATAGAAGTCGACATTCAATTTGGGCTAGACCCTTCGAGGTATAGAAAGAAGGGAACCCAGCAAATGTTGAGCCGCCAGTTTCTTTAGAGACTATTCTTGTAGATGGCGGTCTAGAATTGGAGATTATGAATTTATTTATCAGTTTTACTGTTTACTGAATTATTGAGACTTAAGGGGAAAAAAAGAGAAGGTTACTAATTAAATCTGAACCGAGGTTGTTCATCTACCGAAATGGTGGGAGGAGGAGAATATGTAACGGCTGTGATTGAGTTCGTGATTTGTACCCGAGGAATTGGAAATGGAGGGGTTCTCACGATGCATCAATGCCGAATACGCATGCGAGAACCGAGGGCATGTTATTTACGAGCTGCTGCAATACAGATGCCGTCATCATTCAACCCTGTCTATTTCCTGCATGCAATATTATATAAAGAGAGAAGAGATATTCAGCCATGCATCAATGCTAGTATACAGTATATGCCGGCTCGACAAAGGGGCTGTCCAGGCACCTTTCTTTGGCTTTGAAATCCTTCGTTTCACTTGTGACACCAACATGGAAACTTCAACTATTATTAATAATACTTCAGGATTGTCTGCTGTGTAGCCAGCCTCAAAGGTTATTCATTCGTTGGATCTGTCTGATAATATAAACCAAAGAAATAAGCTCAAATCTTAACTTATACGACACAATACCGACTTGGATTCAATAGACAATGACTCAAACTACCGTCACCAGCTGTTTCAGTCTTCCACATTGTTTCATGCCACCAAAACGAACCTGGAAAGACATGCCGTCGATCTCGTCCAGTTGCGGCACCATCCCTTATCGATAACAGCTACTAGGCAAGTTAGGTACTGTTAGTCAGTGAAGTGAGGTCAAGTTAGCGGCACATGCCGTGCTCATCCACTATAGCGTACGGCTTATCACCGTCGTCCACATCATACCTGTGACATCCTCGTGACTTGGGCCCAACTTCCATCTTCCTTTCTCTCCCAGCAACGCTTCATTTTACCTTACTTTACTTAGCCACACCACTCTTCTGTATCGTAAACTCCGGAACGCCCCAAATCTTCTATCAAACCCTCTCCCCCACACTTTACCCGTCTGCTCGCCCAGTATCGTCCATCGCGCCGGCTCCGGAACCCTTTGGATATCCTCATAACCCGACATCGGAAACCAGTCTCAACCGCCATCATGAGTAGCCCTCGCCGTAGGATAGAGACAGATGTGAGTCTTTCATATGGCGCTGAAGCTGCTGCAACATCGGAACTAACACGGAGTCTCAATAGGTCATGAAGTGCGTTGCCTCTGAGCGATCTACCTTGTCGTCCTAGCGCTAACATGTCTACAGGATGTACGGACCTCAACTCAAACGCCTGATTACAGACTGACAAGAACAGGCTCATGAGCGACTATGAAGTCACACTTGTTAACGACAACAGTAAGCGTGTGTTCAAAGTGTCGATATCAACCCCGCTAACAGCTAGCAGTGTATGCCCCTCATCACCCCCAGTAACTCCCAGCGATTTCCTGACTGATACTCTCAGGCAAGAGTTCTATGTCAGGTTCAAGGGACCGGCCGAAAGTAAGTTGAAGCGACAATACCGTTATCGAACAACACCGTTGACATTGCAAAGCTCCATTCGAAGGTGGAACCTGGAAGGTCCATGTCGAGCTCCCCGACACGTACCCTTACAAGTCTCCAAGCATTGGCTTTGTCAACCGAATCTTCCACCCCAACATTGACGAATTGTATTTTTCCCAAACGATCATACCAGCAATTGTTCTGCTCGACTAACGACCTCAGGTCTGGCTCGGTGTGTCTGGATGTCATTAACCAAACCTGGTCGCCCATGTTCGATATGATAAACATTTTCGAGGTCTTCCTCCCTCAACTCCTTCGATACCCCAACCCGACCGACCCTCTCAACGGAGAAGCAGCGGCTCTGTTGATAAGGGAACCCAAGAGTTACGATGCAAAGGTCAAAGGTATGTAAGGATAAGCCCTTGGACGGGATACGTATACTCACTATTCCAGAATATGTCCAGAAATACGCCTCTAAGGAAGCCGCGGACGAAGCCGGAGCCGAGAGCGAAGACGACGACGAGCTATCGTCAGTTGCCAGTTTTGGAGACGACGACGACGAGCCCGCGGGCCAGATGGATGATGTATAATGCCACCCCACTCGAGGTTTGACTTTGGCGAGCGTTTCGATTCACACAAATGGCGTCATGGGATCAAGGGGCGGACTAGGAGCTATCATTGGACAGAGTTGCAGCAAACATCGTGGCTTGCACTCGGATCGCATTTTGTTTCATGTTATTAGGAATGCTACACGTTGCTTCGCTTGTATCTTGCGGAGGAAAGCTGGGCAGGATCACGGTGCTGGATGTCATGACTTGCCGGTCAACGGTGTAGTAGCTGGGGCCGTAACAAACATTTGGACACCCCGCCAGCTTAACCAGCAGATTCTGGAGCAGGGACATATAGGATAATTGAAATCTTGTCAATAACTTGGGCTGTACCCGGGTATCATATCTAGTAAATGCACACAAAACCAAACGCCTTGCCATGTAAGCTCAGTCCGAATCGTAATCTACCAAACCTTTTGGGGTCGTCTCTGCTGCTTTCGCCTGTGCCTTGGTCGGTGGTTCAGAAGTATGCGACCCTGCTTCTTGTACTGGTCGTTTCCGCTTCACGCCAGGTAATCTGGAAGGTCCCTTCATCTCACTTCGTCCATCGTTCAGGAAAGGATCTTTGGCAGCACGAGTATTTCCCATGAGTTCCGATACAAACGTCTCTTTCCGCTTCGAAACCTCCTTGTCGGCTTTAAGCTTACTCCCACTCTTGGAATCGACAAATTTCTTCTCACTCTCTTCAGTCTTGAACAGCGGTTTCGACAAAGCTCGATCTCGACCATCGTCCACAGGCCCAAAGTCAACGAGAGCTGCGCGACGAGCATCCTCTTCCGTGCCGGGTACAATGTCAATGCCAAGACTCATGCGATCCTGCAGATCTCCCGTCGCTGCTGCATCGCGCTCGCGTTCTTTGCGTCCCACCCTAAAGGCCTTTCTCAGCTTCTGATTCTGCGTGTACGGATCATCCCAGTGCTTCGCCGACGCCTCAAGAAGCTCGTCTATACGCAGCGTCGCATTCTTGAGCTGCTCCCTATCCTCGATTGTTTTCTCCAGACTCGCAAAGGCGTTCTTCCTGAGCGCCTCGCGCTCCTGGTCCGTCATTATAACATTGTCTCCCTCGCGCGGCACATCCTCGCCAGTATCCCGTTTCGCGCCGCCCGCGACGACCACGTACGCCGTGTTCTTGGGATCAGTGCGGATCTCGATCTCGCCGCCGCACTCGACGTGCTTGAACCGGAAGCTCCAGATGGGCGTGGAGAAGTAGCTGCCGACGCGGCGCTTCTCTGCGTTGAAGCGGACGCCCTGGCCTATGATGGTGGGCTTCGGGCAGGTGCTGCACCATACTGCGTAAGGGAGCTCGAAGCGGACTGTCAGGGAACCTGGTTTGGAGGCGCGGGCGCCGAGGGGATGTTTTTTGTGGAGGGCGTTGGCGGAGATTGTGCCCTCGACGTCGGGTGGGACGTAGCGTCCCATGTTGAAGCCCTGCATGGCTGCGGTTGTTGTGGCTCGTGGCCAGTGGTGTTGGATGTAAAGATGTTGAGTGAAGATTAGCGATGGCTATAGGAATGGTAATCTAAGGCAGTACGTATGTATTTTTTAGTCGAGGTACGTCACTGCTTAGTGGGGGTCAATATTCGGTGTAAGTCGATATCCCAACCCAACTAGGACACAATCAGGCTGGATGCTACTGAAAGTTGGATCGATTTTCAAATGAGTATTTGTATGTGACTGGAAGATGGGAAGAGAAACCCAAGGGTCACGGTATTGATAGTAAGAGACGAACTTTAATGTAAGATGAGTGAAGAAACAGCTTCTGTGTGTATAGTTTGACAGATGCTTTTTCTATCACCCATGTGTCAACCTACTATAGAGTTCAGCTCAGTTGTTGCCGTATTAATAGCTAGACAGCTTAATAATAATACGTAACCTAAAGAACAAAAACAGTAAAAAAATATCCGTAGGGGAAATATGATTGCCCAACTACTAACCTTTTGACAGCCTCCTACGGAGTACCGATGCGACCGACGGACATATGTTAGCATGGGTTACAATATCTCACCAATCATCATAACTCATGATACCCAAGGCAGCATAAGCAGATTCTTATTTCCTTTGCAACAGCGTTCGTTGAGACTTTAAGTTTGTTGCCTACACAATGATCCAATCACATCTCACAGAGAGTGACGCAACTCCCCTGTAGAGAAGCAGCCTATTAAGAATCCCTGTAGGGTCCATACCTCTCTCCTCATGATATAAGCCCAACTTACACCAGCTATCTGCCTACCTATATAATGAGAATACTCACAACTACACCTCGCCATCTATCACCATCTCTCATCTTTTCACTCAAATCAACAACACAATCTCGGCTCTTCACAACCATGGCTCCTCACAACGACGTAGACGCCTTCCATGAGGCCCTCCGCTCCAGCAAGCGTATCCTCGCCCTCTGCGGTGCTGGTCTCTCAGCTTCATCCGGCCTTCCAACATTTCGAGGTGCCGGTGGTCTTTGGAGGAACCACGATGCTACTTCCCTCGCTACTCTTCGGGCTTTCAACGATGACCCTGGTCTTGTCTGGATGTTTTATGGCTACAGACGTCATATGGCGTTGCGTGCTCAGCCGAATCCTGCCCATTATGCTTTGGCGAAGCTTGCCGAGAAGAACAAGGACTTTCTGTGTTTGACCCAGAATGTCGACAGTAAGCATCACGGCAATTGCACTTACTTTACTGTCCGCTAATTGAATACCCAGATATCTCCCCAAGAGCAAATCATCCACCGGAGCAACTTCGTACTCTACATGGGTCTCTGTTCGACATCAAGTGCAACAACGATAAATGCTCATGGATCCAGCGAGACAACTATAAGGATCCCTTCTTCCCTGCTATAGCGCAGGCATCCGAGGACGTCGAGCCTGGTAAACCATTTCCCCTTCTCGATGCTAATAGCCCTCTGGATCCAATTCCACGCGATGAGATCCCCAAATGCCCGGAGTGCAAGACAGGCCTACAAAGACCTGCCGTTGTGTGGTTTGGAGAGAACCTGGACGAGACCATGATGATGGGCATTACAAACTGGCTCTGGAAGGATAAAGTTGTAAGTCAAACCCCCCATTCAGACAAACTAGACATACATCGGCTAATTCACCGTGACAGGATTTGATGCTTGTCATCGGCACGTCAGCTAAAGTCTATCCCGCTGCAGGCTTCATCGAAAAGGCCAGGCGCAGAGGTGCACGCATCGCAGTCATCAATCCCGAGGCTGAGAATGAGGAGGAGATGTACAAGGTCAAGCCTGGAGATTTTGCCTTTGGTCAGGATGCTGCAGAGTATCTGCCTCTTCTTTTGGAGCCGGTTATTGGGAAGCTTGACAAGGAAGAAAATTGAGAAACACACGTGTCTTGGGAAAACTGCAAGAACTAGGTTAATTTTTATTCTCTCCGAGTGTAGAACTGTGAAATCCAGTTGGGCTAGGTAGGCTGTCATTGAAACATCTAGGATATGTTGTCCGACATCTGATTAGTTTCCTTACCTATACTGGAGGGAAACATGTCGGCCGAAACGAAACATGCTTCTTTATATATGGAAATCTTGATACAAATATCAAACTTCTCCTAGTCCAGCTCACCAATGAATGCCGTTGTGAAAGTAGTACATAGTTAGCCTCATATTCCACGTTAGTGTTAGTTGTTTCGGTTTCAGCACGAACCTCTTAAGCTGAAGCACGCCAACAACCAACATAACTCCTGTCAGCAAATTCAATAAGCAAATACTTCTCAATTGTGCCAAAGCCGTGACCTTTGAGCAGTCAAAGCGAGGAAGATTCCTCCACTCAAAAGGAGAAACAAACCAGACCCCTAAACCCACCTGAAATTGCGGGTTCCTAAAGCTAAGTTACGAGGTCCGTGTTCATGGTGTTTAAAAGGATTGCGTATCCCCAGTTTAAAGGAGTAGAATAATAGAAAGAGAAGCAGAATCATTTCCTTATTACCAGTCACCTCTATATCCATTAATCTTAACATTCTAATAATGGCCTCCAAATTCCTCGCCGTGGCCCTCGCCGCCGCCGTCCCAGCCCTGGCTAGAACTGATCTCGCTGGCTGCACCACCTACGATACAGTCGTCAGCAACGCGGATGGCATGTACGCTACGAGAATCTGGTATGTCCCGGACTCGGGTGAGATCTGCGACCTTCTCGACTGCGGCGGTGGCCGAGCTCCTCCTAAGACCACCGTCCCCGGGTGTCCCGCGTATGAAGGCACCGAGACGTACTCTCCTCTCTTTATCGACCCCAAGACTCTCGGGGTTGCTGCTCCTACTGGTGCTTCTAAAGAGAGTGCAAGCGTATCTGCTACCATCACTTCAGCCCCTGCCACAGAGACAGATGCCAGTGGTACTGCTACTGAGACTGAGGCTGCCACCGAAACAGAGGCTGCTTCTGAGACAGAGGCTGCTTCTGAGACAGAGTCCAAGTCTGAGAGCGCAGTCAAGCCCATCTTATCAGGCATCCGCAAGGCCAACGACACAGGGATGTCTACTGCGATGACCACCCCCGGTCGTGCCACTCTTACTGCTTCTGCTTCATCCGGAGCCGGAACCGGTACCGCATCTTCCGGTTCCGATTCTGGCTCCGCTTCCGACTCCGACTCCGGGTCTGAGTCCGCTTCTAGAACGGGGTCTGCCGTTTCTACCGCCGGTGCCGCGATGCCCACAGCCGGTGCTTTCCTCGCTCTCGCCGGCGCCGCCATCTACGCCGGGATGCTTTAGATGATTAATTATTGACCTTGGGACTGGATACGATACATACAACTAGAAAACATCAATTTATTCTCTTTTCGTAAAATAATAGACATGTCAAATTTCCTTGTAATTCTTCTATTTATATCAACCCCCGCCGCCCGCTTGACCCGTAAGCAAACGTCTTTACCCATCGGTAACCACCATAACCAAGGTATTCCGCCCAATTCGAAATTTCCGCCCATTATCCCTTCCTCTCTCCCATGGCAGTTTTGTTTACTCGACTAAAGTTCAACTTATCTGAACCCCCCGGTCACCCCCCGCCTTTTCCGCCCTCCGCCGTTAATAAGATCCCCCAGGTTCCACCACGACGAGCAATAGGGCGTTGAAGCTGATAGGTCCGTCAACCAACAAGTGTTATCAAATGACAAGATCTAGCACTAAGAGGGCGTCTTAGCTCATGGGCTTGTCCCTGATGTTGTACATCAAACTTCAAGATGCATTTATTTGTGGTTGTACCTTGCTTGTGAGATGCATATAAAGGTCAAGAATAAATCAATGTTCCCAAAAGAAAAAACATGCTTCTGTGGTAAAGATGACTTCAAGTGCTCGAGTCTTCTGCTGTATACATCACTCTGCTTCATACAACATCATACCTTGATTGGAACTTGATCAACCATCCATTAATTGATTGACCGTCTGTCTTACTCTGGACTATCTGTCTTTGTCTCGCTTCCCCCGCAAAACCTTGCTTCCCGTTCCCACATGACCATCTCTACAACGAACCGTTACTTCTACGAGTCAAACACCTCCTACTAAGCTCGCCATCACACGCCCTGTTTTGTTCCCTCCTCCCCCGCCAAGCAGAAGCCCGCCGCTAGCCGTACACCCTCTGTGCGCTGACGACTACATCATTGTCACGATCCTTGTCTTGTCGACTAACAGGGAGAGAGAGAGAGCTCTCTTGCTTGCAGAGTTTCAATCCAAGTACCCTTGACCGCTCTTCGTCACTTACAAATTCCAATTCAAAACGCCCTGGAACCTCTCACGAAAACAGCAGACCTTTCTTCAGACACTCAAGAAACAAACATCGTCGTCGTCAGTTCGTATATTCATCAATATGGGTTCCCACGATTCTTTGAACCAAGCCGAAGGTGCACCTCGATTCTGGTACCGCGATAACTTCTTCCTCACAAACGACAAGTCCTATCTATGCCCCCGAACCTTCAACAAGTCCCTCGATGACAACTGGTGGAGCAGCCCCTTACCAAACGGACAACTCCAGAGGGTGCTGGATAACTGCCTGACCCTGGCCGTGTACTACACTCCTCAGACCGCCGAGGAAATGAAGAGTAAGTTGTCTGATCCTGCGTTCGTCCCTTTGCTAACAAACAATCCAGGAAACGGCATCGCTTCACCAAAAGATGGTTCTCCGCACAAGATGGTCGGTTTCGCTCGCGTGGTGACCGACTATGTAACTCTAGCCTACCTCACAGACGTTTTCGTCGTCGAGGAGTTCCAGCGGCGGGGATTGGCGTCGTGGTTGATGCAAGCTCTCAAGGAGATAGTCAACGAATGGAAGCACATGCGCGGACTTCTTCTCATGACCCACGACCAAGCCGCAGCGAGGCTGTATCAAAGGGAATTGGGTGCCCAAGAGTTCGAAAAGGGTCCGTCAGCCGGCCTAGTAATGCTCGAAATGGCCGGTCCAGCCGAGAAGCCTGCACCCAAGCACTGATGTGCACTTCGCTTTGTGTTGTTCTTGATTTTTCCTTTTTGTTATCTAGCGATGCATTTACTCATGGCCTTTACGTCTGGGTGACCTTTCTTTTTACTTCTTCGTTGAAGGGGTTGTTTTTGTTTTTTAGCGCTGTGATCCGGACATGGCGGCTCGCATCTCAATGGCGCGTTTGTAAGGAGGAGCGATAGGTGGCTGGACGGGATCTAGAGAGACGTAGTCCTCAGGGAGCTGGTACGAGGCGTCGGAGTCAAAGGCGGATAGATCTCCACAGGCAATGAACGGCGCGACCCATCGACTGCTTCTCTCTGTGTCTTCAGGCACTTCATCGTAAACCTCCATTTCCACAACACCCTCGTCCTTTGCCATCGAGTCCTGCATGTCAACATCTCCCTTCTCCTTGAGCATCTCCTCCAATCGTCCGCCCACACCGAGCGGCTCTTCGAGACTGGCGCGGAAGCCAGCCGGAGGCTGGAAGTTGATGCACACAATGAAGGCTTCCACGCTGCTTGCGCGACTACTGCGGGGCTTGGCCACAATGACCTTTTCAAAAAAGATCTTGAGTTGGGCGTAGAGAACGTCGACGTTTCTTCCACGGAAGATCTTTGCGACGAATTTACCTCCTGGCTTGAGAACGCAGAGGGCTAGGTTGAGGGCGGCAAAGAGCAGTTGGGACTGAACGTAGATATCGAGGTCATGGAGACCAGTCACGTCAGGGGCACCATCGCTCAAAACAAGGTCGACGGGGTGTGAGGCCTGTGTTCCGGCAGCCTTGGGGTCGTAGGAAGAGTCAAGAGCAGAGAGTAGAAGAGGCACTGTCGCAGGGTGTGTGATATCGGCTCGAAGTGTGGTGATACCGGCAAGAGGTGAAATAGGTTGTAAATCGATCGACACAATTTTAACATCCTCTCGTGGCTTTGTAGGCTCCTCCTCATTTTGTTGAATCTCGGTTGTCTGCTGCTCGCTGTCGCCATCCTTGGGTAGAATGCCCAGCATCTGCTGTCGAAACTTGGCTTCCTTATCCTGCCAAGCAGCCCGGCCAAACTTCTCGCCCTTGATCAGTACGCGGGAAAGTACTTGCGACCAACTTCCGGGGGCGGCGCAGAGGTCGACGACTCGAGTGACATCGGCGAAGAGATCGAATTCTACAAGAGCATAAAAGTCAATTACCGTACAGTACAGACGGTCTTCTTTGCAAATCCTTACCCTCGTCGAGTTGTAATAGCTTAAATGCACTTCGCGCACGCCATCCTTGCTCTTTGGCGAGACGGTAGTAGGCGTCACGTTTATCTTTTGAGGACTTTCCCATGGTGTCGACTTGAATATGATTTTGAATCTAAGTAATGTCAAGCGTCGAATTTTTTGAAGTCTGAATTTGGTGCCCCGCGTTGATGGTGGACGGTGGGGGTGCCCTGTAAAGTTACCCCTCTACTATGGATCAGACGGGATTGGCTTGGGAACTCGGTCAATCAATCAAGTGTTATTGTCTATTGCAGACTCATTACGAATCGTCTAATTTAATTCATTTCATGTCTATGCCGTCTCGGCCAGACGCTTTTCCTTAAAATCCCAGCTCTTCTCCTATAACTTCTAGGGCCTCTCGTAATAAAACGCTGACCGTCTCGTGCCCAGCTACGCCAGACGCACGTACAATAAGGGGATAAAGTCTGAGAAGATGCTTCCTCCCGTCGCTCTCAATATTCGTCAATTCAGGAATGGAGTCCTTGTCGCTCTTCAAATCCACTAGTTTTCTTAAAATCCATGACAGCTCCTTTCGTTGGCTCAAGGGCTGAGGCATCCTGCCCCGTAGAGGCTGGTCAGCGATGTATGCCCTCAGTGTCAATGCGCATCGAAGTATGAGAAATGGTGCGGCTGTGCTAGCAATCCTGGCATGGAGTGTAACTGGCGACTCGGAAAAGCGGCTGTGTTTGGGATCTGGAAACTGAGGTGTCGGTGGCTGAATAACAATTGTTGGTTCGTCTCTAGCAGAAACCATGTCAAACAAAACCTCGCAGGTGGCATACGCCATATTCACGCGCTTTGTTGGCGGTACAGATACGGTTCGGCCTGCACGAGGAGCATAAAGCGCTGATAGACCCTTTTCGTTTGTTCCGTTGATGATCGACTCCTCTTCTGGTGAAGGTGCATGGATTACCGATGTCTTGAAGAGGCTTTCTGCGTAAGCTGTTCGAGCCTTTTCGGGAACTGCTGATGCACCGAGAGAAGGTATGATTAGTTCTCGTAGTTTATGGAAAGATGCTATATCGAAGCTCTCATCATCGGCAAAATTCGTCTCTGGGGGAGCAATACTGCAGTCCGCGCTCATGATTCCATCAGCAATGGCCACAACAGTAGTCCAAATTTTCTGGGTAACTTCTTTCGAAAGCTCCAGGCTGGCAATGTGCGAAAGAGTGGCCTCAAGGACAGTAAGCGATGTAGAGGTAGCCAGCCTCCATGGCGGCATTGATTTAGTGATTGTAGTAAAACCATATTTCAGCGCAATAGGTTTACACAGGGCTTTCAGGGCCTTGTAAAAAGAGTTGGTGCTATAGATATCGGAGTTCGATGAATGGTTGACAATGAGCTTTTCTAATTCCTTCATGCTCATTTTGGAAAGCGCAATGTAGGTGCGCTTCGAGCCAGACTTTGATGAGCTAGCTTGAACGAATGGCAGGACGACAAAATCCGCAACTTGGGTGATCATGGCTGACGGAACGCCTTCAATGTCGGTTCGGATCATCTGAACAGCTTCAAGAATTTGTGCCTGCAACTGCGTCATGTACTCAATATCTTTGACGTAATCGCCGACCGTGGCTTCGTCCAAGGTCTCGCGGAGCAAATTCAGAATCCTGGCAACTCTCTTCACCTCGAGAGTCTCTTGTATGAGTCGGTAGATTTCTGTCAGAACCAACACATAGGCAACGAGGCAGTTTTGGTTGTCTTCGCCCTTTCCACCGACAGGTTTGGAAGTTGGAACCTCTCTTGCCCATAGTTCCCACGAAATATCAATTGCAGTCTTGCTAAAGGCAGACTTGCCATCATTGCTGGTTTCAGACAGGATGTGAGCAAGAGCTTTGAAGACCGCAGTATTAATATCAAGGACTTTAAAGTCGAGTAGAGTGGCGAAATGAGCAAGCAGTTCTTTCCACAGGTCGTCAAATGAGGGATGGACTGCGAGGATATCGAGATAGTTTGCCAAGAGGCTTGAGATACCGTTGAGGACCACAACGGCCGTCTCTGTCCACTCAGCGCGGTCACCATCGTCCGCTTCTTCGTCTTCTCCCGACTGCAAAACTCTAATTTCTTGCTCGATTGATGACAGAAGTTTGAAAACAACTGATCTGACACATGTTGACCACGACTCTGAGCTAAGCCGATCGCCGTATGCATCAAAAATTCTTAGCAAAGTCTGAATCGCACTGTTACGAAGCTCGAGTCTATCATCAGTGGTAACATTCGTCAGTCGGAGCAGAAGCAACATCCACAGCGCCGCATCAGAGCATTTGTGTTCATGATCAGCTGCCATTTTCTCGAGATCAGATGGGCTCGTGTTTCGCATCATCTCCGCAGGGATATCGAGCGACTCGTTCTTCGAAGAGAGAAAGTCGCTCAACACCCAGAAGAAGGTCACCGTCTACAAAAGTTAGTACTCCTCGGATATCAGGGCGGAAAACTTACAGTCAATGCAATGTTAAGATCGTCATCTTGTGAACAAAACTTGTAGAGATTATCGACAAGGATCAAGAAACACGAGTTCGGTAATGAGGCCAGAAAGTCTGAGCAAATGAGTTGAAGAGAGTTAAAAGATGACCTGATGAGCTTTGCTGATCGAGTGTCGAGGAGGATTGGGTTAGCCACTGAGCCGCGGCGATACTCGTGGTCTAGTTCTCTCGTAACAAATATGGTGCCAATGATTTCAAAGGCAATATCCCATCCCTTGACAAGTGTTTCTCCATTGCTCTCAATGATACTTTGGAGCCCGTCAAGGATGATTTTGTGAATATCAATGTCTGTTGAATGGCTTGCAAGAGACACCTCACGGTCTCCTTTGAGCAAAGGCTCTAGTGACAGGCGAAGGGCCTCAAAGAACCGCAGTTGTTTCTCGCCGCGAGCCTCCTCTGGTAGCGAAGAAGTAACATTGGCAGCTTCCCCTACCAGTTTGACAAGAATCTCAGCTGCCCTTGTCCGGACAGATGAATTTGTGTTTGAAGAAGTCAAAGCGTCGATGAGCTTTTCGGTCAGTACATCCCAGCCTGATTCTTCTGGACTGTATTCCAAAAGTCGTTCAATATTGATATTAGCGAGCTCGCCAATCTTGGCAAGCGCGAATTTGTCTTCCTGTGTCGATCCAGAGTTCATCTGCCCAGAGGCTCTGCGACCTTGTGCGACAGGAGCCTTGAGCTGCTGCCTCTCAGATGGTATCTGGGATTGAGAGGCCGCTTCAGGCTGATCCGGTAACTTTTCCACCAACAGACTGCAAACAGCTGCCACAACTTCCAGAAACGACTCGTTTGGGAAGTCAATCGTGCTCTCAATAAGTCTCGAGGCTGCAGTTTCCACCGCACGAACCTCGGAACTGAAGTTGTGCATCAACGTTGTCGTTTCGTTGTCGCCTCCTGAATCAAGTCCTCGGTTTAGACTTGATGCTCTGCTAGGGGTCTTTCCACTGACGTAAAGTACAAAGTCTGCTTGTTGTAAAGTCTCCAAGATGATGTTCCAAGCATCTGACAAGGTTGGACCCAACGCAATACCCAAGTTAAGAAGTGCTCGCAGGCATAATAGATTGCGGGTGTTCAAGGAGACGACTGACGCATCGAATGATGCCTGCCTTCCTTTATCACCAGTAGGTGTGGTGGGTGTCAGGTTGTCAACGCTGAGGAGTCCCCGAGCATTGCTGAAGAGACTACCATCGGTTGGTGTGCTCGGTGTCTGAGGACGGCCCTGGCCAGAATTCACACAAGCAGTAAGGAGATTAGACGGTACAGCTGCCTTGCCTAAACTTGTAAGGAAAGCATCACGGGGCGTTGATAATTGCAACAAACCAGCGACATGCGCAAATCGCTGGAACGCACGCACCAATCCATGGTAGTACTCCGAGTCCAGTGCAGCGTTCAAGAACGTTGAGCAAGTCGCAAGAATGGCTGGCCAGCATTCTTCGACGATTGCAGCACAGATCTTGACTTCAGAATGCTGAGGATGGTCTACCAGCGAGAGTGGGTTCACGGGAACAGGGTTTTTCTTGAATGACGCCGACCTTTCCAGCTTGCCCTTTGGCGATGCGCCGTCGTGTTCGCTTTGAGGTACAGGTGAGTCACGCCCAAACTCTTGTCTAGAAGCTCTCTTTCGGTTCCTTGTCTCGCTTGCAACTGTGATAGATAGGACAAGTTTTGCGAGATTATCAGAGACATTTGAGATGCAGGCCAGTACCAGACTGTAGAGGTAAGACTCTGGGATTGCGGGTGCCTCCGTTTTGTCAAGTTGATCGATGCATGGAACACGAACTGAGCTGAACTGTGTGCTGATACCCGTGGTTACGGTTTCCGACCCAACTGGTCCCGTCATCAGTCCAGTCATGCCACTAGCCTCAGCAATGGCTTGCTCAGACGAGCTTTGAGTGCTTGAGCTGATCGTAGGTAACGATGACTGGGGACCAAGTCCAATCACAGCAGGATTCTCAGAGCTTAAGCGCACGAATGTAGCTATCAATGGTTTGAGGACATCCTTTTCCCCCTTAGTAGCATCGAACATGGCGTAGATTCGTCTGAGGAGAGCATGGTCCGCAAAGATCCCCCGAAAAACCTCCATACACAGTGCTCTCTTCCAGAAGGTCTCGTCTTGATCAAGGATATGTGTTAGCACAGCCAGCGCCTCACCACATTCTGACGGTAAAATGCTGATGTGCCTACGCAGCATCGTGTACAGAATTCGCATCAGTCGGACCGTGGTTGCAAAATTGGGCTTCGCCTTTAGTGCGCCTATAATAAGTGGCATAACCCTGCTGCGTAGAATCTGCGCTTGCTCGGGGTGTTTACTGAAGACAGTGGCATGGTTTGTTATAACGGACTCAATAAGTTCCAGCCCAAATGTCTGTTGGAGTCCCGAAACGCGGATGAACTCTGGTCGTTGATTCTCTGTCATGAGACAAAGGTCATTGAAGATCTAAACAGGTTAGAGATCGTAACAAAAGGCATGGTAGTACATACTCTGTAGGCATCGGTTGCTGCAGGATGAGTATCTGAGTATTCTGCGTCGCTGTTCATAGATCCTTCGCCTGCCTTCTCTACTTGGGGTTAGTACCTGATTGTTTCGTCTGTAGAGAGACTTACTGTCTTCAGCAACAACTTTGTCAAAGACGGACACAACCAGTTGCTGAAGCGTCGCCGCTGAGGTGTGGTTCACAATTGCATTTTTGCTACTCTGAAGCGTAAAGCAAATGTTCAGCGTCGTCACCAACAAGTTTCCTTTGAGATCGGACGCATAATTCTGAACAAGCGAGGGTAGTGCTTGTAAGATCTTGAGCTGTACATCGAGACCAGCTGATGTAGCTTGCATTAACGCCTCCAGGACCTGATTCAGCTTGGACCTTGGTAAAGCCTGAGCAACGATGAGGCGCTGAAGACAGACGATGGCAATTGCGGTGAACTTTGCATTTTTTGTGCTACAGGCGATGATAAAAGGGTTAACGAAGTTGGGTCTTTGAGACAGCTCTGTATGCGAGGTCAGATACAGCTTCCACTAACAGCGGGGAGCTCTTAGACCTTCAGGGACCGTCTGTTCGGACGGGTTTCTCAAATTCTTTAATTCTTCTAATGACTTCTCTGCAGCCTGCGATTGATATAAGTCATTTTGCCCTGTATCGGCGATGAAAACAACTCACATGTCGCAGGTCATTATGCTTCCTCTTGCTCTCCTGAATGAGATTCGTCAACTCGGTGGAAAGGAGTTGTGTCGTCATCTTGGGCAGAACGCGCAATTTTCCAGCTCAGGACAGAGCATACGATTTCTCCGTAGGTCCATACAGCTACAGGAGTGATTTTCTTTTGCCGATTGATGATGTATCTATCTTTACAGGGTGTTGATGCTTGTAGGCAGTGATGTGTCCCTTGTAGATGAGGCGGCAGAATTACTCACCGCCTGCTATTCACGTGGGGCAATGGTCAAGGTAATCATGCCAATTCGCGACTTCCCATCATGACTACTACTTCAGAAAGGAGACTCATGAAGGCTACATTTATGCTTTTAGTATAACCACATGGCTTTTTTGAATCTTGATTCTAACAACTTGCTTTATGATCAATCCGATAAACTTTGGTATTCTTTCGTCAATTTCTCATCTGGCGTTATATGCCTCTCTAGGTTATCTGATTGTCCTCACAAGAGGCGAGGTTATATTGCCTTATTCGGTCATGAACTGAGCTTGATACTATGCTCATTTGGTCAGTCAAGATAGAGTATCTTGCCAGCATCATTTTTCGCATCATAATACGTCCTCCAGAATAGCCCAGCAAATCTATCGTTCTCAGTTCATGGTCATTAAGGAAAGTCCAGCTCGAATCCGCCAAGTAGATGAAGTCAGCTCATGGCATGCCACTTGCTCAGTACGTAGACTTTGCTCGATGCATCAATTGAATCATAAACCCAGTTCATCGGCGCTGCGGCATATGATTAAACAGAACAAGCCCTGTGAACCATTCAAGCTAGCAAGCAATACTATATGAGGCCACATCAACGAGCGCATGTTCAGCTTCTGAAGGGCATGCAGCGTATTCCAAAAACTTGGTGCATCACATAGTCTAAATCTCTTTTTGTGGGTTTTGAGAGTTTTACCCAAACGATCGTGAATCGACTTGGCCCAAGCCCAATCTCTAAAAAAAGTACGCCGCTTAATATTTGTTAGTTCGCGACCATGACTTCACCTGACGGCTGGACCTACCAACTCCATAACCTTGTTTTGCACCTTGCATCTAGCATTTAAAAATCTTAGACGGGGACGTTGTTGAAAAGGTAGGAGACAGATTCTCCGTTGTGGGTTCGTCGGATAGCCTGGTGAGTCGGTTAGTAACATGGCATACCGAGAAGGCGGAATATCATACCTCGGCAAGAGTTCCGGAGACATCGATGACCTTGAGCTTGGGGCATCGCTCAATCTTGTCACCCACTGTTGAAATTAGTAAACCATGTGCATGGAAGCGCGAGTCAAAACTTCAAAAACTTACGAGGCACGGCTAGATGAAAGTTAGCATATGAGATTGTACGAAGACACGAGTTACTTACTGTTGGTAACAACGAGACCAGAGAGGACAGAGTTGTTGATGGTGTCAATGGCCTTGCCACTCAGAATACCGTGAGTGACGATGGCATAGACTTCACTGGCGCCGTGCTTGTGGACGGTCTCAGCAGCCTTGGCAAGCTGTAACATGGTTAGTTGGTGTTACAGAAACAAATGTTGCTCACTTACAGTTCCACAAGTGTCTGCCATGTCATCAACCAGAATGGCGACCTTGTCCTGGACGTCACCAACGAGCACCATACGGCCAACAACGTTGGGGCGAGGGCGTTCCTTATGAATAAGAGCGAATCCAGTGTTCAAGCGGTCAGCCAGAGAGGTAGCACGCTTGGCGCCACCAGCGTCGGGAGAAACGATGACACAGTTTTCCACATTCAGGTTCTCTCGGATCCAACGAAGGACAGAGGGCTCTGCGTAAAGGTTGTCCACCGGGACGTTGAAGAAGCCCTGAATCTGAGAAGCGTGGAGGTCCATGGTGATGACATGGTTCTACATGGCTGTTAGTAGATTTACAGACAAAGTATCAGTGATAAAAACATACGCATCCTGAAACTTGAAGCATGTTTGCAATCAGTTTGGCACTAATAGGAGCTCGAGACTTGTCCTTCTTGTCTTGGCGCGCGTAAGGAAAGCTGGGAATAACAGCAGTGATACGTCTGGCCGAAGCAGTTCGACAAGCGTGGATCATGATGAGCAGCTCCATCAATCCATCATTGACATCTCCAGGAGCAGTGGACTGAAGAATGAAGACGTCCTCATCACGGACGGACTCGCCGATAGAAACACTAGTCTCACGGTTGGAGTAGTTGAGGCTCATAGTGTTGGCAATATCAATGCCGAGTCTTTGAGAATATATCAGCAACTTGTACACCACCTCACAGGCGCTGGGTCACGCCTCTATGCAAAACAAGAGTAAACATACCGGCTAGCGACTTTGGCACTGATTTCGGGGTGGGAGCTCCCCGAGATGAGTTTGATTTCGTTCGCCATTTGGTCCAACATTGTCGAAGAAGGGAAAGAAAAAGAGCGGGGCGAAGAATTTTTGGCGGCGAGGAATAAATAGTGAGCACCTCGGGTTAGAGTCGGGAACTTTAGGTATGTGATTTAGGTTGGTGGTTCAACGCCCAGGCTTTTTGGAACAGCAGCGAGATGAATATCAGGAGGAAGATCAACAAGCTCCGATCAAATTCCAAAGCCGATAGACAATGAATGAATGAGGTTCAAAGTTTTCCTTTCCGGGTTTTGAGTTGTGGAGCAGTCGGAGCTACAATACCCGCGTTAACGGAGGTGCCAGTAGTTATAGTCTACACCACCTAAAAAGTTCTCCATGTTTTCCCAAGGCTGGGTCATGTGATTGGGAAAAAACAGTGATTGTGCCATTGTTGAACTCTTTGATTCATTTCAGCTAGAAAATGGATTTGCGGGGGCCGTCTCAACTCTAATTTAGGTGCAAAGACGTGTTGAAGCGGTCATGATGAGCACACTTTTGGATTGTCTGACTACTAAAACGAGACAAGACGCCGCCTCTTGCTTCAATCATATAAGCAGGACGACATAGACATTCTCTCCCAATCAATCCGACGTCATTTTTCAGCTCTTGTCACCCTTTACCTATAAAGTCAGATACCCTGTCGCCTGTCCTTCTACCCCTCCATTGCCGGCTTGGATCGGAACTGGAACTGTCTAGTCAGGGTAAAAAATGGAGTCGACTTGATTGATCCTTCCTTTGTTCCCTTCCCAAACCCATCCGAAACGAGGACCCAGATCCAGATCCAGACCTAGACCCAGTCTTCCTATGAGAATCATTTCTAAAATCGCACGACCTTAACTAAGCAGACTTTCAACTCAAACAATTGATTTACGATTTACGATTGCGATTTCGACTCTTGACCAACTGACGAAGCGACCACAATCCTCACTTCTTCTGAACCCATTCCATACAACAGTATCTGCCACGTGATCCCGCATTCCCGTCGAACCAGTGATTTGATGCCCCGTCACAACTCTTCGCCTTTAAACTTCACCGCTCGCCCGCCTCACATATCTCATGCAAACCATGTTGGATTCGGGTCATCTTCCAGCATGGCACACCATCATTCCTTTTCGCCGCGGTTGAGTCCCGCCATGGCTTCGACTTCGTCTCTCCACGACATGGGACGTAACCGAAAACTCCGCCTTCTAGTCGCCGCCACCGGTCCTCGCGATACCTCCTGGGCACAAGCACTCGTTGTGCGCCTTTCCAAAAACCCACAGATCGAGGCTCGAGCAATCGTCGACGATGTAGTCCCGCGATTAACACAGACCATCATTGTGATGCAGAACAGAGGGTTGGCCCTCGGAGCGGGCGATAGGGCTGACGATATCGAATTCTACCGACAGCAAGCATTCGAGCTAGTGGAATGGGCAGATCTAATGGTCTGCGTACCCCTCGATGCCGACAGTATTGCCAAGATGCTGGCCGGCGTAACCGACACTTTCCTCGGCGAAGTACTCAGAGGTTGGGACACACAAAAGAGCATCGTCTTGGTTCCTGGCATGAGCACGCATATGTGGTCAAATCCCATGACCAAGAAGCATCTGAACAAATTGCACCGGAAATGGAACTGGATACGTGTGGTAACGCCGATATTGTGGCACTACGAAGGATCGCCCAACCCGAAACGAGTGCCTAACTGGAACGGTTTCAACGAAGTTTTGGGGATAATAAAAAACCAGGCCGACTTGCTAGGACTCGGGCGGGATGTTGAAGTTGCGACTGGACTGGGCATGACAGACGATGCAGACGTGAGAGTCCAGTGCAAGCTTCCACCCGAGATCTGGACTATTATTCTCGATTATGCAGGTGATTGGGAGCTTTCAAAGGCTCTGGGAATGTACACCAACCTTCCAATGCCCACGACATGGTCAAGCCAACCTAGAGATCCCAATGATCCTCTCAAGGTGTACGAGCACGAGCTCGAATGGACAGTTCTAACTTGCAACTCTGCTGCGATATGTAAGAAGATATCGCAATCTCCGCCAGAATTCCACGACATATCAGCTTTGGTCATCAAACTCGTAATCAAGTTTGGCCTCATTGACGTATTGGCGTATATGGAAGCCAATCGTCCGGATCTCTTCAAGGCATTCGACGGCACGACACTACCTACCAAAGCATCCGCTTATTACCCACGCGTCGATGTGCTGGACTATTGGAAACAAAGTGCATGGTTCAGAGATCGTCATGTGTACGATGCGGAAGCAGTCGATGGCGCCTCTAGGTTTGGACATGTTCGTGTTTTAGACTGGTGGTGGAGGCGATCTGGCCTGGGGATGCGTTATACCGAGTCGGCGCTGGAGCAGGCTAGTGGAAATGGCCATCTTCTGGTTCTTGAATGGTGGCGCGACGCAGCAGCTCAGGACGACAAGGTCGTTCTAAGGCCAGGCCGATCACTCTTGTGGGCAACACAGCATGGACAAGCTGATGTTTTGCGGTGGTGGGATGCTTCAGGTATTCCTGCCGCACATGGTGATAGCGTTGCCAAGGTGGCCAGTCGCTGGGGCCAAGTTGAGGTTCTGGAGACCTGGAGGCGCCTTAAAGGAGACGATAAGCTCGTTTTTGATGCCGAGGTTCTTGTTTCGCCTACTATATTCAAGCACTTGTCGGTGCTCGAATGGTGGCGTAACTTTGCTCACGGAGAGCTTGAAGGTATGGAGGGCCGAAAGCAACAGGTAGAATTCCGAACTTGCAACATCGAAGAGGCACTTGAAGACAGCATAGGAGATCAGAGTGCTGTTCGACGTTGGTGGACACAAAACGGGCTGAACCTAGGACTGCGCGATGAGGAATGGCTCAAGACGCGATATCTTTAGAGTGCACTCCGGGTCGTCAAGGCTAGTACTAGGTGGGTGCAGCTATGCCGCAACTCTTCAGCGGTATTCCGTACATCAGCCCTGAACCCGGCTGTACGGAAAGGGTGTGTGGCAGCTGGAATCCCCGCGTGGCATGGAGGTGTGTATGCTGCGTGATATAGGATCGATAAGGGAGATGAGATGCCGGCTCGTGCTAGCATCGGGTAATGACGATCAAAGTTTATTGTTCCTGGCATTGGTACGTCTTTTTAAAGGGGCGCGGGCGTTCTTCTCATTAGTTTAGAGTCTCTTGTTGAGACTGGTCTATATGAATATTGAAGCATTCGGAGCGTTTGGAAAAGAAGGCGCAGGGATCGTACTTGCAAGCATGTATTCACAGGACGGGGATGAAAATGAAGAAGAAGAGCTATGGCGTTTTGTGCATTTTTATCTGGGCCGTTAGACTTGGAAATGAGGATACATGACTATCATGGATACACTTGAACTCTTCGTTGGCAGAAACTCCAGCACATGTTGACTTTTAGCTTTGACTTCTCTCAATGCAGCATCGAGATGATCAACGACATCAATTCTCATGATTCAGCACCAAGCATAATCGTAGGAACTACAGAGTATAGATAAAGTGTATATCATCTTGGCAGAAATCGCCAAGCTGGAATTGGCATCCGGGGGTGGATCCTCAACGACAACGTTCAAGTCGAGAGATATATCATCAACCGGGCCGGTTCAGTCAAAGGAATAGGGAAGAGAACACGACTAGTGAGTAGTTAGTTTTATGCACGACTACCGACCGCGCAGTTGTTAGTTTTCAAGCTTATTTTGAGCTTTTTTTTTCACTTTTCCATGAGGTCTATCATGGATGACAAGGATTCTGTGGTATACTCCACACACACACATATCAGACCCTGGCTCAGATTAGACGGCAAGACATTCAGCCCTTCTCTTCTAGAAGGCCTTTCTGTCCATTCATGGGCAGCGGTTTATGGTTCTGTACATGGCTTGTGGCGCTGGGCTTACAGTAGTTAGTTGATCAACCGGGTGCAGGCAGAGGAGCCGGCAGAGCGATATTTTCCATTTCAGCTGAACCTATCTTCCTATAGAAACAAACTCGAATGGAGGGAAACGAAAACAAAAGAGAAAATGAGGGGCCGGATGGCTCCGTGCCCACAGTTTGCATGTCGTTGTCGTTCGGACAGATGGGCATGTCATGCCATGTCATGCTCCTTTTTCTATTACGTTTTTTCCGACTTGGTATTCGTGGGGCCCCAACAAATCTCCAGATAACATGCCTCTTGCTTGTCTATTTTTTCTGGAGTTTGCGGGGGAGGAGATCTTTGGGTAATTGTGCAGATCTGGGGAAATAGTGGTTACAGCACTTGGCGATTCAAGTGAAGTTATTTACAAAACGCAGGTAGGTTTAAAATTTGGAGAAAAAGAAAAATCGGGTGCATGGAAGCTGATGAACAGTTGGGGTAGGTAGGTAGGGAGGAGAGGAGTACAGCACCTGTCTAGGCTTCTTACAGCGCATCTCTTATCTTTGTTACGGTGAATTCTCCAACCAAAATAAGCGCGCTCAGGGGGGTTGACTGATAAGAAGATAGAACCAACCCGACTTTTACAAGGTTTGTGTCGTACCTGAACGATGCCAAGTGACCTATTTATCTCCATAAGATGATCTTAGGTAGGTACCATAATGCCTTGTTTTCCTGATCCCATTAATTCCTTCGTTCATTTCCTCAGTAAACTGAATTCTTCTTTGAGATCAACATCATCACGTAAAATGACTCGCCAATGCAATCGGTCACAATCCGATAGACCGACCGATGCTCATAGGTAGACAAGGATCAAACACGCTTAGACTTAAACCCATGCTTAAAATTAAGAGCGGGAAAAAAAGACCTCGTTCATCTTTTCCCCGCATTTCTCCTCTCTGACAGAGACTTTTTGACGCTGGAGATTTGTATTGGGGGACATGTACATTGAAACCAGTGCCTCGGTACCGAAATTTACTTGTAGTATTTCATTACGTACAATTCCAAGTTGAATTGTCTGGGGTAAGAACCTTGCATCGGAACCGCGGTACAGAAAGGCTTGGAGCGCGTTGCAGTTATTGGAGATGATGTCCTAAACTTCCATGAGAGGTGTTACTGAACAAATAGCCCGATGACTTGAGTGATAGCCAGTATAGAGGACAGGCTTGTTCAGTCTAAGCATTCACTTATACAATCACTGAGTTTTACAACAATACAGTACAGCATATCTTAGCCGCGGTGGATGAGGCGCCGTGAAACTGCCTATCTCGACCCAACTGATAACCGTTGCCCGCACGCCAGCATTAGGCAAGGATTGTCCCCATTCCCTACCTAGCCTCTTTTCCTTCTTGGCACCTCTAACGCTCCCCCAAACTGACACTCCAACTCCAGGCCACCACGACTCTACTCTTGCTTTACACACAATTTCGCATTCTCCGAGTCATGCCTTGTCCTACTTCTCCCCACATCATGGTACTCTGTCGCCCGTACTTGCCCGTTTGAGTGAAGACCACCGGCCCGGTCCTCCCTCACCTCGAGGTCTTACTGGAGAGTTGCAGTCTATTTGCCTCTATCTGCTATTACATACCTACACTGCTTATCATGACCCCATACTCTACATCTAGCAGTGGAGAATGTCACCTAGGTACGGTTGTGTAGCGTGGTATCCCTTCACTTCCGCGTGTGCATTGCAGTATAGTCACCAGTTTCGGGCAGCTTTGTGTTTCGAATAGCTAAACTAACTAGATGCTCCTGGTCATGGTAGCTTAATCTACACCATCAATTCCTCTTCCAGAAAACCGGGCCGGCTCTCAAAATTCATATCCTTGATCATGTTTACAGCGAAATGATTCTTCATAAAAAGATCATCTCCCCCCAATCCCAATGGCGTTTATGTCCAGGCTTGTGTCCACAAGACAAACATCCCTCTTATAACCTCATCTCCAATCCATCACGATTATAGGAAGAGAGTTTGAGTGTTTCTATCAAACCTCCCCTTCTTCATCATGGGTTACCAAGAAGACCCCGAGTCCAAAGCCGTCGATGCTCCCAATGTTTCCGACACAGCCCCTGGTGTTCTCATCGACCACAACACGGTCGACAGAGAATATGGCCGAACCGTGCGAGGTCTCTCCCCTCGCCATGTCCAGCTCATGGCCATCGGTGGCTCCATCGGTACCGGTCTCTTCGTTGGTATCGGTGGTGTACTCTCCAAAGCTGGTCCTCTCTCTGTCGTTCTCGGATACTTGATCTGGGGTGTCTTTTTCGTCTGGCCCTGCAACTTGTGCGTTGCAGAGATGTGCTCATATCTTCCTATCCGTGGTTCCATCTTTGAGCTTGCTGCTCGTTTCGTCGACCCTGCGCTTGGTACGTTTCACATATCCGGATTACTCACAAATATAGACTAACCAATTGAACAGGATTCGCTATGGGATGGACTTATTTCTACGCTGGTCTAATGCTTGTTTGTGTCGAATACAGTGCTGTCGCGACTCTGATGCAATATTGGGTGCCTGATATAAATCCTGCAGCTTGGGTTGCCATGGCTATGGTCATCTGCGTCCTGCTCAATGTCGTTGCTGTCAAGTACTACGGTGAAGCCGAGTTCATCATGGCATCCCTCAAGGTCATTCTTCTGTTCGGTCTTCTCTTCATCACTCTTATCACCATGTGTGGCGGCAACCCCAAGGGCGACGCCTATGGTTTCCGCTACTGGAAGGGTGGAAAGGCTATGAGACCTTATCACGCAGAGGGTGACCTCGGACGCTTCTGCGGCTGGTGGAAGGTTATCCTTTATGCTGGTTTCACCATTGCTGGGTAAGTTTCTTTGTTTGTCTTGACTACGTGTATCTTTTTACTGACAACATGCGATATGCAGCCCCGATATGATCTCTCTGTCTTCTGGTGAAATTGCCAACCCTCGACGAACCATTCCCCGAGTTGCCAAGCTCATCTTCTACCGACTTGTTGGCTTCTATGTCCTCGGTGTTTTGGCCGTCGGCGTCATCTGCAGCTCCGATGATACACGTCTGCTTGGTGCCATTGAGGACAGCGCTGCTGGTGCTGCTTCTTCCCCCTGGGTCATTGGCAGTAAGTTAAATATTATGATCCTAAAAACAATAGAGTACTGACTGACTTTCTCGTAGTTGAGAACCTTGGCATCCACGGTCTTCCGGATCTGATTAACTTCCTCATCCTCACATCCGGTCTTTCTTGCGGAAACGCCTACCTCTACTCCTCGTCCCGAACTCTGTACGGTCTTGCTCGCGATGGCCAGGCCCCGGCTTTCCTCATGAAGTGTAACAAGGCTGGTGTGCCCATGTACTGTGTCCTCGTCGTCAGTCTCCTCAGCTGCATCACCTTCCTTGTCGCCGGCGAGTCCTCCGTCACCGTCTTCTTCTGGTTCGTCGACCTTACCACGACCGGTCTCATCGCCACCTACACCATGATGATTGTTGTCTTCATCGGTTGGTTCCGCGCTCGCAAGGCGCAGGGTCTCGACAACTCTGCTCTGCACTACGTTGCTCCATTCAACCCCTACGCCGCCTACATCGGTCTGTTCCTGGGTACCGTCGCGCTCATCTTTATCGGCTTCGACAAGTTTGACCCTTGGAGCACGCAGGGTTTCGTCACCAGCTACTTCTGCCACGGCTATGCTGTCATCCTCTTTGTTGTTTGGAAGGTCCTCAAGAAGACCAAGTTTGTCAACCCCAAGAGTGCCGACCTTGTCAGTGGTAAGAAGGAGGTCGATGAGGAGTGCAAACACTGGGAAGAGGGTGGCATTGAGGAGAATTACAAGCGCGAGCTGGCTGCCATGTCTTTCTGGAAGAGGAACTGGGAGCGTATCTGGTAATCGGAAGGAATATATCTCAAAAATGCAGCTATCCAAGTTACAATTCTTGGCTAGTCCTGTAGTAATACTATCACCATTACAAGTTCGATTTAACTATACTTTACCACTGTGTTTCGCTTCTTTGTTTGCAATCGGTCCATATGTCGGCCTGTCCGACACTTTCTGTGTTCATCTATATGAGATGCTTCTGATGCATTCGTCAGGCCTGCCGTATGTTCAAGTCAAGGCCATCAGAGTCAACGAAGATCCAGGCACAGTGCCTACAAATGCGGGCTAGCGGGTCACCTATTATCATCCAAGGAAAGAGATATGAATCATTATCAACATCAGTCAACTTGGCAACTGCCCATCTGAGTATGTCGTTCGATCAGGTCTCTTGGCATGCACATACCCTACACCCGTGGGCTTGAGGAACATCAAATGCAACCGGAACCTTCAACATCCGAACAAAAGAAATGAAGGACTATGACTTTCAATCACTGATTCGATTGAGACCAAACACGCCCTCATGAGAATCACGATGCAGGTTTGCGGCGACGAAGTCACTATTACGAAGTTACATTGAAGGCAGTGCCATTGTATCATTACATAGTAGGACAAAGCAAGGACGAGGTGAAAACTTTGTTTTCCGCCCATGAACTAAACAAACGAAACATAGGCTTGCTGCAGAAATACTATATTTTGTTGGGTGATGGATACATAGAAGAAGAAAAAATGTGAGTTAACAAGGTTACTTGAGTTTCGATTGGTTGTGAAACGCGATGTGGATGTTGAGCAAACCGGTTATTAAATGAATCGGCAACTGCCTTGGAGACTATCCGTGTTGAAATTTGCTTTCTTAATTCCCGGCATGTGGAGAGAGGTTACAATGCTGGATAGAAAGTGGAAATCTGATCGTGGAGAAAAGCAAGTAAAAGAAAACAGAACCCGAAACAAGACGCGGGAAGAAAAAAAAGCAAAGCTTCTAATTACACCATGGCCTTGATCCCAACAAGGCTGCACCTATCCTCAAAGGACCGAATTGTTCAACGTTGCCCTGAGACAAAACAAGAGTTTAAAAGACGGGAGGACAACTGTAAACGGCAAGCTATTACCAAGAACGACCAACAAAATGTCAATGCTATTAAGGTGATAGATGAAGGATGTTTCATGTGATATATTTGGTTTCTATCCACTTACAAGGCTGTGCAGCGAGTGAGTTGACGGCCACACCTGAAACCACCAGATCAAGAAATAGAAACAGACGATCTACATATAGACATTGTGCTCACCTACCTTCAGACCCTGACTGATCCGTGAACGAGTTGACCGAGAGCGAAAAAAAACACAACAAGGTCCTGCCTTGCTTAATCCCGTGTTTCAGTTCAGGGGCTCCAGGTCTCTTGGGGAACAGACGGCAGAGCCGATGCGCGAAATTGATATCGAGAAACGAGACGAGGGTTTGGATATCGTCACTTTTGAAAAAGTGACAGAACAGAATCAAAGTACACACAGAATTGGGATCAGACTCTTTTTAATTTAAAAGAACATATTGCCAATATATAAAATCGCGTGATTATTGTCAACAACTATACGTTCTACTCCCAGGTTTGGACTGGTAAAGCCCAATAGTCCGTTGACGGGCATTGCATGAGTCGCTAGTTGCGGGTTTGGCATCTCTAGTGACGAACTTCGTTTATTATCAACTAGCTAGGTCTCCTCTCCTAGCGGGCAACGAAGAGTCGCTTGTGGTGAACCCAGAGACAAGATCAGCACGAGGGACCTGGGGGATCCAGTATTTAACCCTGACCCTGTCTATGGTAATAAAAGAGTCACTGGAGTTAGCAGCGACATTCACTGACATATGACAAGGGAATAGCTGAGCCTTACTCGGTTCAATTGACGATCTTCGTATCAACAAACTAACAAAATGAAGTTCAACTGAAGACCTCACCGCTGAGGGAAATTTCCCCCATGTCGTGTCCACGTGTCTTTTGAGAGAGGCAAAAGACAGGCGAGTCATGGGTTATATTGGAAAAAGGGAACTCAGGGGCAGAGCCGAATAGTCCAGAAAAACCCCATATCGCACGACGATGATAGGTACTCGATCACCTAGAAGGCGAACCAAGCTCTTGGGACTCGAGCCGCGTCTTGTCTCCTTGAGGGAAGAAGCTCCGTTGTTAGCGTTTGCCGGTGTTGAAGTTGGTCAAGGGCAATAAACCGGTCCTACATAGTAGATTCTCAGTTCCACCGCTTTTGCACGGAGTAGATAATTGGAGCTCTAACTTTCCTACAATGGATACTTCTGTTACATCAAAGGCTCAATAAGATGAGGCGCTGCTTCGGGTTCATCTGATCAACACCAAGGATCCAGAAAATCAATCCAACTAGCTCTTAACGTGTGTGATAGTATTATTGAAGATGCTCAAGTTTGGGTTGGGGAAGAAAAGGGTTTTATTATCCGTAATAGCCGCCTCTACTAACACTATAGAAAAGCATGGGTCTAGATCTACAGAATCAATATTTTTTAATCAATCACACTATAACTAGAGCTTTGAATCTATAGTGAATCGTGATGAAAACAAAATTGATATTATCTTTTGTTTATTGAAAACACCGGATTGGTGGAGACGATGGCTGGTTCTGCTGTTTGTAAGGCTTCGGAAGACGAGCCGTACCCGTTGGACCGTACTACAACAAACGATGGCGCACTGACAAGCAGTAAACATTCCGAAAGGATCGTACAAAAGTGAACAAATACAGACAAAACAAGGACAGGCAGAGATGAAAGAGAAACGGTGGTTGTAGATTAATTTACTTACGACGCGTTTAGAAACGTGCGTGAAACGAAACCGTCGGACGTGCGCGACGATGGGGTGAGACTCTCAGATTCTATCATGATCAAAACAACAGACGGACGTGAGGATGTCATTTAATGACATGGAGGCTAAAATAACTCGCAATATCACCCACCAGTAGACCTTGTGACCTCTGTGTAGTGATGTTATAGGACAATACAGGTTGTATGCCCTCGTAGACAGGGCAAACGAGATTGATAGCTTGAAGATCGGATCTTGGAGGAGAGACCCTTTTCATCAGTCTTCCTACTCTACGGACGGAGTACAGGCACACGCAATCAATATGGATCGCGTCAGCTAAATATCCACCAGTCACTCATCCCCTTGCTAGTCCATGTCTAGCAGGTACACACAGACAGTCAGGGTTGTTGGTAATAGTCAGCTCAGCAATTATTCCGTCATATGCATGCATGCCATGTGCTTATTCATCGGCCCTTGCTACAGAGACGAGGTAATTATCAGTAAAGGGAGGGACTTGCCAAGTCCAGTCCTCGAACGATTTGCTTCAGCTATAGCTCAAAGCCTCAAAGGTCTTAAGCTCGACGCGATGGCGTTGAGCTTTGCCACTAAATCATTCTGGAACTAGAAATGACATGCCAAGACGAAAGTATCATAGCTTCACTAAAGCTAGTTTTCTTCCATCCAGCTTCTTCTGTTGGTCTTTCCACTGACGGTTGTCAGCAACGGAAAAGTAATTCAAATACATGCATACCTGGTTAATTAGACAACGAGGATTACTGCGGGCTGAAAGGGGAGGTGATCGACATTTAGATCTCTGAAAGCCTCAAAGTTGGATCATCTCGATTGGGCAGAAAGAGAGAGTCCTTAATTGCTAGCATGCCTAGTCTGCTTTGTTAATCCGGGTACTGATCTTCGTTTCCTTTTGGTTCCTGAATATCTTGGGATGAATGAGGCTGTATTCCCTTTCGTCCTCACTAAAGGAATAGTATACTCAACAATACGAACTTGAACCGTTGAACGTGAAATGAAGTGCGCTTTGACTCTGCAGCAGACTGGATCAATCCCGTCATGACCTTTTCTGCCCAATAGAACAACACAGGCCCTGCCCGTTTGAACCTTTCAAGACATCTTCAGCAGCCTCCATTATGACTGTTGAGCAGAGCTCGCGCCCTGACTGTCCGACCAGCCCGGGCTTAGCAGGTCGGGTAACTGTCCATCCAACACCAGCACAGGGGGAATAGCGGAGAGAGCAGATCCCTTACTGCAGGGGTCCTTTCCATGGGTCTTTATAGCGTAGGTGTCGTGGGCAGGAGACCCATCCATTCCCTGGGGTCTTGCGGCTGCCCCTGGACATGGATGAGAGCCCTGTGACTTCCGTGTCCTTCGCTTGTTAGATCCCTAGGCTTTGGTTCGGTTCCGTTCACCACCACTGTCACCACCATTCGTTACGCTCTAGCCCAAAAGACGAACCCTTGTAATTACTACCATCTTTGTGCTGCATCCATAATAGCAGTACCATGACTCTGTACTCTGTATATCTGGAAAAACAAAATACAAGATAATTGAGTAAAGAATGAGTGCATCGGTTCAGCTCAGCTTGGCTGCATTGAATCCAATTAATGACGGAAACGGCAGTTGTATCAGCTCCCTACCTATACTGCCGAGGCTATGTGCTATGGTGGTAGAGTGGCTAGAGAATAGCCACTTCAGGACCAAACTGGGGATCTTGATTGGATGAGGGTCATCGGAGAGATCGAACAACAATAGAAGGCGGCGGGCTTCTCTTCTTTTCTGCAGGGACCTTTTTTTACCATAAGACAAACCTGATATTATACCTATTACCTACCTAGGCAGCTAGGTAAAGATTCTCAAGACTCAACGCAATTTGTGTATGCACTGTACCTCGCTAGTGAAGTGTTCTTTGGGAAAGTAGGAGGATCCCTGCCAAGCCGAGGTCAGTTTAGTTGTAAAAGCAAAGCCATGACTCTCTCTTGCATTTGACTTTCGGGGATGGATCGAAGCAAATGATGGTCCGGGGGGGTTGTCTTGGCCGCGTTGGTTCTAGCAGGGCCGCTATTGCAGGTGATGTTTATGCTTTGCTCTGCTGTGAATGGATGACAGATCTCTTTCGGGGAGGAGAAGTTGCCTGCCGTTCAGCTGCTTGCTGTAGGCCTCTCTTTTCATTGTGCTGCTGCCGCCACTCGGAAGCCACAGTTCATGTTTAATGTATGGCAATCTGTTTTTTCTTACTTTTTACTGTCCTTTCTTGTCGATCGTAGTTCCGATTGTCTCCTGCGAGTTTTTGTTTTTGTTTTTATTCTTTGTGATAGTAATCCCTGTTGACTGACGCATGCCTCAGTCGACTCTCTCGTGCGGTCCGGCTCAGTGGAGAGGCTCATCAGAATTAGAACCCAGGTCGCTTGTTGGTCGGCTAGATCCCATCCCATTTTCCCTCCTCTTGTCGCGTGCAAGTGGAGAGGTACCAGGTTGTGCTTTAACCTGATCGCTGGTTCTGGCGGAATCAATTAGCAGATTGCGACTGGGGGAGAGACCCGACCTGACTTACCTCGTTCTCGCTGGTGCTGGTGCTGGGGCTTCTTTTTTTTCTTGATCGCAGCCTTTTCCTTTTCTCCTTCCCAATCTCTCACGCCCCTCCTCCATTATACCTCCACACCCCCTCCCCATGTCAAGCCCGATCCAAAGCCAATCCACCTGAACATTCACCGGCCGTCCCTATTCATCTCGAAGTCGTCTTCTTATTCCTCTAATCCCCCTCCGATTCCTGGTTTCTCTTGTACTGTAGTATTTTGATCGCCGACTGTCGCTTTGTTCAGCCGATATCTTGCGAGGGGTGAGGCAAAGCAAGAGTTTCGAAGCACACGGCATATCCAACAGAGCGGCACTTAATATTTCACAGCTACAGTGCGGGATGCTACGCCAATAAGACATAGATTGAGCGATACAACAGAACAGACGAAGCGACTTCTGACATCACCCAGGCGTTCCATCCACGAATCAACTGTGATCGACAACCAAGACATTCTTTTTCTACGAAATCTATTCGCTGCATTACTTGAAAGCATTAACTTGCTTATTTCTGCCATTAAAAATATCGGATATCCTGTTCGAATACCATCGACGCCACTTTCCTCGCACATGTTGGCTCAAGAGCAGTCGATACCGTGCTGACGAAATAAACCCCAAAGGGGGGAAACGATTAACTGGGCGACGAAACAGTCAAGATAATTAAGACGTCGCCAGCATCATGCGCAAATTCGGCTTCTCCGGCCGCAAAAAGCAGGCTCCCACGGTCACGGTCACCGCCCCGCCCATGAGCAAGGCCCAAAAGATTTTGGGGGCTTCAGCGATCAACATCGACAACAACTTCTCCAGTTCAACTTTGGACCTTGCTGTACCCGCTCCCGAGACATCCCAGACCCTGAACCATGGCCGCGTCTCTCCGGCAAAACACGAGCGCGGAACGCGGGAATGGGGAGATGAGTCCGAGATCATACCGAGGCACTTCAAATCCAACGGTGCGCCCACCGACGCACATGATGAGGACGCTTTTGATATGGCGAGCATTCTTCGAAAGCGACAGTCTTCATCGACAATCAACTCGTGGTACGACAAGACCAAGCAGCCTCTTTCTGTAACCCAGCAAACGTCAGCCTCAGCCATGGCCAAGGGTATGCCTTCAAAAGCGGAGAGGATGTTGGATATGGAGAACTCAATTGCCGAGGCCAAATTAAAGAAGAAGAAGCCTACAAAACTCGACTTGTCTCACCTTATGGGAAGGCGGTCCAAGAAGAATGAACAACAATGGGAGGGTCCCATGCTCGATCAGATTACGCGATCTCCATCTATTCTATCACCAACCAGTACACCATCTTTACGGGGCAAGCTTTCAAGGCGACCTACAAAAGAGAGTCTAAACTCGGCACACTCGGACACAACACGCCCAAAAACGGGCGAGAGCAATCGCCGACCACAAAACCACCTAAACGGTCTACCTAATCTCTACGAACACTATGAGCAAATGTCTTTCCGCTCAATCATTGACGATGAGTTGGACGAGGCCGATGAGGAGGAGCGGGTTCTGGAGAAGTCTAAGTCCAGGGATTCACACCAACCAAAGCCCAGTAGAATTCTTCGACACAGCAAGTCTGAACAGCGCATACCGCCAGGCCACCACGCCGAGCACATTGTCTCACAATACGCAAAACGCAATCTGCCTCCACCACCTCAACCTATTATGGCCAAGAAGTCCGACCAATCCTCACTTACTGACTGCGCTGCAAGTGTTTCTAGCAGACATACCCGCACGTCCAAGGCCTCGAAACGTACGAGTAGGAGTTTCCAGGATGCGGATTTGCAGGGCAAGAGCGTCCTTTCACTATCTTCGGACTCCGAAGACGATGCATACACCGAATCCTCTTCCAAGGGTCAGCCTTCGATACCTGAGTACGCCACATCGGATACCAGCTCCTCCATCGACTTCCGTCCAGGCACGGCTCGAACTTCCGAGAGTGCTGATAACAGCTCGAAGCGGCTGAGCAGATCGAGCAGGCAGACAACAGGATCTAGCAACTACCTGACCATCCCCAACGGGCACCACCGAGCCCCCGTCGTGGCCCCCAGGTCAAGCTCCCTATCTGGAAGCTCTACCAATACGATCCAGGAAGGAACTGCTGGGCTAACACCCTCTCGCACATCGAGTCTTTCTAACTCATCAGTAAACACTTCAAATACAGGCCACAGCAAGACAAATCCCAGCAAGGTTGTCGCTCTGTACCCCGAGCCGGACACACCGGATTATCCTGATTACGAGGAAGACAAGGAGGGCGAGGACTCTGAAAACGAGCCCGAACCTGAGCTTGACTTCCTGCCTGCTATGACCTACATTCCTCATGGATCTATCTCTACTACTGCCGATGCGCCAACGCCTCCGTTGAGCCCAAGCTCTGTCGACTTCTACATTCGCTCCGCTCACTCATCGGTCGATGGAAAGGACGGCCACAACCGATTTATGGCGGTTACCCGTCAGGAAGAGATGCTTCTGTCTGCCCTCCGCCACAAGCGACAGACAATGCGTAGCTCTGTTCTCTCCGAGATGGACGAGAAGGTTTCTCAGAAGGGCCACCGATCCAAGCCATCCGAAGCTACCATTACCGAGGAGACGATGGATTTTGACTTCCCAGCACCCCCCACCTTCAAGAACAAGACAACGGTCAACGCAGAGGGTACAACCGTCATTGATCTGAGCCACGAGACACTCAACGGCCACGCAGACGAACCCACCACATCCAACCAACACTCTACGAAGCAAGTTCATCACGGGCAACGATCCCATAGCCAAGACCACCAGCAACGGGAGCGCATACTTCTCTATATCGACAAGGGTCTCGCCGCAGAGCATTCCTTCGATGATTCCGAGCCTAGCCCTGATCTGGATGATTTCTACGACTACAACTTCGACGACGAGTCCGCAAGTGAGGAAGAGATCATCTCCGAGGAAGTGTATGCCCAGCAGCGCCGCCTCAGCGAGCGAAAGGGCCGCCACTCAGCCCTCAAACGCTCATCGAGCCGAAACCATCAACAGAGCCCTCCCGCTCAGCGCGACACTCTTGAGGTCGGCGTGCCTCGACCTGACAGCCCCATCTCTCCCGATGCTATGTCAACATCTGCTCCTCGAGTCAACAAGACGATGGCTCGCTTGAGTGCTGTTGGCCCTCCTGCTAAATGGGGATTTGAGGACTGAGCAACACATTCTAATTACCTAATATCCCACTGTGGATTTACGATACATTTTACCGACGCTTATTTCTTTTATTATCTACACGTATTTCAAAACAGCATTCTGGGGATTTGGAGTATTTCTTTCTTGGATACCTGGATCATGAGGATGATCACGCGCATTCAACATTTTCTTTTGTCAGCGATGATTATCTACAACATACTTGTTTCATTTCCTGAACTGTTCCTGATACATTTTGGAGGGAGGTAAAAGCGGCGTATGGGGAATACATGGCCTCTTTGTCATTAGGGCGGAACGGAGGACGGTTATGCGCATATATCTTTTTTTTGGGTATCTTGAACTGTCTATTCTTGCATCATCTCTACGAATCGGCTATGTCTCGAGCTGTTGGGATTGGGGTTTGGAATGAGGACAAGGCGCAAGAGGGGCAGCATGTTTGTTCTCCTTTGATGAGCGTGACGAAAAGCCAACAACAGGAATGTACGGGACTAATACGATGAAGACGGACGTGAAGGGCGAAGCATAATTTGAGACGGGCAGCTTTGTGTATCATATTGTAGTTCGCGATAGTCGCATATTCTCGAACAACAGTGGAATAAGGCCATTTGGCTAGTTCTCAACCCATTTCAGAAGGTTTTGCTGATCTTGAAGTTCTGTTCTCTTTTCTTTTGACATAAAGGCGTGATATGAAGTTCGTGGTTTAACGATTTAAGGGTAGGTAGAGCCCTCGGGAGGTTGGGGGATCTTCTTGTTTTGGGATGAAGCCATGTATCTGAGTACTGTCAGTATAGCTTCCAACTGATGGCAAAAGCTCGACGTACCTTCGCAACTCGATGAGGACAGTCTCCATAGTGTTCTCGCGCTTCCACTGGGCGAGGCAGGGGAGTTGGCTAGGGTCCACCACGCCGTTGTTGGGATTGACACAGGGCAGGTTGACCTGGCTGATAAACTGGATCGTGGGAGGCTTGTCGGGGTAATCGGGACCGCAGTGCATCTTGACGCTGTAAATGCGGTTCTCATGGACGGACTGAAGCAGGAGATATTAGCTACTTGCGAGTCTATATGTATTCCACTGCTTAGAGCGGGGAGGGCGCGTTCGCTGTGCTATTGTTTGTCGATTCGCAAGAAACTTACATGAGGAGGACCAAGGATTGTGCCGTTCCAACTGCTCATGAGAAGATCCTCGGGATCCTCAAGACCGTAACTGCATGCCTCAGCGCCGAGACCCTTCTCTCCCTTCTCGAGCTCCTCCAGCAGGCGAAAGTTGCGAGGAACCTTGGCGGACATGATGTCGGTTACTCAAAGAAGATCTGTCGCAAGAACAATCGTTTGGTTCGGAGGCTCAAGATGTTTGTAATTTTGCAAACAAAAAAGTCGGACGATATGTAAGACAGACAGAGAAAGGGTGTGGTTTCGTGGTGGTTAGATGACGTTGGTGTAGTGGCGGTTAGATATTGGGCGACTTTCGGATCCAGTCGCTCTTTCGCAGCGCGGGGCACAGACAAGTGAGTACAACAGAAGGGAAGGCGGTGGACTTTCTGTCTGTCCTAAGGAAAGAGTTCCCCTCCATCATCACACAGCCACATAATGCTAACTACATAAAGGTGTTCACTAGCCACCCCGCGTCACATCGAGCTTGCCTGTTCTACCGGGGAATTATCGGAATATCGACAGCTCCCCAAGCTCATCCGATCAACAGATCACTGTGTTTTCCCACGTCATTCCCGATTCTGTGATCTGATCCCATCAATCCCGCGATCGATTAAACAATGGCCATGTCCCTCGCGCGGGTGGCCCTCAGGGCACCGCAATCGCAATCGAGGCTTGCTGCTGCCGCCGCCACCATCACGGCTCGAACCATTGCCGCCCACGGACGACACTTCAGTACCACGAACCAAGCTCTCATCCCCTCCGGCTTCGGATCTCCGGTTGTTCCCTCTTACTTTTCCAAACCTCGACTCCCGGCCAATACGGTGATCCGATTTGTGCCTCAGCAGACGGCTTGGATTGTCGAGCGTATGGGAAAGTTCAACCGCATTCTCGACCCTGGTCTGGCTGTCCTCGTGCCCTTCATCGATCGAATCGCATACGTCAAGAGTCTCAAGGAAGTCGCCATTGAGATTCCTAGCCAAAGCGCCATCACCGCGGACAACGTTACCCTGGAACTTGACGGTGTTTTATTCACGCGTGTCTTTGATGCGTACAAGGCAAGGTGAGTTGCTGTTGGACTGATCAAGCATGGGAAGCCATTGAAGCACAATACGATCAGACAGCTGACATAAGTGCAACTATACAGCTATGGAGTTGAAGATGCCGAATATGCCATTTCTCAGCTCGCCCAGACGACTATGCGATCCGAGATTGGTCAGCTGACCCTTGATCATGTCCTCAAGGAACGTGCTGCGCTTAACACCAACATTACTGCTGCCATCAACGATGCCGCGGAGGCTTGGGGTGTCACCTGCTTGCGTTACGAAATTCGAGATATTCACGCCCCTGGTGCCGTTGTCGAGGCCATGCACCGACAAGTCACTGCCGAGCGTTCCAAGCGTGCTGAGATTCTCGAATCCGAAGGTCAACGACAAAGTGCCATCAACATTGCCGAGGGTAAGAAGCAGAGTGTTATTCTGGCTTCCGAGGCGTTGCGTGCTGAGCGCATCAACGAGGCCGATGGTGAGGCTGAGGCCATTCGTCTCAAGGCATCTGCCACTGCTCAGGGTATCGATGCTGTCTCAGAAAGTATCCTCAGGGGCGATACTGGCGCCCAGGCTGCTGTCAGCTTGAGAGTTGCCGAGAAGTATGTTGACGCCTTTGGCAAGCTGGCTCGCGAGAGCACCGCCGTTGTCGTCCCCGGCAATGTTGGAGATATCAGCGGCATGATTGCTACTGGCCTGAGTGTCTTTGGCAAGGTTGGCCAGGCTCAGGCGCAGACGATGGCTAAATCTCTCGTTGAGCCCAAGAAGGGGGACTCGCAGACCGAGACTGCAGAGCTCGAGGGTCAGTCGAAGCCCGATGTTAAGGAAACAGTTCTTGAGAGCTTCAACCAAGCAACTGCCAAGAGATAAGCAGAGAAAGATCATGACTGATCAAGCTGCATAACACATCACAGAGGAGCGAGGCGGAACCATCCACAAATCAACTCATCACTCAACCACCCAAACATGAATATTCCACACTACCACGACTATCGGCGTTTAGCGGATGTATTATAGGGACCCTGCGGAGGGTCATCACTGCCAGGCTCTTCGAAAAGAGTTGGGGAAACGGAGAAGAACGTCATCATGTATCAACAAGTTTTCTTATTTTGAGTAAGCGCATGGAAAAAGGAGGGAAAATCACGGCCTACCTACCAACCAGTGAGCCTAATTCTCTCAGCACATACTTTGCTGTTGAGCTATGGAGACATACAAAGAATCGAATTAGTTTGACGTTACAGCATCGCTGGTGCACATGACCTCCCTGCTGTTGACTGACCGTCGTTGCGCATTAGCTTTTCACTTTCATGGTGAAAGACATGACATATGCAATGTGATTTTATGGTCAAACTATGCTCATTCTGATTTAGGGGTATAATATTTACAGATAAAGTCAAGTCCACCGAACTATTCCACGAAAGTCATGGAAGCATGATTCATTATTTCCATCTCTTCCATATATCGAACCAAATGTCAAACAACGTCAAAATGCTGCTGGCATGGCAAAGATTATCCTACTTCCACATCACGTCGCTATTACAAACGTATTGCAACTCAGAGAAAAAGGGGAATCAGAGCGATAGCACCCATGAATAACCCAGGCAGAACAATCGAGCCACTGTTGCTTCCACCATCGCCATTGCTGCTACCGCTGCTGCCACCACTGCTGTCTCCATCGTCACCACCAGCTCTTACGCCACTGGCTATGGGGCGGGAGCTGAAGGTAGGAAAAGTATCATCGTCGCTGATGGTAGGGACGGGTTCGATTGAAGGGGCGGTGAAAGAGGGAGAGTCGAACGTGCGTGTCAAGGTGGGCTGGTCATCATCGTCATCGCTTGAACCACCACTGCTTCCACCACTGCTCCCACCGCTCGAACTGTATCTGCAAGTACCTTCGCTGGTACAGGTCTGTCCTGTCAAGCAGTATCCCTTGCCGCAGCAGACCATTCCCTTGGGCATGCAAGCGTCGCCGCAGGCTTCTTGGTAACTGGCACAGCTGCCACTCGATGAACCCCCGGAGCTACCACCAGAACCATATCGACATTTCCCATCGGAGGTGCACGTCTGGCCGCTAAGACAGTATCCAGAGTCGCAGCAGACCATACCCTTGGGCATACAGCCGTCACCGCAGGACTCCTCGAAGCTCGAGCAGGAACCAGAGCCTCCCGAGGAGCCACCAGAAGAGCCACTGCTTCCTCCGGAGGAGCCTCCGGTAGTACACGTTCCGTCTGAACTGCACTTCTCGCCCTCATCGCAGTAGCCCGAGAGACAGCAAACCTTGCCCTCGGGAATGCAATACTGGCCACACATCTCTTTTCCCTTTGTGCAGCCAGAAGGTGCACCAGAGCAAAGCTTTCCGTCCTCGCAGCAACCGGTAGCTTGGCAACGGTATCCATCTTCGCAATACGTTCCGGATACAGTGCTACAGCACTCGCCGCTGGATTCGATGCAAGTGTTGCCGCATGGTTTCGTGCTACCTTCGCAACTCGCCGCCGCCATGCTCAAGAATTGAGGACGGGGAGTGAAGCCGGAAAGAAGGGGGAGGCCTTTTTTGTCTGCTTTGGCGGTGCTGAAGTAGACGCTGTCTGTTGCGGCTGCCAGGCCCGTGAGGGCGAGAAGGAGAGTTGAGCGCAACATTGTTGAATGGGGGTGTGTATGAACCAAGTCTCAATATGTGGTCTGAAGAGACTTGACCAGGAAAGTAGTTATCGACTGGACATTCTCTGGTCTTATAAGACTAGGATGGTAACAGGCTACCACAGCATAGTGGGAAATGGGCTGAAAGCCTTCCGTCGAGTCACCGACCGGGTCTGTTCAACTAGCCAGGTATAACCGTGCTAGTTAATGCATCAAATGAACGCCACTGAAATATCTCCCAGGTTCATAGGTACAACCCCCATCTCGCGATGACTTCGTGCGGGTACCACATCCGCTTGTGCTAGAGAAGAATCATCCACCAATACAAGCTGTTCTCTGTAGCCACAATACCGTGCCTCACTGGTATCTGCAGGCAGCCGTATGTTTGCCTGTACGAAAACCCCCCATCATCAACTGTGTGGGTTTATGACTTGGGACCTGAATAGATCTGCGTCGAGGCTAAAGGCTCTCCAAGTGATTCATCCCAAATAGGGCACGAGCGCGAGAGACCGTCAGACGGCACAACCACTTTCCGGATGGTATAGTGTAATAGGAAACTTACCAGATCATCACACATGGACTAAAAAAAGTGCTGTTGCTGCTTGAGTTGGTGGGGAACTCAAGTTCAGCTTTGCTTAATCCCTGCATCGATCCAAGATAGCCTATCCTGGTTTAATAGGAAAAGAGTTGCAAGACGACGATCTCTTGGGTCAAGATTGGTCACAAGGCCCCAGGACTAGACTAGTCTATAAGAAAGAAAAAAAGAACCCTGTAGCTTGTAAAGCTTGTGCTGCAGTGTAACCCAAGTTTGCTCCAAGGCTGACCGTTGTGTATGAGTTGAGTCGAAATGTATGGGAAAAGGGCTGAACAAGATGAAACCGCCACTTGACAACGTTAAGATTAGGCTTATTATTTCTCGCTGCAGGGTCCCGTCCAACAATATCGGGTCATTCGTGCACTAACACAACTGACTGTCTCTACCCAGCGAAGATCAAAATATCTGATAGTCGGCCGCTTGCTCTAGAGCAGACTTGAAGTCCCAATATTTCATCTTGTCAGTGACATTCACGTCCTTAGGATAGAGTTCAGATCTAGTTAGAAGAAAAGCCAAGCCTATAAGGCTGGCCAAAACCCTGTGCCCTGGTTAATTCGCCAGCATTAATATACGAAAATTCCCGCATTTTCATCAAGGTTGTAGGGTCTTTTGGGATGCAGCTAAAAATGGTCGACATGGTCCAGGTGATTTTTGCGTTGAGCGGTGGAGGTGGCGTTGTTAGCACAGATGCTAACCAAATTACGGACGCTCGCATAGTGTTGTACTGGAGTTGGTGTTCACGAAGGATCATTGAATCTCTCACCCTTGCTCCGATACTTCAAATCTGCCGTGCTATTACTCTTGTGAGGAAAACATTAATGACGAGGAATCGACATGTGCAGTAGGCGTTTTATGATGTCAAGGCATGTCTAGCCACAACGAGACCAAATCTCAATGACAAGTAACAAAGTGAACTGTGTTCATGTGTAACCATCTTTAGGAAGCTTTCCATTGATCCCACACATTGTTGACATAGTATCTCAGCTCAACGCCATATTTCCGTCCACTTACACTCAACCTCCCACCCGAACATCGATCTTGACCATAGTCCCAACGATCTCCTCACAGGCAAAAGAAACCTTTAGTTGCTCACCACTCTTTGCGCTTAGGCCAATGATAATCTCCTTGTTGCCGACCAATCTTTTTGCACTTCCTCGCCAAAACCAGACAAGTCGTCCGTTACCCCCTTCAACCACTAATGTGAGCCAGGGTACGCTGCCCTTCCAACTGGGCGTCTTTTCGTTGGTAAATCCGAGGATAGCTCGAGCAATCCAGAGAAACTCACCGGCTGCCTGAGTACCAGGTCCTGGTAAGGGTGTTGGAAGCTCGGGAGTGTATTGACCGATCACTTCAAAGTCGAGGGTGAGAAGGGGAAATCCTGCGACTTTGTGCAGTAGTGTCTGACCAAAAGGTGGGTTTCGACTGAGAATCCGCTCGATGTGATAAAACTCCATCTTGGACAGGTCCTTGATGGTCTTGACGTTAGCTCGAACGAGCCTGTCCTTCTTCGCTGGACCGATACCCTCTACTTGCAAGAGGTGGTTGTCACTCTTCTCCCAAACTTCAGCTTTGACACTTCTCAGCAGTTCGAGAGTTGTTTGGAGTCCTCTTCCATCACCCCTCTCTCCGAGGATATCAGCCAGACATCTCAACACACGGTCGAGGAGCTTGTACATCTGACGGAGTTGTTGGTAGAGCTCTTTTCGAGCTGCCCCCTTCAGCTTATTGGGCCAGCCGGCCTTTGTGAGGTCGATCTGCACGAGAAGAATAACTTTGTGCCATGGCTTGGATATAAATTCAGGGATTGGAAAGGGAATGCCTGTGCTTTCGTTGATTGTCCGGAAGAAGACGGTCTCATGTTTTTGGATGGGGAAAGTATTAAATTCGGTCGCAGAGCAGGCTATCTTGAGAAGGGCGAAAGTATCCGGGTTGCTTTTGATCTCGCAGAGGGTTTTGAAAGTCGACTTTGCCAATTGGTATCGTATCTGGATCTCGTGTAGAGGCTGTGAGGCCAGGCTTTGCGAGTTTGAAGCCGCCTCCTGTGGTTCAGACATGGCGCACGGTATTCAAATTGAATGAGAGTGGTATCTTGAGGCCACAACAAGGGCCGAAGGATGCAGTTTGTTAGGAGGTAAATTTGAGTGAGGTACACTTCCTTTGGCCAGGTATGTCTTGTCCTGGTAGGTAGCGGAAGGTGCACCTTCCTTGGCTTACAAGAAGTTCACTGCCTCACCCAACTACTAAGGCAGGAAGGAGATACTGAATCACATCCCCACCTCTTACAGACAACAGTCTGGGGCTTGAGGTAAAATTTATTTACTGGCACTTGCATTCAAGGTTATGTTGCAAAGCAGGATTTCTCAATTTCGAGCTCTGGGTTAATCTAGGATGACTGATCTAATCGACTGAAAACCCTTTCTAGGTCTACAGGACACCACACCCGTTGCCTGGAGTTGACTCAGTGCCAGCATCGTCGAGAACACCAACATCTACCCATGCCTTCTTGATCACCTTGGCCGTCTTGTCATCAAAGAGCTCCTTTGCACAATGAATAGTCACATCAGCAAACTCTTTAAACGTGCACCGGGGCTCGATCTTGCCTGACCTCATGGCCGCCCACCAGATCTTACCAGCCTTCTCCCAAGAGTAACCGCCAAATGCGTTGGAAGCAAGATAGAAGGCTCGATTCGGGATTCCTGAAAAGATATGCACCCCTCCGTTGTCCTCAAATGTCGTCTTGAATTGCTTCATGTGAGCCACCTGCGGATCCTTGCCGAAAATAGGGTCGTCGTAGGCTGTTCCGGGCTCCTTCATGCTTCGCAGGGCAGTGCCTTTGACACCAGGAAGAATACAGTCTTCGCCAATGAGCCAATCTGCAACTGGGGATTTTTCATCCTGAACTTGTTGCTTGACCATGATACCAAAAACATCCGAGATGTGCTCGTTCAAAGCACCTGCCTGACCATAGTAATCCAGAGGACTCGTATCTGCCGTGACGGCGTGCGTGAGCTCATGCCCGATAACGTCGATACATCCGACGAAATTGTTGAGGAACTCGCCTCCATCTCCGAAGACCATCTGAAGCTTTTCTGGGCCCCAAACTACAAGACCTGTTAGTAAAGCTATGTATGGATAGGCCAGCGACCAGGTCCTCTTGGACTCACTCACAAGCGTTTTCGTACTGTCTTCCAAAGTGTACAGTACTGATTACATCCATATTCTTGTTGTCGATGGAAAGCCACTTCTAGTGCTTCTTGTAAAAGTCCAGTACAACACCGACGTTGTCAAACGCTAGGTTGACTGATTCGTCTTCTGACTTATCAGTTTTTTTCTTGTTGTCCCGAACAAGCTTGCCTGGAAGTTTTTCTTCGTTGGAGCTTTCATGGATGTCGTGAATGGCACGATAAGGACCCTTGGGCGATGGCTTTGTTGAATCATGGTCCGAAGCCTCCAGCACTTGTTGAGACTCGGGCTAGGAGCCTCTGACCTTGCCGATGATAGCCTCTAGATGTCCGAGGCTCTCTCTAGCGCTTTTGCGAGAGCCCTCGTCGGCATCCGACTCTGCAATATTGCGTAGGATATGAGGAGGGACTATCTGTTGTCGATGAGAAACGGACTCCCTGCTCAGGAAGGATTGACGCTGCAACATGTTAGTGTCGAGGTAAGTGTTTGAGGTGCAGCGCTGATAGCCTGCAGGAATGAGTATATATGCCTTACCCTGGTTTGCAAGACTCGCTCTGTATGTTCGAGCGTTAGCTGTGCTGATCGGCAAATGTGTTCTGCAGCCTTGCTTTGTGCGATCGCACGCAAGATGTGGGGTGGTACAGCGACCATAGCGGTTGTTTTATTTATGATATCGGGTATTGATGATAGAACAGGTGAATGATGGTGATGGTGAAGGATTAGGAGTCAATATGCAAAGGAATGGTGATGAAATACCCTTTTAGAAGTGGCAGGTATTCTCCCTTTCTGCTTTCGCCTTGCTCCTTCGAAATTCGGGACAATAATCTCACTGAGCGACTACAAGCTGCTTCACGCAGGAAAGTACTAATCCGTTGTTCATTCCGATGGAAAGTGTGTTCTCTGCTATCAATGAATCATGATATAAATCACCGTACTTGCTTAGGTACACAATAACCTAATATGCAAGGCGAAATGGCACAAGAGCGGGTCAAAGATGGCATAAAGTAGTACCTATATTATTGTCTAAAATCTATTTCTCGGACTAGATCTGACTACCGTATGTGACATGCCATAATCTACCTACAGCTTGAGAGTGTTTCCAGCAACGCCAACAACAGCGGCCTTGACCTTGGACGCACCGACAAGAGAGTACTGGTAGGGAATGTCAGACTTGGAGAAGGAGCCCTTGGGGGCATCGTTGGTAGAGCCACCAAGGTCGACGTCGTTGACAGAGATGCTTCCAGTCTCCTTGGAGTCCTTGGAGATGAGGGCCTTCTTGGCGTTGCTGAAAGCGGTCGACTCAACGAGAACCTGAGCACCCATGCGAGAGTTGACACCGGTGACGCTGATGTCCTCGTAGTAGTTGTTGAAGACGTGGACGGTACCGAAGCGGACAGAGGGAGCGCGAGAACCGATGTTGGACCAGTGGTTGTTGGCGTAGGTGACGTGGAGGCTACCGGTGTCCTCGTCAGCGTTGCTATCGGAGTGGCCGACCAGAGAAGCCTTGTGGTGGTCGTGGAAGTAGGTGTTGGAGATGGTGACCCAGTCAGAAGCGTGGGTGACATCGAGGAGACCATCAAAGAAATCCTTGTCCTTGGAGAAGTCGGAGGAGAGCTCGCAGTGGTCGACCCAAACGTTGGTGGACTTTTGGATACCGATGGCATCGCCGTTCTCAGCGACAACGTTCTTGATGGCCAGGTTACGGACGATGACGTTCTTCTGCTTGTTGATGTAGAGGCCAATGTTTTCGAGAGAAGCACCCGCGGCACCGACGATGGTCTTGTCGGACTTGACGCGGATCTTGTTGTTGCCGGTGATCTGGCCCTTGACGTAGATGACCTGCTTCTCGTCTGACTCGGCAGCCTTGCTGAACTCGGCGAGGGAAGAAACGGTCACAGTAGCTCCTCCAGCACCACCGGTGGTACCTCCGTTCTCGGTGGCGTAGCCAATGTTGGCAGCATCAGTGATAGCAGCTCGCTTGCCGAGAGTCTTGCCAACTTGCTGGACGGTAGGAGTAGGAACGGCACTGGCCAGAGCAGCGAGGTTGAGAAGACCGAGGAACTTCATCTTGATGTTTGTAAAATAAATATGTATTGGAAAATTCAAAGAGTGAAAATTGGAACCAGTCCAACAGTAACGAATGTATAAGGTTAGGAAGAGATGTAAAGGATGAAGGATAGAGAAGAATGGTGACAGACAGCTGTAAAGTCGTTACTTATATACATAGTATGAAGCCATCACCGCTACAGGTTCTCCGTCGCCCTGATTGCCGAACACGCGAGACCCCTGAAACGATAGATGGTGATGTGCAAGTGTCGTTGACTATTCGGGAATCTGAAACATATTTGCACGAATAAGAGAATTCTCCGAAAGTGAAACAGGCGCCGGTGGAGTGGGAATCACAGGAGAAGATGCTGGGGTAGAAAATACTGAAAATACCTGAATAGGAAATTATCAGGATCTGATAGTCTTTACAGCCAAGACTCATTTCTCTTGACAAAGCTTGACGAGATATTGACTTTTGTTTACAATGGGGTTAAAAATAAGCTTAATTGGATTAGTCTATAACAGTGACATACTTATCAGATCAAGTCTAGGAGTAAGAGTCAAGCAGAGACATAGAATATTCCACACATACGGACACGTTTATTTCAGATACTGTTTTCTCAATGTTACATTTACTACAAACTCTGCGATCCGAGGTAGCACGTCTTTTGACACATGAAACACAAGTCTACGTTCAACCTTGATCTTTCTTGACCTTGACTCCACACATCACCAGGGTCTCAGATATTGGTCAATGCGCGAATACGCGCATTCTCATCAGGCCCGTATTCTAATCAATCAGATTATCGTATGCTGTCGAGGCTGACAAACGTTATACCTGTATCGGTACTACGGACAACTCCCACAACCCGATCTAATACCGTAATGTCTTCAACAGCCGGGATATACGCAGACGACCATATCCACATCTCAACTCCTGAAAGATGACATACCAATCAGTCGCTTCCAGTCTCATCGCCTAATCACGATCCATCAGTCATATCGTCTGATGTTGAGAAACCCTTGAAGCTTCTTCCGTAATCCACTCTAGAATCCCTTCACGTCGTAACTCTTTGGGTACTCTCAATAACATCACTCGCACGTCATTTGCAGTCAGACCATCGCAAGCCTTGACTACATCCTCAAGCCCCTTTCCAAGATGATGTTCTCCTGACCCGAGCACCATCTTCAGTTCAACATTCGATGCCCCTGCTGCTAGCCATAGAACTATCAGCTTCACCCCTGGGTCACCACCAAAGGCACCACAACCCCATAGACCAGTGAATACGGAATCGCCTTTGTATGAAGTGAACCCGTTGATTGCCTTGCTGACCTCTCGATCAACGTTCTCGGGGTATAAATCGGGTAGGTCGTCGCTGGATGAGCGTTCTACCATGTCCATCTCCAGTGCATCCATAAAAACAAGACGTCCTCCCTGCCAAGATTTCTGGTCTTCGTTAAGAGATAACACAGGACGAGTCTTCCATTCGATATTGCGTCGCTGGCCTCTAACATCCACCATTGGTCTCGCACCTGAAACGGTGATGACTGTATTGTCGGCCAGATGAGGTGCTACTAGAACAACAGGGTATGCCTCAGGGGCAATACCAACGAATATCTCCTCCTGAGTAGCTGACTGGCCGAAGCCAATAACCTTGTTCGATGAGACCACGACAGCTCCTCCTTTTCCTTGAACGTGAGGGTGATGGGCATCCGACGTGTGGATGTCAGTGTATCTGACCTGCACTGGTCCTAGTTTAGCACTCGCCAAAGAAACTTGACTGGTTTGGTGAAGCTCGTATGAGACGAGATTGTGAGTCTCATATGATCCAGCTTGGTGATCATCCAGTAGATCTTTTGCTGCGGGTAGATCCTCAAAGTATATAAACAGAGCCTCCAGATACATTTGCACTGCGGTGGGATGTCTCTGCTCTGATGAGTACCAGATGCCTAGATCTTGGTAACCATCATCGTTCCTCTGAGGTACTGATGAACAGAGAAACTGATGGGCCACAAGACAAGCGACTTGGCCACGACTCAATCGAAGCGGAGAGTCCGATCGAAGAAGCGCAAGTTGTCCACTAGGGAAATAAGCCGGAAGGTCAAGGGCAATATCTCGAATCTTGGGCCATGTAATATCAAGAATTTTGGATTCACCACGGTCTTGCAGGAACTTCTTCAGGAATCCATGGTCCCCATCTTGACAAGTTTCTGCATTTGAGGCAATTGTCTGTAGCCGGTCTATGAGTTGCGCAATACTCAACACTGGAGTGCTGATAAGATGATGAAGAAGCGGCCAGGATGGAACTTTACCCTCGTTGTCTTCTTCGACTTGTATATCGTCGGGTAAGTTGCTGAAGCGGTCGAGGACTCGACAGGAGCTTGAGTTGGGGAGAAGAAATGAAGGAGGCCGCGATGACATTTTGATACTTTTTTACTCAGTTCTGTAGTATGATGGTGATACTGATTTTGTCTTTATATTGTAAGTAGATATAGTTGAGTGTCGCTGTTTGTGTAGTTGGCGATTTTGAATTATAGAACATGACTCTTTGCCGAAACTGACCCCACTTCCTAGGTACATCAAGTATTATTCAGAACGGCAGCTATAGAGTAGCACTAGATATTCAAGTCTCTGCATTAGTTACAAGAACTACGATACAGTCATGATGAACACACAACCCGAGATATTGTGCCGCTTGAGATGTGAGTTTAAAGAAGATAAATATTTTTTCCCCTTGAAATAACTCATGCAGTCTTGTGTAACTCTTCTTTCCAGCGATTCTCTATATCCAGTCCCTTGCAGGTAGACAGATGTTAATATTTGGAATTCTATAAAACAAAATACCACACAATTTTGGAAATTAATATTATCCATAATCAGCTTTTTACAAATTCAGCCTGGTATTGGCGTGGCTTGACTGTCAAGCAATAACGAAGACGCCATAGCTATTGTTACTCAGGAGAAGAGACGGCACAGGCAGTTGTTATTTTAGGTAGCAATCCCTATTATTTACCAACCTTATCACAGTTTTAACATTTATTCTCAGGTCTAATATCTTATCAACAGACAGCGTACGAGTCGAGGGATATCAGAATGCTATAGTGGCTTGAACGCCAGTCCTAATCTCATCGTGCTTACACCCTGACCACTGCAGCCAAACACACTAACCTAACTTTACCTGAGTCAGTGCAAGAACAGGCTTGTTTATGCACGACTTGATAACAGAAGGTGATAACCTTTATGTACCTGCATATCCGCTCCACCCACTCACGGAAGAAGAAGAAGCAAGCAAGTTAAGCCAGTTTGATGGTGATGATCCTTGATAAGTGAGAACCTCTAATCTTACAACTACAATGTTTTCTTCTGCTGTACTAATAGGCCTTGGCTAGCACTAATGTCTCATAGTTAAACTCAATCTGCAGTCCCGAGAGACTCAATTTGACAAACAATAAAAGCCACGCCTCACCACCAAGACACCACTATCATAAGCTTAACCTTTTATGTCTTCTCAAGCCAAGACCTTTCATTTCCCTCTTACGAGATCAGCCTCATTCACTGTACTATACTACACTATACGTACAACCTGGTCTTGGTACCATTGATCAATAGTGTTATCTTTTACAGCTGTCGCCAACATTTTACCTATCAACGCTATATCATCCCTTGACGACGATCTTTCCCTTTATTGAACTGCCCTTGCATCTTGGCTACTTCGCCGCATGCGGGCGTCTTTTCTATGAACGCCCAGCCTCATGGGAAATGAGCCAAGTACTTGGGTATCGAAAAACAAACTTCACCAAGAAAAAAGCCAAGTAAAAGTGTCTCTGAGCAAATCAATTGCTTTTTGGTTTCATTCTTTCCCATAAAAACTTCTAATATCTGCCAAAAAATAGGTATCGTACGCATAAAATCTCAAATCCCAATGCCAAAAAGTAGTTGTAGTAGTAATTCATCCAAGCCATACATGGTCTCTTTCCGTCTGTCAATGTCAAATCAGTCATGTCCATCTCTAGTAGAAACTCTTTCTTTCTTTCTCTTTCTTCTCATGTAGAAAAACAAAAACTCCCATCCAGTCATTGTCCGCAAACAGCCAAATCCAATTTCCTTGGCCCGTAACGATGCCAAGGAGGTTCTGGGTAATGAGCTGCAAACAGACACAAGAGAGCAGGTCCTCATTAAAAAACGTTAGGTTTGTTGTTAAAAACGTGTGTAATGTTTGCTTGCCAAGAGCCCTCTTCCATGTAAACCTGTTTTTTTCTAGCGTTTTTTTTTATGTTTATGGCCCGTCTCTTTCTTTCTTTTTCACCCTGAGTGATACGAAGAGGTTCGCGGGTTGCCTTGGCAAGCATTGTAAAGATCGACTCGAAGTAAGGGTGTAATTAGAATGGTCTGCTCTCAGGACCCCCCGAGTGAAGAAATGTTACAAAATCAGCAAGTGAAGTTGTTTAGATGAGAATCTGGGCGATCATGAGACCTGCAAAGGCAGCAATGATGTTTCCAGTCATGCGAGAGCCAGAGTTGACAGCAACAGGAGTAGTGTCGCTGGAGGATCCTTCTTCGGCAGAATCGGAGGAAGTGCCCTTATCAACAGCGGCGCCAGAGTTGACACCAGAGTCGGGGCCAGCGCTGGAACCTTCAGTGGGTGTAGCAGCAGCCTCTTCGGAAGCCACAGTGGTGCTGGCAACAGCAGTGGCAGTGGAGAAGGTGGTCGCAACCTCGGTGATCTTAGTCTCCTTGGCAGACTCAATCTGAGTCTCGTGAGTCTTGGACTCGTGCTCGGCAGTCTTGGTCTTGGTCACAACAGCACTGGTTGTCTCCTCAACAGTGGAGGTGTGCTGGGCAGTCTTGGTCTTGGTAGGCTGAGCAGTCTGGGTAGCCTTGGTAACAGTGGTGCTGGCGCTGGTCTTGTCCTCTCCGTCGGTATCAGACAGAGTCTTCTTGACATCGATGCTCTCCCAGTCACCAGACTTGTCGGTCCAGACGTACTCCTTGGCACCAGGGCTCTGGCCGGGGGCGTCCTTTCCAGCGTAGTCGATGATGGTGACACTGCGGTAGTAAGCATCAAAGGGAGCCTGCTTGAAGTCCGTGTATCCGCCCGCCCATTCTCGGGTTCCCTCGTTGCTGTTCTTGCCACCAGCGACCCAAGTGCCCATCTTGACCTGCATGGGGGTCTGGGGGAAACCAGCAGTGCCCTTGGCATCGGCAGCGTTGAGAGTTCGGACAACGACATCGTCAATGAGCCAGTCGATCTTGGTTGATGTCCACTCAAGGGAGTACTTGTGAGTTGTGGTCAGAGGAGCAGAGACGGGGTGGTACTGGGCACGATCGTAGGTGGTGGTGTCACCCTTGCTGAAGTAGTTGGACTGGACCTGAGCGTCGTCGCCTCCTACCCACTCCCAGTCCACCTCGTCGAGGTCGTCAGACTGGAGAACGGCGCTGGTGACAATGCCCTGGCCCTTAGCAGCCTGGACGACAACGTCAACACGGCCGAAGAAGAGGTAGTTGTCTGATCGGATTGTGGGAGCCTCGGTCTCCTTGTTAATACGGAAAAGAGCACCTTGCTGGTTGTACTTGAGTTCTGTAGCAATCATGTTGTGGAAAGCACCGCATTCGCCCTTGGCGAAGTCGCACTCAACCTTGGCGTCTCCAAAAGCAGGGTTAGGAGGGCAAGCTATGAAGTTGTCAGTATATGTAGAGATTGTCTGTGAGGAAAGTTGACTTACTCTTCTTCAATGGGTTACATTCGGTGAAAGTTTGAGCAGAAACCATGCCAGCGCAGGCCAAAGCCATGGCGGCAGTAGTGAAAGCTTTTGTGAGCATTGCTGCTTGTTTTATCTGTTTTTTGTGTACGTGTTGTGTTGCCTGTATATTCGAGTTGTGGTCAAGCAGTGTCTGAATGAGACGACTTGTATGAGTGATAGTTGGTAGTTTGGTGTATACTTCTTGAGCGACAGTGCTTCAATGTCCAAAAATGAGAGTGTTGTAAAGGAAATAGAAAACGGGTATTAAAAACGTATGAGTGACGATAGACAGTAAGATAGATAGATACAATTATAAAGCTGAGAAAACGAGGGAACAGTCAATGTTTTAATGGTAAACGCCTTTTGTCTCGGCGTCTCGAGACAAGACAAGACTAGTAGAGGAGTCTGAAGGCGCTTCGATCTTGTGGATCTCTTCAACCCCTGACCCTGGCCTGACCTGGACCGTGACCCTTGTAAGGGCCCTCCCGCCAAGAAGGGCCAAGGGTAAGCCCCCTGTCATGTCGTGAGAAGAGAGAATCGAGAGACATTCCGGTTTCGTACGAGACACGGGAAAAGAGGGAAAAGCATCAGACGGCTGATGGTCTGACACAGAAAGAGTACGTACTCTGGAAAGCTGACGGGTTATGCTTAAGCCACTTGACATTGTCAGTGGCTGACATAGAGTTACACAATTCTCCCTAAACTTTACTCTATCTCACTGACTGGCAGACTGACTGTACTGCACCATCCCTTGCTTCAGTGAAAGGAAGTATATTGGCGAAATGATATCTGAGCTTGGCTATCAGTCGCCTGGACTGGTTCGGGTAGGTAGCCTGGTAGTCTATCTAGTCACTGGATGAGATACGAATTCGTACAGACAATCTTAGCTTCTTGGCTCTACGGTCATTAGGAACTCGAACCCATGTCGAGTGACAATCGGATTCTGTTAATAATCCGTGATGATCTGCTTAAAAGTGTGGCAATGTGGATAATGTTTAGACGAACCGTGCTAGCCATGACGTCTTTTCTCTCATCTTTTCGTATAGCAATTATCTACATACCAGGTCGTCTTGAATACCTAAATACATACGTTACATTGATTGTTGTCAGTGAGATTCACAGTAACTATATCCGTTGAGTTTCTAAACCTTCCATGACGAATCCCATTGTGAAACTCCCTACCTCATGCAGAAGCCAACCAGTCAGAGGCGAGGAGTTCCTGACGATCATCCTCTTCTGACACGCACCGTCTTGAATTTGACAACTGGTTTCGTACTGAGCCAAGTAACATTCCTTGAGTCAGGAGGCTAAAAAAAAAAATAAAGAGGCTGAGAGAATTCCAGAGCATGGCAAAATACGAAACTTACCAACCTTGAATAGCAATGTTGATCAATCTTTTCGTAAAAATAGGTCCAAATGTCCAGAGTCAAAGTTTCTCGGCACGTTTGCCGATGGTTTATAGGCAATTGATAAGGGAAATGGGGAAGAACAGGGGGATGAGAGGCAAAGACATACGGAGGAGACGAGAGGCGCAGACCATCTCGGCACTATCTTGGCCTAGTCTGGGCTGGACCCCTGGAAGCTGGGCTACCTCTGGGCTAGGGAACTGGCGGCCGGTGTTCACGTTGCTGCAAGACAATCTCATCCCTTGGATTCCCAGGGTCTTGGTTTGTATCACACATCAAGGGAGTCCCGAGTTCGTATATGTATGTACATCAATCTCAGCTTTGACTCTTGGATGTTGATAATCAATTAACCATCCCCATCCCCATAGAGACAAGAAAGCAAACACGAGATGACTAACTCTTGGCGTATGTCACCAGCGACTTGACCAATCTATCGGGTTCTTCGTATTTATCTGGTTGTCAAATTGCTTTCTTCTCTTGGCAAAACGATGCACTATCAGAGCGTCCTATTCTTTTGGTGAAGAATTGTTAGTAGAGTCAAGCCGAGCACAGGACAACTTCATCTTATTTCTCCACTGCTAGTGAGTAAAATTCCCCATATCTCTTTCACTTTCAGTCTGTTTTTCTATTCACCAACGGTTCAGACCGAAAAGATGACCCGCCTGGTTGCCGGATTTCCACTTGATATGACCCATCCAAGTTGGAACAGTAGCAATGCTAGTTGACATTATTGCCATTGCCATTTCCTTTTGCCAGTTGACCGACCATTGGAGAGGATCACGAGTTACATAGTTTAGTAGCAGTAGATTAGCGCCGCCACAATCGACTTCTAATTTTACTCTCCATCTTGACCAGTCTAGGTTAGCTTTAGTTTTTATGTCACCTGGACCTACTGTAGGTACAGCCAGTATTTACAGTAGTCATTTTCAGTCTAGTCTAGGTCATCCCGAGCTCTAGTCCAAGTTGAGCCTCTTGTCATATGTAAGTAACGTTGGGCTCCATCTGGGGTCGCTTGATGGGTGGTCCCTGAATATCGTTCAAGTGCGTGCTGTTGACTAGTTGCATGATTGATTGTTTATTACAGCAGAATTAAGTATATTAGTTGAAGCCTAACTCCGCTGTTGGTTGTCGATACTATGTAATTGCATCACTCTATCTGTTTCTCTTAGCTCATCCTTTGTTTCACTTTGTCACATATCCCTCATTCCTCATAAATTGTATTGTTTGCATAAAACATAGACAAGGCCAAGTGAAACTGTGTCATGTCAAGACAGTCAAATCAGGATTACTGATTTAATGATCAAGTCTTGTATTTGATCAACCAAGGCATAACTCTATTCACAACAAGACACTATTCGAATCCTTCTCTTGTCCATTAACCCTTCTCGAATGCCAAGTCTCCACCCTTTGACTTTTAACCGATCCTCAGTTTCAGAATTGGAGAAGCTCAACGAATCATGTTCCTAAAGGGCATTCAACCCTCTGGATATCCCCTGGGAGAAACAAACCCAATCCTTAACGCGCGGTATTTTTCAAAGTATTATTTCACTATTCCTTTCATGTGAGAGATTAAGATTTCCAATGTTGGCGCATTGGTTGTAAATCGCCGCCGCTTTGGGCCACATACGAAGTGATCGACCTGTCAGTCCAGTGTCCACCATTTGATCTTCCCTTGACGTTTGCGGATGTTCACCTTGGCGGATTCTTTCCGCTAGTTTCTAGGCTGATGCTTCTGTCAGTATTTGGGTCCTGCACTGTACAGTCGACATCTGCAGATCATGTAACCTTGTATAGTCATCTCAACACGCAGTCTTCGATCTGCTCCTTGAGAGGGGCACAATAGAAGAATCACATATTGAAACCAGATCGAATCATGCCCTGTTCCTGGTTGTTTCCAAAATGGCAATTCAAGCAGTCAAGTTTCAGATCCTACACTTGGAGTTCATGCACTCGTAACCCGAGACGAAACATCTGCGTATCATTTCTCTTCCAAGGGTGTCATATCATACGGGTACATTTATCTGAAACTAGAATCACATGACAGCGTTGATGGATTACAATCAGAGTGTAGTTGATGCCTGTCTAACGATAATTTTGCGCCGATGGCTACCCTATACTCGTATGTGACAGATATCAACTTGGTTGATAATCCTGCCAACACTGTCTAGTTGATTCAAACAAATGATGTAGAAAGGATTCCGTTTTATATATTTTACCCTGTATATATTTTATTACTATTGCATGTTGTCGTCGTTATTTCCAGCGCTACAGGACGTCTCCGGAGCCTTGCTCCGACTTGAACCACCATTACACAACCAAGATATTCATACACAGAGTTGATATCTTTTTTTTTTTTTAAAGACTATTGAGTTTCCTTAAACAGCATGTACATACTTTGTCTTCTCCCGAGCGCCTTGAAGGGTTTGAAGCCGCGTAACATACTCTGTGCTGAGCACGATAGTAATTGTGGCAAGTATCTAATTCAGAATGTATACAATAACATTCATCGCAGGGGCTATACAGTCAAGAACATGGAAATTATCATATCTCCTCGACTGAAATATTGCACAATACTCAACGTTATTGGTTATCTGAGTAAGACTGCTTGTTATGAGAGATGGGTGAAAGTACGGACTTGAGTGAAGACAGTTGTTAGCGACAACTTGGATCACATCAATAGGCTGAGCAACATAATGCTCCGTTTATTTGAAGCCTAGTTAAAACAAGTTTCTTTGTGGTTTTCGATCGCCGAGGTACGGTAATGCTGGTGTTATTGGGTAGTGTGTCGTGACAATTCTCCATCCCACACCAACACTCTGAGCAATCAACCACCCACCACCAGTTCAGCTACTAAGAACGCGCTTAGAGCATGCAACATTCCTGTCAAAGTAACTGACAAATAAACGACGTATCAAATCGACGTCTGTGAGTCATCTGACAAACCCTAGGATCATCGGGACGGAACCTAGCCTCGATCGCAGCTGCACAAGTCTATCCCAGCTAGCGGGTAACAGAAAAGTTGCTCTCCAAGATCTAGGGTACAAGAACAAACAGCCCAAGAAGTGTGATCCAAGTAGTATAAGCTGACCTATCAATTTTGTCGCTTGTGCCTCCAGCGGTCAACTTTTCTGATACCCTAAGACTCGGTTCAACGGCAGTGCGAGCAGATCGAAACTAAGGCATACTATCGATATTTCACCGCTTTCAGACTGTGCTTTGCATAAACTAAAATAGCCTCGAGTGCGGAGGGGAGGATGTTACGGCAGTCTGTGGGTAAGATGGGATGAGAAAGAAAGGCAGCTTGGACGCTAGTCAACTTTTCGAAGACACCACTAGGAACCAGAATGATGTTTTTCAGAGCACGCATTGTTTGTATAAAGCCAGTGTTAGTTTTTTATTGAAATGCTATCAATGGTAGTTGGATGAGCCTATTTCTTTGTTGACTGGAGAAGTAAACCAACAAGATGCAACCCACTTCTTCCATGGATCGATCAACAGGGACGTTAGACTTGATGATACAGCGTTAACACCCCGGCCTGTCATGATATGCACGATCATGCACTGCAGATACAGATCCCGAGTGACAGCTGCACGTACATGATTCATGTCCATATCCATGTCCGACCACATTCGGCTACATTGTCATGACTACCACTCTCCTCCCAAGTCTACAGCCATCGCATGACCCTCACAACTAACTAAACTACGTAACAAAGGTCCATATAGACAACCAAGTATCATCGGACCAAAGAAAACCAGCCCCAAGTGGAAACAAAGTTATCGACCCAGTGGCGGACGCCTCTTTTCTTGCACGGTTGCAACGGCAATCCCAGGAACCAGGCACCGCTCTTTCATCATGATCACTAGCGTATTGTTCTGACCGACTTTATCATGGAGCGTCATAGTTCCCGTTGGAAAAGCTTAAAGCCACCGTTTTGCTTTCTCTTTCTTGTATTCTGCTGAGACGGTTAAAGGCGTTGACGCCACCAGAAAACAGATCCGTGGCGTCTAGGACGGTACCGTTTTGAAACAGAAAGGAAGATCATACTTGTGAGAGATCTAGCGTCAGGGGTTATGACGTTTTCTATTGGGGAGGGCCGTTTGACTCCAACGTCTGGGGCGCTGAGAAGACGCCGGATTTGGTCAAACGCCATGAGATGGTGGACTCTTTCCTTTTGTTCTAGAAGGAAGAGTGTGTGGTGATGTAAGTCGATCGATCCTCTGGTGTAAGTGTGTGAGAGAGCGAGAGTTGTGGTTGTTTGATAGTTAGATCGAAAGAAAGAAATAGTATATATGGTTCATGCGACCAGGGTCTCTTGCTTCATCATCACTCTCTTGTTCAGCCATTTGTTCACTCGCTTCTTTCAAAATGGCCTGGCCAAAGTCTTTCGTTCTTCTGATCGCCTCTTACAGCGTTACTGGCGTTCAAGCAGGTCCATGCAAGCCTCGCTCACCCAGTTCCACTACCCCTACCTATCCGGTACCCCAGTCACTGTCTTCCAAGACCACCACTGTCACTTCTTCAACTACAAGAGTTACTTCTGTACCTTGCTACGGTCCATACTGCGTTATACCATGCTACGGTCCAGACTGTGGCTCTTCCACATTCATTTCTGCAAACACCAAGCCTGCCTCGATACCTTGCTATGGTCCAGACTGTAGCTCCAACACTCTCGTTTCAACGAATACCAAAGTCACTTCTATTCCTTGCTATGGCCCATACTGTAACTCTGGCAGTTCATCCACAACTTTCGTTTCTGCAAACACGCAAACTACTTCTATACCATGCTATGGCCCAGACTGTAGCTCTACCACTCTTTCAAAAGCCACCAATCTCTCCACCGGAACAGAAAAGTCCTCAGTCACTACTTCTCGCGAAGCTTCCTCAGGCACCACGACCATACCTAATGGCTCTTCCACAACATCTTCTTTGTCCACTTCTGGCATAACCAACACACAATCCACAACCAACACCGAGACAACAAAGGACACTTCTGTTACTACCAATGGAAGCTCTACCACAACTGGGTGCAGCACGGACACTGCTTCAACACAAACTGGTGCTTCCAGCACAACCCAACAGACCTCTACTGCTACCACGTCTGCTACAAGATCTGGTACTACAGAGACTAACACACTCTCTACAAGCACTGGAAGCACTCTCACTGCAAAAACTGAGACCACCACTGGATCGGCCTCTAGCAACACTATCTCGACGAATACGATCTCTACCAGCACTGTCTCTACAAATACAGTCTCTACAGGCACTGAAAGCACTCTCACTACAAAGACCGATACCACCACTGGATCGTCGTTTATCAACACGGTCTCTACAGGCACTCTCTCTACCAATACAGAGACCACTACTGGATCAGCTTCCACCAACACTCAAAGCAGCTCGGCTACAACGAGCACTACTGTCACGCGCGACACTACCGCTTCTTCAAGCACCACCACAGGATATGATACTTTCACTTCTACAAACACTCAGACCAAAACTTCAGAGACGACCACCGGCAGTGGTACTTCTCAGACATCAGGATTGAGCACTTCTGTTATTTCTACCACAGCAACCTCGGCTACAAGTGAGGGCTCTTCCACTACTCAAAAGAGTACCACGATCTCTACCACCGGAAGCGAGACTTCCGTGATGACACAGTCTTCACAGACGACTTCAATTCCCTATGGTCCTAGTACTTCAACGAATTCCGGTAGTTCCTCAGTCGCTACGACCCAGACTACAACTGGATCTGCGTCTTCTACAACCGGGTCTGTAACTTCCACGATTGGTATTTCAACATCTACTGGCGGCTCCTCAGTTGTCACCACCCAGACAGCTTCAACAACTGGACCTTCGTCTTCCGGATCTTCAACTACCGATGCTTCATCATCTACAGCTGGATCTTCGACTTGGACTGGAGGTTCTACTACCCAGTCCACTGGGACTACTGTCACCGGAGCAAGCACATCTACATCAGTGCCTTATTCCGTACCTAGCGGAACATCCAGCGCTTCGACCGCCCAGTCATCAAACACCTCTCAAAGCTCAGGTATCTCCTCCACAACCGCCTCGGTGCCTTCAACTACCGCTTCACAACCCTCGAGCACCAAGGTTACATCAACGACCGCTTCGGGATCATCCACAATCACATCCATCCCATATTCCGTCCCAACAACCATGACAACTAAGACCACATGTGCAACATCATCAGCAACATCAGGCTACCCACCACCACCAAAGCCAACTTGCTACCGTTATACTCTCGTTGAGAACCCTCCCACCCCTGGAAATTGTGGCAACACTGGTCTTCGCGGCGGCAATAAAGCTAACGTTCTCGGCAAAGGTGATGCAGACAGCGTCGAGACATGTGGGCAGAGCTGTGGTGAGAAGACAGGGTGCAAGGCTGTTGTCTACGGCTACGAGGAGTCTAATTATAACAGGCCTTATTGTGAGTTGCTCGATGGACCTCAGGTCCGTGAAGCTGGAGATGATACGGCGTGGAGATGGTATGATATGTCTTGCTTCAATCCGGATTGTGTCGCACCACCTGGGTATGAATGCGGTTATTAAATGAGTTTGGCATTTTTGAATGAATAGGGTTTATCTTGTTTAGCCATGGCGTTTTGTATCCTTCATATACCGATTCATAAATAGAACATCTACCTTTTTACAGTCTACTCTCGAGCACAAAGATCACATTTCACACGATATCTCAGTGATTACACTGTCTACATAGTGCTTAATACGAATCATCTTTAGCTGAAATCTCCTATACGAGGACCAAAATACTCGTTCTGAGCGAGGGTTTTGAGAAAGCAAGACTGAGTCCCATCGCATCCTTCGTACGGCGCCCTGTTACCCCACCATTCAAGGTTGATATCGTGATATTGCAAAGCAAAGAACATGACCAGTGCCGGTATGGCGATACCGACCGAGAAGGCGGCAGAAAGGATATAGTTATACTGGAAGGAACATTAGTAATCGAACGGAACTGTTGTCTAAAGACATACCTTGGCCCAGAATGCGAGATATCGCTTCTTGATATACATCCAGGAAAGCCAACCAATCGGCACAGCAGGCCATATGTAGCTAAGATTATACGGTGCCCATAGCATTCCTCCAGCAAGAAAAACAACTGGGTGAATGCTTCGGATTAATTTAATGTTTGGGTATTTCTTCCCAAGCCACCAAAAGAGAAGAACGATAGCCACACCAAATGGGAAGCCTACCAAGGCCTCGACATATTGACCCCCAGGGCCGAACAACTTCTTCGGTCCAATAGTCCCCCAAAGCACAGCAGCAGTGAAGAAGTTGTTCAAGCCAGGACACATGAAGCGGTATGGAGCATCTTGTGTACACACGCCTTCCAGACGTATCTGATACTGCAAAACACCAACAGATACAAGCGTCGACACAAAAGTCGGGACCATCTGTGCCCAAAAGGTAAAACGCGGCGGTATCTTGAGATAGTGTGCCAGTTTCAGGTCTGCGCTGAAGTAGACTGCTTGGGCACAAGTGCTGTATCCAAAGGCTTTGAAGAAACACATGGCAATGGCGTTACCCTCGACAAAGGCGCCACCTAGAAACTCGGATAAGACGTTGAGTGAGACGCCAATTCCTGTGGTAGCTGATATGATACCAACAGGGACGACAAATATCAGACTCAGGATGACACCGAAAGGCACGACTGCTGGTGTCGTATGTGTCGGCCATTGAGAAACGCCGACGACGCCCACAGCAAAGGCCATCGTGAGACATACCAAATACCACCACTCGGGGACTTCACGATAGGTCTTCATTAGACGATTGTGTGCATCCAACACTTGCTCATCCTCAGCTTCATTCTTCTTTGATGGGCGAAAACTATTGACCAACCCCTTGAGCCCAATGGTGATTGTTCGGTGGTGATATAGCACACCGTAGGTAATAGCGGCCGTATAGAGGGAGAACAAGAACATGTATGAGCTAATGTGCGCAGCTGACAGAAACGCAGGTGACTATGCTTCATACTTTTCAGCGTCAAATATGCCACGCTCGTCGATGATGGCAGACACATTGTACAGCCCCCCGAAGTGATCAAAAACCCGGTTTGAGTTGATAGGAAGATACGCAGTATGGTAGACGTTCCAGTAGTAAACGCCCAATATGACAAAGCAAGTCAGTAGTGCGCCACAGAATAGATTGAAAGTTGTGAAGAAGGGCACCATGAGGGGATCACAGCCCAGCGTAACTATGTTCCAGTCAAATGTTGGGAAGGGATTGATTCCCAGGCCAGTATGTCCGCCCGTTACGTTGGCCAAGTCGCGGTTGTTGGGGGATATCCAAGTCATCCAACTGAACCAACTCAGACCGGCAAAGAGATAGTTCGGTAGCCAGAAGTAAGCAAACATTGCCCAAAAGGCTATGCTGAAGAACCTAAAGCGAGATGTGTTCCAGATCTTCTTGAAGGGTCCTGGCACAGGGACATCTCCCTCGTCATGTAGTGCTGTGTTGAGGGCGATGCAGACCAAAGTTGTGGGCCACAGGCAATATGAAGGGTAGACGAGGAAGCGTCTACAGATACCAGCAAGTCCATAACCGATAAACTTGGAAGAAAGACCGAGCAGGATCTGATATCCCATGTTCATTGCGTAGGGCTGGTTAAAGTACTGCGGAAGATACTGGATCCAGATGATATAATTTGTGTAGGGTGTTCCCATCGAGATACTCGACATGATAGTAATCAGCATATGTTCCTTCTTGGTAAACCTTCCAGGATTGAGAGTATGCCGCACACCGAAGAGAGTGAAGCCAACATCAGGCAGAGTCTTCTCGAGGAACTTTCCAAAAGGGTACGCCAGGAGTTGAGGCACGGCCAAACCGACGCCGATCATGGGTTGGCGAATCTCAAAGAAGCTGTTGATGAAGGAGACGGCGCAGGAGAAGATGAGACCTATGAACCAGGCGCGTATCGTGGAGCAGGGCATGCTTGGGTCGTCATGGTTGTCGACCACGGCACGGACCTCGGCGTATGGTGAGTTGTGTGTAATCAAAGCTACCTCGATCTTTATCTCTTTTATGAGTGTCTCGTGCCGCCGTTCAGGGCGTTTCAAGCTGTCATACTGGTCTGCAGTATGTGAGTGCGTGTCGTTAAATTATCTTTGGATCAATATACCTAGAAAAGACTCGATCTTCTGAATGACTGAGAGAGGAAAGTTGGGATCTCTCTTGTGAAACTTGTATACATTGCTCATCATCTATATCACGTCAGTCCTTCTGAGTCCGGTAAAGAGATTCAATATTCTTACCTTGTGGGCATGTTCAAGGGATAACGTTGCCGCAATCTGCCTTGCTTCAAGTAAGTCATCTTGGGTAACGTCAAGATCTTTCTCAAATCTACCCTCAACCTCGTATGCTTCCTGTGAAGTAGGAAGTGAATTATCGTGAGACTATAGGTAATATTAGGCTGACTCAAGACGCAAAGAGAAAACACTAACTCTTTCAGCCAAGTTGACATCTGGAGTGCTTACTAGAGCCTCCGACTTTTCTGCCCGGCTTGCCATGAGGGCAGGATTTGAGTGGTCATTGATACTGGAGAGCTGTGATAAGAAGATGCGACGACGGGACCCGAAATTGAAATATACAAGTCGAGATGATAATCGCACAAGATACTGGAAATAGATGTATCCAGATAGAAGTTCAGGGCCAACCTCCAGCCTTGTGGCCCTCGGAGGATTACATGATCGGCCGCGCGGGTTATGATTAAAGATGATAAATGCCTTGCTAAGAGATCATGTCTAGCATGTTGCACCAATGAGCTAGTGGCTCGCTGGGGATAAATATGCTTATTTGATAAGCCGCAGTACAAGGGTGAAGTTTATCTCGGCTCGACCGATGGCGATAGATGCATTGCATTGCAATGCAATGCGATACAATAGGTCAAGCTGACTACCTGGTATCTATGAACGATTTGACTAGGCTACTTTAATTGGTGATCTAAAGCTGACTTTAATCAATGGTAGAACAATTAGACAACGCCCCATAATATTGGTCAGCCTTACTGGGCTGTGCACTTTGGCCACCTTGACTCCACCAAACGCATCTTGATGATGATTCTTTACAATAGCATTTTGTTGATCTACGGATGATGATTTGGCTGTCCTTTACATCTTTAAAGAGTACATCTCAAAAGAGCAGCGACCATAACAGTACAAGTAGAACAGGACGAACATGTGCTCAGATACTTGGCCATGTCGTTGCAAGACCACATAGTGACAAGGCCAGTTAAGCAGCGCAAAGTGGACTTGATATACACCACTGGCAGTTACAAAAGTATAGTGACCAGAAACTCGAGACATTCACATGTGATGCGATAATTAATTTCATAAACATTTGATTGACAATTTGACTTGACTAATAGGAATCAATGAGAGCTGATTAAAAAACTCATAAAACGAAACCAACGATATCCCGATATTGGCGAAAGAAAGTAATTCCACTTTTAATCCATTATTGCACACCTGATTGCGCAAGAGCGATCCTCTTCCAGTGATCACGCTCTTCTTCCAACTTGGCAATCTTGTCTTCCAGTTCCTCCATCTTCATTGCCTTGCGCTCCCGAGACTTTCGTGCTGCAAGAGTGTTGCGAGCACGCTTCATGGCAACGATGTCGCTAGGATCATCGATGATGATGGGAGGCAGAGGCTTGTCTCGCTTGCGGGCATTAACACCAGCCACAGAAGAGTGGCGAGTGGAAGGCGATGTACCCGATTTGCGACGGTTCAGAGGAGGAGACTGAGCATCAGAATCCAACTCGTCAGACTTCATCTCAGGAGAGGTCTCAACGCTCTGCTGAGGAACAGCAGGGGGTTCCGAAGGGAACAGAGGAAACCAATCTCCACCAGGTGTGTCAAATTCGGCATTGCCAAAGTTGGGAGACACATCATACTGGTCAAAGTCCGGAGACTCATTGTAGATGGATGGAGAAGTCAAAGCCGTGAGGGCCGACGAGTTGGGGGCAGACATGAAAGGTTCTTGAACAAGAAGATCCTGAGGCGAGATAGTCGCCAAGTTGGCAATAGAGCTAGACGCACTGCTGCTGAAGTCAAAGACAGAGGCGACAGCAGGTGAGGAAAAGGCCGTGTTGGCCCCTCCCTCGAAGGCAGTGAAGTCTTCGAGGAGTTCGACGTCTGAAGATGATGGTGAGCTTGTGGGACTGGTAGACATTGGATCAGAGGGGTACAAACCTGCAGCGTTCATCATCTTTGCGGTTTGTTGCGGGACGCTACCTGTACTCTGGGGAAAAAGAGGTACTGGGGGTCGAGCAGCACGGTTCTGCTTGTTCAATGTGGTTGATGACGAAGGTGCCGAAGAAGCGTAAAACTGGTTCGTGGGGCGGTTGTTGTTGTTTACAGTAGACGAAGGACGACCAAAAGCCTGGAGCAACTGGGCTACTCGTTGATTCTGAACAGCAGGGGAAACAGGCTGTTGTTGGTGACGGTTTTGCAGATGAGACGAGTGACGACGCTGGTTTGGCAGCGATGTTGTTGTAGAGCGATTAGGGAGCTGATCGAACAAGACAAAGTCCTGATGCGGTGATTCGGGACTCTGTAACTGTTGTTGCGCGGATTGTGCCGGCAGGCTGGGACTGGTGGAGAGAAGCCATGGTGATTGGGGATCCGTGGTGAAGACTGGGAAGTCTTGGCCTGAAATGTTGGCGGTTGTGAGGGAACTGGAGCCGAAGCTATTCAAAGCAGTGCTGAAGTTCAGGTCGACCGTGAGGTGAGCTGAACGGGTTGGTTGAGGAGTGGGGATTGATCTGTTAGGGTCCTGAGACGTAATTTTGACTGAGGATTGGGGGAACAACGGGGAAGGGGGGTTGTTTAGAACATGTTGATGCGCTTTGGGCTTTGTAATCTTGATGTAGTTGTGTTTGTATGAAAGTTTGGGGTGAGGAAAGGAAGAGAGGGAAAAAAAGGCAAGCCTCAGGACGGGAGATGGGGACAATTTGTATTTCTCAGGCAGCAATCAGAGCGAGGGTTTGTGCGCTCCCGGCGGAAGGTACAAACCCAGAATAGCGGGCCTGAGGTTGACACTAACAATTATTGCCTCAGATGGGTCTGTTTATTCGTTAGCCGATGCTTTGCGTTGCCAAGTACTCCAGCCAAAAACGACCAAAAAAACGCGCCCTTTGGGTCAGACAGCTAGCAAGGGTCGGGCAATGAGTCACACTTTTTTCGTGCTAAAGCTTATTGGGACTGGCCGAATGTCTCTGGTGCAACCAATTCTCAACATGGCGCATCCTGCGACAGGCCAAAATGTCAAAATTTAGGACTAAGCCTCCACCGTTCATCCTGTACGGCATTGTACTGTACAGCAAAGCACAACACAGCACAATATGTAGGTACTAGAGGTACCTACTGTAAGGACTCGACTTTGACCGCGCAAGCCTCAAATGGGGCGCGCCCTGCTATCATGTTTTCCCCGTATTTTCACACTCATGCCCCATCTGAGCGTCATTACTTAGTAATTCTTCTCGCTGTCTTTTTCTTTGTGAGGTTGAGGTTGCACTGTAACCCAGCCCGACTAACATGCCCGCTGTCCTGGCGCAGGCAGGCTTGGAAGTTAGTGTATCCCTCTCCGTAAGCAACTGACAATGCCCCTGCATCTAAGCTCTCTATTGGCCGAATCACAATTCCGCCCTGTTGACCTGCTGAAGAACCTACCAATCACCATCTACCAACGGGTACTAAAACCGTGGACTCTTGTTCCAACCTCTTATCCCACATACCACGACCACGACAACAAACCAGTCTCATGTCGCGGATTCTTGCAGCTGACGAGGATGTTTGAAAGAGAGAGAAAAAGAGGACAACGAATCCTCTGAATAGGGGGCGCAAGTCAACGGTGCCGCGCATACATTGTACAACACATGCATCTCTTATTTGTTCGTCTCTAACCCTTTGTCTCAGTTTGCCTACCAGTCTGCCTACGTAAATGCCTTCCGGCCCGTCCATCCAGCTGCCGTGGCCCTGCGCACCATGAATCGGTCAAGAAATTCGTCAGGTATTCACTCGTTAATTTCCCCATGTTCCACTCCTAGTGTATGTAGAGAGTCCTTGAGTTCCTAGGTCTAGGTCTAGGTACATTACCGTCTCAGCCGTCCCATCCGATCGCGATACTACAGTACCTACAGTAGGTGGAATGAGAATTATCACCATGTTTCAACTCCATCACACTGTGTCAGATTAAATGCCTCTTTTTTCTTTCATGTTAGCCGCAGCAACGCATTTCGTATCGAAGCAGGGAGGCTGCCCCAGTTAGACTCGAACCATTCAGAAGCCAATAATCAGTGGACATGGGCTGAATCTGAGGCCTTCACGAGTTCAGCCCACTTGTGTTGGGATTCTGCCTTTTTTGAATTACATGGATGGGAAAGTCCTGAAAATCGGCCTTTTTCTATGCCGCGTATTACGATCGTGTTCCTGGTTCTTATCTCTAATTTCTAACTCTCGGCACCACCCTCCCCGAGATTATCTTCAACTTCCTATCGCAACCCAGCTAGGAAGCTTCTTCAGGCTAGTAAGAAGTGGGTGTTGTCGTATGTCTGTAAGACTGCAACTGGCAAAGCATCTCGACTTTTCTATCCCAGATTGGAAATTCTTCGGGACGCGCGAATGGCGACTCAATTTGTCCAAGCTTGATGCTTGATGGCTTGCTATTGTCGGAACCTCCTGTTTAGGACTCCGCTCGACGACATGTTCTCATATTAGGTGGTATCTCAATTCCGTACAGCGGAATTTACTTCAAAAACTACAAACATCCAACATCTTGATTCCTCATTAAAATCTCCATTTATCAGCCCCCCAGCTTGTCCAAGAATGAATCAGCCTGCTTCTTGGCTCTTCGAGATGCCATTTCCTCCCTTCGCTTCTCAATTTCCCGTCTTCTAGTCTCCTTCTGTTCCTCGCGCACCCGCCGTTGCTCTTCCGTCTTGCGCCGTTCTTCCGCAAGCCCCTCCATCTCCGTTGTTCGGGTCTCGTCGTCTTGACTAAACTTGTAAAAGCCTGTTCCCTTGGTCCGGATTTCCCAATCTGCGTCGTAGTGCTGTGCTGGCGGCGGTGTTGCGCTGCGGTCTCGCTTCCGCGCCAGCTCTTCCATCTTGTCCGGGTCGTCGGGGTTGAAGGCCATGGCTTGTATTGTGTCCCCCACGATGAGGTTGCTCGGCGCGCTGGGCCTTGCCGACATGCGCTCGAGTTCTTCGGCTCCCAATAGACCGCGTCGTGCTCTACGATCCAACTTTTCCTTCTCGGCTTTGGTGACTCGCCGTACGCGACCAAACTCATCCTCGTACTCGACCATCTCGCCGCTTTCCTCACCGTTGTCTTCATCGCTGCTCGTCTCATAGTCTTCCTTTGTCTCCTCCCCTTCCGCCCATTTTCGATCAAAGTCTATTAATGGCGCGGCCTCGTTTTCTTTCGGGACATAATCTCCTCGCTTCATTGCTGCATAGAGCCGTGCCTTTTCCTCCATTCGTCGCCTGGCTCGTGCCAACTCCTGAGTTTCTTCCTCTGTGCCCGCAACCTCCTTTAATTGCAGCTTTTTTGATCCATCAAACTCCTTGTTTCGTTTGGGTTTTGAGCCTTTGAATATATCATCTTTGCCTTCTTTTTGAGGGCGAGGACGGCCAGCTGATGTCGCGCCTGACGAGGCGTTTGACATCAAAGATGTCAATTGAGCAGTGAAGTCAAGCGAAGTAGATAATGTTGCATCGCGCTTCGGCTTTTTAGTAGGACGTTGTCCATACAGATTCGGATCCTGTGGCATATTGTCTTTATTCGATGGTATACGTATGTGTTTTTGAGTAATTGATTGTTGTTATTGTCGATCGTGGTGAAGAAAGTACTCAAGGTGAATGTTGATACCACGCGGGCAGAGTAAAACAAAACCGTTGCTGCTCAACCTGAGGCAATCATCACCAAGGTTTGAACGACAACACCGAAAACTGAGTTAATATCCTATGATCACTATAAGTAATTACACACCATGAAAATTGACAATATCATGATTTACAACATCTATCTATCATATTGGGCTCTCCAAAGTGGACTCATCAAGTATTAATTGCGAACCCAATTGGTTATTCTTTAAGTGCCTCCGATTGTAGGGTAATCCACCGCGGGGTTCTGTTGCGTGCTCAAATCACTTTCCTGAGTGCCCCGCCATCGGAGCTTGACTTTATTCCTTCACAAGCTTCGTCAACAGTTCTGCAACGTACTACAGCAATCATGGCCGCTACCAAGCAAGTTTTCATCGGAATTATCGGTAATTGAAACAGTCCAAACTATACATATATAACTTTGTAAACTAATATTGCTTACAACAGGTGCCGGAGGCGTTGGCAAGGCCTTCATCGACCAGCTCCAGTCCCTTGCTGCTCGAAAGCCATCCCCGAAACTGAACCTCGCCTACATTGCCACAAGCCGCAAGGCTCTCTATAACGACGACTACTCCCCCATTAACCTCGAGAATGTTGTCGAGACTCTTGGTTCCTCGTCCAAGGCCCCGCTCGCTCTCGCCCAGGTCGTCGAGTACCTGTCCAAAGCCCCCGCCAAGACCGTCCTCGTCGATAACACCAGCTCTCAAGATGTCGCAGAGCTGTACCCTCTTGCTCTGAGCCGGGGTATCAGCATCGTCACACCCAACAAGAAGGCCTTCTCAGGATCATACAAGCTGTGGCAAGACATCTTCTCAGCTGCCGAGTCATCGGGTGCCCGAGTCTACCACGAGTCGTCCGTTGGTGCTGGCCTCCCCGTCATCTCCACCCTGAAGGATCTTGTTGAGACCGGCGACAAGGTCACCAAGATTGAAGGTGTTTTCAGCGGCACCATGTCTTTCCTCTTCAACTCCTTTGCCCCTACCGAGGGCCAGGGCGGCAAGTGGTCTGAGGAGGTCAAGAAGGCCAAGTCTCTAGGCTACACCGAACCTGACCCCCGAGATGACCTCAACGGTCTCGACGTTGCTCGAAAGCTGACCATCCTCGCTCGTCTGGCTGGCATCCCCGTTGAGTCTCCCACCTCTTTCCCCGTGCAGAGCCTTATTCCCAAGGAGCTCGAGTCTGTTTCCAGCGGCGACGAGTTTCTCGAGAAGCTTCCTGCCTTTGACTCGCAGATGGAGGAGACCAAGGCTGCTGCTGAGAAGGCCGGCAAGGTTGTCCGATTCGTCGGAAGCATTGATGCTGCTTCCAAGCAGGTCAAGGTCGGCCTGGAGCAGTTTGATCGCTCTCACCCCATTGCTGCCCTGAAGGGTAGCGATAACATCATCAGCTTCTACACCGAGAGATATGGAAGCAACCCCCTGATCGTACAGGGCGCAGGCGCTGGAGGTGATGTGACCGCCATGGGAGTCACCGCTGATCTGATCAAGGTGCTGTCGCAGATTGCGTAAAAGTTGAGATATAATAGCCAAAAATAAAAGCGCCAAGTTTTGAATTCCCGATAGTTTAGAAGAGAAAAAAACCAGCTCGTCGTTTTTCGCCGTAAACAATTAAAGTGATGCTTTATCTATTCCTGTTGCTATCGCCGCAGCATGTGGGTTCGTGGTGACAACAGTATCGGGCTCGTCAGTCGGTGGAGGATTCTCGTTGCAGAGGTTCCTCCACATCCAAAGAAAGAAGTCGAATATCACAAGAAGAATGACGGGGACGAATAACATGAGACCTAGGCCGAGCTATCCGGATGTTAGTCGCAAGCGCAAAGGCAATTCAGGTCAATCAGCACTTACACAGACAAGAGAGATCAAGTTGACGATAGAGGAATACTCAGTCATCAGAGGACTGAATAGGTTCCATGACGCTTCAGAGGACATACGAGACATTCCGGGAAATGCTACAGATTGCTTCGAAATAAAAAAGCTCATGACTTGAGAAAAAAACGACGGATGTTGTGGATGGCAGAATCACAAATTCCGAGGCAGCTTCGCTTCAGGGAGGTCGATGCTCCATCTATCGTGGCCCAGTGGACAGGGGTTATTTCCGTCTTAATTAACATGTGCAATGCCAGAGCTGAGCATATTTCACCGCCTTCCAAACACGGTAATTTCTGCCATGCGCAAAGCTTCATTCGCATCTGCCTCACAAATTATCACTGGAAATTGTGAAGTGCTTGAATACATCATCATCACAGCAGCAACCATGACAGCAGACCTTCCAAATAAGCAAAAAGGCCGCGAGAGGGATCGCGTGAAGAGGACCAAGGATGGAGTTACTCAGTTGCCGCGCAAAAAGTTCTATCGCCAGCGAGCGCATGCGAATCCTTTCTCCGATCATATGCTAGAATAGTATGCAAACTGCCCGATCCGTTCCAATTACATTATAACTAACATGCGAAAGCCCCAAATCGCCTGATCACATGGATTGGTCGCCATACTTCCCTCATTACGTTCAAGAAGGAACGTCAGAAGACTCTTCAAAGCCTCCTCGTCTGACAAAAGATGTTGAGATTGTCGATATTGGTTGCGGATTCGGAGGTCTTACGGTTGCTCTGGCTCCCAAGTTGCCAGATACCCTCACACTTGGTAAGTGGAGCAGGAATTTATTACCAGTGAATGCGTATTGACCAAAGCAGGCCTGGAGATCCGTACACAAGTGGCAGGGTACGTTCAAGAACGTATAAAAGCGCTGCGATCACAAAACTCGGACAACATGTATCAGAATGTTGCCTGCATCCGAGCAAACACAATGAAGTTCCTTCCCAACTTCTTCAAGAAGGCCCAGCTGTCCAAGATCTTCATCTGCTTCCCCGACCCTCACTTCAAAGCCAGGAAGCACAAGGCGAGAATTGTATCGACAACGCTGAACTCGGAGTACGCTTATGCGCTCCGACCCGGTGGCATTGTGTATACCATTACAGATGTTGAGGATTTGCATCTGTGGATGGTTCAGCATCTTGAGGCTCACCCTGCTTTCGAGAGAATCTCCAAGGAAGAGGAAGAGGCGGACGAGTGTGTCCATGTCATGTCAACTGAAACCGAAGAGAGCAAGAAGGTCACGAGGAATAACGGACAAAAGTTTGTAGCATTGTTTCGAAGACTTGAGGATCCTCCGTGGTAGAATTGAATTTAGCGATACTGGTAACAAGGGTCATTCAAAACTGATTATATGAACGTCACATTCTGCATGAATAACAAGACGACTTGCGCATAAGCTTAGTGCCTAAAAGTGGCACTGGGCACAAGTCATATGAGGAATGACAGTCCCCTAAAGCGCCAGGGGAAATAGCCTTGATTGAATTCATGTTCTGGGAGAGATACCTGGAAACTGATAATATAATTAATGTTACGAACTTTGCTTTGGCCTCATCGATTGAGTTGTACCTGCAGACAATCACTTATCAGTCATGACTGAGGTGAGGGGTGCTGTCCAGGGTTCCTTGTCCCGCAGACTATTTTGACAGGGGTCGAACAACAAAATGACAGCATCCATCTCCGCTGTAATCGACAGCCACCTCACCTAAAGTTAGTTTAGTAGGTCAGTCCGGTCTTAACCTCCGCTACCTACCTATTATCGCATCACCGACTTTACCACTTACACCCATCCAGCTTCGTTCAAGAATGTGGCTTTGAGGTCAACATCCTGGTGATGGCCCTCAAGCGTAGAGATGTTATCGTTGCAGGTCTCGCCGCCTTCATAGCCTGGGGCTTTGCTGCGAGCTGGTCACCCGTTCTCCGCTGGGCAGGCCATGCCTTTGTTGCCGGTTCCTTCGTCACCCTCGTCCTTCTCTTGGCCGGCCTCTTCCTTGTCTCGAGACGCCCAAACGACCGAACCCTGCCACCGAATGGCGTCACCTTCCTAAGTCCAAAGTCATGGCGATCAGAGGTGCAGGCGCTGCACCAGCGACAATCCTATACTCCAACCCAGATACAACCAGAATCACCCCGCGTTTCCAAAGCCATCGACGACTTGCTTGGCCTCATAGTCCGCGATTTTGTTAGCAGTTGGTATTCCAATATAAGTCGCAACCCGACCTTTACGAATCAGGTCGACAAAGCTGTGCGCGAGGCGCTGCTGAGCTTGTGTGATATCCTACGTGATAAGGATCTGGCGGACCTTGTCACTAGTCGTCTTGTTCCTCTACTCACCGCCCACTTTCGAGATTTCTACGAAGCAGAGAAATCGGTACGAGGGAAGAAGCTTAACCGCTCCGTTACTGAATCCGAAGAACTCGACTTGGCTATTGCTTCAAAATTTCGCGATGGACGCCTACACCCTGCTGCGTCATTGTCGTTTCCCGACACCAAGATGGTTCAGCAAGATTACCTGCGATCTCTTGTCGCAAAGATTATACCAAAGATTCTTCCGGAGAACATGTTGTCTAGTCGAGCTGTTTCCATCATTATTCGTGAGATCGTTGGGTGTGCCGTGTTATTTCCCGTGATCCAGCTTCTTTCCGAGCCCGATACATGGAATCAACTAATGGAGAACATGGGCCGTTCGACGCTACAAGACAGATCAACAGTACGCAAGCTTCGGGCAGCTTTGGATCAGCATGCTCCCTCTACGCCAAAGTCCAACAAATTAGCCTCCATGCCCAGAGTTGCGCCAGGCGATAGCGAGCGCAAGTTTGAAAAGTTCATCCGTGCTATTCGAAAGGTCAACAACCTGTCGGATGCACGTCGTTTTCGCAGCGAAGTTGCCAGTCAACTCAAAAGGGATTCTTGTGAGGATAATCAGGACCAGGTTTACCTCCGCCGATTGGAGATGGGAAAGAGGCTACTCGATCAACGGGTGGCTCACCTTGCTGCTGGCGGTGAACGTCGTCCGCCTGGACCATTGCCTTTGCCATCAACTTCATCAAAGTCCAAGCTGGAAAGCGCGCCATTGGTGGACTTTCTGCGAGATCCTTCAGCACTTTCTTATTTTATGGAATACATGGATCGTCAAAATCTGATGCCCTTAGTGCAGTTCTGGCTTGTTGTCGATGGTTTCCGAAACCCCTTGGAGGAGGATGGCCCGGACGATGAGTTGCCATCGACGCTTCCGATGTGGACTGACTCAGATCGTCAAGACTTACAGCAGATCAACCAAGCATACTTATCAAGGTCCGAATTAAAGGTTCCGGACCATTCAAAGAATGAAGTAAAAGAGTTTATCAAAGCAGGGAAAACAGCCACTCCGATGCAATACTATAGAGCCCGACAAGCTATTTTGAAAGCTCAAAGCGCTGTCTTAGAGGAGATGCGTGCGCGTTTCTTTCAAGGCTTCAAGAAATCTGACCTCTTCTATAAATGCCTTGCAGCTGAGGAAGCAGCCAATAACCAGACCCTCCGATCGACGCCGCAGCCAGAAGCACAATCATTGGCGCCAGATCGAGCTAGTAAGACTTTGCCAGCGAAGCCAAGACCAGTTTCACGGTTGACCACTCAACTATCCAACACGAGCAAACGTACAGGATCTGCTTCGGACCTCAGGTCGCTGAACTCTAACGGCAACGGCCATGGTCATCGAGCTAGGCGCTCACTTGACGAGGGCTCTCTCACCCCTCTGTTCGACGACGACGACATTGATACCGATGGGTTGGGGGATTCTGTGCAAAGCCTGGACGCAGAGACGAATAGCCAACAACTACCGGACACTCAGGTTGTTCAGGCAGTGGAAGAAGCACTGACAAACATCATGGAAAATGATCGTCCCCAGACCGCTGAGGATCTACGAGCGTCCCTTTTCGAAAACGGTGGCAGTAGTAGTATTGGTGGCATCGATGATAATACGTCGAGCCTCTTCTCGGGCCACGATAACGAATCCAACCGTGGCTCTCTGGACATGGGAATGCGACCAGGTACCTTGGTTAAAGAAGGGGAAAAGCCAAGCCTTTCGTCGCTTGGTCTCGTCAGTGCGGCCTCACGAATCGGCGTCTTTGTCGATGATGATCTATTCGGTGATAACAACAAAGATCTCCCTGATGACGGCGATCCAGACGAGGGTCCGCCACCCGATGACGAGGACGAAGTGCACGAAGCAGCGCCAGGGGATCTTGGATTGGCCGAAGCAATTACTGCTCTTTCGAATGATATTGATCGCCTGGTAGCACAGGAGGCGGTCGTGGAATCTCTAACGCGAAAGGCAGAGCTAACAAACAACACTGCCGAGCTACGCATTCTTAGGAAGTCGAAAGCGTCTTTACATAGGGAGATTAGGCGCAAGGAGCTTCAGCGTCAGCAGTATGTCATCCAAGAGAGCGACAACAGTCTCTACGGCCGCTCTACTATCAAGATCAAATCTATCCAGGTCGGAAGAGAAGAAGATGGCAGAGAGTTCGCCCTATACGTTATCGAAGTGCAGAGAAATGCCGGAGAGCAGATGCCCGCAGCTTCATGGATGATTTCGCGGCGATACAGCGAGTTCCACGAACTTCACCAAAAGCTACGGTCCCGTTACCCATCGGTCCGAAATCTCGACTTTCCTCGGCGACGTATGGTTATGAAGTTCCAAAGCGAATTTCTACGCAAGAGACGAACTGCTCTCGAGCAATATTTGCAAGATTTATTACTATTGCCTGAAGCATGCCGTAGTCGGGAGCTCAGGGCATTCCTTTCGCAAAGCGTAATAACACAAGGTCAAGACATTCTAGATCGCGAAGACAAGAAGGATATGATGACACGGTTGTACGATTCCGTTGCTGATGGCATGGATGATATTCTTGGAAACATCCCCGTTCTGGACCAGATATCTGAGGCTGGCCAGAGTCTAATCGCGGCGGCTACAAACCAGCTCAACACGGTTCCACTCAATGTCAACGAAGATAACTTCCCAGCCGCCGAAGCCGAGGCTGAATTGAACGCCTTTGAGAATAAGGAACTTGAGCCGTTCATCAAACCGATTTGCGATATCTTCCTTGAGATATTCGAGCTCAACAAGGGAAACAACTGGCTCCGTGGGCGAGCTGTGGTGGTTGTTCTTCAGCAACTTCTTGGCGGCACGATTGAGAGAAAAGTGCGAGACAATGTCAAGATGCTTGCCCAGGACGAGAGCGTTCTCAAATGTATCAGCTTGGTTCAAGATAGCCTTTGGCCAGGAGGGGAGCTGCAACGTGATCGAAAGCCACGAACAGCCTCCGAAAAGAAAAAGACACGGACTGAAGCAAGCTTGATGCTGGCTACACTGGTGCCAGATCTCGCTGGCAGTGTTGTGGGAAGAGTCAACGCGCAGGCAGCGAGTCGTCGTATATTTGCGACATTGAATAACTCAAGGTTGAAGTATGTCATTTGATTAAGAAATTGTCTTGTATGAAGGACTTGGCTGACTCGTTTACAGTGCACACCTCGTATTCACTATGATTGATGAAATCGTCTCGGTCCTATTCGAGGAACCGTAGGGCCCTAATGAAAAAGATCTTCTTATTATTCTCCACCAAGCACATGATAGAGTGCACAGCAAGGCGTTGGGCGTCACTGACAAGGAATCAAGTTGGGCTGAGATGACAATTATGTGGTGACTGGCGAAAAATGACTTGCGTTCTGTAACGAAACCTTTTTATGCTGTTATTGAGTTAGTGGCATAGATCCACGAGAGACAGGCGATGAAATAATAGTAATTACAATGGCTGGTTTCCCTGCGTTCTGACTTGATAAAAGATCGACTATAAAGTTTGAAGTCTCCTACGTAGTATTCCAGCAAGCCAGGTACTCACTTACAGCGCTTAGCATGTGCGTGCAGCAGCATTAATGCAGGCGAAGGCGTTCGCATGTGACGCTAACGAAGCAGCTTCAGCGCCCAAGATAGCGGGATCCGGGGCACCTTCTCGATCTGGCGTTCTGCCAGATCTGTCCGCCTTTGCCCCAGCCTTCTTCGTCGCGTAAGGTTTAGAGTCTAGCTTGTCCATGTCGCACTCTTCTCCTCTCCACCAACATATCTTCATCATCACTCATCCTCGTCTGCCCGCCACCCCAAGAAAACCCCGCGTTTTCAGTATTTCTTGGTCCATCGCGCGCAACTGGCCCTGGACTTCTGGGATCTCTCTGGCTAGACCAATACTTCGAATTTTTGCTCCTCGCTTTCCGTTTGGATCCCATCCCTCGCTTGACTACGGTCCTCCAACCGGCAACATGACGGAGGTATCAGCCACCCGGCTGTACTTGGGAAACCTCCCTCGCAATGGTCCGGACTCATCGCCCTGACGCTCCTAGTCAAACCACTGACCTGCTGCCCAACAGCTACCAAATCCGACGTCGAGGCTCACTTCGCGACTCATGGCACTGGAGAAATCACCGAAGTGAAGCTTATGAACGGCTTCGGTTTCATCGAGTACAAGGACCCAATGGATGCCCGCGATGTTGTTCCAGGTAAGTTATCCCTTCTACCATGTTGTGACTCTTACTAATTGCTTTTGACAGCTTTCCGTACGTCGTCGTCTAATATCACCTCCCTCGTCCTTGGCTAACTCACGACTTCGAAAGATGGTTCTGATTTCATGGGAGAACGACTTACCGTCCAGTTCGCCCGTGGTTCCCGGCATCGCGAGGGCGGCAATTTTGGCAACCATGAGCGCACTGCGCCTCGGCCTCGCCGAACCCCTCATCGAATGCAGATTACGGGATTACCAAATGATACCTCTTGGCAGGTCTGTTCATCCTCCCCGTTGTTGATCGCTGGACTCCATGGACCTTCCCTTTGTGATTTGCGCGCATCTCTGGCTTTTCTGGTTTCGACCCATTGGAACTGCACCGGGATTAGTTCCAGGGGACAACAATCAAGGACCCCCTCCCGCTCTTCAGGTTTTGCTTCCTGGTTCTTGTCTTGACGGATTGCGCTTTCGTTTTGTGGATTACATGGACTTCCGGCGTTTCCCTTTCCTGGACAGCAACTTACGTGGATTCTGGAAATAGGACCTCAAGGACTTCGCACGTCAGTCGAGCTTGGACGTGGTTTACTCCGAGACAGGCCGCGACTCGAACGGCCGAGGGTGAGTTTAGTTATGCGCATGTGGGAGTCATTATTAACGAGTTTTAGATTCGTTGAATTCGAGACTGCTGCCGACTTGAGAACTGCCGTCGAGAAGCTTGATGGCCGCGAATTCAAGGGCCAGCGAGTCCAGTGTGTTGCCGACGTATGACAAGGTAACCCCATCTAACTGCAAGGGTTGGGAATTGACTCGACGTTACAGACTCAGCCGGAGATGCCTCCTCGCGAGCGTGGCCGATCACGCTCTCCTGGACGACGCCCCTACCCTCCTCCCATGGACGATTACGACCGCCGTGGTCCTCCCCGAGGTTACAGCCCTCGTCGAGATGGATATGGCTACCGCGACCGCAGTCCGCGACGCGACTACTACGACGACCGTGCTCGCTATCGATCTCCACCTCGTCGTCCTATGGAAGACTATCCTCCCCCTCCTCCTCGCGGTCGATACGATGATCCATACCGACGCGACTACCCTCCTCCCCCGCCGGATCCTTACGCCAATGGGCGACCCCCATACGACCGACCTCCCCGAGATTTCCCTCCCCCCAGAGAGGGTGGATACCCACGAGACGGTGGCTATCCTCGAGACTATGATCGTGGTGGACGTTACTGGTAAATTCATCTTCCATTACCGCTTTGGGCGCTTGCTTGGCAGGACTGTCCTTGACCGACGGTGTACTAGATCTTCCCCAACCGAATATGCCAATTGGCGTGGAACAGTCACGACCTGTTAATAGGTATGAAAGGGCAAGATTCAAAGGAAGCAACGATTGGCAGACAAGTGCGACAATGTATGACGACCGACTGGTGACATTCTCAACAACCAAAAGGATGAGGCAGATTGGATTGGCGTCAGGTGCAAGGGCTTGCAGGATGTATATGTCGATGACAACTGGGAAAAGTCCACGACTACAGCGTTTGTTGGGTAATTTGAGCTATAGTGTATGACTAGGCAATGGTGTAGTCGCGATTAAGGATTTGCTTGTTTTGCTGCTTGTTTTACACTATTACTTGCACGACGTGCTTCGGCGCACTACTCTCATTGGCAAGACTTGTTAAAATAACAGGGACAGTTTGTTACAGGATTCGAGAAAAGAATAATCCAACTTTGATTTTGTATTTGCAAACTAGTGTTGTTGTAATCGGACAATGAGTGAACATGGTACTCCATATTTGCGTAGTACGGCCACCCACTCCTGGCGCCCCCATATAATACAAAGAGAAGGATGTTAATCGGGAAAGATTATGACTGTACGATGCGCTTATAAGAGATTTTGAGGATGAGTAAATATGTGGTATCAGGTGGTGGTGGTTATCGTTTCGTATATGGTTGCGAAACTAGGCGGTCTTCTTCCACTGTGTGTAGACACCGATAAGACTGCTCAAGGTACCAGTCAGGCCCACAACACCGTCGTCGAGGAATCGGTTGTAGCCAAGACCGGAAAGGGGAACCAGGATATCGCAGACATCGCAAAGAAGTTGCTTCTTGGCGGCAGCGCGCTCACTGGAGATGAGTTAGTACATGCGACGGGTAAAAAAAGCAATTGCATGTAGCAACTTACATAGTAATAGTCTTGCTTTCAACGACGCCCTCTCCCTCCTTCAAGTCAACCTTTGATGCTCGCACACTCAACTGGCGCAAAGTATACAGCTGGCCGAGAATGCTAAAGGCGATACCAACAGCCCAGGATCGGTAGGCCTCGTGCTGCATGCGCGTAGCGTGCTTCCAGGTCTTGATACCGGCGGCGTGAGGAATGGTGAGAGAATCGCAGGCGAGGTAACCGGCGTAGCCCAGCTGGCGACCGACCTGGGTGTACTTGAGGACGGGGTCCATGGACTTTGCGTCGGAGGCGGTGGCAGCGGCCTTGAGGTGCTCGACGAACTTGCCGGCTCGGAAGACCTTTCGGAACAGGCCAAACTGCTTCTTGAGAGCGTTCCAAGGAGCGACCTTGTCTGCGGTTGCGTTCGCGCGGAGGAGATACCAGGCGTAGAAACGGGCAAAGTACTGGAATACTCGCATGAGCTTGTCGCGACCGAGGGTAGTGGCCATGTAGCGCAAGTAGTGCGCTACCGTGGGGTGGTAGATGACTGCGTCGGCGACCATGATGGCGATGGATGATGGGATCGAGGTCGAAGTTGTGTAGAGCTATGCGACAGCGGACGAGGTGGTAGGTACGTAATTACAATTTCACCAGTAAGAAACCAGCAATTACTGATGATGAAAAAGCGATTAAAGATGAGATGGAGATGGAAAGAGATAGGTTAGGTTAAGTGTGTTTCTTGGAAAAAAGCTGGGGAAGAAGGAACGCGCGAATGGAGTCAATAAGTTTATTAAGGTGCAAGTGCAAATGCAATGCAATCCCCACGGTACGGTTGGGTTAAAATCCCTAGTACGGTACAGTACAGTAAAATGGTAGAGATTTGATCAAACGTGGAGACGGAGACTTGACCGAGATGCCGAGGTCCGCTCACGAGAGCGGGATAGAGACAAGGGAAAGGAGTGAGAATCTCATGCAAAAGTATTGCCTTTTTGGGTCTGGGGAAGGGGGAACAGGGGGGGACATCAGGAAAATAATTGCCTATCTTGTGAAGATACAAGATAAAGATAAAGCATCTAAGCTGTCATCAACTTTCTTTTTATTTTACCTTGGTCAATGTGACAGACCGGCACTTGGTATGGAGCTTTCACAGGCAAGCTTCTTGATTGTAGGTTAGGTACTACCCGTCTAGGTAGAGTTTGGATTCATCAACGAGCACATGACCCGAGGCTTCGGGTTTGATAATCATAGGGACAGAACGGGAAAGCTTGGCGCCATTGAACCTCGGAAACTGTCCGTCAAGGAAAAGTATGTACTGTAATCGTGAGGATAAAGTATTGTTATCAGCTGCCAGTCCAGTCCAATTCAAACTCAGCTGGAACTCCCAAGGTAATAGAAGTCCGGTTTATGCGGATAACCTTTGATCCGGTTCCGTAATGGAAGAAGACCGCCGGTAAGTTAGGTGGGCAGGTGGGACAGTCGGTGGAAGGAAGAAAGAAGGAAGGAAAGTACGTATGTACAAGCCGAGGAAGGAGCGCATGGTTGATTGATATATGCAGGACCTAATTGCCTGAGGCAAGACGACGTCAACATTTAATTACATACATACAGGAAATTGAACATATGAGGCAAGGCACTATTATAGACATTCAACGATGCCAACTTTTCTATCCTGTTAAATCCAGATTAAATCCCCCCTTCCCCTTCCTCTCCCCCCCAAAACCCACTTATCGCTGCCTCACTTCGGTGTTTTATGAAGATCTCCAGTCTCCAAAAGAACAAAACCCCCGCTTAAACGTCAATATGAGCGAGCCACCCCCACTACAACCGCCTCACAAGGCCACGAGAACATCAAGAAATCAAAAGAATGGCGGGTCTCAGGAGTGGCTGTGACGACAAAGACTGTTCCCCCATCGCGATGTGTTGAGAAATCTATGGGTTCATGATGTACTGTATGTATGCTCCTCGGGGAACAAGCCCCGAGGTTCTCCATCCCAAATAAAAAGGTCACCTCCAAATGTGGGGGAAGAAACCGGGAGCAGCATCACCCCGTAGTGTACGTACAAAAAACAAAGCTAACCAAAGCTACAGTTAAACAGTTGGGGGAGCTTTGGAGACCCCGGGAAATCCTCTTGCTACCGCTTCCCCTCGGCCGGCCTACGCTGTACCGTCACCCATGGTCCATGAGATTCCGATATTGAGGCGTCCTGGTTGGTGCAAATGCCCATTGCTATTACATGAGAAGTCTTGAACTTGCGGCTCCAGAGCCCATAACTCGCACGGATGGGGCCGTTGATGGCCGCCCCCCGGGATGCGGGCGTATCATTGATTGGCATTGGATAGATCGTCATCCGTCAATTGTCGTCAAGTCACGGACGCGGTTGTTACTCTGCTCTGGTCTATTTTGCTTTGCGCTGCTCAGGCCCAGGCTCAGGCACTTGCTTTTACATAACTTGGTCCCATCTCCCGTCTCGTCGCGTGCTCCTGTCTTCTCCCTCTTCCACTTCTTCCTCTCTCCCGTATACATCTCCCCCTTCTGCTTCACGATACCCTCATACCCCGCCATCATAACGACTCTGCACTTCTCCTCCGGTTAACCTTTTATCCTCTCTTCCCATCTCTATTTCAAAACCAGTCACAATGTCTACCACCAACAGCGGACAAGATTCTGAAAAGGTTAACACCAACATTGTTACCCTTACCCGCTTCCTCACTGAGGAGCAGGCCAAGCACCCTGAAGCTACTGGTGACTTCACGTACGCTCATGTGATCCCCCCAATTCTCATGATAACCATGCTAACCACCCCCTCAGTCTATTGTGTCACGCTCTCCAGTTCTCTTTCAAGTCCATCGCATACTACATCCGACGCGCCACCCTTGTGAACCTCACCGGTCTGGCTGGTTCTTCAAACATTACCGGAGACGACCAGAAGAAGCTCGATGTCATCTCCAATGACCTTTTCATTGAGGCCATGCGCTCTTCTGGCAAGTGCGCGCTCCTTGTCTCCGAGGAGGAGGATGATATCATCTACTTCAAGGACGCTTCAGAAGCCCGCTACGCAGTCGCCTGCGATCCCATTGACGGCTCCTCCAACTTGGACGCCGGTGTCTCAGTTGGTACCATCTTCGCCATTCACAAGCTTCCCGACGGCTCAAAGGGCTGCAAGGAGGACATCCTGAAGCCCGGTACTGAGTTGCTTGCCGCCGGTTTCACCATGTACGGTGCCTCGGCTCAGCTCGTCATCACCATGCGCGGCGGAAGCGTCAACGGCTTCACTCTCGACAACGGTGTCGGCGAGTTCATCCTTTCTCACCCCAACATGCGCCTGCCCAAGTCTCGCGACATCTACTCTTGCAACGAGGGTAACTCACTATACTGGGAGGATAAGACCATCAACTACTTCAACTCGCTGAAGCAGGCTCAAGAGAACGGCAAGCCTTACAGCGCGCGTTACATCGGTTCCATGGTTGCTGATGCCTACCGAACTCTGCTGTACGGAGGTATCTTTGCTTACCCCGCCGACAAGAAGAGCCCCAAGGGCAAGCTCCGTATCCTCTACGAGTGTGCGCCCATGGCTCTTATTTTTGAGAATGGTTAGTCTCCTATTTTCTCTCCTTCCGAGCCACATTTTACTAACTTAATTCCCAGCTGGTGGTCAAGCCGTCGACAGCAAGATGAACCGAATGCTCGAGGTTGTTCCCGAGCACATCCACGACAAGGCCGGTATCTTCATGGGTAGTTACGATGAGGTTGAGAAGGTTAAGAAGTTCCACCAGTAAGGTGAAACACGGAGCTTTGGCATGGGATCACAAATTCAGTTAAATATCAAAAAGCGAACCTCATGAGTAAATGAGCATTTAATGATCAAATTTATCATATACATATTTTTTACATCATCATGCTGAGTGCCGTCATGATGAGATGTCATGATCGTGAACCATCATGGCGGCGGTTTGATTGGGCATGTCACCACCGCACCCTTGATGTCATACAGATGGCATGATGTGCTTGTATGGTAGTCCAATGGTGATTTTATCCACATATACAACATGGCTAGCCTTTGTATAATACGGTGATCATCTCTATCATAGCAACCATGTGCGAGGAACCGGCGCATCTTCTTTACAGCCCAATCCAGTAGACCGGAACAGCCTGAGGAGATGTTATTCAAAGCATAAGATTGTTGATTAAAGTCCTACCCAACATCAACTGCGTCTTAACACTTTATTCTTAGATGTAGTCTTCCTTACGGCGAAGAATACTTGTATCCAAACTGCTCCTTGGCCTCATCCACTATTACCTTGATATTCGCACGCTTTTTCATTGCCTCTTCACCCAATGGATCCAGCCCCGTCGGCTTTTCCTCATTCGTGGGCAGCATCATACCGTGTCGGACGGCAGGCCTCTTGAGCATACGAGCAAACCAACCCTTTACATTGGGATATTGGTCCCACGGGATTATGGCTCGCGGTAGACGGTCGACCCAGCCGATGAGAGCAATGTCCGCGATGGAGTAGCGGCCTCTGCTAGGACCAACGATGTAGTCTCTCTCCGAAAGGCGCTTGTCCAAGACGCCGTACAGACGCTCGGTCTCTCCGACATAACGCTGGATACCGTATGGTATTGTTGACTTGGTATCGTAGAGAAAGTGCAGGGCTTGGCCTTGCCTGATGGCGTGTCAGTTGATCATTCCATGTCCAGATTGACGACAAGAGTGGACTTACATGGGTCCAATCCCACCATGCTGCCATCCAATCCACGATTCGGCACGAGTATAATCGTCGTCGTCAATCTTGAAAGAGAACCTATACTCCGGGTCATACTTCCTCGTCAGGTAGCTTAGAATAGCATTCCCTTCGAACACAGCGAGGCCATTGTTGTCATGGTCGATCAATACGGGGATACGACCATTGGGGTTAAGGGCAGTGAACCAGGGCTCCTTTTGGATTTTTTTGCTAATATCGATGCCTTGGATGGTGTACTCCGTTCCATAAGCATCGCGAAGCTCTTCGAGAAGGATCTGGGCCTTGAGACCATTGGGCGTGCCCCATGTGAGGAGCTCAATACCCTTTGAGGCAATGAGACCAGTTGGTCGAGACATTGAGTAGCTACGCTTATGATACTGAATGACGTTTTGATTGGTAGATTCAAGTGTTAAGGGTGATTTATGATAGTGGTGATGGTGTAGAAGCATACGCGTTGGCTTTAGGGATGAGTATCTCCTCGTTGCGAAACGTATGGAAGCCATATCCTATCACTTTGAGCCTCGAGTGGCGTGCTCTTGATAACAAATCAACTGCACTTTATCGAAACTCTTGACAATTGGACTCAGACACATCCCTCTCGCAGCTGAGGTACAATGCTTACAAAACATGCTGTGGGTGTGCTTACTCATACCTCGAAGTGATTATGACATTTGGAATCATCTAACCCAGGACCTAGTTTTCGACCCTTTCCACTTAACCTCGAAACTTCATGCAACGCCCTTAACCCCAAAAATACTAGGCTGATATAACCATTCTCATGAGTGATTAATTTCTGAATAACGGTGAAGAAATTTGCAATATGTGGTTAGTTGAGAACGGCTTCACCGTTGTCCTGTTGGATATGTCAAATCTCCAATGAAACAACTAATACAGGACTAAAGAACCCTGAAAAACACACAGACAGTGGAACTACCGCGCGGTAGAAGAAAAGAAGGAAAGAAAGAAAAAATCTGCCTCGCAAGTTTCATCTGTATAGCTTAGCAATAGTGCACTGTTGATTGAAAGGGATCGGCCCGTTGTTTTCTACGACCTTGTCCAGGGTAACTCCCAGCTTCAACACTATTGTGCACGGTTGAAATAGTTTCAAATATAAGAAGGCGGTTTTCTTCGAAGGAAAGAGTTGGATCAGTAAGAGATCAATGCTTTTAATTAGTAGGGGTTTGGATTTGCCCTTTCCCTATATGATACAGTCTAGAACTTGTGTCGGTTGTTCCATTACTTTTGACTAGTATGTGCACGTTTACTATGCATTTTTCAGTGTACTATGGTATGTATATGGCATGAGCTTTCCTGTCGTGCTGCGCTGCAACGGTAACCCTTGCTGATGATCACTTTGTGGTGGAGTAAAGTTGGGAATAAGACGAGGCTTGTTAGAGTAAAGGGTCCTTGATGATTATCGTGAGATTTTATGCTTCCGAGAGAACCGCCCCCTGGGCATCCGAATCACGCACCAACAGAGAGCAGCATGATAGCTTCACGTTTACTGTATAGTGCAAGGACACATACTGTGACACGTCGTCATAAGACGCCTTTTATCAATCTTTATGGGACTACAATGCAATGTTGCATTTTCACAATTTGACAACCTCTATTCTACCAGAAAGGGGGGAACAAGTATCTAACTATCTACGTCACTATCATGAGGTATTGGAGAGCTTGGCTTTGCTTTGCCTGCTTAGCAATTGGGTTCTGACTGACTTTGGGCTGCAGAGCGCCCGCCTCCGAAGCCAAGTTTGCAGTTCCCCACCCTTCCTTCAATACCTCGATGAGATCCTTGGGACGATGGCTATTGGATAGACTAGCCGAGTCTTGGAGCTGATGGATCACGGCACCCCTTTGTCTTGGGGACAGAGAGACAGTTGAGTGGACAGGACTGGCAGCCATCGTAATGTGATAATGCAGCTCTGCGGCCTGAAAAAAGGACAATTCCAAAAGAACAACAACAACAACACCACAACCCTTTCCTTTTGCTTTTCCGCTTCCATTTATCCGTCAAGGCTCTACTTGCTTTGCTGTTGCATGGACAAATCATGTCAGTCAGTGCATGCAGTGCATGGCCCCCAAAGGCGCAGGGCAATAGCATGTTGTAAATCAGTACCAGAAATCAGGGAAGCGATATTGGGTGCCAGGTATGAATCTGTAAAAAGAAATCCCCGACAGGCGCCAAGAGTCTCACGATTGAAAAGGTAGGATACCGGTAGATCCGTGACGTCTTTTGATGCCGCTAGGCCATTAAGCCCAGCGCTCCATCTAACCTCAATTCTATGTTATCCCTTGATCGAAGGCATATTGGAAACAAGATCTTGTTATTCAAGTAATTGGGACCTGAAGATCATGGGAGTGCACATAAGTGAGTCCTCGACAAGACAACGGCAGACAGGGCATGTCTAACTGCACGTCTGAAGGATTCAAGCCACTGATGTAGTCGGTTATCTTGCGCCTACCATCTTGTCTTTCAGCGGGTGGTTTCACCCTAGAAGAGTAGTCCCTATTCACTGCCAAGAGCTCCCTGTCCTCTGCGGTCCATTCCCCGAGACAGCTGGTTCGTCCTTCAAGCTAACGTGAAACCCTCTAAGAGACATCAGTAAAGCTTGACTGGGTTCAGCGAACGGCCTGTTTTTTGGCGGCTCTTTCGTACAAGGGCGCCCCAAACGAAACTAACCTAAGCCTCACGGCTCGCTTTCGTTTAGTTACCAGTATTCGGATTAGTCACTTTGGACTACTGAGCCATAGCAGGCAGCTGGCTAACGCCAACCTAGCGATGCCAAACGGCACCGTCGTGGCTTTCGGCTGGCGGCACCGGTGAGAGCCGTCCCTGTGCCGGAGGCACGGAGCTAATGATGTTAGACACAGGCAGGATGAGACGCCGCTTGATCTGCTTGTGGAGCGAGCATGACTCCATTCGTTGAGTCGCGAATTCGCCGTAGACTCATACATGACGGAGTTGTCGTGTTGGGGGATTCGTAATGGTAGCGGCGACGATCGTTCAGCTATTAACCAGATATGTACTATTGGATGAGTCAACAAACGGCGAGGCTCATTTCGTCAATATGCTCAAAACCTTGACCTACTATGGCGCCGAACCGTGGGAAAGAGTCCAATACAAACACAACGTTAGAGGAAGCTATTCCTTTTAGACCACGACTTGATGGTGGTGCTTGATAATCAAGACAAGAAATGTGATGGAACGGTATTAAAGGCAGAACCGGCATTTCTGGGGCTAAGGTTAGTCTTGGGAAGCTAAACACAAGACCGTCTTGTTTGCTTAGCTAGAGTAGTGGCAGTCATTTGGTCCGCTCAGTCGTCACTTTTCTGGTAGTTCATGGGAAAGCGGGACAAAGCACCACAGATAAAGATAGAATAACGCGAAATTCCACGATGGGGAAATGGTAAAGTCAATCTTGTAGCGGCCACACGAAGGCGTTTAGTTGAGGCGCAAGATGCCTTCCGGTACAAGGTGTAAACAGAGGAAAAGAGAGGATGAGCCGTCGTGACTGAGAGAATGAAGATGCCTGATCGGTCAAACCCGAAAGATGGGGAGAATGACGTGCAACTGTCGCAACAAGGCAGACTGAACTCGAGAAAAAGACAAAAGTTCGTGACGGCCTTGAAGGTGTTGCGATGTTGAAGCCAGTCAAGTCAATTCATGCATCGAAATGGATTGTTACACGAAAAAGGGTATCAAGATGCGATTATAGACAAGGACAAGGCGTGAATGTGCGAACAAAGTCCCCCCGGAAGCTGAAACATTTCAACAACTTGGTGATGCTTTAGAGAGTACATACAGCTTCAGCTTCAACCTCAGCCTCTTTCATGTCTCGGAATCGAAGCTATCCTCGAACGATTGAAAATACGGACAGAACCCCCCCTGGCCTATCGGGCAAGGTACACAAAGGGCGTGTCTCGACGATGTCTGCTAATTGCAGCCTCAATGAAGAAGAAGAATGAATGAATGAATGAACGGCTGGATGGATGGATGGATGGGCGGCTTTCCAGCCTGTCGGCTACCACTCGGCGAGATTCCCATGCGGCCGTTGGCTGTGTGTGTGTGTGAGTGAGTGTCGCAATGTGTGCGTGCATCTATTGCTCGACGGGAAAAAGCAATCAACAATGACGGATCTTGGTCCCAAGCGAAGAACGAGAGAGACCCCCTGGTCCTCCGCCTTTTCAACACTACAAAACGCTCTTTCCCACGTTAAACTGGCGGACATTGGCACCCCGGTCACAACTTCCCCACTTGGATCACAAAGCGGGGATGATCGAAGCAGGGCCCCCCCGCCAGACCTACAGACAGGCAAGCGCAAGGTACTGTACGTATCGTTTTATCTTCCCGAATCAGAAGTAGGTACGTACCTTCTATCTTTAGTTTCCACTTATCAAATCTTGAACCTACAAGGTAGGCGCAGGAAGGGGGACTAGGGGAGATTGGGTTCACGACCTTTGTTACCAACCTCCAGCCTCATAGCGGAGCCAAAAGTCAAAGTAGCACTCTTACCAAAACAGGGTGTCATGTTGCGCTCCGGAGAGAGGAGGGGCTCGGCCGGTAGAAACGTGGCGGAGTTGATTGTTTTTCCTTCTCTCTTCATTTCTTTGACAGGGCCCCATACCCAGGACAAGGGCTGGTACCAGAAAATCTCCCCGTCTCCGTCTCCGTCTCCGATCCGGAGCAGGGAAAGTCAACGTTTCCGTGTCCCGTTTGATCTTCCTGTCACGGCGATTGAGTTTCGGGTTTTTCGTTTAGATGTTGGGAATGGAATCTCCCTGTAGAAAACTCGCGCAGGAAAATACTGCTGCCTGGGTGCTCGGAGAACCAACCCCAGAAAAGAAGGACGTTACAGAAACTCATGACGCCAATCACATTCAATTCGTCTATTTTGTCCTCAGCCCGATGATGAACAGCGAGTGACTCAAACTCTACTTCACATGCCTATTCGATTGCATACCTACCAGTCAGTCAGTCAAAGTAACAGTCGTACTGCATTTAGCATTGATTGCTACAGTGTACAAACCATAACAAAAATATTTCCACCTTTTACATGATCTACCCCTACAGAGTAACATCATGCGCTGGACAAACGACGATCGCTACGTTGATGCATTGAGCGTATTTCCCAAATTAAACCCGTATCTCAACCGAAAAAATGATCACCCCGACGAATCGCTTTCGGCATGATGAACTGGCCAGCCAGGTACAGGTACAGGTATGCGTATAGGTAGGCAGGCGCGGGAAGGATAACGAGATTGCACTCGTGGGCCTTTGCCTTGTGGTTGCAGTGGCACAGCAGGTTACGGTACCCCAAGGCCCTGTATGTTCACCGGAAGGACGTATTGGATGTATGTTGCATTTCTCGAGCCGAGACGGGCCAGCGTAATGGGCCAGTCGTGAATGCAATGCAGCAGCAGCAGCAATCAATCCCCCTTGTTGTTTTTCTCGCTTTTCTTCCACTTGTGTTTTCGTTTACATTTTCCGTTCAACAACGGAGTCGACCATGGATGTGCCCATGGAGTTGGGACTCAAAACAGTGGGAACTTGTTTTTGCTTGGCTCTTGGCCCTTTGTTCTGCTGCAGATGCAAGAGCATGGCTCAGCCAATTAAAATATCACCCCACCTCTCATCTTGCTCCCGCCCCTTCAGCCCTACCGCTCGAGGCTGCCCCCACCTGGCCTGGCCCTTGCAAGGAAGGCTAGTGCCTAAGACGGAGCTTTATAAGCCACGCCCCCTCTTTTTCGAAGCTCCACAGAAGTTCATTCAGTGAAGTTGAGTGCTGTAACAGTGGAGAGGATTGCAGTGAGTGCAGAAGCGATAGACAAGCCCGTGCTTCCATGTAATGGTCCAAACTTTTGAGGCTCAGCTTCAACTCTTGCTCCTCTCATTTTACAAGAACCTTGAAAAATAAAATACAACCGAAATTCAAGACATTCATTGTGATATCACAAGTGACGTCTCGCCAAGGAACTCTGCCGCCGTAGATTACATGACAACCTACAGCCTACATGCGGCTGCTCTGTACAGTCCATCCCGTCCGTTCTTGGGGGTGCTCCCCCGTGCAACCACGGTGAGCATCGTGAACAGCAGCAATCTGTTTGGACAGCTTCGTTTCTATCTCCCGGCATCGCCGAAGAGCCTTACAGTTAACCTTCACCGCTGACGCTTCTCTCTTGTGGTTCCTAACTAACTAACTAACTCATGGGTGATGAGCAACAAGCGAGAGCGATCCCCTCCTCCTTCGACGAGCTGCAGCCCTACGGGAGATACAATGCCGCAGCTCAAAATTCATATCCATCAATCATGACATGGCATTTGCATCTTGTTGCACCAGAGGGGGGAATTAAAAAGTACCGTCTCAGCCCAAATGGCGGACACCGCACATCTCCGCATTTCGCTGGCTGCATCCACAACAACACAACAACAACTAACTGACAGTTACGCTTCTTGTTGACGTTGTACCTTTCAAGTCTTGGGATTGAACAGCCAAGAGTCAATTGCATATTCAGCCCACGGAGGATATGCACGGATTTGGAAATGGCGGACCGAGACATAGAGACGGGATAACGTAGGGTGCAGTGCAGTGCAGCGCAGCACAGAGTCGAAGAGTACAGAGCTGTCAGGCAGCCTTGTGTGACCTACCTATGTACCATGCTGCGTCCTTTCTTTAGAGTGATACGATTGGATTCGCTAGGTACCTGTGAGTTCCAGCTCCGATGCAGTGGATCTCAGCCCTTTTCTCAGGCCTTTTTTCCCTCTCGCTTTGCTATCCGCTGTGTGTCTTGCATCCACAGTCATCACTTTGAATTATAGCTTGGCCTGTTTTAGTGACACACGCGTCCTTTTCCCAAAGGGTACCTTTTTGTTACCTACACTCGGCCTGAGAGTCGATCGAATGAGTTCCCTTATGAGGAGATTCCATTCTATCGGACTTTGAAAGTTAATTACGGTAGATATTCCCATTGACTCTCGGACTTTAGTGGTCATAAGAAAGGAATTAACGGCACCACGTTTTCGAGTTGCGCCCGCGCAAAGGTGACCCGACTCTGAATTTAACCCAGTCGCACCCCCTGTAAATGGTAAAGACGGCAAACGTTGTATTTTGCCCACATTGTCGTATTTGGACCCCAAAAGACATCCCCCTGTTCTCTCCTTTGATTCTAAGTGGACAAGTTGGTGCTAAGCGCACCCTACAGCCCTCGCAAATGCCCCTCCCGTCCCCTTCATCTTTTCTGGCAGCAGTCGAGCCGGGCGGGCGTGTGCTTGCCCATCATTTCCCAAGAGGGGAAGAATCGTGTCCCATCACCAGCTTGTGGTTTCAAGCTATCTCAGAGCTCCCCCAAAAGCTTGATGGGAACGACGCGGGAATGAAATAAATTCACAGCTCGGACACTACAGTACGTATGTACGTACATGGTTGGGATATTTGGACTAATTAATCAAATCAGTTCCCCTGTCATTGTCCTCGAGTAATTGTCCAAACTTGGTAAAGTCGAGTTGGAAAGCCGTCCGTGACAACGTTTGGTTCGCATGCTGTAGCAGCCGCCTATCCATGTCTTTTCTTGTCTTGTCTTGCTTTGCTTTATTTTGCTTTGCTTCACGTGTAAGAAAAGGCATGGGGAGAGACAGATGCAGAGACAGAGATAGAGAGACCTATCTCTACTCCACAAGCCTGCAGCCGAAAGAAGGGGGACCGATCGAGTGTCGCGTCCTTGTATCACATGAAGTGAGAGCTTTCGATAAGCGATAACTGGTAAATGCCCGCCTGAAATACAATCATCGGGGACATTTTACAAAGGATGAATTGATTATTAACGGTAAAATGTCTCCGTTCTATCCTGGTAATGGCAGTGCTAAACCAACAAAGTCTCCGGGGCTTGTATCCTCTGCTAACTCAGTAACTAACCTGTGCCTGGTATAATTAGATGGGGGTCCATGTGAGTCAGCCAAAGCAAAAAACAAAACAAAAAAAAAACAGAACGGAACAGAGCAGAGTGTGAGAACGGATCCCCATTATGCCGTCCGTTCAGTGGCTTGTCGAGGGGGGAAGAGTGAGAACCTTATTCCCACCCTCGTCGACGGGAGGACGAGACGATGTCTGGGTACCGAGAAAGTGGGTGAATGTTCCTGTCAGACGGTAATGAGTAAGAAAAAGGGTTATACCTAAATTATCTCTCTTTTGCTTACAAGGAGCAAGTAAAACTAGAGGCTATTTCAGACACACACAAATTCACCGGATGAGCAGATCAACAGTGACCAAATGTGAATGGTTTTAATCAAGACAGCCACTGTTTACTTTTTCCGGTACAAAACGGATGTAACGGGATGGGATGGCTTTTGTTGAATGGTCCCCGAAACGCGCGGAGAGGAATACCCAGTACTAACCTCCCAACCTACAGTAGGTACTACCTGCTAACTAAGGTCTGTGGGCTACTCCTCACCTGTAAAAATAATTATCTGATTTCACTCTTTGCGTTTCTATTCTAAGCGGCGAGTTCGTTTCTCTCAGCTTATTATCGCTTCGCGCGCAGAATTGAATATCGGGTAACCGTACGTATATTTGGTTTGAAACAGTAGAAACGTAGGTAGTAGGCAGGGTTCTGTTGTTTTGCCCTGTGCGCCTTGTCTGCTGTTTTGTCTGCCCGGCATGCATTGGTCCGGCACTACGGGCTTCGCCGAACCACTTACCTTAGTACCTACTCAACCACCAGCACTTTAACCTCTAGAGTTAAAAGTGACATAATATTCATCTCAAGCTGCATCCCGCCTTTTCGGACTCTACGTCAGTCAGTCAACAGGCAGACAGATAACGAGCAGCATCCTATTTTGGATAGGTAGCTACTCACTCTACGGGCTTGATCTGTACCTGTACTGCATTCTAACGAATATACGGGCGGCGTTTGCAAAAGTCCGCAAAGTCCGCCGTGGTAGTATTTTTAATTTAGTATTTCAAAAACAAAAAAAACCGCATTGATGTTGTTCGATGATAATACAGATCCCCGAAAGTATAGGAGCTTTTGTTGGTTTGGTCCATGATCGACAGCTACAGTCACCGGTCAAACTTTAGCCTTGTAAATAGAGACCTACCGGTATGCTAACATGCTCTGAAGCTTAAGCTTGAGCTTAGGCCAGGAGGAGGGGCATTTGTGCACCCCCCTAGTCCCAGTCCCAGTCCCAGTGATCTGGCTCAGGCTTAGGTTCAGGGCGCAGCGGCCGACTCTGAACTGAGGGCTTGTGCTTGTCCTGTCTCGTCTTGTCATGCAAAGGGCGGAGGAACTGTCGGACGAGGTTTGTCAGAGGGGTGTACTACATAACGTTATTTTACCTCTCTATAACAAAACAGGTTAATTACATACTTTGTAAGTAGAGGTAGAGAAGACAGAGGGGATAAGAGGATTGACTCAATACTCTCATCCGGTTGGCAGATTACGACTCAACAAGCGCCCAGCCGTCATATCTCTCTGGTAGGGCTGGACTGGAACTGGACAAGCAATCAATCAGTGGCAATGGTAGGTGGATTACTTTCTTACTTTCCCCGCGATTAAACTATCTTTTTTACCTGCCATTTGGGATTCATCTTCTACTGCTTGATAAGCATTATCGGAAAAGATTGGACGACAGCCGTTCTTGGCTGTGTGTGCGTGTAAATAGACCCCAATATCAAATACCTACTGTAACCCTCCCCTCCAAAAGAATAAACCGTGATGGGGGATGTTGATCAAAAAGGCGGATGAAGGATAACGGGCGGTGCCACGTACATACATACCAACTGCTTATCACCCATGCGGATTCAGGGGCAGGAAGAAGATCAGCCTGGCAATGCTGAAGTGTTATTGGATTAAATCGTTTTATTTGAGAGGTTGCTTGAGGCAAGGCAAATCAACGCACGATGGACGGTACTGTAGGATGGTAGGATTGGGGCCCAGAGGTTTGGGCCACAGATTCGAAAGATATGTCCAGATTGGGTAAAGTAGGTGATGGGACATGGACAACTGACCAGGACCAAAGTTCCCGTCCGCAGAAGAAAGACTTTAGGGGGACCCTTTGTGCTGCTGCTGCTCCTCCTAGCACATGCATCAGGTAATTTTGAACGAGTGGCAGTTTCAGCCATGTTCAACGGTCGAGGCCTCGAATCCATCTATTCGTTGACGAGACTCGAGGACCCAAGAAGCATGTATCATTTCACGAGACTCTAGTTTAACTGATTACGGAATTATCTTTCGAGCGGACAATTTCCTACGAATGCTGGCAGTGCATATGAGAGGCACAGGAACAAACAGGGCCAGGGACAAACACATGGCAATGGTCCCGACAAAAGTCAGGCATGCGTAAGGCTGAATGAGGTGCCGAGTGAGTGTCCAGTCAGGTCCGTAGGACAAGAGAGGAGTCCGTTGGGGTTGGTTAACAAGGGGAATAAAATCTCCATGCCGCGCGGGAATAGCATACAGTAGTACCTAAGTACCTGGTCTATACTCCGTAGGTAGCAGAGAGACAATATAAAGAAACCCTGCACTTAACTAGGTAAATCCATTCGACGACCAACGTGGATCAAATAAATCGACTGATTTCCCACCTTGTTACTGTAGTCTAGGTTGTGGGGTGGCTTAGACTTAGATTGGCTCAATCGCGATTAGGAAATGATGAACAAATATTTTGACATGGGGGGAGTTTACTGCATAGTATAGACAGACGAAAGACCTAATCTAGACTCAAGGTTCTGTTTGATCTTTAGGGGAGACAGAAAGAGAGTAAACAAACAAGGGTATTTGGATTCGGCAACTCATGATCCGTCAATAACATATTATCATCTTATTGTGTGACAGAGACAGGGTGTGTGCAACAACAACAAGGCCTGTCCAGGTTAAAAAAGAGGCGATGAAGATATTTTTGACACAAACCACCTCTTGTGAATCGACATGTCCCAGACTAATCTCTATTAGGAGAAAGGTCTTTTGCAGCCTAGTCAAGTCTATATCTCCTGGTACTATAATCAACCTCGTCAATGCCGGAACGTCTTCCCGTAGGAGCTGCAAAGCGGTTGCACATGATGATGATAAGTTGTTATGGTGGGTGTGTTGAGGCCATACAAATTTGGACCGACCGATTAAAACAAGACATTAGAATCACAAAAAGAGGAGGTGGCAAACAAGAGAAGAAAGAAAGAAAGGAAGAACCTCTACTGTCTGTGGTCGTCGTTTGATTGAGTGGGTCAATTCCGAGCTGTTGAAACTATCTCGACTTTTACCCTTGGCCTAGGTGCGGCACAGCAAAAAGGGCTAGAACATCCAACCTGTAGCGATATTCCAACGGGTTTCGGACTTTTTTTCTTTGGTTCAAACGGCTAGAAAAGAAATCTTTATTGAATCTACTACCGTGAAATTGTGAGCACGCAACACACACAAAGCACAAGCCTTTCCGCGGCGCCGCCCACTCATGCTTCGCCTCCCCTCCTTGCAAACCTCATTCCAGTTGAAACGGTCCGCAGTACAAGTAAGTTCCCAGGTATGCGGCTGGAGGATCCAATGGCGAGCTCCCCCCCTGCTCATCAACCTACGTGTAACCAAACCTCGTTGGTTGGTCAAGTTCAACTTATTAGACACCTACTCGAGTGGGTGGTTCACTGCAAGCTTTTTTATCGCGCTTGACAACTGGCAACAGATCCAATCAAACATGGCCGCTCGTAAGGACAAGGGTCCTAGAATACAATGCCTAAGCCTCTTCCTACTGATGTGCTGTGCTAGACTTTGGGCTATTTTTCTTTCCCGCGCTTGTTTCGTCCTATAGAATCCGAACTGAAGCAGGGATTCTCATCCCACGTTGAATTCCCATTCCATCTTGGCGTCCTAACTACATACAACTAATTAATTACCTAGTATTACTACCATCTTCTGGAACCAACAGAAAGGGGGAAAAGAAAAATCCACATAAAAAAAAAGCAATGACCAAAGAAAGGTTTCATCAGAGTAGTAAGAGACAGCGGTTTTTTCAGAGAAACCTTGGGTTCAATTATAGGCTGCTATACGCTGTCGTTTGGATAGCGGATAATTACCGCTACACAAGGGGTATTCTTTTGGGAGTTTGGATTTGACATGTTGATGCAACTCTGGCTCGTTCCACGTCTGTTCTGATTGGTTTGAGTCCCAATTGAACAAGGGGGGGAGGCTCCATGGCGATTGCCGTGGAGCCGGGAATTCTCCATTGACACGGAGCCGGTGCATTTTGTTCTTTTCCATGTCCGATCCGATACTACCATGATATCCGTTCAGATCAATAACAACCCCAGTGAGAGTGTACCAGCCCTTTCATAATGGAATACACCACTACACAGTACAGAGGATCGCTTAGAAGAGCGCTACAGACATACACTCACTCAATCAGACCGCTTGTTCAATTTCATGCATCGTGGATACCTTCAGAAGCAGACTAGTTAGTGTATGAGGAGTAGCTATCTCAACGGAAACAGAGTCCGTCGAAGTTGGCGGGAGCTCCGGGTAACTCCATCTGCATCTGCTGTAATTTCACCATACCATGGTGGTCTTGTAGAACGCCCAAAGCAGACTTGATCGACAATACCTTTGTTAACAACGGCCGTAATGGATGTGTAGTGAATCAATTCAACCACTGTCACTCGTGCAGATAAGCGCCAGCGATTTGACATACATAACCGTTGATATCGATATTGTCATCAAAACTCTCCGAACGCCGTGTCTCGCCTCCCCCTCTCATCAAGTCAAGTCAAGCTCAGGGCGCACGCACGCACACTCACTCACACTCTGATCGTCCTTTGAAGGATTCTGCCAAAGCAGGTTAATTTGCCCCAACTGCCATGCAATGCCATGTTCGCGGGTACACACTCCGAAGCCCTGCCAAGTACGTACATATCCTTAATCTGTGCTCTGGGGCTAAACAAACAGGGTTCAGGGTCAAGTTGCACATCATTAACAGGCAAAATGGATCAAACAAGACTAGCTCGGGGGGCACTGTAGCAAAAAACATGCTGCTGTCACAATCTGGGCAAAATGGTTTGTCAACTCAGTGCACACCGGAAAAGTCATTGGGACGGACATACGTATGTAAGTGCTGTCGATCTCCAGCGAAATGGCCCCCAAAAGAGACAACTTTCCAGATTCCAGTCAAGCCCTGCGATGCAGATGGTTTGATTTCATTTCAAATCCTTGTCCTCTGATGCTTTGACAGCACTACTGTACTATAATTTAGCTCAACTGCTGCAAACTACCAGATTTGAATGCCATAGAGCGACGCGTTGCCACTCAACGGTCAAGGGCAGGGGTCGGCCGCCATCGGGGAGCGTTTCTTTTCCCTAACGTCCCGTTGCGGCCGCGCTTAATCTTAACAGCCGGAAGCTTGATCGTGAAAGACAGCCGAACCAACCCCTGCATGCCATGCGCTACGATCCTTCAGTATTGAGTCCACGAGAGCTTCCGTATAATCGTTCCAAGTAGGGTCTCACTTCTTGACAAATAACGGACTGCAGGTAATACATCATCTGAGACTTGATGAGAGCCAAGGCCCGTCGACCAAGCCATCAATCAAGCTGTTGGTTGGTATTGGTACCTGAACTGGCCGTTGCCCTGTCCTAGTTTCAAGTTGATTAGTACGTCACGATTTTTCACCACATTTCATTGTGATATTTGATACAATTAACTGTCAAGCCTCGTTGATACAATCCCAGCATCACATGGTTCAGTTCAGTTCAGTGCAACTTAACAAATACTCCGGTTGTTATTTGCAGGGGCAGGAGGCTCATCGTCCACAGCCATGTGGTTGGGGTATGAGACAAGTTGACAGTATTGATTTGAGATAATGGGTAGGGATAGGTGCCGCACTGGGTAGAATGGCACCACGGTGATGTCGCTTGTCGGGCTTGTCTTGTGCCGCAGTACATACGTAGTCCAGCATGGTAAAACGATCTCCCATACGGCAACCTCTAGACTTCCCGGCTTTGGTAAAGCTTGGCAGGTCTAAGCCAAAAAGGAACGAATAGTCGAAGGTGGCCCTAAACACCCATTAGATGTTGATCTCCATTCATAGCATCACAAGGCTTGGGCTCACTTTCAGTATGAGGTGAGCACCTAATCCTAATCGTGTCGTCACACAGCCCTACGACGGGCGGCTGGCTTCAGAACTGCCCTAACGACGTGGCCGGCCCGTCAAAAGGTCCTCTAACCCGGAAGAACGGTCCTTGGAGAGAGCCTGGGATTGTTGGACTACCATTGGCCATCGGCCAACCTGTACCAGAGTTCATCATTTCGGGGTCCATTTTCACTGCCCTTGGCTGCTCGGGACCAGTCCTCTGTGATTGGTCAACGTCAATTGATGTGCTCTGGGTTCCATACGTTTGAGTAGCATTGACCAAAACAACCCTTCTTATTTTTTTCCTGGGATTGCCAGGCCCCAAACCCTGGGAAGAGAAACTCGGGCAGGTTCAGGCTCAGACCAGATAGTGGAGAAGAGCTAGGGAGCAAGACGATGGTATGGTGCGCTAGTTGGAGGTAGAGATGGCTATCAACCTTGAGAAAGCGGGCAAATTAGCCCAAATTAACTCGAATCTGACTTGAGTCTGCCTTGAGGTCCATGGCTTGTTTTGGGGGACATGGTTGGATCAAGGCCTTCATTAGCGTCTAGCAAAGTGCCAGGCTGAGCGAAGTGCGCGGGCGAGACAGGCTTGCAAAGGAACCTTTTGCTGTCTGTCAGTTGTAGGCTCAAACGGCCACTGATGCACTGAGAAATGGTTATCGTATAATATTCATTCTGCTTGAGTTAGACTTGGGCTGCGCCTAGTCGTTCATTCGCACTCCACCGTAGATGTTACGTGACGAACGGTATTGATGAAGGCAATACGCATCCATTCCAGGCCGTATCTGGCATAACGATACGTTACCATCATATCGCAGCACAGTACAGCATATGCTTGGACTTATTACAGTACTGGATGCATTTCATCTTTTGAGTGCTTCCAACGTGAATCCCGCTCTTTTGAACAGACACCATCGTGTGGGAGGCATAACACTCCCCTCCATGTTCCACAACGACGTCGCTGCGCAGATAGGCAGACATCTACTGACTGTCGGTTTTGATGCAGAAGTGTATCGAGGTAAATCCGACTTGTGCAATGCGGATTTCGAATAACCTCATGAATGAGTTCGTCATTATGCCTCTGATTCGTTGAGGACTCGATCGGAGGCGGACATGAACTGCGGAGGTTATTATAAATCCTCAATCTGGGTTAATAATAAAGATTGACTGTTGGGCCGTATGTACTAATTCCAAATAAGACAGTTTCGCCCAGGGATCGTAGCATCTGTATAGATGCTGTAACTCGATTCCTGTTGATGTCGAGATGCTGTGCCTTCGCTTCAATGCCTCGCGTTTCGCGTAGTTAGTAATACATTCGATATTAATCACCCAGATCTCTGCTTCTAGACTCGACGGCTCAAGGATTATAGCGAAAGGATTCTGATGTTCCATGGGCATCTCAAGTTACCCAGTAAAACAGTGTCGAGTGCGAGCCTGCTTCTGCCAGGTGGAGAAGGCCAAAAGGCGGAGATACGTACCAACTGCCCTGTCTCGATTGGGGCTCAGAGGGTGATGGTGATAGCACCAGCCCTGTGAGGCCAGCGCGAGTGAGTGAGTGCAAGTACAAAGTCAAGGTTTGCGGGGCCCGGCGCTGCGACACCCCTCTCCAGGAAGGCAGAAGGCACCAGGGGACCTTTTTCTTTTTCTGGCTGTGGCCGTGCCGTGCATCCTAAAGGTGCTAGAGAGGTGTGGGTGGAGTGGATACATGGGTTAGCCCATGGGCCTGGGCGTGCAACTCCAGCCTGGGAAGGAGTGGAGGTGTGCACTGGAGACTGCCTGGCCTGCCTGCCTGTCTGTCTCCTCTCCAGTAGGTACCTTAGTACTACAGATTGATCAAAGAGAAGGCACAAGGGCATGGCATGGCAAGGAAAGTCCAATGCATGCTTGAATACCCCCTCATCCACAGCTCAACTCACACCCCCAAGCAAGGGTCCTTTCCCTCGTCACCCATCTTGGGCCCTTCCTTCTGCTATGCCTGCTTTCCACAGCTTGGGGATATTTAATATACAGCCTCTTCCCCCTCACCTACCGTCTTGCTCTCCATCTATCTTCAACAAGTTCTTCACTAGATTCAACTTCAAGTATCTTCAGATCTTCTTGATCTCTTCCAACCTCTACTTATATATATACCCAAAACCACCACACTCACCTTCAAGCAACTGATCATCTCTTCTCGCCTTGGTCGTTGCCTCTTGATTGCTTTGGATATAAAGACAAACAGAAGAGGAAGACATACAGAAAACGGTTGCAGATAACTAGCTCTTCCAATCCTACTTTGGACAATCTAAGAGCTTTGTCGTCTGTCAAGTCGACGATTACAACAACACCCCCACTCACCTACACAACAACACCACAATGTCCATGTTCATGACACAACCAGCCTACGCCTATGCGGCCGCTCCCCCACCTCCCAGACAATACTCGGGAACAAGCAGTGCTTTCAGTGCTTCTGCCAACCCCGATGAGGACTGGACCAAGATCTCAGATCTTGCTGAGCGCCGAAGAATTCAGAACCGCATTGCTCAGCGCAACTACCGTATGTAGACTCTGTACTGGAGAAGCACCCAAAGTTGTGAAACGACACTAACATATAACTTCAGGCAAGAAGCTTAAGCGCCGTCTTGAAGACCTTGAGCGCCGAGCTGGTTCTTCTGACGATGCCGAGTCCGACAAGCAGCCCCAGAAGCCTACCAAGTCGAAACGATCCCCCTCCGCTCCCAAGACCCAAAAGTCGCAATCAACAGCTCCCAGCAAGCCTGTTGCCTCGCAGGGCCAGTTCACTCCTCCCATGGAGCCTGCTGACGAGCTCTTCTTCTCCGGCAACTACGACGACCGAGCCCGCTCAGACAGCCCTCCTCAATTTACCTACTCGACTTATCCCGCTCCCGATGAGATCCTTCTTCATCCCTATGGCTCCGCGCAGCACTACCCAGCCATCACAACCGCCGATGCCTACCCCAATTACATGACCGCATCCACAGTGCCCATGACACTCCCTTCCATGACACATTTCAGCGATGCCATCAAGCGAGAGCCAACATACTCCAGCGACGATGGACTCGCTCCTTACATGACCTACGGCTACATGCCCCCAATGGACTTCAACTCTGGTAGCCCATACGATCAGAACCCTCATGTGAGTCACGCCAGTCAAACACCCCGCAGGATTGCCCGAGATCCACGTTGCTGATGGGGTTGTTCGCAGACTCCTCCGCTGTCGCATTCTTTCGACCACTCTGCCAACTGCTCAGAGGCTGGCTACGACTACCCAACCACGCCTCTGTCAATGCCCAGCTCGCCCAATATGATGCACCCCCAATGAGGCACCAGGCAGGCAGGCAGGCATGATTGTGAGATGCAGCGACTTTGAGAATTTGTTTTGGCGTTGGGAATGGGCCCTACGAGGCATATAGCATGGCGGGTTTTGATATTTGGGCACTTTGACACTCGACACTTTTCACTTCTTGGATACTGTCAAAAGTATCTTACAGACGGTGAAGACTGTCTGCCTTCATTTTATGTACACGGGTCGAAGCGCTCGACACTGTGGTTATCTGTAACGGCTGCAAGATGTACGGACGATTGCTTATTGGGAATGGCGAAGGAAAAGACGATGAGTGAGGCGTTTTGGGAACGTATACATTACGCATTCGAATGTACGTTTGGACATGAGTGGATGGCACTGGTGAAGGATGAAAGCAGGCAAGGAGGCAAACAAACATGGTGGCTGCGGCGGGGTCGGATCAGACGAGACGACGGCCTTGACTTAGCACTTTTACACTTGATAGTTGAGCAAATATTCAGAGCCATTGACACATACTAGACGATGAAATATGCAGAACATATGGTACGAGTCACAAACTTTTGACGGTGAATAATGATGGCGATGTGATTGAGTGGCTAGAGGGTCATGGACCAAATCAAATCAATGGTAATGAGGCTTGCTGGGATGGAGTTGATAGACCATGCCGAGACATGCGTGACTGACGCCAAAGTAGACGGACATTGAATGCGAGTGCAAGTAACCCAAACGAAATAACGTTTTCGCTATTGACTGGATTCATTATTCTTTGAAATGGCTCCACTGTTACACGGAGCTGAAGAGATAGAGCCTCGGGTATTTGTTGTTGGGGTTTGGATGGCTTGAGAGGGGCTTCAGCTGCATTCGCATTTCTGCACTTGGATATGCAACCAGCTTAGCTATCTTGAGCTAATACGCTGGCTGAGGCGGCATCCAGAATTTACGCCGCCTTTATTGAGAGCCTCGTTTCTACGATGTATTGGTGTCATGTAATATGTAATGGTACCTCTACTTTACTCCCCCCCGCTCGTCTACCTCTCTACCTCCTCCCTATTGGGATGTCTTGTCGGCAAAGATGTGCCAGTGGGTGATTCCTTCAGTTTTCTCCGGCGGTTATTGCTAATAGGATTCATCTTTGTATACTTTGGTGGCATACCTAGTATTAGTTAGAAATGCGGATGCGAGTGCGATGTTGAGGACTCGGACTCCAAGTCCGAGTGGGATACATTCAAAGGATTCAAATTACCAAAACGTTTCAAGTCCTAACCCCAACACTGGTCCTACGGATACTTTTCCACACCACGTGCCAAGAGGGGGGTTGCATGGGGCGGGACAAAAAGAAAGAGAGGACTGGGAGATAGAGAGAAAGACAAGACACGGGCGACTCTTTGTGTTACGAGTCTAATGAGAGTCGGCCGCCCGTGTCATTGGATGTTGTTTTGATAGTGCGCGCGCGCGCGTGTGTGCAAAGCCAGGCAAGCAATGTACGTGGTCACTGGTCACTCACTCACTCTCTTCTCCCGGCTCCTACGGACAGGACAGGGTCAAGTCAAAATCAGGCTGTCGCTTAATGTTGTTGAGATGACGATTGTCTTCAAGGATGCCAATCCCACCCTTCTCTCTGTGGCGAGAACAACAAAAGAGACAGATAGAAATATGTATTGCTGGGGGGTTACAGTTACAAAGTTGCAGTTACGGCTGTCACGGGATGGATGTTTTTGAAGCGAGAAGGAATGGCGAGAAGGAGTTGGTTGTTGGGCTCAGGAGAAAGGGGTGTGTATTTTCCCATCTGTATGTATGTATGTGCCTCTTGAAGACGGATATCCCATCCCATCCCATGGCATGCACTATTATGCAGACGGTTTATCTCCAAGTAGAGATGTAAGTAGATAACTACTAAGGCTGTGGTGAAGGATTTTGGTATGTATTGAAAATCCTGCCGGCTACGGTACCACTACCTGGACGTTGCAGTGCAGCTACTAACTACACTAAGCCTTGACCAAAAGGCCGACATGGGGATCGAGACCCTGTTCATCAAGGCTGCCCATTCTACTCCAAAGAAGGATTTGGCTTCTATTTTGCCTGTATACCTACCTATTATAGTGAATATTAATCTACCTGCCTAATTTATTGTCTCGATACCAGTATTAGGTACCTAGGCTTTGGAAATCACGTCGAACCACCAAATTGTCTCGATACAGTGGAGGGAGGGAGGCCCAGATCCAACTTATCAATTAGGTTTATCTGCCGCTACTCTATTTCGTTTTGAATCAACGTTGAACATATCAAGGTTAAAATGCGGTGCTGTCAACCGCGTCTTGGCACGAATTAACGCGTAGTGATGATGCTCTGACTCTCTATACTTCTGAGGTGTGAACTTTATTCGCACGTACCAAGGCAGGTCATATCACAGCTCCAATTGCAAGAAAGTAGTATCTTATAGAATGTCAAGAGACTTGAAATCTAGCCCCTCATTGGATAGTTTGTCAAGGTAAACACATATCACGAAACTGATGTATGTTCGCTCAAGGTTTGTCGCAGCCAGACAGGCCTAGCGACTTCAGTCAAAAGTCCCAGCATTGAATCCCATCTGGATTGATTGAAGAGGTTTGTACGACAACATCCCGAGCTTGCATAACCGCAATCCCCAGAGCAAGCCGGATTCGGCACTCTCGAGAGCGGGACACATGAACTACCTTTCTGGCCAAGTCTCGTTAAAGTTCTCGAATATCGTGAGCTTGCACGATTTCATCGGGGCAAAGGATTCGATCAGTGTCTGGTTGCCCATTTCTCGTCAAATGTAACTGCGATGGCGCGGAGATTAGGAGTAAGGATCTGCTTTTCGGTGACCCAGCCATGAGCCGGGTCATTCATTAGGGTGGCTCCTTGTTCATCTCCATGGCGAGACAGACATTTGCCTGGGTTGGTTTCTGAGCGTAAGCTCAGGTACTTGAACCAGTGCTCGTTGTCGCCGGTCGAGTAGACACTGAAATCGAGGACCAGGTCACCACGAGGCTCCCGTTTTCTCAGTGTCGTGAGCAGGCTTTCAAACGTTATCCGCTCAAAAACCACTATACTGCTCTCCATCGAGGGGCCTATCGACGCCCTGATCCTCCGTCCCAAACCCCAAATGTCCAACCTGACTCTCGCTACCCTTCCCAATTGATAGCCTCCCCCATTTAATCTTCTTCTTTACTATATCCTCAAGCTCTTCTACGTCAGTATCCCCAATAAGTCTGGCGCTACTACTATCATACTCATTTCCGCTGAGGCTTGGGGATTGTAGTCTCTTAGAAGGGTAGTGGCAAGCGGCTGAGATAATAGCCGAGTTGCCTCCTGACACAACGGTCATGCCTGGCAGCCTGATGTTGGCTAGAAAGATAGGTACAATAGCAACGCAAACAGATGTTATGAAGGTGACTAGGACAGCCTTGGATGAATATGCTAGACCAACCTCTACGTACCCGTCGTAAGGGTACCTGGCTCTGTAGACTGCATTATGTGTCAAAGTCACCTTCGACAAACAGAATCGAGGGCATCAGGACTTACTATCGTTGTTTCTTGTATAGATACAATTAGAATACAGCCAATGTAGAATAGTACTGATAATAATCAAGGGTATAGAGAATCTATATGGTAATTGCAGTCGATATGTTGAGTTTTGACTACCTTTTGGCTCTGTAACTCGTAGAGCTCGAAACTCAATACTTCGTTTAGACCATTCAAGTTCAGCCAGCATGCGTGTGAAAAGGCCATTATAAGCAAGGTAACATAGCGATAAGACAACTTGCGGGAAGTTAGCAACCATGGTGAGTTGCAATAGACCGCGACCTCTGAAGATCTTGTCGTTGAAGCTTGCATTGGATTGTGAATGGCCGAATCGCGACTCGCTCCTATACATCATGTCAGTCTCTATTATTATTGGTAAGATCGGGGATGAAGCACAAGCTTTGATCTGCAAGAGAAAGTCCTAACATCGTGGCTGCCACCACAAGAGAACTTCCAATGAGAAGGTATGAGATGATCCAGATCTTTCGAGGTACTACCGTTCCAAACTTGCGCGAAGAGGGGGTACGCCATTGCCGAGGACCTTTTAACCACTTAAACCCTTGTGTTGAGTCACCAGGTGGGCTTGCCAGATCTTTCCAAGTTAAAGTACACATCCCCTCTGTCTCTTTGTCCGGCTTGCTAATAAACGAAGCGATGGCATCTCCGGGCGTCATAAGAGGAGGATCTCCATCGCCCCAAACACGTAGTCTCAGGACCAAGACGCACAGTATACATTTGACGACACATATAATGCACACAATAAGAAGAAGAATGTTCGAAACATCCAACCGACAGGGCGCCTTAAAATTCTCCGACCAGCAGTGATCAACCTGCATAACTCGATACTCGTTCTTGTAAACCTTGGGATCAAGGATGAGGGTGCCAGCTGTCGTATCGAAGGAATTTAAGGTGCCCAGCATGTCCCATTTACCAGCCATCCATACAGAGGGACCCTCGACAGTTCTATAGTGCCCTTGAAAAGGACTATCATTTGGCCTTGAGACGACTTCATAGTCACTCGTAAAAGTCTTGCTTGCATATTTGTTATTTGTGGCACTGCCAATAAACTCGCTGACTGCCCAGAGGGGATTGACAATGCTTGTATCGTTCATGTTGGTCGAGTTTTTGTAAACTTCGCTGAGTTTCCATCCGTTTGTTGAGTTGCGCCAGTCATCTTCGTAGTTATACATAACCATGATCAAGTGTCGCCAGTGTGTCTTTAATTCAGTTAGCTGCCTTGCACTTTATGGTTCAAAAGGTACCATACCGCCGACTTTTCAGGATCGTTGTATCGCTTCATGCAGTCCTGGAAACTAATCCTTTGCCAGCTAGCCTGCGTATGATTGATTGCGATAGAGTCATTGATCGGCTCCAATATGTACATAAGCTCGTTGAAAATAGAGTAACGGTTCCACCTTGGCAACTGAAGCACAGCTTCTGTGACAGGATGCTGACCCTGCCAGCTACCATGGGCAAGGCTTTCGGCGCCTAACATCATAGTGAAATCGTTTATACCTTTCGATTCGATGATACAACCGTTAAAGAACAGAAGCAATGGAATAGAGCTGAGTGAAAAAAGCGACCAGAATAGAATCTTTTTCCAGCCGAGGAAACGAATGTTCTTGAACGATTGAACGCCAATCTCGAGCCAGTGACCGGCTTTATGCGCTGCATCTACTTCCTTTCTTGTAGGAGCAGCGAGCGTCTGCATGAAGAAGTTAGACGACGCTAAGACTCCCGTACCAATAATATTGATAGCCAAATGTATCCAAAGATTCGCCCTTGACGAAACATCGCAGTCCCCCTTGTACAGAGTAGTCTGCCCTAGAGCGTCCACATCAGAAAACAAGGTGTAAAGTTCATTTGTAGGCTCATTTGTAGCACCCGACTTGTTGTATACGACGCGAAATTCTCCATCCACTTTGGCCAACGTGACGCTAATAGTCCCGCTGGGAACGTCTCTGTCGAATGCGAACAGCGACACGAAGAGCATAGCGATTAGAAAGGTCGTCAGCGTTACGACGAGACTCGTCAGGTACACAGCTGTGCGCTTCCATCCCGAGAGAGACGCCAGGAATCTGCCTCGTTTACGTTGACGCATATCAACAGCCGGGGAATAGTGAAGGGTACGGCAAGTAGCGTAATTGAGGGCTGGAACGTCTGGATGGTCCAGCTCGTTGCACTCCAGTCAGTCCTGGAGATTAACCAGTGCAAACAAGGAAGGAAGTAGTTGTGAGGGTTCTTTGGTCAATTGTCTGTGTTGACAAGACTGGTCCAGGATGGAAAATGAAAGATTTGACTGGCGTTTGTTGAGGTTCTTTGACGAGGAGTAAGTCATCGAAGTCGAGGAAGCATCTTCTCCTCTATGTCCTTAGTGTCTCTGCCTTTTTTATAATGCATTACGCAATATTACATATGAAAGGCTGCGCCGTGAGATCGCATCTGAAAGTCAGCCAGTGACTTTACGCGAACTGGCGCTGGTAGTTTTAGCCAAGATTCACCAGTTGGGGGCCAGACAGAAATGTTGCAATACCCTGGCCCTCAGTAGCAGGCGCTGGCTGTTGCTTCTTATTGTCGTTTCCATGGAGCTGCTTAAGGTGAAGATGTGGGCGGCAAAGCCCACCTGGGGGCTGTGTTTTAACGATGGCATTCCCGGGATAATAGGATAGCCAGCCAGCTGGGTGATGTAGAATAACATGTTCTTCTGAGAAGAGAAGAGCCTTCGAAATGGCGCGCATGGTACCCCTGCGGGCTCTTGAGTCCAGCAGGCATTGTGTTGTTGTAACTAGGATTGGTATCAGCAACAGCGATCAGGACGACAAACTGGGCAAATTAACTGACAGAGGCTTGGCATTTTAGTACTCGATGGCCGATTCAAGGGTGGTGTTTTCTTAGGTTGTGCTGAAGAAAGAAGAAGTGGGCTGCTTAGCAGGTCTCATATTGCTCTTGGATTTGAGTAAGATTGCTCTTTGAGTCTACCTTCCATGAAATAGAGCTGCAGAGCAAGGGGAAATTCAGTATTAGATTTTGGTAATCGCGAAAAACTACCAAATCTTCTTATGGCAGTAATAGACGATCTGGAGTCCGGGGCAGATGTAGTGGGTAATCAGTCGAATACTTCAATCTCGAAAGGCCTCTTCAGGGGGTAGGATTGCAGGTTCTGGGACTTGGACCAGCTTTAATCGATGGATCCCTTTCCCTCCCCCCCGCTATCGTCTTTAGTCGGGGGCCTATGTATAGAGGCGGCATATAGTTTAATCTTTGGTGCGGTTAGTGGCGCGGATAGATCCATCTTGGAGTTGAGATCTTGAATATATTGGAAAGGCCTGGGCTTCGGTCAAAAGCTCGAATAAATATATGTTAGTAAGAGCAGTCAGCAGGATATCATGCTGGTGATGTTTCATCATTTTCATGTAAGAGCTTAATTGATTGCTGTACGTAAGCATTCATCCATAGCAACTGCCGTCTTGGCGGTACTACATCAAAAACTCAATTATGTCATCCATTTCAACGATATAAACATCAGCGACTTGAACTCAATTTCACCTGTCAAAAGCACTCTATTCATATTCAAAATCATGGAATGTCACGTAAACTATCTCTTTGGAGGCACAAAGTATGTAGACAATCTTCACTCTGTCAGTACCAAGACTAATAATCACTTTCAAAAAGGCCTTGGGACAGCAGTCTCTGGACAGCTTCAGATGATCGCGTCCGCGGCGGCTCGAGCATCTCACACCTGACAGTGTCAAGCCCAACGCAGGCCATCTACCACGGAAACCTCGACACCAAGACGCTCGGTGGCGCTGGCTTTGCCTCGCAGCGCACAATTGGCGATCTTGCGCTCGACCTCTCGCACACGGCGGGCCTGCAGCTCGTTCTCGGCGCCGGCAATTCTGACCAAAAGTTCACCCTCAACGTCAAGGACACCATCCCCGGCAAGAGAAAGGACGGCAGGGACGAGGCTGGTATCAGCTGGGAGGTAGACTTTGAGGCGCCGCGCGAGGGGGGTGTCCTGGTCAAGAAGTGGGATGAGTTCAAGGCGACGTATCGCGGGAGGGAAGTCAAGGATCCTGAGCCGCTAAAGGTGGATGACATTAAGAGAATATCTCTCATGACAAGAAGGTAAGATTCTTTTTTTTCTTTCTCATGTAAAGAAAAATGAGTCACTGTACTGACGACTGAAATGAATAGCTTCTTCGATAAGCAGGACGGAGATTTCAAGTTGGTGGTCAACTCGATTGCTGCAGTCAAGAAGGACCATGATGACAGCGACGATGAATACGACTTGAAGAAGCCCGCTCTACCGGCGCAGTCAGGTCCTCGCCCTGCATGGAAGGCTCTGTTCTGCGGTCTTTTGTAATCAGACTAGATACCCAGATACATTGATTGGCATTTAGATAAACAGGTGTTGGATAGACTGTGAGCGAACAAAAAGGGTTGCTTTGTGCTATCTGCAGTAAGATCTTTTCGATCAGTCTTGACAATAAAAGTGAAATTTCACCATAGCATTGTCTTTCTAGACAAACTTCTTGAATTCCTAATATTCTGTCCTCACATGAGATGTAGTTCACCAATGTAGACCGTGCTTGTCTCGTGTCCAAGATATCTTTGCATTGTTGAGCTGTAACTAGAGTACTAAACTAGAGAAACCAGTCTCCAACACTGTTATGTACCTGAAAGCCTAGTTGCTGTACTTCACACCAATATCATACAACCCCCTGTTTCTTTAAAAACTTCAATTCTCACAATATACATCCCTAAACCTGACAAACACCGTGTCTCTGATGCAGGACGCCCCATCCAACGCCAAAACACCCCTAATCCAGGCATGTCAAAGACTTCAATGTGTCTCCGCCCAAGTCTATCCAGCGCCCCCCTTAGCCTGCAGTCGGCTGGCTATCCTTATACCTCTCACATAAGTCCATATTTCTCTCTATCCATCCCTAGATCCTCCTTCAATATATTCACGCCGAGCCCATTCCCAAAATCAAGGTCGCTTATGGTCCGGGCTCAGCGGCCGAGATCCAAGGACGAAAAAGAAGAGTAGCAAAAGCCCATCTGTAGGACATTGCTGCTCTACGGCAAACCGATAGAAGCCTTTCGACCCAGTTTCGAGGTATGTGGAACAGAATGCAAGCCCCATAACCGTAAGCGGCGACGTTGGAAGAGAAGCCAGCCAGTCGCTCTGCTGGAATGTCGGTCTTCTCTCTGCGCATTAAGCCGGAAGGGTTGCGGGTATCAAACGATGCAACATGCTTTTGATCCCTTCGCTTTTCCCAGAATATCATAAATAAAATTCAACCGTCCTTCATGAATCGCCGTATCAATGCACAAGGGTATTGTCACAACAAGGAGAACTGAGTCTCCCAGATATTAGCGTCGCCTTCTTTACATGTTGGAACCGCCGACACCATTGGGGTCTACGACATTATCCGATAGGTTGATGAGTAGCTGGGCGAGGCATCTCTTGGTTGCTGCATCGTCGCGGAGAACGGAAGAAAAGGTGGCATCGCGAAGTGGTTCGGGTAGGCACTGTCGTAGAGCCTCACGTGCTCGAGCGTTATCACTAAGACTATTTGGCAATATGGTTAGATGGAACTATCCCGTTATCCGGTATACATAGGAGACGTACCGCAGGAAACACCTGACAACGTGCTTGAGAAGGCGAGCTGTCTGAGACTCGACCAGTTGAGCCACCATGTTGCTCAAGACGGTGCCAACTGCATAGAAGCGCTCGTAGGTGGCGCATATGTAGTTGAGTCCATTGTCGTCGAGCAGGATTTTCTGGACAATGAAGATAGCAACGGTCTTGCTGAGCTCCGAACCAGTCTCCATTATACGCAAGCAGAGGGGAATGATCTCTGTTGTCAGGAGAAAGTTGATGACCTCGGAGGAGTCGTTCTTAACCAGTGCACCAATAACTCCAAGACTGGTCAAGCGGAGATATTCGAAGGGTCGAGACTTTGAGGTAGTGTTGAGAAAGGGGTAGAGAAATAAAGGGATGTGTGCTATGCGAGTGTAAGCTATGTGCGAGATCAATGAGAACCAACGTATACGCACCATTGAGAAACAAGGTCCTTGTGTCGTTGTGTGATGCAACGCACTGAAGTAGTGCGAGAGCATTACAAACTCGATTCGAGGCAGCGGCGGTCAGCTGGGAAGGATTAAGTAGAGTATAGACTGAGATGATTTCCTGAAGGAGAGAAGTCATCACACCTGGGGAACAAACATGTTAGCTGGCTTCTTTCAGCTTGAGCCTCGTTGACCCAAGGAGACAAAGCTCGGGCACCTACCAAATGAATGCCACAAGATCAAGGCCAGCTCGGGAACCTGCTCTCGTTTCTTGCTAAGCTCCAGCAGAGCAGCCTCTCGAGTGTTCTCGTTGAGAAGATCGGCAATAAAAGCCATGGTGCGTCGGTTGTCCTCCGAAACGTTGTTGTGGTCTGCATCTTGACCGTGGCCCTGCATCTGACCCGCGCCAGCAAGGCGGTTGAAGTGCTGCTGCTGCTGGACGGCGGCGGCGGCAGCCGCAGCGACCTGCTGTTGCTGTTGCTGAGTATGGGCATGATGCGCGCCAGGCTGCTGGTGCATCCAGGCAGAATCACCGCCCTGAGGGTTGAACTGGTGGTGTCCGTAGACGTGCGCCGCGGGCATCATACTGGGCGTTTGTTCTTTCTTGCTCGAGGTTTATGAGGCGAAGGGGTCTTGGTATGGTGACTTGGAATTCAAGAGTCCCTCTAATGCTTCTATGATATCAAATTGGCTGAAATATCGGTCGATTAGTCGGCGCAGAGACCAAGGGTTAAAGGTTTCGTTGGTTCGAGGGCGCAATGTGGAGAGGTACACGAGGCGGTTTCGTTTCGTTACTGGATCAACAAGGACGAATGCAGAGATTATCAAGAAACTCGGGTCAAAGGAGGGACAGCCTTTTAGTATGTCGAGTAGATACTAGAAGAGAGGTTTGCGTTGTATAATTTACTGATAGCGTTCAAATGTCGAGATCGTGGGAGGATCAAACCCAAGGTAAGATCGTTTGGCGGGTAGGTTGGTTTGTGGTGGTGGTGGTGCTCACACCTGCGACTGGGGCAAGAGCGATTCGCTTTCTGTCCTAGGATTGGTCAGCCTGATTGATCTTATGGAGCTCAGGCTCTGGCAGACAAAACCAGCTCTGGCATCGTAACATGACGCTTGGACCAGGAAAAGGTATCCCTGCAAGGTCAATCGCCTACACGTCTACATGGCCTTGCAAGTGCGGGGAGGTCACTCTCCCATGTTGACCTTTGAATCACGCACCGCGATCGTCAGCCTTGTCCTACGAGCCTCGTCAGAGTTCGATTTGTGCCCCCAAAGACTCGAGATTTTTTTTTGAGTAACATGGATGGCCTTTTGCAACAGGAGAGGCATTTATTAGGCACCACAAATAGTTATAAATATAATCAGCGGATATGCTCCAATTAATTACTTCGTTTTGCTTGCTTGCTTGCTCTCCTCCATAGCCTTGGGCCTATCTGCGCAAGAGCTATAATAAATCATTACTACTATTGTATCTTTCCTGTATAATGCCCATGCTGAAAACAACGAAAAAGCGCCTTCAAGCCCACTTTTAAGTTAACATCGTATACAACCGACTACATGTCCAGTACCTCGCCCGCTTAAAATGGCAATTCGTCAGCACCCAATCAAGCGCCACATCTATGAACAATCCTGCCCCTTCCCAATGCTTACTTCAACCAAACTCCACTGTTAGAAATGTCTACTCGAAGGAGCCTCCAATTATAGCCTCAGCTCCCGAAGAATGTGGTCCGCCATGCTCTTGTACTGCCACGTGTTTCCAGCCATTCTCTTGAACTGAATACCATGTAGCGATAATAGTGGCACCTTGACAATGAAGATTTCGAACTCCAACACCATGCTTCCTCCAAGATCGCTCTGCACTTGCGTGCTCGTCTCTCCCGGAACTTGTCGAGATGGTCCTGCGTTCCTGCCAGAGTTGCTGTCGAAAGAAGTCTCCGAGTTTGAGAAGCTACGGTCTCGATCCGAGCGGCCTGGCGTTCGTGGTGTGGTAGGGGGGCGGTCTGAGTCGCGGAACTCATCCCTCTCCCGCTCGCGGTCGTCACCCCTGATGAGACCTCCAAAGCTGAACCGTCGCTTATGGCCTGGGGTGTTACCAGGGCTCATGGGTGGATCTTGAACCTTGTTCAGATCAATACTCGGTGAGTGGCGACATCTGAATCCACCCTTGATTTCCGTGTAGTCGACGTTCAATTGCTTCAATACTCTCTTGATATCCGTTCGGATCGCGGGCACCGACTTGCCAGATGTCGTCGACACACTAAATAGACCCTTGAGGAAAACCGGCTTGGACAGTTCCGTGTCGTCCAATCGTTCGGTGGACACGCCGCTTTGCTCCAACTCCTGGTCCGTTTCTTCGGGGACATTGGCCTCCTGGGCAGCATCCCTTCTCTGGCGGCGCTGCTGTATACTCTCCCTCCTCGCGTGACCAATAGACTTGGCCCTCAGACTCACGGATCGGGAATGACCATGAGTGCGGCGCGAGCTGGACGATTCTTCGTTCCCTACAGATTGATCAGACTCGTTGGTTGCTGGATGATCTTTCCGCCTTCTCATCTCTGCTGAATTGACACTGGTCGATCGTCCCAAGCCGCTTCCTCGTCTGCCTTCCCTGTTGCCGCCAGAAGACATGGGCGGACTGAGAAGTTCACCATGCTGGCCCTGGTTGCTGCTAGACCGAATCTGCGAATCTGACGCATCCTCTCTGTCACGTCGGCCACGGCGGATGCTAAAGCTCTTTCGAGGTGCCAGTGGTGAAGGTTCGGCTGGGGAGTGAACTTGCACCACAGGAGGATGCGAACGATCTTTATCCAGACGCTCGGGCTCCCTACGCTTGCGTGTGCTGAAACGACGCAGAATACCAGCTGCAGTGCCCTCCTTCTTTTGGATTTGCTCGACTCTCGGTTCGGGTGGTGGCGCAGGTGTCTGTTTCGGCAGCTCTGGCATATCGTCTTCGCCGTGCGTCCTAGCCCGAGGTCTGCTGCGTCCGCCAGTAGGCTTTTCGCCAGGCATCTCGTAGGCAGAAGAGTTGGTATGGGCTGCTTGAGGCGCTGCGATTTCTGGCAACGGTTCGGGATCCCTTGCCTTTTCCTTTTCGCGAGCCTCGCGTTCCCTCTCCCGCTCTCTTTCCTTCTCCTTCTCCCTCTCTCGTTCGCGCTCTTTTTCTTTCTCTCTTTCTCTTTCTCGTTCCCTTTCCTTCTCCTTCTCACGAGACTGCGATGCCGCTGGCGGCACCATATCAGCATGGTCGCGATCTTGCTTCTCCTTGACAAGATAATATATAGATAGAAGAGGACTGAATGCGTTCATAGGATCGTTGCCAATCTGCAGGGCCTCAGAACTGGGAGCCGACAAAGTGTCGCGGCTGTTGCCGGAATTCCTGCGCTTGTAAAAGTCAAACCCAAATGGTCTCCTCTTCTCGGCATCTTTCGTAGGTGGAGGAAGCTCCTTCTCTCTTTGATAGAGCTTAATAGCACGCTGATATTCCTCGGATTCGATGATCTTGGTGAGCTGTGCATTGATACTTTCGGGTGTGCCAAAGTTGAAGCCTTGCATAGCAAGAATTACCTCTGGCTCCAAGGGTGTCGTTAATGGTTCGCGGTTGGGCAGGTAATTATCGGGAGGACCGTTGAAGCCCTTAGCCATCCATGGGTGTGTCAATACTTCCTGCATTGTAGCGCGCTGTTTAGGATCCGTGACGAGCATCCGGGATAATAGGTGCTTGCACTCTGTAACTAGGTTAGCAAAAAGTATCGAGACAATTCGCAAAAAACATACCGCTTGATAACCAGGCGGGATAATCGACAAGACCCCTCTTGATCTTGGCATGGAGCGCTGGCATGCTTTGGTCGTCGAATGGCACTTTACCGCAAACTAAGACATAAAGAACAATGCCGAAACTCCAGACATCGACCTCTGGGCCGGTGTAAGCTCTTGCCTGCAGCAGCTCAGGCGCAGCGAAATAAAGACTTCCACAGAATGTCTTGAGGTGACCCCGAGGAGCGAAGAGGTTGCTGAGACCAAAATCGATAATCTTGATGTCGCCTGTCTTGCTGATAAGAATGTTTTCAATCTTGAGATCTCTGTGCACAATGCTGTTCCTGTGCAAATAGTCCAAAGCACTTGCGATCTGCCTACTAAACTTTCGGGCTTGTTTCTCCTTAAGCTTGCCATGGGAAATGATATAGTCGAGCATTTGGCCACCGTTGACATATTCAAAAAGCATGTACCAATGGTGGTTTGTACGGACAACATCGTGAAGTGCACATATGTGGGGGTGATTCAGGAGAGTACTGATAGCCGCTTCGCGAGCAGTTCGGATTTCCTTGGATTGATCGGCACGTTCTTTGTCGGCTCGAGACTGGTGGCCATCGTCGGTCGAGCCACGAGGGATGATTTTACAAGCTACCTGATGAGTTGAACAAGATTAGTATATGTATGGGAGCTGCATGGATATCGCGATGAGGGGCATATTCATGCGCATAGCCGAAGGGCGAAATGATTCATGGAAACAACGAATCGGCCCAGAATAAAAATGTTTAGACGTACCTGTTCGCTACCATCTTCCTTTCGGGCGAGCTTGACCTTGCCCATGCTACCAGCACCAATAGTCTTTCCTAACATCCATTTTCCAGATTGGGTTGGGATAACTGTACGTGATCTCGCGTGTTTGGAAGTAGAAGCGCGGGGCGGCGCGTCGGCGTGATTAGTCTGAGGAGCTGCGCTTGCGTGGCTGGTCCCGTTACTGGGAGCGCTGGCTGAAGGAGCCATCTCGGGCTGAGGGTTGTTGTTATTGTTTTTTGAACGAGAAGAGGAGCTCCGTCGATGGGCCCTCGAGGGATCGGGGCCCCTGGTCGGGGGAGGGTGTCGATCGTCTTTGCTCGAGGTTCGATGATGCTTTGGGTTTGCGGCTAAGCGTGAGGATTCGTGGTCATTTTGCGAAGTAGATCGGGCGGATGAAGAGGTGCGCTGATGCTGGCTATGATGAGGGGGAGGATGTGAGTTGGCGGCGTTGGAAGCAGAGCGAGAGTGGGAGTGGGAATGAGAATGAGAACGGGAGGCGTAGGCCTGGGATTGGGCCTGGGACAGGGACTGGGATTGGGAGCGAGATTGAGACTGTGAGTGTGAGTGTGAAAGCTGGCGGGTGTGAGATTGGTTGTAGTTGGCACCTGCTCCAGTGGACGTGGCTGGTGCAGGCGCTGCTGGGGCCGCTGAAGCGGAGGGAGAAGGGGGAGGAAAAGAAGGAACCCGACTGGAACGAGTAGAGCGAGTTGAATGAGTGCGACCAGGACCTCTTGGTGAAGCATCGGCAACGGCAGAAGAAGCTGTCCTTGTTCCCATGACTGCTATTTTGTATGTAAGTGCTATGCTGTGATCTGCTGTGATGTGCGGTGCGGTGCGAAGCGATGCGGTGTTGTAAGAGATCGGAGAGAGACGGTGTAAAAAAGGCGGGATGTTGATAAAGTAACTGGGTCTCTTTCTGGGGTTTGCTCAAAATGGCAGTGAGCTGTCGTGGAATCAATGCCCAAGTAGGCAGGGAAGAGGCTGACCCGACCCAACTCGACTTTAGACAAGGTAATAATATCCAGTAATTGTATGAGCCGGAGCTGGAACTGGAGCTACATATGCCAGCGCAGGCGTAACGTAGTCGCAAAAGCAGTCGCTTGTCGGCCAGGTCCTTGATTTGATTCTTCTGCTGGCCGAGTACGACCTAATGACCAGAGTGAATGGGTGGACTGACAGGAAGACCAGAATTACCTAGTCCCTGCGGTGATCTAAAGGCTCTCTCTCTCTCTCTCAGCCCTCTGGTTGCGATGACGATATGTCTGATACTGCCGACTGCATAAGAGACTACCTAGGTAGGGCACAACAGACTCAGGTGCTGACCAGAAAACACCTGGAAGAGTTAGGCTTAATGCGATGCGAAGCTGCGCTATATGCAGCACGTAGATGGATGGCACAAACGGGGCGAATGTCGACAGGCGCAAAGTAATTTTGATTGAGCTGGTATGCCACGATAGTGCAAAGAGACCGGGCGTCTCTGAGAAGTAGTAAAATAACGACCAGCAATCGAAGGAAAAACAACGCAAAGATGCAAGTGAACAGGTAAGAATGTGCAAGGGCAGAAGTCAGAGCTTTTTGATCCTGACAAGCAGATTTAGTAAGAGGACAACGGCGCAACGTCCGTCTGGTTTGTCCAAAGAACAAAAGTCCTAAGTTTGGGGGGCAGGTTTGGCTAATGGAGATGGATATCGTACTATGTATGGACTGTAGCTAAAAATGACTTGGTCTGAAAGCACAGCACAGCACAGCACAGCACATTACAGCGAAGTAGAACAAAGTGCAGCAGCGGTATGTCCCATCTGCTCACTTCTCACCTCTCAATAGGCTTGGAGGCCCAGGATACACCTGGATGTATGCATGCAAGTTGCCGAGACTTCACTACCAGTCCAGCTGTCTTTGATCTAGCACAGCAGGCCATCTTAATCGTTTCAGGGGACTTTCCACTTAGGTCATAGGTAGCTTCAACTTTCCACCAACGGTCAAGTCTTGAGTGGAGATGAGATATCTCGCTCCAGCTGAGCTTTCATTTCGCGGGCAGTTAGTAATGGATCGATTAACCGGCTAGTCCATAAGCTTGACGGCATAGTTGGAGCCATTGGTCTGTTTAATTCTATTTGACAAAGGTTTAAGGAGAGCCTCTAAGATATCGGGCTTTCCATTCGATCGCTGGCTCCACGATATCTGCACATACCGTACCTTCCAAGCCATATTCCCTGTTTCCAGCAACACCAATGCCAAGCACAATATCCGACGCAGCTACCAGTAGAACGCTGCATCTCTGACCTGCCAAGTGGATCTGCCGCAAAGTGCTGCAAATTTACGTGGCTGATTAAACGAGGGGTTGGAGGCTGGGGTTCAGAACTGGAAACCAGGTTTAGATCTCGTCTCCTTTTGAGGCAGTTGTGTCTTGGAAAGTCGCCTTGTCTGTTCCAAAAGCTCAAAGAAGGAAAATCGAAGCAGCCACAAGACGGACAAGCGCATAACACCTGACGGGTTGTCCCTGAAGGGATCGGAAAACATGGGTACTGGAAACATAAGAGACGAAATTAGCCAGTCAGTTTAGGCCACTTGAGACCATGCTTTCAGTTTTTTTTTTTTTTTTTAGTTTTTTTGCAGCCTGTATCTTAGATGCCGATTTTTCTGTTGCCCCTTGCATTGTGTAATGTATTGGTGGGATAGAATGCGTTGTGATGCAGCACAATGCATGTCTTGTGTTCACATCAGCCAGCAATCAATGATATGACAGCCTGGTCTTGCTACAGGCAATTGTCAGCCACCGTACTTAGACGGAATGCCAAGACTAAACCTGGGCCGAGTGTTCCTCTTCCAGTAACAGACGGACAGACAAAAACACAATGGCCATTCGTAATCGGATGTGCTATATCCTTCTGCGGTTAGAGGTGTCGGTCAGACTGAAACAGCAGAGGTGGATAGACATGTTCGAGTGCTTCTTTACACCCATCGTGTCGAGAAATACTATGACGTCCATTGCCGATTATGTCATGTCTTATTTTGGGCAACTGTACGCAGTAGGTCTTGAATACTGTTTCAAGGCTGCGCTGCCAGTCGCATTTCTTCATAGCGGCACTCGATTCACAACATTTCACATAGGTGTACTTGCATAGGTACCCGACATTGGAGAAACTTTGAAGTGCTGGAGTTACACAGAAGCTCTCCAAATTTGATAGAGCCCCCTGTCTTAAGGTTTTCCACCAGGGCCATTGAGTTTAGCAGGTTGACAGCCAGGCTAGTGGGTGAAAGAAAAGTTGATCTCTAAACTTTGAGACATAAAAATAAACAGTCTAAAAGCTCGAATTCATATGCGTAAGCTGACGCACTAATTTCGTCGCTTGTGCCCCTAGCAGTCAATCTTTCCGATACGTTGAAGCTGGAGAACTAAGTTTGTTGCTTATCGATAAGGTCAATGTAGACGTTGCGACAGTGGTCGCATCAACTTGGCGATCCAGCTTCATCGTCGTCACAAGCTCTGTGGTCACTCACATTCGAGGTCTTCACGTCTTTACACATATGAGTTGAACGCTCACTTTCAATGCTTATACGGTCATTACGCGATACACCAGCATATCAGTCCCATGTCATATAAACGCTCCCGCGCAACATATGAAGCCGATTTCCATGCACCCTTCGCAACGTTCGGCACTCCTCTCCCCGATGACCCCGAAGCCCGAGACGATGGTTCGTTCGTTCCAGTATGGAAACAAGAGGTGAGGGATGAGAGGGGACGAAAACGACTACATGGCGCGTTTACTGGTGGTTGGAGTGCAGGGTGAGTACATTCGCATCTCTTGCACCGTGGCATGCGCTGACCACATCAGATATTTCAACACTGTTGGATCCAAAGAAGGATGGACTCCATCAACATTTGTCTCGAGTCGAAATAACCGACAAAAAGATGGCACAGCCCAAGCTCAGCAGCGACCAGAAGACTACATGGACGAAGAGGATCTTGCTGATGCCGCAGAATCTCAGAAAGTACAGACTTCTCACGCATTCGCCGGCCTCGGATCTTCTGACCAGGATACCAACTCTGGAGGGTTGATGGGTTTGCTAAGGGCTGAAGGAGACACCATGGGTTTGAAGCTGTTACGGCGCATGGGCTGGAAGGACGGACAAGGCATCGGCCCCAAGATCCGAAGAAGCGCCCGGCTTGATACTGGACAAAAGAATCCTGAAACTACCGAAACACATTTGTTTGCGCCGGATAATGCTGAAATGATTCGATTTATCCGCAAAAGCGATCGGAAAGGATTGGGTCATGACGGCGAAGTAAAGTTGACAAACCTCAACGCGATCACAGCTGCAGCTGATGAGGATGAAGACGATGACAACAATGGCTATGATACATCCCTCCGAACCACATCTTTATTTTCCTCGCAGAAATCGAAGACGAAACCAGCGCGTGGTGGAATAGGAGTCGGTATCCTAAACGATAATGGGTCCGACGAAGAAGACCCTTACGAGATAGGACCGAAAATCCGGTACAATCGCGTCGTCGGCGGTGACAAGAAAAAGAAGAAGGCGAAGAAAGCATCCGCTGCAATTAACCCTGCACTGAAAAACGCCCCCGTTTTCGTGTCTCGATCAGCTCGAGCTGGCAATGGTCTCGGGAGGTGTCATGATGGGCGATTGCCACTTGATGGTTTCGTACTAGCCAAAATCACAGAGGATTTGTCCGATCTTCTGTTGGATTATGCGCCACCTCCGGTCCCAGAAGGATGGGTGTCTTCCAAAGCATCCTCAGACCAGGCCAATCCTTCAGGCTATAAGTCGACAGCGGATGCTGCGAAAGCATCCACCCATGATGCAAAGTCAAGGGCAGCACTTCTTGGAGAAAAGAGCCTACCAGGGAAATCCGTCTTTGACTTCATAACCAGCTCGGCACGCGATCGACTTGCTACAGCATCTGGGAACAAAAGTCTACCACAAGGCTTGGGAGAAATACCAGAAGGATATGCTATATCAGAGGAGGAGAGGCAGCAGACAGTTTGGGACCAAGCGCCCAGGCTGGACCGAGAAACGGCCATCGCAGCCATCTCGAGAGGTTCATCCGGCCCTTACGCAGACAACGAGGAGAAGAAAGCACGGTATAGGACTTATTTGGAGCACTTTGCGACAGGCAGCCAACCATTACCATACAAACCCCAAGGCATGGCCTACGATGACTTTGCAAAAGAACTATCGGAATTCTATAATTGCGCCAGGATATTCAAACCAATGACAGGGTTCATGGCATCTCGTTTTACCACAGCCAAGAAGCCATCAGCCGTCTCAGCAAACGAAGCTGATACGGACCTGTTATCAAAACCAGAGCCCAAGGCAACTGATCCGGCAGAAGAGGCGGCCAAAATCGGCATGTATGGCAAGATGACTCGTAAGGTCGAGAACTTTTACCCAACCAGATTGTTGTGCAAACGGTTCAATGTTAGGCCGCCAGCACATTCTCAGCCAGATTCTCAGACGGAAACTGGTTCTGGCACGAGGAACCATGAAGATTCAAAGCCTATGGATGACGCCGAGATCAGTTCAAGGACACCGATCATGGATGTCAACATGATCGAAGGCGCCCCCACAGAAACTGTGCCACCAGCTCCGGTGCCTGAACCGGCCATCAACCCGGACAAGAACGAAGCAGTAGAAGGGAAGACAGCACATGATGAAGTCCTTCGAGCGATTTTCGGAGATAGTGACAGCGAATAGACAGCTCCTGATTATAATCTACTAATAAGTTGAATGGCATAATAGGTAACTGTGCTTGCAACAACCTTTGCTGCTTGAACTTGGACATCAGATACCTACAGCCAAACCAGATCAATAGATGCCAAGGAGATACTCCGTATGCATCGGGTAAATGATGGGACTGGGTTGGCGAAGCAGCTGTGATGTAAATACTGTTTAACCGAAAAACTCTTGATATTATTTCCGAGCCCTGGATGACTGTCAACCTCGAGATTAAAAGGTAGATCATATTAGGGATATTTTACATGATATCCTAAAAGTTCCTATATAGGCAGGCAGTCACTATGATTGCGCTAGTTTGATCCCATTCTTCAAGATGTCAATGTTTTTTCCATCTTCAACCTCCATTCGATCGTCCTCTCAATCTTAAACCAGGCCGCCAAGGGTCGAGCTTACAACTCCAGCGCCTCTAGCGCCTCAACTCCACTTGGAGTGAGCGGCTAAGACCCTGCCGGTAGCACGTAGAGATCTCTGATTGGTCCAGTCAACTACAACGCGGGGCTCCAATTTAGTGTCACTCTGCCACTGAAGCTCGGGGGCTCACTTCAGGGGAGCAGCCGTCGAATGAGGAATCGCGCTGCTCGCTGTTCTGAGGACTAATGTGAACCTCACTCACGCATCACATCACATCGCCATATCTCCATTACTTGTAGGGAGACCTTCACGACGCGACGAGGCCGTACTTCCGATACGACAGCGAACGAAAATTTTCTCCATTCGGCTGTTGCGCTTAATCTCCGCCCGCGATCAATGTTTCAACTCTATTGTTAAACTGTTTACCTCATCGACTACCTAACCAACCATCTTGGAACCGGTGAACTATCTGCATCTTCAATCGACCGCTCTTCTCCTTTTCGTCCGTTTACCGACTTGGAGAGGCTCTTTGTCTTGAAAACCCCTGTTTTCTTTTAAAGGGAAACCGCCATCCTGTCTGAATTTCAGGAAATTGGAATTGGACCATCTACGTCCTTGGACAATAAGACACCATCACCTGCCTCGTCAAGACCGCCAAGCACGCGCACAACTTCAAGCCATCATCGCGAACCGACTCCCGATAACCTAAAATCCGCCAAAGAGTCGGAAACTCACATTCTTTTGAAGTGCGAGCAGTCTCCACCGCCGCAGTATCCCGCCTCCGAACCTTCAACCTCGCGCCCTCCCCCCTTCTCGTCGCTCTTTACCTCTCCGACCAACGACGCTCACGATCGCTCCGACAAATTCGCTGCATTTACTGCTCGCTCTCCTTGTGAAGCAGAGGCATCGGGATCCGCTGCGCCAGCATACGAATCTTCTTCTCCAAGAGAAGCGCTTCCGTTTGACCCAGACCAAAACACTACTGCATTTCGCGATCCAGTCGCGGAAACCAAGCGCGCACTTCCTCGGGATACCAAGGGAGATACTAATCGAAAGGACGACGACGCAGAACCGCCTCCGGCTTATTCAGAAGAGGGCGATAGTCCCCTTGCCGCATTCTCTTTCCTAATGGCTGCCGCAGGAGGAGCTTCAAGCATCATCACTCAGGTGCAACAGGGCGGGCCACCTGTTAGCACTCTGGGAGATGTTGGTGCCGATGAAACAATTGCTATGGACCTGAGGTGAGCTTCTTGCGCTGAATTTCGTTACTGGTACTAATTCCGAATAGGGGTACAAGATTTTATCTCTCTAGAGACGAGTTGCTCACTTTGCCTGAGTTTGTTCTTCTTTCTTTGTTCCCCAATGGCCTATTCCCTGAGGGTCAAATGGGTGGCTTTTCGGACGGCGATGCCGTGCAAGTAGACGTAAGCCAATATCTTTTTTGTTATAGCAAACATTTGACTCACCGAGACTAGTACGACCCAGCTTCGCTTCAGTACATGCTCGATTTCTTCAGGGATGTCGCACAGTCTATCCCCACAGACGGATCACCAAGTGCTTCGCAAGACGAGGATACGCCCTCTCTTGGTACCTCGCGTGACGACTCTAAGCGAGCCGGTATCATTGTACTCCGTGAGGACCTTGACTTTTACGCTATCCCTCCCCGACCAGACATCGGTCAGCTTGATATGATTGCCGTGAAACGGGCAGCCGCAGAGGCCTTGCAGCAACAGGCTGGCATCTTTTCCGGACTCAAGCGAAGTGACGAGCCCGGTACTACCGAGGCACATCTTATTGAGATGTTGACGGCAGGGTGAGTCAAGCTCGCATGAACTTGTCTTGAACTAACGAATGCTGACCTGTTATAAGTGGTTTCAATCACGACGACCGATGGGGCCACCGTGCTGGCGAGCCCAACAAGGCTGTCATTTGCAGTTTGGCACTGGCCCGTCTTCGCAGCGATATCCGAGGCAACGAGATGGGTACCAACGCTGTTGGCATGGCCCAGAAGCTTCTTCTCTTCTGGCGCAAGCCCGCTCGACGATGCTGGTGGGAGGGCGTTGAGCTCGAGAATGTTGCCGGCGTTGAGGGCAAGCTCAAGGTCTGGATCCGAAGAGTATGGACCCTTGAGATGAGTGTCATTGGCCTTCGTTAAACCATCATGTCCTGCATTTCTCCTCGAAAAACGTATAATTGTTGCCCTTTTTTTTCTTTTGTTTATCACACTTTGTGTAGCTTTGTTTTTTCTATCCCCCATTCCCTCCCATATTTTCACTATTTCCTCCATCCTACGCAGGCTTCCCATTGTCTTTTTTCTCTTTTTCTTATTTTACCATTTCGTCCTGCGATCAGAGTTGACGGATGTTGGCCCCATGAACTTGGGCAGATGCAAAAAAGCACATACGTGGAAAGGAAGAGAGGGTTTTGATCCATTGAGATTCACAAAGGGCGGGCGTCAGGGTGCCATTGGAATGTTGGGAGTTTCTTTGCAGACCTCCCATCTGTCTTTTCTTTTTTCATGTTTGATATACAGTACAGAGATAATTTAACTACTCAAAGACATGTGTATATTCTTTCTATGCGGAGTTGGCTCAAGTTCGATACTTGGAGAGTAATGGTGATGAGAGGTCGTCTAAACTCTACGGCGTTTCTTTGTGATGCTTATGGAACGCGCGTAATGCCTTGTTTCTTCTTATGAAGATGAGTGATATTTCATGATCTCATGAGCCTATGGAGGAGTCATGACCTGCTTTGGTACATCTAGACCAGAAGTTCCTTGAGGAGAGTGCATCGTCGAGTGGGTAATACAAAAGTTGGCCTCTAAATTTTAGCTATAAAAGTAAACAGCCCAAGAAGTCTGATCCAAACAGCAGAAAACGACTAACTAATTTGATCTCTTATGCTTGTAGCGGTCAATTTTCTCCAATACTCTCAGGATCGTCGACGTATCTGTGTATGGATCTACCGTTTAGCTACAGAAAATCCTATTGCTTGGCTTCTATAACACATTGGATCGGGATCCATTAGATATGCATCGCTTGTCATGTTATTATCAGGGCACGAGAAGGTCTCGCAGGGACTCATCTTATATAATGATGGGATACTGGCTGGACAGATGAAGTGTTCTAGAAGCCGGGGGGTATTTACTGGGTGTCCAACACATTTCATCTATTCTCTGAACTTGGAGGGATATTCCATTTGCGAGCATTTGCATCCCGGGTAGCGTCATAGAGAGGACCTTGCAGCTTACACTACACACAGGACAGTCAAGATGTTAAAGTCTTCTACTTTTCCATTGATAAACGAGACTATACATATATTGCATACGACGTTTTTCGGAAGTAAAGCTTAGAAAGACACGAGGCCATATTGTAGTCCCCATTTCTAATAATAGAGTCAATATAATATATGCCAAATGTTTAAAACCAGCATGGAGAGAGATGGCGTTTTGTGGCAATTGTTGTAAGAATAACATAGTTTGGTACCTGCATGATACGATTTGGCGGCGTTACGCTCCAGAGATCAGGATCAATCGCCAGTAAGATACTATTAACCGGACACGAAGTCTAGTAGCTCCTAAATCTCATCGTGATGGCCTGAAAACCGACAGGTTCTGTATCGACAAAGGCTTTGACTTGGTATATCGTTAATATCTTAAACTCACAAGTTCTGGGTGTTGCCTGCAGATCATTGCTCGCTCAGTGTCTCGTTCCTGCATGGTTTCTCGGCATCCTGCAATTGGGACCGGATCATGATGAACCGTCACATCCGTGTTCCTCTAAGAGCAGGCCGTATCCCAAGAGCTGATCAAGCCTGGCATTTTTTTTAATAATGTCAACGAACATCCACCCCCTCATCGTACTCGTATGTAGCACAGCCCCAAACATTTGGGTTAGTACATTGAATCAAGCATTTTAAGTTAAGAGCGATCCGGGGTAAATGGGTAGGATCAGCCGGGATCGACCTGCCGACCTTTCTTTCATTGGGTCATTCTGGTCTGCACCTTCTTGGCCGAGGCATCAATGACATGTCTGTCTCTCTCTCCAAGGGTCCTTCCTGACTCTTCATTCCCATCCTATCCCATCCAACTTATTCCTTGCTTTGGCTTCGCTTCATCTTCATCTTGTTTCTTCCACATACACTTCCACTCTCACGTTGACGTTTACGATTCACGACTGTTTCCATTCATTCTTTGATACCCATTCGCATAAGCTTATTTACATCATTTGTACATCTCCATCTTTTGCTTGCCTCCAAAAAAAAAACCAAGTCTCTCTATCACATTTATTTCCTGATCACCCGACGTCATTCCCCTCACCGTTACAATGGCGCCGATCCTCCGCGTTACCGCCACCACGTTGGCTTCAACGTTTCTCTTCTCTATATCTTCAGCCCAGGATTGCAGCTTCAAAACCCTCGAGACATCATATCCATCCCCCGCCACTGCCCAAAACTGGACCTATGGCCTTATTGCCAACGAGCTTAGACGACCCCGAGGCATTCTGTTTGACAGCAAGGGTGCCCTCATTGTCATAGACTCCGGAAATGGTATACTCCATTTCGAACTCGAGGATGGAGGAGGAACATGCCTGCAGGTCAGGAAGAAGACAACCTTGCTCGAACAGGACAACGTGAGCCAACTATACATTACCCAAATTTGGATTCCAACTGACCAAACTTGCCTAGTTGAATCATGGTCTTGCCATCTCCAAAGATGGTCGTACTCTCTATGCTTCTTCTTCCAACGATGTCTTTGCGTGGTCCTACGATCCGTCAAAGGTCACCATCAATAACTCTACGGTCCAGACCGTGGTTACCAACATGGCAAATAGTGGTCATACTTCACGCACCTTGCTCATCTCAGAGAAGAATCCAGATATGCTTCTCGTATCTCGTGGTAGTGCTGGCAACGATGACCGTGGAGCCGAGGATCAAGATACCGGACGTTCCCAGATTCGTGCCTTTAACATCTCATCTTTTACCAGTGGCTCTGACAGAAAGCCCTACGATTATCTTGATGGCCGTCGACTCGGCTGGGGACTCCGTAACTCGGTAGGCCTGGCAGAGCATCCTGAGACCGGTGGCATCTTCAGTGTCGAGAACTCGGCTGATGAGCTGCACCGCAACGGTGTAGACATTCATAAAGACAATCCTGGTGAGGAGATGAACTTTCACGGCTATCTCAATGGTTCCCGAGAACATCAGGGCGGCAACTATGGCTACCCTCGTTGCTACACGCTCTGGTCTACCGAAGACTTTCCCAATCGTGGTGATCTCAAAGTTGGCGACCAATTTCCTGCTGATCGCCAGTCTCGCCAAAGCAAGAGCGATACCAACCCAACTGACAAGGAATGCAATAAGGATTATGTCGCCCCAGTACTGGCATTCCAAGCTCACACTGCGCCTTTGGATATGAAGTTTGACGAAGAAGGCAAAAATGCATATGTTTCGTTCCACGGGAGCTGTAAGTTGCCAACATCTTGTCATACATCTGATCTAACATTATCAGGGAACCGTGAACCTCCAGTTGGGTACCAAATTTCTGAGGTAGCTTTTGAAGACGGCAAACCTGCAGAATCCTCACGAAGCACAGACGCCGCCACACCCATCATCTACAACAAAAAGCTATCTAGCTGTCCTGACGATTGCTTCCGTCCTGTGGGTTTGGCATGGGACCCTCAAGGACGATTGTGGTTCAGTTCTGATAAGACCGGCGAGATCTTCGTCTTGAATCATAACAAGGAAGACTCTAGCCAAGACGGCTCCTCTAAGGGCGACAGCGATGACGACGATGATAATGACAACTCGGCATTTTCTCTGCGGCCTGGCTCAGCTGCATTAATTGTGACAATGGCGGCTGTCATTATGGGAGGATTCCTCGCATAAACTTCTGAGTGGACAGCAGTGTACTTGAGGTACCGGTTGCCGAGGAAGGTTGAGTGAGCGTGCACGTTAAGAATTATGCGGCGCTTTGGTTTGCGGTATGCCTGTTTCATTCAGGGCAATCCGATATCATTACAGTGTATAGATACGTTGACCTAGTTCATCATTGCTTAAATTCATAACTCTATGCCCACGAGCCAAGAAAGCTGGCCTCTCGCCTTGCCTCATCATCGTTCCTGTCTTGATAAAAATCGGCTTCAGACCTCGTGCTACGCACAATTGGCGTTTCTATAGTATGACCAGGCTACAGACTCGCATCTTCATATCTCGTTCAATATTGGGTAAAAGAGGCCATAGCAAGATAATCACCCTTTTGTTTGCCTTGAACGCCTGGCTCTCCTATTTGTATCCATCAACGTGTTGTTGAACGTCACCATACTCTATTCCTCAATAGTCTTGACACACTCCCACTCGCCCCGTAGGTTCTCCTTCCACAATGACACCTTGTTGTCCTGGCCGCTGACTGCCAGCACGTTGCCGCTAAGTGACCAGCTGACTCGCCACACAGCGGCCTCGAATGGAAGAACCTTGGATTCCCACTGAGTAGGGTTCGAAGGATCGGACGTCCAGATGCGGACGGTCTTGTCCTGGGAGGCGGAGGCGATGTAGGACTTCTGGAGGACGGTGGGGGACCAGGCAACGTCTCGGACCCAGTCAGTGTGGCCAGTCAGGGGCTCGCGCTCCTGCTTGTAGGTCTGCGAAGCAGGGTCAAAGGCCCAGATCTTAAGGACGTTGTCGCTACCACCAGTAACGAATCGGCGGTTACCAGTAGCACCAGGGCCAGGTGCGCTGCTCACAATGCTGCCGGGGGTTGTAGCGGGAGCCCAGGAAACGGAGTTGACGCCGAGGCCGTGGGCGGCAAAGGTGGTGTGGTCGATGCTGTTGTCCTTGAACTCGAGAACGCTGACGTTGCCGTCGGAAGAGGCGCATGCTAGCAGGCAGCCAGCCTCGTGGGGAGACCAAGAGACAATGTTGACCGAGGCCTTGTGTAGGGGAAAATCGTAGATTCGCTGCCATGCGCTGCTCTGTCCACCCTGCTCCTTCCAGATAAAGACCTTTCCATCGTAGCCAGCCGATGCCAGGATGTTGCCGTACTTGGGATGCGCCCACGCGACACACCAGACAGCACCCTCATGACTATCGATTCCTCCTGGTCAGTTATTGTTTTTGATCCGACGAGTGTTGTACTCACCCCTTCAGAGTCTCGACCAATCGCTGGGTCTCGCCCTCAATCTCGAAGATCTTGATCGTCTTGTCGCCAGAGCATGTAGCTAGCTTGCGGCCGTAGTAGTCGAGGACAGCATCATGCTGGAGAAGCTGTCAGTGCAGTTCGAGATGGTAGGAAACTTGGTTGTCTGTATGTCCAGGAGCTAGACGATGCATCGTGTAGCTCCCAATCGCATCATTCGGGGGGGTTGGAACGTACAATCATGTCCTCATGACCGGAGTTGGAGATAACTTGCGCCGACTAAAGGGGTGGGGAGTTAGCTTTACTGTAATCAATATATCTAGATATTACCAAAGACAGGTAAGTTTTTGCCAGATATAAAACATACCATTTTGTTTGATTTCACACCAGAGGTACAGCGCAAAAAGAAACAAACAGAAAAGGGATGACTTATAAAAGGTGGCTATCAGAGGACACGATACCGCCCATGATCTGGAGCTATCGCGCGCCAGACCGTGGCGGTGGTGACAGTTGGCCAAGCTGAAGATCACGTGAATCGATACGTGATCTCATCTCATCCCCTTTCATTCGTTCAACCCCCACTTACCGCATTTGTTCCCGAGCGGTAGACCGCAGTAAGAGTACGTACCGAAAGTTGATGTTGCCTCGGTCGCAAGCTTCCCCGGACGCTACAGTAGCCGCAATGTAGGATAACGGTACGATCACGAGCCATCGAACTGTCCTGCTTTTGGAATCTGGGGAAAGGACGCTTTCTTGGATTATTCATCTTCAACCTCACATCTCATTCGCCTTTTTACTTTTGACATTGTACTTTATTACTTCTTGTCTATATACACATCATTGTCTACTGCGCATCCTCGTTCACCATCTAGACCATCATCTTCTTCTCGTGCCGTTCTACTCGAGCCGCCACTAGAAACCACCCCGCCCAGACCGAGGCATACTACTTGAATATCAACATCTTGACGATATTCATACATAGATTCAATCATGGCGGATGCTTCATGTAGCGGCGGCACTCCCTTCAAGCGACTCATCGATCACCAGGCCCGAGATGTCAGCCATCACCAGGACCGGCTCATAGATCGCGCCGGCCCCCAAGGCCATGCTGTAAGTGCAAATGTGATATTCTACAAGATTACAAGCTGAACCCGTCAAGTCGTTTAGATCTACACCACAGCACATGCAAGGCGCGGATGGCTTCGGCGCATTCATGGATGGCCCGTCCACGCTTCCAGGAGTTCCCCAGCATCACCACGCAGCAGGAAGGTTAGCAGCTCACGCTGCTGTTCTTGAGCAAGGACATCCACATGCATTCCATACCGCGCAAGCATCACACTTCAACCAAGCGCATCATTCTCCTTCAGTAGATACAAGTAACTGGGCAGCCGACTTTAGCCGCTTCGCGAATCAGTCGCAGCAGCGACAGCCTGTCCAAAATGGCTTCTCTCAAGCCGCGCCTCAGATGCACCAGCCGACCCCTCAGATGAACTTCCACACTGCATTTATGCAGCCCAACACTGCATTCGCGCCCATGTTTGGCCAGTCTAGCGGCACTCTCATGAACAACACCACAGCACCGACACAGGAGGCTGGTTTCGACGACGAAATGTCAAAGTGGATGGCAAACAACGGTGGAGGGGGGATGGAAGAAGTAGACGCCATGATGGACAAGATGGCTCGCGAACTAGAGCTCAACGACGCGGCGGTAGCGCAGGCCGAAGCCGAACGCGCCTCACAGCAGGAAACCACCGTCGAGCCAAGGCTGGAAGCGAATCCTCTCAAACTTGTCACGCCAGATATAGCGAGTCTCTCCATCGAGGCGGAAGAAGAGCCTATCATGCAAGAAGCTGCCGAGGCTGCAAAGACAAAGTCTGAGGTCGCAGACGCTGCTGAGCGACTACTAGAATCAGTCGAGCACGAAGATGGCGAGAAGTGGAAGAATTCAGTATTTCTGTCCCTTATGCGAGATTTCCGCGATGGGAGAAAGGATATCATCGACAACGAGATCCGCGAAACACCCGAGAACGAGACGAATATTGCAAAAGATGCTCAGTGACGACTCTTAAACCCCAGCGAAACCAGCAGGGCTTCCAAGCCGGGTTTGCAGCGTCAAAATACCATTCGACATACTTCAGGGAATCTTACCCCGTATCAAGACGAGTTGACGTCAAGGTGGGAAGTTACACCAATATTGAGCGAAGGAGTCGAGGAGTCTGTCTCGATCCATGGTTCTTGTGTTGAGCAGCTCAGTCGAACAACGTTTTAAGCTATTATCTGCAAAGACAGTTTCAGCAAGTGATGAAATCGGAAATTGACTGATGAATAGCATATAGTCCATACCAGTGATAAGTGGCAGTACGGGATGCAGGAGGCCGAGCCCATATAATAGATCAGTTTGGAATGTAAATAGGCCTGGCATCAGACTTCAGATTTAACAGAGTTTACAAAGACATGCACAATGAATTCAGAAGCGAAAGATGATCACATTTGGATAATTTATTTCTCCAGGAAAAGCATTTCTTTTCGTAAGCCGCCAGTCGCTCCCCTAACTCCAGATATTCCCGTCGATTCATTTGTAACCCAAAAATGCAATCCGTTACGTTGTCATCGCGTCTCCCATGATGCATTCTTGAATAACGACAAAACGCAATGGCGCGTACACGATGTAATATAGATAAGAAAATCGTGCGGTCCAAACCCCAACCCAGTCTTGTATGCATAACGCCATGTGATACCGAAAGAAAAACAAGTAAAAGAAATCAAGAGTAACCCGCATTCTTGATCATGGCTCATTCTTGACGAAGAGTCGACGCTCTATTGAGATTTCCATATACAAGCACAATCGGTAAGTGCTGGACTTGTCCGTCTTTTTAGTTGTGGAATGGATCGCTTGCCCTTGCCTGTCCATGTGAGCTCCAGCCCTGAAATAAAGTCCTCGTCCTCGTCTTCCTGGATAGTCATTGTGATTCTTGTGCCATTCCTCAGGAGCGCCTTCGCATCGGTTCCGTCGCCAATCACTTCGTATTGAGTACATGTGGCCACCGACTCTTCGTCCCAAAGAAAGCGGCGCTCCATCATCTTATATACGTGAGGGTAGACAGGAAGTTTCCAAGCATCCCAAGCAGTTGACTCAGTCGCATAGCTGTTCTCTGTCGAGGTAGCGACGCCATCCTCTGTCGTCGGGGTTGGGTGGTATCCTGTCGCGGTTTCGTTGGGATAAATGAAAAATTCAATAACAGTGTTTGGCCAGGTACAAATCCAAGGTTGCTCGCCCACCTTGGCATTCATTGGCTTGTTCTTGAATCGATGGAACGAGTTGTAATCTTCGTAATCGCCACCATCTTCATCCCAGCCTCGCTTCTCCAGGTCGCCAAGCTTCTTGTCTGATACGATGACGGTTTTGTTGTATGTTGTCCTTAGCCACCAAGCAGGACCGCGTGCAACATCAGTTGTATCGTTGACCAACTTCATAGCAACCGTATTGATATTTGGGGGTTGAGCGCCCCACGGGAATGGGTACTTGTCATCATCAATCGCCCTCAGTGTCAGGTTGTAGGAGATTTCGGATTCATTCTTGGAGTCCCCATCTTTCAAGACCTGAATCGACCAGAGGGGATAAATGATGTCGCAGGACCAAGCCGATGATTGTGTTGTGTCGTTGAAGCAAGCACTGTATCCCTGGGGGCTAGGGTCGATGTTGGGAAGCGCAAAACGGCCTGTTGCCATGGGTGGTAAATCAGTGGGTATAGCTGTCAAGATTTCAGGGTCGTATGTTGTCGGGGTAGCAGGCGATAAGAATTTGTTACTAGAAAGTTAGCATGAAAGTCCCATCAGATCGTCCGTATATAACTTACTCGTCAGTATCAGGGGGCGGAGGTGGGTGATTTTTAGTTAGCATCGTCCCGATCACAGCACCCATAATGATACCCATCAGAACGAGACCGACAAGCAGGAGGCAGATAGCCCAGTAAGGTACGATCCCGCATAGCTTCTTCTTAGCCCGCCTTTGCCATTTATTGACGGGAGGTTTCTCGGAAATCCCAGCGGCAGCACCGTTGATGTCGTGTGAACTGTTGTCTGAAGAGTGGGCGCTTCTCACAGAAGGTCGGGTCCTTGGTAGAGCTAGATCTTCATCAGTTGAGGAGAACTCGGGATCGCGAGTTGCGATTCCAATTCCGCCGGCACCAGGTATTTGAGCAACTGGTACTTCTCTAACTGGGGAGGATGGTTCCGACACAGCTGATACTGGGGAAATCGGTGCTTGCGCAGTGGGCCTGGGTACATAGGCGTTGTCTGGGTATCTTGTATAAGGCGGTAGTTCTTCCGTGTGACCCAGAGGGCCTACTAAATCTCCTGCCTCTTCTCCATCTGGTCCTATTTGCCGCTGGTATGTTGATCCCAAACCGTTGAATCCTACTGGGATTGACTGACTGCTACTCTCGCCGGAAGTAGTGTTTTGCGTATAAAGCGCGTATGGGTGAGCTGGGCCCTGAGTTCCTTGATAAGGCCGATCATCTGGCACGATAGCATTGGCGGCAGTTGAGGTAGTAGCCATGCTCATTGTTCGCTGGGGATACATGTTGTATGGATGCGAGGGACCAGATGGGCCTGTGTAAGGGCTTTCGGCACGGATGACAGGGGCTTCTGATGATAGGCTGGGGTTGTTTCGTACGTGAGATCTATCAGCCATGGTCGTGCCATCATTTCGGAGAGCGAGAGAATCGTGGTTTCGGTGTGGTTTCGAGATACTAGAAGGTCGGTTCCGAATAGCGGGTGTGATCTCTGATGATGAACGGGGTGCGACAGATGCCTCTGATGACTTTGTGGAGGTTGTTTGTTCTGAGAAAGACTCGGTCGGTGATAATGAACGTTCGGTTTGAGTATTCGAGATTGGTGTCGTGTTCGTGTTTGAAGAGGTGGTAGTATCAGTAGGTCGAAATCCATCGGCCACCATCATGGCATTGAGGTCGTAGTCATCTTCGATAACAGCACTGCCAGCCGACAACCTTAGGGAACGCGATCGTCGGGTCGAAGAGCGACGCGAGGCGGCAGAGATCTTGCTGTCGTTGTGATCCATGGCGTGATGAAGAAAGAGGCTAGGGCTTCAAGCCAGAGACGCCGGCAAGGGCGTGCCCTAGGGGTGGTGAATTAATTATCGGGCGTTGAAGTCGAGGTTGTGGTCCTAGAGGGGGTAATCTACGGTCGGGTTTGGATGGGAGAGCGGTCGGCAGGTCAATGTCAAAAGGGAGGCCAGTTTGAGTCGGAATACGAGAGGTATTTAGCGAAACGAGTGAGATTCGAATTCGATAGAGATGGGTTTGAGCGTGTCGAGCGTTATCGAGAGTATGGACTGATAAGCGAAGGTTTTTCGGGTTGAAGGTGTCGATGAGTTGGTTGATTGATTGACTGAATGAATGATTGACAGATTGAATTGTTTAGCCGTTTGGTTGAGATGGATGGATCGATGGATGAATGGGGAATGGGTATGAATGGATGGGCAGGAAGTGCAAAAAAGCCAAGAAAGAGAAAGCGGGTTTCGAGAGGAAGCGAGGGAGCGACTGAGTGGCTACACGGGAGCATGAGGGAGAGGGCAGGCCAATGGCAGACGAGAGGCGCCATACCATAGAGGGTCCCTCAGCGGGTTTAAGTGGATACTTGGATCATCTCTAAGCCAGTAAAAAATAACCTAGAAAGGGGAAAGAGGTCTGGGAGACTAGGGACTGTCTAGGGGAACGAGCAACGAAACTAAGCTACTAAGAGATGGAACTGGGAGAAGTCGCCAAGGAAGGTTTTTGCTTTTCCTGGACCTGACGGGAACATCCTGAAGTTGGAAGTTAATAAGAGCACGCCATGAGCCAACTCAACTCGTCGACATTCATTCCACTTTCTCTCTCGTTAATAGTTTAGAAATGTAAGATGTCATGTTCAATTGCATTTCCTATTCTCTGTTGTACTTCTACTGCTTGCTAGTCAGAGAGAACAAACCAAACCCCCCCTGATTGGCATTCGACCAGCGGACCTGGCTAGGGTCTCCAAGGGGGGGTCACTGACCAGTGTTCGCCTCAAGCGATTGGCGGATCAACCAAGAGGGACCAGTTTCAGCACGCAGCAATGGGCAATGGCACTGGGTTTGTAGTGGATGGATAGAGGTTTCATTCCTGCGTCATTGCATTAGAACTCGCCAGACTTTTGTTGGACTGGACTGGACTAGACTCAGCCAGTCAGTCTACATAGTACTTGGGCTGTTTCTACGATGCATAATCATGTTGTTATCATTGTTGTTTACGTGGTAGAAACCTCGTATTGACTATCCTCGTAGCCTCAGTCTACGCAACCGCTTCCCAAAACCCGGCGTTGATGACAGTTCAGCTCCATCTTTGACCGGCTCTCGCTCGCTTGGCAGCCAAATCTGACTAGGTTCTTTACAGAGCAAAAGTTGGTCGTTAGATGAATGGGGGGAACTTGGAATCAGGGTCTTGAAAGATGGGGAGAAACAACATCTGACAAGCTGACTCTCTATATACGTGATTGACGATGAGAGAGTCAGTAGTCTATCATCATGTCATATCATATCATCTGTTTTACTTTATCAAAAACTCTTCCCCTTCCATCACATTCCTCACATGTCACTGTCGATCCCGGCCGAACCGGCAACGAACATGACTTGCTCGGCGTTCCATCTCCTTGGCTTGGCTTGACTTGACTTGGCTTGTCCCAATCCTCAGGTCAGGTCCCCCAAATCAATCTCGGATGTCCTCCGCTTCCGCTGATCACAGTAAATCCAGGGTAAACTCACGTTATCAACCTGACTGAATCTTTTTTCGGTAACCCGTTATTATTAGTAGTCCAAAGACCCAGCCAGCTGCCAGCTTCATTAAAAAGATCCACACAATATCCTGCCTTTTTCTTCGTCGCTTCCAAGTTTTCCCAGAACGTCACTTTTGTTAACCTAACCAAGGATTTTGCTCCATTAGAATAGATTTTTACTCATTTATTTTGATTTTGATTGAATTCACAGAATTAATATCGCATGCCAAGGTGTGCCCTTTGACCATCCTGTATTATCTGTACCGCTCGGGCTGCCTCTCATCTCACATGCCTTGTGTCTCCAACAAGCTTATGCTTCGGAAACGTGCAACACGGACTCGGAAACATGGTCACAACGAAACAAGAGTTACTCCCGATAACACAGTCTCATGTCGTATCCAACCAGAGCCCGCAATCTCAACTTTCGGATGCAGGCAAAGTTGGACGATTTCGATGTATGCGTTGTCACGAAAAAGATGGTGTCAGACGCGAGACTCTCATTGATCTCTTTTTTTCACACAAGCAGGTGAGATCTAATAACTATCTAGCTCTTATATCAAGTAAACCCCCAAACGAAGCATTGCTCGCCTCGCTTTTATTTTGTTTCGTTATCTATTGTCCATGTCTTGTCCGGGGTAAGTCTAGTTCCTTTGTTGAACTGCCGGGTCACGCACGATTGGAAACCTAGAGCAACCATGAAACGAAACCTTGGTCTCGGGTCGCCTAGTGACTTGAGATTTTGAACCACATGTTCCACATTCGTAGATATCAATAATAGGTGGTGGGTTTGACTAGTACTCGCATGGACTGGAGATCACACGGGCTTGAAGGAATAAATCCTCCTTGAACCAGTGAGTTTGGTAAACTGTTTATCGACGGCTGTTTCATAGTTTGTGAGTAATCGATGGCTGTAGTTAGGGGTTACCCTGGCATCAACGCTATGGCTTCAATACGGTTACCCTACATTGATTCTATCATCAACACTTACCAGGTAAAAGTCCTAACATAAAATAACACTATGAATGTAAACGAGGCTCAAAGAGCACGGATATACTAGATGCATCTCTAGAACCTTTATCCCTGGATCGTCAGCCTTATAATTGATGTTTTTTGTTTCGTTTCTGCACATCAGATCACCTCACCCTCACCTCACCCACTTGTAGAGGTCACCACTCTTGAGCGGCTATTTCCATACCATGACATTCCATTTTCAAGCCAACTGCATGAAACCCCATCCCATCCCATCCCATCATGTCACAGCACTCCATGTTGAATAATTGTTTCCCCTCTTTTCTTCCCTCACCCAACCAAGCTAAATAACCCCTCCTCCATGCGCCGCGGCAGCTCGCAGCTTGCAGCAGACCTTGACCAATCGTTATGCCTCAAGACGAGCGCTTTGCAACCGCGCACTCATAACTCAGGTTATTTAGATGTGCACTGCAGCCTCGTTTCGTTACCTTGGTTGAGGTTGATACTTATTTGAGAAAGAGAGAGAGCGAGAGAGAAGAAAAGAAGGCAGCCACAGCGAAATGTCCTAACTACATGACGTCTGGGCGTCACCTATCCTCGACTCGTCCATTCGCATCATGTTGTGTTTCGTTTGAGTGATCAGTCGTTCGTGCTATGTAATTATGCTGCTCAACGGGGTTTCGTGTTGGGCCAAGTTTCAAGGAGAGTTGATACAATGCCCAATCCCTAGTAGACTTGATCTTTGTATTTCGTGGCCAATTGCTTAGTGTCAACCTAATGATCCTCCGCTGTATTCGACAACTTCTGGTGAACCATACATACATAGAAAAGTGCTGCATCTTTCGCTTCACATTGAATCTACTCGTCCACGAGATTTGCATCTCTTACACCCTCATCGCTCGTCCTAGATCACCTCTCTCTCAAAAGCAGGGCGAACGTGGCGCACCCTCTGGTTTGTACGGCTGCTCGCCCGAGAGAGCCTCAAGGAACCAAAGCATGTCCAGGTTCATTGGTGGTTTGTCACCTGCAGATTTGTTACTGGTAACTATTACTGCATCACCTGGAGCGTTTGGTCGTATCGTATAGGCTCGCTCGCGCTGCTGCACAAACGAACGCTCCCTACATCCATTTGATTCGACAATCACATTCCCCCCTGTCGGTCTTTGCTCCTGCCGCTACCCTTCTCAGAGCCTACTGCTGTGTAATGTGCGACAACCATGGGGGGAACAATAACCTCTCTTTTTTTTTTTTTTTTTGGTCTTGTCGCCGCCCGCAGAATATGAGATGGCTTGTCAAGGCAGCCGATCCTGACGATTGCTTTTTGGATGTGCAATGCGCAATGCCATAATATAGTAGAAACTCGACTGGGGGTCTGGTCTGTGTTGGTCTCCCGTCTATATCATGCTCTCATGTCCGTCTTGTTCTTTGCCTCATCTTTCTTCTTTAGTTTTCTTCTTGTCGATCTTCCTTCTCTTATACAAGGAACCCCTTACTATCTACTCCTTGCTTGTCCTATCGCACAACACCAAACCTAAGCTTCACGATTTGGTTCGTGAACAACACTTGACCAGCATCAATCACTAGATAACTTCACTCCACAATACAGTCATCACATTATATCCCACCGTCATGTCACACAAGTCATTCGGTGGCTCATCCGTCTATTCGGATGATACCAGCTCATCAGCATGGACAACTACATATACCAGAATCCCCAAGAAGCAGCCCATGGCTATTCGATTTCTGTCTTGGGTTGCCGGTGCACCTCCGGGTGTTACTGCTGTCAAGAAGAGAACTCGAGACTTTGACGATGACCGCTCTGTCCGGTCTGGTGGTTCATCCTTTTCTTACTGGAACGAACCAGAAACACAACTCTACTGGGTTGCCAGACCTCACGGGTACTACTACTACGGCGGTAGTAACAGCAGCAACAGCAGCGGCAGTAGTACTGGCAGCAGCCGTAGCAAGAAAAGCGGACGTAGTCGCAAGAATGGTGGAGGCTCTCGTAAGCACTTTGACGGAGCCGTTCCCCGACCACCAGTACAACCCATGGGGATGCCGATGCCGATGCCGATGAACGGTGGCCCACCTCCGCCTCCACCTCCGATGGGCCCACCTATGGACGGAGGATTCGATTCCGGGTTCGGCGGAGGTTATGATGATGGTGTTTATGATCAAGGACAAGGTTACGACGCTGGCTATGGAGGCGGTTATTCCCCTGCGCAGATGAACGGCCCTTCTCCTCCTATGCCAGCACCTCCCATGAACGCTCAAATGCCTGAAGCAGCAGCACCTTTTATCAACGTGACTGGTCAAAACCAACCAGGCAATCCTTTCCAGGGGGGCAGAAGTGGTCCCCGATCAGAGAGTGAATGGAGTTCTGATTGGAGTGATCAAGAATTATAGTGTAAAGAGAATGCATTTTTTCTTACTTATTTAATGATTGTATGGGATGTATGGTTAACGACAACAATTGGGACGGCGAGAGAGGCGTTATGGATCTGGGGATTATTTACAAGTGATTATCTAATCAACTCAAGTTATCGATTCTATGAACTATCATTTCTTCTGTTATCTTGTATTGACGTCAGAGTACCTGTTGTCAAGATAATTGCGATGACCAAAAAAAAAAAAGCCTTGAAGTTTGCCTGTCGACTTATAGTGGCCGTGCCTGTGCATCTCGGCTTTGAGCGATGCACACTATCTGCAGTGCCTGACTTCCCCCATACGCACCAGCCAATCCCCTGGGATACACAGCCGCAGTGGAAACCTATCACGGCTAAGCTTCAGTGGACCCTGACGTTTCTCCCGCTGTGACTCCTCCCTTGTTAGTTTATGTTTCTCAGGGTCTAGACTCAGGTTATGACGACAAATCGTTCTTCAAAGGTTGGAAGAAGTATCCTGAATGATATTGAAAGCTGAGTTTGTACTGCAAAAAGTTACGGTCTAGGATGCAAGATGCAGTCATCATACTACAAGTATTTGTCGCACCACACATGTTGTTTTATCCAATCCCTTGTGTCAAATCCTGGTCTGCTGAACAGAAAGAAAAGAGGCAGCCAGGAGATCAGATATGCATATTCATATTCTCTCAACCAGTAATATAGAGTTCTACTGTGTCAAAGAGTAAAGAAAATCAGTGGACCAAAGTACCTGCTGCCTGGCTGTGGATGCTGTGATGCCTAATATTGATGAGAAAATCATCATTCATCCTTTACCCCACAAATCGGAACGACTGTCTAATCCATTTGTGGTACGGCGAGACTGGGATTGAGGCTGATCAATTGCTCGGGATGTGAGTCAAGACGGGAAGTAATTGGCTTTGGCTGTGCTGTAAGGCTGATGGTCCGCCCTAACCAATGCATCTGCACGTATGGATGTGCATGTGAGTGGATGCCTCTTTCCAATACCTCATAGCAGTGAAACACGTATCATCATCACTTGGTATAAAACCTTTACTTCGTCCTTCTTTTTACTTTTCTCATCATTCACGCTCATCCCTTCTGTCACTGCAGACTCGGGTCAGACTCTTGTTGCAACTCTTTGTATCACGTCATACCAAACGAGATCCATGTTAGGATCACTCGCCTTCCTACAAAACATTTCGCCGGCCAACAGTATGGATCCTCTAAATTCAACAAGTCCAGGTCCTGGTGAGGATGGCCTACGCAGGGCGCCTTCACAGTTCGCTATCCTCGACTTCATCTTCCCTGGGTTTTCTACCTTTTCCAGTATTATTCATGCCTATCTGGGCATTGATCTCAACGTCTACATCCCCCTGCTTCTCATTGTCTCTGGTATCATGTTTGTCTGGAACTACATCACAGAATACTCCTGGAGCATCATTGGCCAGCACTTGATGTCTGCTGTTCGCATTCGCACCGATGACGAAATTTACAATATAGTCATGGCATGGGTTGCGAACCAACGCTTTGCCCAGGGTTCGCGCCGCTTCATGGTCAACACCAACATCAACTCCCGAAGCTGGTTCCTCTTCCGTTGGAGCGACGACGAAGATGACGAAGACAGTGAGAGCACCGGTGGTCCCAGTAGGAAGCCTCTCCAATACACCCCCTCGGTCGGTTCCCATTTCTTCTGGTACAAGGGTCACATCCTTCTCTTCGAACGCCACGAGAACCGTGACCGTAGCCCTTACATCTCTAGTTCAAGCGAGGAACTCTCCATCTCTTGTTTCGGTCGCAACCCGCGCATCATCAAGGAGCTCCTCCTAGATGCCCAGGAACAATACCTTAAGAAAGACGAGAAGCAAACTGTCATCTACCGCGGTTCTCTTGGATCAAACGGTGGTGATCCCACCTGGCAGCGATGCATGAGCCGAGCCAGTCGTCCTATTTCTACAGTCATTCTCGATGAAAAGACCAAGAACGAGCTGATTGATGATGTAACCGATTACCTCAACCCCAACACTCGTCGCTGGTACTCAAACCGCGGCATCCCTTATCGCCGCGGCTACCTTCTATACGGCCCCCCTGGCACTGGAAAGAGTTCATTGAGTCTCGCTTTGGCTGGCTTCTTCCGCATGCGAATCTACATGGTCAGCCTGAGCTCCATCTTAGCCACCGAGGAGAATCTCGCATCTCTTTTCACCGAACTCCCTCGTCGCTGTGTTGTCCTGCTGGAAGACATTGACAGCGCTGGTCTCACACACACTCGTGAAGAGAAGAAGGGGGATAACCTAACTGAGACTGCGGTCCCTGTCCCAAGCGCTCCGAGCCCACCTGGTGCTCCTCCTGTTGCAGCTCCTATGCCCCCAGGCCGCCTCTCCTTGTCTGGCCTGCTCAACATTCTTGACGGCGTTGCTTCTCAAGAAGGTCGTATTCTTATCATGACTACCAACCACTTGGAGAAGCTTGACAAGGCCCTCATCCGACCTGGCCGTGTTGACAAGATTGTTCAGTTCGGTTTGGCTGATGCTGACATGAGCGCCTCCATTTTCCGTGCCATTTATGCCCCATATGAAGGTGAGGACGTCGATGTGGGAGCAGTCAAGACTAAGTATCTTGATCCTGAAGAAGCATTGAAGCAGGCTAAATTGGCGGAAAAGACTCGCCTGGAGACTCTAGAGCGTGTCAGTGCATTGGCCACCAAGTTTGCTGCCAAGGTCCCCTCGCTCGAATTCAGCCCTGCAGAGATCCAGGGTCTACTTCTCAAGAACAAGCGCAACCCCGAGGCAGTTATCGATGCCGTTGATGAGTGGGTCATTGAGACTAGAAAGGAAAGGAAGCAGAAGGAGATCGAAGAGGCAGAGAAGCGACGCAAGGAGGAGGCCGAAGCCCTCAAGGCCGAGGCTAAGAAGAAGCGCAAGGAGGAACGCAAGAAGGCCAAGAAAGCAAAGGCCAAGGCTAAGCGCAAGAGCAACGGCGAGAGCTCTGGATCTGATTCTGACTCGGACTCCGATTCTGAGCCTGAGGTCAAGTCGGACGATAAGACGACGGAGAGCGCGGACAAGAAGGACAAGAAGGACGATAAGCCTGCAGACAAGCCTAAAGAGACGGAGGCTGTAGCGGATGAGGAGAAGAATACCAAGGTGGACGAGCCTGCAGTAGAGTCTAAGCCAAAGGGTACCTCAGACTCGGGATACGACACCCCAAACACAATTTCATGATGGATACGAATACACACGGAAGCATTGGATTGGAGTTTATGAGTCAAATTTGAGTTATCATGGTCAGCCTGAATGAATGGTCATTTAGCGAATAGTGAAGTAAGACATCAAAAGAGTTTCATGATAAATCTCCTTCAACCATTCTGATAAGTCAAAACATGATGGCACTACATGTTAATCTGCCGTAGAGTTTCATTCTGGCTTACGTTGCACGGCACTGTGCACATAAGCTGATAAGAAAATCAGGTGAACGAACACGAGTGATGACAGGCATTGTTAACTCCAGCAAATAGTTATAATTCAGATGTAAGATCGATGCCTGTATGATCTCCTGTCGGTTAGATCCTACCAGGATCGCTTGGGCCAAGGGCAACGACAGACAGGATACGGGGGAGATGTTCTGCTGCAAGAGCCAAATACGAAAAAAAAGAGAGCCCCCACGATCAATACTGCATCATCGAATTCGCATAGAATCACAAGGCTGGTCTGTGGTGTGACGTATTCGCAATGGGGACCAAACAAATCCTACGATAAGTTTGCATGCAAGGGATGAGATGCCATACCCATGCCAATGCGATGCGGCTTACAGTACATACAGCCTGAGGAAAGAAAGCTGAAACTGGAACTAAATTCGGATAGGATCGACCCGAATAAGAGATCGTAGAAGCGAGAACGACGTTTGGTATTACGACGCTGTCTTTTTTTTGGTATGGGATATCATCCAACTTGGGACATTGATATCGCAACCAGGGTTCGAGATTCTCTCTGCCCTGATATGTGTACGTAGGTACCTACCGTAGGAACGCCAGTACGTCCCTCTTGAGCGATAATTGACAGAGGCAAGCTTAGAGGTGGTACCTGAGATGCTGCTGCACGTTGATTATCTTGGACGGCATTGTTTGTGATTTTTAGCGGCCGGGCTACTATACTAAAAGCGTGTAAAGCTAAGCTTGATCAGAGTTAGACAGGTTCTATCTGACCCACGCCGATGAACGGAGTGCGGCGATTGAGCGATTGATAAAGTAATGCTTGACATTATCACAAGCTTGGAAAGTGTCGTACATGAGGTAGTCAAGGAACAAACCGGGATGATGATGATGATGATACTGGAGATGGGACATGTCCTTACGATGGTTCAACCTCAACCCCAGGGTAAGCAAGCTTGCATGTCATGTTGCAGCCGCCTTGAGTAACCAAGTCAGTTACAACAGCGATCTGTTCGCTTCAAGCCCAACGAAACTCCTCTAGGAAAGGACCATGAAGGATGATGCCAATGGCAAATAGAACCCGAAAGGAAGAATCCTAAGCACGCAAGAAGTGGGACTTTGAGTGATATAGTAATACCGCCGCTCCCCCAAGTAGCAAAATGAACATGCAGCAATTGAATAGTTCCAGTGAGACACACAGTCCTGGTGCAGGATCTCGTATTCTAATTCAAAGACATGACCTGCAGGACGTCATTGAAATACATACGTGCCGTACCGAATGCAATGTTCAACCGATGCAAGGGATGAACGAGTTGAAGAATATCAAAAGCCGTTGAACTCATGATGGGATCAAAAAAGGTTTAGCGTTGGTGTAGTCAGTCCCCCCCTGTCTAGCGGCCAAGTCCCCTGGAAAAGCACGGGTTCTGGATTTTGGCGTCTGGGCCTGATTATTCCTTTTGGCCTCTTTTTTCCCTTCTTTTTCGTTTGGTGGAGTTTGGATTGTGGCCATGGAGGTTTCGTCCGCGAACCGGAGGGTCGAGATGGATCAGATAAAAAATCCTGACAGAAACTATGTCCACTTTGGAGAAATTCCTGTAGTACATGCTCAGTATGTATATATAGATAGCTGGTACTCAGCATCTATCCTCTACGTGCAGATCAAATAAGCGAACAAGCCCGTCTCAACAATTGTTTTGAAAGCTATTAGATGATCACATTAGTTAGCCATCAAAACAACTGAGATCTGCAAGACTCTCCTTGCCTTGATTAATTACCCCAATGTCAAATCAAGCCAACGAATTGCCCATGTTGATTCAACCAGAGACTAACTAGTACATAGCAACAATAAAGCCGCTTGTCGTGTTCGTGTTTCCAACAGTAACAGAAAGTAAAGTACAGACAGAGAGGTTCAGTTCAACCAACTAGACTACTACTGTACAACGACTTATACCCGTCCCAAGTCCCACCTATCATAAGCTAATCCACTCCCACCACAACAATCCTAAATTGGACGGGGGCTAGAGAGATAACTTGGTTGCACTATGTACATTTTACACGCGCCCCTGACAGTAGGATGGAAGAAGGATGGAGGCGACAGTGTGCTGCAAGCAGAAACTGGGAGGAGCGGGAGCGGTGGATTGCAGTAATCAAGACTGGGGGGAGAGAAAAAAGTAGAGTAGAGTAAAGTCTCCTGCAATGTGAGAGAGGTGAGCTGAGGTGAGGTCATGATGGATGGCGCTTGAATAGCATCTCGAGTCATTACGGACGGGGCATGGCTCGGTGAAACTCATGATGGATGAGAGGTTTCTACCACAACATTGAGGTACAGTACTACTGTAAAGAGTATGTAAAAGAACAATACAAAATACAACAATTGTTATTCTGACGGTCAAAGCTTCTTCTCCTTGTCAAAGTAACTGTATATGCATCCTTTGTCTTTCCATCATGACTACGACAACTCAACTTAACAGCACGACCGACAATTCATACCCAAAAGATCAGCCTAGCCAATCCAATTACACGACAACCCAACAGTGCAGCGTCTATCCAGTGGAAAAAGGCAAAGGGCGGTGAAAAACTTGATACCTCTGAACCTAACTAAGTTGCCCAACAATAGTAGGTCACTCGCTTCACCCCGCCAGAACGATGTACCTGGGTACCTTGGGTGTAGGCAGGTTGTAGTGACTGGCTGGCCTGGCTGGCCTAGCCTTGTAACCACACCCCATATTCATCCATTGACTTTCATTACCATACAAAGATCAATCTTTAAAGTGTGTACCTGCTCTGCTCTTCAAAGTAAACGACACGACACCTCACACCTACTTAAAGGAACCCGCAATCTCGCGCATTCGTTCCGGGTACCCCCTTCCCTTGTCCTGGACCTGCTGTCGACTTTATTATAAGTTATCTCCACATCCTCTTCCTCCTTCTCAACTTCTCTTTCCATCTCTTCTCTTTGTTCGCCTTCTTCCTCTCTTCTCCTCCCCCACCAAACCGACCGACTCCCCCCTCCAAAGTCTTTTAAACATGTCTTCTCGTCCTCAGAACATTGGCATCAAGGCCATTGAGCTTTACTTCCCCAGCCAGGTAAGCTGACATTTACCCCCTTTATGCTGTGTTGCGTGTTCAGCGATTTCAATGCCCTCTCGTTCTCTGAGAAGTGTTGTCGTTGTCGTTGAATGTTGCCCCTCACCCAAACTTTTTGGCTGCGACAGGAGAAAAAAAAGTCCCTGCGTTTGTTACTACTCTCGTGTTCGGGTTCCTGGTCGTGTGCCCCTCCATTGCCTTAGCTAGATCCTAGATTGTGCCCCTCATAATCAATCCCCCAACGCTTGAAACGCCTCTTTTCATCATGACCCTGGCTAACCACAATTTTGCTCGCTTTTAGTATGTTGATCAGGTCGAGCTCGAGAAGTTCGATGGCGTTAGCGCCGGAAAGTACACCATTGGTCTTGGCCAGACCAAGATGAGCTTCTGCGACGATCGCGAGGGTAAGTTTGTACTATCCCGTCCCTCACCGTCCCCTGAAAAAGATCATCTTTTTTAGCGCCACTATCCTCACCACGTTCTACGAGATCACATCATAATCATGATGCCATTGGACCACCGCTAACTGATCTTTCCCCCTCAGATATCTACTCTTTCGCTCTTACCGCTACCTCGAAGCTCCTCAAGAACTACAACATCGACCCCAACTCGATTGGTTTCCTCGAGGTTGGTACCGAGACTCTTCTCGACAAGTCCAAGTCGGTCAAGAGTGTTCTTATGCAGCTCTTTGGCGACAACACCAACATCGAGGGTGTCGACACCATCAACGCCTGCTACGGTGGTACCAACGCTGTTTTCAACGCCATCAACTGGGTTGAGTCTTCTGCTTGGGACGGTCGCGATGCTATCGTCGTTGCCGGTGATATTGCTCTCTACGCCAAGGGCAATGCTCGCCCCACTGGTGGTGCCGGTGCCGTCGCTCTCCTGATCGGCCCTAACGCCCCTATTGTTGCCGAGCCTGGTCTGCGAGGTACCTACATGCAGCACGCCTACGATTTCTACAAGCCCGACCTTACCAGCGAGTACCCCTACGTTGATGGCCACTACTCCGTCAACTGCTACAGCAAGGCTCTCGATGCCGCCTACCGCGCTTACTGCAAGCGTGAGGCCAAGCAGGCCAATGGCACCAACGGCGCCACCAACGGTGATGACTCTACCAAGACCAGCCTCGACCGTTTCGACTACCTTGCTTTCCACTCTCCCACTTGCAAGCTTGTCCAGAAGTCTTATGCTCGTCTCCTCTACCACGACTACCTCGCCAACGCCGACTCTCCTGTCTTTGCTGAGGTCGCTCCTGAGCTCCGTGACATGGACTACGAGAAGTCCCTTACCGACAAGGTTCTCGAGAAGACCTTCATGACCCTCACCAAGAAGCGCTTCCAGGAGCGTGTCAACCCCGCCATTCAGGTCGCCACCAACTGTGGTAACATGTACTGTGGTAGCGTCTGGAGTGGTCTGGCCAGTTTGATCAGCGTTGTCGACAACAAGGATCTCGAGGGCAAGCGAATTGGTCTCTTCAGCTACGGCTCCGGTCTCGCTGCCAGTTTCCTGTCTTTCCGTATCAACGGTAGCGTTGAGAAGATCTCCGACGTGCTGAACATTCCCGCTCGTCTTGAGGCTCGCCGTGCCGTTCCCCCTGAGACCTACGACCAGGTAAGCATAGACTTATTACTATCTGTTTATCGAATGAATGCTAACTGTGTGTTTAGATGTGCGACCTCCGAAAGCAGGCCCATCTCCAGAAGGACTACACCCCCAAGGGTGACGCTTCAACTATCCTCCCTGGTACTTACTACCTGACCAAGGTTGACGATATGTTCAAGCGTGAGTACGCTATCAAGGAGTAAAAAACTCTATTTTGATAGCCTCATAACCCTTCTACTTCTCGTTCACCTTTCGGTACGGGACCTTTTTTGCTTGTAGATCTGGTTCAACTATAGCCACGAACCAGCATCAGAAGCATATCATGAACATGATGACTACTATGGGAGAAAACTAGACGCATTGGGAAGAGGAATACGGCGGGACGATAGAAGCGCATCCCGTGTGGTGGAGACTGATACTGAGATCCCCTAATTGAGCCAGCAATGATGGTCATTGAGAGCTTGTGTACATAACGGGGATACAGTCTCCCCTGGAAGATATATCAGGAACCTTGAGGCCCATAGACATGGTCAATTGGTGCTTAGAAGAAATTACGATACTTGGAATATAGAAAGAAATGTATTCCCAAACAACCAACTGCACTCTAACTTGTCTATTGTTCATACATCCAGCTATCCACTGCCAACCCTAGCATGTGAGAACATACTCTATCTAGGCCTTATCTCTTTTGTGATCTTACAAAACTCTATTTCATATTTATACAAACACGGGTATTCATCTATTTCTCCTCCTTGTATTTCCACTCGGCATGTCGGTGGAGCATGTAATCCTTGCTCTGGATGCCCTTCCAGATGCCGTAAAGGCCACCCAGAGGGGGTTTGCTCTTAAGGGAGCGCTTCCACTTCTGGCGTTCTTCCTTTCGAGCTTCAACATCAACCTTGACCTTGTCGTGAACAGTAGGCAGCGTCTCAGCGTGGTACTTTTTTCGCAGATCCTCATACCATTCTCGGCCGTACAGCTTCCAGAACTCCTCTTCATTGTAGTATGTATGCGCGTAAAGCCACTTTAGACCACCAAGCTCAACTAGCTTGTCCTCGAGAGCACGGTTCTTGGTAACAAACTCCTCAGGGTCAGAGGGACCCCAGCCCCAAAGACCGATGTTCAGGGATGGCGGGGTTGTCACAGTGCCGTCAGCAGCAGTGGTCGTCTCGCCGGTGTGAGGGTGGAAGGTCGGTGGGGGCGTCTGCTTCAAAGGGCAGAGCCAGAGTGGCCAGATGTTGAAGTTCTCAGCAGTGTAGTCAACGAATGTCTCAGCAGTCTTGTAGGGAAGACCCAGATCCTGGACGATGAAGCGGGCAGATTCGCCGCTGCCGTGGAGAGCGCGGTATAACATACGGGTATGCAGGAAGTCGTCAAGGAACCATCGGAAGAAACGTGTGAACGGAACGCCCTTGAAGTAGGTGAATGCAGCTGCCCCAACCCAGAAACCACCTCTATCATAACGGAAGAAGTACTCAGCAAGAGGAATGTAATCGACAGGAGAGGACGAGGCAGATTCGGCGGAGACGGTAGGACCGGCAGAGGGAACATTACGAGTGCGATCTTGAACATGGAGGTAGTACCAGGGATCCCAAGCACCACTAAAGGTCTGGGGCTTGGTATCGGCGGGCTTGTCATCAGTCAGGGTACCAGTAACAACGACGCCATGATCTTTGGAGAACAGGATGCCGTCCACGTAGTCGTTGGAAGGGTTCTCAGTCTCGGCGCGGATACGAGCGACAGCCTCGGCAACACTGCTGGTTCGGTGATAAGTCGTCTTGACAAACTTCTTAGCCTCCTGCAGCTGAAGCTCAAGAAGCGTCGTCATGCCCAAAGAACCAACAGCGCCAGCGGCACCACGGAACAGATCAGCATTCTCCTCCCGCGACGCACGCACAACCTCGCCGTTGCCGAGGATCATCTCAGCCCAATTGACCGTATCGTTGAAGAATCCGTGCTTGAACGAGGAACTCTCTCCCGCCGTGCCTGCGAAACCTCCTCCGGCTGTGATGCCGGGAAACTCCATGACCACGGGCGGCACAAGGCCGTGCTTGAGCGTCGACTCGACGAGCTTGTCCATGGGCACGTTGGGCTCCACGAGGGCTGTGCGAGTGGCCTTGTCGACCTGGAGGACATTGCGGAGGGCGCTGATGTCGACGACTGGCTTGCCTGTGGTCTGGGGCCGGGTGCTGTTTGTGCTGCCGTGGAAGATGCGGTAGGGCTCGCGGCGCTCGAAGAAGCCGCGGACGGCCGAGGCGATGGAGGTGACGGCCTTTTTGTGGCGCTCCATCGTTTCTGAGGAGGAGGAGGAGGAACCCTCGGGGGTGAAGTTGGGACGAGTTGGGTCTGGCTCGTCGTTTTTGTCTCGAGGTTCAGAGATCAGCGACATTGTCGTCGGACTATAAAAGTTTGGTGGGTCCGATTCCTTTCCCCCCCGTTGCGGGCCGGTCTCGGGGATCGGTGGAGGCGGAGCCGAAGATGATTAAATAGACGGACTTGTAAAAGGAAGACAAATATTTATTGGATGAAGCAATTCGTGTTTGCGAAAGTGAGTGAGAAGAGGGGATGAATGTTGCGATTGTGTATAAGTCTTGGCCTCGTACGTTCCGAACGTGCCGGTTGTCTTAGTTTTAGTTGCTAGGTGAGTGCATGTAAGTAAGACAACCTTGGATCTATGCCAAGTACTTAACTACGATTTTGAATATTAATGGATAAAGAAATATAGCATATATAGGTAAACGTGCTCCAACTCATTGATATCATGTTATGTACTTTGCTTATTTTTACGATGCTGCGAATATCAATGACCGACCATCTATCTTAGTAGGTAGTTACAGTTTAGCCATGGGTATGTCTGTATCTCGATCTTTCAACCCTGTCTTATGCAACACCCTTTGTCTGAAATCCTCTTCTGAAGCATCGCTCAATTGATCAAACTTCAACGGCACCTCCTCACACGTCTTGGACTTGATCATGACAGCACTTGACTCAATGCTTCCAGGGTTCTCCACTACTGTACTTATAAACGACGCCCATCCTTTGTAACAGCGTGGCGTGGCGGGAGCATTGCGCAGCATCATGGCAAAGCAGTGCGGCATGCCCTCGTACTCCTCAAAAATTACCCGCACCCCGTCGGCATCGAGTTGACGCGCGAGGAACTTGTCCTCGTACGCGAGAATCTCCCACCCCGTGCAGAGGTAGATAGGCGGTGCCCCTTTCCAACTACGTGCCATGACGAGAGAGGCCAATGGGTGGGCGGCGAGGTCGTCGGCGATGTAAAGGTTGCGTCTTGGTGGGTTGGCCGGCCATGCCTCGCAGGGAGGTATCGCGAGCTGATCCACAGTCTCGGGCTTGGGGAGATAGTCGAATGGTGTTGGTGTGGATGCTTCCCATGTCGGGGAGCTTTGTGTAACATCCAGCCATGGAGAATTTAGTGCCAAGCCAGCTGGCAAGGGAACTTGGCGTAGTTCGCCGTGCCACAAGATTGGGGAGTCTTGTCTTCGGAGTTCGAGGATGAGTTGAAGCAGTGCGAGTGAGAGATTGCCGCCAGCGCTGTGAGTTTGTCAGCCAGTACTCGTGATACACTAGAACCAAGTGGTTCTTTGACTCGAGACATACCTGTCACCAGCGATCACTATATGCTCCGGTTGCACAGGGTCGTGGTAAGCATCTGGAGGTGGGTACAACAAGGTGAAATAGGACACAAAAGCATCCAGCAACGCCGCAGGGAATGGATGCTGAGGCGCAAGACGATATCGCACAGAGTAGCACCGACCACCTGTCAACTGGGCCAGCTTCTTCGTCGTAGGACGATGTGTAGCAGGGTCACAGAGATAGTAAGCGCCGCCGTGCAAGTACAGCACGGTTGTTGGATGCTTGCAGTCCCGCATCATGCCGTGATACCTCTCCCGCTCCGACACGTCAGGCAACGGAGCGCCACTGGACACACCACTCCGGTAGCCGGTCCACTCGGCCTCGACATCAGTCAGATCGGGCACGGGTACTCGGCAGGTGGATCCTCCGGTGTGTTGGAGGGTGGCGATGAGGGCATCGCGGATCGATGTCTCGGGAGGTGGTGGACTGGCGTACTTGCTAACCCAGATACGACCCTTGATCCCCGGGTCGCGAAGGGTAAGTTTCTGAACAGCGGATATGCTACGGGGGGTTTTTGGTGTGAGTATAACGCGGAGACAGGCGATTATGAGGGCGCTTCGAAGGTCGAGGTGCTTGGCTGAATCGGAGAGGTGAAGGACGTGTAAGAGGGATTGGCGAAGAATAAGGGGGAGTAACGGAACAACTATCCGTATCGTTTCAAGATTCATCTTGATAAAAGTATGAAGGTTGTGGAAGTAAAGGTAGTTGAGTTGTAGTTGCGACTAAGTAATAATATACGTGATACAGCTGGCGACAGCTGAGTTGTAATGTCAGTGAAAAGGCTTGAAACTACCAAAGCACTACATGAACTTGATATACCCAAATAATTCAAGTATGCCCCCAGATAGAAAAGCAACGCAAGAAAGGTGTGCTGGCAACAGAGGGGAAGTAGAATAAAGAGTGAGAGAGTGAGTTGTCGTACAGTGGCTATAAGTCAACAAAGAGTCGGGAACTCTTGTAAGGCCTAATGCAATTCTTCTCCACGCCAAGACCAATCACAACTTCTCATCAAGTTTTGAAACCGCGGAAAAAGTCCATGTAAGGTAGGTAGGTATGGGTTGATTTCTAAGAATCCATGACACTTCTTGCTTTGCCACTTTTGTAGTCAAGTGCGCCGCCAGATGGGGGTGGGAGTTGTGCCTCGGTTTCCTTTTCAACGGCAAAAGGGTCGATATTAAGAATGAAAATGTGTATAAAAGGAAAAGTCACAAGTCACGCAGAAAACCAAGTCAATAGGTCAATATAGTATCCTAAGAGTTGAAGCAGGTGGCGGGTTATTTCAATGAGCCTCGGCATAGAATATGGGGGGGGAGCTACTCGACCCAACCGTTTGAGGAGGTTACTACATAATAGCTTAGGTACCTATCCTTAGAAGCGACTAATGTTGGGATGGCAGTTTCTGCTAATTGCTTTAGATTGAGATTGACCCCTTCGGTAATTTGACACGACAAAGAAGGTTTGGGGAGCATATTCAACCTTCCGATTAATGCGTTGGCAGCTTTTTGTTAGGTAGTGGTGATGTTTCCAGACTCAACCCAAAACGGTAATTCTTGCGGAAAGATTCAAGGTTGAGTTGAGTGCATGCAGAGTTAGCAGGGGGATGCATGTAAGCGCGACCCAAGCGCGAGAGGTCGACAGGTCACTATACGAATACTGAATACTGAGCAAAAGAAAAGAAAAAACATAGTTTACCTTGGCACATGCCTTTAATTCAAGTCTGATACATATTATCAACACATGTAGTTGAGTTGGCACATATGGATAGATCAACACTGGATTAATTTACATGTTACATACCTACCCATAATTACCTATACATCACACACACGTCCATAGTTGTATTTAAAGACTGATAAATTTGTAATATGATAACGCTGCAATACCATCTCGCAACCCCTGTATTATCCCAAAACTATAGATGCATAAAGTATTATACAATTAAGTGAACGAAGCTCCAGTACTTCTTCAAGAGCTTGGACTTGCGCCAGCCTTGGACTCGTCAGCCTTGACTTGAGTCGAAGAGGTATCATTCTGGTTGGCCATGGCCATCTGCCAGGCCGGAATGGATTTTTTGCCCGTCATGTTGGCAAGAGGGGAAGATGAACGGTTAAGCTGAGGAGCAGAGGGGAATGTTGGCTTAGGAACCTCGGCCGCAGGGGTAGTGGTGGCCGACTGAACTGCCGCCTTTTCTCCGTTGATCGTAGCAGCAGAAGTAGAAGCGGCGGGAGTGGAAGCAGCAGCGGGAGTAGTTGTGCTACCACCAGCATTTCGCATGTAGTTCATGGTTGAGGAGCTCGTGGTGGCACTGCTGGTGCTCATGCGCTGAGAAACCAATGTCTTGAGGCTGGTAAGCTCAGAGTTAATCTCGCGCAGGCGACCATCGGTCAATGACTTTTGGTTCTCGAGAGCCTTGGGAATCGCGTCCTTGAGAGATTGAACCTCATCCCTGATCCGGTTCGCATCGTCCTCGCGTCGTCGGTTGGCAGCCTTGAGATCAGTCATAACTGTCTCGAGGTCCGCGATTGCCGTGTCTAGCTTCTCGGTTCTCTCCTTCTCGGCATTCTTCAAGCTCTCCGTATCCTTGGCGAGCTGCTCAACCAGTGTAAAAGCTCGGTCGAACTGATCTTCGATCGATTTCTTATCCTGTTCCAGCTTCTCCGGTGTCGGGGGTGCTACATTGGGGTATACGTAACGCTGATCGCATGTTAGTCTACATTGTTAGAGTAGTCGCGTTCCCAAAAGCATACTTTGCCTAGCTCGTAGAGACCATAAGACACTCCTCCGACTACCGTAGCCATGATGAACCAATCCCTCCAGTCCCTACGCGGAGGTGGTGGCGGTGGTTGCCAGGCATGTTGTGGATAGGGGGGATAGTATTGCTGACCGGGAGGAGGGCCGGCGCGCGCGCTGGGAAAGGGCGCACTGGGAGCTGCGGGTGCGCTGCCACCTGTTCGAGATAGCGCGACGTCGATTTCTTCTTGAGTCAAGTTCTTGCTTCGAAGGAACGAGATGCGGCTTTCGACCGAGGATGACGCGACGTTTGGGTCTTGTAGAACTGCAGCAGGTTAGTCGGCGCATTCGGCATTGCTATCGTGAAAGGGTTGCTGACATTGAATCTGATCCAGGAGTTAGTATTTACGGTTCAGAGTGAATTGCCTGAGTGGCTGAGAGCAAGGGATATATACTCACTGCAGAGGTTACTAGATCCTCGCGAATAGACATGATTGATAATGTTCAGCCGTCAGACGGCTCTCACCTTATCAACAGAGTCGCAATGGATAGAGTTGTAAGAATGAACTCCCAAACAGACTTGATCGATGATGATGGAAATGTTATAAGCATGTGCCTGGCTGGCTTGTCTGCGGAGGCCGGGCCGTGGAGTTCAAGAACGTGGAGGCGTGGAGTAGGTCGGGAGCGTGACCGATCTGGACCGAGGCTTGCAGTTTATTGAAGCTGCCGAAGTAGGTACGTACCATCTTCCCTTAGAACCTTCCCTACTAAGGTACCGCATGAAACTCGAAGTTGCGATCACGTGCGATACCAATCAATGTCTCTGCCAGCTCAACAAAGACCCGACCGACTCCACCTGCAACCACGTTAGAAACCTTGGGCCAATCAAACCGTTTACATGCTTTGTTTACTTTCCGCCCGAGCAACAGTTTTGTAACGCCCAATCTCCCGTACTTCGTTAGAGTCTACGCATTTTCACATCCCACCTTGCATCACTACCAACTATTACGACGATAACACGCCCGCGCATAACCCAACTCACAACACTCGAATATACTGCGCATGCGTACCATTGCAGTCGCATAGTGTTTCTTTTTTCAGAACATGTCCCAAGATACGGGCCTTTGGAGCGTCCGTAGACCCAGAGAGGTGCGACACCCCGACTATTTCTACCAGCTTATGCGCCGCTGGCAGAACATTGTTTACACTTCAACTTGATCGATAATCTGACTCTCAACATAGACCCTCGGAGGTATCAGTGCAAACAGCGCCATTCCTCAGCCCGGTTCGACTATGAAGCGATCCAGCTCGAATATTGGCGGCAATTACCCGGGCAGCCATGTGCGCTCCATGTCGGGATCTAGGCATTCCCTTGCCATGCCATGCCCTAGCCAGCCCATGTTCCAACGATCATCCTCAGGAACAAACCTTGTAGACCTCGGTCTTTCCTCCGTGAAGCGCTCCTCGTTCGCACCAAAATCGACATTCACTCCCGGAACCGCAACCAAGCGAGTTTCAACTGATGGCGACCGAAGAAGCAGCGTATACCGACCCCGTCAATCCACTGTGCCTGCGGCTAGTCACCACCAGAGTTTCTTCCAGACGACCCCTGCACCTGCTGGTGTTCCCCGCGATCCTCGACCTTTAAAAGACCGCTCTTTCCAGGCCCGGATTGGACAGGAGATCATGGAATACATGGTTCAACACAACTTTGAGATGGAAATGAAGCACGTCCTTTCGCAAAACGTCCTCAAATCGCCGACGCAAAAGGACTTTAACTATATGTTTCAGTGGCTTTATCATCGCATAGATCCCAGCCATAAGTTTCAAAAGAATATCGACCAGGAGGTTCCTCCCTTATTGAAGCAGATGCGTTACCCATTCGAGAGGAGTATTACAAAGAGTCAGATTGCTGCTGTGGGAGGACAGAACTGGAGTACATTTCTTGGTCTGCTTCACTGGATGATGCAGCTCGCTCAGATGCTCGACGGTTACGTGAACTGCCAGTATGACGAAGCTTGTATGGAGGCTGGCATTGATGTCAGTGGTGACCGCATTATCTTCGACTTCCTCAGCAGTGGTTACCGAGATTGGCTAGCCATGGATGAAGACCTGGGCGATGAGGAAGCTGAGCGTGTATTGGCACCCCATGTTCAATCCATGGCAGCTGCTTTCGAACGATCAAACTCAAAATACACATCCGAACTCGACGCGCTTGAGGCCGAGAATGCACGACTTCTCAAAGAAATTGAAGATCTGGAAAAGTCGACGCCAGACCCCGCAGTTCTTGATCACCACTTCAAGATTATGGAAGAGGACAAGATCAAGTTCGAGGAGTACAATGCGCTGGCAATGCAACGGTCCGAGAAGTACGAGAGCCGGTCTCAGGTTCTACAAGAAGAGCTCGATAAACTTTTGGAAGAACTCCAAGAAGCCGACGAGGAGCGACGTAGCCTGCAAAAGGCTGTTGATGCTCAAGGTATTAGCATGCAGGATATTGACCGCATGACCGCTGAGCGGGAGCGGTTGCAAAGGGGCATCGAATCCGCCGGCCAGCGATTGGAAGAGGTGAAGAAGAAGGTATCGGAGCGAGAAGCAGAGGCGAGTCGAAAATTGGATGAGTTGGAGCAGATGGTTGATCGATACAACACAATGGCATATCAGATCGCATTGATCCCCTCGACAGCAGCCAATGCCAAGGGCAGGGAGTTTGAACTCCAAGTTACGGTGGCAGACGACTCCGATTTTACTTCTTCCATAATGAAAGGCTCTTCAGGGCCATCGTCAGCGGATCGTCTTGTAGTTGATGCTACCACTGGACATCAGGCAGGACACATTCTTAATTTGGACCTTCGGGGTAAAATTCGCAGCAGCTTCATTTCGCTCCGCAAGGAAATTTCAGACCGACGAGCTACAGCCATGGATGAAATGATCAAGGACCACGACCTGCTGGATGGCATCAAGGAAGCCATCGAAGACAGGCGTGGCGAGGTTGAGGCTCTCAATCATCGTGTTCGCGCAGCTGAAGAAGAGTACGAAAAAACAAAGGAAGTGACAACAGCGCAGAAGTTGGCCTCTGACGCACACATCGAGAAGATGGAGAAGGAGTTATCTCGCATGCGAGCCGGTTTGTCTGAAAATGTTCAGATTCTGGAACAGCGCGAAATCAACACGACAATTGAGTAAGCGAACCCCTGGTCTACACTTGAAGTAATGCGTACTAACCAAAGAACCAGGTACGAACAGCTTGTGCTTCAGGCCAATGCTCTCCGAGAGGAGCTTCACACGGAGATTGACCGAATGCTCAACGATGTCATCAAGTTCAAGATCCATGTCCAGAAGAGTCTTGATGATTATGAAGGGTTTGTGACAGAAGAACTCGAAAAGGAGCTTGGTAGCGATGAGATGCAGGAAGACACTCGACAAATGGATATGTGATGACGGCTACGTATGAAGCAATCTTTCAAGACGCTTATGATGACGATTAATGCTTCGGGCGGCCTTTTTTGTTTTCTGGAGTTTGGCTGAGGTGATGAGGGATGGATGATTGGTTGGAAACAGCAAGTTGCGTCTGGCTGGTCCGTGTCTATATTACGCTTCTTTTCCTTCTTGTGGATAATTACAGGACGTGCGTGCCTTTTTGACGAGAGCGAGTTTGAGTTGAGCGTGGAAGGACATGTTGGTAATTGGTTGATACCTGGTTGTTTCTTTTGGTGTTTTTCGACAAAGGATACCACGAGCCTACTCGAGAGAGCTGGCCTTGATGAACAAGTTATAGTTACAAAAAGAGCATGAAAGAGATATTGTTTCTGATGAGTCTGACTTGGCAATATCGTAAGCCTGACTGACTGTCTGACAAGAAGGGGAGCCGCCATGCAAGGGCACCACATGGCCATGGCAGGGGTGATGAGCACCTTGTCAGGGGTGCTACCTATGGTAAGGCTGCTTTTGCGGTTTGATCATCTTACATCTTACGCTGCGGCTCATCTAGTACTATGTAAGTTAGGTACCTAGTTGACGACAAGATAAAAAACAAGACTTGGGGGGAGGGGAGCAGCGGAAGCTGTAACCGTGATTTCGGCAAATTAGCAGCTAATTCCACCAAGAACGTGGATATTCCAGAATCGACCAGGATACCACGTGTTCTGTTATGTTCGGGAATTGCTTGTTCCCCGGATGATCATGTTCCAGAAAAGCTGTGCCGGAGAAGATTGTAATTTGCGCGCCGGGAGCTTTTGACTTGGCAAGGGTCCTTTTTGGAGCGAGGAGGGGGCCTGTTATGAAGTTATTATGAAAGACAGACACCCTGTGTATATGTCTGAGCCCATGTGATAGTGATTGATGTATTGTGCTTGCATCTGAATTCACCGAAACCTGGTAACTACTAAGTTGCACTAAGATAGGTGAAGCAGACTACGAGCTATCTAAACTATGTACGAACATCCTGGGCCTAGTCATGTTCTCTAGTTAGCGGTAGCAGACCATTTATTTACCCGAAGTGTATCGTCCATGCTAGCTCCTGCACTAGTAGGTGTGATGTGTTACTACACAATTTGTATACGTTGTGAATGTATCGATGTCATGGATTTTTGAAGCTCTCTCATTTCGTATTACTAACTGTTCCAACATAAAAAACCCACCGTAAAAAAAACCCTACAATATTAAGACTTTCCAGGCCCCTTGTTGCTAATCTCGGTACCATTGGTTCTTTTGCGCATTCCATGATCCTTCCATCTATCCGTCTGTGATCCAGAGAGACAGAGAGAGAGAGAGGAACACAGCCTGCCTATACTGCAATTGTCATAGCTTCACCACAATAGTTCCGCTCCTGCAGGTAAATCGTTCAACTCACTGACCTCTTTCTCCATTTTACTTTTTTGTCTAGACTCACTAAACTCCTCCACCTCACGACTCGTTCTTTTTTTGTCCGTCTTGGTCTTTTTTTTTTCTTCACTCTCCTCTTTCCTTGGTCAAAGTACGTGTCCGTGTGTCCGTGTCTCTGTCTGTGTCACCTCCTCCTCCAAGAGAATGGTCAATCACCTCTAGACTAATCTTCCCTTTCCTCCTCCCTGTTCGCCTTAATCTGCCCACCCCTACCTTGGTGCAACTCTGCAGAACCCCGACGTCTCCGGTCTGGGATATAACATTCCCACATGCCGCGTACCTATCCGACGATCCGTCGACTCAGTCATCATTTTGGATCAACGTCGAATATTAGACCTGTCGCTGCTCTCGCATACTCTAGCGCTTCCTCGGCATCTGCATCTTCGTCCATCATGGCCACCACAGCAGCAAGCGCCGCTTCATCACAACTGAAGCCCATCGAATTGGCTCCTCAGAACGCGCCTCGTGGCTCAATGGCTGCTACTACCGCTGTCTCGAAAATTCCAGGCCGATCTGCTCTTCCAGATGAAGCTATCTCTAACCCTCACCACCTTCTCAAGCGCGGGTCTGTCAAGGGCTTCAAGAACCCTTATCCTTCCTGTGCGAGCAATCCCAGCTTTGGCACCATGGTCCGAAAGATCTGGTGGTATGTGGCAGCTTCACCATGCGCAAGCGTCTTCTGTTCCCAAAAACTGATCAGTCTAGGCCCTCTTTCACGGGCGATCTCAAAAAGCCCGACCTGACTCCTCCTAATGTCCCAGTCGTCAAGCCTCAATGGAACACCGAGCGCGAGACTACCGATAAGATCCGTGCGACCTGGCTAGGTCATGCCTGCTATTACGTCGAATACCCTTCTGGCCTGCGGGTCCTCTTCGACCCTGTGTTTGAAGATCGATGCTCTCCATTCAGCTTTATGGGTCCCAAACGATATACTCCCAAGCCTTGCGACATTAAGGATATTCCCATCGTCGATGCTGTCGTCATCAGCCACTCGCACTATGACCACCTTTCGCACTCCTCTATCCTTGAGATTCAAAAATACCATCCGGACGCTCAATTCTTTGTCGGATTGGGTTTAGAGACATGGTTCCGCAAGTCGGGCATCAACCATGTTACCGAGCTCGATTGGTGGGAGGATGCCGACCTCACCGTCACGGTCAAGGACGGAGATAACACACACGACATCAGCGCTCGCATCTCGGCCTTACCAGCACAGCACAGCTCTGCTCGGGGTTTGTTCGACCGCGACACTACCCTTTGGTGTTCTTGGGGTGTCAAGTCTGGTGGAAAGTCGGTTTGGTTTGGCGGTGACACGGGCTACCGATCCGTCCCAAGTCTCCCACCCGGAACTGATGATTATAGTGCTGAGTATGATCACCTTCCAAGGTGTCCTCAATTCAAGCAAATTGGTGAATTCCGTGGGCCCTTTGACCTGGGCCTGATACCGATCGGTGCGTACTATCCTCGAGCAGCCTTCTCGCCCGTCCATGCCGATCCGAATGATGCTGTTGAAATCTTTCGCGACACGAAATGCAAGCGGGCTATGGGTATACATTGGGGCACCTGGGCGCTCACGATGGAGGAGGTCTTGGATCCCCCCAAGGTGCTGAAAGAGGCTTTACGCAAGAGAGGCATTCCGGAAATCGGTGTGTTTGATGTGTGTGATATTGGTGAGGCTAGAGAGTTTAGCTGAACTGAACTTGAGAAAGACGTCGAGGAGTTATAAAAGCGACATGTTTAAGGCGGATATAAATACCCCTATTTATCATTTTAGTTTGAGTTGGACATGATGATATCTGCGTCCAGAGTGCACCACGGTTGTTGTACATTATTCTCTTTTTGGTCCAGTTACAGAGATTGATGATAGAAGTATATAAAGTTCTTTTCTTTTTGTAATTCCAGCGTCAGCTTACGCCAAGCTTTAAGTTAAGCACGACCAGAAAGCTTAGATTCATAGCATGATGTCACAAGCAGGACCCTGAATCGACAGCCTATCAAGATTCCATCCAATCAGGCTTAGATTCTAACAATGATATATCCGCCAACAAACCAAAATTGTCGTCCCGTCTTGTTTCAACGGGGTCAAAACGGAGCTCTAGAGTCTAGATTCTTCATCTATTGTACGTGACTGGCTGCTTTTCCTCTCTTGTTCCACGATAGCTTGAGCCACAGGTGACGTACCACCCGCCACAGTTTCGCCACAGCAAATGTATAAGAGTTAGTCACTCACTCAATCAATCATTGTAACGAACTCACCAGCTTCAGCACAATTCATTAAAAAAACACTGTTAATCACCAATTTCTGCAACTTCAAATCAGCTCTTTGAACAAACAATCACCGTTTCGTTTTTATAAACCAACAAAATGGGTCTCCCCACTTTCTCAGAGTCAACCACCACCACAACATCATCCCAAACCCCGCAAGAACAACAGAACAGCAGTACTGGCGTTGCTACAGGTGCAGGCGCAAACACTGGCGCTGGCGTGACAAGACCAAAGACGGAGGCCGAGTTAGAAGCTGATAGTCTTTACGAGGAGGCTATGGAGGAGGAGTATGCTAAGCGGGATGGAGGCTCTTAAGAAACATCAATGGCAGAATGGTCAAGATTGATTCATGGCTGAACTAAGATCATGGAGTTGTATGTGAAGATTATGCACAATGGCTTTGAAGAGATATTCTCAACTCTAGATGGAACGAAATAGAAATGAAAAATAATTCTGAGCGAATAAATGACCACTCATGAATACAACTCTGTAGAACACCAAATGATTGATAGTCCTCCAGACATAAGGACACACACAAACTGTGCAGTGTAAAAAACGAGAGAATTGTTAAGTAGTGACCAGCATTGTCTTTCGTCTAGTTTTATACACTTGCGTGCTCGGCTATTCGCAACCCGGACATTCTGCATGTCTCGTAGATCTATGTGAATATATAGTTCGGACTACTCCTTTACGGCAAGGTTGTGAGACGAAACGTATAGTACAGATCAGGTTTCATGGGGTTCTCGAGGCTTGAGAATTCAGAAACCATGACTTCCTTCATACCAGGGTCTTGGACCGAAATCGACAACAGAGGCCAGCGCCCCCATCTTGTACGCGCCGGTGTTGATCAAATTTTAAACCCTGCCTTTGTGTCATTATACCGGAAAAGGGATGTGATTCATCGAGCTTCTGTGGATGTTGGATATCAGTCATACAAACATCAAGCTAGCTTGTGTAGTTGATCGGATTATCACAGTATCTCAAATCCGGTCGATATATAGATCTGCGCCAGGTCGCTCTGTAGATAGTCGCAGTAGTGTCATGTCTCATGAAATTGCCCCGCAGAGCTTGAGAATAGGAGCAAGCTTGCAGGTGCTCGGAAGTAGAGGGATCTGATTAAAATTTGCACTTCAATCCTTCTCTCTCAATCTTGCAAGGGCAGCTGCAACACCTGCACTGAGTTGTTCATCCTTATCTGTCTGGCTCGTACGACTGGCCTCTTCGGTCTGGGCAGTCTGTTTTGAAGCTTCGATAGCAGCAGCAAGCATAGCTTCTTCATCGTCTTCGTCCTCGTCATCAGTGTTGTCCATAAACTGGAACTGCTTTGATGCCTGGCCATGGGGCTTTTCAGAAGAAGAAGTTTCCTCAGCGGGGGTTTGTCGTGAAGATGATGATGCTGTCGCTGCTACGGCAGCTGGCATGTCTCGTAGAGGTACACGAGAAAGGGGTAGAGCTTGGTCGAGTCTCGCTGTTCTTTCAGAAGCCTTGGCGCCTCTCTTTGCAGCCTTCTTTACCCGGAACGGTTCTTCGACCGCAGAAACCCATCGTTTTACCTTGATGCCGCCCCAGCCGTTGAGCATACCGAGCTGCTCCGCATCGGCGTTAATGGCGTTCCTCAAGCTGCCGAAATTGCTCACCACGGCAACAGCGTCCGACTTGTTCAAACTCCTAGGCACGGTGACAAACTCTACCAGCTTCTCGCCGTAGCTCGAGGGCTGCTGGCCGCGGATGGCGCCAAAGGAGGCATTCTCGTAGCTCTTGTACAGCTCGATGTAGCGCGCGGCTTCGGCGGCGGACCAGCAGAGGACGAGAGTGACGTTGTTGACGAGGGACGTTTTGGAGAGCTCTTTGAGGGAGGCTTCGTGGTTGGGGATGTCGACCATGGTGAGGAGGATGCGCAGGTTGTATTTTCCCTGGAGGTTGCGGATGCGAGTGTAGATGTACTCAGGATGAAGACGATGGTACTTGAGACTGTGTGAAGGATATCAGTATGAATCTCTTTGTGTCCAAGGATGGAGGCATACCTCAAGAATAGAGCACATGTACCCAGTCCCATAACATAGTCGGCCGGAATATCGCTGTACTCCCATGGCATAGATCGAATGCTTGTAAGGACGGGGTTTCCTCGCTGACGGGGAGATACTAGGATAGTTGACCCAGACTGTTTCTGAGGCAAAGCCTGAGGCGTTGGCTGCACGACTTTGCCTGCGCTTGAGGCAGAAGAAGGGGGCGCTTTGTCGAGTCGTTGAGGCGTGGGCTGCTGGATCTTTGCTGGTGTTGGTCGTGCGACTGGTGCTGGATCAGCAGCTGCCATGGCGGCCAGGAGCTCGTCGTCGGCTCCGTAGTCGTCGTCCATATTGTTTTTTGTTATAAGTATTACTACGGAGGGGCGTTCAATTAATTTGGTAATTGTCTGTTATTTGCTAAGAGGGTTGAATGACGATGGGAGATTCACGCGACGCATTGAGTTGAGGTTCTAGCTAGAGTGGGTCGGCCTCTTACAGCCCGCACGAATAGGTAAGTAGGTATCTATAATTTGGTAGGTTCATATATGAATTATCATAGCTATATTCCCGTCTCTACCTTTTGGATATTTTATGAAATTCATTTGATCTTCTATTCCCTTTGATCCGGTGAAACATATACAGATATTGTTCGTATGAGTGCTCGCAATGAGCAACGACGTCATTATCATGGATCTCATAAGCGAGCACTATTCATGTCTAGTGGACGATATGAATAGTGAATAGAGTTTAATATCAGGAACCGGGCGGAACTATATTATGAATAGCTCTATCCTGGCGTTCAATATCATAGTATTTCCTGTCATACTATCCTCGTGAGATAATTGTTGACTACCTCAGTGCTCTGATGTTGGAGTACATCTTTTGCCTGTTCCCAAGGTTACAGCACTATTCCAGCTGGATGTCAATCAATTTGCCACAATCAGCTTGTAATGCGACCCGGTTCTGCCAATTCATCAAGATCATCATGACTTCTATTTATATCTTTCTTCAAGGCCTGTCGACGATCTTGGAGACGTGGCAGTGTTATGCTGATCTTTCTCTCACTGACCTCATATCACAAACGACAATATCGACAAAGACGCGCAAGACAAGTTGATCAAGACGGTGAATTCTAATGCAGTAAAACTAGACTAAACCAAATTCCCCCAGGTATCTACCATCCAGCAGCTATATCCATCCAGCCGCTTTTTGTCCATGCCGTGCCAGTTATTCCTCTGGCCGCGCCCATAACGCCAATTCCATAACTATCATGTCCACTAGAAAAGCCTTGTGAACAAAAAATAAATATCGTAATTTAATCAATCCAATTCTTCTTCCAGTCCTGCATATTCCGTAGGGCTGGGCAGTGTGCTCTCTGTAAGAGAGGAGTGGATCGAGTATAGTGATGCCAACCAGCAATCAAACATTGTCGCAACCTTTTGCGCTTCCGCATTGGACGGTTCTTGCCTCGTCAGTTGATCGCGAAGTCTCTCGTAGGCCTCGATCATGACCCATATCTGTAGAGCTGCCGTGTCCTGTCCGTTGCGTTGTGGCCGACCTGTCATGACGGAAGATAATTCGCTCGTGAGGAGGTCGAGCGCTATCTGAAGGCTGATGTTGTCCTGGAATGAGTGCCCCGATGATGATGGTGGCCTAAATTCGTCTGTCCAAGAGTGTCGTGGTGTTCCGGGATACTCGGGAGAAGGTGGTGGTGAGAAAGAGTAGGGCTTGAAGTAAATAGTGTCGCCTTCAACGGCTGCCACGTTCGTATCGTGGGTGGGAGCTGACCTAAGTCTAGGTCTGAGCTGGCGGGGTATAGCGGTCATTGATGAGGAAGTGTTTGTTGTTCGCATGCTTTGAGATCGCTTAGCCGCATACGGAGGGATTTGAAGAGGAGTGTCGTCGAATGAGTAATGCGATGCGCGTGATGGTAGTTGCGAGTCGAGCGCTGGGGGACCATCTCTTGTTTCAAGAAGGGCGTGATATTGATCAGCGATCAGCTCGACACTCGAGGTCTTTTCTGGTATATCTTTTGCTTTGCGCGCAAGGGCATGTTGCTCTAGTTGACCGATTCGGAAGACGGGTGTCTTGGCCTGTCGTCGCATAACGGATGAAGTTGATGTGGTGGATGCTGTTGAAGGGAGAGATGAGCGATCTAGTGATGGTCGGGCCCTGTGCTCATGAAGAGTCAAGTGGTGAAATTCGGGGATCTGGCGATGAACAGATTGTCCTTGTGGTGGAGGACTAAAGCAGGCGGCCCTTGGTTCAGGTTCGGGGTGCTGGACTGGTTGGTGATATTGATTCATGTTTGGTTCGGAACGTTCCTCAGACTCTGAGAATGAGGGAACAAAAACGGTTTTGGGTCGGAGGTAATGGTCCCATTTAGAGTCGCTCAAATCAGGCGCACCGTTTGACATTTGACGCTGCGTGGGTGAAGACATGGGGCTTAGACTAGCCATGGTTGATGATGAGTGAGAATCGGTAGAGCCTCGCTTGGCTTTGTTGAGGCTTTTGAGCTTGGGGTCGGGTTTTTGAAGTTTGCGCCTCGGAGGCTTTAGACTGTGACTTTTTGCGAGGGAGTTTTCCATGATGGGCAATGTCTCATTAATAACGATAATAAAATATTGTGTGTTAATGAGGATCAGCGCGGATTGTAGAGTAAAGGGTCGTGGATAGCGGTGTGCTGTGGTTGATAATGGTCACGTTGGGTGGTTAAAGTCACGGATATAACAGCCATGGGGAGAGATGAATTGTAAGTTTATATGAATGACCAAGAGAGAAAGAGTAATAAGAACAGAAAGAGTAATAAAAAACAAATGTGCAGCAGACCATATGCAAGCAAGAACTCATGCACGTAGTAATAGACTAAAGTAGAGCCGAGATAAGTTGAACCACTGTACAAAGTCTTACCGCTTCCCTGGCCCAAGTGGCTTCAGGCCTGCATGTTAGATTACAAGGCCCCAATCAAGAGACCACGAGGGAGAAGAAAATACCCACGTCATGGGTCATTCAGGCGGAGAAGTGCAGTGCAGGTGGTCCCGTCACTACTGTAATAGTACAGTTAAAGAGGGAGAGAGGGAATAAAAAAGGGTTGGGGATAGGACAGGACAAGGATTATGACCTGCAATGCAATGCAAGTTTTCAACTTTTTTTTTGGTAGCGAAGGACTAGACTAAAAGAACACCCACAGAAAAGACAGGCAAGGATGACTGCAGGCCAAGAAGGAATAGAACCCGTACAATCAGTCAAGTTAGTAACCAACTATCTTGCTGTTTATGGATACAAAAAACAAGATTCATCACGAACAACTTGCCTGGTCGGGTTATCTATCTACCTACTACCTACAGTACATACCGTATTTGACCCATGTGCATACATACGTAGTACATACATACTATAAGACAGTCACAGTCACTGTTAATGTTCCAGAACCTAATCAAAAGACTCAGACCACCTCCATCAGCATTCCATTCTACAGCGGTGAAGAGGTTGCTGATGTGACAATAGGACCCTGTAGCCTGTAGCCCGTCCTGTCTGAGTCTTTTGAAAGGGAGTGCCTAGTCTAGTGATGAACGGCTGTCAACCCGAATGGTTCTCCGGTTAGCTTGACTGATGTCATGTGTGCCATGTATGAACCGAGCCTGGGAAGACCCTTGGAGAGGGCCTGAGCTCAATGTTTATCACGATTGTCGAGGGCGGGACTCATCCTCATCAGCCCGGCTGGATCCCGAACCCGGTGTGTCCGTCCCTGGCCGATGCGATGCAGTGAAACCATTTCTATTATTGTTATTGTTGTTGACCCGACCTGAACTGAACTGAGCTGGGCTGAGCTGAGCTGAGCTGAGAGAGTTGATGTATGTATGTATGTATGTACGTGAGATCAGTCATTTGACGCGTCCGTCTTGTAGGACTGCGTCAAATAATTGCATTTGAGCCAATCTCAAAACAAACACGAGAATTTCACTTTATTTCATCTTTGGTCTTTTATATTCCTCATCGTCATTGGTTTTTTTGGTAGTTTGACACATCAGGATAGTAGAATTAAGGCCTCGGCGGTTCCTTTTGTTGAGGAAACCTTTTTTTGTTTATGAAGGAGAACAAATACGAGAACAAGGCTAAAGTCAATTAGATTAAGTGATACAGTGTTTTGAGGATGCCTAAACTGTAACGGACACTGTATGAACTTGTCCATCGGCTGGCTACCTAGGTATTATTACATAGTACCTAGGTTAGTATTCGATGAATAAATTAATGAATAATGCTTTTACTTGTTATAAGTGTTTACCTGTAAATGAACAGAATCTGAGTTATATGAGGTGTGATATTAGATGACTGTTTATGGAATATTTAAATATTCTCATTATATGGCTCTGTGTGTTAACTGCCTGTTGTAGGTGCCTACCACAGGTACTCTGTAGTGAGGGGTAGATACTCGGATCGAATCGCGGGGATATATCGTGGGGTTAAACCTTTTGGCACAGGCAATTCAATCACGAGACATGGATACTCTCTAGACTCTCCAATATCGGACATCAGACCCTTCATAAATGGGGTCAAATCATCGCGGGGGCGGGGATGCTTACTTGTTAGAGTGATATCTACAACGACTTGATATACTCTAAATCTATGCTGTCTTTTCAAGTACCCTTGGATCAGCCCCTACCTATTTAGTTATGACCCCCAAAACTCACAATCCACCCCCAACTTCTTCTCCTCCTCTCTCCCTCTCCCTCAAGCATCAACTTGCCGGTTAACCGACTCCTCTTCTCATGATACAGCACAAATTATCTTTATGGGGGTTCTTGGCCAAATAATAAACGGGTCATGTCGATTTATCCATCAATCAAACATGTCAGAATAGGTCGTCATGGCATCTCGACCCTTCTCTTTACCCCACATCTTATAGTTATCGTGAGGTCTCATGAGGGAGACGGTGAAAGGGGAAGAGTAATATAAAGCATGACATGTCCAGTTACTCTCATTTCTCAATTTAGCCTCAATTGAATATATACTCCTCTGTTCTACTCTACTCTACTACTCTGACCTTTGGTCTCATCATAAGTCCTGGCTCAGTCTCGTGCTAAAACCTCATCCGACTGCAGTTGCCTCGTTCCTTCCCCTCCCCCGCGTTCGGAACCTCCCCCCACCTCGACTATCCCTCTCCTCATGCTTCGCTAAGCTCCCTCAAATCTCAACTTAAACTTCAACTTCAAACTCGCAACCGAAATATACAATAAACCGCAATCATGGGTGAAATCACAATCACAGGCTGGAAGACTCGCGATGTTCGCTTCCCTACCTCCCTCGACGGAACTGGCTCCGATGCCATGAACGCTGCTGGCAACTACTCTTCCGCCTACTGCATTCTCCAGACCGACTCTGACTACACAGGTCACGGAATGGCAAGTCAATCATTGAAACCAACTGCATACACCATGTCTAACTCTCTTCTAGACCTTCACCATCGGCCGTGGAAACGACATCGTCTGCGCTGCCATCAACCACGTCGCCGAGCGTCTCAAGGGCAGGACACTTTCCTCTCTCGTCGCAAACTGGGGTCAGACATGGCGTCATCTCGTAAACGACAGTCAACTCCGCTGGATCGGCCCTGAAAAGGGTGTCATCCACCTCGCCCTCGGTGCTGTTGTCAACGCTGTCTGGGATCTTTGGGCAAAGACCCTCAACAAGCCCGTCTGGCGTATCGTCGCCGACATGAGCCCCGAGGAGTTCGTTAGCTGTATCGACTTCCGCTACATCACCGATGCCATCACCCCCGAGGAGGCCATCGCCATGCTCAAGGAGCAGGAGCCCACCAAGGCCAAGCGTCTTGAAGAGGCTCTCAACAACCGCGCTGTGCCCGCTTACACAACAAGTGCCGGCTGGTTGGGCTATGGTGAGGATAAGATGAAGAGCCTGCTTCAGGAGACTCTTAATGCTGGTTACCGACACTTCAAGGTCAAGGTTGGTGGCGACATTGAGCGCGACCGCAAGCGATTGAGCATCGCTCGTGAGGTTATCGGCTACGACAAGGGCAATGTCCTCATGACGGATGCTAATCAGGTCTGGTCCGTCCCTGAGGCTATCGACTACATGAAGCAGCTAGCCGACTTTAAGCCTTGGTTCATCGAGGAGCCCACATCACCCGACGATATCCTCGGCCACAAGGCTGTTCGCGACGCCCTGAAGCCCTACGGTATTGGTGTCGCTACTGGAGAGATGTGTCAGAACCGAGTCATCTTCAAGCAACTCCTCCAGACGGGTGCCATCGACGTGTGCCAGATCGACGCCTGCCGAATGGGTGGTGTGAACGAGGTTCTCGCCGTCCTCCTCATGGCCAAGAAATTCGGCGTGCCCATCGTTCCTCACTCTGGCGGTGTCGGTCTTCCCGAGTACACCCAGCACTTGAGCACCATCGACTACGTCGTTGTTTCCGGCAAGCTTTCCGTTCTCGAGTACGTGGACCACCTCCACGAGCACTTCTTCCACCCATCCGTAATCAAGGACGGATACTACACTACCCCCACGGAAGCGGGTTACAGTGTCGAGATGAAGCCCGAGAGTATGGATCGATTCAGCTATCCTGGTGAGAAGGGCGTGAGTTGGTGGACATCAGATGAGGCCAAGGTTATTCTCGATGGTGTCAAGATCTAAGGAGTGATTTGGAAAATAATTGGATTAGAAGATCTATTGGTTAGATGGCTAAAATATTGTTTATAAGAATCATGAATTTATGACATTTACAACTTTGAGATATTACAGTAAAGCATACCAATGGTCTACGTCTCTAACCGTTGGCATATAAAATGGGCTATATCTCCCAGCTCTTCAGGACAATACCAATGTCCCATGTCAGAGTATATCCTCAGCTCAACATTTATACCCATACGCTCCAGACACATGGCTGCCTTTTGACCATGGCAAATCTCAACATCTTTGTCTTTTCTTCCATGCCCCATGAATACAGGAGTCTTTAAGAAAGAGAATGAGTTCGCTGGCGGCTCAGGGTCAAGCTCTGCTTCTTCGCGAAGCTCGTCTATAGCCCGTTGCAGTGGTGTTTTGTTCTCCTGCTCATCATCTCTCTCAAACAGTCCATCGTCAAGCAAGTTTTCCTCCTCTTTAGCTAGGTTTTCGGCCAGGGGCATGAATCCGCTTATTATAACCACTGCGCCTAGACGTTGTCCTTGCCAAAGCAGCCAACTCAGCAGAGCCATGGCGCCGCCCTGGCTGAAACCCACGAGTACTACCTTTCCAGCATCACCACCCAGCATTTCAATCTCGTCCTTCAGGATTTTATGGATATGTTCAATGCTGGGACGCATGTTTCCACGTGCCTCGGGCTCCCAGTCTCCAGTGCCTTCGTACCATTGGTGAATTAGTGAGCGACGATACTTGGTTGCTCGGGCGAGAGGTGCCGTTGGAAAGACGAAACGAGCATGAGAAAGTGATTCCTGGAATGATGTTGATGGATTGGTAGAAGGAGAAGTGAGAAGGGGAGAGTGGAATTTCTCAGCGTTGAAGCCGCGGCCATGGAGGACAATGATGGTGAGTTTGTGAGGGGAGGATAGAGGAGGAATGATCATTGGAGGAGGAAATTCGCCTGGTTTGAGGCGCGAGGAGGATGTGTCACAGCTTGTTTCCATTTTGGTGAGTATATAAAATGAAAACCTGGAATGTGATGGTCGGTTGATATAATCTGATACCTCTATATTCGCTGGAGCAGAGGTTGTGGACTAAAAGGTGCCATATTGTTATACATATGGGCCATTAGTGAACAGCTTAAGAAAATAATCAGAGGCAACCCTATTGAAATATTTAAATCAATTTTAAGCTAGACTAGAGATTATGAATCTCTATCATTAATAAACATAACAATCCCACCTTAGCATAACGACTTTTGTTACGTGATAACCCTGCTGCTCATTGCTTCACCACTGTGATAGCGAACGTGTCCCTATATTTCCAAGCCCCACGGAGAACCCCCTCTTGCCTCAACCTCAAATCTCATCATCAAACTTGACACGCTCATTCACAAACGCTTCAAAAATGAGTCTCTTAAATTATGAATCTCGTCCAATTCTCTCTTTAACAACCGTCTTCGCCGCCTGGAAAGGCTTCCTTCTCGCCATCGCTCTCGGCGCGTCCATAGGCCCAGACTACGACACCTCGACATCTCTTTTCTTCGACATTGTCCACGGCGCATCAACCCCCGTTCCTGCCCTAGCAGCTCGTCTGACGAGATGGGACGCGCTGTATTTTATGCACGATGCAGCCGGGGGGAAAGTTTATGAGCAGGAATGGGCTTTTGGTGTGGGCATGCCAGCTGCTGTGCGTAGCATCTGTGGTTTACTAGGTCTTCGTCTCTGGGAACCTCTTGTCGCCATTGCCATCTCGCACGTTTCTCATCTCGTTGCCGTTCTGGCCCTTTACAAGCTCACAATCGTGCTGTGCAACGATCGTAAGCTGGCGTATTTGGCCTCGGTCGTGCATGTGCTTTCACCTGCTGGATTGTTCATCTCAGCGCCGTATGCAGAGAGCCCCTTTGCATGCATGTCCTTTATCGGCAATCTTCTTTACGCAACAAGTCTCAAAAACAGCCCCGACTCACTGAAGCGCAACGTTGCTGTGGTTGGGGCGGGCTTGTCGTATGGGGTTTCGTGCACGCTTCGAAGTAATGGGCTTTTTGGTGGTGTTTTGTTGGCAGTGGAGGCTGTCAAATGCTTGTTGGCTATTCGCGACGGCTTCACTATTTCCAAAGTTCTGAGACTCATTGCGCCTGTTATTGGTGGCATTTTAGTTGCTGTTGGATTCGTTGCGCCGCAAGTTCTGGCTTGGATGAGATATTGCAATGGTCATGGGGAGCAAAGACCTTGGTGCGCATCTCGTATCCCAAGTATCTACACATTCGTCCAGGCAGAATACTGGTATGTTTTGTTTTCTCTGCAGCTCTCTATAAAAACAATAACTAACATCAATAGGGATGTTGGATTTCTCAAATACTGGACTCCTAACCAAATTCCACTTTTCCTCCTCGCAGCGCCTATGCTCACAATCCTCCTCAAGTCGGGGACAGAGACCATGCGCGAGCCTTCTCGAGGTCTCAGGGCCATGACCATGGGCACAGATGAACAGTCACGATTACTCGTGCGGACTCTCGCTGCCATGCAAACGCTGCTTGCCATCTTGGCCATCACTAACTACCACGTTCAAATCATCAGCCGCTTGTCGTCAGGATATCCTGTCTGGTACTGGTGGGTAGCATCATGTCTCATGGATAAACAGAGACAGAGTTTGGGTTATGGGGTGGTTGTGTTTATTACCATGTATGCGGCTATCCAAGGCGGACTCTTTGCGTCGTTTTTACCGCCTGCCTAGTCATATATGTACGCATTGGCGCAGGTTCTTGGATCTAGTTATAATGGTTGTGCATCCTTGTCATTGATAAACGACACATTTGGGCATTTGCAAAATAAACATCGCCGTGAAATAGAATGTTTCCAGTTGGCTTACTCTATGCATTCACCAATGTCAGTAGAACTCAGTATTATCATACTAAACGCTCGTATTATTATTGTATATGAAACCCAATGCAATCGCTGGAAAGTTCGTTACCGTCTACACTGAACCAACAATGTCAACGCCATCAACACCTAAAGAAACCCACTACGTTTATCTCGTTCCACCAGCCCACTGATTATACTCCAACTACGACGATGCCCTCTAGGGCTGCTCCAAGCGTCAAGTTGTTTGCCACCCGGGGGAAGCCAGTTTCGTGTCTTTAAGGTAGGCTAACACCCCGCGAGGATAGAAACCGGTCTGTTGTTCTCATACAGGTGTTTCGAAACCGAATGTTCTCTGTAACTCTCAAGCTGTTGACCATGGTCGGGACAACAATTGCTCCCAAGAGAGGGGTGGAAGTTGTGGTGGAGTTGCCAACGCATCGTCTTCGTAGTAGGTACCTTCTTCCTCCGCCTCTTGGCTGTTTTCCGTTTCTGATTCTGTCTCATCATTCTCAGCATGATGGTCTGGGCTCTGAGAAGAGTACCAGATATATGGTCGCATAAAGAGGTCACAGTAAGACTAAAACTCATCCTCTGAGTCACTGTTGTCGTTATCCCTAATGGCTCGCCACCTCCTATCAGTCAAGTCTTGGGCAGCAGTTCCTTCGCTCTCTGGGTCAACGTAACCTTGACCTCCAGCAATGCTCAAAGCGACGGGCAAGAAGACTAGAGCATGAAGAGCTGCGAATATAACCAAAGACAGCCAGACCCGGAAGTAGTAGATCTCAAAAATCTTTGATCGTGTAAAGGCGAGCACAGAAACACCAAGAAGTTTAGTGACTGTGATACCAGAGAACACAGATCCACCGACATTAACAAGAGCAGTCCATGCTCGAGCATCACGGCCACGGAAGGCGTTGCTATTGCCCTCCATCACGGTGCGTGATGGATACATGAAAGCCCGTGCAATGTGAGCGCAGAACTCAACCGAGATACCCACGCAAATGATGAGGTTGACAAGGGAAACAGCGTTCAAGGACACATTGAACAAAGCCATGCTGCCCATAATGTCCACAACGCTCATCACAACCGTAACAGATACCACAAGCGCCGTGAGCACTGAACCCAACAGTACAGATGCAACAACAAAGATGATACCAATAGCAGCGCACAACAGACCAGCCGTCAGGGGCACGATGCTGAGATACTGGTCAAAGAAGATATAGAAGACACTGTAGGGGAATACATCCACGCCGGTCCTCTCTCCAATGTCAGAGGCGATGCGGCGAGCGGCAGAGTATGCGGCGATGAAATCTTCCTGGCTCCTCAAAGGACTGTGCATGGTTCGGAAGTGAGTAGACTTGACATGGGTTTCCTTAGAGTCCAGGACAACAGCCTGTCCATACGCAGCTTGGCCTGCCAAGGGACACTCCTCGCCAGTAGGGCTTGAAAGGAACTTCTTCAGGTAGTGGATAAACTCCTCATCTTCCGGCATTCCGTATAAGGTCGTGTTCCAGGCTGGCTTACGATCAGCAAAGCAGGTCTGGCCGTGTTCGACGCAACAGTCTTCGAAGATCGGGTTCAACCAGAGGAAGTAATCATCGATCCAACTCGCTGCTGGCGAAGCAATATAAGAGACTTCCGGTCTTTGTCGTTCAAGCTCCAATGTGTTGGGGAGCGAAAGATCTTGGCAGGTAGTAAATCTGGAGCATATCGCCTGTTGTTCCTTACGCTTGGAAGCGTCGACTTCGCGTGTGACAAAGTACACTGGTGGACCTGTCTCCAAATATCCGTACAGATCGTTGAAGAACGGGATCAGATACGAGCCATCAGGAATAGCAACACGCTGGTCAAGTCCAAGTTGGATCTTGGGCAAGAGTGCCAGGCCTCCTGCAAACATTCCGAGGAAGATTGTGACGACAGCAAGCTTGACCTTCTTTCCAAGTAGGCGTGGGGCATATGTGTTCTTGATAAACACTTGGAGCAAGCTCTCCTCAGCCATGTCTGATCCACGGCCACCTCCCTGAGCAAAACCGTTGCTGCCGTTGAGGTGGATTCTAGCCTTAGTAATTTGCCACCATGGCCACAGTTCACACCGATGGTCTTCAACTCGCATCTGGTTAAGTGAGAGAAAGGAGACAAACATGGTCATCTGAAGCACTGCGTTGACAAAGACGGCACCGGCAGCATAAGCGGCAAAGTTCCTGACTGCTGGCATGCCAACGGCAGTGCCGAGAGCAAATGCCACAGTTTCCGTAAGAGCAGAGAAGAGAATAGAGGGTCCCATACGACCAAGAGCCCGAGCGACTCGTTCCTCGACCATCTGGTCGGGGAAGCTGATGTTGACTCTTTCAAGCTCGTGAACGATGAGGAAAATATTGTCTACGCCAACAGCGAGGACGATGAAGGGAATGACTTCAACAATAATGAGTGTGGCCTTCAGTCCGACCCATGAGAAGAAGCCGATGGAAGCGGCGATGGACATGAGAACGATGAGAATACCGACAAGACCAAGCGTGACCTTTGACTCTACCAAAAGCACGGCCGGGTTGCGGAAGATATGCTTGAGAGGGGTACCGAGGGCCATACAGGCATAAACAAACATGACGATATAGCTGATGACAATGATCTTGGCATCTGTGTTTGTCGACTTGTTAAGTTCTTGTTCCAGACTGATCTCAGTGTTGAAAGATAATCGAAGACCACGTTCTTTGGCTTCTTCCTGAACCTCGAGCAGACGGTCACGTAGAGCAGTTTCCCAATCGACAGCCCTGGCAATAGCATCAGTTCCTTCTTTGGCATTGTTGACAACCCAGGTCACGGTGATGGCATGAGCGTCCACCACGTCATCATCGTAACCACCAAAGATCATGTTGGGCTCAATAGGTTGTCCGAAATCTGGGCGACAGTCGACGGGGCTCTTTGCGCAAGCGCGAATGTCCTCCTTCCAGAACTCGGGATCCAGTCCACCCTTTGAGTGCCAGTATGCTGAGACAGACTGCACCACACAGGCATCGTTGGATGGCTTGAAACATAGATCCTGGAAGTATTTCCCGTAGACAGGGCTCTCGATCTTCTTGACACTCTCTTCAACTTCGATCCACCACTTCAGGGTATCGTAACTGAGTACGGGGCCTGGTCCAGATGGGTTGGTATCGTTTGCAAGGAAGATCTTTTCGGCACGGTAAAATGGTCCAAAGTTCTCGTCGAAATAAGCCTTCTCCTGGGCGGCAGCAGAAGATGGGCTCACCCAGAGACGAGCTGGTTCCTTCTCGAGGTCGAAGCGGAACAAGCCAATACTAAGGATTCCAACAAAGAGTAGACTGAGGCCAATGCACCATCCGGGGAAACGAGCTGCGATGTGACCAAGCTGGTAAAAGCCTCTGTCGCACCGGTCATTGACCCAGTATCTCTTGGTTGGGCGCTCTCGCATCGCCTCTGTATCAACTGGGCCACCTTCGTCTTCATCATCGCTATGAGACGATTCATGGAGTAGCCTCGTCCTTTCGACACGATGCTCCGAGTACTTTTGGTAGGCAATATGGCCGACGATTGCCAGGATCAAGGTCGACAAAAGGACACCATAGACGAATACGGAAGCAAATGAGAGGCATGGTAGGAGTCCTACTTTGCAAGACTTGGAGTCCTTGACTTCGGGAAGCTTCGGGCATACCTCTGGGCAATCAACACAAACGCAACGGTAATCGGGATCCTCGTCGTTGCACTTCTTCGGCTTCATGTCCACGGGTTTGAGCTCGGGGACGTTTTCCTGTGTCGGGAAGTTGATTTGGAAGGGGGAACCGGCGAAAGGCTTCTTGTCTCCGAGGAACTTGAGCATCTCGGTATAGTTCTTAGCACCGCCACCAATCAGGTCCATGGCCTTGGAGTTTGCGCCGCCAAACTTGACTTCCTTGCAACTGTCGTAGAAGCCAGAGCCGTATTTTTCAGACACAAGGTGGTCGAGCTCTGTCACAAGGTTCTTGCCATTCTTGGGGGCAGAGTCGGTAATATTGATAAAGGTGGATTGGTCAGGAGAGCAGGTAAATGTGCAAAAGAGGTTAAAGAAGTTGTCTTTGCATGCAGGACAAGAGCCGATGAGTGTGTTTGGAGTACCGAGCTCAGACTTGAGTGATTTGACCTGGGAAGGGTATTAGTATGGTAGTTATCATGACGGCTGGAATATATGCTCACTTGGTCAAGGGTACAGCAGACAGGTCCAGTCCTCCATTTCTCGCCACAAAGACCGACGAGCTCATTGCGAAGCTCTTCATCGGGATCCTCAGCCGGACCATTATCGACACATGGAAGTTCTTTTCCAAAAAAGCCCTGCTTGCCGCAATGGCCACGGAAAGCGCATCGTCCGGCTTCGTGTTTCGGTGTATATTGCTCAGCGAAACCTAGCCCAGCGAAAAGCACGGCTGCAGCTCCAAGCTGAGATACAATGGATTGATGCATCTCGAGATGATGGGGCCGCACGCGGCGGTGGATAGATATGGAGTCGTTGGTCTAGCTTGATAGTTGTTGGTCGCGGTTTGTGATCAATGTGGGTGGATATCGCTGTCGAATTGATGTACAATGCGACGATAAGCGTGTGATGATGGCTAAGATGCTGGGAAGACAATCATAATAGATTGTACGAATGTGAAGGACGAAAAAAACAAGAGAGGAACCCTATCGCAAATGGCGGGTAAACTCTAAAAGAGGACGCGTCGACAAAGTAGGCGCAACCGTTGTGGTTACAAAAGTCCAGATGCTGAGGCAGAAGCAGAAGCAGAGGCTGGAAGGAACGGTGATGTCGTAGCTCGGTGACGGGTACAGTCCAAGCTTGGATCCGATGGCGGGTTAGTGGGTGCTACTATAGAGGTCACGACCTACTGACCTCCGGCTGCGTCATTGTTTCTGCTGTCAAGGCTCGACTATGATTGGTTGTTGTCTCCAACTTAGTGGCTCATGCGCTGTAGAAGCCGGGGTGCAGGCCGGGGTTAAAGCTAGACCGTTCGTATGGACCTGCAGTCATGAATCATTCACGTTGCCCCATAAAACGCATTTACCCTAGACATGTGCATGGATTTGATGTTTGATATCCGTGTCAGGTATTGAAGATGAGTTGACGGAGATATTCATATCCTTTATGCTTTATCGTAGTATGTATTATAGGTATTGTTTCCATTTTAGGGAGAAACAGGGGGCTCACGTCCTGTCGTCTGGAGAACGTTGATCATAAAATTATAAGTGCAGCAAGTTGACCAAGATACCTACCCAGGGAACAGAATTCACCAACAGAGCAACTGTATACTATGCAACGGCACAGCAACACGTAACTCACACAGACCGCTTAAACATGCTCCCATTATACCTGTGAATTGGCTGTTGTCCAGAAACAAAAAGCATGCCTTACACAGAAGATTAAGGTTCTTCACCTCACATTAAGCCTCCCCCAATTTTTAAAACATGCGTCCGCCAGATTCTCAAAGTTCCTGCTTATAATACAGTACCTGCAATAATGAATAGACCCGAAGAATACAAAAGTACAGAAGTGAAGGCGCAGATGATCAATATCATTGCTACATTGACCGTACACTGTTGACGGCACGTGATACGCTTGCAACTACCGCTCACTCCACATAGGGTAGGCTTAACTGACAGCCTGAAAAAACACCATCTCTCTCTCTTCCATGCGTCATTATACTAAAAAAAAAGCTGCTGAAACTTTGATAACTAGCGACTGATTTTGCTCCTTTTTTGGTTTCCTATGTCAAAGTATAATATGCTCTTTTCTGGAACAAATCATCTCAAAGCTCACTGTACTGCCCCTCCCCCAAAACCACAATGTCCAACGAATCAGAAGAACTTGTCCAGAAGCTGGTGGTAGGTCCATCATCATGAGTGCGATGGCTTGGATATGTATATACAGTCGGAGTTATCATGGCTTTATAACTACATAGGGCTCATGCCTAGTGTGGCTTGGCCAAGATTACTTAAACGATCTTGAGATATCTCTATAAACTATCGTGCCACTGGCAGTGCTCAGAAACAAGGCTGACATATAAAATCGTAGGAGAAATTCCGCTCACTTTTGGACGAAGCCCTCGTAGTCGCTATCGCTAGCGATCATGATCTCAAAGATGCTTCACAATACGAGTCAGCCCAGACTGTACTAGAGGATCTCGCTCAGCATGTCACAATAGAAGAAGCCACTGGGTTCAACCCAAGTGGAATTTCTAACACACCAGATGAAGCAAATGGAGATGGTGACACGGTTGAGACAAACAGCCAACATGCTTCTCGTGCTCATGATACAGATACGACCTCTTCCAGTGATCAGACCTCGACATCCACCAATACAACTTACTCTATACCACGACTGACTTCATTCGACGATGACAGCGAAGAGTCTAAGGTTCTTCTTCTGCAGAGCATGTTCAGTGAACTCAAGGATTTCGATATTAAACACTGCCTGAAAAAGGCAAATGGGGACGTTCAGACGGCACTAGATGAACTACTCAATATCCAGTACCTTAAATCTACTGGACAAGAGAAGAAAGGGATTGATGGGTTCTTTGAGCCCGAGGAAGGTGCTGTGGCGAAGAAGAAGAGGAAAAACCGGAAGAAGGGCAAGAAAGCTCTTGGTGACGAGACACCATCGTCCGGCAGCGGGACTGCTTCTCCCTCCCCAGATGATATGAAGAGCATGAAACGTAAGTTCTCTTTCTACGCATTACCCTGACATAGTTATCTGACCCATATGTACAGGCCAGGATGAAATCGCGTATCTAGCAGATAGACTTGATCTGCCATTTGACGTTGTCTCGGACATTTACTATAACAAAAAATGTGCCAGTGGCGCTGCAGCAGTTGAGATCCTGGACCGATACATGTCACAGGGCATTGAGACGCAAGATAGAGAAGGAAAAAAGTATGCTTTGGAACTCGCTCAGAAGTACCAAAATGTTCCGGCGAAGTACATGTCGACTATCGTTCAAGTCACAGGCTCCATCTCTCAAGAATCAGACGACATCGCCGCGCTTGTCAGCAAGCATTTCGTCAAGAATCCGTGGACCGAAAAGCTTGATGTTAGTTATCAACTAACACCACTTTCGGCAGAGGATTTGGAAGGATTCGAGACAGCTACACGTGGAGGTAAGTCTAAGCTAGCAAGACCTGTCTCAGGAGGCACGGCTTTTCTCTCCGCTGGGCCGTCAGCGTACGCGCAAGCCGCTGAGAGAGCGGGCCAATACAATCGAGCCAAAAGAGATGCAGCAGCTTCAGCAGCATCATTAAATCGACGTGGTGCTTCCAACCCACTCTACCGGCAGGCAGCAGGATACTACTCAGAGCGAGCGAGAGAACAGGCACGTTATGAGATGAACGCTACGTCTACGGCGGCAGATTTACTCGTCAACAACCAGAGCTCATCGACTTCCATCGACCTACACGGCGTATATGTGCAGGATGGTGTGAGGATTGCTCGCCAGCGCGTACAGGCTTGGTGGAATGGCCTGGGGGAGTTTCGGTCTGATAGGGCACGCCAACAGCCGTTTACTGTCATCACTGGACTCGGCCGCCATAGTGCTGGCGGCGTATCGCACCTGAGACAAGCTGTGGCTGCAGCTCTGCTCCAAGACGGATGGAAAATGCAGGTCGAGACTGGGCGCTTTGTCGTCAAAGGTAGACGATAAGCGCCAAGATACACAAGGGCTGAATGAGCCTCAGCAGTGCCTTTTATTAAGCGAAACCATGCGTTCATCAATCCCAGGGTTCTGTGGAAAATCTTACCCGACGACGTCAACGGTTGTGATAAAATGCCGTCAATACGGGTGGTCCTATTTACATAATATCATCTCGAGCTTTGTTGGTTGTTGTTCTTTTGAAGACATGTTCTGACCTTGCCTGACCTGAATAAAAGAAAGGCTTACGCAGCTCTGATCCACCAAACGAACCCGAAACAGACATGGCAGGCACTCTGGCGAATAGACGATCTGCAGTAGCGCAGCCATCGCTATGGAAACTCATGCCATGCGGGTTGAGGCTGTGCTAGGCACTCACGAAACAAGTTGATCTTTTGTTTTTATCCTATAGCTTATTATCGAAGGATTCGGCTCTTTCCTAGAAGGGAAATGCTTCAACTCGCTTGGACCAGTGTGTCCCCTGGGACCTGTTGATTGCCACTTCTGTGTTGTCGTCTTATAAGTAGCTGTCTGGCACTGATAAAACACCATGGGATCACATCACAACTATCAAAACCGACCTCGAAATAATAAAACCATCAGAACCATCGATCAAAGTCCTAAACATGGCGGCCAAGACTCCACTTTCTCATGCTGCCTATCAGCCTGTCCCAAGGGAAGAGGATCCTTCTGCTGATTTGCTCGAGCCCTCTGAACGAGGTGATAGAGATGATGGCAAGTCGGCTCTCTTGAGGGTCAAATTCTCTTTCATCCTATTGCTACGCTTCTTGGTAGCCCCAATCGCTATCGCCGACATCGTTTTCATGTGTAACCCCTACTACTCCCCCGCCTCAGCCGGCATTTTTGCTACTGGAGGCATCTTGTTAGCTCTCTGGCATGGGTTCCGAGCCTTGAGAAGCTGCTTCCCCCGTGGGAGCCACGACAACTTCAACCTCAAGATCGGAAGCCTGTTCTGCATGTGCGGCACAACTTCAAATTCTCCCACAAGATCCTCCAAAGTGTGGGCGTATCTCGTCAGCCTTGTTGACTTTTCCTTCGGCCTCTTCTTCATCGGACCCTCTGTCACAGCTTGCGACTATGGCAACTTCAACAACAGCAGTGCTGTCGCAGGGCTTAGCATAACTTTGGTGTAAGTATTCATGTTGTTCCTCTTGAGCTATAGCTGACCTTCTATTCCAGTGTCATGCAGTCGGTGATTGCCTTCCTCAACCTGTTCGGCCTTTTCCGCAAGATGACCATCGCTGTCTACAAGGATGATGATGAGCAGGACCGTCTCTACTCGATCCCCGAGCTCTTCCGAGATGAAGCATCTGAGCCCCGCGATTCGATGTCTTCTGAGGTTTAAGGATCTAAAACAAAAGGGGAACACAAAAGAGGACAAGGACTCATTACTGTGTTCCAACCCGCTTGGTGCAATGATAACCTCTACCTTAGAGGACGGAAGACGGGACAAATTTAAGCACAACTGATATGATTATGCTTTTTTGAGAACTTCACTACCACTGGAAATGATTTTTAGTGCAGTCTATAAGAAGCTGGAGCTTGGCGGTCATCTGATACACCTAAGATAGCTATTTGATATAGCGAACATGAGATGAGAACTAAGACCTGCCGTGTTACCTCCATTGATCCTTTCTACTGCTTCTTCATCTGGAGATCCCGTCCAACCTTGTCCCAAACAGCCGAACCCGTAGTGAAGGTAGTAAAGAACATAGCCAAACTAACCAGACCGGGGTCAAGCTTGATCCATCCAACAGTGGTGGTAGGAAGGAGCATGTCAAGAAGATCCGAAACGAGGGCACGGAGGAGAACGTAGCCCTCGGTGTTGAGCTTCTTCATCCAAGCACGTCGCTCGGCCTTGCGCTTAGCGACGATACCTTTGAGTCGCTCACGCTCCTTGTCGAGTTCCTCCTTGGACGACTTTTCGGAAAGAGTAGTAGTAGTAGAAGTCTCCTTCTCGGCAGAGACAAGCTCGGCAGTGTTCTCAGTAGAGGTGGTGCTTACGCTCTGACGGGTGACGGCGGCGGGTGGGCTAGACACAAGACGATACAGTCTGATCACAGTGACGAGAACAGAAGTATACAGTCCAGCGAACCAGAAAAGCTGAGACTGGTAATCAATCTCGCTGAACTTTTCAGGGCTAAAGATGCGCAGGTTGTCAATGCCGCAGAGATCCAGCAGGGTGGCAGTCTCCATCATGCCGAACATGCCGAAGCAAGTCTTGCTCACGATTTCGAGCCAGACATCAAGACTTTTATCGCCTTGAGCGACGTAGACATTCCATCCTGCCTGGAAAGTGTCCAGGAAGCGGAAGAAGCGAATGAAGCGCCGCGAGACGTTGATCTGACCGCCCAGCTTACGGAGAGGAAGCGTGGAAGAGACTTTTGGCTCGACAAGGGCGAAGAGAGCTGGGTACCAGACTAGGAGAGAGCAGATGGCTTGAAAGCCACGAAGAATTCGCTCAATGCCGACTAGATAGTTGGTTAGTGATGTTCAGGGGTTGTCTTTTGTGAGAGATATACCAAGGTCAGTGCCAAAGGCAACAAAGTGCTCGAATGTACCTGCCATCCTGGTTGAGCCGCCAAAGAGACAAAGGTGAAGAGGAGAAAGAGAAAGACAAAAGACTACTGCTGCTGATTTATATATGTCTAATGCAAACAAGCAAATAGTTCTCAAATTATTGACCCTAGATGGTTAGGATGATGTTGAATAGGCGGTGTTGGCATGGGTCCCGTAGTGCCATATTAGTGGATCGCCACGGCTATCTATGTCCATGACCACGTTTGTTTATATGAGAGGGTAATTTACGTTGATCAAACAGTTCAAATAATCATTCACAGAATCAAACAACGCTACAAACACGTTCAAAGAGTTTACTTAACCAACTCGGACTCCTATTGAACAATAAGTAAATATAACACAAGGCATCTACCTAATAGTCGTAGTTATGCACAAGTAACGATGCGATACACATCAATCCCTTCTCCCTATATGACCGTTTGCTATCCAAGTCGCCAATTATTGACCAGGAGACACGAGTCTGCCTTGAGACTTGGCGTTGTGGTTCCATCCGCCAGCAAGGGCCTCACCACCATTCTCCTGAGCGAACTTTTGCATACGAGCCTCAAGCTCAGGTCGGAAATGTCGGATAAGACCCTGAATGGGCCAGGCGAAAGCCTCACCCAGAGCTGTCATGATTATTAGTACAAAGTCACATCGGATTTTCTGGAGAAACATACCGCAAATAGTGTGGCCCTCAACTTGCTTGGTGAGTTCCTGGAGCATGTCAATCTCACGCTCACGAGCCTGTCCCTTCTCGAATCGCTTCATCATCTGCTCCGTCCACTTGCTGCCCTCTCGGCAAGGTGTGCACTGGCCGCAACTCTCGTGGCGGTAGAAGTGGCTGAGACGGCTAATAGCTCGGACGATGTCGGTGCTCTTATCCATGACGATAACAGCGGCCGTACCGAGACCAGACTGGCTGTCCTTGAGGGCATCGAAGTCCATCAACTGGTCATCACAGACGCTCTTGGGGAGAACGGGAGTGGAAGAACCACCGGGAATGACAGCCAAAAGGTTGTCCCATCCACCTCGAACACCACCGCAGTGCTTCTCGATCAGCTCACGCATAGGAATTGACATCTCCTCCTCAACAGTGCAGGGGTTGTTGACGTGACCAGAGATACAGAAGAGCTTGGTACCCTGGTTGCGCTCACGGCCAAAACCAGCAAACCAGCTTCCTCCTCGTCGGCAGATGGTAGGGGCGACGGCAACAGTCTCGACGTTGGTGACAGTTGAAGGGCATCCGAAAAGACCGACAGCAGCAGGGAACGGAGGCTTAAGACGAGGCTTTCCGGGCTTGCCCTCGAGGGACTCGATAAGAGAAGTCTCCTCACCGCAAACGTAGGCACCGGCACCTCGGTGCAGGTAAACGTCAAAGTCGTATCCGGATTCACAGGCGTTCTTTCCGATCAGACCGGCGGCATAGGCCTCATTGATGGCTCGCTGGAGGACGGCAGCCTCCTCGATGAATTCACCACGGATATAGATGTAGGCGGCAGTCGCGTTCATGGCTCGGCCAGAAATAAGACATCCCTCGATGAGCTTGTGTGGGTCCTTTCGCATAATCTCACGGTCCTTGCAGGTTCCGGGCTCACCCTCATCGGCGTTGATGACGAGGTAACGGGGCTTGTTGTCCTTGTCCCAGTCCTTGAAGTTCATGAAAGACTACCGAACGTTGGTGTTAGAGACAATTGATGCTGGTTCGGGCCTCTTGACCCTTCAAAACCAAAACACTTTGGGAGAAACCTACCCACTTGAGACCCGAGGGGAAACCAGCACCACCTCGTCCTCGAAGACCGGAGGCCTTGACCTCGCTGATGATCCAATCGTGACCCTTGAGGATGATCTCCTTGGTCTTGTGCCAGTCACCCATCTTCCTGGCGCTCTTGAGGTCGACAGGGTATCGGTTGTAAAGGTTCTGGAAAATGCGATCTTGGTCTCGCAGACCTCCGTATGTTCGCTTCGGGGCACCATCTTGGACAGTAGCCAGACCCCTCACGGCGGTCCGTGAGAGGCCGACGGCCTTCTTGGGCGCCGTTCTCGTGGACAGCATTGTGCTCGATCGTTGTCGGGTGGCGGGTTTGGAGATGGATTGAACGAAACGTCGTCAGGATGCGGCACTTCAAGTTTCCCGGGCGAGATCCATTTCGTGACCGGGTGGTTCAGAAATAGCGGGCCAGTGATTGGTCAATTCATCAACCGATTATTCAGCCATCATTGCTAGAGAGTACCTACTCCACACAGACTTTCATACTACAGCACAAGTTCTTTTCATCATTTCTGTTAAGCGCATCTTTTGACTTTCGCCCCCGATTTGCCGCTCGTCGATTCCAAGTGTCATAGATCTAACGTCTCTCATCACAGTTACTGCGTCTCTTAGTGTGATCATAGTTTCTTTTAGGCAGTTGCTACTTCTTTTAGTGGAAATCGTGTACATATCTTCTGCAGACTGGGCATTTGGTATCGGGGTCATGTGACTCTATTCGCACCGCCCGGTGTATCGGTTTACTTGCAACTTGCATCACGTAATCATTCAACCGAAGCTTTCTATTCGACGCTGTTGATCAGCGGTATCGCAACACCAACGGCACTATCGTGGGTTATCGATACAAGCTTCACTTTATCGCCTATCGTTTCGAAAGCAATGCGCAATTCCACAACATAACAAACGTGCGATGATAACTTGATACGCCTTCATAATGTCTAGCAAGAGACATTCGATTCTTCCTGCTATCGATCGCAGCGGTCCCAGACCACCCGTCCATTTCTCCTCAACCCTTACCATCTCCGACAATGCGATCCTCCAAGGAACACACTCGATCACCATGCAGACAGAGACAGTAATCCATCCTCGGTCGAAATTCGAGTCGAACTACGGGTCTATTCTGATCGGACGTCGATGTCTGGTTCATGAAAGGGTGCATATGGGAGCTCGTCCTGCAGACCTCGACACTGCGAAGCCTGGTGGCATCGTGCTAGCGGACTATGTCACAATAGAGGCTGGCTCGACCATCGAATCTGGTGAGACAGAGATAGGGGAGGGCACTGTCGTCCAAGCAGGAACCATTATAGGAAGCGGTGCCAGAATTGGCAAGGTAGACATGACCTTTCACCTACTCTAGGATCAAGGGCTAACAAGTTATAAGAACTGCACCATCACACACATGTCCAAAATTGCTCCTGGTACTGTGTTACCGGACAATACAGTAGTGTTCTCGAACGGAACAAGACGAATCGACCGACGCGAGCTTTCTGATCAAAGGAAGATTGCTTTGATTAAGCAACTCGCAATATTGCGAAAAATGATACCCAGCAACCCGGACAAGTTTAAATAGAGATACCCACCAAACACCCAAGATCAATCTGATATTTATAAATCATTAATTGATTTGTTGTAATAACTTGTCGTCTTTGTCTTTGTCTAAAATGACAGAAACTGGCACTGATTTCGTCTCTTTCGCTCTCAACAGATGGCACTGCTCCAAGGGGGTATATATCATTAGAAATAAGTATAAAAAAAACACAAGAAAACTCCGAAGGCCTTCCCTTATCTTCTACGGTCTCTGTGGAACAGGGTCAGCCCCGTGATCACCGTCATGATAGCCCATCGCTCTCCTAAAAGACCTGTCAAACCCGTTCCCATAAAGCCATAATGTGCAACCTTTGTCAAGCTTCTTCCATTACCCATAGCCCAGGCTGCCACAACTTCGTGCCCCATACTGTCTCTGAAACCACCGGGGACGAATCCCGGATTGGCTCCCGGCGGAGGTCTTTGAGCCAAACGAACCAGTTTCCACCCGTGATAGTAGCCGCCCAAGCTTGCCACAGCATCACCACTAGAGCGTCTCCATTCAAACGTTTCTCGCGGCCCATTCCCGCCTGGTCCGACTTCGATAGAGAAACTAAAGGCAGTGCTGAGACCGCCGTGAGAGCCCACGGGCATAACTCGTTCGCGGGCCAGCGGAGCCCCCGAGCCTGGCACAGGAGGCAGTTCGACTTCAAAGGAAAGACTCATGAGCATAAAGTTTGCAGAAGCTAGCGGCTGGTACGACTCGTCTGGGCCGGAATGTAAGAGTACTGGTGGTGCAGCCGACAGACCAGTGTGAACCGAGCAAACATAGAGAGGCTGTTGTTGGTGTTCTGCAAGTGTAAAGGAGACATTTGGCCAGCCTTGAGAGTAAAGATTGAATCTAGGTGGAAACTGTCTTGGGATAGATGGCGGTTGGCTCGGTCCAGCAACCGGAGGGGGCGGTTGTGTCGATGGTCCTGCTTCTACCTCTGGTGGTGGTGGTGGTGCTTGGGGTGAAGAAGCTTTCTGATATTTGCTTTGACTCTCGTCATATGAAGGCGGAGGTTCATCCGGTACAGAAGAGTCAGATAATCCCATTTTCCCTAGGAGACCCATTTTGGATATTGGGTATAAGTGAGAGTGGCGCTATCTATGAGATTTGAAGAACTTATAGTGTGCAATGTATGTATCACCAAATTCAGTAATAACGTTAGTAGGTCACAGTGTAGATTGAACGTGAGTCAGTCTGTTATTGGGGAAAGGTATTCGGTACTGAAGTGGAAGGCATCAGGTTTCTATATTAACAAGCATTTCGGTTTATGCCGAGAGTAGTGACATCAGCTGGTTGCTACTACGTAGTAGGATGTGGCTGTGACAGCTCAGATTGAGGCTGTGTTATCCGGTGATATTTATGCAGTGTATACATGATGTTATGCAAGTATAACGGTGAGCGAAGAGTCAGAAACCGTATTAAACGCTGGTGCGTTACATGGCATTGCCGGTATCCGACGGTATGTGGGCAACCTACCATAGGAATCTTTTGTTAGGAGGCCAAGAATATGCGAATCTCCGAATCAGGAGGCTTGTGACACGTCGTCTGTTTACATACGCATGATTATATGGAGCCCTACGGAAGCCCTGGAATGAATGACATGCTGTCATGATAAATGCTAAAAGCATGCAACTATTCCGGGGTACTCGGCATTGGAACACGCGTATCCGTACCCACCCCCAAGCTGATGAAACCATGGAAAGCAGAACTAAAACTGCAGCTATGATGTCGATGCTCGATGACAAACAATGGCATGTTCAAGCCAGTGGAAGAAGCACGTGCTGTCAGCGCATGATGATCTGGGTAGCTGGGTTATGGACTGTATTGAGTTGTATGTGTATCACGATATTGGATGCGCGCCAAGTCTATGAATAGAAACACGAGTCATTCATTCATATTCATTGTATAATAACCAAGCCAATTTCGATGCAAACCCGAGTCATAAAGAAGTACATATCTAATGTATACAGATGCAAACAACCACGCCACCATCTAAACACCCAAATGCGTACATATTTTTATCGATCGCTCCAGTAAAAACAATGATTCCAAACACTGACTGTATATGCCATGTAACAAATGCAAGAACTTTTCAAAGACAAATTGTGAAAAAGATAAATAAAGACAAATTACAAATGCTGATGCCACGCTGAGTATGAGTTGTACAAACAAAGATTAAAAACTGAAGAGGGCGCTGCGACGCTTGCCCAGAGGGTAGATGAGCAGTGAACTCATAAAGAGTCCGACAGCGATACCAATGGCAATCTGGATCATGGAAGCAGCGACGCTAAACACCAGGTTGTCCGGGTTAGTGCCCTGCGTAAACTGCACAGAGGATGTTCCTTGGATCTCGCCGGTCGCGTTGGTAAGAGAGTTGGCAACTTGCAGACCGCTGAGCAATCCTCCAGTGGAAGCAAGACTTCCTGGCACTTGGCAGAACACAGCAGGAATGAGAATCGCAGCTGCAACACCGTGTCGGATTCGAGAGTAGAGGTTGGCAAGCAGGCCGACAGCAAAAGCACCAAGCGTGCTGGAAATCTGAGGGCTGGACTTGAACCTTTGGGCGGACCAGTAGTTCACCATGTATCCGGCAAAGGAAACGATAACCATGACCGGCATCTGGCGCCATTTGGCCTGGTAGATGATGCACAGGCTGACGACGAAGGGAGGTACAAAGATAAAGGTGTAGTAAGGGTTCATGGCGTTGGGGCAAGTCGTCGTGTTGGATGGGTCAGAGTCAAACAACCCATAAAGAGCGGCGCCGACGGTGATGCCGAAACCGAGAAGAAGAGAGTAGATGACGGCGTATACAATTCGAATCGAGCCGGGGACGATGGCGCGGGATTGGAGTTCGAGAGCAGAGCATACTAGTCATGAATGTTAGCTATATCGTCCTTGAAAAGATTGATTCATGTTGTCAACTTACAAACCATGTAACCGGGCAGTAACATAACAATACCGCCCTGTGCCAACGCACCAAAACAGAATATCTCTTCGCCCCCCATTTTGATACTACCAAAGGTTCTGGCCAAGAGACTGACGACAATGGTGGAAGACACTTCAAAGACGTTGCTGTAGAGAGCAGAGTTGGGTGCCACAACAAGCTGCAGCACTCCGATGAGACAACCGAAAGCGAAAATGAGGGGAAGATCGATCAGACGAGCTCCGAAAGAGAAAGGGGCAGCAGTGGCACTCATGAGTCCAAACATGACGACTCTGAGCCACTTGTGGAACTTGTCCTTGCGCTTCATAAGATTTTCGAGCTTCTCAGTCGCTTCCTCAACGCCAATGACGTCGTGCATGACTTCTTTATAGATGAGGTGGACGTCCTTGAGCTTGCCTAGATCGATACCTTGTCCAGTACGCACGATTCTGACTTCAGTCGTGTGGGTGGACTTGTCGTCGAACGAGATGATCATGCATCCTGGTAGGTAGAGGAACTGGCCATCGATCTCGAGGACTCTGGCCGTCATGCTGAGATACTCCTCCAATCTATGGGTGGGAGCCCCAAACAGCATCAGAGCACGACATAGCCTGATGATGTAGCCCTGTCGAGCAAGAGTCTCAGCAATGTGAATAGTGATGCGTGCTTCTTGCTGCTGCCAAAGTCCACTCAATCGGTTTGCGCTGTGTGTCCGTCGGTTGGCCGGCCTCTGAGGTTTCTTTCCGTTCTTCTTGGCCTTGTCCCCGACTGCGTCGTTGGGGTTGGCAAGTCGCGATGAAGCCTCAATGAGGTTGGCGAGTGTATCTTGTGACTTGTTCGAGTCATACCATTTGCGCCTCGGCGTAGAAGCTCCAGAGGGAGTGCCCTGAACAGTGGGGGTGCCATCGCTAATGACGGAGGAAGTAGAGGCAGCTCGGTGGTGCGTGCCCTTGAAAGATGGCTCTGGGGGCTTGTAAAGCTTCAGGAGTTGCGACAAAACGCTTCCACGATACTGTTCGGGTGCGGGTACATCATACAAGACTCCATCGAAGTTACCGTCGTTGAGTTCCGTCAACGTGCGCTCTTCGTGCTGCTTTCCCTTGCCCTTGATTTCCTTGTCTTCAGGCGAGTTCTGACCAGTGCTGGCGCTGGGTCCGAAACGTTGGGTGTGTGCTCGGACAAGCTTGAAAGCCTCATCTTTCAAGCCATGGCCCTCTTTGTCCTCGGAGGGAAGCTTGTGGAACCCTTCCTTGCTGCTGCCTGCTTCGGTGAGGTCCTGGAGGGGAATGCTAGAGCCATATGGGCTATCATAGCCTGGTGTTCCGACGGTGCTGGACTCGAGCGAGTCTCGGTCTATGGCGGATGAATCATTATGGATGTTGTCTGCCATAATACGGGCACGTTCTCGTGCAGCAACCATGGCCTCCTTTGACTCGGGGTCCGACTCATCGTCAGCATCTTTGAGATTGAGAGTCTTGACGACTTCGGCAGAACTTCCGCGCAAGAGTGAAGGTCTAGGTTTGGCAACACCTGGAGCTTGCGGAGTAGCAGGAGGGTTTGCTGGGGACTGTGGGGGATTGGCAGCGGCGTTGCTGTTGAACCTCACGCGTGCCTTGTCCTTCCTGAGAGCAGCAGCAGCACCTTTTGGACTTGACGGTAGTCCCGTCTCGGTGCTGGCAACTGGCTTGGGTGGTTCAGGACCAAGTTCGAGGTCCGGTTCGTCCTTGATATCCCTTGAAGAGCCTTCCATTGGGTTTTGTTTTTTGAGTTTGAAGTTGCAGTAGCTAACTTTATTATGTGTACTGCTGGACTGCGGAAATCAGGGTATCAGTTGACGATAGATTTAGTAGTGTAACGAGCGTACGTTATAGAGGAGAAAAGATGGGACTATGACCAAAGGTAAACAAGGATAAACTGGAGATGGTCGAGAGATTCGTGGGGAAGGGATTGGTGAAAAGGGCAGGATTTACGTTTTCTATTATACGATACAGTCAAAAGGGGATCCATCAGACCCGTCTGGTAAGTGCTTGGTGCTATGGGTGTGAGGTGAGTTATGGTGCAATAGATATCGTGAGTATGTGCCACTATAATTTTTGACCAAGACGGGCCCTGACCATGTCCGGCAAAAGCAGCGATCATGTTCGGCTCGTACAATACCTACCAATTGGCCCCGTGACGTAGGATGTGGAGGCACAAGGAGGGAGTGCTCAACACTAGAAGTCTTGGGACTTTCCTGGGAATCTATTGCGAAACCGCCTTTGCAAGTTTTTGTTATGTAAGTTCAAGACGTAGTGGCCACCGGAAGGTTCTCCGAGCGGCAGTCCGGGGGTTGACAGGTCCACAACGATGAAAACACTAATCAGACTCATGACTCTTGACATTCTATTTAGAGTGAGAATTAACAGAAGAGGTGAAAAAGGGACAGGGGAAACCATAGTCTAGACTTTGGTCCCGATGCCTGACTGGAGCCGCATCTCAACTATCAAGGTCTGTTCGGTTGTAGTCGCTTCCATCGCATCTCGCCTCGACAAAAAACTGAACAAGAGAAATTGTCAAGGGCCTTACTAGCTGGGTTAGCACAGAGTATTCCTAGGTAGTCTCGGCAGACCAATGCACGATTCGTCTTGTTTTTACCTGATGCAGTAATATTCTAGTGGATCTGTACCTGCAGGGACTTTTCCTTTTCCCACTTTCTCACCCAATAGAGCCTGGTACCAGAAAACACTTTTGACAGGGAGGCTTGCGGCTTGTCGGTGTTACGGAGCACTAGAAGGGAAAGGTCTGTTGTAAACGGTCAATTGCTTGCACCCGAAACGCTACAAGTTGCACAAATCAAGCATAGATCCCTTGTGCATAGCATAACTTAGCGTATGTCCCATGTACCAATTATACATTCAAACATGGCATTTATAGTTTCTGACGAACCAGGGGAATAAGATTGATACTCAGTTGTTATATCCAAGCTCAACATCCAATATCAATGCGTTCTGATATACATAGTAACCCATGATATTCATACATCAATGTAGATCGATTCATCGCCCGACGGTCCACGTAATTAGTTAATATGCATGTGCTCCGAATTCGTCACGTCGTACTCTGTAAACGTTTCTATATTTGTACAGTAGATCAATTGTACATCCAAATATATAAAGTGGCACGACATCCCTTTGATGAGTTGACGGACGACACATCGATCGGCAACGCGCAATCGCATACCCGCATAATAATCACCTCCTATCTCCAGGACTATCATCAATGTGTCATGGCATTCTCAAACAGTTTTCGTAACTGGTCCTTCTCCGCTTCCAGCTCTGTAGACAATCCTGGTGCCAGCATCAACACACGTGCCTGCGGAATGGTACCCTCCACAAGGGCCTCAATGTGTTCCGTGCCAAAGCCCAGGTCCTTCAGACCCTTGGGCTGGTCGCCCAGCTCTGCGAGAAACTTTGTGATGGCCTCCGCGAGAACTTCGCCTGCGCTCTCTCGCTTCACGTTGCTGATATCTACACCAAAGGCCTCGGCCGCTGCCAGATGACGGTCTGGGTTCGAAGCGGCGGTGAACCGAAAGACGGCCGGAGCGGAGACGGCCACAGAGACACCGTGGGGGATGAGCGGCGAAGCTACCTCGTAGCCATCGTGACTGTAGCCCGGGTTCTGGCCAGAAATGGGGTACGACATGCCTGGGTTCAGGTTTAGTTTCAAACAGGGGCGAAAAAAGGAAAAAATTAAAACAAAGTGGTATATGCACTAACCGTGACAGAGATGAACTCCGGCATTACCGAACCCAACGCCGGCCAGCGTGGAAGCCAGAAGCATCTTGGATTGGGCCTCAAGGTCGTCAGGGTTCTTCACTGACCGAGGGAGGTACTTGATGGTATCGCGAAGCGCATGAAATGAGAAGACATCGGAAATGGGGTTGGCGCCCTGGTATGCCGGACGAAGGATGGGGTTCGTTGGTCTAGGGGTTCGCTCGTTGTATGGAATGGCGGTCCAGGACTCAAGCGAGTGGCAAAGAACATCGAGGCCCGAAGCAGCCTTGACAGCGGCTGGCATGGTCCTCGTGTTGAGGGGGTCGCAGATACCAAGTGTAGGCTTGAGGTTTCGATGAGCGACTCCAGTCTTGGCTCGCTTAGATACAAGGTCAAAGATGGCGGTTCCCGTTGTCTCACTGCCCGTGCCGGCTGTTGTAGGGACGGCAATGAGGGGCGTTAGCTTCTTATCAACGGGACGGCCCTTGCCTAGAGGAGCGTTGACAAAGTCCAGGAAGTCAGCATCAGGATATGCTGTGTAGAGGTTCATGAGTTTGGCTGTGTCTATGACTGATCCACCGCCAACGGCCAGGAAAGCATCCGGTGCATAGGGACGGGCCCAAGCAATGGCTTCTTTGATACTATCATACCGTAAGTGAACTGACCCGTTCGTCTGCAAAATCCAACTTACGAGCTATCCTTTGGTTCAACACGAACCTTGGAATACACTTCGAAAGGAATGCCCTCCCGAGTGAGAGCTTCACGGACTTGTCTCATGGCATCCAACTTGTTGACGTTCTCATCGGTCACGACGCAAACACGCTGAGCTCCCATGTTCTTTAGATCCATGCCCACTTCCTGCGTGACGCCAGGGCCAAACCTGATGGACGAGGCAGCCATCTCAAAGGCGTACTCCTTCTGGCCTGGGTGTGTAGTGGGAGTGGCATATTTGCGCTGGTGAGCATGCTTTGATGGGGTGAAAGTTGGTGGCGATTGATGATATCCTGGATTTGAGTGACAAGGACATGAAGGTGGGTGTGTATACTGAATAGTGCGTAGCAAGCTGGTAGCTCGCTTAGCAGCCTGAAGTGAGGAGATGTAAGTAGGTTATCTTGAAATGAAGCCATTCAGACTGCGTCACGTACATTTGGAACAACTCTCACAGAGGGGACCATAGTGTCGTTAATATCACCAAGGAGGATACTGTCGAGATGAGATGTTCATTCACACAACGAACTGACTGGGTTCGACAAGACAAGGGTTTTGAGGCAACTTCAGCTCGTCTGGTAAAACGGTTACAACGGGTAAGAATAGCTTGTATTATGTATGCACAACCTCGGCTCTTGGAGGACCTCCAACCCCCGATTGCGGGGTGAAGGCCGATCCGGGGGTGTAATGATGCACTTAGGTGATTGATTCGTGAGGGGAAAGCGGACCTCGTTCTTCTAAGAAGGAAGTTGAATTGAGAAATTACCTAATTGGGCATTTTACTGACGTCGTCTTGGCCATGCTACCTACCTACCCAGTACTACTATTATACACCAAATCACCTTATCACAGGATCCTAAGTTTCGATTGCTGGTTAATACGTACTTAACTGTCAAGTATAAATACACAGAACCCTGTATGAAGGAACGAATCTTTGCATTGGTGTTCTGATTCAAGATGGAACTCATGATACCAGAGAAATTGAGCACTGAAAGCTTCAAAATGAAATCAATGAGTCAGTATATTCCATTTTACGTTATATTGCGGCCTAGTTATTTATTTTTCGCATCCTGCAGTCAAAAAATTGAATTTCCCAACATTACCTCCACTACAGGTTAGTTACGATACCTAAGAAGGTGACTACTAGGTATGTAAAATAACGACTAAACTAACCAGTGTTAATGATAGGAAGTAATATTCCACCATCACAGAGTCATTAGAACATGTTAATTCATCAGATATAATAAATAAGCTTGAACCAAAAACTTAGTTAAATAAGATCGGGCGGATACAACGTAGTATCCAGATCATGATTTACTGTATGTACCTTATGTAGATCGACGTAGCGAATAGTTTTCTTACCGCAATATTTTCGGGAACCTTCGCTCTCTCATTGATCAAAGCGAGACTTTAACAGTATCTTGATCATCTGTTTGTTCTTCTTCCAAGTCAGTGATGATCATTGAGAAAATAAACCACTTACACAGCGCAGTCGTGTTTACCGTTTCGATAACTGCGTATCTACCAACTTCGTTATAGTTCAATGCGACCCGAGTCGCGATTATAAAACCAATACCACTAAGAATATGCCCCGAAGATGCTCACAATAAATAACTCTGAATACCATCAAACCGTGAAGCTCTTACTGCTCTACGATAAAGCTTGGCGCGCGCCGTTCCCAAATGTGGCTTGAGATAACGCTGACCTCATCATGTGGCGTATCTATTCTCAACACATGACTTTGACAATGTGGCTCGCCAACGGAGAATCTATATGGTTCATCATACTGTATTATGATGAAAGCTGCCTGGAAGATATAGCCGGTTCATTGAAATATAATATAAACTCACTTCCGAGTTGAACTCTTGGTACCAAAATTGCCATCTAGAGCGCCCAAAAACCGTTGATACTCAGCTACAAGCTGCAGTGGAGCATCAAAGGCAGGTACATACCGCAGGTGTCCACCCGAAACCTCCACCTCGAAATAGGGAACTCCAGCCACATTGACATTGACCTCGACTCGACGACTTGTCCTCCAACCACGACATCAACATTCAACATATACCATCTGCTCGATACCAAGGCGCTAAACAACGCGCCCGGGACTGCGCAGCCGCTCGTTCAATTAATCCCTCGACTCCGAAACAGTCCGACGCCAAACCGTTGCTCCCAAGAAAGAACATGCCTCCTTGCTCAGCTTGATGCTCTGCGTGATTCCGTTCCCACAACTCCCTCATGGACCGCGCAAACGGGGGTGGCCCCGGCGCAGCTGCGGCTGCCAGCAGGGCAGAGCGATTCGAGGATGAGAAGCGCCGCATTGTCGAAAGCTGTTTCAACAAGAAGGATGTTGATGGTTCTCGTAAGTCTTGCTACTACATTGTTGCCAGGCCAAAGCTTCATCCACAGGAGCTCCAAGCTCAACATACTGTCCATGTCGCTCCAACTTGGTGATTGAACAAGTTCGCACCAGGTTCAAACAACTGACAGACTCGGGCAGTTCTCGAAACCTACATCACCCATATCCGAATCACCGAATACTCCTCCTATCCTACAACCCCTCCTCCACCCCAGGCGCGGAATGGCGAATCCCAGAAACCTCGAATAATAATCGTAGCTGTGCGCAAATCCGGGCGAGTACGTTTACACAAGTCCAAGGAAAATCAAAATGGCACATTTTCCATTGGAAAGACATGGAACCTCGATGATCTATCGCGGATTGAATCTTACACTGGCCCCGAGGCCAGACCCGACTATCGCGACTGGGCTGGTGACACTGGTTTCCAAGTAACGCTCGGAAAGCCTTACTTCTGGCATGCCCAGACGGATAAAGAAAAGAAGTTCTTCATCGCCAGTCTTATCAAGATATATGGCAAGTATACGGGTGGAAAGACGCCAGAGCTTGCAGGATTTGAGCAAAAGGAGTATGACCAGGTAATGGGAGCTACGAGACGTCCAGCCACTGGTGGTTCAAGACCTCCTCCGCCTCCATTGTCCGAGCAAGCTACTAGCCAGAATGCGAGTGCTCCTCCTCGTCCTATACATCCAATGCACCCTGCACACCAAGCGCAACAAGGAAATCAGGGACCTGGTGTTCGCCCAGCGCACCCAAACCTTGGCCCTTCACCCGTTGGAAGCTTCGATTCCAGTGCCTCAAGAGAACGTCCGCCTGCACCTCGATGGATGGCACAAAACAACAAGAGCCAGGATTCCGTTGCCACCTCCTTCACGGCCAGAAGTGATGATGGTTCCAGCCTACCGCCGCGATCTCGCAATGGCGTGAATGGCCCTGGATCGTATGGTAGATTTGGGGAGCCTACTGATAATCGAACACCAGCTGTCCTTACACCTCCTCAGCCTCCACCTCAGCCTCAGGCTTCGCCCAAGTCTCAACCGCCATCCATTCTCTCACCTCCCCAACCTCCACAGCAAGTTCCTTCACCCCTTCAGTTAGAAAGACCACCCCCGGAGAGGAGACGGCCGCCCATGGATCCAACTCGCCCCCAGGATCGAGATTTGGTTCCACCACCACTGATCAGTCCCAACAAAGAGCCAATGGCCCCTCCGCCTCGCAGTAGCGAACGTGTAGTTCCAAGGATGGACAACGCAAGTCAGAAGTCAGCCAACAGTTCTTACAGCGGAAGTGTTTTGGAACAGCCCAAACCGCCACCCACAGGAAGATTGCCAGATCCGCCGAAACGTGAGCCACTTCCCACGCCTGCTGCCCTCAGGCCGGGATCATCACCATCTCGTACACCGGCTCAGACTCCAACTCCTAATTCAGGTTATCAACAGGCTGGTCCAGCTCAAGCCAACACATCCAGCCCTGCAGCAGTTCCGGCTCGTATGCACAGCCCTTCACCGGCTCGGGACCCCAGTCCTGCGCCAGCCCGCGTACCTACCCCTTCACAAACTCAGTCGCCAAACCCTGCGCTGGCTCTCTCTCCAGAGTCTAGGGGAGGAGGCTCTTCGGATGTCTCGCCAATGACAGTGAGTGTGCCCAGATTTGCAAACATACAACAGCCACCTCCTGAGCTGCCCAAACAAGAGTCGCCCCAGCCAGTAGATGAGCCATCACCTGGAGACCGTGGGGTGGAAATCTCCGACCAAGACTCCAACCCATCCCCAGGAATCTCAGGCGAAGAGTCAAAGCCTGGCTTGGGTCCTATGATTAAAGCCAAAAAGTCTAGAAACGAAATTGCTGGCGCCCTTTGGAAGGCTGCATCTGCGGCCAATGCTGCTACCGCCTTTAAACCTAGACCTGGTGGTGCTGGAGAGCGTTTGCGTCTTCTGAGGACCAAGACGGAAGAGGGCCCAGATGGAATCAGCGGCGTTGTGCCTGCGCCGCCAAGACCTTCCGAACAAGCTACGCCTGAAGAGGCACCTGCAGAGACACCCAAGGCCGAAGAACAAAATAAACAAGTAGAGGAGCAGAAGCCAGCCGAGCCGTCCAAGTCGGCGAATCGCATGTCTTTGGTTCCTGAAGTTAAGATTACTCTCCCAACGAGTAGGCCTGTTAGTGTACATGGCCCGCCGCAGGAAGTGAAACCGACGGAGCCCGAGAAGAAAGAACCGCGACGCTCCATTAATGCGGGTAACGACATGAAGTATCTGCAGTCATTAGGTGTTAACCCTGCTATCCTTGACGAAAGGAGTGAGGAGTTCGCTCAATGGCTGGATTATTTTGGATGGATTCCGGGAGATCAGATGCGAGCTCGCAACGTGGAAGAGATGAGGGCTGACTTGGAGCGTGAGCTCAACAAAGCCCAAGCTGGTGGTTGGCTGGCTCGCTTCCGCGAAGAAGATGAGCGTGTTGATGCGATCAAAGCAGGACTTGATGTTGCCATGGCCGAGTGTGAGGAGCTGGATAATCTGCTCACACTCTATTCAGTCGAGCTTTCGGTATGTGCTCCCGCTGATTCTGAAAACTCTTCACTAACACAAAACAGACACTCTCAGAGGATATTGCCTACATCGAAGCCCAGGGTCAAGGTCTTCAAGTGCAAACTGCAAACCAAAAGCTACTCAAGAAAGAACTCGAGTCCTTGCTTGAGACTTGTGCCATCACATCAAATGAGCTGGAAGTACTTAGATCAGCGCCTCTGGATGATATCGGTGGTCTGCAAGAGGTCGAATCATCTCTTGTGACACTCTACAAGGCCATGGTCAAGATTGATCCTTCTCGCACTAGCGCTGATCAGCTGAAGGTGGATGTCACGTCAGATACAAACCAAGGCCATGGTCTCAATCCCGATTTCAACCAGATGCGGATTGTCCAGGAGAAGAAGCAGGTCTATGACCAAGAAAGCGCCATGTTCATCGGCAGGTTCGTCGCTTTCATGTCCCGACAGTTTGACCAAGCCTTTACCGAGACAAAGCTTGCTATGGAGGGAGCTTTGTCGAGAAAGGTGGATTCAACACATCACGATCTCGGCCGTGACACACTTTGGCAATTTAGTCCTCTTATGCTTTACGCCAGGGACATGCATGGCGAAGAGTGGAACCAGGTTATCCAAATCTACCAAGACAAGAGCCAGCCCGTTTACCGGGTTGAGTTCCAGGCTGTTGTCGCAGCTTGGCGTAGGAATGCCAGGAAGATGACTGGAGAGGAGGCTGAACTGCTGTTCACGTCAGCAATTGAGAAAAACCAGGACGGAGGAGGTGTAGCTACCACTGCTAGGAAGCTGACCGTCAAGCGCAGCGGAACTTTGGCTAGAGCTCTCCGATCCCCTCGAGAAGAAGGCGGTAACAAATCAAAGGTTGAAAAGGGGTTAAGCGACAACAAAGACCTGCCTTATGAAGTCTTTGCCGGAGTTCTGGATGACCTGCTCCCTTTGATGCAGATGGAGCAGAACTTCATTGTCGACTTCTTCCATGCAACAACACTCGAACAAGTCGATTTCCCCGATGCCGTCGCTACAACACCACCATATGACCGAGGAGGTACTGATCTTAGAAGACCACGACTAATGGAACCCGATCGAGACCTGGCCAGACGTATTCTGCGTGCAATGGAGGTCATTTTCACGTTCCTCGAGTCCGAGCTACTACGACTCATGGAATGGGTTGTTGGGCAGGATCCTTTGTAAGTTCTAACATCTGAAACGTTACCTACAGTTTGCTAACAGCTTTTCAGGCAAGGAATTGGCGTTTTAGCGACTTTGGAAAAGTACATTGCTGATGTTGGGCAGTCCAACCAAGAGTATCTTAATACCCTCTTGCAAAAGCTTCACGGTCATCTGGAGGTCCGTTTCAAGAAATTCGTCGATGAGCAGCTTCGTGCCATCGAAGAGACCAAGGTCAAGATCAGCAAGCGAAAGGGTGTTATTGCGTTCATTCGTATCTTCCCTGCCTTTTCAGCAGCTGTTGAAAACATGCTGGTTGGCGTTGACGCCACACTAGCAGCCCGAGGCACCATCGACCGTGAATACGACCGTATACTCAAGACCATGTATGACTCACTCATGGTTATCGCGCGAGAGAACCCCTCAGTCGGCATCACAACCGGCTCTGCAGACCCAGAGGACAAGGAGGCGCTCAACTTCCATATTCTGCTTATTGAGAATATGAACCATTTCCTGGAAGAGACGGAAACCAGAGGACTGGATGTGCTTGAGGAATGGAAGGAAAAAGCCAATTCGACGTACTACGAACACATGAACCTGTACCTCAATGCGGTAATGCGTCGACCACTTGGTAAGATTTTGGAGCATCTCGAGAATATGGAGGCTCAACTACAGACGGGCAAATCACCGGCATCGATTGCCGCGCAGCCTTCCAACAGCAAAACGGTCTTCAACAAGGTTCTCAGCAACTACGACTCCAAGGAAATCCGCAAGGGTATCGAAGCGCTACGCAAACGTGTCGAGAAGCACTTTGGTGACGCCGACGACCCTGCGCTGAGCCGAGGACTGGTCATCAAGGTGCTATCAGAGTGCGAGCAGTTCTACGAAAATGTCGAGAGACGGGTGGGCGCAGTTACGACCAACGTTTATGGTGGTGATATCCTTTTCGAATGGCCTCGAGCCGACGTCAAGGCTGCATTCCGTTGAGTACCGGGTGTTTAGAGTGAACGGGAATATGATCACATGAATCTGTTGTATGAATACTATAGTTACTATTGGCGTGCATGATGAGCCATGGGGTGTAAACAAGGCGCCTTTCGTGGTAAACAGGGATGAGTTGAGCGTTGGACGGATGAGTTTTGGTCTATCTCAATATGTTTACATGAGCGAATGAGTGATTGTTGTTTGTATACAAAAAAAGAGGAGCATTCAAGCATGATGTGAGCTACTATTTGATAACATATATTATACATTAATTAGTCCTCCCAGTCAGTCAAGACGCGTTCCATTAATGGGGGTGTTGATATAACACACCACTTTACGCGACACGACACGTCGCGATAAATGACATCTTTGGAAGGTACGCCACTTAACGCCCTTGCGGTCGCCCTGTAGCTCCACTCATCATCAACCTGGATATCGAAGCTGCCTAGATCATTTGATGTCTATCTCCACATGAACAACATGCCGTCACTCATATGTTGATTTACATGAATTTGAGCTCCGCAGTTATTGTACAAACCCATCAACATATTTCGAACTCAAAATAATGACGCCCAAAACCCGTTCGGGCGGTGTCCCCGCAGTGAGCCGAGTCTATCATTCAACGCCCGCCCAGCAGCAAGCACACTTCCCTGCACGCAAGAAGGTCGTACGTACATATGGAAAGCAGAATAGAAAGAAGCAAGCAGAGACACCTTCCAAGCTTTTGCGCCAGCAAACACTCACACAGATTGACTTTGTGTCGAGCTTCGAAGCTCATGACGACCCGATTGTCTTGAGCGACAGTGAGCAAGACGATATGGGATCTGATAAGGAAGGAGAGGAAAATGTGGAAGACGAACAGCAAAAACCACAAGACGAAGATGACGAGGAACCTATACCGAGTGGGAGGAAACGACGAGCGACTGCAAAGAAGGCCCCTGCTAAGAATGACCGGACGAAACGTCGAAGGACACTAGGAGTTGATACGGATGAACAGCCCAAGCCAAAGAAAGAAAGGAAATCAAGCCGACGCAAAACAATGGGAGATGCACCTAGCAGCAGCTCGAACTACCACACTCAAACGTTGACCCAGTTCCTTGGCCGCGAGTCAACGCCTACTGAGTTTATCAAGGACTCTGAAGACGAAGACGACGGGTTTCAGCAGTGGCTGGGAAATCCAAAGAGTCCGAGTCCGAAACACGTTCGAAAGAAGAAGCACGTCTCGCCTGTCAAGACTCCGAAAATCCTCAAGTCGATATTGAAACGTAGGCCGGAAGAGACACTCCCCCAGCGTGAGGAGTCTGTTGTGCCGCAAACACCACAGAAGCAGACGCCAGGCAAGCGAGCCAAATCAGTCGAGATACCTTCCTCGAGTCAGTTGTCAGCCCCGCCAAGCATAACATCTACACCCGCTAGCATGATGCTCGAACGTTACGGTCCTGCTGATCGTGTAGAGGCATCACCTGTTAAAGGAAAGATGTCGTCACCTGCTGCCCCATCACCGCTTAAGGAGCTGAAGGGTAAGCCTCGAGTGGCTACAACACCTCGAAAGCATGAACGCATCATTCAAGATTCTTATGCTACCGATAGCTGGGGTCCGACTGGCCGCACACCTCTGCGGGAACTGCCTGTAGACTCGCCCAATAAAACTCCCAGAACACCTAAAGGCATTCTTGAGCCGCTGGAATCATCTTCTGGGCTGGATGAAATAGAGACGCCTACAAAAACGCGCAGAGGCGGTAGCACCGAACTGGGCGGAAGTCAAAGAAGTGGCAGTCCCACACCAAGAATGAAGAAAGTGTCACCAGGTAGCGGCAAGAAGAGAGTAATGCTTGAAATTCCTGATTCGGAGGAAGAGGATGATGAAGACTTTGGCGAAGATGAGAACGAGAACGCTGAGAACGAGAATGACGAGAACACGTTTGTTGCTGGTGCTGAAACACAACTTATTATGAGCGAGCTTGCTTCATCAGAAGAAGAGATTATGAGAGCATCCTCTTCTGCGCATTCAACAACCGTTACTACTACTAAACGACAGGCCTTCGCTTCCATAACCTCAGAGGAATCCTCCGGCTCGGGTGGCCAAGGATCAAGCACATCGCTCCCGCCTCTTCGTTCACGGAACACAGAACTCCCTCCACCCTCATCAACGCCCAAAACCAGAAGTCGTCCAGCAAAGCGCGTTCGGAATCCCATCCATCGTCCACTCCCCCCAACTCAAACACAGCCGCTGGAATCTCAACGTGTACCATTAGCAACGCTGCAATCACTCCCTCCTGCATCTGCTCGCACAGATGTCCTGCTGCCGCTCTCTCAAGACATCATCGACGATGTTCTGGAAGGTTACCAGGCTGATCTTGTACTCAACTTCAAGATACCTGCGCAGGTTGTTCGTTTTTGGCTATTCGATGGCGAACTGCTGCGATTTATGGCCTGCGCTGACCCTGGCCGTGTAACAGAGGGTCCAGCCTGGCGCTACCACCTCACACAGGTTTACGAGCTGAACAATCCTGTTGAGGGGGATGATATGCAAGAAGAAGGTTGGATCGATGGTGACGTCGACCGCTACGTTTACTTCCCGCCTGCTGTTGTTGGCCAGCTATTGTGGAACTTGCGACATGCCATGTTCAAAGAAGGTGCTTCGCAAGATGAGCCAACACAAATTATACAAGATGAGGATGATAGTGGAAGAGTCGATCTCTTTGCCAACTCGTCACAGCCTGTTCCTGAAGACAAACATCCGACTCCTAGCGCAAACCTGAGCGTATCACAGCAGGTTGAAGCCCAACTCAAGAGCGACTTTGCTTCCTCAACTCAGTTTCCTCCCTCGGACGACATTCTCGTCCCCTCAACTCCTGATGAAGAGAGCAATGATCAACAAAACACAACTCCCCCAACCACCCGCATCACCTCATCTCCCACAACCATCAAGCCTCCCCCTCGTCGAACCCCCCGTACAGCATCTTCCCGCCGCACCTCTCGCCCTTCTCTAAGCAGTGCATCCAAACGACCCACGGTCCGCCCATCTCAAGCTACCACCGCCTCCCAAGCCTCCACGCCCGAAAAGCAACAGTCGTCCTCCATTCATCGCCCTCCGCTACACTCATCTAGCAGCATTGGGCTTCCCGAGAGTCTGTTGGAAGGGTACGATGTGGATGAAGCGCTGCGTTTACCACCGGGCTACAATCCGGATTCGTCGCAGCTGTTGACAAAGAGTCAGATGCTGCCAGACAGCTTGTTACGTGACGACACAAGAGTTCCGCCTGAGATATGGGACTCGGACGAAGATGATGAACGACTGTAGAATCCAAGCGGCTTTGTGACTTGTTTTATTGAATTTTGGGTTTATATGACTGGCTGGATTGATGTTCTAGGACGATGGATTCACTCTTGGAAATGTATTTACGAAGCGCGAGCTTGGTGTTAGGAGTAAGAATAGGGAGCATACATATCAATAACATTGAGAATCAACACTGTCAAGTACAACTGCTGACATATTCATCCCGTATAACACAAGGTTGGCCCAAACACAATTTCATCTACTGTTACTCTGCTTAGGGGTGATATTTTAACAACAGCATCTTTTCCCGCCCATTCATTGACCCATGGAAAAGACTTCAAAAGTTTGACATGCCATTTCCAGCAATTGTCACCAAAAAAGAAGATAAAAGTCCTGCGCCAGTCCTCAAGCCATGCAACATTGTGTTTCTGTAGACACAAAATAAGACGCCCTGTCTAATTCCATCATTCCAGTCCATCGCGGGGTAGTATCGTTTCATCAGGGCATAAAGCGGAAATGGAAACTTTTCCTGCCAAGTCGTCGAAATAAACAAAGTCGACGGTGCATGGCATCATCTCATAAAGTAGACCAATCTAAGACAGATGGAATGCTCCCTGGCCTTCCTTGACTGCTGTCGAGAGTTGTTTCTTCATGGCCTCAACGGTAGAGTAATCTGGGAGCTTCAGATAGTTGACGCATGTCATGACACTGGGCAGATAGTCATCAGAGGTATATGGCTCTTCGCTGGGCTTGCAGACGACAGTGAACATGGGTGTCAAAGACTTGAATCCTACAGAAAGTTAGAAACCGTTCACTCGTTATCTGTGGGCTGTACGTACCTCCAATAGGAAGCTTGGGACTTCCAGTCGTGAACTGTAAAAAGTCTCGGCGTTCTGATGCGTTGAATTGACTCATAGTATGAAGCAAATTCTTGACAGTCTTGCTGTCCATGTTGTACCCATGATCAGCCTTGATAGAATCGAGTAGAGCTAGTGTTATGTTAGTAAGATCACACGCAATGGTACGGGGGTGTACATACTCTCTAGAGACCAGTCCTCATCGACGCGACCAAACAGGGTGACAAGCTCGTCGGGTGTAAAAGCACTAAGTGCTGAGTAGGGGAAGACTTGCGAGAATCCAGCGCGGAAAGCATCGACTTGGCGACGAACGCCAGAACCGAGAGTCATATCGATGACCTTCTCTAGGTATGTGTCTACGTTGTCAATAGTGACCCGTTTTTGCGAGCCGTTGTCTTCTAGTTGGATATTCGGATAACCGGGCAGGGTGAAGTCGAGGCACAGATCATCAAGCTTAACGCCGTCAATGGTGATGTTCTCTGTATCAGCGACCTTTTGTGCAGCGGTACGGCTGGGGTCCTCGTCGATCTCCTTCTTAGCCAAAGCAAACTGCTTAATGGCTTTCAGCGAGCGGGCCAGGCCAGGGTCGACAATCTTGACGGCTCCCAGTGACGGCTTCACTCCAGTGATAGCATCTCCAATCCGGAAGAAGATAGGATTGAAGTGAAGGTCAATGATGCGCGAGTCAATCATGGATCGTGCAACAAATTTTCCGAGCATCCTGAAAAGGTGCAAGATTCGCTCTCCATTGGGTGTCCCGGCCTCTTCGTCACTCTGAGGCCGAGGGAAGAGCCCGGTGGCTCCGGAGACAAACTCGTCCGAATCGTTTGAATCAACCTCGCGCCACAGCTTGAGCTTCTTCTTCGAGAACTCTTTGGAGACAGTCGAGTAGAACTCGAGCGTAGGGCCAAGCCCAGTGCCCACCTCCTCAAAATACTCAACCTCCAGAATACTTTGTGAGGCACCATAAAGTTCCATCACCTTCAAGGCGGACTCCAAGATCTTTTGACGAGATATCCTGACCTTCTGTCTCTGAAGTCGGCCGAGGAATGGTCGCTCATTGTTTCGATCTCTTCGGTTCTCCTCTGCTGACTGGGTATTCTGCCACCTGGTCATCGATCGCGCATATCCAAAGGATGTAGACTGGAGGAAAAGATGGCGAGTCTCAAATGGGAAGAGGAATGGGTAGAGGCGGGCAAGGTCCTCCGCCCAGCTGGGGAGACAGTTGCTGGCAACAATCAAGGGCTCCTCCAACTGACGGTTCAACTTTGCAGTGAGTTTCGTGTTGACGAACTGAGACAGCGGTTCAACATTAAGCCCGATGACACTGTTCTTCTTCTCGACCAAGACATCCTCAATGTTCGAGTTGAGATCATGAAGGATGTTCAGCAATCGCAAAATCGACGATGTTGTGGGATGTTTCGCGAGTGAAGCAGGAATACCGTGCTCATCCTCGCCGTCTGCTTCCGAATTGGATGTGAACGACAGAGTTTCTGCAGGGGGTGGTCCAGGGACTCGTTTGAACTTGATAGGGTGAATGGTCGACCAGATGCTTCGACTGACATGCTCATCCGAGTTCGATGCTGAAGTGTGCACAGCACGATAAATAGTGGTCTCGTTGGGGATCAACTTGTTGTCAAGACTAAACTCAATATGCCAGTCTTGAGGTACAGCCTGAAGAGCAGAGGCGTAGGACATGGCCCTTGATGAAGACGTGGCTGGAGTGGGTGTGCTGTGAGCCCCAGCAGAAGCTCCTCCGGCACGGCTGGGCGCCCCAGAGCCGGTTGGGGTCGCAACACGAGTGCCGTCTTCTTTGCGTGCTGTCACATGGCCGCCCGTAGCAATCTCCATATTGACAGCCGAAGTGTCGCCAGGAGTGGATTCCTCCTCCATATCTTCTTCAAGCTCACCAACAATAGCGTCCAATGCACTGCTTTCTCCGATGTCGTCGTCGTCAGTTAGTTGCTTCTCATCGGCACACTCAAGTGTATCCTGCATCTCTTCGTCATCGCCTGGAGGAGGTCTGGGAGCTGGTGGCGTGCTGGCGGCGCCATGTCGCCTCGAGGATCGACGGAGTGAGCCTTTATCTCGAGATGATCCAGCGGACTGGTCTGGTGTAGCAGGAGCAGCTTGTGACTTTGACTTGCGCAAAGTTCGTGAACTTGATGGCGTTGGGGCAGCAGGAGGCGCGGGTACTGGAGGACCGCCTGCGAATGGATTTCCTGCATCGGCTGCTGCTAGTCGGGCCGCTGCTGCGCTACTGAGAGGGAGACCAGCAAAGCCGGCGCTGCTAGCCATTGCTGCAAGTGCTCGAGCGACCCCATCCCTACGGGCGGAACCACGAGGTCTATCCGTGATACTGAGGCGCGGCCGTAGGTAGTCATCCAGAGACTTGAATGTCGCAATGGCATGAATTGATACCATGATGTTTCGGTACGGCTTGGGTACCTCGAGTTCGTCATCAGCAACAAGACGAAGTCTGATCTGCTTGCCTAGCATAGACGCAGGGCTACTGTGGTTGCCATCAAATGTATTGTGATGCACTGTGATGACCTCAAAATGCTCTGACCTACTGAGCAAGTCCTGAAGCTTGTGAATCATGACGCTGAAAGGTGTTGCTGGTGACTCTGCAGTCGCTGTTTTGGGCTTTGACTTTACAGTGTAGGCCATGAAGACTTCCAAGAAGGTTGATTGAGCGGCGCGAGCTAGTTCTTCATCAGGATTGCTGAAGATTTCGAGGAGGACGCGGACCAGGCCTGATGCCAAAAGCTCTGCGCTCGTAACACTCTCCAGGACGTCTGTGTCAAAGTATGATGCAAGTTTCGCGAAAAGCTCCTTCCCTTTGTCGGCTCCAGTGTTTCCGGTCGATCGCTTCAGATAGAAGGTTTCCAACTCGCCGGCCAATTCCGATAGAGCCTCAAGAATAGCTGTAGCCTTTGCCTTCATCTCTTTTCCGTGGCCCTCGGTTTCATGGGTCTCCAGGAACTTCTTGGCAACGTCTCGAGTCCGGGACTTCATGGAACGGACATCAGAAGTGTAGCGGCCGAGAGGAACCTCGAGAGACACAGTAGATCCTCGGGAGCTAACAGGGGACATATCATCGTTGTTTGCCTCGCCATTTTCATTATCATTCTCTTCGTCCTCGTCCTCATCATCGTCAGATGATTCGCGTTCCTCATCCTCTTCATCTTCATCGTGCTCAGATTCATGTTCCGAAGAGTGTTCGTTCTCCTGTTCCGCGGGTCGTCCATCGTCGCCCTCCGACCTCTCATTCGTCTCCGGCTCCGGCTCAACTGGATCCTCCTCTTCGGCAATTTTGTTGATTTCCAGAAAGACACCTTCGCGGTAAAATTGGTAACGATAAATCTTGTCGAGTCGGCTAAGTAAGAGTTCGGCCGCTTGGAGTGCAAGCATGACGAGAGATGCATGATCCTGTTGCGAGAGAATAGAAGCGAGAAAAGAGGCATATGGAACAGGCGTCAACGCCTCTACTAGGATGTCTTCGTCGAGGTTGGAGAGCATCTTGAGCTGTGCTGTAAGTACCTTTTGGCGGACACTCAAGTTGACAGTACTGGAGAAGGCGTCCGTCAAGGTAGGGAAAATTATGAGAGCAAAACGACGGACTTCGTCTTTGCAATTTTCCAAAAGCTCGATACGTTTCTCGTTTGTGGTCCTGCGGTTTCTTCCTCCACTGGATACTGGGTGTGGCGGCTCTGTAGAGGCGATAAGCTCGACGAAGTCTCCGAAAGAAGGGTCGGCGTTTCGCGGCAGGTTAGGGAGAAGTTCACAAATGACATTGAGAGTTTCGATAATTTGCTCTCGGGGCCGGTGAATAAGGGCCTGCATGATTACAACGCTATCCAGCTTCGAGGCGACATCCTCGGTACCGCTAGGTGGTGATACTCCGGTGAGAATCTGGTACAGTGTCTCCACCACGTTGAGCTTGAAAAGCTCAGCAGAAAGACGAGGACTAGCTCGCGCGGTGAAAGCCAGAACCCGAAGGAATTGAGTGTGGATGCTGGAGCTAATCATGTTGGTAGTGCCAGGAACTAAAAGACGCAGCACACCACGAAGAAGGTCCACGCTGACAAGTTCCTCGAGCTTGTGAGGATGGTATTTGAAGCTCTCCACTATACCCGACACACAGAGCGAGGCCTGTTCGACAACACGCTGATCGTTACTATTGAGAACGTTAAGAAGCGTGGGCATAACATCCCGTACAACTGGGAAAGAGTCTTCGGGAATGTTGCGACAACAGTTGGCGGCGGTCGTCACAGCGGTTCGTTGAGTGCCCGTGGCAAAGAAGTCGAGATACGAAAGGCACGCAGTAAGTCCTCCCTCACGAACGATGCTTGTAGGATACTCGACCGAAATCTTTTCCAGCGTGCTGAGGGCTTGTTCGGCCAGATCGATAAAGGAGATTTCGAGGAGCTTTTGGCACAGTACCGGAACGGCGTTTCCGTAGACAACGTTCGCAACGCTGGCGGGTAAAGCCTCCATCAAGTTTGCCAAAGACCGACAAGCTAGCAGCATTATCTCAGGGCTTTCCTCCTTATTCATGAGCGTAACCAGCTCCTTGACGAATGCATCTGGCGAGAAGTGGCCAGTAAGATTATCTTCGTTCGATACTAAAAGAATCTCTGAAAGCTCCTGCAGGGCTATTAGCTGCACTGAGAGATCGTCCACCCGTAGGTTGTGGAGGAGTTCCCTGAATCGCGATGTGAGGCCAGACATCATCCCCGTCAACGCTCTCAAAGTGTTACCCAAACTGCCAGGAGGGCCACCGAACCCACCAAAGGGATCGTCGTCATCATCGTCGTCGTCGTCGTCATCGTATCTTCGTGATCCCTCCTCGTCGTCATCATCATCGTTGTCTTCACTATCGTTGTCGTCGTGGTGGTCGATGGGAGGGGGAGGAGGCGGTGGTGGTCCTGGGTCTCTGTTTTCGTCGGTGCCCGTCATTGGTGTATCTTGATCGACTGCGCTATCAAGGTTTCGTTTCGATCTTCGTGTGGTAAGGGTCGAGCCTTGTGCTGACTCTGGGTTCACGGTCAGTTATGCGATTATTCACGCCGCCTCTGTGTTTCCTACTAACCTTGTATAGATCCAGTGGGCTTCTTAGAGCGGCTAGATTTTCGGCTGGAAGAACCGGAAGGGATAGAGGATTCGGCGGGATTCGCAGATCCGGGCCTGTTATTTCTGATGGAATTTCAGCATGTTGCTTCCAAAGGACCAGCCGGCGTCCAACACTTACTCTGGGCTATCCATTTCTGCGGCAGGTTTTCCCTTTCGCCTGGTTCTAGGTGCTGATTGGTGATTGTTATTGGTGGTGGAGGGAGGGACAGCTTCGGGGATCTTTTGTCTCTTGGACCGTCGACCTGAAGATCCGGATGACAATGCGGTGTTGGGACTCTTCTCGGTAGCGAGCCCTTTTCGCTTGCGTGAGGCTGGGGTAGCGGAGGCTGCGGTGGTCGGGACGTCAGCAGCGGCAGGAGCAAAATCGTTGGTTTGGGCTGCCTGACTCGCTGCTTGACGGGCCGAGGATCTGGTGATTCTAGAAGACATAATTGTCGTAAGCTTTGTACTGACGATGCATCTGAAAGAAAAAGCAGATAATGAGGAAGTGTCTAAGGTGCGGCCGACGTGTGTTGCACGAAGAAGATGAAAGGGAGATGAAGAGAGGGAAGCACAAGCACAAGCCGCGACCGAAAGCCAAGTGCTTCAAAGATAATGTTTGTTTTCTTGTGGTCGCCTGGGTTCTTCCTGGTCGAGGGATAGCAACGTCCAGGTTCAGATATCCGAAAGCTTAACAAAAGGCTGTAGGTTGTAGGTTCTCAACCAACGGCGGCTAAGCACCAGACGGACCATTAAAACACAAATATGAAAGCAGCGATTGACTACGGACAGATCGGCGACTTGGGCGGGAAGGGTAAATGGAGTTATTGTCTCGAATATTCGTGAATCAGCGACGCAGGAAAGCAACCACAAGCCCAACGACGGCCAGTGTCGGTCAGTGCTGGGATGACGAGGGTGCTGAACCCGTTCCCGTATGGGCAAAGGCAAGTGCGAATGATGTGGTGACTGCTGCGCAAGGCTATGACGAATAATACAAGGTGAATGAAGAGAAAAGTGAAGTGAAGTGAAGTGGCAGATAAGATCAAGGATGAAGATGGCTAAAAAGGGTTGGCCCTACCTCTGGGGACCTGTAGCGGCGGTAGCGGGTAAGAAAGTGGCAGTCGAGGTTGTCGAGGTAGAAGAAGGAAGTCGCACTTCGTTATCACCTGCCGATGTTCGTTCTGCCATGCCCAGACGACCTACGCCATCAGGAAAGCAGTGGGCGGGCGCGAGCGCGGCGGGGTCGTGATTCCTCTCCGATGTCGATGTCGAGCAAGGCGATAGATAGGTAAATGATGAGACAGAAGTGGACAGAGCGATGGATACTTTGTTAGTTACGGTGAGGGGATAGTTTGCTTAGGTGTGCGGTTTAATTTGCGATGGATGAGGAGAGACGTGAAGTTACAGGATACAGGTCTCGATCAAACCAGCGCCACTCTGAAAGAGAGAAGAAGGTAGAAAGATGAGGGAAGTAAGTGGTGTTTTTGGGTCTACAGATACGAGTCGGGTCTGAGGGAGGTTGATGTATGGATGGATGGATGGGCACCTCATGGTTAAACGGTTGACGTGTGTGAGGTGTGTCTACTCCACTATCTGCGGCCCTGAGGACTTCCTAGCTCTGGCCGACAGAGGCCACCTACAGCGCTACCCACGTTTGCAGTATGTAACTAAAGCTGGGGTCTTTTCTAGGTTCCAGTCTTGCATCCAATAACTCTGCGTTTGTGTTAAACAAGACACGCCTGAGAAACGCTGTGAATCGTCCAAGTCTACCTCATTAACTGCAAACGTGCGCTGTGCCAGGTTCAGGCTTCAAACAGAGGGAGGGGCAGGCAAGGTGGTTCTGTGTTTATCACAACTAAGAAAGATGGAGCATGGGATGGATCCAATATCACAAGGCAAAAGTCGTTACCAACATGAGTGTCTTCTCCATTGAGTTTCATCAGAGTTTTTTTATGCTCCAGTTGATGAATAATACAATACACCCACTTTCTTTTCTTGTTGATGGACGTCATTATCTTGAGTCAGCCATGCCCTGATGATGCGATGCACGCGTCCCAAAGCTGACGGGACTTTTCCCACGGATAACCTAATAAACATCATTTTATCAAGGTGCAGCTGCGAGAGATCTTGCATTGTGGAGCGGCCCGCTTAGCTTCACTTGTAGCGGCATCCATCACGCCCCTACAAACCCACTCACTGCAAGTGACGCTAAAACATACAGTCATCAACATCGGATATTGCACGGGCGGCCAGATGATAGAGCCTCAAACCACCCTATAAGAAGTCCATGGCATGGATTCAAGGCAGTTAATATAAGCCGCTATCAGAACAGAGCGTTAGCTTTCATACATCTATATTATTCGAAAGAATCCAAGCGACTCACCCAGTAAGTTTTGGTACTATAGGTATTCCATGGCAGCAAACAAACGACAACCAAACAATTTGCAATGATAAGCGCTTCACCTATATCAGACGGCAGATTTGTGTTAAATAGAAGCTTGTCATCTAAATTTCCACTAATCACTTTATTTGAACTCCTTAACGTCCTACAGTTAACGGACTGGTCCGCTTGCAAATAACTAGAAACAGATTAGAGGACTTTCCTCAACACAGTTAAATTTATTATTAATGTCCTGTCAAGAGATAAACCAACGATCTTCAACAGTAAATTTGAGCATTACATCCTTTATGGAAAAAATAAGACGTGTGCTTATGATGACTTACACAGTTTAACGAGCCGACACATCAGTCAATAGTTATGGCGAGGAAATTACTATTTGCATTGACTTGATTGAATTATGAATGACTTATTTATCTAGAATTATTCCCCGTCCCTATGGCTTCAAGGTATCCTTGCCGCCCTCAAACTCGGAAACATCATACTCCTCAGGATACTTGTCCAACATCTCCTTGAGCTCTTTCATCTGAGCCTTCAAGTCATCCGTCATCTCCTCGTACATATCCTCAAACATGCTTCGCATTGGTGGCTTCTTCTCCCGCTCCGCCTCGCTAAACGCCTTAAGAATCTCCTTTCGCAGCTCAGTCCGGGCCTCCTTCTCCTTGGCCTCGTCCCAGATCCCTTGAGCCTCCATCCATTTGCGCAGACGCGTGATGGGGTTATCTCGACGCTTCCAGTCCTCAACCTCGACGCGCGCACGGTAAGCGAATGAGTCGTCGGATGTGCTGTGGTGTGAGACACGGTAGGTCATGGCCTCGATCAGGATTGGCTTGCCGCCATCCTCGAGGGCCATTTCACGGGCCTTCTTTACGACTTCTCGAACTGCCCAGATATCGTTACCGTCAACACGGATGGTGTCGATACCGTAACCGATACCACGGCTGGCAATACCATCGCCGCGGTACTGGTCTAACGTAGGTGTTGAAATAGCGTAACCGTTGTTTCGGCAGATAAAGATGGCAGGGCAAGCTCGCGTGGCTGCAATGTTGAGAGCAGCGTGGAAATCTCCCTCACTTGCTGCACCTTCACCAAAGTATGCTACGGCCACACGAGCCTTGGAACTCGGGTTCTGAAGTTTTTGCATCTTTAGAGCATATGCGGCCCCCGAAGCGTGGGGGAGTTGTGTTGCTAATGGTGATGAAACGGAGTGCTTTTTGTCACATTAGTCGGGAGTTCTTTCTTCTGAATCAGGAAGTACTCACAATATTCAACTCTTTGCTTCCATAGTGAACAGGCATACTGCGTCCTCGACTTGGATCCCTTACGTTACCAAATAGTTGGCCCATAAAATCTTTTGCTGTGAAACCTCGCTCCTTGAACACGCCTTGCTCTCGATATTGAGTGAACATGACATCCTCTCGATCTAGCACGCTTGAGCTGCCGATGCTGACAGCCTCCTCGCCTGCGCTCACCATGTAGAAGCTGAGTCGACCTTGTCTTTGCGCATCAAACATTATTAGATCCATAATTGAGATGAACACCATATCTTTATAGAGGCGGATAACCTCCTCGTTGGAGATATCTGGCTTGAACGATTCATCCACAACTACTCCATGTTGGTCTACAACGCGGTACGTCGACAATGCAGGATATGACTCGGGAGATTCAAATTTGAGGTTGCTTGTGAATGCGCTCTTCAATGCACCGGGGAACGAGACAAAGTCGGAATTAGGGCGCTGCGATACACTGCTGGCCGATCGAATAGCAAGGGGTGTTACAGGCGGTCTGGAAAGGATAGCCCTCCTTAAGGCGACCTGGTGTAGAGCTCGAGACTTCATGATGGATGTGTGTGCTTGTTTGATGGTGATTCAATTGGGATCTGGGCTATGTTTTCTTTTATTCAAATGGCTAGAATTCAATAATATGGTAGGATAGATAGCAAAGAGTATTGCCGAGGAGTTGCCATATCTGATACCGTGAGGAAGCGACGTCATCCTGAGCCGACACCAACCGTATGAGCCGAGACAGAAATAAGCCGTGGTTTGACGATGCTCGGCACCTTCAGCTAACGATTGACTCCAGAGGTTTGTTATGACCTATTCCGATGACATTATTGGTTATTTCTCGGGGCCTTCCACAATGTCTAGAGAAGATACTCTTGGCAGCCAAGTTAGTCAAATTCCCAAAAGTCCGGCAATGAAGCCCATGATATCCATAAGAACCCCAAACTTGTTCTCCCCCGCAATCCTTATCGTTACCCCACAATCACGGTAAACTCCAGGTCTCCATGATGGATCCCAATTTAGATCCTTTGACTTCGTAAGTTTACAGCTGTCAACGGCTGTCCAGCACTGCCAAAAAGAAAAAGTCCAGACGGCGTGCACCATAGCAACCAGCAAAAGGTATTATATGTTGAAATAGTAAGCTGTTTACTTAACTACGTAGATTATGACTTGAACAAATAATCACAATATACACATTACACTCTTCTGCAACAAAGTGATTTCAAAACATCAAGTATCGTCGCTTTGCCTACTTTCACGTAGGGCGCAACAATGTCAGTCCCGCCTTCTGTTGCAATCGCACTTCTCGTCCTCACTCTTTTCGTCGTCTTTGTTGCTATCGCATTGTTCTTGAGAAGCCAAGTGCAGGTCTTTGTCCGCGCCATTTTCGCCCATACTCAAGAGAAGTACGATACAGGTGGTTCTACAGTCGCCAATACTGGAGAGAGGGTTTAGAGGTAAGACCAAAGTCATATCACAAATCCGTCCTGGGGTTATCCCCAACTCGACATCGATCAAATAGAGGACGATACAGCCACTGTGGCTACAAGGCTGCAGCGCCACATTTAGAGCCCCACCAGCAAATTTCCATCTCTCAGCCTCGTATGATTTCGAACTGACTTCAAACCAGAGCTTCCCAGTACCTCCGAGGTCCCAAGTATAATCACAATGGCCTCCCACACAGCTCTCCGGGGCTTTTCCCGTTCATTGAATGCTTCAAGATGTTCTCAGAACTTTGTCCGACCTTTTTCCTCCGCAAACGTTGTCCGCAAGAACTACCAAACCCCTACATCTGATCGCCCTACCCACTTTGGCTATGAGACCGTCACCGAAGCTGAGAAGCAGCAGCGTGTTGCTGGTGTGTTTACCAGTGTTGCTGAGACTTATGATAAGATGAACGATTTCATGTCTTTGGGTATCCATCGTCTGTGGAAGTATGTCAAGCCTCCGACATCCCGTTATTGGCGCAGTTCTAACAATTGATCCTCTAGAGACTACTTCATCTCTTCTCTGAACCCTGGCGCTACGAACCCCCCTGGACAGTCACAGCGCATTCTCGACGTCGCTGGCGGAACTGGTGATATTGCCTTCCGCCACCTTCAGCACGCCCACGAGTTCAATTGCAATCCCAATGTCTCGGTTATCATCTCCGACATCAACCCGGACATGCTGGCAGTTGGTCGCCAGCGTTCTCTTGCCCTCCCCGCATCCCACCAGTCTGCTCTCTCTTTTCTGGAAGCCAATGCCGAAGTCCTCCCTTCCCAAATCAAAGATAACTCCCTCGACCTTTACACTGTTGCCTTCGGTATCCGTAACTTCTCCAACATCCCTGCTGCGCTGAAGGAAGCTCACAGAGTTCTCAAGCCCGGTGGTGTGTTTGCTTGTCTCGAGTTCTCAAAGGTCGACAAGCACCCTATCTTCAATACCATTTACAAGCAGTGGTCTTTCAAGGGTATCCCCTTGATCGGCCAGCTAGTGGCAGGTGACCGTGATAGTTACCAATATCTGGTGGAGAGTATCGAGAGATTCCCTAGCCAAACCCAGTTCAGGGACATGATCAAGGACGCCGGCTTTGTTGTTGCTGGTGAGGGTTACGAGGACCTTACTGGTGGCATTGCCGCTATTCACAAGGGCATGAAGCCTGTATAAGATGGCTCATGCACTCAATGTAATTTAGTCTGTAAAATAGTCATAGTCCATCGCAGTCACGATATATCACGAGTAGTCAACCAGGGAGTCTGGCAGTGTATAAATAGGAAGTTAATTCATTCCAGATCGCCCTCGACCCTATCCCCTAAACCCGCCTCCCATGAACATCATCAGCACATCCACGTCCATGACGTGCGTTCAGGGCCCAGAACGATATTTTTAAATTCTCTTCGCAACTGAACTCCATACATGTCAAAACTAAAGCCACACCCTTAATATAAGGGCAAGTGGTTTCGAAATCTCATTAGGTACACGATACATAAAAACGAGGGCGTTGGGACGTCCCTCGGTTTTTCTGCCTCTTGCGCCATTGTCAATTCAGACAAAGGCGAGACAAATAGGTGATGCCAGAAAAAAAAGTGGCAAGGTTAAATAACAAGGCCACGGTCATAAGTCATGGCCTTACAAAGAGTCTGTAACGACACTCCGGTCTTGAGTATGGTATTATTCGGCAGCGGGTGTTGAGGGAGCGGCAGCAGGAGATGATATGTCTCCCTTGAGGCCGCCACGTCCACGTCCACCACGGCCGCGATCTCCACCTCGTCCGCCGCGGCCACCTCGTCCACCGCGTCGGTTGGATTCAGAGTCGCTGGCGCCTCCTGCACTACGGTAGCCGCTGGTGTTGGTGGCTCCACCACGCCCGCTGGCACCCCAGTTACCGGCACCGCCTCGGTTGGCGTATGTCTTGTTTTCGCGATGTTGGAAGACCTTAACCAGAGGCTTAGATCGGTCCTCTTGAGTCCGAGTCTTGACATCATCGGGAAGTCTGTCCAGGGCAGTATCGCGGTCCTCAATTGTCTTGAACTGAACAACCTTGTTTGAGTTACCCCACTTGTCGACCTTCAAGATCTTGTTCTTGTCCTCGTCGCTGAAAAGGTCTCGACATTGCTCCTCAGTGCTCACATTCATAATGAAAAGTCCAATAATATCAGAGGCGGGCGTCTTGGGGGCGGGAGAAGAGACACGTTCGGGAGCATGGGCTGAGCCATTAGCGCCAGCCGAAGCTGAGGTCTTCTCTGTCTCCTTGTTGTTGGCGGAGGGAGCGGGACTGCTTGAGGTTGGGGCAGGCTGGGGGGTAGCAGGCTTGGGGGGACCAGGAAGAGGAGTCGCGACAGCAGGCTTAGATTGAACTGCTGAAGGCTGTCTGCTGGTGGGAGGGGGAGCGCTAGACTGGGTCGAGGGAGGGGCGGGCGAGGGAATGCCAGCTGGGCCAGCTGTAGTGGGAGGGACGCCGGGCTGCTGCTTGGCACCTCGGTGGGAGAAGTTAAAGCCTTGAGCCCGCATCTCTGTACCGATACGGCCGTCCTGGATCTCGAGAACCAGGTAACCGAAAGCAGCATCAGCAAGGTTAAAGTTCCACATGTTCTTGAAAGCACTCTCGTCGACCTGTCCAAGAGAAGCCTGACCAGCAACAGGGCCGCCGAACGGGTTTCCGCCAGCAGCCGTGGTAGGCATCTTCTCAACGATCTGGAGGGCGTTCTTCAGGAGATTCTGCTGAGCCTCATTCTGTTGAATGGCAGGTTCCACTTCACCCTTGACAGTCTCCCACACGTCGTTGAAAGAAGCCTTGGAGGCGGCAAGCTTGCCTCGGTAATGATCGAGAGTAGGGTTGACACTGAACTCGTTGTAAGAGCTGCCATATCGGAAGTGAAGTCCGGCAGAGATGGAAAAGTCGGCCTTGAGGGTTACTGAAAGCTGGTTCAAGATACCCTCACGAGCTGGGGACGCATGCGTGACAAAGATGCGGGTTTCGGTAGGGTCGTAAACACGGTGAGCGGTGTCGACAAGCTCGCCCATTTGCAGGAGAGTCGTCCACATAGTTCCCTGGCCACCAGCAATAGTAGTGCGGCCTTCACCGTTATCAAACAACTTGTGCATAACAACAGCACCACCAAGACCAAGCAGTCGTAGTTTGACACCGCCAACCTCCAGCAGCATTGATCGGGCCTCGTCAATAATGTGCAGGTTAGGTACCTTATACTCGCCTGTTCGGAACTTCTCCAGTACTCGGACATCTTCACAGGCACCCCAGACAGTGTAGACAGGAACATCAAGCTTGACCTCGCCGCTGATGAGAAGAGGCAATTCGGAGAGCGGGAGCTCACTAGGGGGGAACCGATTCTTGACTGGGCCGGGGCCACCTTGTTGGATGGCCTTCTTGACAGGCTCGGAAATCAAGGGAGAGTACTGAGCAACATGCTTAAGCGTCTTCTCGGCGATTCGCTCCAGGGAAGTGTCGTCGTAAAAACCGAAATCACCAGTATGGATGATATGGTCAGCTCGGGCCTGTTTCGCAAGATCGTTGAGTGATCTCAAGTTTCCTATAATAATGTTTAGCGCTCGTCCGTTTAAGCTCTCTATAGCTACAAACCTCGAACATCGGCAATGCACAGAACCCTTAGGGGACCAGTCTGGAGAACGCGGCCCTGGTTTGGCAAGAGTGGTGCGGCACCAGTAGGAGGTAGACCGCCGGTCGCACCGTTCTGGAGGTAGCCTGAGCCCGTGTTATTGTACGGTCGCTGCTATTTGACTCTGGTTAGCTTATTATTTCCATCAAGGCCATCGTGCGGCCGATATGACGGTAGTTGTTTAGAGGTTCATGGTGACGTGGAGTTGCTGATTTCGAAGTTGAGGCCAACCAACGGGGGCGCAACGGCGGAACAACACGCGAGCGGGGAGAACGCATGTGAAATAGCAAAGCCATGCAGATGGTGCGAGGAAGGTAAACCCGATCTCAAACTATCCAGCAAAGTGTTGCAAATAGCGCCAAGTTGGAGGTTGCTTGGAAAGGCCCGTGAGTAGTGCGAGGTGGATGGGCAAATCACAGATAATAGAAGGGGCCATGTCATGGAGGTAGCACTCACAGCAGCCATTCTATCAATCAACTGATTCTATGCGCTCGGAATCGGTCGGGGAATTCGCGTAGTCGGGTGATGGCGCGGGTAAGGAGGATGAAAGCTCTGTTGGTGGGAATAGAGCTCGAGGAGAGGATATGAATGGGTATCAAAAGAGGTGATGATGAGGAATTGAAGACAGGGAGGCAATCACGGGGAGGTGGATTTTCACAGCTCTAGGTCTAGGTAGCAAGGCTGGGCTGGTGCTACTGCTGGCTGACTGGTTAGAGGTAGAGATAATTTCTAGGTGGCCCCAAGAATCGGGAGCCAACGCCTTTGCCTCTTTTGGCTTAGCTTCATCAGCTCCCACCTGTGACGAAGACTTGTCCACTTGGCTGAGTTAGACCAGGGGAGCTCTATCTCAATGGCGCACTAGATCGGTTAATGCTCGGTGCTTGCACCGTTTCGACGGTTCACCTCCGTTTATTGTGAATGATACCGTATTGGCCTTGATGCTACCCTGAACAATGATATAAGAAAAGAACAAAATTCACCTACTCCAGTAGCAGATGTAGTAGACATGGTTATATGAAGGCTTATGTGAACCCAGATTGTTTTTTTTGTTTTTTTTAGCAAAATCTGCATTGATGATTGACGTTGTGCTTCGGTGAGCTATAGGCACATACAATTGAAGGTATCTTCCAGTTCTTTGTCCCAGCTCCATGTTACGGCGCCTCTTGTACTCGTTTGGTCAGCTCAATCGCCGTTTATCCTGCCGATCACTTTTGCGCAACTTAGTCTAAATCTCATGCAGGTATAGACCATTGTTACACAGCTTATTCCTCAAAATGTCCCTAACGAGTCTCATAATTACCTCGAAGGTCCATCTAACAGACCCACCAATTCATTTTTGGCTTTCTATTCACAGCTATCACCCCAAGCTGGAGCCTTCATTCAACGAATTGAAATGTCAACAAGCAAGTATCATACTGTAAAAAGTATCAATGTGCAGCTATCTGGTTACCCTATCCAGTTATTGGTGATATCCCCGCATGAGATATCAGTGATGCAGCGCTTAAGCAGCGGGGTAGATCGGGCTTTTAAACGTTGAAGTTTGCATGCTTACTTTTTCTGGGTCTATCATGGACGATCGTCAACACTCTATGTTGAGGTGATAACCCAAGGCATGCCCTGCAGCGGGAATACCACATGATTGCATGCAAATAAGTTATCTCTTAAATATGAGTATACCATATTCTGGCGAAATATGCCCTTATAAGACATGGAAATGTGCATGGGGCTGATCTTGGCTCTTGAGTATCTTGTGCTGATCTGAGACAAGGATAGGCACCCACATGCCATCCATCATGCAGTCATGAGCATTCGATCTATGATAATTACGGACGACAGACTTGTGGACACGATGGGTCGCATGAACAAAGAAATTACTACGGAATCTCTGTATATATAAAATTGGGATGCAAAAAAAACGGTGAGGAAAAACTGCGATCGGCTTGTAAAAGCGATATTGAGCACGGTTGCATGCGTTGCCAAAAGCCGTTGGATAATCAAGCTCAAAAGAATTATTCGATACCTTCCTAATAATCCATAAGATCCGTCTCCACCAAGTATCAAGAAAGAAAATACCATCTCGACTCACGCAGCTCAATTATGCATTAGTACATTAGTAGCTCCAGTAAGGGATGTTCGACCTGTAAAAAGAGTGTTTGTCAAGTCATGAAGCTCAATGTGTGGGTGTTAACCAACGTGTAATTATAGCTCACGACAGAAAACATATTACGTCAAGTCCGACAAGAAATCAACACTCAGCTATGTCATCTGGTATGCGTTGGCTGTTCTTTTGTTGCCTGGAGCGGGCAGTCATACCTTAAGGCAAGACATTCATCATGAGTTGGTAATAATACCACATTATTCAGGTGTGGTTACCATGGCCACCCCTCAATGATATTAGCCGCAATGCGATATCAACAGTACTGGAGCTACCCATGAAAGGATTCATCTTTGGGTTACCACGTACATTGAAAGTTTGATAATTGATCTTCAGGTTCTAGAAACCCTTTGTATACCTGAGAAAAGAACCTAACCATTTCCTTATCATTCTCGACATGGAAAAATGACGAGGTATACTGGCAGGGTCTTTTACTCTTGGTTGTGATTCGAGGAATTCTAGGACATGAACCAGCCCAGCACAGACACCCGGCGAGTTAGAAAACTCAAAGCAAGGCTTCATGGCAGCATCCATAATGACTGGGTTGCTTAGGTACCTGACACATGATCGTATCATGCAGGTCTACAGATGCGGATACTATATGGATATATATGATCAAATAGAAATCAACACTTGTTATTAGATATGGTTTCTGAAGCGCTTTCCGTTCATCACCTAACTGCCGGTATTAGCCAATTGTCAGGCAACAGCTCCAAAGCCCAACACTGTCACGTTCCATCCATTCCATCATCTGGGCGGCACTGAACCACCCTGACGGGCGCCAACTCTAGTGCTGGATAGCGCTGATGTATAAGGGGATAGCGCCTGACGACCCGCTGTAAGCGACCCGCCACGTGACCTCGACACGTCTCATGCCCCGGTCCAAGTACCGTCCCTTTGATTGCAGAGGTAGAGGTACCCTTACCAGGGCTATTCGACTTGTATCTCGCCTTGGACATTTGAACGAACCTCGACTTTCTGTCTCCCTTGATCGACTCTTTGTTTATTCCAAAAGAACAGCTGTAGCCGCCTATCTGTCCTTCATCGATAACGTCGACCGAAACGACTCGATTCAACGCTATCATCCCCACTACTTCCCACTAGGAACCTTGACGGAAGGCGGGCATACAGATCATCGGCCCGTCCTGACGTTCTCCCCATGCGACAACAGACTTGACGACAACGCCGTCCCAAGAGGTGACTGAGCCTCTCGCATTCGAGCCATCGACGTTTCACTCAACTGCGCCGCTTGTATCGTGGTGCACCGAGGCCCATGGTAACATAGAACCCAACGTCCAATATCGTTTTGAAAGCCAAGCCAGGAAACTACACAGGCAATCGTGGGCGTGCAAGCCTCGTTGAGGCCCACCCAACCGTCGATGATGGTACGTCTCATTGTTCACGTTTGACGAACGTCTGTTTTCTTTCCACGACGCTCGTAATTGCTGGTTTTTTGGTGAACTTGCGCTGTGGTGTTTTATTTCGTTACGAGTTGTCAAGCCGTCGTCGTCACCCATGCTGATCTTAGTTTGTTGTCGGTATAGACATCATCTCGACCCCGCGGCGATGTTGGCGGCAGTTTTGCTAGCAGACGCGGACATTCTAGCCAGCTTTCCATTTCCGATCCAAGTCACCATGTAACGGAAGCTATTGGCACATTGTACGGAGATGAGGACGATTCAGGATCCGAGGGTGGTCGACCCATGAGTCTCAATCGACCGCTGAGCTTCATCGGAGGCCCAACGCCATACCAAGAATCACTTCCTCGACCGCCTCCCGATGGTCGATTTCTAACCGTTGATACACGGAGAGCACTCAAGAGGACCGATTCCGAAGGCTCCGCTACCGAAACATCCCCCATTAATGGCGACCCGAACAAAAGACCTCATCAGCTCTCTCCAAACCAGCGAAGCAACTCGTTCGAACAAGGACCTAAATCGCCATTGTCTCCTACGCTTTCACTTCGCGATGTTCAAGCCGATTCTCAATTCTCGCTAACCAACATTGACAATCCGAGTGACATTGCTCTGGAGTTGAGTAATTTGCAAGCGCTCAGGCGGTTGTCGATGGATGTCGGAAATAACAAGGACCCTGATATGCCGCCCATGTCCTTAATGGCTATGCCGACAATAGCACCAAGCGGTGACGACGATGAAAACGATCCCTCGAGACTTCTATGGGTACCTGCAAGAGTCCATCCAGAACTCGCTCCTGGCGAATTCAAATCGTTTCTCGAAAATAGAGTTCAATCTATACGACGAAGGTCTGGCGAGTCATTTCTATCTGCCGACACCGACATCAGCGAAGGCGACTCGGGAATAGGGGGACTCAGACGTAAAAAGTCCATGCTGTCTCGTCAAATAGATAGTTCCAGTGAACGCGGCTCTGTCGATTACGTTGATGGCGCTGACCGATTGGACCGCAAACGCTCACGCGGCCACAGCCATGAACTCAGCCTGGAAGAACTTGTCAAGGATCCTACAAGGGCTGTTCAGAAATTTGCCCAAGAATCTCAAATAGCACCGGCCGGACCCGAGGGTAATGTAGATGACCTGCCAATTCTGCCTGCTGCCCCTGGGATGGGTCTTCGCAGGTCAACTCGAACAACGTATCGCAAGGGCGGCAGTATACGCACTGGACCCCTTGCACGTCGATCTGGACATCGCCAACAACCTAGTGGAGACTTGACGTCTGCTCCTTTGGAAGCTCCGCCGGGCCATGGTCTTTCAAGGGTTCAGTCAGAGCCTGTAGCAGACAACTATTCACGGCAGAACCAAACAGTGACGAGATCGCAGAACCTGTCTCAGGAGTCGTTGGATGATTTTGAACACTACGATGGAGCCTCCCATGGAACTAATGGGAGCCATACAGACACCTTTCAAGAACAGCTACCTATTCGATCATCACCAAGTCTGCCAACAGTCGATTCTTCGTCCTATAAGGACACCCAAGACCAGAGTCAGCAGAAATTCCCAAAGCGATCTTCTTCGCAGAACGCAAAAAATCAGCCGGTCTCTCAGAGGATGCCTGAGCCCGAACCACCGATAGAGGAAGAACCCAGCCATGGTAGCCGACGAAGCTTTAGCCGACAGAATGCGTCACAATCCGCCACACAGCAGCAAACGTCTCGATCTTCTTATCCCCAAAGCCAGTCTTTGAGTGATAATCTTGCAGCGAACCCTTCACTCATCCCTGGCAGTGGTGCAACGCGAACCGACAGCCTGACCTTTATACCGACACTGACTCAAGAAGAGCGAAAACCAGACAAGAAGTCCAAGAAAGATAAGGATGACGAGGCGGGTTCGACTAAATCTGGAAGTGCTTGGAAATGGTTCAAGAGCACAAGTGAGGACAAGGATAAGAAGAAGGATGAGAGCAAGAGATCTAAGACCAAATCTCTTGGCGACAGGGGGCAAGACAACGCACGGCTGGACGTCATACAGACGTCGATCGAAAAAAACGCACCCAAGGGCCGTGAAAGTCTTGTTCTTGATCGGGACAATGTAGAAAGCAAACTTCAAGAAGAGCGCAAGAAAGAAAGCCACCGCAAGAGCGACTCCAAGAAGGACAAAGACGGCAGCATCTTTTCGTCTATCTTTGGAGGGAGTAAGAAGAAGGAAGAAAAAGAGCGGAACTCGAAGAAGACTCAACACCTCAAGGTCCCTGAGGAGCCAGTGTTTAAGCCCTTAGTACCCGATGTCGATTACCACTGGTCAAGATTTCCTCTACTTGAGGAGAGGGCGATTTATCGAATGGCTCACATTAAACTGGCCAACCCACGCCGACCTCTGCACAGCCAAGTTCTGCTGAGCAACTTCATGTATAGCTACCTGGCTATCGTCCAGGCCATGCATCCTCAAATGAACGTGCCTGTCTCGCCGCAACAAAAACGACTGGAGGAGGAAGCTCGAAGGAAGCAACAAGAACAAGAATATCTAGCTCAACAAAGATCGCAGGAAGAGCAGGATGCTCAAGAAGCTATGGATCAATATGACTTCGACTATCATCGGGTAAGCACCACTTGAATCCTTACATGTCTAGCATGTTACTAATTTGATGTCAAGGCCGCGGTACAATATGGCGAGTCAGGCAGTGGAGAGGTTGATTACGTTGACGATGCTCAGATTTATGAGGATGAGCACGGAAATGATAACAACCGCCAAGACTATAGCTACGATGACCCTGAAGGGTACGGCCCGGGGGCCAAAGAGTACTACCACCAGTACCAGGACAACGATAACGATCGTCGGCATGATGGGCGGGATGACATGTGGTGAGAGCCCGGATAGTCGTGGAAAGCTTCTTTGCGGAGTCGATCTTTATATATGTTAACTTTATATTATTATCACTATCATTAGTTGCCGAGGCAAGTGTCTATGGCAGCGTGCAGCGTTTCAGTCAGCCTTAGCATATGGTGGAGTTCCGGAAGACGAGCGTGCGCGGAAGGGAGTGGCGTAATCGGTTTGCAAAGACATACTTTCCAAACTTATCTTTTTCTCTTTTGTGAAAGAAGATTATAGTGAGCTTCGGCGTGGGATAGAATGTTGTACATGCCCCCCCTCTCTTTTCCCTCCTTCCTCTGCGCTGCTCGTCTTTACAACAATTTTTGGTGGAGTTATTTCTGACGTTGGGAGCACTGGGATAAGCGTTTGTATTCGAAGAAAGCGGGCGACGGAACTGTGTGGCGTGGGAAGGAGAATATGGCTTGTGCTTTGGAAGGTATTGCTTCGAGGTGCTGGTCACATTGGTCATGATTTACTACTACTGGTGGGATCTTGTTCTGATAGCACCAGCGGAGGAGTGACATGAGGTATGAAGCTGTAGGATATGACTTCATAGAGATAGAATTGCCGCAGTATGATGCTAGGGGAGAAAGAGAAGATCAAATCAATAAATGTAATACGGAATAGGAACAGTCTTCAGCTAATCCATCGTGCTCAAAAACACATCCTGTCGGGTTGTCTGCTGACCAATTCCAAGGGACAATGTCTGTTAGACTTCAGAAATCGCCCCAAAGCCATTAATTGCTGCACTCTTTAGTGATACTTTACTCCAGGCTGTACCAACGATGAACCCCTATCAAACCCCTCTTCCTCACCCTCCCCGCCGATTTCCTGATATTGTGAAAGATCCTCCTTTTGGTTCTGGAGTACCATCTCCAAACGGTCCTCACCATCAACCACTCTGACTGACACAGACGTACCCCAAGTTCGAGAACTCGAGACACCTGCACCGACACTGCCTAACCCATCTAGAGCTCTCGAGCGAAGCGCCAAAACCATCATCTCCCCAAAGCTGCCCCAGCTCGAGCTGTGCCATGTACGATGAGGCCACAGGACTATCGTCATGTGAATAAGTACCATCAGAACATGTAGAAGAAGAACTGAGAACGCGAAAGGGATCGTGCGACTGCTTTTCCAGCCGTAGCCGTACCCGTCGACAAAGTATTCCTCTAGAATGATACTATCGCCCGTGGACGGCGTACGACTGTCGGACGACATCCATACATGATAAAGTTTCGCAGGATCTGTCTGCGATAAAATATGTGTCATGTATGCTGCCACGGAAACAGAAAGACAATCTTTATATTTCAGATCTTTACAAAACTCACTGATGTATTGGTATGATGACTGTTCGGTATTGGGAAACTGCGATCGATGTGTAGTATTCAGCCAATCCTGGCTCATCTTGATGAGATCGTGAGCCCCGGTAGAGTTTCCGAAGTGGGCTTGGATGTCAAACAAGGAAGCTCCGAGATGGCTTCGATAGACAGATTCGCCGGGCTCCAACCATGTATCAGCTTCGACCCATCGGGAGTATATCCGACATAGTGAAAGCTCGCCTCTATAAAGCATGTCCGTGTGATAGAATAATATTGCTGCGCTGGTATGACTGCCTGGCAAATCTAGGAAAAGGTAATCAACACGATGGGGGTCTGTCTCGTTAGACTGTCCCGTCTCGTTAAACACCCGAGGTGCCTCATACTCTATGTAGTCATTCTCCTGAGCTCTTTTGAGGAATACCTTGAAGTCATTGTTATCTTCAGCATTCAGAACCACTTTGTTGTCAGTAATGTTGGATTTAAACACAAATGTTGCCGTGTCCGTCGTTGGGTTACTCCTTGAGCACTCAACAGCAGAAATTGGCTGCTTCCATCGGCTTATTGGGTCTCGTCGAAACTCCTTCCACTTTTCTGCTGTTGTCAAGTTTACCCTCGTATCCCATCCTGATCTGAAAAGGTCGCCCAGGACTTTCTGCCGAGTCCTTGTGAGTACACCAGAAGGTCTGCCTGACCAAACCTCAGGAAGCTGTTGCAGAGCCTCCATAGGAGTTGTTGCAAACGCCATCGATTCTCCCAAGTATTTGTAGACAGACAAGTCTGTAGCAATCGAAATAGTTCGTTTGAAGGAGACGAATGAGAAGGACACGTTGGTGATTCGCTGTCTCTCATCGTCCTCTTCGACCAGGGCATTCCCAAGTTGGTTTAGAGACTGAAGCATATCATCTCGGCCAAGTGAATCATACGTGTACCTAGGTCTGAGGTCCGTCTCCCATAAAGGCCCTTCGATGAAACACGCGACCTTTTGTGCTGGGTTGGACACATGATGGATGTGCCACCACCCACTTCTTGGAATTATTACGATGGCAGAAAGAGGTGCGGCCGCAACAGAGATTATGACAGATATGATGATGAGGATACCGGTAAGTTGTATGTATATGCTGGCACGCTTTGAATTTGTAGCAGGCCGTAATAAAGGACCCCATAACTCCCAGCTGAAGAAGTAGGAAATAGGAGAGCCTATAAGAAATGATGATGAAAGGAAACCGAGCGGAACACCCCTATTGCCTTGTAGTAGGGTATATCGTATCCGATGCATCAAGATATCTGCTAAAGATACGATGATGAGTGTTTCATGGCCCTTTGCTGCAAACTGCAGGTAGCTTAGTTGCTCATCATTGACACCTCCCCAGCGAAAGTTGACGCTATACAATGCAACAAGCGCCAAAGTGATGGCGATCGGAGGCAAATGGAAGAGGGTCAAATGCCCTAGAACTGGCAGTATGCCAGGCTTGCAGACTTTCTTGGGGGGCTCGGAAGCACGAGGTGTCTTGGGTGAGGGAGTGTTCGAATCTTGTATAGAAGGACTGCTCGGGTGCTGTGTCGAAGAATCAAAGTCTTGACTTATGCCATCGGGTTCCTAAACAAGATCGTCAGAGTAGTCATTGGTAAGCATAATTCGTGTCTTTCATACCTCGGGTCCTGAGACTCTATCTAGAGGGATAGAACCTTGGCCAGACGTCTCCAAGTCATTGTGGGACATGTTGACGTAGTATAACCGGCCGGAACTTCTAGAGAGACATGAGAAGGCAAGAAAGCAGAACTTATGAGTTTGAACAAATAATGCAGACTTAGGGGGAATGTCAAGTTGTTTAAAGACTTTAGGTACGACAGTACATTGATATCGATATGCGGAAAGTCCATAACCATTTATTCAACCATGAAAACCTGATTTCATATCATATCATTGATTTTACATTACACAGCCAGAATATGTGTAGCCTATAGGTAGACGAGTTCTCCTTGAGGCCCCCAAAATGAAATGTAGTATCGAGGTCAAAAGAAGTAAGTTGCAGCGCTGCACGTTCTGAGAGCCACATTTATTGGTGTTTCTTGGTTTGCATGACAGCCTGATTGCCAAGTTCAGGGATAATCGCGGGGGATTTTCATGGTTAGTTGCCTCTTCAACTCAACGTCGATTTTGATAGGGTATAGACCGTACCTGGTAATTCTGCGGGCATAAGAAATCCTGCTCAGCACTTCATTGACCTGACTACATTGATGTGGGCTGTAGGACTATGACACGAGAACTCATATCACCCTAGACAGGAGGAGGCTAACCCAGGAACCACCCGATAAGGAGTAAGTAATTGCCACCGAGGCAGACTGAAGGGAACCTTTTTTCTGCTTCAAATCGTGTTGCTGAAGACACTAACACTGGTGTGATAACGTCGAGGCGTTGATGGCTGGAGCCATAGCCTCGTAAGACATACTGAGAGTCGTCACTGTCAACGTCCTTTTAGCTTTTTTTTTGGCTTACCTTGGTAACTGTCAAACTGAAAAATTGAGTGAAAAACGTTGATCAATTCCCTCAAATGTGCTGTGACGAGTCTTGTAAGGAATGTGTATTTGGTTTAAAGTTGAGGCTTACACCGGCCGGTCCGGTCTAACGAACGGGGCCTCTCCGTCAATATTGATAAGATACTATGTACATAGAAACACACAGACCTCATTACTCGCGTCTAAAAGGAAATCATTTCCCGTCGCAAATCCTCCTCATTATTCGTACACGAGACTAGTCCAACCCCTTTCTCTCTTTGTTGTGTTGTGAAATCGTATAAAGCTCGAATGTGATAACGTTCGTATCCATTAGCCATGACGGCTGAAGCGGCTATGCCAAAAAAGAAAGCAAAGCAAAATAAAGTAAAGCAAACGTAAACTTGCACTAGCTCTTGACTTGAGAGTCTGTCTAGCTAGCGCTGTTGTGTCGATCCTGGCTTCCTCGGCGTAGTTTGAGTCCACTGAATATTACGCGGCTCATTGAATGTCTTCGCCCCCCCTGAGGAGAAGAAGCAATTTGTGTGACGAGCTCGTCAACGCGGTCCATGGCATCGATGAAAATATGGAAATCAGCGTCATCTTCGTAGCAAAGATTTTCGTCTCGAAGCGACATGTACTCAATCTCGTGGGTGCTTAGAGTACTTTGATTTGATACTGTTGAAGATGTTCTTCTTGTCTTGAAAAGGCTGCTGTCTTGGTTGCTGATAAGGCTAGACATGGTTGGTGAGGGAATAAATTGGCGAGAGATGTCGATTTTAAATTTGTGGTACAATTGGAGATACCAGCTGTATGGAATAATAAATACTTCTATGTAGGAAATACAGAGTATTGATTGTTAGTAGTGGGAACAGAGGAGATGAAATTGGAAAAGGAGGAGGATCCAGGTTTATATATATGAGCTGTACTAGTTCCATAGACCCATTGTATGTGGAGGGGTATTCCCGAATCTATTGAAAGCCGCCGCCGCCAAACAACATGATGCGAGCTGACATGTTGTACATCCATCAAGACGTAATGGCAAATAAGTCGTTGATCGTCATATTCGCTTCTAAGCGTAGTGCCAATCACTTTTTCACCCGCGCACAGGTACGTGACAGGCTCCCGGACTGCCGGACCATACATAGTAACGCCATCAAAGGTTGCATTCCTCGGCATTGTCAGCCAGCATGGCGTACAGCACCCGTCACCACACATTGTGAAGTGTACCAGGTTAATTGCGTATCCGAATTGGGCACTATGTACAGGTACAGATGACGACGGCACCACGGGCGGATGGTCGGATGCTAAACGAAGTAATATTTCTAACAAATGACATCTCTTATACAGCTTAGAGCGAACTCTTTTATTTCTTCTCCTCTTCCTTCTTCTCCTCAGGCTTAGGTGTTGGCAGCTTGAATGACTCAGGTGTGCGATCCTGTCCAGCTCCAACAGGCTCCCAGGCACTGGAACCACCCTCAAAGTTACGGAAAGCCTGGGTGAGCTCCAGAGGCTCTGTGACGATACGCTTCTTCTCCTCGTCGTATCGAATCTCGGTATAACCCGTCAAGGGGAAGTCCTTGCGCAAAGGGTGACCCTCGAAACCGTAATCAGTCATGATTCGTCGGAGATCGGGGTGACCAGCAAAGAAGACACCGTAAAGGTCGTACACCTCTCGCTCGTACCAGTTGGCACCGTCAAACAGTCCAGTGATACTGGGAACAGGAGAAGCCTCATCGGCGTAGGTTTTAACACGGATTCGGGAGTTATGGCGGACCGAAAGAAGGTTGTAGACAATTTCGAAACGGTTCTCGCGCGTGGGGTAATCGGCAGCAGTAACTGTGCTGACCTGGGTGAACTCGGCAGCGGTGTTGTCTAGCAGGTTTTAGTAAACTTTCGAAAGCCAATTGACGCCGTACTAACACTTCAAGAAGCTGAAGACAGGGTAGACACCCGAAGGAGAAATGTAAATGGTGAGTTCATCTTTCCAGACGGAGAACTGCTGGACGTATTTGGGAAGGCAACCCATCACCCAGGCACCGTAGCGGTGCATGTTATCAGACTTGCTCTGGTACTTGTCGGCAGGGTTGACGATAGGAGCCTTCAGTGTGCCGATGTGGTCGCGAGGGGCCTTTCGCAGGTTGGGGCTTTCCTTGGGCATTGCGACATATTGACGAGCCGTGTTGGACAAGCAGCGGATTGCTTGATCGTTGCGGACCTGGACGGAGGGCTTCGCGGGTCGGAGAGCTGAGGCCAAAGCCCTGCTTCGAGAAATGCTGGTCGCCATGGCCGGTTGTGTGACGATTCGAGGCCAATTGACGATGGAGGAGGTCGTCAAGACGAAATACCTTATGGTGTTTGTAATGATGCTGCGAGCATTGGCTCGAGATTCTTAGCGGCAGAACAGTGAAGAGGAATTACCGTTGTTCAACCGAAGATAATCGTGTACCTTTCTATACACCCCACTCAGGCCTGACAAGAGGTACTCACCTATTAGATCTCAGTTTGATCCAGCTTCGATGACGGTGATTCGATACACGTGATCTCAGCCACGCACTAGCCCACAGCAGGCTTAGCCTGGTTTCCCATCTTTCACTTTCCCGCAGCCTTGGATGCATACCAAACACCGTTCCTCTCCTTGTACTCACATTGCCATTTCTGCCCATCGTATTCTGAACTTTCCATTTACTACCACCTTTCAAACTAATACCACGCTATCACCATGGCGCCCCAAGATTCATTCATAGATGACGAGGAGGATACCTGGTACGCCTCACCGCCCGCCCGCCCGGGGTCTGCTGCCCGCAGCGCACTGCTCCTTGGGTAATGTTAGGTACTCGAAGCTGACATCTTTGACAGCCCCCTCTGTATCGAGGAGTTTGATCTTTCAGATCGAAACTTTCAACCATGTCCTTGTGGCTACCAGGTACGACCATCATATACCACCTCGTCAGCTGCAGCTGACCTACCGGCCACGTTTGACTAACTCTGGAGCTGCAGGTCTGCCAGTTTTGTTTTAACAACATCAAAAATAACATGAACGGCCTATGCCCCGCTTGCCGACGACCTTATGACGAGAAGACGATAAAGTGGAAAGTTGTCACACAAGAAGAGTATGATGGACACCCTCTTGCCACGCCGCCGTGCTAACCAACGCCTCCAGAGTTGCCGAGTTCCGTGCCAACATTCAGAAGAACCAAAAGAAGCGGGCTACTGATCAACGTCAGAAAGAGCTGCAGAAACGAGAAGCAGAAAAGGAGAACCGCAAGAATCTCATCGGCGTACGAGTTGTCCAAAAGAATTTGGTCTATATCACAGGCCTCGCTCCGACTGTTAGGGAAGACGAGCTACTCAAGACACTGCGAAAGCCCGAATTCTTTGGCCAGTACGGCAACATCCAAAAGATTTCGATTAGTAACCGAAAGAGCTCGGATGGCCAGCACCAGTCACTAGGCATTTACGTCACCTTTGAATATCCCGAAGAAGCGACACGCTGCATCCAAGCTGTGCATGGGTCACAGAACGGCGACCGAGTCCTTAAAGCCCAGCACGGTACGACGAAATATTGCTCAGCCTGGCTCAAGAACGAAAAGTGCAGCAACCCCGGTTGCATGTTCTTACACGAGCAGGGTGATGAGGAGGACAGCTATTCCCGGCAAGACCTTTCATCGATGAACAGTATCGCTTCCCAACGACCCCTCCCTGCGGGTGGATCACGGTCTGCTTCGCGGCAACAAGCTCCTCATCCCACCCCGCCACCCGTGGTATCTCATCCCATGACACGCTCTATAAGCAAGGAGGGATCTGAGAACGGCGTTGACGGATCAGCGTTACCTTCCTCAGCTAACTGGGCACGCAATCCACAGCGGAGTCGTAGGGGCAGTCTCGCTACTAGTGGTGCCGCGTCAAGCCCTGCTATTTCGGCAGCTCAGCCTGTGACTGCTGAGCCTGTTCCGGAAGAAGCAGTTGAGGAGGAGGAGGAAGAAGAAGAAGAAGAAGAGGAGGAGGAGGAGGAGGAGGAGGAGGAAGAGGAGGAAGAGGAGGAAGAGGAGCCCCAACCAGAAGAACCAGTCGCCGGACCTTCCTCATCCCGTGCGATGGAACCCGAATCTCCTGCACCATCCAGGAACATGGCTGAGAGCGGACTGAGGGAGATTCTCAAGGTGTTGGGAAACTGCCCCTGGCCTGTTTTCCCCACTGCCGGTGCAGACCAGTACCCGCCCTTGTTTGATCCTCGTGGTGGTGAAAAGCGCAGAGCTATGCGTGAAGAGGAGGATTCGCGTTTGGGTGGTGAACAGGAAGAGCGTCCTGAGGCTCGCGAGCCATCCGAAGGAGAGCCCGAAACCGGTGGTAGTCTCGCTCTTGGAGGTGAACCCGAGGATCGTGACGCATCCAACGACAATAGAGGTTTTGACCGCCGAGGCAGCACCCAGCCTCCTATTCAACGACTCTCCACTGACGGCCTCTTTGGACCTGCACTCACCGGCGCCTCGCCTTTTGGTCAGAGCTCGGGCAACCCTGGCTCGCGGTCTATGACACCCCAGCAATTGTTCCTTCGATCTCAGAGTGGCTTCGGTGACGCACCACCCGGCATTCCTAACCAAAGCAATGCTTTCCAGAACCAGAGCCAAGGTCAGGGTCAGGGACAAGGACACAACCGCCAGTCGTCCCGATTCAGCTTCGCCAACGACAACGCTAGCTCTACGACCAACGTTAAGGTTTCGACCAACCCGCGCATTATGGCCCAGCAATCCTCCATGATGCCCAACACCTTCCAATCCCAGGGCAACAACCAGTTCTACGGTGCTTCTATGCCTGGACCTCCTCCCGGTCTCAAGTCGACCGGCACTCCTCCCAACATGTTTGGCCAGTTCGGTGGACAGGGTTTTGGTGCGCCAAAGGACAACTCGAATGAGCTTCTTCAAAGTTTAATCGGCCGCAGTCGGGCTGGCAACAACCAGTCCCATGATGCGGGAAAGCGTGAGTTTATGATTTCTTCTTTTTCAAACCAGTACCCACCGTCCTCTACCTCCACCCCAGCTCCTGCTCCCGGGCTCCTGCCTTCGCTGTATGGCGGTACACCTAGTGCATACCAAGACATGAGCTCCAAGCAGAAGAAGAAGGGAAAGAAGCACAGACATGCTAACACTTCCTCTTCAGGGGGGAGTGGCCTAGTAGATCTTGCAGACCCGAGTATCCTGCAGGTGCGAATGCAGCATCAGTCTCAAGGCAGCGCCGGAGTTGGACAGGGCTTGTTTGGTGGCCAGAGTCAAGGTGGGTACAATCACAACAATATGATGTATAACAACAATTATGGGAGGTGGTAGTTATGATATCTACTGGAGTTTCAGACTGGAAGGCTTGATGCTTAGTAACCTCCCGTCTTGACTTATTTTTTCTTTATGCACAAAAGGGGGGCGTTCTTCGGAAATCAGGTCAAGGCCACAAAAAGTGCCTACTATCTTCTTCAGGGGGACACGAGTTACAAGCGCATTTTGATTCAGCACATATTCGCGAGATCAACGCAGCTCAGGGAGGTCAGCTTTGCATCAGGCGTCATTTTTCTTTATGGGAAAACGGAGGGAGACATGAGAATATCTCAAGTCTTTCCAATCCGAATTTTGCCAGTCCTTGAGCGACTGTGCATGGGGGTTCACGTCAGGCAAGCCATCATCGTCTTCCACAAGCCCCCTATGTATGTTAACAACGTCAAATTTATCCGCCCAGGTTTGGCGGTAATATTGGTCAGAAATAGCAATACCCCTCTATTCTCTCCAAATCGCCTTCTCTCCTCGTCCCCCTGTGGAAGACGATGGTGCTCGCCGTAGCATGACCCTGTCCCCAAAATCTTGTATATAAATGGGGTGGTGGTGTTTTCGTAGTGTAGTCGTGCTTCTGTTTTTGTTGCATTTACATCAAGTGACTGAGTATATGCTAACTATCGTTCAGATGATGAGCTCCCGTCCTTGGACGAGGCTACGAACTCTGTCGATGCGTTGGTTTCCGACGATCCAATCCTTTCTGCGACCACCCTTGAAGGACGTCAATCTGTGCCCCCCGGCTTGGGACTACCCCCTGGCCTTGCACCCATTTCGAGACCGCCGTCCACCACGGGCCACGCGAAGTTGAGCAACATTTTACCAGCGTTGCCCAAGATGCCACCGCCTGGTCTTTCACAAGGTGTTTCAACTCCAGACCAATCACCCAGAAAATCAATGCCAGCAACTCCTGTCTCAGAGGCAAAGAAAACATCCAAGTCTTTAGCAACCGAGAGCGGGCTTTCGAAAGAGATCACGAATCAGCCGCAACCAAAGCAGACTAAGGCGATCAACTTGCAGGACGAGGAATTCCCGGCTTTGGATGCACTGAAGAGTAAGAGCAGACCTGCTACACCTACACCCAAGCCCACTCCAAAGGCCAAACGCAATGCAGAGAGAATTGTGGATAGAATGATGGCCAAGGCGGGGGCCAGTAAGCAGAGCAGCACAGAGGAATCAAAGGTTCAAGATGCCAAAACTCAAGAGCTTAAGCTTCAGGAGACCAAGGTTCCAGAACCAAAGCCTATGCAGTTCACTCCACCAATCGAGAAGAAACCGGTGTCTCTCAAGTCTCAGATTGAGGAGAATTCTGCGCCCAACCAGTCTACTAAGACAGGCGGCAAAACTCCGATCTCTCTCAATACCCAGATCGAAAAGAATACTGTACCCAAGGCTGGCGAGTCATCTGCAACGACTGAGAAACCTAATACTGGAAACGCGGCTGCTTTCCCTCCATTGCCTGCCCCTTCATCAGCCGCAACCTCGTCTCCTGTCACACGAACAGGACCGAAGACACTGCGCGTCGTTGCCACCCCCAAAATAGAGGCACCTCCTCCTGCATCCCCTGCCTTGACTATGGCATCCGTTGCCCTATCAGGATCGCGAGGGGTCTCTGCTAGTTACAGACCAGATACACCTGCTAGCAGCGAGGCAGTTAGTGACAACGCATCGGTCGTATCTGCGTCTGTAACACATTCTCGTGCGAGCTCCCCACCTCCCAGTAGGATTGGATCTGCTGCAGTACGAACCACAACAAAGAGCCAACAACGCAAGGCACGCAAGGACGTCTTGAAGCAGGAAACCAAGATGATTGCCGAAACGCCTAAAGTTGAGGCAGAAGTACACGCTCCGATTATTGGACGAAAGAAGAAACAGAAGAAGGAAAAGCCTGCCAAGGCACCTCAGTCAGATGCTTCTACCCCGGCAGCCCCAGAGGCTGCGAAGGCCGATGTTCCCACTCCTGAGCCTCCCCAGCCGGAGCCCACCAAGGAACCTGAGCAAGAGCCGGAAGAGAAGCCTGCTAAGAGCAAGGCCGCTCAAAAGAAGGCAGCAAAGTCCAAGGGCAAAGCGAAAGAGGTCGAACCTGAGCCTACTCCTCAGCCCCCATCTCCCGCCAAGGAAGCTACCCCTGAAACTCAGGAGGCCACAGAGAAGCCAGGTCCCAACCCCGCATCAGTTTTCGCCGAGATAAAGAACGCTCTTTGGGCTTCTAGCGTGGACAAGCTGCAACTTTTCAAACCTATTGCTAGTGGTTCATCGCGAACTGACTACAGCTCCGCTCATAACAACGCCAACAAGGCCGAGCATTGCAAGGACTGCTCTTGCAAGTGTGGTGAAATTCAGGATGATGATCTCGCGGCATTGCGTGCAGGCAAACCTGTCCGTAAACAGTTCCACGTCGATGGTAGTCGCATGCTCATCACCCCCAATGGTGACTGTATCCGCGGCCTGAACCCAGAGGAAGAAGATGCCTTCCTTGAGCTGCAAGCTGCCATTGCGGATACAGCTGAGAACCCTGGATCTTTCATCGCCCCTAGACACCAACCTGGAAGTGGAGCATTCTCCTTAATCAAGGGCAGAGCTGTCCCCAATGGACGTCCCAACATCTTCCCCACCACTGCCCAGCTCCAGTCTCAAGACCCTATCGGAAAGCTTCAGAGAGAGGATGCACTGAGCTACATCAACCAATATGTGCTTCCTCGTCTTAACCTGGGAGCCACTAACATGGGTTTCCCCAAGGGTGCATCACCCACTAAGGATGCGGCTGCTGCAAGTCTTAACTCCCTTGCCCCGTACTTCTATGGTCCTGATGCCGCTGCCGGAGTGGGCATTTACAGCCCCCCTGATGGAGCGCGAGCAATGCAGGATTTCAGCTCGGCCGGTATGTCGAGCGAGGAGCGTGGAAAGAACTTTGGAATGGGCGTCGGCGGTATGCCCTTGATGAGTGTGGAAGATGCCGAGGGTGCGCTGGCCACTGCCCGACGAGAGACAGAGAAGTTGGAGAAGGGATTGAACCAGGTCATTCGCCGCAACCGACGACTTGTTCTTGGAGGTAACAACTAAGGCAGTCATGAAAGTTACGCCACGTAACGGCAGGACAGGATAATGACGGTTTGAGAGTTTATTGCCCGTTGGGCTTGTACGATATTCACGAAAAAGAGTACGCCAGTATACTTGATGACAAGACGATGAGCTCATATGATGAAGCGATAACATCAATGTTAGAGAACAGAAACTATAAATGTAGTATAATAAGCGAATCAAAAAAATTATGAAACAATTGCCCACTTTGTTTTTCATTTGTGACGCCTGTAGCTACTAATAAATTGACTCGATATACATGGAGCAATCAAATCAGAACACAAATCATCTATGCATTAACCATGCTCCTCCTGATGTTTTTTCCGTAAGCCATCATCTGACGATCGTCGACGTTCTGCTCCAAGAGCTCTCCTGGCATCACTAGTGACTTGCTTCCTCCCCTCAGACGACAAAGACTCACGAAGACGCTCCATAAGTCTGTCAAGAATCCACTCAGTCTCTTCCTGACTTCCCATAAGCGGACTACGGATCCCCACCCAAGACCAAGCCGTAACATGTTCCGAACCTGTGTTCTCGCCAGTGTCTTTTTCCGGAGAGTCATCGATCTTTTTGCTATGGTGATGTCGATGGTGGTTCTTGGGTTTTGGCTGGGCTTTTAGATGCGTGTCGGCACTACTTTCGTCTTCGCCAATGAGCTTGAGATACCACGCCCATTCTTCAAAAGAGTACTTGTGCGGTTTTTGGGATTTGAGGTGTGCGGTGAGAGCTTGGATCTCGGAGATGAGGAGGAAGTGGAAGTTGGCCCCGGCTGGTAGATCCTTATGGGCGTCTCGAAGACGTGATAGCGAACGTCGGACTCGAGTGGTGAAGGTCGAGTTATGGCGACTGTGGTCTGGTCGTTCGCCATATGGACCACCATCTCCGGTTCTAGGATGTCGAGACCTCCCACGTGAATCGTTGTCTTGGTCAGGTCCTTGTTCCATATCGACAAATGCTGCGGCGGCATCACCAGTAGAATCTTGGACCGAAGGCTTCTTGCTTATATGTGGAGATTGCGCTGGCTCTGTATAGTCGGGGAACGCATATCCAAACGTACACCTATGAATAATGTACTTGAGATCACTCGAGAAACTGCCCTCCTCCCCAGGAAGAATAGTGACGTTTCCAAGCCGCAGCGTTCCGTCACGTATAAGCTTGACAACTGTGTCCCCGGCGTTGGATATGAGAACTGTCATGGTAGGCAATGCAAGTAAAGACCAGAAGACGAAGAAGGACTTGCCAGCGTTGGAAGCAGGAGTCACGTCGCCGTATCCGATGGTGGTGAGAGAGACGAAACAGAAGTAAAAGCCGTCAAAGTAATCCCAGCCTTGGTAGTGTTCTTCGCACTTGACAAAGACGTACGCGCCTAGAAGCCAAAGGATAAGCCAGGTGCCTGTGGATATGGCCATGGCCACCCAGCGACGGCGAGAGGATGCCTGGGCTTGGATCTTGCGCATGAGCTCGAATTCCGCTTTTCGCCGCTCAAATTCCGTTGCGGGCTGTTGAAGATTTGAACCTGTGCGCTGGGGCGTCATGGAACGTTGTTTCTGTGGCTCGCGGATGGGTTCGAGCAATTCGTCTTCGCCTTTCTTGGTCATGGTCCGAACTATACGTCTACGTTTCTTCTCCTCCATTCTGGCATCGACTTGGCGTTTGCCTCGCTCGAGAACAAGACTGCGGATGGAACCAACGACCAAACCTAGACTAATAACACCTACCAAGGCGTATGGCATCATGAGTGCTCGTCCGAGGTTAGTTTCTGCTCTGTAGTCACCGAAACCAACAGTGAATAGCGTCACGTCTGCCCAGTAGACAGCGTCGAGGTAGTTCCAGCCTTCTATGTTTGAGAATACAAGGGCACCGAGAAGCAAGTAGAACAGGAACATGATGGTCTGCAGCATGAGGGTTCGCTGGCTGGGCGTGAGGTTAAAGTCCTTGTTATAATGACCAGTCCAGGCACCGTAAAAAGTCACCAACATGAGCGAAGCATCAACGAAGTAGAGAATGGCAGCCCACATGCCGTAGTAAAAGGCCTGCGACCAGATGAGTTCATCGGACGGGTACTTGAACCCTTCGTACATGGGGCCGGCAGCTGTACCAAGCAGAGAGATGAGCAGGATGGCCGAGATGTACCAGCCGACTATTGTGATGGGCTGAGCAATTGTGAAGCGAACACGGCGCGTCATGTTCAACAGGAGGAACACGTTTGAGACGATAGCCATGACCAGCTGAATAGCGTTGATGACGGTGAGCCAGATAGGATCGTCAACAAAGGGAGCTGTCTTGAGCTCTTGGCCGGGAGGCCGATGCTGTCTCCATGGTCGGACGAGAGCACAAATACTGAAAGCTGAGGCGACGGGACCGAGTGTACCGGCGATCATGGGGAATGCCGATGAGGCAAACCACCAGCGACTGAGCAGGTTAGAATGCAATTAACAAGAGTGTTTGGGGTATCTCGGGGATGTACTTTGGAGACAGATGAGCCTTGTCATTTTCTATACGTTTCTCATGAGAGATTGTCTCTTCGAAAGCATCAGTCTCCGCCTGAATATTCTCTCCAAGATTGCCGTCGTCCATGGGAAGGTTGCAGAAGTAAGAGCGGCGGAGACGTCAAGCGTAAAGTAGAACCTAAAAGAATATGGGGCATTTCCTAATATCGTGATGCTTCTCAAAGAGAAATAAATAGAGTAGTATCGAGAGACGTTGGCTAGATAGTAAGTACTATCTAGTTATGCTGCACAACAACACCCTTAAAGATCCCCAGTAAATAAAGTAGATGAGAATCCTTGGCATGGGGAACAAAACATGACAGGATAGCGCATCACGTTGTGCATGACGTCTAAAATAAAACCACTAAAACTAAAGGGTTAGAATCACAAGCTAGGCCAAGTTTCCCTGATCTCTTGGGGCCTGTCAGAGACAAGCAGGGTCATTCGTCTAACTATTTGGGTGGTGGAAAACAGGGCGCGGCTATAGCGGCTTTGGGTCTAGGAAAAGACGGCAAATTACGATCGTACTATCTTTTAGTGACCTTGAATTTGACTCTCTTTCTTTGTAGGTATGCCGTTCTTGTTCTTTGACTTGCTATATCCACGTCTTATTCCCGGGTTATGGCCCATGGAGTTGACCTGGCCAATGGAATGCTTGGATTAAGAAATGCTCAGTTCCGCTCCAAGCAACAACCTAACCAGTCGTTCTCTGCAGTCTTGCCATTGTCAAGTCTTTCAACGTTTCGGCCGGAACCAATCATTTATCCATCGTCACTCTTTACTGAATCGAAGCTTTCTAGGCTGTTATCTGTCAAACGACCAGAACTTTCTACCTACCTATTCTGTTGAAGCATAGCTCAACCTTGCGCGCGTCATATAGCCCTGCCTTCAAGGATCATGTAAGTCATGCAAACATCGTCAGCTTCATCAATAACTGAGAAATATTCAGCTCCTCAGCGACACGTGATAGCGTGTCTCTTATGCATAAGTAATGCGGTAGCAGCATGCAAGGATGCCTTCCTACTCACGCCCTTCGTCGCCTTGGTCATAAACGACTCGTTGACTATCTGCCCAAACATTCGCAGAGGCTATACAGCTTTCAGAGTCATGAGCGTATCAGTGTGCGATGCGGCTCTTCTGGCCATGTGAGCATTGAGTAAGCTAAAGACAGCTCCATCCCAACCAACAGACCTGTAACTAACGTTGCCAAAACAGTCTCATGAACATTGCTGAACAGCCAAACTCTCCCCTCTTCATTCACTTACCCTCCTTCCCTTCAAACGACAACCAGCCAGCTCCCATACCCAGATTTCTCCAGGGAAAGCCGCTCGCTACCATCAACTACCGATGGAATTCCTTTGATCGTGAGAATATCGACCATTTCTGGCCAACGCCAATTCACGACACCTCATTCGCCTACAAGTGGCTAGTAGAGAATCTCGCACCAGAAGGCATCAAAAGGCGCGACATTTACGTCTATGGATCTCACCTAGGAGCAAGTCTCGCCACATCTCTTGCGCTTACTGAATCACAACCTCACAAGCCCTTTGCAGTGCGAGGCCTAGTGTCGTACAATGGCATCTACAACTGGACCATGTTCTTCCCCAACCATCCAGTAAACAGCCCCGGGCAGTTCGCCAGAAACCCAAAGGCCTACCACAGGCCTCTGGAGGGGACGTACATACACCACCTCCAATATATCATGCCGACACTCTTTAAGTCCACGGCAGACACGTTCGACGTGTTTGCCAGCCCATCCCTCTTCTTCCACAACCCAGGAATAAAAGTCCCTTCGTCTTACCACATGACGGAAGAAGAGAGCGCCGCCATCGAAATGATGACCAATCCAGAGGCCGAGGTGGACCCTCCCACCAAGGCACCTCGCAGGTCGCGGCTGGTATTTCCACCACGCAAGTCGACGCTCAAGCTCCCTGAGACACTGCTTCTGTACGACCTGCTTTCCACGCCGCCATCAACCGGCGTGCCAGGCGGACCAAGGATTAGAAGGCAGTGGGGCAACAGTCTCGAGATGCAGGCCAAAGAGCTGGCGGGGATGATGCAGTCCAGTATCGAGAAAGTCGAGCTCAAGGAGAGGGGTTTGTGGGATGATGAGATTGCTTTTTGGGAGAATGAGCAGGGTAGAAGGGTCAAGGTCAAACGTGCTGGAGCGGAAAGTGTGACGATGGAGATGGGTGAGAATGGGGAGCGGTTGGTTGAAGAATGGTTGACGGAGAGAATATCACCAAAGAGTACTTAGGTATCTTTTGATTGTAACTATATATTGCGTAGAATATCTTTGTATTATAGGGCCTTGATAAACATCGATTGTCGATAAGAAAGTTGGCCTGATGTTTGATGTGGCACCGCCGCAAAACATAGCACGGCACTAAAGCAGACGGAACATTAGAAAGCTTAACTTGACCAGTGGAGTCCCCCTCCCCTCCTTGGCTTCATTGTATCCCATATCGAGTCTAGAACAAAGGGCTGAAGCGTGCCGTCAGCCAAACCAAATCACGACATATCATATTGTCACCAGCGTTGACGTCCAAAACAGATGCTGTTGGTTACATGTAGTAAACACTTGACACTGTGATGGCAGGACTCGAGTACGTACGTTATCAAACAAGCGAGAATACTTGACAATATTTGTAACTGCAAAGGGTCCAAGACCAACCTGTCACTGAAAGCTCAGCTGTGGTTCACGTTGACCGAGATGAGAAGTGGGCCAGCGGCTAAACATGCACGTTGTCGTCAGTTTAGCAGGGCACTTGTAATGTTAGCGGACAAAGTTACAAGGGGTGCAACTTGTCACAAGACCCCTTGATTCTTGATTCTTGAGTACCTACTTTTTGGGTATCAGTTTCATCTCCTGTTGATTTTTCTGAACTTTTCCAAGATAGAGGACATCCAAGGGAAGAAACGGTATGATTAAGGACTCCTCTACAGCACGAAACGCACACTCTGATAGAATAAGGGGCTGCTCGTCCCGGGTTATTTATCCGCAACTTACAGCCCTTATAATTACAAGCCACCGTAGGGGTACTGTTGCACTGGATCCACAATCACCCACCCCTAGTTTCCCTGGAAAATGCTTGTTTTTCAGTGGACGTCTCAGATTCTTGATCCCTGGACAAGGATGCTTCAGTTGAGATTGGATTGTTCTCCTCAATGTCACCCACTCCCTCTCTCTATACCTACCTTGGGAGTGGGAGTGTACGAGTACATACAGTACATTAGTAACTGACGAACTGACCATGGCTGAGTAGTTTCATCTCCCGTCTTTCTGCCGCTATCTTTATCCATAACCTTCCTTTCTCCATCATCCTCTTCCTTCTGACAAGACACAACCCCATCACCAAGCTTCATCTGGTATGTTTTTCTTCATTGAGGGGCTCACTCTTAGTATCACCTCCCTCCCATCCAAACTGCAAATAAAGCTACTGTTTATAGCTTCCACAGCATAAAAAGACCACAAAGCAATAGACCGCAAGCTGACCTATTACTCGCCAGACTCTCACACTTTCTTATCTGCAACACTCAAAATGCCTGGAATCCGTAAGTTCCAAATATACAACTCTGCACTACATTTCTAACCAAGCCCTCGTCACAGCTCTGCACGCCCTTGACAACTTCAAGGCCAAGCTCAAGGCTGCCTTCAAGAAGAAGGACGAAGCCAAGCCCGCCGAGCAGAAGCCTACCGAGACCAAGCCCGTCGAAACCACACCTGCCACCACCACTGAGCCTACCAAGACCGAGGCCGCCCCTCCTGCGCCAGCCAGTACGTTGACCTATCACAATATATGTATTTCGTTCGGCACTAACATACATGCTCTACAGCTGCGCCGGCATCCGCTGTCCCTGCGGTTGAACCTGCTAAGGAGGCCAACCCCGAGACGGAGGTCAAGCCTGAAGCTCCTGCAGCTACTACCGAGCCCGCAAAGACAGAGGAGACTGCTCCTGGTATGCTACAAGATGAACAAACTTACGAAGCTTAAATCTAACAATTATAGCCCCAGCTACTGAACCCGCCAAGCCCGACGCCGCTCCGGCCACCGAACTTCCCGCTCCTGTTCCCGAGCCTGCCAAGACAGAACCGGCCCCAGCTGCTGAACTCCCAGCTGCTGCCGCTGCTCCGGCCGCCCCAACTGCCCCCGCTGTCGAGCTGCCTGCTGCTCCAGCTCAGGCTCCCGCACCCGCTGCAGCTGATACCACCCCTGCTGCTGCCCCTACTGAGCTCCCTGCTGAAGCTCCCAAGGAAGAGGAGAAGAAGGATACCCCAGCTCCTCCCGCCCCCGCCCCCGCCCCCGTGGCTTCTGCTTAAGCAAAAAACGAATGCTTCTAGGGAATAGTCTTAAGCAAGGAAAGATGCTTTGTGGTTCGAGTAGATTGCGTGTTTATGTTCTCAGTTATTGCCGTTGAGGCATGTTTGTTTCAGTTACTTTGGGCATGGCAGGTTCACCCTAGCCGTGCATGTCACCTTTTCTCCTAGCAGTTGGCTGGATACCCAGAGAGAAAAGTGCTGCGATGCTCTGTTTGAAATCTATACCCGCTTTTCATATCTAATGCAAAAAGGACTATCTATATCATGCTTCTCATAATCCCCTAACACACATCCAGTATATTTTCTTCAAAAAAACTAATAGGGCTCGTTATCATGAATCTCTAGCCCATGGCGCTTTGGTGACAGTGATCTGTGCGTCCGTAGACCCTGTGCCGGGTGCGTTTCTGGGTGGCCTTGCAAGTGACCCTGAGTTAGGACCCGGTGGTGGCATACGTGAATAGGGGATGCCAGGGCCTGACGATGGTGGCATTCTTGTAGCTTGAGCCCATGGCGCGGCTGTTCCAGGCCCTGAAGGTGCTGGCGCTGCCATAGTTGCTGGTTGATTTACCATATGAACGCTCTGAGTCGGTGTTGTCGCATCTGGGTCAACGTCCCAAGAGAACATTGACCCGAATGGAAAGTGCTGGACAACGGGAAACTTGGACAGCACTTCCGCGTTGAACATCTTGATCATGCCCTTGTTGATTTTGCCCCAACCGTCGCGAATGCCCGAGATATCGAACAGAATTGGACTATGCTCCCAAAACGGACCTTTCTTCACGTCGTTGATGAAGCCAATAGCTGAGAAATACATATTGACTTGCCGCTGATCCTCCACCACGGCCGCCTTGGTAACATCGCTGGGCTTGGGGGCACCCTTTACGGATCCCTCTAAAGGCATTGGTTCGTTCTCGTTAATCGGTCGTGTAAATTGTGCAGAGCCAAAAATGTAGGGCATGAAAGAATGGTCGTCGAGGCCCCAGACGCCGTGGGAGCCAGCAGGTTCGAGGGTATAGGTCAAGATGAGCTTCCTCACAACGTTGAGGTATCTAGAAATATCAGTGGTATACTTTTGATGGGTTAACAGGCAACATACGGTTCAATAATCTTGAGAACAATTTCGCGCTCGATCTCACCTCCTTGCTCCCCATCCTTGAAGAAGCCCAACTTCCATAGACAGCCTAGGAAAGCAACAAAGCTCAGTTCATGTCCCGTTCCATAGTCTAGCCTCTGTACACTGCCGAAGCCACCGAGAAGGTAGCTTGAGACCTCCTCTTTCGCCTTGCCATCGCCAACTTTGAGCGTTTCACCTAGAAGCCCTTCCTCAAGCAGCGCATCCAGACGCTCCTCAAAGATAGCGTGCCACTTGCGAAAACTAACATTTCCAAACCTGCGAGGACCAGGATCGGGAGGTGCTTCATCAATAAAGCTTCCAATCTTTGCCAAAAGAGCTTGTAGAGTCTGAACGGACGGCGTCGTTGCTGGTTTCGAGTTGAGGGGAAAGGTGCGGGGGAGGGGTGAAGAAGGTTGGTTTCGAGGGCATAAAGCGCGGTTGAGCTGAAGGATGAAAACTCCAATGTCGCGGTAGGCTAAGCTGGTGAGGAAACGAGCGACGTCGGGGCCTTCGTTGATGCGCTTCGAGGGTTTCGTAAAGGCTGGCGGGGAGCTGAGGTCCAGAACCTCAAGCGCATTGAGCTTTGGAGGGGTTGTGGACGTCATGTCGACAATGGTGAGACACGGCGGTCGCAATTTTAAAACGGTTTGTTAAAGGAAAGAAAAGAAAAATTGCTTTTGATGTATGGCAAGTCGGGAGGATTGGAGTTGGAGTGGATGTTGGTGTTTGGTTGAAGTGAGAAACGATTTAGTCAGCTGTTGGATTGGTCTTGGTCTTGGTTTTGGTCTACCTCATAAATCGACCATCATGATATTGGATGCGCATGACAAGGAGCGGATCTCGACCATGGAGGGCCCCCAAGTTTAGTAAACTTTTGTCTAACCTATTTACAGAACACCGACACTAGTAAATTCTTGAAAGAAACCGAGGTAAAATATTACTATTTCATCGGAGTATTTGCGTTCACCTGTTATAAAACCGTTACAGAGCTATTGTTTGTTTGTTCCAAGTGCCCCCACTTCTCCCCGTAACACCAGCTTGTAGATACAAGGTAACACGCGCCTGCCTAACCTGGTATGTAGCTCTATGTTCTTTGTTCAACACCTTCACAGCTTTTATTCATACTTTTACTGGGTTGCTCAAAATCACCCAACTTGAAGCACATCATTCAAGCGTTTACCAGCACTCTGTTCAAATTTGGTCACCTATAATTAACGGCGTGCTGCCGCGGCACGTCAAACCCTGCCGAGCTGTCGCAACACAATAACAAAGGATCAACATGGCGCGGCTGCGCTCCAGAGGTAACGCCTTTGCACATTCAGCAGAACCTGAAGTAACAGCACGAACTCGAAGAAATGATGGGATAAGACATTCACCAAGGTCTTCAGTCCCTGTACGAAGTATTGAGGCAGACAGTGGTCCACAAGTGAGAAACACACGTCAACGATCAACTGCGTCGACAAGATCTCAATTCCAACCCTCTTCGAGCAAAGGCCGGGTCACACGGTCAATGGTTGAGAATGCACCACATCATGAGTCGTCTCCGACTCCTTCGCGAAAACGTCGTTCTGGTGTCGCCGCAGCTCAGAAGCAACTCCCAAAGCGTCAGCGAAGTACCAGCCATGAGTCTGCTAAAGAAGATGACTTGCCTCAGCCAGACCAGCAGAACGAAGAAGTAGATGGAGATGAGGAATCTATTCCTCCGCTGGATTTCTTTGATGGTATCAATAAGAACATTGGCGCCAGTGTCGTGCCGAACAAACGACCAAGTCTTCAGTCTAACATCAGTGTCGAGAATCCTGCCAAAAATGATGGCGGAGCACTTTCTCATGTTGGCACTTCACATGAGACCAAAAATGATGAAACAATCATCGCTGCCACTGCAGAACAACACGAAAGCCAAAGTTTAGTTAGAGACTTGACTGAACTAGAGACTATACTAGAACAGTCTGGGACAGTTCATACAGAGGCACCTCAGTCAACGCAACCAGTTTCTCAGCCTGATGCTTTACAAACGGAATCTCAACAGTCAAGCCGGCGGAAGAGTGGACCACGGAGAAAAAAGGCATCATACTATGAGGCCAACCAAGATTCAGTACCTTCACCAAGCCCATCAACGCAGCCAATCTCATCGAGAAATTTCCTTGTCAATGACAGTATATATGATGTGCCTGACTCACCCCCAAGACAGTCAAATCAAACTCCACTCGCTGAGAAGTCGCAGAAGGCGCCTGTGTCAACAGATCGTAGTGCGCTCGCTAAGAAGTCAGAGGCGTCACAGCAGACGCCCATCTCAACGGGTGGTAGTATCCTGAAAATGAAACAAGAGCAAAGAAGCAGTCAGTCTCACCAGCGAAGGAGCACCGTTTCTACCAAGAAGCAAGAACAAAACAGCAGCCAGTCCTATCAACGAAGAAGCAAGGTTTCTACCCAGCATGAGGATGAAGAAGAGCAAGAAGAGAATTCCCGGGAAGAGGGTGATGAACAACAAGAAGAGAATTCACAGAGAAAGGTTGATGAACAGCAAGAAGAGAATTCCCAGAGAGGGGGTGATGAATCTGGAGATGATGACTCCCACTCCAGCGACAGCGAGCCTGAAATAAACCAAGATCTAGATGCATCACAACCGGTCGAAGATTCACTGCTGCTTGATGCACCACCGGCCGATTCACAGGCGGCAGATTCCACCCCTACGACCCTTATGAAGCGTACATACGTCCAAAAGCTGATGCATATAATGACGCTCCAAGGCTGGATGGGAAAAAGATTCTGGAAAAATGACTTTCTCGAACAAGCCGCAGACAAATCCGATCAGCTTGCCGCCCAGCCTGATTGCCCTGTTCTTCCAACAAGAATTCTGGCCTGGCTGTTTAACCTCTACGAGTTGTGTAAGGAGATTCCCAAAGCGCCAAAAATTGATCAACTGGCGTATCTGCGCGAACATGCAGCAGATTTCGGTACTTTGGTTAGCAATCTTCGCCAGTCCATCGATTCGTTCACTTCGGGTATCAATACCGCCATGGGAGACGCCGACCCAAAAAAAGTGGAAGTTGGCCTCAGGTCTGTTACGAGGCTACGCCGGCGAATCATTCCCATGTTGGTGCTGTTGCTGGACATGACATTTGAAGCTGGATGCGGAGCTTCCCTTGGAAACGGTAAAAAGGCCTCCCAACAAACTGGAGAGTTCACGGTATATCTGTTGGAGCTGCTAGAACGAGCTGCGGGTTGGGTTCATAGACTTTCACAGGCGGTGGAGAGCTGGTACGAGCTTCATGCTCCCAGGAGGGAGCGTGATAGAACAGAAGAAGCACAAGCGAACCGCGCTGCATTTCGCTCTGCCATAGCCACGCTCAAGCAAGAGTTGAGGAAAGCTAGGAGAGACCTTGACAAGTCCAAGCCAGCGCCCGAGGCACTCATGCAGAAAGACGAAGCCATCCGAAAGGAGCGTGAGGCTAGAGAGCAGGAACGTCGGGAAAGACAAAACCTTCAAATGCAGCGCTTCAGGGATTCAATCCAAAGGATCAACCCGTATAGACGACCGGCTACGGCGAGGACTATCCTAAGAGAAGTGCCTGTCCCTCATCGGCCAAGTCGACCACACCCTGCTCCATCTCAGCAGCTGTCAGAGCAAGACTACTACGAGCGTCATGGGTGGCATTATTGGGAAGATGATCAGATCTTAACCTTGATCAGGACCACGGCCCATCCCAACTTTGAAAACTTTCAATGGATGCTCCCTGACCGGAGCCCTAATGAGCTAAGAGAGCGATCGAGATATCTGAAGCTGATCGTGCGGAATAAATATGAGCGTAAAGGAATTGCGCCTCCCGGATTTTGCATGGATGAAGATTGATATACAGGCTTCGAGCTACGAACACCATTGGAGTTGGGGTTATGTGATATTATGATACCCGGGAAAATTCGGTCAATACGTTTTATGCGATTCGAGCAGGAGTTAATATGCTTAGAAATGTTCATGCGTCTAGTTAGTTACGTGACTGTGAGTGTATCTTGTTTCCTTTCCTGTCTCCCAATTTGTGACAGTGAATTGGGCACTATGAGCTCCGTGTTGGTTTGATGACATTAAATCGGATCGGAAAGAAGCCGGTTTTAATCACCAGTAGTCAAGTTGGTGTAGTGTTTCATGCTCTTTGCCATGTGTGGTAGTTGAGCTTCTACCAACTGCGCTATGCCACATCATTGAATCCCAATAAGTATGTAGCATCGTCTGTCTATCTATCACATTTCCTTATAGGGAACGGAACAAAGCACTGATAGAAACCGCCAACGCATAGACACTCTTTGACACTCTAGATCAGTGCGCTAGCGAATGCTTTGGACGCTTCGCTTGTTGCAGCCTGAACTTGAGTAGTATCATTTACTATCGTTAGGTTCTTGTTGTCAAATCATCACAAGTCTCTGGAATTGGTTGAAGCGCCCCATGTGATGTGATACGTATGGAGGTGACCATGTACGCTTGCCCAAGGAAGCAAAGCGTCGAATCAGCTCTAGATCATTTGGGGTAAAAAGTCAACAGATCACCAGGTTTTTATTTTGTGTGTCTTTTTTACGCGTTTTCTACACGGTCTGGGAGATTTGACAGATTCAAATCTCGCCCTTTGTCTTGGCTTAGCTATTAGGAGAAAGATGAGGCTTGCCTCCACTGTTCTGTTAGTCAGGTAAGTAGTTAGGCGAAGGCTTTAGGTTTTTATGGAAAAGATATGGACTGTACGGATACTCAGGTGGTGGCTCGCATTACATTGCCATGCATTGCATATAGTGCTTTAGCTAGGCGAGGCGGGTCGTCTTGTATGGTAACGTTTGGTGCTGTTTTTAGAAAGACTTTTGTGAAGGAGTATCAGTAATTCTACCGATCATCTTGATGAGAGAAGTGGTTGGTCTAGTGTTCTTAATCCAAGACACTTGAAGAATGTCCAGTCCCGGAGTAATATCCTCCTAATCGTAAAAAAAGAACTACCCTGGATCTGGGTTGGAGTGCAGCCACCCGCGCGTAGCCCAAAAGACCCCTGACTGGAGATGGACAGTGAGTAGAACCCCTGGAACGGTCGCTACAGGCCGGCCGGTCCATCAGGGCCCTAGACTAATGGAGGGAAGAAGCAATGTTAGTGGCCGGTGAAAGCTCCACTCGAAGATGGAAATGGGAAGAATAGCTCAATGATGGGATCACAAGGCAAGCCAAGGTGATGGAAATGGACATGGATGACCGCCCCAGAGAGCTAAGTCAGGTACGTATCCATTCGCAATCTAATATCCCCGTCCCATCCCATCAATCAACAAGACAAGACAGCTCAGCTTTCCTCTTTTCCACCCTTTTCCTTCCTCTCTCTTCTCATTCTCTCTTAGAAGCCAGCTGATATCGACAGTAAATAGAGAAGTCTTTGCATTAGTCTTCTTTGTCTGCTTCATTACAAGCTTTCTTCCTCACGTTCCTTATTTCTGCCAATTTTATTCCACCCCTCTACTCCTTGTTATCTTTTCATAACTGAGGAGCTTCCAGCAAAGCGTGGTTTTGCTGGATAAAAAGGAGACCACCCCAAGGTACGGATAAGATTAACCCAATTCCTATTTCAGCCCATACCCGCATACCCTTGACGTAGCTTCATGGTTCGTGCCGGCTTATGATCTATTGTCTATTGATCGTTTTGGAATGCCAGTCGAGAGCTGTCGTTGCTTAATAGCTGATCTGCAACGTTTTGTGCGACAAACTTGATAAACTCAATTCAGACTGTCCCTGGCTGTGCACCTTGCTAATATTGTCGCTCTTAGAGAATACTACTTTTAATACAAATTCAATTCCGCCAAAATGTCTGAAACCGAGAGCTTCGACGTTGTCCAGCACGAGGAAGCTGTTGCTTCTCAGTCCGATGCTGCGGCCACTACCGAGCCTGAGCCTGAGCTCGAGCCCGAGAGCCCCAAGACAGCCGCGACTCCTTCTTCTCCCGAGACACCTGTCAAGGAAAAGGCAAAGGAGAGCCCCGGAGCGAAACCCGCGCTCAAGCAGCCTGGTACAGCCTCCACGACCGCTACCCGTCGACCTGGCTCTACTTCGACGGCCAAGCCCACCACCTCCTCCAGCACCACTCGTGCCCCTGGAGGTCTGAGCAAGCCCCCCACTCGTCCTGCTGCTTCGACCATTCGCCGTCCCCCTACCGCGACCTCCATGTCGAGCCACCGAAGCCGTCCCAGCATGAGCGCTAGCGAAGATGACAAGAAGTCGACCACGTCCTCTGTCGCATCTGCCCGTAGGACGAGTTCGATCATGTCCAGCCCAGCCAAGACCGCTGAAAGGCGAACTGCTGGAACTGCCGGCTCGACAACGGCTGCCCGCAGACCTGCGTCTACGACGACCACTACCCCACGAACTGCTACCGCTAGCCGAACTGCAGCTACTCCCACCGCTTCCGCGACACGAACGACTGCTACTCGAACAACGGGCACGACACCTACCGCCAACAAGCGACTTTCTACATCGGGATCCTTGACTGCCGCTTCCCGAACCGCAACTCGACCTGCTCCTTCTGCAGAGGCTGCTAAGGAAATCGAGGCGCTCAAGGCCAAATTGGCAGAGGGTGAAACTGAGATCGAGACTCTCAAGGCCGAGGTCAAGACCTCCGAGGAGAAGATTGCGGAGCTTACCGAAAAGATTGGCCAGGAGGCCACTCCCACCGAGTCGGGCGACAAGCCTTCTGAGGACAACGATCAGGCAATTGCCAAACTCAAGTCTGAGCACGAGGCCGCGATCGCTGCTCTCGAGACCCAGGTTACTGAGGCCAACGAGAAGCTCCAGGCTGCGGAGGGTGATCGCGAGCAGCTTCGAGCCGATCTTGATGCCGCTGTAAGCGCCATGGAGGCTAGTTCGACAGAGCTCGATTCTTTGAAGTCGCAGCTCGAGACCGCCCAGGCCGAGAGCGAGGAGAAGCTCAGCTCTAGCCAAGAAGCACTCCAGAAGGCTATTGAGGAGCATGCTACCAAGATCGAAGAACTCAAGACCTCCCTTGAAGCTGAGAAGGCTTCTGCCATCGAGGCTATTGAGGCCAAGCACAAGGAGAGCCTCGACAAGGACCAGACTGACACTTCTTCCCATGAAGCTGCTTTGGCTGAACTCAAGGCTAGCCACGAGGCCGCGACTGCTGAACTACAGAAGAAGATTGACGAGTTGACTTCTTCGCAGTCTGCTCTGGAGTCTGCCAACAACGACAAGCTCAAGTCTGAGCAGGAGGAGCAGCAGACCAAGATCTCGTCCCTCGAGGCCGAGGTTGCGGATTCCAAGGCAAAGCTCGAAGCTGCTGAGAATGCTGCCGAGACAGCCAAGTCTGAGATCGACTCTCTTAACAGCCAGATCACCCAGCTTCAGTCCAGCTTGTCTGAGAAGGAGTCCGAGCTCGAGAGCGCCAAGGAGGATCTTGCCAAGGCTCAGGAGGAGGCTGCGTCTCTCAAGGCTGCCGCCGAAGAGGCTCAGAAGTCCCTCGCCGAGAAAGAAGATGAAATCGCCAAGGTCAAGGAGATGCACGAGGAGCGCATGAAGAACATTTCACAGGATTATGAGACCGAGATCGAGTCCCTTCGAGGCGATGCTTTCTTCAAGCGCAAGTACGAGGAGCTTGAGGCTCAACATAAAGAGCTTCAGGCTTCTTCTTCAGAGGCTACCGAAGGTCACAGCAGCGCTCTCGAGGCCGCCAAGGCTGAGCACGCTGCCGCTGTTGCAGCCCTGGAGGAGAAGGAAGCTGAGTACCAGAAGAACCTCGATGCTCTCCGTGCAAGCCATGCTGAGGAACTCGAGGCTTCCAAGAACTCAGCCTCCGGAGACCATGATGCTCACATCGCCGAGATTGATAACCTGAAGGAGAACCATGCTAAGCAACTGGAGGTGCTCAAGTCCGAGGGTGCCAACACCCATGTTGAAGAGATTGAGTCGCTCAAGGCTGCTCATGCTAGCGTCTTGGAGGCCCTCAAGAAGGAGTACGAGGAGGACAAGGAGAAGCTGGTCGCCAGCCACCAGAGCGAGCTGGCCTCTACCAAGGATGCCGGCGAGACCACGCATGCTACCGAGATCGCCAGGCTTATGTCAGAGCTTGACAGCGCCAGAGAGTCCGGCGAGAGCGCTCATGCTGCTGAGCTGCAATCGCTCAAGGCCAAACTCGAGGCTGAGAAGGAGGCAAGTGACAAGGAGCATGCTGAGGCTTTGGCCAAGGCTCAAGCAGGAATCGATGCCGCCAAGTCTGCTGGCGATGAAGCCCACGCTGCTGAGATTGCCAACCTCAAGGCTGAACTCGAGGCTGCCAGAGATGCTGCCAAGCAATCCCTGGAAGCTGAGCTGGAGGCTTTGAGGGCCGAACTTGCAGAGAGCAAGAAGGCCGGTAGCAGCAATGACGAGGAATTGGCCACCATCAAGGCTGAGCTTCAGACCGCCAAGGAGGAGCTTGAGAAGGCCCGCGACTCCAACCAGCAAGCCATCGAGATGGCTCGTTTCGAGCTTGAGAAGGAGCACACCAACGAGGTTGAGAAGCTCATTGCCTTCAACAGCGAAGTTATGGAGCACATGAAGAAGGAGGGCACTGATGTCAAGAAGGAGCTCGAGGAGTTGACCAGTGCTCACACCAAGGCCATCGAGGATATGATGGCTGAGCACAGAAGCAACAACAGCCACTTGGAGGACCAGCTCGCCCAGCAGGCTGCTACCAACGCTGATCTCCAGACTGTCCTGAACACTGCTACAGAGGCCCTCGAGCGGGCCCAGCAGGATGTCGAGGAGCTTTCTCAGCAGCTTGCACAGGAGAAGACCGAGCGATTCACTGCTCTTGCTGAGCTTGAGGACGCGAGGAACACCAAGCCTGACACTGCCGAGGCCGATGCTCTCAGAAGGGAGCTTGCCACAGCCAAGAAGTTCCACGAGGATGCTCTGGCCAGCGCCGATGCTGAGCTCAAGGCAACACAGAGCGAGCTTGAGGCTGCCAAGGGTAACCTGACAACCGTCCAGAGCCAGGTGACAACTCTGACAGATGACCTCAACCTTGTCCAGAAGGATCTCGAGGCCTTCAAGGCTGAGGCTGATGCCAGCAAGAAGACAGCCAATGCCGACTACCAAGACCTCAACGACAGCATGACCACGCTTATCGAGGACGCTAACAACAGGGCTAAGGAGCTCCAGGCCAAGCTGGATGACACTGTAGCCAAGGTTGAGGACAGCGAGAAGAAGGTCGAGGTCCTCGAGGCTCAGCTCAAGGTGAAGGATGCCGAGATTGCCGAGGCAAAGGTATGTTTCCGTGGTTAATCGTTGTCATGGGTACACTGGCTTACATCAACAGGCCAACGCTGCTGTTGCCAAGCCAAAGGGTCTTTCAGCCAGCAGATTTGCGAATGCCGAGGGCGACGATGCTGCTGCAAACGAAGAGGCGGCGGAAGGTGAGGAAATTGATGACCACTCCTCAGTAGCACTTGCTTCGGTGCGGAAAGCCCCTGCATGATGCACTCTCCCAATCCTTTCTGCGTCATGCGACTTTTGGTCAGCGCAAGGCTAACATGTGTGGTGTTTAGATAAGTAAGGCAAGGCTCACAGCTAAGCAAATGGATACCCTTGATAGGGAAATGAGGGACCGCAACTTGCAGTGAGTAGATAATAGACCGGGTTACAGATTGACCGTACTGACAGAAGACAGGTTGTTGAAGTCCATCACGGATGTCAAGTCACCAAAGCTGAGTGGTGAACATCACTACGAGCAGCAGCAATTCGACCAGCAGCAGTACAGTTAAAGGGGGCACATGACAAAGAATTTCTTTTCGTTTTCTGTTGTGTTGCGTGACTTAAACTTTTTAGTTCTGTGTAATACCCGCGGCTTCTTGTAGAGCTGCAATTTTGCTTCTGGCTTTTTTTATTACATACAATATCATGGACAAGAGTTGCTAGGATATTGGAAGTACAACGGAGGGAGATGTTTAGACTGTCGAAACACTTGGCATGTAACAGGAAAAGAGATGGCATGGAGTAGGATGTTGCCGATGTTTGGGAGTTACATATAAGTACGTACGACATTGTCGAGAATTGACGATACCCTGGTTCAAAACGAATTTGCTCAGGCTTTAATGGTGTAAACCTTATTACTTTATTGCAAAGAGACAAGCTCCAAGCTGTAAGCTCCGTCTAACCGCTTCGCTATGACACTGCATGCATTATGTCTTTATCAATAGCCAATTGTGCCGAATAATTCACCCAAGAGCGGAGACTCCGACTCTCATGCATTTGGCTGAGACGGAATGACGTTGCCTAGGTGCGTATTATATAACTATGCAGGTCAACTTGTCCCCTCACAATAATTTTCTCATATCTCAACATTTCCAAAGCTCAATTGTTCAAAGTCGTACAAGATAACGTCGTTATATCTGGGTGGCACACATACATATATACAAGACCCCGCAACTTGTTCATCACACTCGTTATCTATACATTGAACACGACACGACAGACAAAATGGAAGACTACAAAATCTCCAGTAAACCCATTGCCAAGAAAGATTCAACCGTAACTGGGCCTCAATGGCGTTTTACACTGATCAACGACATGGTTCTTCGCTATGAATGGGCCGAAGACGGAGTCTTTGAGGATCGTCCATCAACATTTGCTCTCAACCGAGAGTTTCCTACCCCAAAATTCACAGTTTCTGACGAAGACGACCAGCTCGAAATCGGAGCAGATTCTTTTCACGTCACCTACAATAAGAAGCGTTTCGACCGCTACGGCCTGGTGATTAGCTTCACCAACAAAAACACACTCTGGGGCGCTGACTGGCGATACGGAGAGACGCCTCAGAACCTTGGAGGCACGGCGAGAACACTGGATGAGGTCAATGGTCGTTGTGAGCTGGAGCCGGGTATTCTTTCCAGGGCTGGATACTCGGTTCTTGACGATAGCGAGTCCATGCTTTTGGACCCTTCTTCTGGTTTCGCGGCACCCCGACGACCTGGTGATCGCATCGACGGGTATCTCTTCTCGTATGGCTACGACTACAAGGCCGCTATGAGATCATTTTTTGCGATTTCTGGTAAACAGCCTGTCCTTCCGCGCTGGGCGCTGGGGAACTGGTGGAGTCGGTACTATCCTTACACCGACGAGGAGTATCTGAAGCTCATGGACAAGTTCGAAGCCGAAAAGGTCCCGCTGTCTGTTGCTGTTATTGATATGGACTGGCATCAAGTTCACGGCGATCATATTCCTCATGCTGGCTGGACGGGCTATACGTGGAACAAGGAACTCTTTAAAGATCCAAAAGCATTCACCAAGGCACTGCACGACAAGAAGCTTAAAGTGACCTTGAATGACCATCCCCACGGCGGTGTTTATCATCATGAGGATCAGTACGAGGATATGGCCAAGGATCTAGGACACGACACTTCTGCCAAAGCGCCAATTCTCTTCAATCCCGCCGACCTAAAGTTCATGCATTCATATCTCAATACGCTTCATCGCAGCCTTGAGAAAGATGGGTGCGACTTTTGGTGGATTGACTGGCAACAGGGTCCGTACAGTCGTGTACGCGGCCTTGACCCTTTATGGCTCCTCAACCACTACCATTTTCTAGACCACCAGAAGCAAAACGGGGTGGACAAAGCCATCATCTTCTCACGTTTTGGAGGACCGGGCAGTCATCGTTATCCCGTCGGGTTCTCGGGCGATAGTATCATGACATGGGAGTCTCTCGAGTTCCAGCCTGAGTTCACAGCTACAGCGTCCAACATTGGTTACGGATGGTGGAGCCACGATATCGGCGGCCACATGGGAGGTTACCGCGATGACGAGCTAGCTACGCGCTGGGTGCAGTACGGTGTTTTCTCGCCCATCATGCGACTTCACTCTCAGATGGGCTTGTTCACTTCCAAAGAGCCGTGGCTGTACCGTTCTGAATTCGCTGAGGTCATGAAGACGTTCCTCCGGTTCCGTCATCGCCTGGTTCCGTATCTCTACACGGCTAACCTGGATTCTGCGCATCGAGATGATCCCGTCGTGCAGCCTCTGTACTGGAAGTTTCCCGAAAGAGACGAAGCGTATGGCAAGCCGAACCAGTATTACTTTGGGTCGCAGCTTGTGGTTGCTCCTGTCGTGAAGCCGCGTGACAAGAGGACGAACCATGGCGCGGTTGATGTTTGGGTGCCTCCTGGTCGTCATGTCGATATCTTTACTGGTACTATTTACGATGGTGATCGCGATATGAGGACGTTCAGGAGTATCAAGAGTCTACCCGTTCTTGCTCGTGAGGGGGCCATTGTTCCACTTGATGCGAACCTCTCTCCAAAAAACGGAGGCGAAAACCCCGAACATATGGAAGTTCTTGTAGTCGTGGGTGAGAATGGTGAATTCACCTTAGTTGACGAGGGTTCTTCTGAGCAAGGAACTGATTCCGATTCCGATTCCACACGTTTTGAGTACGTTCAAGACAAGGGTCAATTGAAGTTTCGTCCTGAGGGTAGAGCATGGACGATCAAGTTCGTCTCCATCACGGAGATGCCCGATAACTTCAAGGTGTTCAAGCGCAATGAGTTCAGCGACGTTGATCTCGATGTCAAGACGAGTGTTGAAGACTACCCCAGCGTTCCTGGTCTTGTGGTTGAGATCCCATCTGCTTCTTCTGGATCAGGAGACGTTGTTATCTGTCTCGGAGATGACCCACAGCTGAGCATACTTGACCCGTTGAAGCGTATTCAGGATCTTATTCTGGATTATCAGATGGACATGTGGACCAAGGAGAAACTCTGGGGAGTTGTCAAGGCATCTCAGCCTGTATCGGTCAAGATTGGACGGTTGATGAGTTTGGGGTTGGATGAGGAGTTGCTTGGACCTGTGATGGAGTTGCTCATGAGTGATAGTCGATATCAGATGGCTTCCAATTGATGGGATTCTCGGTTTGAGTATGGATATTAGAATAGAACAGAATCGGAATACAACTTAAACATGATATGATTGTTTTGTTACAAGACGCAGATGACTTCAAGATGACTTTAGGATGACTTTTAGTGAACGAGACGAGTTAATGAAGCTCTCAGATCAGTTGATATAGTGTACATCATGCTAAGTGAACCAATAAATGAAAGATCAAACTGGCGTTACCATAAGCAAGCATTTAGATAACGTTATTGCAATAAGAAGAGACAATCGGGCAAGTGGGGCAAACTCAATTCCAACATCGTCACTTTCCTTCTCAACTCAATCCGACTCATCATGACAACGAGGCTCAGAAACGCGAACCCCTGCGATGGATGCGCACTTAGACGTGTCAAATGCGAACAAGGAAAGCCTTGTCATGAATGTCTTCTCAGAGGCATCGAATGTACGGCTTTGAGGACCAGGAAGAAGCGTGGGCCAAAGGGCGGAGTGAGAACTACAACCAAAGACAGGGTCGAGAGATTCCAAGAGACTATCAAGAATAATCAATCTTGCACTACTGAGACTATTACTCCTGGGCCACTGCCTTTACCGGCCTACCGAATACCACTTCCTGAATATCATCGCATCCTCAGCATTTCCAAACGACTAGCGGCGTCCATCTGGATCGTCATCAACCCTGAACTTCTTTTTACCAAAATATTCGAAAATAACGAGGATTATGAATCTCATGCTCTAGCAGCAGCAATATGTGCCGCAACGATAGCCCAGCTCCGACTCCCTGAGCATGCTGGACCGTTGAACACCACATCTTCACTCCAGTTCGCTACAGAGTGCCTGCAACTGCGAGAGCTCTATGATTATCGCGAGAGTCATAGCCTCGATTCTGCCCTGATACCCTTTTTCTTACATGTTTACCACTCCAACGGAAACAAGCTGCGTACTGCTGGTCTGTTTTTGAGAGAGGCTGTTACGCAGGTTCAACTTATGCAGCTTGGCTACCCTGAGACGTATGCCCATTTGAGCAAATCAGAGCAATCACTTCGTTTACGAATATACTGGCTTGTTCTCATCACCGAGAGGTATGGACTTGGTTCGAAGGATATTGAGCACTGTACTAATATGAGATCAAAGAACATACTCTGCGCAGCATGGCTTGCAGGCAGTTCTCCAAGTCATCGACGTCTTCCCAGATATTCAAGACGACATGGCCGACGAGCGCCGACTGCAAGCCTTTGTATCCCTGACGAGGCTCTTTGCCTATCTAGAGAGCAACCTGACGACATTTTCCTCGAACCAACAGCCGCTCGAAAGACAGAAACTAGTATCATACCAAGCCGCACTATGCCTCGACTCGCATGATCACGCAGCGCGGGAAGCCCAAAGAGTCGACCTGTTTGTCACTCGCCAGTGGATCAGGCTCATCCTGTGGGAGTACACGGCGCGCCATTTCGCCATGTCGTGCTATCCAGACGACGAAGCCTTTTCACTGTTTCTGCCTGTCAAGATTGGGCACAAGATGCTTTCGCTTTTTTCAATGGTGACGAATGCGGCTATAAAGACACACGGATATGGCATTGTGAGTTGACCAGGTCTAGGATTATTCAAGTTTTGGGTAGAGTCTAATCTTTGATGTTAGGAACTCAAAGTGTTTCGGCTAGCAGATGCAATGCTTGACATTATTGCTTGTACTCCCTTTTCTGCTCATGGGAATGGTATGCTTGTTGGTGCAGGAGATGTACTGTATTCTTTGCAGCATGTACTGCATTCCGTAGGTGGGAAGGACTCTGGGTTTCTACACAAGATACAGAATCGTATGTCACAGCTGGAACTTACTACTGGATCATGGCCATATCTTGCTTTATCGGAAGCGGGAGAGGTGGTGGAAGAGATGGAAGACGATAATGAGTTATGATTATGCTGGACTTGATATTATCCAGGAAACAGAATAGCCAGCTTCGGTCTTCGTAGCTTAACCACTAAGTGTTTATGACTGCAATGACTGCACTTGATGAAATCAGATTCGTATAAAGGTTGTTGAGTATCATTAATCGAGAAAAAGTTTCAATCTACGGTTCGTTGTGCCACTCGCATTCTTGTATGGAAATAAATCGGTCTCAATTATCAGTTAACCTGTCCCCTGTGGCTTAGTTGGCTAAAGCGTCCGACTGTTATTCATAGACAATCGGGAGATCGGAAGTTCGAGCCTTCCCGGGGGAGTTATCTTTTGCTTTTTGTGCCACCGGGTCAGTCACTATCTTTTGTTCTCAATGCCATTGCCTTTCTTTTCATTTTGCTTCTTGTATGTTCTACTATGCTTGTCACGAATCGATGTTGTCGATGTGGTGCTAGAGTACAGCATTGAATTCACATAGCTATATTCATGAACTCAGCAAAGAGGTAATTTGTAAAATGCTTCTAACACAATCATCAGGTACCTAGTCAAGGGGTTAATCTGAGAAAGCATTCTCGTCATAGGATATCTTGAAAAATAATTCTTTTCTCTAGAGCTGCATTATATAACTCAAACTTCAATTGCCATTTTGGAAAACCTCATGTAGGCTGTAGGCTGTAGGGTAGCGATTTTCGCAGTGATATGCCTCGAACAACTCTTACACAATCAGAGCTAAACCAGAAATAGTGTTCATCTGCCGCTATGAGATCCAGCAGTGAGCACTTAATTTCAGCAGATAAAAGCGCAGCCAATGGGCAAAGATTCACGTTCCACTAAACCAGGGACAATCTTGAAGCTTAACTGAAATTGTCGATTTGTCGCGCTGTAGGGCTGTTGGCGATGTTAAAGCTTACTCAACGGCTATGGCTGCGCCTTGTACGAGATACAAGGCGATGACGGTAGTTGAGATGTGATCTATAATATATAAGAAGGCATCGAAAGTGCAGTTGATAGAACCAAATCACTCAGATTCAGATTTTCTACTGCATTTCTACAACCATGGCAAACCCAACCAAAGACAACTTGTACGGCTATGATGCCAACAAGATCCTTCCAATTGTTGCAACTGTGATAATTGGTATATCGTTAATTGGACATTGTATACAGAACAGGTAAGCCACCAGAGTTTACCTTATACGGACCATATACTAACTTCAATATAGCCGTTATAAATTCTGGCGGGTAACATTCTTCATGTTCTATGCCAGTCTATTCTTTTGCATCGGCTGGGCCATAAGAGCCATTTCGGTGCGACAGCCAGACAGTCTTCCCTTGTACATGATATCAACCATTTTCATCTATCTCGCACCGCCAATCTACTCGGCCGCTGAATACAATACTCTCGGACGACTGATGCACTACTTGCCCATGCACTCCATCATCAACCCGAACCGTGTGGTCTACATATTTGTGTTCCTCGGCTCATTAGTTGAAGTGCTCACTGCAATTGGTGCGTCGTGGATCGCAGCAGGTAACGGGCGTCAGGACAAAGATAGACTGAGCTCCGGCGCGACTTTCATGGCTGTCGCTGTTATTCTCCAAGGAGCTATCGAGCTTGGTTTCATCGCCATGGTTGGTATTCTTCACAACCGTTGTTCGAGAGCCAAGATGCTACCTTCCAACGTCAAGACTTTGTTCATCATGCTCTACGGAACGTCGATACTAATTATCATCCGCTGCGTCTTCCGCGCCGTCGAGACGTTTGAACTGCGGGACATTCTTGCGAGCGGCGAGGATAATAGCAATGCACTCATGAAGCGCGAGTGGCCTTTTTACGTGCTGGAAGCTATTCCGGTGGCTCTATATACTTACTGGCTCAATATCATTCACCCTGGACGGTATCTGCCTCATGACCAGCGACAGTATCTTGACTTTGATGGCAAGACGGAGCGTATGGGACCTGGGTGGTTGCACAAGCGACACTGGGTTATGTATGTGGCCGATCCGTTCGACTTTAGTAAGTACTTTCTCACCATGAGTGTAATATCTGAGGCCGATTGTGGTGGCTAACATGTTGATGTAGTTGGAATGTTGTCGATGGAAAAGAGAGATGCTTATTATCTCCGACCGAGTGAGTGGCCCGAGACAGAGAATTGCTTTGCTCAGGGCAAGGGATCAAATGCCAAGCCGGGGAAATATACAAGGGTCTCCAAAGAGGAGTTGCATGAGCCTGATGTCTGATGTCTGATGTAATGATCAGGGATTGAAAAGTGATTATTTGGTTTATGTTTGATAGCGATACGAGCAAGATAGATTTGGTTAGTACCTGTACGTGTATTTGAACTGATATACCCATCTACCCATCATCCATCCTATGAGGTGAATAAGTCACTACTAATTTACAGCACCACCTGTATACTATTGATGTTAGCCAAATACAATAAACAGCATGTGAAGCATGAGTAAAGATAAATTTAAACTATTTAATAAGCTTATATGCTGTTGGAGGTTTCTTGGCTCTAAATTTAGGGCATCTATAGGTCACGATCCCTTCCTTTTCCCCCCCTGCTGTAGTGTAAGCCCCTGTAAGCCCCTGTAACTAAGCGGAGTTTTTATTGACGATCAGTGACTTCATCGCTACTGGAAGCGGCCCCACATAATCCGCCGACAATGACGTCGCTTGGCGAAGCTTTGACAGAATCTTGGCTGCGTCTCTTGCTTCTTGGCCAAAGGGGAAAAAGTCGATGGAGCCTTTAGACGTCATGCTTCAATCACTACAGCGCTGTAGATAACTAGAAAAAAAGCAACAATTTCAACTGGTTACGGACCCCTGGACCAATTGATATCAACTAAACTGATCACTGTTGTAACCCTCTGTTCCATTCTATCCGAATAGAATACTGTCCCTGTCCAGTGCACGTCAGTCTCGCAATCAGGCTACCATCAAAACTGTTGCACCCACCTACCGTCCATTAAAAAGAACCGTCCTCCATCTCCATCTCTCAATTAGTTTAAACTTTGCCACTTTGATGGATCAATCTCCTTATTCTCCCTAGAACAATTTGAATTATCCGTTCTTGTCTTAGGTTCCCAGCTTCTGTGTCTGTCTCACTACAACAACAGACTCAGTTCATTCATACTCTTTCCCTTCTCACTTCTCACTTCTTCATTGTATCACCACCGCCAACACCATCCATCCAAAACATCAATAAACCAAAACATCCTCCAATCATGCCTGAAGTACGAAGGGGGAGTCTCGCTCCACCATCAGATCCGGCTCTCCCATCACAACAAGTCCCTGGCGTTACTCGTCCATCGCAATCTCACCAGTCCTCCACTGATCGCGGCGTGCGCTTCAACATTCCCCAAGAACCAACATCAACAACATCACCAACTTCACCGCGCGAACCCCTCGACTCAGCCTTTGCAGAGCTACCCCGAAGAACATCTGAAGGCCAAAGACGAACATCGGAAATCCCTAGAAGGAGTTCCGATGCTCCTCGACGAAGCTTGTCATATGCTCAACGCCCCGAAGCTGAAGCATACTACGATTCCCGAGCAGCTACAGAAAAAGAATATCGACGACGAGCCACAACTCTCCTAGAATACTACGATGAAAACCCACATCTGTTACCCCAGCTTCCATTTACTTGGCATCATGGTTGGAAGCGCTGGAGACTCTTCATTTTTGCATTCCTCGTCTTTGTCGACGCATCCGCCGTTCCCATAGCTCTATACTACGGCATGAAATATGCCGGCAACGTCGAGGGCTATATCATCTTTGCCGTTGTGACCACCATCTGGGGTGGTCCCACATACGTTGAATTCGGACTCCGAACCCTCCGGTTGATCAAGGTGGACAGGTTCTATCGACCCCTGGGAACGAATAGCCGCTGGTGTTTCGATATGCTGACGTACTCGTCCACCCTTACCATTTTCGTCGTCACGGCTCTGTTCATTATTGGTAGCGCTCCTCATAATGTGTGGTTGAGAGTCCTCTGTATGCCTGCTCCGGCCATCCTGTACTGCTACGGCGGTACTCTTTTCCTTATCACTCTTTACCATCAGATGAATTGGCCTGCACCTTTTCGAATTAGCTCCACTGCGAAGGGCGAAAAGGTATGTTTATGATTAAAAAAAAATAGTTTTCACAATACTAATAATCTCTATCTCAGGTCTTGCCAGGTGCCTACTACTTTATCGAGGATGTTATCGCGGTTAATGCCCTCGGTGGCCGGCCCTACCGGGAGGCTCTAGCAGCTCGTTACAAGGCTAGCCCTCGCTTCCAACAAATGGTTTACAAGCAATCCTGGTTCTGGTCTATCCCAGCACTAGTCCTTGCCGTTCCTCTGACCATCATCTCCGTCATTCCCCAGGTCCCGGCCACCGGTGCATACGGTGTCGCATGGGCCGTTCCATTCTTATGGGCTGTTGTCTGGGGCATCATCACTATCAAATGGTGCAAGAGAGATATGAAGCGAGAGAGGGAAGAGTGGGAGCGAGGCATCGACCCAGAGAAGGAGATCAAGAGAAAGGATTCGTCTATTGAGACAGCTTAAGGAGGAGGAATATACCGTGGTGTTTGAAAGCGAACATGATTGCACTGGTGAAATTTGACCTCTGGCGTTTCGGACATTAAGAGAGCGGCACTGATAATGGACGATTGGAATAAAGTCTGGCTATAGGATACAGGAAAGAGTCATTCCATTACATATGTACTGTACATTACGATTGGTAGCATACGAACACGAAGCAAAACGGTTATCATGAATCCAAAGTACAATGTCGTTCCAGACCCCAATCTTGTCAAGAAACAACTACTATACAATCCACCAGTTAAAATCTGGGCATCTGTCACTCTAACCTCTATGACAGCTAAGCTGGAAGTTACCGCAAAGGCACAGCCCCAGTCTCGGCATCATACATTCTTCCGCACAGCGGTCAAGGTAGCCTGGGACGGACTTGGGGAAATTTCGAATACCGGTCGGGGTTACTTTCGTGATGGACCATAGATAAGTCTCCTGACTTTGGCTTTCCGATGAAGCCGAACCGTTGAGCTTGTGTGTTGACGTTCCAAGTTAAAAAAGCATTGATCAAGACAGCCAAGTTCGTCTGAAACTCGATCTTGCTCAAATCATATTTTTTTCAATCGTTGAAGTAATGATAGTGCCAGGTTAAGTTGGTGATACACTATCCTAGGACATCAGAAAAGCTGGCGGTTAGAAGCATTAAAAAAAAGAAATTAAAAGCTCAGTTTAGGTATGTTAAATATTTAGATCAAACTTCTTAGGCTATTGATCTTTATACCCTGAGAATTGGGGGACAGCCTTTCTGTTACTACTGGCCTGTATACTGGCAACGTGATAGACTTGCTTCCCTTATACTGCTCCTCGAGACAGGTATCCAACTGTGTCTCAATCTTGTATCTCTAGATACAAGTCTCCCCAGTAATTCTAACAAACTCCGTCTCCAAATCTTTCCAGACCTTATCAACCATGCCCTCCCGTCGATACTCACCCAACAGCTTAACAACCTCATCCCCAGCACTCTCCCCGTCCCAATCAAGACTGTACACGCCACTTCCCCTACTCCCATCAACACCAACCGCAACAACTCCAGCACTCTCAACGCCATTTCCGCTCTGACCCAGCCTATCAGGAAACATCCCGCTCCAACATAACCACGCATGCCTCTCCCCACACTCCTCCTTCGGAAGCCACTGCCTCCTGACAGTCATGCTGACCTTGAACCAGTACTTCATAACCTGCATCATGACCCCATCCCCGCTGCGAATGAGATCCGTGTCCACAGAGCCAGGGAAGTTGTGAATGAACGATACCTCTGGTGCTTGACGGGCGAGCGCTTCGAGAGAGAGGGTGAGGGTGGAACACATGTGGCCTCGGGAGCGGTGGATGCTTGTAAAGGGAATGTTGCGGCATGCGATATCGTCTGCAAAAAGCTGGCCTTCCTTTGTACCGGCCATGACTGTTACTACTCCTCGCAGAGAAGATGCCTTTTGGAGAAGAGGGAGGAGATTGACTGTGAGACGAGCCCTGGAATAGTGTGTGACGGCCATGACCATGGGAAGTCCTTCATCGGTATCTTCAAAAAGTGAGTATAATACAACTACAACATGACAGAACTGACAACTTACCAACACCCATCTTCAGCGTCCCCTGACTCAAAAATAGCAAATTCAACACCGTCTCCTTACTCTTGATATCTCGACACACCTCGTCAACATTCTCCAACAAGCTCATGTCCTTTTTTACAAAGACATAACTCCCCTCAGGGTTTATGTTCCTCAACTCAATCTGCAATCGATCACCCGCCTCTTGAGATCGACCGATAAAGTAGATCTTGGGCCGAAGAGCGTGTTTGGCGAATGCTTTCAGGGCTGTCTCACCAATGCCTGCCGTTGCACCAGCAAAAACGGCGACGAGGCCTGCTGGCAGCTTTGATGCGGCTAAGGCGTTGGTCTGCTGGACATCAGAAAGGGAAACCATGGTTTGTAAAGATGACAGAGGTGTGGATATTTATGCTTCTGAGGTCTTTTAGCATGGAATTGAGACCTCCTTATATAGAAATTGACTCTCATCAAGGAATATACTTGTCTTGAGCAATATTGCTTCCTGACATGTTCAATCACTTACACGCCAATAGTTTCCCGATCTGAATACGAAAAGTGGTTAGCGCCAGTTCCCGAAATGGACCAACCATCCATCATCATTCTGGGGATGGATGCGAGTCCGAATTGAAGAGGAAGAAACTTCGGATCCGAAAAAGCTCAAACGAGTGCAATGACGTACACGACTCTGACTGATTATATCACTTGTCAGTAACCTTTCACTGCCTCGTCAACAACGCCATCATTCCCTATACGACACACATAAACAAACACTCACGGCAAAAGTCTTTGATTCGAAAGAGCCAATATATTCAGTCAAGGACATTAAGTATGCAAAAGAAAGAAGAAAAAAGAGTTGTACGCTGTCTCGGGAGCTCCAGCCCACTGCTCGATCCCTTGTGATGCAAAGCCTCCCCTGTGTATCAAGATATCAGGATATTGTCAAGAAAGAAAAGGTTACAAAAGAAAAACGCCGTTATCCTCAAGCCTTACTAGAACCAGACCTTCAGCCCTACCAGAGAGGCCTCGAATGCCAGATTTGTTGTCTGCTAACCGTTGGTACAAAAAGAAGTTGATATGTAGTACGGCAACAAAGGAAAGAAAAATGTGTTTGGATCGGATATGTCCATGCCTGGTCTTGTATCGTCTCATCGTTGATGGGCTAAGTCCATAGCCGCACCATGCATTATGAAAATACCGCTCATGAAAGTTACAAATCTTCCAAGACGAAGATATAATGTCGTGATCCCCTTTTTACAGCAACCCATCATGTACCCCAGTTCCTCTTCATACAGCCCACTCGTCTTGTACATCCACAACTTATTGCTCGGGGCGTGGGGGCTCGGATTGCCATCCATTGATGTAGGCCATCAATCCCATGCCAAACAGAACGACACCAATCATAGAGGCATATGGTAGCGCAGCTTGGAGGCGCTGATCTTGACCACGTACACTACTACTTGCTGGCGTGATAGTGCTGGCCCGTGATAACGTTGGGGCGTCTAACGATTCGTCGGTCGAAGGCTCGACAGCATCCACAGGTCCGGTGATGCCTTTAGGTACGCCGGAGTTCACGATTGACTCGCCAACAACACCATTGGTGTCTGCGTCTCGCTTTCTAGAGCGCGATCGGGCTCTTGCTTCTGCTGCTTCTCGTCGTGCCTCCTCGGCACGCAGCTGAACAACCATCTCAGCAAGGGTCTTTCTATCGGCATCTCGTTCAGACTCAGCAACCTCGCATCGCTGCTTCCACTCCTCCATCTGCTCCTTCATATCCCGCATCTGGGTCTCCATCTGGTCGATCCGGCTCTGGAGAGCCGTGGCTGTCTCCTGGGCTGCGTCAACAGCAGGTGTGGTCCCGTCGGTTGTTTCGACTTCGGGAACATCGGTGATGGTCTTTTCGTCTTCTGAAACTTCGGTCACTTCAACCGAAGGTTCCACTTGTCCAGTCGCGGCCGACCCGTTCATGTGTACAGTAGCTGACTCTTCCAATCGTTTGGCTAACTCCTCGGCTTCCTCCCGGGCAACTCTCTCCTTTTGCAGCATCTCTTCCAGTTCGCGCATACGGGCGGTTTGTGAGTCAATGTCTCGCTTGGCGTTATTCAGCGCTTCTGTGAGCTGAACAATCTGGCTGAGGTTATCGGGCCGGATAGGAGAGTTGGGAGGCCCTGACTTTGGCCGCTCAGTTGGGCCACGCTTCAGTGAAGGGACATCGGGCTTCTCGGGAAGAGGCTGCTGTGGTGGGGGAGCAGGAGGGTCTGAGAATCGCGCTTTGGGATCTCGGAAAGGTGCGCCCATCCCATTCACTACGGGCACAGGCTTGGGGTGCTCCATAGTCTCGGGTTTCTCGAGATCCTTGAGATCATCTTTGGATAATAGTGTATGGACGAACTGATTAGTCCGACCTAGGTCCTGTGCCTGGAGGCGGGCATTGCGCATTTCGTTCTGAAAAGTTAGTATGAACATTTCAAGAGACACGGGTACTACATACCGCAAGTCGCTTCAAAATCTGATCGGTCGCAACAGGTGTAAGAAAAAAGGGTCTTTGTTGTGGCATGCCGTTGGACTGCATATTCATTACTCCTCCAACGCCGTTAGGCATCATGCGGCCGTTGCTGGCTGCGGACGCATTGCTGTTGGTACGGCCTCGCAACTGCATTGGTCCAGATGGCATCATCATGGCACCGTTCGCTGGGTCCAGATCGCCAAAGTTCATGTCCATTACGTTGCTTGATGCGCTCATGAATCCGGCATGCTCGACCTTGGCGGCCACTTTGTGGTGAACAACAGTCTTTTGATCCTCGCTAACAATGTCGATACCGAGTTCAAGGTGATCAGAAGTCTGCAGTTCATGGGGCTCGGATTCACGATTTTCTTGAGATAGACGGGTGCCATTAACAAAGGTTCCGTTTGAAGACTTGACATCGCGGATGTAGATCTTGCCATTCCGTTCCGCGTATATCTCAGCATGTTGTCTTGAAAGCACTTTACTGTCAAAGAAACCGTTGGTAGGCGTCGGAACTGTTTTTTGGTTGGTTTGTCGACCGATTCGGAGAGTTTCGGGCGCAAAAGGAACGGCAATCGTTTTTCGTTCAAACGTGCCGTTCAAAGATAATAGGTATAGGACGGGTTGGCCAGGAGGAACTTGTTCACCTGGCATAGGACGCATCATGCCTTGAGGGGCCATTTGAACCTGGCCAGGACCGGCTTGCACAGGGCCGTGGACGGCCATCATGCCCTGAGCTCTACCCTGTGACATTCGAGACATGTCTTGTTGTTGATACTCCCCCTTCCCGGGAGGCCAAGGAGTTTTCGGTTGCGGTCGTTTTCGAGGGGCGCCGTTGGCCGACCACTGGCTCAAATCGGTAGTCGAAGACAAAGGAGTGCCATTGGCGTGGGATCCGTTCGAGGCAACTGTGGTAGCGGAAGAATTTGAAGAGGTTGACGAGACAGATGAGGATGAGTTGGACCGACTAAGTGGCTTGCGCGGCGCGAACATGCCTATGCTACCTCGGCCTTCTTCTGAATTCATTTGATGATTCCCGTTAATTGCACCCCATGCTTGTCTCGAGTTGGAAAAGTTTGGCGGGTTTGCGACTGCGGTCATGAGGATGGTTGGGGTTCAGCAGCTTGCGGCCGATAGACGCAGTTTCGGGGTATATAAGATAGATGGATGCCGGATAATGGAGGAGAGACGTGTGCAACTCGCGCCCAGGGGATCGATGTCACTCCACCGGCGGAGGATGAGGCTGAAGAGATGTTGAATAACCGACACCAAGAGACGTGACAGATTTGATGAAAGGCACTTGAATAATCAATGCTTCAGTGTGGCTTGATGTTGCTGGTAGACAAGAAAAATCATGAGCTCGTGGCTAGGAACAGGTTTTTGGAAATCAAGATAGACGATCGGCGATGACCCAAGAGTACGGCGGGACAGGGGTCAAAAGGCGAGTCGGGCCAGCGACGGCCAAAGAGGGTGCTTAACTCACCAAGCACGAGGTTATCGCGATGTCGGAATAGGGTTCAAGTCGCTAACGATGATAGTTTAGAGGGCTGAAGGGCCGTGGAGTGAGTTGATGAGAGGTTGCCGTAACAGTGAGTGACAGTACGGGGGAGGTCTCGCTAAGCGCTGCTTGGCGTGTTGGCGTGTTCAAATTTGGAGCCCCCGGTCGGCACCTCAACCCAAGCACACGGAGTACAGAGCGCACAGTGGAGCACACGCCCAAAGATTCTGGCATGTGCTCACTGCTCGCATAACCCCTGGCACCACGAGAACAAAAGTGAGGATGTCCAAGACGGTCTTGTAAGTGCACTGAAAGCGTCTGAAGAAAACTTGAACAAGCAAGACAGTCTCTATGCAAGTTAGAGCCGTGCAGTGGAGCCAGATCTTGACCCACGAAGGGGACCACGTGACGTCTTCGTCACAGTGATCTTGAAGCCGTCACAGGATATACGCACTGTAAGTTAGAAATGGCCCGTGCTTTGCGATCACGCACCGACCTTTTCCCGAGCACTCGGTCCACTTGGATAACCAACCAATGACAGCAACCTTCATCGGTCATAGGATTTGAGGAAGTCGTCGTCGCAATAGAGCTTCATCAGCAATTGCAATTCTTTACCCCAAGTTGTTCAATCCCGCAAAGCTCGTCAACCACTGTCAAGATACCGCTGCCGACTCCAACACCGACACTCCGTATACCGAACTCACATCCTCAACATGCCTCCTGTCGCTCCTATGAACGTTGGCCAGCACGGCCCCTCCACAGCCGATAAGCGTATGCTGAGCCGATATCATCAATTGAGAAAAACATTCGCTAATAGATCGCATAGTTAAGATGGGTGCCATGATGGGTGGAAGTATGACTTACTTGCTTGATTATTGAATCTATATCCGAGTATTTCTGACATTCTCTAGCTGTCGGTGTCATCATGGGCTTTGTCTTTGGTTAGTCTTATACTTCCTGTCTGGATTCACAGCTAATATCGTTCAGGAACCGTCAACATCTTCCGATACGGCGCTGGCCCTAACGGCATCATGAGGACCCTCGGACAATACATGGCCGGTTCCGGTGCGACTTTTGGGTAATTGAGAGTCCAGCCCTACTGACTTGCACAACTGCTAACCGAGACAATAGCTTCTTCATGTCCATTGGCAGTGTCATTCGATCTGATGCCGACCCTAAACTGCACGACATGTATATGCGAGCCCAACGTCGACCTATAATGCTGATGGCAAACCCCGCATGGAGGAAATCATGAGACCAGCAACAGATCATACGATACGAGACCAATACCCAGTCGACTTCGACGTTCACCTTGTACAGTCTGGCATCTGATGGCCGCATTCTGTAAAATATATCAAATCTATTCGAAAATGGACCAATCTCATTGTCAAGCTCTCAGACCCACAACCGATAATGCAGCGGTCCATTCAGTGACGGTTGGATGTCTCACTGCTCCAAAGCGTTTTTATCATTCTGTCAGACCCTACAGAACGCTGGGTTTGTCAGGTTCAAGTGACCTCAATATCTGTATTGTGAATGCAGTTAAAAGATTACACAACTATTGTTGAAAGGCGGCGAGTGAGCTGTGGCGTTCAATATAGCCCATCAACCGTCTAGGTTACATTAGCAGTCAGAACATGATCGACACACCATTACCGTAACGCGACCCAGCATGTTGGCGTACCCCACGGCGCCCAATACGAGGTTTCGACAACCGCCCTGTGGTGTTGTTGAGCTGGAAACTTTTCGGCTGCTGATAGTTTCCTTGCACTAACCTTTTTGGTTGATATAATGGGCTGGCGCTCAACAACCAGCCTTTCCTGCATATGTAATAGGTGGCAGGCAATCCTGCTTTTACACGATTTGCGCTATGCCTCTTAGCGATTGGTGTTTGCCAACTTGACGGAGTTCCTTCTTAGGGACAACTTAACTGAGGACCAAAGCTCACGTCTTACAGCTTATGCACATCAAACTACATCGTGCGACAACATAATATTTCCTTGAGGAACGATTGTGCAGTTGCATTCTTTTGAAGAGTTTTATGCAACAGCTGCATAGGTTGTTTGCATCAACACGTCTGAGGCTGACATGCGCATCTAGCTTGATTATTTGTCATATCCTGTCTGCCCCTACCAGACTATGATCGGTCGATCGCAATTGGCGCTTTGATGATGTTGATTGCTCGATGAGGAATCCGCCGCCTTGCGCCGTTACGCCGTCAAAACCTTAGCGACAATCTTTACTGATGTTGGACTGTATCGCACGCCAATTGGAACCAAAGACGATCACTAAATCGACACTGGAAGATGCACTCTTGTTGTATACCGGTTTCCAGTTACTTGCACTCAATATCGTCAAGTGCTAAAGGCTGCCCAGCTTCGGAGCATAACGCCAGCGCCTTGCACTAACGATGTCAAGATGCATTGTTGGCTGCCGCTAGCTTATCATGTTATGTTCCAACAACAATGTCAGCAGCACAAAGATGAAAAATTTCGTATTGTTGGTCCATTTGTATACAGCTTCGACGCCATTGGGTCCAGACCGTTTCTTTTACGTACCCGGGGACAATCAACATGCTTGAAACTTTCGGTGATGGTCATGCCTGTCTGAGACAGTCATTTCCACCTGGCCAAAATCGAGACAAATACGATACGGGGATATCCTAGTTGCAAATCCTCCGGCCCGTCCGACTAACGACCGGGTCATCTAAATATACGACATTTGAAAGATAGATCTAAATCTGTTGTCTATTTTCTCAACGTCCAAGGCTCAGGCAACAAAGTTACCGGACATTCCGCCACATCCAGTATCGCCTCGACAGCCTTCCCTTCACGTATGACCTGGTGAGGGCTGAAATCCCCAACCTGATAGGACAATTATGCTTCACGAAATATGCTTTTGGTGTGCTCACGGTCATCATGGCTTGCAGCTGGTTTTGACTCACTAGAGTCCTGCCATGTGGCCCCATCTCACTAAACTTTAGTCTTCAACACCACCCTCGTTTGTAGACAGCGGCTGGCTGGCTGGCTGGCTACCTTATCCTTGATAACCTACAGTAGCTCAAGATTGGTCTGTATGCGATCGCCCGGCCCCAGCAGAAGAGGCTTGATTCCGCGGGTCTTCGGCACATACCTTGTCCTTGTTATGAGCGCCTCATGCTGTGGCTATGAAGGATTGGTTCGCCCATAAGCCTCCTGTTAGGGTGAGGTCTATATAGACTGGTGTTGCTTCCCGATGAAGATGGAAGAGTTTACCTTCTAGCCTCTCCAGAGATTCCTGAAAGTGCACCTCAGCTATTCAGTATGGGGAACACCAACAGCAACCAGTTCGACCTGGGGTCTCTAGGCCAACTGTCCCAACTTCAGACCAATGGGTAGGGCAGACATGATTATCAGTATAGACGTGTGCTGATCTATTTATAGAGAATCTACATATGGGACGCTGGATGCACCAGACTTGCCAACTTTCCTTACTGACAATCCTACTCCCAATGGCTACCCATGGAGTACCATGAACACTCGAACAAACTATTATCAGGATCATCCTAATACTGGTGTCATCAGAAAGTACGACTTTACCGTCAATCGGGCCAAGATAGCTCCCGATGGATATGAGTTGTCTACAATTCTTGTCAATGGACAGTTCCCTGCACCCCTTATTGAAGCCAACTGGGGTGACACAATCCAAGTCACTGTTCACAATGAATTGGAAGACGAAGGCCTGTCTTTGCACTGGCATGGAATCCTCCAGAAAAACATGCCCTGGGAGGATGGCGTTCCTGGTGTTACCCAATGCCCCATAGCGCCGGGACAGTCGTATACTTACTCCTTTATCGCGGACCTTTACGGTACCAGCTGGTATCACTCGCACTACTCTGCTCAGTACTTAGCGGGCCTGTTCGGTCCGCTAGTTATATATGGTCCGCAGGAAAGGAAAGACTACGACATTGATGTTGGGCCCATTATGCTGAGCGATTGGTACCACAAAGAGTATTTTGACCTTGTGGAAGAGATTATGAAACCTGGCGCTCCTGGCATTGTCTTTTCTGACAGCAACCTGATCAATGGAAAGATGAACTTCAATTGCTCCAGCGTCCTGCCGGGCGACAAGGCACCATGCAAAAACAATGCTGGAATCTCAAAGTTTCGCTTCAGACGCGGCAAAGTGCATCGCCTACGCCTTATCAACCCTAGCGCCGAAGCCATACAGCGCTTCTCCATCGACGGTCATACAATGACAGTTATTGCAAATGACTTTATTCCAGTCGAGCCCTATAACACAAAAGTTGTCACCCTCGGCATTGGCCAACGTACAGACGTATTGGTTAAAGGCAATGGGAAGTTAGAGTCATACTGGATGCGCAGCAACATTTCTACAAACTGCAGTCTGGCACTTGCTCCTAATGCTCTCGCAGCGATCTACTACGACAACGCAAATCAGAAAAAGGAGCCAAAATCGAAACCATGGAATATACCTGATCCCGCGACCTGCGCCAATGATGATCTGAGTATGACAAGGCCTTTGATGAAGTTGCCTCTACCTCAAGCCGACAAGATCATCGAGCTTGATATAGAGTCCTTCAAGAACGCGAGTAACATAACGCTCTGGTCGCTGGGAGGCGTGGCTGCAAGGACAAACTACAACAGCCCAACCCTGCTTTTGAGTAAACTTGGAAACCACACCTTTGACAAAGAGTGGAACGTTATCAATACTGGCAAGGCAAAGAGCGTCCGAGTTGTGATAAACAACAAGACGCCTGTAGCGTAAGGAACCGACAAAAACATGTGATCATTCAATTGCTGACACTAAACTTGACAGTCACCCCATGCATCTACACGGATTCAATATGTACGTCCTACACGAAGGACTAGGCGACTGGGACGGCACAATCATCAATGAACACAATCCCCAAAGGCGTGACGTCGTTCAGATTCGGGGTAAAGGACACCTCGTTATTCAATTCGACGCCGGGGATAATCCAGGTATGTCTTCCCCTGACTCAGCCTCATAGTTCCCCCCTCGCCAGGGTAACATTTGCTCACACACAATTGCAGGTGTCTGGCCATTCCACTGTCACATCGCGTGGCATGTCTCGGCAGGACTTCTCACGCAGTTTCTTACCAATCCGGACGAGGTTAAAAAGCTACGTATACCGAACGTGGTGGCAGAGACGTGCCGGCAATGGGGACACTGGACGTTGTCCAATATCCCGGTGCAGATTGACAGCGGACTGTGAGCGAGATACCCTTCGGTTAAGCGTTGTTGTTCCTTCGCTGGAAGGTTGAGCCAGGATAAACGAGAGGGACATCATCTTCCAGCAGTCGTAGCGTATCCTTATGATGAATCTGTTAGCAAGAGCGGGGAGCTTGATATCTTTCAGGACACATTTCTAGTTTCATTCATATATATGATGTCAATTTTACGAACCACCACAAGCTATAGAGGGTATACTTGCCGCTTCGCTTATCTCACTGGGCCCCTTGTCCTTGTCAGCCAAAACGGTGGCATGCAGTGTGACAGTCTATACCGTAGGGCAGAATTTCGTATATGCCGGAACTTTTGACAGTCTTACACCGTATGTTGCTCAGCTCACATGCTACCCCAACCCAAAGCTGGACGATTTTGAAACATTTCTTTAGATTAACAGCGTGTTGACCTCAGCCAACCCGAATCATCTAGATAACCGTATCGTAAGTATACTACCCTAACGCATATCGTCGTGACCAACATAAAAAAGCTCATCTAGTTCGTCTGCCAGCAGCGTTTGTGATGACAGTAATTCGTAGCTCTTGACTCCCACAACACCTCTTTTTTTAAATCTCTTTTGTCTCTATCATGAATCCTGTTTAGAATTTGGATTTGCCCTCTCCTTCTTTAGAAGCGGGTTCTGTGGATGCAACGGTGGGCTCATCCTTGGACGTCTCTGTTTGCAATATTTCCTCTTGCGATGGCTGTGGCTTGGGGGGCTCTGTAACCAATGACTCTGTTTTGGTTGCCTCGGCCTCGATTTTCTCGAGATTCTCTGGCTTGAGTTGCTCGGTCTTTGGTGACTCTTCGGTCTTGTCTTGTGCGGCTGTTGTAGATGAAGTGGGGGCAGGCTCTGAATTGTTATTTTCAGTCTTGGGTTGCTCTTCTTCAAGCTTGGTTGGCTCATTATACGAAAGCACACCCTGCTTTGTATCTTCATGCTTGATATCAGTCTTATCCTCGCTATCGTCGATAACGACAGCTCCAACCTCGGCTGCCAAGCGCTCAACTTCATCTTGCACTGCCTCCTTCTCTCTGCCACTGTTTTGTCTGTCTGCCTCGGCATCGCCCACGATCTCTCTCCACAGCGCCTCAAGCTCGTCGCGCCAGCCGAGTTCATCGGCGAACTTGCGAATACCTGCGTCGCAGTCGCCCAGCTGTATAACATCGTCGGATCGACTGCCGAGCTGACCGACCTGTTCCATGTTGAAGAGCACACGTGGCTTACCCTCTTGCGCCAAGCCTGGAAGGGCAGCGAAGGGGTACACACTTAAACTTGTACCAACGACCAAGACGAGGTCTGCCATTGCGACTTGAAAAGTGTTGTTGTCGAATGCCTTGGGTAGGGGCTCGCCAAAGAATACAATGTCAGGTTTGACGAGTCCCTTGCAACCTTCCTTGTCGCAATGAGGAACCTTGCCTCCAAAGACGTGCTCCTTCATCTTGTCGTCCGGGTACTCTTCCTTGCACTCAATACAGCGCTGCTTTGCGAAACTTCCGTGGGCCTCAATGATCCTGTCTGAGGGTACTCCAGCTACGCGCTCGAGACAATCGATATTCTGAGTGAAGAGCATCTGGAGGAGGCTCTTGCGGGCAAGGAGAGCGATGAAGGCATGCGATACGGTCGGATGGAATTTCCCGGGATACAATTCGTTTGCTAGTACGTAGAAAGGCTCGGGGTGCTCGCGAAAGTAGGAGATATCGAAGACGGCTTCGGCGTAGGGCAGATTGAGGCGAGCAAGGTTGGCATAGAGGCCTGTTCCAGGCGATCGGAAGTCGGGGACTGGTACCATGATTAGATGCAGGCCAAGGCATTTGTATATTCTATATACTTACTCCCAGCGGCAGTAGAGATACCAGCGCCAGTCAGAACCACAATATTCTTGCAGCGACCCGACTTGACGTAGTCTGCGACAGCGGCCAAGCTCCGCTCAGTGAGCGTTGCGGGCGGGCCGCTGTAGCTCATGGAGGACTCTTCCTGACCCATTTTGCGACGAAGCCAACGAGGGACGCGTGGTCCAGGCTTGTTTTTGTTTTTTCGTCTTCGACCTATTTTGGCGACGGTGAGGGTAAAAGTTTGATACTTTTACAAATGCCTATGGCGCATACAAATTAGGAATTGTGAAAATGCAAGTTAGGGTGGGAGTCAAGCCTCAATCAAAGGTGGGGGATATCAGATTTACATCATTTTTCACTTGGCGCTTATCGATAAGGATACTGTAAGTGAATCATACCGTGGACATTGAACTACCAGGCAGCAGAGAATGGAATGGGAGCCTGAACCTAGATAGACAAGGTTAATTACCTAGGTAGCAGGTAGGTACCTAGTTAGGTAGACAATAGTGTTGATGTTTATCACGTCATGAGTTATAAACACAGCCACCTCCCAGCTCTCCTAAAGTGGGCTGGGCTGAGTTGACCAGTCATCACAAACAATAGGCATATCCGGTCATGATTAAGTAGACAAAAATGCAATTCAAATCGTACCTCCCTCATCTATAAGCGAAAGTGATTCAGTAACGAGTCAGCCAACCCGCCCGCTCCGTCATGATAAAATCCCAGGCTCATCCAAGCCTAATTCAGTCCAGTCCAGCCAGTCCTGTTCGTCAACGCCTAGCAATGCCAAAATACCCTGACGCCCTTTTTCTTCTTTCAACATGACCCATGAGACAATTAAGATGCTTAACCGTGACGCTCTCGTGCCGCGGCGAACTGCTCCTCCTGTAGACGAGCAAGCTCCTCCATGGACATGCCGCTGTTGGCAAACTTGTCTGCCTTTTTTTCACGACCCTGGAACCAGTTAGTAATAGCCGCTTATGCCAAGAGAAGAGAAACGTGCCTTTTGAACTTCCTTGTGCTCGGCTGCTGCCTCGAGGACAGCAGGAACCATGTCAGTGAAGCCTAGTTGCTCCAGGGCTTTGGTGATGTGATCGCAAGCGATGGTCTTCTTTGCCTCCTTCTCTGAGATTTCGTTTGCCTCTGATGAGATAAGGGTGATAAACTCGACGCAACATTCTATGAGGAGGTCACGAGCTTCCTTGGCAAAGGCCACGCCTGCTGAGGGGGGGAGGATTTCCGATACAATCTTTTGGACAGTAGCTGTAGTCATATTAGCTCAGCGCTCATGTACAGAAGATGTGAACAAGCATACCTTTGGGTAGCGACAAATCCTCGTTGCCTATAGAAGAAGATTGTTAGCAAAGGCTCTCGTATGAGAAATGAATAGCCGACCCAGTGTCCCGTTGTCATACTTCAGCCAATACTTGGTCGATGCTGGCAGAGGCATGATGAAATAAGAGTGATAACAAGATATGGGAAGGATGTAGTGTATTCAATGTTGGGGATGATGGTTGAGATGGAAATGACCATATGAGAATAGATCGCTCGGCCTGCATGAGTGTAGATGATGATGAAAATGATTTAGAAAGCAAAAGACAACAGAGACAAGTCTTGTATTTAAACAAAAGAAACAAGTTGAGTCTGATTCACAGAGTCGTTTCTTCCAGCAGTGATGCATGGTGGTGATGCTCATCACAGACCAGATCAGGGTACGCAGAAACACAACAGGAAACAAAAGAAAAAGAAAAAAGACACCAGAGTCAAGTCTTACCTCCAAACTCGTGATCAGACATATTTTCGAAAGATTTGAAATCTATGAATCAAGCGGTGATGAAGAGTGTTTGCTGGGACAGATTGTATACACCAAGACGACGCGGTTGGGTGTCGATGACTTCAGGGCTGCAACGCGATGACAAGCGTAGATCAAACGGAAGAAAATGAACAAAAAATGACCAGAGATTACGGGTGAGTCTTGCAATGCCGGTAGCTGTTGTAAAGTTTGTTTCTCTGCTTGTGTTGTTCTTTTGTGGTAGATTGTCGTCGTCTTTCTTATATCTCGTTGATGAGCTTCAAAAACGAATGGACCTCAAGTCAAGGCTGAAGGAGACGGATGGTTACTCAGGCCCATGAGTGGTGGGGCAAGCCTCTTTTGTATCTGAGAGAGCTCCTCCTCCTGCTCTTACTTTTGCAGCTAGAAAGTGAAATGACCCCACCTGCACCTTTCTCAGTGCAGCACCAGCACCACAAGCACCACAGAAGCCTCAGGTCTCAGGTCCCAAAACCAGCCACGGGCAAGGGCGCGTCTTTTTTCAACGCACGGACCAATCATTCACGTCTATTTTAGAACTTCCATCTTTCGAAAATTTCCATTTCTTATTCCTTCATCAACACATTCTTTCTCTCTTTTCCCTTCATTCCTCTCCACCTCAAACATGCCAGAAAGCTCAGATTGAGCAATGGCTTTGCTTTGCTACATGATAGCGTCTATCGCGCTTGTTTGCTATACCCCCGAAAGCACTCGCTTTGCGCGATGCCTTTCAACCTTGACTGCAGCTGCCAGTTCTCTGGGTAAGTTTTTTCTTTTTCCCTACACACCACATCGCATGATGAGATATGTTGTCGCCCCAGGCTTAGGAGGTTCGACAAGCCTCCTGTGCTGATTGACTTCGTCCTGTGCCAAATGGACAAGAACTGATTGATCGCAATCATCTCTGTTTCAAACTTGGACCTTCGACTGTACCAGTCGCTAACCAACTCAAAAGTCTAGACTACTTTCTCCCGCACTCCTTCGATACGCCGTGATGCACTTTTCTATCTGGTACCATCAAATACCAACTATCATGACTGATAAAACGATATCTTGAGCGCATTCGACTGCACGCTTGCTTTGGTCAGCATGTTGGACCTTCAACCAATATGCGACAAAACAACTGCTTCAGATATTGTGTTTAACATTCATCACTGTCGCATGCGACAATCCTGCAACAGGTAAGAACAGATTTTACTTTTTCTACTCGCGAAATCAAATGCTATGATGAAGAAACTTACATTCCATGCTAAATCCGAAACTCCATGTGGAGCAAATTAAGAGCTTTTCATCTTTCGACTGACTTGCATTTGTCTTTCTACCTTTTGTCTATCTTCATAATTGTAAAGACATAAGCTAACATTGCTTAAGATATACAGGTGTTTCGTCATCCCAATCCTACAAAGGTCTACTCTATTCCTGGTACGCCTCAACCTCTGGTGAGTTCCATCTGCATAACCGTTAGTCCCTGATTCCACAGCATATCGTGAAACATACGAGAAGAATTTTCCGCTCAGCTCCTTAAGCGGGTCTGCGACAAACTTGGCCATGACATTGCCAGGTTGGTCAGGCTTGAGAAGGATGCCCTTCTCCTTCGCATCGACAAATGATTCGTACTGTGCCTGGTTCATAGATTCCTTGCCTCCTGACCTGATAATGCCCTGCATCTCGGTGTCTACTCGACCAGGTGCAATGGCAACGCTTGTGATGTCGGGCTCTTCAATGGCAATGTGACCAGAGATAGAGTTGTAGGCAGCCTTTGATGACCCGTAGCTTGACCATCCAGCATACTGCTTCGTGGCTGCTCCTGATGACACCCACACGATGCATCCCTTGGACTTGCGTAGCTCTTGGATTGCAGCTTGTGCCTGGTTTTGTCAGCGTAGTACGCGAACGCATATGACTAGTCACCTTACCAAGGCTATACCGCTGAAAACATTGATGTCATAAACCTTCTTCCACTCTTCAAGAGAAGTATCCGCGAACTTGTTGGGCACCAGCATGCCGTGGTTAACAACAAGACCGTCAACCTTGCCAAAGGAAGACACAGCAAGGTCTACCAGCTTCGTAGGCATCTGATCAAACTGATTAGTACTATATCTCATAAAACCGAAAGATCACGTACTTGAGGCTCAACGATATCCCCAGCGATGAACTGAACCTGATCAGGATGCGATTTCTTCAATCCTTCCAAAGGCTCAGATGATCGAGCTGTGATAACGACCTTGTGGGATTGGTTGACAAGGTACTGAGCAATAGCAGCGCCAATCCCCTTGCTGGCGCCAGTAATAATGAATACTTTGGAAGAAGCCATGTTCGAATAATATGCTGTGTAACAAACGGTGTTATTGTTGAAATTGAAGAGAAGAACGGTACCTCGGCAGCTTTTCACTCACTGAAGCTTTCCATCACATCAGAGTGGGGGTTTTGGAGGGGTCAATTTTTGGAGCTTTCTTCAATTTTGTCTACCCTGGATCCGAGGTCCCTCACGTCATCGGTTCCTTTGTTGGTAATAACCTCCGCCATCAGCGTCGACAGTTCTCATTATTTAGAAGATACATCCCATATAATTCATAATACTCGATTAGTAATCGATGGCTTCGACGGTGATTGTTGGAGGTGGAATAATCGGTATCGCGACAGCCTATTACTTATCCGAGGATCAACCAGCCTCAACGATCCACCTTGTCGACTCATCCGCTCAATTATTTACCTCGGCGTCAGGGTATGCGGGTGGCTTTCTCGCCAGGGACTGGTTTCATAAAGATCTTGCGTCTCTGGGAGCACTCAGTTTCGACGAGCATGAGAAATTGGCCGAGCAGTACGATGGGCGCGAGAAGTGGCTGTACGCCAAGTCTGTTACTGTGAATTATGAGTTGCCGAGAAGGAAGCTCAAAGGTTTCGGAAGGAAAGACTGGTTAAGTGAGGGCGGAAGTCGTGCGGATTTAGTAGAAGAGAGGGGTGAAGTGAAGGATAGGAATAGTCCGCCTTGGCTCAAGCGTGTGAAGGGCGATGTTCTTAGTTTGGTTGACAATGGTGAAGGCACAGCCGTCCTGTAAGTGACTGAACCCGTGAGATGTACATGCCACTAACAAGACGTGACTTTAGTGATCCCTTGAAACTCTGCCAATTCCTTCTTGAACGGTGTCGGGAAGCAGGTGTCCGGATATATACTCCTGCCATTGTCAGACACGTGGGCGCTGACTGCCACGACGAGCTGTCATATGTCCGTATTGGCTACACGGACTGTTCTTCAGAAACGACTATACCAGCTACTAGGGTACTAGTATGCGCTGGGGCATGGACGCCGAGCGTTTTGGAGTCCATGTTTCCAGGGTCACATATCAACATACCAGTCATGAGCCTTGCAGGCCACTCACTCGTGGTTAAGAATCCGGGAGATATAGGCGATACGTTCCATTCGGTGTATACTAGCACGGATACATTCTCACCCGAGATCTATGCCCGACCAAACGGCCATATCTGGCTCGGCGGCTTGAACGCATCAATACGACTACCGCCATTGGCAACAGGTGCAAGACCTATAGATTCATCACTCGACAAGTTGAAAGACCTGGCGAAGCAAATAATCGACACACAAGGCGAGGAGTTGGAGGTAGTACGCACAGGGCTGTGCTTTCGACCTGTGTCGGAGAGAGGGACGCCGTATATCACACGGATAGAGGATGTAGATCTACGGCAGGGTTACAGCACGCGGAAGGGACGAGATGGCGGTGTTTATGTTGCGACGGGGCATGGGCCGTGGGGGATTAGTTTGTCGCTGGGTACGGGGAAAGTTATGGCTGAGATGATGCAGGGGAGAGAGTTGAGCGCTGATATAAGTGAGTTGGGATACAGTCCGTATTGAATCTTGGATATGGTATCAACGTTAGACTATAATAAAAAACATTCACGTTTTTTTCACCGTATAGAATTTTGATTCACGACTGAAAGAGGCCACAATACTTTTATATAAAGACAGATACTTGAGCCAGAAAATCGGTATTTTATTTGACAAGTCGATCACGTAGCTTCTTGATATCTTCGCTTCCAGCCCTGCAGCATCCACCAACCAAGATGGCGGGCCACTTTCCTCGATCCTCAGTAGCTTTGACAACGTCTTCAAGCTGGCCCTCCCAAGATGTGCGTCTCTGGTTCTCAGCCCCATCGGGCATTTCCCACTTTTGCGTCGTCGTGTTGTAAACTTCTCCGTTGGTGCCATCGGGATACAGCACCAGGGCAGGCCACTCGGTTATCTTGCCCTCTTGCACCATGTTTGAAACGGTGCGCTCAAAGATCTGCAGCAAGCTGTCCAGCTTGTCGACCTTTGTACAGTTGATGCCGATGCCCCAGGGGACGTTGGCAGAGACTTGAGGGTCCAGCATGGCCTCCACGGCAGCCTCGATGGAGTTGCCATCAGGGAGCCGCAGGTCCTTTTCTGGGGAGAGAAGAGCGGTCCAGTATGGCAGTTTGGACAGGGCTGGTGTTGCGGCGAGGGCTTTGCGCATGGCGACAATCTCATCTAGACGAGGAATGGTCTCGAGCGCAACGTAACCCAGTCGCTTTTGGATATCATTGACCTCGGCAAACACCCCCAAGCGCTCGCGATGCCATGACTTCAAATCTTCCAGAGAGTCGTGCTTGTCGTCGTATTTCCCGCTGTACTCCTGGCCAGGAATCATGCAAGCTCCATAAGGTCCGATGCTGAGAGCGACACAGCCCTTGTCCCCGACAGCACGCTCAGCGATACTGACAGAGTCGTCCAAGAAGCGCGGGACATTCTCACGAGAAATACCATCTGGAAAGGCCTCAGTGCGTGTGTCGGCGAATCCGTGCAGTGAGACTTGGTAAGTTGCTGTGAGGAGCACGTCAACGGGGACAGCGCCGAAATCGGACTGGCATGATTGGAGGGTGGGTTGGTCGGAGACGAGCAGATGAGAAGACCAGAGAGGAGTTGAGCGAGAGAATGTGACGGAGTATTTTGACTCGAGGGAGGTACCAAGACCGCCGTCGAGAATGAGTATTTTGGAAGACATTTTAATGGGATGTTGGGTGGTTGAGATTGAGTCTTTAGGTTTTGCCCCTCATATGAGAAAACTAAATGAAGATAGTGGATAGCATCGGGTTTAAGACAGTTGGAAATGTGCATCATTTAGATAGCTTATGATGCAAGTATCCCACAAGCACAGTCTATAGATGATAATATTTTATATGAAACGAACTATGAGTGTCTACCACAAGGCTGTGTTTGGACTGTAGTATATTCATTATGGTTGACATGTGTTGATGGCTCGATACATCATGAGCAGGACGACCAAGTCAGAGAACCTCTAACATCTAGACAATATTACAACAAATATGAGCTGAACATGTTCATTGAAGTTCGCTTTGAGTTAGTATCGTTTGATTGGGCTCCAAGGTCTGATTGCTTAGAACATGGCCATCATGACCATGGTGGTTGTTCATGTTCGAAACATGAACATGACTTGAGAACAAAGAACGCCAAGTCCCACTGACAAAGAATTAAAGCGAACAACAGTACTGTTCCTCGAACACACTCATACTTCTTTAGCAAGCCAAAATGGTGTGGATTTACTACTTAACAAAAGGAACGTCTAAGTTATAAGAGATTCACCACCGGTGCGAACATGTCTATTTTTACTTCTCTTCTCAGACCATTCCATTTCAGGATCTTGACACCAAGAAACCAACAAGCAAATTCAACGATACTTTGAAATCATCCAATTGTTGATCAATTGTCCTTTTCAATTCTCACAAAATGTATTCTTTTCACATCAACCACGACCATGCGGCAGGGCCGACTCCTCGCTCCATGCTCCCCCTTACACCGATTTATCATCGAAACCAACACACATCATCTAACCCTGAAGATGAATCCGATCTTGACTATTTCCCCATGCGTGGCAGTCGTACTTGTCTCGATATCATAAGGCGCAGGGTTGACAGGAGAATGGAGCTGAGCGTCGACACGTGCGATCCTCACACTGAGGGCGGGAACAGCGACTGGGCCCTCATGTTCCACGATCCGTTCTTTGGGAACGCTTATCGCTTTCGCATGGCAGACGGACCAAGCATTGGTGAACCCTGGAGGTTCGAGTTCGAGTGGGGATGTCCAAATCCCTTTCCCACGCCTACCAGACGACACTTCATCACAAGGATGCCAGAGCGTCAATGCCATCGGATCTACGCCACTGCTAGAAGAACACAAGGTAGGTTCTGCCAGCAATGGGTCATCGATGTGATCCGGGACTTGGAGTCGCAGAGCCTAGTCCCCCCAGGTAAAGGAACCGAGCTCACACAATTCTTAGAGACTGATCTGTACCCCGAGGTACAAGTCTCGTACGATGATCAGCTGTCGATCATCGAAAAAGAGAGGGCCGGGCTCTTTGGTAACCCAGTGCTGCACTTGAATTTTGGGCGATCTCACTGGAGAGCGAACATCCTCAACAGGCTTGAGGGGAGGATCGTTCAACAGATGCTAAGGATGGGTCTAGATTTCGAAATCCAAATCCGGATCAACGATAGATCTGACCGAATTGAGGCAACGTGGCTCGAGTGGACAGGATGATGGTGTTGATGGGCGAAGAGACATTGCTGGCAGTACCATCATCCAATCGTTGATCAATTGTTCTTTCAAACTCGTACAGAATGTATTCTTTCCACATCAACTACGACCATGCGGTATGGCCGACTCCTCGATCCATGCTTGTGAAAGGAGCGGTCCCGGTTGGTGTGGAAAGAATACATTCTGTACGAGTTGAAAAGAACAATCGATCAACGATTGGATAATGCTGTCGATGAGCAAAGAGACATTGTTGGCAATATCTCTTTGTCTTTTCTCTTCAATCTCCTCGATCTTGTTATATTGCCCCAATCCAGTCAGATCGTTGACCCGGACTTGAACTTCGAGGTATAAGGCCTATTCCTCCTTAGCATTCGTTAAACAACCCTAGCCTCAAGCCTGTTGAGGATGTTCGCTCTCCAGTGAGATCGCCCAAAATTCAAGACTTGAACTTCAAGGTCTAAGGCCTATTCCTCAACAGCATCTGTTGATCAAGACTACCGCCATGTCAAGCCGGTGCTGAGAGGCATTCCGATGAGCGAAAACACATTGCTGGCAGTGTCTCTTCGATCCCCTTGATGGGGAAGGTAGGTGGTAGGTATTCGATCGAGGTGATGATAGCTAGCGACCAGCGCCATAAATCGCCAACCCCGAATAGTGAGTGACATTGGAGATTCATGGCGCTGGTTGCTGAGGATGATTAAGATGTTGAGGATCGGTGAGTGTTTGAGAATGGGAATGGAGGATAAACAGGGTATTCTTATAGATTTTTTTGTAGACTGTCGAATCTAGAGTGCTCTTTGTTCTCAACTATGAATTAAAACTAAACATGGACTCGTGACTATGATGTTTTGGCAAACACTGCTCGTGATGCGTGAATTGATTGATGTGATATAGACCAACGAGTCCATGTTTGCGAAAACAACAAAGAAACAGAGTTGAAAAGAGGCGCAGCGAGGAATGAATGTGTGTAGATCATGGCTTGGTGGTTGGTTACCTGTACATTTTTAGCAGTTGATTGCTTGCCTTTCTTTGTAGTCGAGGTCAGATGCACGATATAGAGGATACTCGATATGGAATGAATAGACGACGTGGCTTCGATTCTTTGTTTTGCTGATGCTGATGCGTCTGGCCCATCCGTCCTGTATCGATTGATGTAGTGAAGTTGTTGTCAGTTCCATCTGATCGCAAACAAGGTCAGATAAGCGATAAGCTCAATCCATCCTGTCCTTAATCTCAGCCAATAATATTTCCTGAACACGTTGCGCTGGCGTCGCTGATCAACTGTAACTGGAGTGATTACTGGACAAGCTCATTTAAGGTTGGCGTAGGTACGTCAGTAGCTGAAACGCCCTAACAGCCTCCATAACAGTCCAGTCCAGCCCAGCTTAGCCAGACCAGGCCTCAGCTTGTGATGGATGGAAGCTAAGGTACTAAGGTAAGTCCCTAAATATTGGGCTGGGTAGCTTCCCTGTCAAACGTCATCCTTTGTTCTCACCTTCATCCAACAACACAAACAAAATGATGGACTTCTCCGACTTTGAAATCATTGATCCAATTGCCGAGTTCGGCCCCGAGAGTAGCGATGAGGAGGATACCACCCCTCAGCCATCAATTCCTCATCTTCAGGGCGGTCATCCTCCGTGGCAGGGCCATGAGGCTAAGCTAGTCGGTGTTGTTGACATGGGAAGGTGAGAGACCATTCATTCATCAATCGCACGACCACGTCCGTCAAGCTGACAAGATTGTGTCTACCAGCAATGGCATTCGTCTTTCAATTTCCGACCTTTCAAGCCCAAATGCTCGTATGCTGCCGACCGTCTACCAGTATCGCGCCTCCATCTCATTGTACGACTCTCAATATGACCCCGAGACGGGCGAACAGATTCCCATCCCCGACGATGTGATCAAGTCTGTCGTCTCTGTTCTGAGTAGGTTCGTTGTCATCTGCGAGGATTTTAGCTGCAAAAGGGAGAATGTTCATGTCATCGCGACCGAAGCCACGCGCGCGGCAAAGAACTCCAAGGAGTTTTTGGCCGCCATCAAAGACAAGACAGGCCTCACAGTTGAACTCTTGCCCAAGGAGGAGGAAGGCCAGATTGGCGCTCTCGGTATCGCTAGTGGCTTCTCCAATATGGAAGGTCTGGTCATGGACCTTGGAGGTGGCAGCACCCAGATCACCTGGATGCTCAGCTCACGCGGCCAGGTCCGCATCAGTCCAAAGGGAAGCTTCAGTTTCCCCTATGGAGCCGCTGCATTGACCAAGAAGCTCCACGATCTCAGGGAGGGCAAGAAGAAGGACGAGGCCGATGCTGCTGTCAAAGCATTCGAGCAGGAAATGATTGCCAACTTCAAGGATGCCTACAATAACCTGCAGATCCCCGCGGAAATGGTTGAAAAGGCACAGAAGGAAGGCGGGTACCGTATCTACCTATCTGGCGGTGGATTCAGAGGATGGGGATACTTGCTTCTCTATCTTAACCAGACAGATGGCAGTTATTATCCCATCTCCATCATCAATGGCTACACAGCCAAGCGCAAGCAGTTCGAAGATACCGAAGCCCTCAAGCATGTCGCGCATGCCGCCAAGAATATCTTTCGCGTCTCCGATCGCAGAAGATCTCAGGTCCCGGCTGTGGCATTTCTTGTCAATGTCCTCTCAGAGTCCATTCCTGGAGGTATCAGGGAAGCGCACTTCTGTCAGGGTGGCGTAAGAGAAGGATTCCTGTTCCGACAGCTACCACCTTCTATTCGAGCTCTTTCGCCCTTGGAGGTAGCAACTGGTTACTTCGCGCCAGGCTCGCGACACCTTATCCAGCAGCTGCTCAAGAGCTCAATTCCCAAACCTTCCAAGAAGAAGGAGTTTCCGGAGGAGTTTGGAGAGCCTGTCGTGGATTCGTTTGCCAATTCCATGTACACCCACATGTTCATGTCCAAGGAAACCGCCTCGACGACTGCATTGTACTCGACCAGTGTCGGAATCATGTCTTCAATCCATGGTGTCTCGCACCAAGACCGAGCCAGACTGGCATTGATGCTGGAATCCAGATATGGCGGCGAACTCCCTCCCCGAGAGTTGGAATTTCGCGAGTCTCTCCGTGAAATGCTGACGCCCGAAGAAGTCTGGTGGGCGTCTTACCTCGGCCGAGTAGGACAGTTGATCACGGCGCTCTACCCAGCCGGCAAGATCCACAAGTCTAAGCCGCGCGTGGTCTTTACCGCACAGTGGTCATACGCTCTGGGCAAGAAGAAGAACAAGGAAGGTCTCCTGCTCACCATCTCGGTGCAGAAGACAAAGAATGACCCTGCCAGGACGAAGGAAACCGTTGAGGAGGCGGCCAGCGACGTGGAGAAGATTGGCAAAAAGAAGAACTGGATTGGGGACGATGAGCCTTGGGGTATGAAGGTCAAGGTTCGAGTTGTTGAAGAAGGGATCCTCTCTGAGGACAGTGACGAGTAAGATGGGATATAATGAATGGGTCTGTTTCGGGAAATGCTGTACTGAACTAGTTTGCATAAATTGAAGTGTGTTTTTCTTTACCTAATTCATTTTGTTCATTGTAAGAACGGCTATCATGTAACATTTACCGTCAATGTTGGATGGAAAGGCATCGTCGCTGCCTGATGCCCGGCGGTAGATACGTTGTGCGACTACGACCGCCACAAGATGTCCATCGTAAAGACAGATCTTGTTGGGGAGTCATAAGGCCATATCCGCGGGGTTGTGTCTTGAAAGAGATCAAGATACTATACTTACAGGTGTAGTAAGTTGTCTTTCTATGTAAGGAATGAGGTTTGGGGGAGATTGAGAGTTTCAGTATGAGGAGAGGATGGGACCCACTATCATGAAGTTTGGAGGTCAGCCTCATCTACCTGATCTGAGTCAAGAATTGTATGGCGTCAATATTCAGCCATTGGGTACGACATATAGATTGCATGATCCATCAATTTAGGTGTTTAAATACTTGTATAATTGAGAGGCCGGGAGTCGCCCTGCTAATCATTGCTTCCCATTCCCAAGTCACAGGACTGGAGTATACTACATCCCGCAATCAAAAACCCTTGATAAAGGGAGCGTTCTCCAATCCATCAGCCTGAGTCTTCCAAATCTTGATCCCCATCTTGACAAATTCAGTCCCAAATTCTTCAAGTTTACCTTGGGCATCTTCTTTACCAGCCCGATGCATCTTGGCATACTCCTCTTCACTACCAAAAATCGCAATCTTGTACTGTTCCTTCCACCCGTCCACAAGGCTCTTGGCGTACGAGGTCTCTGCTTGCACAGCTTTGGCGACGAGGTAGAACGATGATCGAATCCTGTGGTGTCTGTGATGCTTGTATAGAGAAACGTTGGCGATTTTGCTGAACTGGTATATGAGTTTAAAACTGCGCCAGGTATCGAGCGTGTGCATCAGAATGACCATCGTTCCGCCAGTACTCAGATGTTCTAGACCTAGAGCGAGTTCCGTCACCTGTAGACGAGTTGCTTCGCCTCGCTGGCGCCATTCTGAACGTTGGTGAGTGCGCAGGATTTGGCCGTCGCAGAAGACGAGATCATACTTCTCATCAGGTTTGAAGACCCGGTCGAGTACCAACTTATCACTATCGGGGAAGTTGTTTGGGATGTCCTGTTCGACAACACCCATGTCGCCTGCTAGCATCGTGATATCACGAAATTCAACGTTGACGTCTCTGTTCTCCAGTATAATCTTGTGGCCGCCTATTTCTACGGGGAGACTCATAGCTCTGACGCGGGTAATATCACGACACATAACCATGGTCTGGTCAATGAACCCGCCCGGAGCAGCGCACATGTCGAGCACGCGTTCTGTTTTCAGAGACCCTCGCGTCAAGGCACCTGTCGACTTATCGAGATCAACTGCGATGGTCTTCATCATGTTGAAGAAGAATTGACACTTCTTCTCATCGGCCGCGTCTGCACTTTGTCGTTGTCTCTTGAAATATTCGTCTCCCTGACTATTCTCCCAGCCCTGTTGAGGAAGCGATTAGCCAATTTTCATGAGACTTGATCTGTGGAGATGAGGGGTGTACCTTTTGTCTTAGATATCGAAGACGACGATATTCCTCGACATTGTTGGTCAGATACTCTTGGAGAGGCTCTTGAGCATAGGAGTCAAGTTCAGAGCTGTCCTTATCGATAATGACAGAGGATTTTCCAGAGTTGGGGATTTTGAAAGTAGAGAATGACATGATTGTAGTTGCCAAAATTCAGGGATAGATTTTTTGAATGCTGATGTCTTGGGGATGCGTTGAGATGAATATGAGGAGTTTGAAGAGAGATGGGACATATTATATATTGCAACTGCTGACGAGTGTTATAATCTCTGTGGGCAACTGTCTGATTAATACACTTTGATCTCGTGTTTGTTGGTTTGATCATCTTTCGAAGTGGCTGTGGTTGTTGGTGCAAGCAAAGCTGGTCTCTGAAAAGCGGCCTTCCAAGCCACGCACTCCTATACGAAAATGGACCGGCAAATGTATATGCATTTGCCCTAAACATCTTCAGAGGTGCTGCTTTTAGGAGGATCAATCTTGTTGATCTTGCGAAATCCTTCTCGTACCTCAACCTTGCGGAAATTTGTCGAATGCAAATAATAAACAACAAACCATTGGTATACACAAAACAAGCTAGAATTGTTAGACAAGGTGGAATTGATGATAGTAAAGGTGACCCGACTCACAAGGCGCAAACTCCAAAACAACCACAGGCAATAGATAGATTATCCAACATTGCAACCGGGCCTTCAGAAATTTCACCAACAAAGCCCGTCCTTCGCTTCTCGTGGTTTGATTCTTGGTAGGCACTTATATCCTCTCTCATGACAAACATAACTACAAGGGCAGCTAGCCACATTGCTGTTGAAGCAGCTAGAACTAGATTGTACCACACGGGTGGTCTGGGGTTGGTCATGCCTTGAGGGCTGACTGGTATTTTGACGGCAAAGAAATGAAGGGCTCCCTGAGAGTAATTAAGTTAAGTAAGTAGGAATTATATGGTAGGATAGTTTGACCATACAACTGCGAGATTATATGCTGATGCAGCTAGCAAGCCTTGACTTGGACTCTTTGAAATTATACCCGCCGCAAGTCCGATAACCGCACATGAAGCAATCCATCTTCCGATATCAGCCTTGAAAGCATCATCGTAGAGTGTTTTGACTTTGTTCGTTTCCTTTTCTTTGCCCAAGATATCCCGGAAGATTTCGGCTAGAGGTATAGGACATACTGGATTTGACATGATTGGTTTATTAGTTGAGTAATAAGTAGAGAAGAAGTACTGAGAGTCTTCCCAGAGACAATAATAAAAACATCAACCAACCGACCAACCAATTCTGACATCATGGTCTGAGGTATGGAGGCTGTGGTCTTGGCAGTCAAAGAGTGCTACAGGGTGATGATCGACATGACAGCAGCCAAGAGACAGTTGACAGGGAATATGTGCACTGCCACTTTCAACCAGCTGAGCTTTGAAATTTGGCGTTCCTTTCTTCCCTATCAGACTTTTCTTTCCGCACTTCGGGTAAAATACTTTGATTGCTGCTCGCGTAATGTCCTTCTTTTGGTACTGTAGCAAGATAACATGTGTCTTGGCTTTGTGGATTCAAGGAAAGATTGCATGACATTCCAGTTTGTATGACTGTGATACCCTGATGCGGTTACATGCATTGATTGCCCTTCATTGGTCGTAATGTAATTAGTGGCAGTGTAATGGTAGGTCCCTGCTTGAGAAAAGGGTTAATGTTTAATGTTCCTAGTCGAGCTGAAAGAGTTTACTGCCAGGATTGTGCCTGGGTCGGATATGTTGCAACAGTCACTAGATATTCTAGAAGCAAGTAGTTTGATCTTAGTTTTAATTTTAATCTAGCAACATATTTCTGGGTCATTATTTGTGAACATCTGGAAGGTAGTCAACCCTCAACTTGGTCTGGATCGCGTATATAATTAGAATCCTATCGATCTGATAATACGCAGGACGATTTCTTCTTAGATCGACACATCTGATAGTATGTAGATATAAATTCTAACGAATCAATTTTATATGTATGGACAATCAAAATCAAATCCGGAATCACTCTCATCTCGAACAATTTACCCAAACGGGAAATACACTACGCCTAACCGGACCGATGATCCACGCCTTGTCATGTCAAGGCTTAGCTCCCAAGGCTGAGACTAAAGAACACCACAACTACCGTAGACTACACACTTCCTTCGTGTCCGTAACAAATACGATTCCGCACTGACATTAGTGCTTATCCTGTTACAGCTTAGCCCTGCTGCGGGTAAATCGCTGACGACTCGGGCCCTCGGCTTATGCATAACTTTTGAGGTATGATGGGCGCTTACTGCATTGAAATCTGCTTACCTTACATGGGGTCTGTCTGTACCTCTATGTATGATATACCTGGCTCCCGTCAAGAGATTACTTCCGATTGGTTGTGTTTCATAGAGATGGGACGTCGTTACCAGATAAGCCACTCAAAGACTCGCAGTTACCTCTTGTTCTTATCTACACGACACATCAGCACAGTTGCAGTGCAGGTGAAAGTGGAAATTGGAATAGCAAAGATGCAGGCTTTGTTTGTCTGAGGTGGTTGTCACACAGCCCTGTTCATTGCGTGTTGGTTGGTGATACAAGACACTACCACATGTTACATGTCATGTTCCCTCTTTGTTATCTATAAAACAAAACATCTTTACCCCTTTTTTCGTATAGACCCCATATACATATTCCCTTTTCTCATTCATCTTTCTACCATCCTTCTGAAATCAACTATAAACATCTCGAAAAGGTGCATTAGAACATACATCATGGGCGACAAAAACGAAACTTGGGTACCAAACTACGACAACTGCAAGGAAGTCTCGGATAAATGCTCCGTCGAATACACCATCTATGGTGACTACCTCTCTGGAGGTGCCGCAGGCTTCTTTGCAGTCGCATTCGTACTTTTGCTCCTCGCACAGATCTTCCAAGGCATCCGCGCAAAGACATGGTCGTACATGATCTGGCTGGGCATAGGAACCATCTTCGAAGTCGTCGGCCACATCTCACGCTTCAGTCTGTCCCGAAACCCGTGGCAGCAAAATGTCTTCGTCATCTCTTACCTGACGCTCCTCCTCGCCCCAACACTCGTCGCTGCTGCTATATCGGTGACCTTCAAGCACATCGTCATGTGGTACGGCGCAAAGTGGTCGGTCCTCAAGCCTAGATTGTACCCTCTTGTCTTTGTCGGTACGGATTTTCTTTCGATTTTCATACAGGTCGTCGGTGGTGGCTTGACGGCTTTGGAGACGGTGGGCAAGGGAACCAAGACGACCAAGAAGCTGGGAGAGATCCTCGTCACTGGAGGAGTTGCATTCCAGGTCGCCAACATGTTGTGCTGCGGAACCCTGATGCTGATCTACATTCGACGTCGAAGCCAGTCGTTGAAGGGTAGAGACCCATTGATGGGTGCTCCTGCTACTGCCCCTCCGATGTACTCAACTGGAGCTCCGACACGCGGCAAGGTTCCTGTTGCTCGGGAGGAGGCTACCATTAAAGAAGCCAAGAAGGTGCGGTGGTTCGTGTACTGTCTGGGTATCGCTTACGTCTGCATCATCCTCCGATGCGTCTACCGGTAAGAACTTCTACTCCAATTCATAACATGATTAGACTGACATCCTCTTTAGTATCGCAGAGACCATCCCAGATATCGCAAGAGATGTCTTACGAAACGAGCCCCTATTCCTTGTCTTTGACGCAGCGGCGATGCTTATCTCAATCGGAGTTGTAACCATCTTGCATCCTTGCTACTTCTTTCCTTACCTGGGCCTAAGCAAGAGTAAGAAGAGTCAGGGCAAGATGTACGAGGGTATTCGGATGGAGAGTAACTCTGCATTGATCGGACAACAGCAGCAACATCCTCAGCAACGAGGGTATGTCTAAGAGACACACGCATGGAAGAGAGGGGAGAGAAAGCACATGTTCTTTTCAAGTTTTTAGCGAGCGATGATCTTTGATGGATTCCGGTCTTCTTTGTCCAGTTTGTTTCAATATCGTGTATAGTAGATTGGTGTCATAATTGAGCCCTTGCAAGCCTTGTGCATTAGTTCAAACTCTCCTCATTCATGTGACTCAATCCCAATCATCGGATGATTGAGCCGATGTTATGAATTTGTTTACAAGTGTCCGACCAATGAGCCCTTGACAGTGAGACAGCCACATTTATGGCCGATGTCGCACATCTTTTGCGCCCTACGAGTACAACACCACCTGTTAGACAACAGAGGTATGCAGTAAGCACTGGACTTTACAAGTAATTACAGGGCGTACATAGAAGGCGCAATCGTATTTCAGTTATATAGGTTACTGGTCATACTCGCTGTTCAATGCAAATCAGAGTTGCCACACATAACATTAACATACCTTTGACTCTTCAATGTCCCAAACATCAATTGAATTGGTACCCCACAGGGCCGAATTACGACAAGAAAGTCTTGACCAGGGCTTGGAATCTCGAACCACAGATGTAGAGTTCTCGCTACCTCGTGCCGACGGTGGGAAAAAAGCCTATCTTTTCTTGGCCGCTTGCTGGGTCGTCGAAGCAGTAACATTCGGTAAGTACCCATGCATCAATATATCAAATACAAACTCATGAAAATTATCCATCACAGGATTTGGCTTTTCATTCGGCGTTTTTCAAGAGTACTACAGTCATAATGAACCCTTTGCAGGGTCTAGCAACATCGCTGCTATCGGAACTACCACTACTGTGAGGAACCCATTCTTAGAATTAACTCCTGCTAATACGAAACAGGGCATGTTATATCTTGGGGCCCCTTTCGTAGTCATCATATGTCGTTTCTACCCCCGTCAAGCTCGCTGGTTCACCTGGGCTGGCCTCGTGGTCACATCCCTCGCCATGGCAATGAGTTCCTTCTGCACCACCGTGCCACAACTCATCGCAACCCAAGGCATTTTATTCGGTATTGGTGGCTGCTTTGCGTATTGTCCTTGCACTCTTTACATAGACGAGTGGTTCGTGCAAAGAAAAGGCTTCGCTTATGGTATCGTCTGGAGCGCCGCTGGAGCCGGAGGAGCTATACTTCCTTTACTCCTTCAAGCCCTACTACAAAAGTACGGATTCGAAACGACTGTGAGGATCTGCTCGGGGATTCTGTTTGGAAGCGCGGCTCCGTTGGCCTACTTTGTCAAACCTAGACTTCCCCTCTCATCTACCATCAATAGGAAACCTCTCAATATGCGATTTCTTACGTCGAGGGTATTTATGCTGCATCAATTGGTAAACGTCGTTGAAGCTACGGGTTACTTCCTCCCAACTATTTATCTACCAACCTACGCTCGAACAACATTTGGCACTTCAGCCGTCCTGTCAGCTCTGACTGTTATTCTCGTCAATATTGCCACCACTGCAGGCTTGATGATTATGGGTTCTCTCAGCGATAAGCTTGCTGTTACGACATGCATGCTCATATCAGCAGTCGGTGTGGGCATTTCTGTCCTGCTCGTCTGGGGACTGACAGCATCCCTGCCAGTCCTTTATGTCTTCTGCGTCATGTACGGCCTCTTCGCGGGATCTTGGGCTTCAATATGGCCTGGTATCATGAGAGAGGTGACACAGAAATTTCAAGAGCAGAATGAACACGTTGATCCTGTCATGGTTCACGGCCATCTTTGCGTCGGTAGGGGGGTAGGAAATATCATTTCTGGACCCTTGAGCGGTTCTCTGATCAGAGGCCAACCGTGGCAGGGAAAGGTCATTGGGGGATATGGAAGTGGTTATGGAATTCTGATCTTGTATACTGGGTTGACAGGCTTGGTAAGTGGTGTCAATTTTCTATGGCGCTATATGAATGTCCTATGAGAAAGACGCTCTTTGACCGCTACCCTGGTAAAAGTGGCTTTCATTTGGGCCAGTGATTCAAAAGAAGTATAAAGGTTATATCATATTTGCTTATAGTAGGAAGGAATATAAAAAGTTGTTGCATTCCCAACCTGAAATTCATTTAATCATCTTCAAGCTCCATGCCGCATAGTTGGTCAAGTCCTGTTACGACTCTCTAAAGAATCTAGTTGAGACTAATAACCTCGACATTTCGAACTTGGAAAGTTGTTGCTACAAAAGAAAGTCAGCGACTATGAACAATCCCGAAGAGAGAATAACTTACGAGTCGTGGGTCCAGGTGAACCAGAGGATCCCTCAGTTTGATAATTCACAATCCTGCCAGACGTCAGCTTTTATCATGATAACTCATCAACTAGAAACTCACAAACGAAGTCCAGCACCGATATAGTCTCTTCCATACTGCGTGGTTTGCTCAACCCCATCAAGGAAGAACTTGACTCTTACATCAGCCCCATTCTCATCCCTCAACTCGGCACGAACAGAATGCCACTCTCCAGGGTTCGGATAATCCCTATCAAGCGCAGTCACTTCATCCGAAGTGTTGAAAGTGTTGAAGGAAATCTTTCCAGTGCCTTTCCACTCTGCGATATCAATCTCAGGGGGCCACCCGCTTGCAGCGTTGAGCCAAAAGGCAGGCCAGGTTCCCCTATCGACTGGGGCGATGAATTCAGCGCTGATGTCGTATCCACCGCCTGCAGCAACGGTAAAGGTCGATTTCGCGTGGATAGCGCCTGAGAGATAGTGAATGGGATCTTCTTGGTCGTCTCTTGGTTCGGCGGTCAGAGTTAGGACGCCGTCGGTGACTGAGACGTGCTCTTCGTCCATTCGCGCGCCGCCATTATGTGTAGGACCCCAAGGATACAAGTAGTTCCAGTAAGTCTCTAGTGAGTTGAATGAGTCTGAGGGGATCTCTGTTACTGCACGCCGTTCAATTGGGGGTCGCAGGCTGGAGCATGATACTGCAGCGCATTGAAGCGCGAAGACAACACCTCTACAATGCATCTTCTCGGGGATAGGGACAAGTATCCTTAGGAGTCGAAAGGGAAGAAACAGCGATCAGCTTCGTATTTAAAGACTGAGGAGTCTACTATGTATTATATCTCGGTCGTTTAATAAGCGGCAGAGATCCAGAAAAGTAGGACACTGGAGGCATAAGAGACGAAATTAGTAAGTCAATTTATGCTACTCAGACTATACTCTTAGGTCATTTATTTTTGTCTCATAAAATTCAGAGGGAAATTCTTCTGTCAGTTGCTGGGGAGTCTGCTATATCTCGTACATTTATGGGCACGAGACAGTTTCAATGAAACCTCGTCTGGGATCTTGAAACAAGATCGCCTATGATCACCCTAACAAAGTCTACGGATAAACAAAACGCGTCAATGAATGGCCAGATGGTGTAATGGGGGTCGAGGGGGAAAACAGCGATCAGTTCCGTATTTCAAGACTGAGGAGTCAACTACTAATGTATTATAATTCGTACTCTTGATATATGCCAGGTTATTTCATGTTCGCGCAATCAAGTAATCACGTGCTTGCTACAACACATTCCACGCAGCTTCACGTCACTAATTCCACCGTTCACCACCCTTCCACCTTTCACTATCCTTGCATCCTTCTTCACCAATATGCTTGGCTAGCTTTCAAAATGAACGCATTGGGGTCCAAGATGCCCGAGATCTATTAGCTTCTCGATGACTTTCTTTACGGAAATGTCGTAGACAAAAAACCCAGAGCTCGGAGAGATATTTGCCACTGTGTTCAAGAGTATCACCAAATCTCAACAGAATATACTCAAGATGCACAGCAGTCTGCGTACCTTCTTGCATAGCGACGTCGCGAAACAGCTGCCTGAGCTCGTGAACGCGGTCAAGGTTCTACTGAAAGTTGCACCCGACTATGAAATACCGACGACACTTATACCTGTCGAGGAAATTGAAATCCGCCGCCGCTGTATCACCTTGGTCGAAAACAAAATCCATAGTGTCAATCCCGAGTCACAAAAGCATAAGAGTCAAGATTAGTAAGTCAGTTTATGATAGTTAGATTAGACTTAGGTTGTTTATCTTTGTACCCTAAAGCTCAGAAACCGACCAAATCCATATTCAAATCTGCAATTTCCCAACACGCTTCTCAACAGAACCTTGATCGATTTTCTCCCCTCTTTCTCCTTTTTTCCGCTTCTTTTCCTTTGTCTCGTTATCCGAGTGGTTCTTAAGGTACTCCAGCGGATCCCATCTTGCCGGCTCCATCACAAAAACTTTTTGGCTAAAGTGATTCAACATTGGCAGAAACGGGCCATATGGTCGGGGAGTCATCTTTCGAGTATCACTCGACGGGAGGGGAATGCGGTACGCTATGAAAGGGCAGAAATTGGGTATTCCCCGGGGTCTTCCTAGCAGCTTGACCAGATGCTCGAAGTCTCTGTTCCACAGCGTGATGATTTGCCACTGGAACGAGAATAGATCCCATGCTGCCAGACTTGCAAAAGTCCACCGGGGCTGGTGCTCTGAGGGCTCGCCCGAGATCGTCGGACCGTAGGGGTGAGGAGCTGTGGCGGAGCAGCTCAAGTCAACGAGCACACCGTTGACGTACTGGTCACTCCGCAGGTCTCTGACCACGATACCATTTCTGTGCATCTCGTGAAGGTTCTCGATCATTTGAGGCATGTGAAAGATCTGGTGCAAGCGATCGTGGAGTGGTCGCAGGCCCTCGTTTTCGTATTCTGCCATCTCAACCCAGTCCTTGACGATGCCCATCATATGTTTTTCAACATTCCTATCAGTCAAATCATGGAACCTCATTCTGAGCTCCTCAGATTTTAGTTTCTCCTTGATCTGACCTGATGTGACTCGGACGTAGCCATGGACCTTGACGGCGAGGTATCCACATCCGACATCCTGCAGCCTCCCAAAAGCTCGACACTCCTTTTCGAAAGGAGTGAAGTACCAGTCGAAAGCCTCACAACACTCTTGGGGATTATCCTCCGAGTATATGTCGTCGAGATCTATGGGACCCCTTTCTTCCGAAACAAACTGCAATACCATTAACATTTTTTTATTTTCTTTCCTCGATGCCCACCTTAGCTTAACTCACTAATTTTATAGCATACAGTCGATTTGCATATTTAGCTTTGATGATCACGCCGTGTCTTGCTTCACAGTCTAAAACGTCTAGATATTCAAAGTCGTCGGATATGATGTTTTGTAGGAAGGGCTTTAATGATGGGCCTTTACAGTCTGGCAGGGACTTGATAGGTGCCATGATGGGGATGATTGGGATGACGGAGATGGTAGAGATGATAGAGATAATAGAGATGTTGAGGACGGAGGTTGTGGAGGTCTTTGACGAACTTGGTTGACGAGGGTTGGAAGAGGAAGAAAAAGCTGATGTGCATACAGCCCCATAGATGCTTCTTCCATCTCAGAGACTTTAGTTGTTACTGTGTCGACAGCTGAACAGCAAACATGTTCTTGTTGGGAAAGTTAGCTATTGCGAGATAACTATAAACAGGTAGTAGGTAGGAAACGCCGACCCCCCAAGGTCAGTGAAATCAATGAAGTGGTTGGAAGTACCTTCCGGCTTTGCCTCTTGAATTTGGCTGGAGAAACCAATAGAATACAACAAATGCGGAAAGGCTACTTGGCGACTGAATCTGATACAAAAGACTCGGCGAACAGTAAACAAAGTCAATTTTAAGAACAATCACTCTATACACGGTAACCTTAGGGTATTTCATTGTACAAAACTTACTTCAAAAACATAAGAGTCTACTATCTTAACACCTCATGAGAAAGCCATGTTCTACTCCATCATTTGAATAACAGACAGTGAAAACAAAACAAGGTTGGTTGAGTTATAACTTTGCCACCAGCATCGAGATCTTATACCCGTCTAAAGTTGTCTGGTTGATCTCTTCAGTATTCGATGGGTTTCCACGAAGTCTAATACTGACTTTTCCCTCGTTCTACAACCATATGTCACACAACCTAGGGCTTAAAGAGCAACCTTCTCACCCAATACAAAATCAACGCGAGACATGCTAAGGATCTTACTTCTTCTTTCTCTAACACAACTCAACAAATACCAATATGCCAAGCCTCCTCCACTTGTCAGTCAATTTGCCCATGCCCTGAACCCTATTGCTAATACCAATCCTAGCTAAAAAAGACACAATGCCTTCTGAACGCAGAAGTCTGCATGAGTGGCACTTGGCTTATTGCCAAGGAGCTCCTCTTTTGAGGTCATGATGAGCTCTATCTATATGGTCTTCTTTTATAAAGACAGCTTGTTGACCTCACCGGCCTGCTACAGTAGGTCCTCGAGCCACTTCGTATATAACCCCTTGTGCAATGCATCTAGAAATGCTGTCTAATTGTAAGCCTCGTGGCCGGGTCAAGACTACATTTCTCTATGCCTTGAACAAAGGGTCATGCGTAAAGTGACTTAAAGACCTACCCTAGCAGGCCGGGGACGTCAACAAGCTATCCTCATAGAATAGAAGACCATACAAATGGAGCTTATCATGATCTCAGACCACAAATCGAAACTGGGACAAGCCATCAACGTACAGGCTTCAGGGCAAATCCTCTGAACTGAATATACAGCCACTGCTTCTCTTGCCATGCATGATCCGGTAGTCTCAACATCCAACAACAACACCTCGTCTGACCACGTGAAGTCAATTTACGACAGCTCCATCATCCAATCAGAGCTTCGCCTGGTTAGCTCAATCGGTAGAGCGTGAGACTCTTACGAGTACGCAATCTCAAGGCTGCGGGTTCGACCCCCGCATCGGGCTGTTCCTATACAATGATACGATTGAATCTCTTTTTTGCTTTTTGTTCTCTTTTATTGTGGATACAGATGCTGTGGATGGAAGTGGCTCAGTCTGTCTGTGGACGTCAGTTGCGTGGAAAGTTGAAACATATACTCGCTGGACGGTATGGAACGAGGCGGGACGGGTATTATATCGTTCGTTCGGTTCAATCATAAAGCATGTCATTAAAACTGCAAATGCGCTGACCCAATATTCCTATGCTCATGCACAAAGCTCCGACGTAGGCTTCCCTGCTACCTCACATAACAAACAACAGGTCGGTGTCTGTAAAAATGTTAGTGAATGGACTCGGAGATCACTAAGGCACACTTACCAATTGGGTGACTGCTCGAGAGCTGTGGCTTCTGAGTATACTTTGTCTCAAGAATATCGCGAACACTGTTCAGCAACTCAACATAGCTCTGCTTAGGGTTGGCCTTGATTGCTGAAATGAAAGCCCACGACATGGCACCGGTGGCCTGAGCGTTAATCGTAGCGTCGGCCCTAGAATAATTATTAGAGAAACCACTTATAACACACGGGTTCACTCACGATGTCTGGTCGTCTTTGCTTCCGGACCACATGACAACATCGGCAGGCGATGTTCGAGTATCCTTGGTCCTCTCATAGGCTTCGTCGCCGGTGAAAGCAGACTTGGCCAAGCTGAACACTGAACCAGCAGCCCCAGCAATATCTCCACTAGAGTATGCTTTGAAGGCATCAAAGAGACCTGATGCAGCTTCCTTAGCAAGGTTAGGTTCCTTAAGAACACCCTTGGTCGAGTAGACGTATGGAAGATCCATGACGGTGGCGGAATGACAAGAGTCAAAGATAGCAGTGAGACGAACACCTTGGACCAAGGGCTTGACAACACGGAAATGGATCTCGTCGTCAATAATGGGACCAGCCTGGGAGTGGTCTACAGGGTAAATGCATTCGTCATATCCATCGTCCTCATCACCATCTTCGTCCTCGACCTGGCCACCGTGACCTACACAACTATGGTTAGGCAATGTCTTGATGTGAAAGGCGCCAACTTACCGGAATAGTGAAGGAAGAGAGCGTCATCGGGTTGAGCATTTGACACGAGCCAACCCATAGCGCGGATGATGTTTTCCCTGGTAGGAATCATGACTGGATCTCGTTGATCATCAGTCAACAGAATCATGTCCTCTCTCTTGTAGCCATAACGCTCTACCAAGAAAGCCGAAACATTGTGTACGTCGTTGATACATCCCCGCAGCTCGCCCTCTTGGTTAAAGTAGTTGATGCCGATGAGAAGTGCCTTGCGACGACCGGTACATTTGGAGTATTGGAAAGTATAGCCTTCGGGGGCTCCGTGGCCGAACTGTTGGGGTACAGAGGGAGGAGGAGGTCCTGATCGAGCGTGTTGGGCATGGTGGTGAAGGCCCTGCGGGAGAGGAAAGCCGTAGGCGTCGAGATGAGGAGGCGGAGGGTAATTCGGGGGAGGGTATCTTCGTGATCCGGAATTGTCCCCGGAGTAACCACCGTATTGTTGCTGGGGAGGAGGAGGTCCAGATGGAGGGCCGTACCCATAACCATTACCGCCGCCTCCGTGATACCCTTGACCTGGAAAGTAGGACATGTTGTTGGCCTGATTTGTGGAAGATGATGATGCTTAGAATCGATCGACAAGGTGAAAGTAAGAAAAAGGATGCAAGAGGGAGCCTTTGAGATCCCCGATAGCTAGATGCAGAAACGAAACAACAATGGGTCAGCCGTATAAGCAAAGCAGTCAATCAATGCCAGCCAGCCTCACCCAAGTCTTGCAGAAATGAGCTCCCCTCCATTCAGTGCTCGGGCTGCTAAAACGGGCGCTAATCACTGCAACACCCATGACGGAGCTGGAGGGGGACCTATAGAGGGGCAGAGGGGCAACCAGCCAAAGCTCTCCCCGCCGGAAGAAACGGGCCTGATTCTCCAGCCCTGAGCTCCCCTGAAAATCCTCTGGCTGGTGAATGTTCTGGAGGCCGCTGGAGGGGAAGTTACGCCAAGAGACCTGGACTTTTCTTGGCGCTGCAAGAGCCCCTCCCCCTCACCGCAGTGTCAGACAGGTGTCAACAAGCAAACGAGCCTGTGAATCATTCATACATGTCACAAGGGAGGCAATATTGTGAGACGACATGAAACCCCCCATGATTGACATTGGGGGTTAGGGTCTATCTCATCGACCAACCTCTCTTGCATGACATTGGATGCCATTTTCATGACAGCATCACGGGCGGCCTCTCGGTTGTAAAGACAAGTGACGCGGCATGTTGCTTTGCTGCCATTCACCAATATATCTCTCTCTTGAAGGGCCACAGCATTCAATCGCAAATCATGACTGTTTGTAGCTTTGCTTCGCCACAATGGACTTCAGCGCTTCAGAGCCGCCTTGAGGTGTCATGAACGTTTGGGGCGACTGTCAGACCAGATGAGGGAAATCTGGAATGGATCTCTGCTTCAGTTGACTCCACGCTTTTGTTGTGGAGCACATCCTTTCAGCGTCTGGTTAAAAGCTGATATACGCCTTGATGTTATGTACAGGCACTGGCATGAATCTTTGCTGTTGAGAGTTTCAAATAGCATGCTGGAAGCCTTGCTATCCGAGGCTTCAACAAAACAAACCTCTTTGTCCCAAACATGAGGCATGATATCGCACGGGCTGTCTGTAGTAAGGCTCGAGGCACAAGCTTCAAGCCATCGACAAGTACTAAGTTAGCTGTCCCGTTGAGCGTTGACTGCCCCGCCGGACCGGCCCGCAGGGGTCAATAAAGCTCCACTGATTGGCCACGTCGTACGTAGCAGGTCTAGTGGATAGACAGGCAAGACAGGTCCCTGGAGCTTGGGGAGCTTGAGGTTGGGTGTTGAATGGAGGATGGAGGGGTAAACGGGCATTGGACGGCCTTGTGCTTTTTACTGTGGCGGCTCCCTCAGTCGAGATGAAGTACGACCTGCGGTATCAACAGATGCTCAGGGTTCGCACGACAGAGGATATTTTGCCTAGGAATAACTGACGGAGCAACCGGAATCATTTCCACATAGTGATCCATATTCACTGAGCTCTTTCCTTTCTCAGCAGTGAGACGCTTCACTCCACCACTCATGCACTGTCGGCACCTGCCAAGAAACTCTGCCGGCTGTCGATAACTGCACGGGTCGCACCTACCCTTCCCCTTCTGTTTGCATAGGCACCTCAGGTCCATTCTCCATTATATAAACACAACCTGGTCGCTCTCTCTTGGCTTCCTCTTTTCTCATCTACCTCTTTCCCTCTTTCCTTCTCGCATTCTATACCCTATCAGCAGACTTCCCCCATCCCGAAGTCGCCCATTATGTCTTTCTTCAAGAAGATCGCCAAGGAGTTTGAGAACCTTGGTATCGGCGACAAGAAGGAGGAACAGCAACAGTCTAACCCTCCTCAGCAGTCTCACGACGGTAAGCTCTAGCTCTTTTGATCCTGTAAATATCATTGTGCGGTAAACTGATCTTCCCCAGCTAACCGCGCCTACGGCGACAACGGATACGCATCTCCTCCTCCCCAACAACAATACGGCGGTTCGCCGGGTTACGGCGCCCCCCCTCAGCAATACGGTTCACCCGCTCCTCAGGGATACGGCGCTCCTCCTCAACAATACGGCTCGCCTGCTCCCCAGGGATACGGTGGTGCCCCTCCCCCTCAGCCCGCCTATCAACCTCCTTCCGATCGTCCTCCTCTGCCCCAGGGCTGGACTGCTCAGTTCGATCAGAACTCCCAGCGATGGTACTACGTTGAGCAAGCTACCGGCCGCACCCAATGGGAGGCTCCCCAGGCTCAGCATGCTCCTCCTCCTCCTCCCCCGGACTCTCGTCCTCCTTACGAGTCTCAACCTTCTGACGGATCTCGCGGCTACGGTGCTCCTGGTGGATATGGCTCGCCAGCTCCCGGTGGATACGGTTCACCGGCTCCTGGTGGGTACGGCTCTCCTGCTCCTGGTGGATATGGTGCCCCATCACCCTACGGAGCTCCTGGCGGTTACGGATCGCCTGCTCCGGGTGGCTACGGCGCTCCCTCGCCCTACGGTGCTCCTCCAGGCCAGTATGGCGCTCCTCAGGGCCAGTACGGTGCTCCTCAAGGCCAGTATGGTCAAGAGGGCGATCGCGCCTATGGTGACAACAGCAACAACCCCTACGGCCAAGGAGAGAAGAAGAAGAGTGGCAGCTCTGGTATGCTCCTCGGTGCCGCCGGTGGTCTCGCGCTCGGTGCTGTAGGTGGTGCCCTGATTGCCAATGAGCTTAACGATAGCGATAGCGACAATGAGCACTCCAATGCTGCCGCCGCCGCTGCTGCTCCTGCTGCTGCCCCCTATGAACAGCAACCTCAAGTCATTAACAACTACTACGGTGCTCCTCCTCCTGAGGACCCTTATGCCGATCCTTACGCCCAGGATGGCCCACCTGCCGTTCTGCCTGCCACCGATGCGGATGGCAACTCTGTCTCATCAAGTGACCGAGAGGACGTTCAAGAAGCTCGTGAGGAGTACGAAGAGGCCCTGGCAGCTGCTGCGGACTCAGATGCCAGCAGCAGTGATCACGAGGCTGCTGAAGAGGCCCGAGAGGCTTACGAGGAAGCCTACGAGGAGGTGTATGAGGACGACTGAGCGATAGAAAACGAGCTATGAATAACGACACGTCTACGGCTATTTCTGACAGGGTTGCGTTGAAGCCGCACAGGCTTGGAAGAAGGTTGACGGATTTCCTTCACTTGTTGATACCTCAATAGTACAATACCAGAGCATATTGTTCATTCATCCTACTTTACATGTCCAGAAATGCTTTTATGAAAAGATGTCTGTTTGATATTAATAGTTGACTAATTTGGCAGCTTTGGTGTACTAACTAGATAGGTGTCAGCCCATGCAACCATGCTAAAGATGCAGGGAAAACACACTATTACTGCAAGAAGCAGTTGCCTTCGCTTATCGGCACAAGGCCAAGAACTACAGGGCCCTCATTTTTCAACAGTTTGTGCCATTATCGTAGATCTCCCACATGGTCGAAACTCGGAATGTTATGAGGCGTTGATAACATATACTGAGTCTGGAAGCTCTCTAGGCGCTCAATATCCTGATACTCAGTCGCTGTAAGTCAATTTCAACTACAATCCACTGTATCAAAAACAATGGCGCGATTCTGGGCAAAAAGAATGAGTTGTCCGTATCCACGCTTGGCATTGTACAGGGTATATATATGGGCACAGCCCCCTCGTTTTCTCTTGGCAGCGCATTGTCGTGATCACTTCCTCCATACGGGTACGGCGCATGTGAGCGTCGTTCAATTGACTCACCCGACTTGCCGACGAAGGATTCCTCCCCAGCGTATGCGTGCTTGCTTGCTTGGACCATTTCCCACATGGCAGATTGCGCGGCCTATACAGAGTATGCAGAGGCAGAAAAGAGCAAAGTGCCTGGGTCCTCAAATTCACACACCCTATCATGTATGCATGGGTACAGTAGACGGTGAGAGGGATCATCATACACAAGCACAGCTATACGTTGACCACGGCATACAGAATTCCGAGATACAAGGAGTGGAAGTGCTTGTCGCGGTCAAGCTTTGGAGAAGCGAAGAATAAGCATTGTGAAAGAAAGCTTGTCCTGTCTATGCTTTATGCTTAGATCAACGTTACTGTTGTAGTCGAACTGTTCTTGGCGTGTCGGGTTTCCATCGCAAAGTGAGTGGTTTGGATAGCTGTCAGGGCATCAAAAACAGTCGCGCAGGATTTAGGAATGAAGGTAAAGTCGGAATTAATGAATTATATAAATTCCCCAAAATACCTATGATAGATACCGTTTATCAAGTCTTGTTTCTTCATTTTTAGCCCGACTAGAATGGTAAGTGGCAGAAAAGAGATAACCTCTAAACGTCAGGTTATAAAAATATATCAACTAAACCCACGGTCTAAATCGCATAAACTGATCCACTAATTTTAGCATCTACATCGCAAACTGCCAATTTTTCTAATACCCTGAGAGATTGACAAACAATCGGGTTCAAGATGCAGGGTAACCTTCCAACCATATTGCGAGGTCACAGCGCATTAAGCCATAAAAGTAGGACAAAATCAGTGCAATATGGCTAGGATAACTAAGGAAGATTCAGCCCCTCAGGAGGGAGTTTGATTCCTCTATATGACTAAAATCTATCAATTAACTCACAGCTGCCTTCTGTAGGCATTATCGGATTGTCCTTGCCTTTGTCGAGCGTTGCCTTCCAACAAATCACCAACTCCACAGTCGCACTTGCCACAACATCCACTCTAGCGTGCGCCCCTCCGCAACAGGCTCGGAGGGTATGTGAGAGGACATCATCAACAACTTCACTTGGCCTCATGAGACTCATAGCTCGTACAATACGAATACCCACTTTCCAATTCCTGCGCCCTTATTCCAAACTCCAAAGACTTCAAAGAATGCCTTCAAAAACACCGCAACCTCCCCCCTCGTTCGCACTTAGCCCGGCCGAGATTCTCAGCCAGACGACAGATCTCATATCCAACACAACAGCTCTCGAAGACTCCCTCGTTTCGTCCCTCACGCCTTCTACAGCCACATTCTCAAGTCTTCTGACTCCAATCCTCAAAGACGACCATGCAGTATCCAAGAAGACCCTCTTGATTCGTCTTTTTAGCTCCGTGTCTGAAGATAAAGACCTCCGCGATGCCTCGCGCTCAGCAGAGGAAATGCTTCTCAAGGCCAATTCAGCAGCTCTGATGCGCAAAGATGTTGCCTCACTTGTAAAAGCTGTGTATGAAAAGAGTCAGCGCGGCGAAGAGAAGATCGATGAGGAAGATGCGTACATGCTGTTCAAGACGCATAGAGCGTATCAGAACACAGGCGCTGGCATTGAAGACGAGGCGTTGAGAGAGACGTACAAGGCTGCCGTTCAAGAGCGAAATGAAGTCCTCATCGCAGCTAAAAAGACAATTAGTGAATCTGACGACGGCGTTTATTTCACCCGCTCCCGGCTCAACGGCGTACCCTCTTCAATCCTCGATGCGATGAAAGTCAACGACAAAGGCGAGCTCAAAGCGACCTTCAAAAAGGGCCATCTCATCTCCATCATGAAACACGCCACTAGCGCCAACACAAGAAAGGCATATCACATCGCCAAAGAAAGTCGGTTCCCCGAGAATGTTGCCCGTCTGGAGCGAGCAGTCGAGCTACGCAACAGCACGGCGCGAATGCTCGGCTTCAAAACCCACGCCGAGCTCAAAATGGAGGACAAAATGGCAAAGAATGTTGAGAGCATTATAACAATGCTTAACAAGCTACGGGTGCAGTTAAAACCTCTCGCTGACGAGGAGATGAAGACACTATTCGAGATAAAGAAGGCCTTTATACAGGAACATGGTACTGATGAGGCCGAGGAGGACTCTGACAAGTTGAATGCATGGGATTGGGCATTCTATGCGCGAATCCTTGAGAAGGAGAGATACTCTGTTGATTCACTTCTTATATCCGAGTATTTTGAAGTCAACCATAGTCTTGAAGGTATGCTTCGCATCTTTGAGGAGATTTTCGGCATGGTTTTCATCCCGATTGATGCACCGGTATGGCAAAAGGACGTAACCGTCTACGAAGCCTGGAATTCGGAGGACCAAGGTGGCGATTTCCTTGGATACCTCTACCTTGATCTCTATGCACGAGAGGGTAAATATGCTGGCGCCCACAGCTCTCTCATCCAACCTGTAAGCATTCTCTTATTCACACCCATCAGGGTATCAGAAACAGTGGCCGCTAGAAACATAAGGGACGAAAGTATTAGGTCAGCTTATGCTACTTAGACCCGACTTCTTAGGCTGTTTATTTCTATACCCTGAAGCTCAGAAACAGCCGGATGATAACATGTAGAATACTAACCTGAGAGCAGGGCTTCATAACTTCGGATAGCCAGCGCCATTACCCTTCTTCATCTCTCGTAACATCCCTCCTTCACAGCCCCGGCCGTCCAACTCTTCTCCTGCACTCCGAGCTCAAAACAATGTTCCACGAACTTGGTCACGCGATTCACAAGCTCGTCACCCACACAAAGCATCAACACGGCTGTTCTCGCGACTTTGTCGAGATCCCCAGCATTCTCCTCGAGAACTGGATATGGGTACCTTCCGTGTTGCGCCGTCTCGGAAAGCACTACAGCTACTTGAACGACGAGTACCTCAGCTTTTGGAAAGACCAGAAAGGTGATTTGGATACGAGACCAGACGAGGAGATACCAGAGAAGTTGACGCTAGATCTTGCGAGGACGAAGCATGTCAACGGCGCGCATGCGATGCTGCACCAGGTTTTCCTCGCCCTGTTTGATCTAACGATCCATAACGCCGATGAGGCTCACCCCGTGGATACCACTAAGCTTTGGAACGAGAGCAAGACGGAGATTATGGGTCTTGGACGGGCGGATAGTATCGGACAGGCATCATTCGCGCATCCTTTCCGCGGATATGATGCTGCATATTTCACCTACGCATTGTCGAAAGTATATGCGACCGACTTATGGGTAAGCCACTTCAAAGCTGACCCAATGGATAAGAAGACCGGCTTGCGGTATCGTCAGCATGTGCTGCAGCCGGGAGGTAGCCAGCCTGAACTCAACAGTCTCAGTAACTTCCTAGGTCGCGAACCGAATGATGAGGCATACTATTCTGAAGTCACCAGCACATTGGGGTCTGAGACAAAAAAGCCTGCCGCTTTGTAAGATGGAGTGAATCACGAATGCAATACTACCTGGGTTGTGCAACCCGGCTCTGATTCAGTGGTTGATAGAAATATTAGATCATATTTAGAGTATGTAGCCTAAGAGCGCACTAATATCTTCGTCCGGTCTGTTTCCACCTGCTATCCAACGCTACAGAAGAGGGTATCATAAATTGATCTATCATTACATCAGAATCGTTCAATGCACCAATCTCATCCTTGGAAACGGCGCGGCTTCAACATCCACAATAATCAACCCCTTCTCATTCAGGGTCACACCCACATCTGTGATAGGCGTAATCTTTCTCGTATGCGCAACTTCTTGTCGACTGACGCGCGCTTCGTCCCGAGGAATCCACAAGACTGGCTTGGGCATCCATAGCTCGGGAGGCCAGTAATTAGACATCTTCTCGTCGCCAGCGTAGTCGACATCGGGGGGCTCTTCGAACGGAATGAGCTTTTTCAGGGCGATAAAGTCTTCGTATACTTCGGGGTGGAGGAATCGTTGCAAAAAGGTGGGTTGCTGATCTGGGTTGGAAGGGTCACCGGCAAGAATCCATCTGTCCAGTAATCGCTTCAACCCTGATTGTTGTATCTCTTTCTTGACCTGTTCCTTGGCGCTTGTCTTCATCCATTCTGTCACCATCAACTTGACACCACCCCCACCGTCGACACCCCTTGAACCCTGAGGTCCGTCATGTTGATCGTCTTCGTCGTCGCTCGGGGGTTCTTCAGCCTCTTCTTCGCCAAAATTAAGGTCTGTATCAAAGTAACTAGCTGCAGTTCCCCCGTTTGCTTCTCCTGATTCTGCAGCCTCTTGTAGCTTCTGTTCTGCCTCTGCTTTTTCCTGCTGTTGCAATTCCTCCTCCATTGTCAAAGTCTGGGGTAAATTTTGGAGTAAAGGAGAGATTGAGTCTCGGAGGGACAAGTGTACAATCGCTGTAAATATGAGGAAGATAAGCATTAGTACCATTGGTGGAAACGCAAGCTTGAGAGCAAAAAGACCAATCATGCAAATTTCAGCCAAGTAAAGTCCGACAATGAGTTGGAGAAGAGCGTTGGGGTAGAACAAGCCCAAGCTGTCCATTTCCGAGTCAAACACATAAAGGATGTTGTAGCGGTAGATGAGACGCGTAAAAGCCATTCCAGCGCATGCGAAAAGGAGGATGAGAGGAGCGATGCACGTGTAACAAAACGCTACCGCTGTTAGCAAAGTCAAACATTGATGTTGGAAACTGACATACCAATGCATGCCATGTTCGTATAGATCGGAAAGATACCACCCCAGCGAGAAGGACGAAGGGTGTACCAAATCTTGAAACGTGTCCGAGGATTCTGTAGACCTCTTCCAAGGATGTAGTGCCGGAATAACTCGAACAGGTGCAAGAGGCCCGTAGCACCAATAGCCAAACACTGAACAAGAATGTACGAAAGGTAAAAGTTGGAGGCTTTTGGTAGGTTTCTGGCCAGGAGGTCGGGTGCCGACATTGGTTGCTTAATAATATCCAGAACAGCAGCCGAAGCCGCCGATGTCAACGTCGTAATCAAGAAAACCTGTACCACCTGAAAGGCGAAGTAGATGTTTTGTGTGAAAAGTTCGACCAGAACTAAAGAAGGGATTCCAGCTTGGACACCGCAGACTGCAGGGATTATTAGCATGATAGACGGACAAAGGGGCAGCATACGTACATCTCAGCATCGCAGGGACGAGAGACATCCAGAACGACAGAGCAATAGCAGGAATAAAACCTTGGAGAAAGCCAAGGATGGGCTTGGGTAACAGTTTGATCCATCGCAGGAAAACAATTCCGCTCAGAAAGTCGATATTGGATATGATACCGATCATGGCGGATGGAATGGACCAAAAAATAATGGCAACCGCGACAAGACCCATGATAAGAAAGCGGCGGATGATACGTTCCCACCAACGCATTCTGAGGGCCTTCCAAACCACCTCATCAGGTCGAACGCCCAAAAGTCGAGGAGCAAGCTGAAGGGGACGGTGATGGGCCACAATTTGGTGCGCAGCCTGAGCAGCCTCTTGCGTATCGAACTCGATGAAGGCGGCCGGCAGGGTGTCACCATCACCGCGACGAACTTGCCGTCGAAGCTTGTAGATCTCATGGTTCAAGTCTTTTAGTCGCATACGGCACCAGCGGATTGTGTCGACGCGCCTGAAGAAGTTTTGAAGTGGACGATGATGAGGTCTGGCCTTCGCAGGGATCCATTGGGCGGCGACAGAGCCACGAACGTCCGGGAGATCGGGGTTGAGTCCGTACGGATGGACATATTCAGGATCTTCAGCCGACCTTTCGAGCAGGTCATGGCTGTTGTGGCTTGCGGTTTGGGTTACTTGTGGGTATTCGGATTTCGAGCCTTGCTCTTGAGTTTCGTTCTGGGTGTTCTCGTTCTGCGAGACACCGACACGTGGGGAATCGGATCGACTCTGTTCGCTGCTCAGGTCACTTCTATATGATGAACTCGACTCGGTGGGATATGACTCAACCGAGGACGACGTCGATGATGGAGTCTTGTTAAACTGCTTCTTCCGGGCTAAATGTGCCTTCTTGATGAGTGCGATCTCCGCCTTTTCCAGTCGCATTGCCGTCTCTTCTCTTTCTTCCACAAGTTTGATCAGGGCCTTGGCAGTCCGTGGAATCCACACTCGCTTTACTGAGTCGCCATAAAGCTTCCGTAGTCGGGCTTCGTCAAGATAACGATCGGGTATCGAAGTGATGAGAACCGTCCTAGACGACAACCGTTTAGAGTAGTGAGGCGAAGAAAGATATGCTTGACGGATGCCAATGTAGTAGAAACACTCTCGAGTGATAGTAAAGAGAATAAAGCCTAATTTCATTAGAGCTGAACCACAGAAGCCATACAACAGATGGGTACTCACCAAAGAACATGTATGCGACGGCGACATGGGCAAACATGCGCTTACTGTTACTGATCTTGCCAATCGTCAGGATATCCAATTGACTGAGTTTGTTACCACCAGTGATGTGAACTGGAAAGAGGATAGGCCAAGAGATCAGTATGCCGACAAGGAAAGTGTTTCGCAAGACCTTGAGGTATCGCAAAAAGAAGAAGCCATCGAGTGAGCCATGGTTGAGGACGAATGTATCTGGAGTCTTGAAGAATGGTTTCACCCAATTGAACCAACCCGTGGGGAGTGGTGAGATATGTTTGCTATCAACAGTGAGTAATGGTCGGTAAGTATTGGTGGGCTGTCCTTACTGAGGCGATCGTAGACTGGGTATAGCCCGAGGTGCATAGACTCGACTGCATTTTACGCGAAAAATGGAGAAGAACACAAGGCAGACGACGCAATAGATGACGACGGGCACAAAGGTACCACCGAGAGATTGGAGTGATGATGACTTGGAAGCGTTGTTGGTACTCAGAGTACCACCACTGGATCCATCTCGAGTAGAACCAACTCGGGAGTCGTCGCCTTCCTACAGTCACTCGTAAGCAAGGTTGCTACTTGAGGTTGAGATAAGGTTGTCGTTGAAGGGGCATACTAATGGTATATCGATCGCTCTAGCGATTAAGGAGTGCCAATTGGACGACATGACAGTAGCGGATGCGCAATATGCGCAACAGACGCAATGGACGCGGCCGAAGTAGCTCAGATGAAGCGGAACTCGATTGTAGGCGACAAGTGAGGATAATTGCGACGACGCATCGTTACCTTGCGGCCAAGCTTGAGAGGACCGAGCTGACAGACATTGGGTGTTTTGGCAGATATAGAAGCTTGCAACCGATGCGACAAAGGTCCTCTAGATAACAGTCCAAGATCTGCGCCAGGAATAAGACGAGACGGAGGCGATCGAGATGAAGTCGTGGTTGATGTGACGTTGGAAGTGGGATGTTACTTCTGACGAGTTCAAAAGTGGGCGCCTGACAGACAGGGCTCTTGTAGCGATCCCTGCGGCACAGTCAATCAATTTAGGGACCTCCGAACAACCCCTGTAAGTGATGATCGAAACCTATTTTACCGGGAATGTCTTGCAATTGCCATCATATCATCGAGGCCCTCTTTTCGATTACTTGTTAAGGCCTCCTACTTGTGCACTAACCCTCAGTACCGAAGTCTTGGCAAGACATGAGAGAGAATAGCCGACGGCGAGGCGGACGTGGCTGGATTTAAAGGGAATGATGCTCTGGTCGTATTGCATTTTATCTGGTGCCTGAGAACCAATAAAACCTTTATCATAAGCACAGCCCAGACAAGGGTTGGATCGTACCTGGGAATGAGCTAAGAGATGACAGAAATGTTAGAGCCGGAACTTTAGGTACTGGAAATACTCCGGCAGCTTCAATACAGAAACAGGGTCAAGATGACCAAAGTATTTTATGTCTTGCCATCGGAGCCAAGACCTTTCCATCACCCTCAGGTACTGACAAACGCCAACCGAGAGCCTAGACTCTGACCCATTTCCTGTTCCCCACGTCGCAGATCGAAATCAGAAGGACCCCTTGTTTTCAGCTTGGATATCTGTTTTCCGAATATCAAATTGGTTTGGCGGGTTAATTAACAATAACACTTTTCTTTATGCTGGAGTCAGATCATATCGCCTAAAACAGGAACAAACATCAAGCTTGTTTGCCAAGCTGTGACTGATGAAATGATTACCTTGGGGCTGAAAGATGGACATTCGGATTACCGTTTGGAAACCGGCGTATGCAGTCATCTTTGCGCACCCTCCAACACCCCTGACTGGATCCAAGACATGCCCCACGGTATCGGAAATGTCAGTTGCTGGAAGCAGCAAGTGACCTTGTGGGTACCACAAAAGTTGGCCTCTGAACTTTAGGGTACGAAAACAAATAGCCTAAGAAGTGTGATTTCAAGTATCATAAACTCACCAACTAATTTCGTCCCTTATGCTCCGTACTTTGTTATCACGCTTGTTCAGAAATGATCTGGAATTATACATAGCTTCGGGCTAGTTACTGCCTATCTCGTCCTGATTTACCACCTGCTTGGGGTATATACACGCTCGTGCCTTATAGCCGATTTATTCTAAGCAAATACCTCTCTCTCCCTGTTTGTGTACCTACCCATCTGAATCAATGCTCGTGGCGGCATGCGAGGCAAGCAATGAGACCGCATGGGTGACAAACGAAGATGTTGTAACCCTGCACCATCTTGCCACAGTCGTGGCAGTTTGATGGCTCACGTAATCTGTTCCACCGGTGAATGCAAGGCTTGGGAATCATTAGCTCTTTCTCCAAAGTTATACATCCTCTTGAGCTCACCTGGAACCAGTCGTCTTCAGCCATCACTGCCATCATTGGATTCGCGGGCAGGGGCAAAGTGTGGCAGATACATTCGGTATAATTCTTGCCACAGGAATAGCAAAACTGATAACCACATAGACACCCTGCAGAGAGTTATTGAGCTGCCCGGACAGTGACGAGGTAAAAAGGCTTTAACTTACTCATATGATTGCAACCGGTGATCTTCTCGATGAGATGTCCGCACTTACCACAGCGCTTCCAGCCTGTACTCTTAGCCAGGCGAAGTAAATCTTGCGAGTCTTCTTCCGTAGGGTGACAAGCTCCCTTGTGTGCTTCCCCTTTGCATGCGATACACGTATCCGTCAGGCAGTGCGTACAATGACCGACCCCTGAATCGATTTGTGTCGGTGGGATGAATGTAGCGCATAGTTGACGACTGCAGTAAACACGTTCGAGGCCAGGTGTTTCGAATTCCACCCGTTTCGCCTGATATTGAGCCACTACCTGCTTCGAGAAGCGGTTGCGAAGAGTCACGGGGATTGCTTTATTACAACATCGCGCTGGGAAGAGAGATTCATCATCCATCACCAGTGTGACAAGATGGTTGACACATGGTTTGCAAAATATATGTGAACATGGTGCTAGTATCATCGTGGATCGCGGAAAGTCTTCTCCACATGAAAGGCACTCTCTGGTTCTGATAGATCGACTGGCTCGGCGCACACTCGGAGAGGAGGGTGTAATATCGATAGGCGAAGGAACGATAGGTGACGGAGGCGCCATTATGGCACTGGGCACAGGATCGCTTTGCTGGATATCATCGTCTTCAAACTCTGTCCTGGGACGCTTGCCCAGAACCCGCGCAGACCTTCTGAGAGGGATGGAATCTCTTGTCTCGTCCATCTCGTAGGTAGATAGGGTCGCTGGGAGGATGGTTGAGAAAGGATAATGATCAGGTGGGGAATTCGTTGAAGAGGAAGAAGTAGATAGGCAGCAAACATCATTTTGGGAAAGAGTAAACTGTGAAGAGGTAGTTGTAAAGGATGTGACTGCCGTTTTCTAACCAGCACTGAATCACTGAAGTGCCCCATTGGCGATGTTGGTAACCGCCGCAACCACGACCCTTCGATGTCTCTATCCTTTTTTACAGCTTTGTCCCCCATATTCTGAAACGCTCGATCTAATCATGTGTCTTTTGATCCCATTCCATCACAGCGACTCCTTTAGCCTAGTCATTCGTTATTATGGCCGATTCCTGTAATCACCCTCATCATTAATTTGCCGATCTAATACGATCAGCAGGTGCACAGCGATCGGGAGCGTGATGTCGACTTTAGATCAGGTTATGCAATTTAGACCGAACCTTTCGGTAGTTCATGGTTCCACCCTGCAGCTAAGACGCCAGTCTCTGTGATAGTCTGAGAGATGGATGGATATGAAGCTGCCGTCCCTGTCAGGACATCCTATGCAGTCCACCAGCCTGACGATCGGTTCGCTTCTTTTGAAGAATTAGCTGTGAAATGCTTTGAAGGGTCGGATATCTTACCTATTGATACACAAATCTCAGTAAGGGAGACTTGAATCTGGGCAAGACGAATTGCATCTATGTCATTGGGTTGATGAAGGGTAATTTCCCTAAGTGACTGTTTTGCTTGTTTGTGCTCGCGGATTGCGTCCTGCAAACGGGTCTTATGTAGTGGCAGAAGAGGTGGAACACGAAAAAGCCTGTAGAGGGGCTGCCGGAACCATGTACGCACAGTGATGGATGTTCTGGAAAAAAATTCACGTTGACGTTATTTTATAGAGAAATACTCCTTGATGATCTGTTTTTCTGAGACTCGGCTTGGAGGTGGATGCGAGGTTGAAGTGGGTAGTGGTTGTCTTCAAGGAGGACATAAGAAAGTTCATAAGCATCATTTCTGTTAACCATTTTCCCGAGGGCATAGTCACATGCTGACCAAAGTCTAAGCATAGAACCTAGATCCAATAACTTACTATTTGTCCGGGAAAATACTTCTCCTCAACCTCTACGTGTCGTTTTCCTCCCCCAAGTCGAACCAGAGCAGAGAGCCTGAAGAAACAACATGTCAGCTTCGAGAGTGACCAAAAACTCTGACACTATGTCTAATACAACTAGACATGACAGCGAGATAAGCGAAGGCAATCTCTACAATAAAAAGCGTGGCCTGATCAATGCATACAGCGCCTGCATCGTTTCCGAAGAACATATCAACTACATTCCCGCCCCCGTCCGAACGAATGACTGCGTCGCTTGCATGGCCACATTTCCAGAAGTCGAGACGATGGTACCACCATGCGGCCATGGCTTTTGATGTGAATGTTTCTCGACACTCATCGAAACAACACTCAAGGGCCAGTCTCCCTTTCCACTGCGTTGCTGTGGTCGGACATTTACAATCTTTGTCAACCACCCGTTCATCAAAAGATCGATGAAAAAAGAATTTGCGAAAATGCTACTCGAGTTTCAAACAGTCGAACGTAACTACTGCAGCAATATAGCATGCCAAATCTTCATTCCGCCCCAGTCTATCAAGGAGGGCGTAGGTCGCTGTCCCTCCTGCGAGGAAAGAACGTGTGCGAGATGTAAGAAGTCAGCACATCGAGTTTGTTGTACCAAGGACAAAGGACTGAAGAAAGGTCTGTCCTTGGCTATAAACAAAGGCTGGAAGCAATATCCTAGATGTAGGTGCCTCATTGAGTTGATATAGGCTTGCACCCACATGAGTGAGTACATCTTTCTTGACTGACAGTCTATCCTTTTGAAGTAAGAGGGCTGACGTTTCATATCTTATAGCTTGTTCGTGCGGACATGAATTATACTTTGTGGGCAAGACTACACACATGAAGTGTGTCCCGATGCCGTATATTTCAGCATTGACAATCCCCTGGTACTGGCCCTGGTTAGGGGACTTGGCGTCTTGGACAAAATTTGGGTGTCAACTTTGACTATGTATGACAGACTGAGATTTCATATCAACAGGAAGCTCGTGTGATAGCAGTATTACGGGTCATTGCCAGAGCTAGACTGGAGTTTTGAGGGGCAATCGTGTTTCTTTCTGTTGCAGATATATTTCCAAGTCAGAAGATTTGTACCCGGACGCAGCGATATATTGGGACTTGGAAATCTGCTGCCATTTGAAGTTCTTTCTGACCCGATCAGCAATTCTCGAATAATAAGTTTTCGATATTCCTGTTGGAGTTGAGCATCTGGTGAGATGGTAGACATGAATTTCACATATCATTTCACAAAGTCTTAGAGACTCTATTACCAGTCAGTCAATAAACATAGGCACTCATTACTGTTGGTTACCTAAGGTGCCTATTCGAGCTTCGAGCCTGAAGTGACTCTCAAAAAGCGACAGTGAATCATGGACTGCGACTTGCTTTGCACTGTCAGGCAGCTGTCAAACATCTGCCAATCCTCTCTCCTCATGCCCACACTCTAGCTTCAGTATCCAGAGTTCCTCACCTAACATGTAATCCTGTCTTCTCCTTCACTCATCACCCCGCATTCTGTTCTTTTTCCCTTCACCTAGTGCTTGAAACCTCTTTCTCTTGATCACCTCTCCCCTCGACGCGACAAAGCAACATGGACGAATCATTCATTCTCGCCCTGAGTCTGGCGGAAGCTGTCGAGACTGATGCAGCACTCATTGAGCAACTGCTGCCAGAAGACCAGAGCGCCCGCGATCATATGATCGCCGAGGCGCTGCAAGATGGCCGCAGAGCGACCATTGAGCCAATCTCCCATCAATCCAGGCTCGATGAGGAAACCTTTACCATGCTGCGACGTTTCAACGCGGTCGCTACTGATGGAAGCGATGCTGGAGAGACCAGCAGCGGCAAGGATAGGGATCCGGGAACTGATGGCACCCCGGATGATCAGAGTACCCAGCATGACCAGGCGGATGTCCACACAGACGACATCCGAGAGAATGTCGGTGACCAAGATAATGACGATGACACTGATTGTGGCAGTGAAACTGTCAGTGGTCAGTACAACCCAGAACAGGAATATGGTGATGCCCCCGAAGACAACATTCTTGACGGAGACCCCTCGGGCTCGACCACTGCAAACGAGCCAGTCAACAGCCAGCAGATATCAGAGGAGCAGGATGAGGTGCACACCCAGGAACAGACACAAGCCTCGGGGTCGAAAAACACAGTGGAATGGCTTACAACAAAATTCGCTGATCTTCCATCTATATCCTTCCGCTGGTTTTTCCGACCCCCTAGACAAGATAACTCAGATGTCGTCTTTGCCACCGCGGAAACGTCTCCTGCTCCGGCCCAATCTCCCGACATTGTAGCTATCCCAGACATGAAGCAGTGCGTCTCCTGTCAAGACGATTTCGCCAGCACCCAGACCTTCCAAGCGCCATGCTCCCATCACTGGTGCCAAGCATGTCTTGTCCTGTGCATCGAAAGTTCTCTGAAGGATGAGTCTTTCTTCCCACCCACATGCTGTGAGCCTCTTCCCATCGAACCAGGAGACTTCATCTCGCAAGAGATAGTCGGTAGGTTCCAACAGAAGACCGTGGAATTCTCTACTGTCGATCGAACCTACTGTAGCGACGCTACATGCTCAACCTTCATTCTGCCCCAGTCCATCGAAGGCGGCATCGGACGCTGCACCCAATGCGAAAAGCAGACTTGTGTCCTCTGCAAACAAGCGCAGCACGAGGGCGTCTGTCCTGAAGATACGGCAGCACAAGAGGTATTACGACTAGGAGAAGGTCAGGGCTGGCAAAGATGTCCAGAATGCAAGCACCTCGTTGAGCTCGACATCTGTTGTTACCACATCAGTGAGTCTACATATCCCATATATAATAGCCTCTTTTCTAACCAATATAATAAAGCTTGTCTCTGTCGCCATGAATTTTGTTACCTCTGCGGTCTCCGTTGGAAGACGTGCGGATGTAGCCAATGGAACGAGGACAGATTGTTAGACGCTGCTGGTCGGCATGCTGAAAGGCTAGCAAGGGAGCGCAGGGCACGACAGCCGATACTGCAGGTATTGCCTCCAGGCCGCTGTCGCCATCTGGATTGCGAGCGAGTGGCCGGCCAACGCAATTGCCGCACATGCAATCAGACGCTCCGTGTATTCATTCTTCGTTGTGAGAGGTGTCGTATTGACCAATGTTATCGGTGCCTTCAACGCATCAGAATTGAGCGACGAGATTGGGTCGATTGATTGGCCAAATCAAAAGAGCTTCAGGACTGGACTCTGGATATCTTGTTGCACAAGGTGGTATACTCATAATTTTGGGCTCTTTTGCGTTTGGTATTGAGCCATCTGAAGATCATATGGAGCCATTCGCGAGCGGAACAGGGGCCTTTGCTATGAGATAGGCATCATGTCACAACTACGAAACGACACCGGCAAGCCAGGAGTGCATCTTATCACAAAGCCTGTATAAAGCAGATCTATTCTAGTTATCGTCATACTCCTTAGCTCAATAATGTCTCGTTTCGTCTTTGTGTTCCCTGTGTTGACAAGGTGTACGCCTCCAGAGTTTCAAAAGAATCGTCAGTTGGAAGCATAAGAAAGGAAATTAGTAGGTTTGTTTAATATATTTCGAACAGACACCTTTTACTGTTCGTTTTTGTAGCCTAGAACTTGGAGACCAATTTTCCTATTGCTCCCACTTCTCATCTCAGTCCAAGTGAACCTCCTCCTCCTGCATTTGCAGCTAGAAAGCGACTCCACCAATCCGTACACCTGCACCTTGGTTTGTTAACGGTTGTTTGATGTTTGTGCTATCACATGGCAGCTTCACGTCACTAATGTCTTTTCTTCCTCTCTAACCCGAGTAGGTGGCAGAAAAGACAACCTCCGAGCTTTAGGGTACAAAAATAAATGAACTAAAACTGTAGCCTAAATGTTATAAACTGATTCACTAATTTTATCATCTAGTATGCGTAGCAGCTATTCCTTCCTCTTCTAACCCTCAATCGACTATCAAGTCCACAGCATCGTCAAAGACCTTCACAGTTATCGTCCCATCGATCCACCAAGACGCCAAGTAGTCAGTCAATCCCGGTCCTTTGCGCTTCACATTGCTAACCACTTTCGCAGGCCTCGTACGACACAATGCCGGCTGTTACTCAAGAGTATGACCGAATTGCAACAAAAGGTACTGGAGAAGTACAGTCTGCAGACCTTCTTCCTAGCGACGCGACGAAACAGCAGCCTGAGCTGGTGAAAGCCGTTAAACTCAAAGCTACACCCGACTATGAGCAGCCCACGACACTCATAGCCATCGAAGAAGTTGAAATCCGTCGTCGCAATGTCCCCTGGATCGAAAATAAAATCCGCTTTGTCAAGCCCGATTTTCAATTGACTTCAGTCTATTTGGCTGCTATCTTAACGATGCCTCTGGAAAATCTCAAGGGTGGTTGGTTCAAACATCAAACCGGCCGAACACTGAACCTTTATTTTGGCACAATACCTTCCTTAGTCAAGCACTGTGAGTTAATATCTCCCTGTATGGAACTTCCGTACTGACGAGTCCTAAGACATTTCCCCAGTAACCAAGGTTCCTGCGTCATATATCACAGCTGATCCGTCACCACATCTGGGTGACTTGTCACGACCTTCCGACAATATAGACGGCCGTATCCGCGAACGTGACAACTATAGGTGTGTCTTTACGCAGATTTATTAAGGCGATGTCGCGCATATCATTCCGCAGCGATACTGAGGTCAACGCGAGGATGACAGAAAGGGTCGCCGATAACGCCCAATTGTTCATGGACCCGGAGACTTACAGAAAATACCGACATCTCTTGGCCGATTCTAACAACCTTGACACCACTGATAAATGTTGGAACATGCTCTATTTAGAGAAGCAACTTCACTGGTATCTTGACCGCGCTACTGTCGGCCCAAGTGTCTTCGGGTCACGAAACATAAAGATCAAACCAATGTAAGTGTCACTATCCAACTCCATTAGCATTACCGCCGTAGAAAAAAGCCCTCAGAAGATATAACCTTTTGTGAGGAAGGGAATGACTTCGATACGATGGTTGCCAGCATACGAGAGTTCGAAGACAATCGCAGGCTCGCCCTAGCCCGCATTGAACCTGGGGAAGGCAAGTATGCAGCAGTACGGACTAACAATCACGCACCGCTTATATCTGGCCTTCTCGTTCATATCGAAATGTCATGCGACGATGCTGAGAAATGCCAGGCTATGCTGAATCTTGTCTGGACATTGGGTGTTATTGCTACCATGAGTAGCGCGGCTGAGTGGCCAGGACTCTTGCCTGATCACGATGATTGGGATTCACTTGAACACAATGATTGGGATGAAGTCAAACAGGAGGTTGAGGTTAAACGCTGGGTGAATGATCAATTACGATATACAGAGGAACGGCGTATACAACAACAGCATGTATTTCTGACGCAGCCGTCCCCGGAGCAGTCGACAGATTCGAGCGTCTGATGCATATTCGAACAGCGACTATCGACAGTTGGCCTCCGAGATTAGGGTACAAAGATAAATAGCCTAAGAAGTCTGATCTAAGCAGCATAAGCTGGCCTGATAATTTCGTCCCTTATGCTTCTATCAGCCCATTTTCCGCAACCCTGATGAGCCGTCATCGTCACAGGTTATCTAACAGCTAGTTAAGTAGGCGGTTCTTCATCTTCAGCTTATACTCCACAAGCATTCCTAGGTACATCTCAGAAGAGGTCTTTCAAGATATCCCCTGTCAGTCCCAGTCCGTCCCAATCCCGCCCCTACCCGTCCCACTAATATACATCTACTTCCAACATCGTCACCGAGTAGAAACCCCATACACGACGCTTCAACTCGCAGCCCACACAGACTTGATAGTTGCATTCGATACAGAATTACGGTCTGCAAAGGATGAAGCAACCACAATCAAAGCTGGGTCCGGGCTGAGTCCTGCTTTCCATTAGCACGTGTTGGAATTTGTGGCTGGGGGTTCCGAACAAGAAGAGTAGAGTCTCGATGACGATGAAAGATTCCGCTTAATGGCACATTTCCGGATCAACTACTGCTGTTAGCCGGCCGGAAAACAGGAGCCTCGGGATCGAAGTCGTTGCCATCGACAACCTTTTGTTCTTCGATCCTCCTTTGGCGCTCTTTCCACCGCGTGCATGTGCATAAAGCGCGGTTTCGGTTGCAATCGTAGCAGCACTCAGGGCAAACTGGGAAGATTGCAGTCAGGACTTGGTGATGCATTAATGGTAGCTCAACTTACAAGAAATCTTCTCATTGACGCGCTTACAGAGATAGCAAAATACTTCTGCTTCGTCCTTTGACATGTCCGCGGTCATGCCGTGGACTTGAGGTGAAGTCTTGTCCTGAGACGGAGCTCTCATAACTGTAAACTTTCTCTTTTTGGGGGAAGCATCCAGGTTCATGCAGACGATCCCAAACTTCTTGCAAAAGAAGTCGCACAAAGTGCTTTGGTCAAAGACTGACGTGTTGACATCAATGGGAACAGGCGATCCGCAACAAACGGGTGGGAATGGAATCTCATCGCGAATAGAAGATTTGACCATATGGCAGAGACATCCAGTACAGTATCGGTGTTGGCAAGGGCACAGAACGACTGAATCCGAGATACTGCTTCCACAAGTGAAGCACTTGACGGCCTTTTCGACCTCTTGAAGGGGCTCTGTGACGTTGACATGATCTTCGGTTTTGAGCTTGACGCTGTCAGGCTTGCCTTCGTTGGACCCAACGAAGGGGTCGTTCTCGAACGAAATAAGATCTTCTTCGTTCGGATCGAAATGACAGCAAGGTACGTCCTCTGGCTTGGAGGGCTGGGGTTTCACGATAGGTGGACCATTTTGAAGAAACGACCACGCGTTGTGAGTGAACTTGGCCAACTTTGACTTGGAAAGCTCCGCAATGCGATCTCCAAAGTCCGATTTATACTCTCCTGTACATAGACGTTAGCTACACATAACTGCATACGTATCAGATCTTCACCTTTGACCACAGATTCGGTACGAGTACGGCACACTCTGGAACCAGACTCTGCAGTGGGACTGCGCGTAATGGCGTCCGCAACAGTAGCAGCGGTGGTATCTAAAGACCCTTCCTAGGAGTTCTCAGATTGATCACCTGTGTTGAAGTCTTCGAGGTCATCTGAAGGTGTATTATTAGCAACTTAATCTTGTATTTATTGGATAACCTACCAGTGTCCTCCGCTGGGGAGGCTGATTGCATGCTTGTCAGAATGGATTGGTTGGTCAGACGACCAACTTTTTCTTCATTCCATGACTCGAAATCCATGGATACAGCTTCGAGATAAGGTCGAATTAGGCGTAATTCGACAATTTTCTGTGGTGCCTCTTCGTTACCCTGGTGATGAGGGACCTCCCATTTGTTGAGGTAGCTCAACTGAGACGCAGCAGCTTCCTGCTTTGGAAACTCCGCTGAAGCTGCCATGATGACTTATTTGGCAAGAGATGGAACTATCGGTGACTAGGCTGAGAATGGGAGGGGTTAGCGAGAAGAAGAAGGGAAAGGGGAAGACGGGGTGGAAAGCGGAAGAGGCGGAGGGGAAAGTGGTAGAAGAGGGGAAGAGGGGAAGAGGAGGAAGATGGAGCGTGGGTAATGTAGACGGAGTTTAATCAATCTTCTTCATTTGCACTTGCAGGCGATAGCCATGAAAGACCAAGATGAAATAAAGCGGGGTCAGGTGCGGATGAGTGAAGGACGGAAAGGGGGAAGGAGAGCGGGGAGGAAGGAAGGGGCTGCGCCTCGACTGTTGTTCAGGAAATGCTAGGAAAACAGGAAACGAGCTGATAGGTTATCCATCAAGGTCGGTAGTCTGAGGTTCAATAAACGGAAGGAACAGGCCCTGCTCAACGGCAGTATGACGGAATAGGTACTAGCCGTCGACGAGGTTAGGTTGGCCTGACCACACGGCAGCAGCTGGCAGCTGGTCAAAGACTTTAGAACCAACGCATTCCATTTTAATGACTATTTTATATCTCGTATTTTAATATAGTAGCTAGGTATGAACGATTGCGACAATAATAAGGATATCGATATAGCCTTAAATGCAATAGGGGAGACGAGCTCATGGAAAGTGTTGCACTCTGAAATAACTAGTTCCACCCCTATCATGTAGTCTTCGGCAGAATGAACAATGCGACAATGTATGCGGTAGTAAATAACCTGTGATTATAAAGCAAAAGGATGTTGCTTATTCGTATCTCCTTGTTCCTTGATGCAACGACTTGCTGTTACAAATCCACAAAGAGTTCTTTCAACAATATGGGCATCAACAAACGAAAGCATTTCTTTCCTTTTCTCCAGTCCCTCCATTATCAGTACAGGATAGAAACCATACATACTACCGTCATCGACAAAGATACAAAATTTTCCACTAGTATACACAGAGTAAAGAGACAGATCCGTCTTTAGGTCCATCACCATCACGTTTTGTTACTTCCTTACGCCTTATAGTCCATTCGCCAATACCCTAAGTCATCATCGTTTTTAACGCCATTCCCAATGTCAAAACCTCATGATCTTCGCCCTGTACCCCTGGGAGTTGCTTATCCAAACCCAGTAGTCCATACGCAGCCAGCTGCGCCGACCGCACTGAATACTCCATAGTGAAAGTCACTTCACGCTCGATCTCGACGAATTGTCCCATCAAACCCAGGTTTTTGCTTCCATCAGGGATCACCTTTGGTCTATCGCCCTTCTTGCGCGTGAGGAATGGACTACCGATTAATGGCATCAGACAAGGGATGGTGACGGAGCGCTCAAGTGTCGGCTGAAGTGGAAATGCCATGAGGTGAAGCAGCTCCGTGAGGATCTCAGCGCCTGTACACTCGAGCATCGGCTTCCTAACATATCGACCTTGCTGATCGGGGAATAGGCCATAGCCCCAGAACACAAAAACACCTTGAGGTTGGTCTTTAACGTACGGCTGCTGAGGAATGGTCAGGGAAAGCATCCAGGGGCAGTCACGAAAGGTCAAAAGAGGTACAGCCCCGGTCAGCGTGCCAGTCCATTTGCACAGATGCTCAAAGAAAGCCGAATCGCGAAGTGTGACGGTGAACGAGAGCCAAGTCGATTTGGAAGGCCGATCGAAGAAGGCTTCAGGGTTGCCAAATGTTTGTGGGCGCTCCAAAGCAAGTCTGTCCCAAAATGACCACGAAGGGTCGAGCTCGTGGGGTGCTGAATCACGCAGCTCCATTGTCGGAGGAGGCTGATCGTTTGTGCCATATCCCATTCCAGACGTCAGCGAGCCAAGCGTGAGAAGGACGATGTCGTCGGGCCCCAGCGCCAACTGCACATGTTTGCTGTCTTGGTAAGTCTTCAGCGCAGTCACCCGAAAGTCAGGACCAATATCCTCAATCTCTAAACCGCTAACCAGTATGCCTAAACAAATCAGACAAACATTTCTTTCAGCGGATCTAAAACTTACCGTGACGAAATTCGACGTCCGATGCCTTGAGATATTGTGACAATGGCTTGATGATAGCTTGAAAGTCTTCCTCGGGTGCTTGCTCGACACCCGATAAAGTTCCCATGTTGGGAAACTCGTGCAACATTCGGTGCAGGCATCGTCTGAACTCAACAGCACTACACCAAGGGTGGAAGCGATTGAGAGAAGACCATAAATCCCAAAAGTTCGTCTCGAAAAAGTCTGGCTCGAATAAAGCTTGGATCTCAAGCCCTTCCAACTCTTCCTCTGTCTCGAGAACGACTCTCATCAAGTCGCATTGGTTCTTCACGCTCAGACCCATAGTGCTCACGTCGACTGCCTCGGGCTTTTCTCTCCCATTTTCGTCAAAGACCTGCCTCACTAATCTTGATCCAGATGCACCCAACTTCTTACTTTCCTGATTGAAGCGACGAAGCCTGGCAGCCAATGTCTCGCCCTCTGTCTCGGAAGGCACCTTTTCCAACATACCATATAAACAATGATACGTAAGGCTCATTTTTCGAATCGCAGACACCCGGTACCCTGTATCCCAGGAAGGCTTCGAGAATGTCGCCATCGATCCCCCCGCTTTCGAAGACGCCTCGAGAATGTGGATGTGGCTGCCCGGCACGTTGGCATCGTCAATTAAGAAGACAGCGGCAGCAAGTGAAGCAATGCCGCCACCGACGAGCCAAACATGAGGGCCATTAGAATCAGAGCCATTGCTGCTGTCCGAGCTGTTGCTAAGGCTGATTACACCATTATCCCCATCAGGAGTCACCTTGGGATCGTCGTGGTTATCCTCCATACCCAATGTGCTGTCGTCCGTTCTTATCGAACTTGGACCAGGGAGTCTGGCGCAAGCGAGGAAATAAACGTAAGATCCTTGCCAATGGATGAGTTGTCGTGCTTAGTGATGCGAATTGACACAAGGGTATCTGTAATTAGTGAAGGATTTTTTACTGCTTGCTTTTGATCTTTCGACAATGCTGATAACAGTTTAGCTTTAATATTTTGCGGGAAACCGCCAATTGATCATCCAAGGAAGCAAGATCACGAGAGCATGGCGAGAATTTATACTGGCTTTCCCTGTTCTCAGCAGAAACCCTTTCACGGCCCGGTCCATCCATTACAACGTGCAAATAAGGGCTCGAGCGCATAACTTGCTATGCAGATTAGCCAATCTCAGACGACCTTTGTGTTCCGTCTCAAGATTTTTTCAGCCTCAAAAGGTGGATTGACTCAGAAGCGCTGGCTTTTCGAGGGACGAGAGAGAATCGTACGATGCGTTGGCGTGATGAGTGAGTGGACCGGACATCCATCGGAAGCGGGCCGTTACTGGCCACGGAGGAAAGGGTCTAGACATTGTTGCTTGGCATTTGTTGCAATTGACAGGATACATATGCGGTGAGTACTTGGATCTTTTACAATACTTGACAGCGATTGACAGAGTTATGTTCCGAAAAGATGCTGGTAGGGCAATATGTTGAGCCGCTAACCTCGACTGATATCATGAGAATCAACAACAGCTAATATGCTTTTAGTCGCGGCGTCCGCTGTTGAACTACCATAGCGCCAGTAGTCTGGCCCGCACAATGACCGCCGCTCTTTTTCGAACTACCGACGCATACCAACGGAAGCCACTTAACGTCTTCTCATGATATGATCCTCCGTATACCGGCCTTCAGGGTCTACGGCCCCGCAAGAAACATTCCGGAACGGTGGACCTTCAACGGCCGGGCCAAGGCCATTAACGAAAACAAGGGTTTTGAGGTAAGGACGATTCTTGCATCATCGACAAGGTAAAATGTTCGATTTTACTTTCTGAAACAAAGATGTCGCCCTTTATGCATCATTGTATCGTGTTTGCGTAGATCCGGGTAGATGCCGATGCAGCCAGCCGTGATTTACCGGTGCAGCTTGTACCTGGAGCTCTGGACATTCACGTCGCGACGGCAATGGCGTGAAGAACCGATTTCTGCAAGAACTGACGACAACGTTGCTCTTACAAGCAAAAGGTAAAACCCGTCACGAGATGCCAAACAAACTCGCCTGAGCAATGGCATCTGGGGTTTGCAAACTCCTTTTCTCTGCGTGGCACGAGAAATGCAAGACGTGTTTTTCGTCGTACGGGTCGAAGCACCTTACTATTAATTATATATCTTCTATCAGACTTTTCGTGGCAGAGCAAAGCAACGTCACGGTAGAAGTCAAGATTGTCAACAAATAGGATGAGTGAATGGCTGGCCTCACTTACCCAGCCGACCACAACTGCCTCGGCATATTCCGAAGTCTCAGAAGACGGCACATCAATAGCCGATGCAGCTCGACGTTTAAGGCCAGCCTCTCAGAGATGAAACTCACCACCAAGAACTAACGTCGATATATCTACCCAAAACTCGGAGAACCTCGGCCCAGAACCTCGAATCTTATCAATCTTTGCTTTCACTTTGTTAAATCGCTCTAGCTTCCGAACCTTGCGTTTTGTCCGTTCTAAACTCCACAATGGTCAAACTAGCGCGAAAGAATCTGCATTGAGAGCCTCAATGGTGATAGTATCATGGGCACTGATTGATAAGGAACGGGTCGGTACGCCAAGACACAACACCTTGCGGGGCCTCTTACGTACAACAAAGTCTGGCACGGACAAGACCGGTGATTTTTTGTCCCACAAAGTTGAAGACAGCTTCTCTTTCGAACATTTGAACTTGTACGTGTACAATGTACACCAGGCAATGTACCAAGTCTGCCATGCAACATCTACGCGAACTAATTGGTAAAGTTACGGCTCTGTTTCCGCCCAGATGGAGATCGACAACACATCCCAGACAGGACCCAAACTTTTTTCGTCTGCGTTGGCCTGGCCTGAAAAGTCAACAGCCAGGATGTCTTTGGGCAAGACTCTCCACTTCTTCCCGCTAACGCGTCTACAAGCTTCAGAATCAAGGGTTGAACGATCATGAGCAAGTAAAATGCTGCGCCTCTGGAACAAGTCGAAAAGAGTTTGCTGAGCTGAAGCTGACACGCGTAATGCCAGAGATCAATACTCGACTTGGTTATTGTGATTACTGTTCTGTCATGGTTGTCAGTGATTACACACGCCCTACGGATACGCCTTGATGGTCGATATTTGCGTATTCGGCTTTTACGATTACGAGAACTTGAGATTAGAGATTACCGGTACTGTACAGTACCTACAGTGCCGTGAAGCAACCCTCCATGTCACTACCCGCCCAGCCCTGACATCAGCAATAAAGTGAAGTTGTGATGCTTCCGATTTGATAAGGCAGACGGCAAAGAGGAAGGTTGCAGTCGTTTAAGCAGAATAATCGCTGTATGTCAGACAAAGAACGCAAGTCAGATAGGCCGACGGCCCGTTGTGCATTATCTGACAGATGTCGAGCCAACAGGATAAAGCCCGACGGCCCGTGCTGTGAACAATATGTATAGATAACATATTCTTCTTGAAGTCAGTTGACAACCTTTACGGTTGTTGCAACAAGGAGACTGACTGCATCATGATGGTCGCCGAAAGGGAGTGATTGTCAAGGTTGTCCCTGTAGCCCACGCGGTCGATACGCCACATCACTAAACCACCAATGGGCAAGCGTTAAGAAAGGGGCCTGATTATAAGGCACACCAAATCAAGTGCTCTTACCAACACTGCAAATTGCACCTCACCTAATCAATCCGCGACTTTCATGCCCCCAATAGGATGCGACAAGTACTATGAGGTAGGTAGGGATTGTAACCCGGAATCCTGCAGCTTTGAAGGAATGAAACCGGGTGTTGGATTGGATGGCTTTGCACGAAGGAATTGGCCAGTAAAACGAAAGCAAGGAAAAATAGAAGCTTCTTGCATTCTATGATGGCATTTGAAGTTTTGCTGCCCTTAGGTACTATGTACTCTATGTCATTCATCATCCATAGTTACTGGTTATTAATATGAGTGTAATTAATCTCCAACTCTACTAATGTACCAGACTAAAAAGAATAATAAAGAGAAAAGGATAATGCTTCCACGCTAACTTACAGCCAAGGTAGCGCTCGGTTTTATTGTCCTAATTTTCTTTCCTTTTTAGTAGAGACCTCTCCGACCGACAGTTTGAATGTCCCTCCACTTTGTTCCGACCAGTCTCCATCATTTCCCGCCTTTCTTGACATTGGATCCTTCCTAGCTTCCCATCCCATCTCCAAGGTCAAGGTACCTAACCTAACGTTGGACTAGGTTAATCTCTCCCTCCACACCCAACCCAACACCTCTTTCTTGACCCCCTTTTACCTCTTTCTTTTTTCTCTTACCTCACCTCTTTTTTTACCCTTTTCCCTTCCTTCTACTCCTCATCACTTCCGCTCACGTCAGAGAATTACATTATTCTCTGTTGTTTAGTTGAAGTTGGTGTGTGGTCGTTTATTCGTCCTTGTCACTTTTTTTTTTCGTGGCTGCTGCTCTAACTCCCCCCAGCTCCAGGGCCTCAACGCCTTGCTCCTGCCCCTCCACCTCCCACCGCGTTTTGACTTTCCGCCTCGATACTTCGAAGCATAAAGGATTAGGACAGGACTGCCACCTCGAGTAAACGTAAGTGTTGCATTGCGTCTCTTCTAAGCCTCGCTCCTACATAATCACCTGCCTGCCCCCCCACGAAGCTTCCTATCTTTATCTTATGCCACCTTCAATGGCTTCTTGAAATACCCCTACTGCATCCTGCAGATCCTGACTGTTTTGCCCCGGACTTACACCTGCGCTTAGACCAGTCTACCCGAGATCAATATCAATGTGGTAAACGACACCGCCGAGTAACCCTTCCAAACCAATTCGAATCGATTTCAACACGATGGCTTCGATACTCTTGCCGAAACGCTTCCGCGGCGAAGTTGCGCCTACTGAGAAAACAACCCCATCATGGGCTTCCAAGCGACTCACCCCCATCGCCCAGTTCATCTCTCGCCTAGCATGCTCTCACCCCATTCACACCGTCGTCCTTGTCGCTGTCCTTGCGAGCACTTCATACGTCGGTCTGCTCCAGGAGAGCTTCTTCAGCACTGATCTTCCTACAGTGGGCAAGGCCGATTGGTCTTCCCTTGTTGAAGGAAGTCGTGTCTTGCGCGCAGGTCCTGAGACTTCCTGGAACTGGAAGGCTATCGAGCAGGATTCTGTCCTTGAGGCTGGCTCTGATGCCGACCACCTTGCTCTTCTGACTCTCGTCTTCCCCGACACTCTCTCAGCCGAATCCTCCAGCACTGCTCCTCGATCCAGCCATGTGCCTGTTCCTCAGAACCTGTCTATTACACCTCTTCCCTCGACCGAGAACTCTTTCACCGCCTATTCTCAGGACAGCATCCTCGCCTACTCTCTTCCTTACGCTGAAGGCCCCGAGTTCCTTGCTGCTACCCAGGAGATTCCCAGCGAGGATGCCGTCGAGACTGAGACACAACACGGCCGCGAGAAGAAGACATGGATCATGAAGGCTGCCAAGGTCAACACCCAGAACAGCATTGTTCAATGGGTCAGCAACGCCTGGACCGAGTTCCTTGATCTCCTCAAGAACGCCGAGACCCTCGACATTGTCATCATGTTCTTGGGTTATATTGCCATGCACTTGACCTTTGTCTCCCTGTTTCTCTCCATGCGAAAGTTGGGATCTAAGTTCTGGCTCGGTATCTGCACTCTGTTCTCCTCTGTGTTTGCCTTCCTCTTTGGTCTTGTGGTTACCACCAAGCTCGGTGTACCCATCAGCGTTATCCTTTTGTCTGAGGGTCTTCCTTTCTTGGTCGTTACCATTGGCTTCGAGAAGAACATTGTCCTTACCCGTGCCGTCATGTCGCATGCCATTGAGCACCGACGCCAAATTCAGAACTCCAAGTCTGGTAAGCGATCTCCTGAGCGTTCCATGCAGAACGTTATCCAGTACGCTGTTCAGTCCGCCATTAAGGAGAAGGGTTTCGAGATCATGCGCGACTACGCCATTGAGATTGTCATTCTTGCCCTTGGTGCTGCTTCTGGTGTCCAGGGTGGTCTTCAGCACTTCTGCTTCTTGGCCGCTTGGACTCTATTCTTTGACTTCATTCTCCTCTTCACTTTCTACACTGCCATTCTCAGCATCAAGCTCGAGATCAACCGCATCAAGCGCCACGTTGACATGCGTATGGCTCTTGAGGATGATGGCGTCAGCCGCCGGGTTGCCGAGAACGTTGCCAAGAGTGACGGTGATTGGACACGCGTAAAGGGTGACTCTTCTCTTTTCGGTCGCAAGAGCAGCAGCGTTCCCACTTTCAAGGTCTTGATGATCCTCGGTTTCATCTTTGTCAACATTGTCAACATCTGCTCGATTCCATTCCGCAACCCCAGCTCTTTGTCCACCATTCGAACCTGGGCTAGCAGCCTCGGTGGTGTTGTTGCTCCTCTTTCCGTCGATCCCTTCAAGGTCGCTTCCAACGGTCTGGACGCTATTCTGGCCGCCGCCAAGGCCAACAACCGACCTACCCTGGTTACCATTCTCACTCCCATCAAGTACGAGCTCGAATATCCTTCCATTCACTACGCACTTGGTTCTGCCATCAACGGAAACGGCGCCGCATACACCGATGCATTCCACCACCACTTCCAAGGATACGGCGTCGGCGGCCGCATGGTCGGCGGAATCCTCAAGTCCCTCGAGGACCCCGTTCTCTCCAAGTGGATCGTCATTGCTCTTGCTCTTAGCGTTGCCCTCAACGGTTACCTCTTCAACGTTGCCCGCTGGGGTATCAAGGATCCCAATGTTCCGGAGCACAACATCGACCGAAACGAGCTCGCCCGTGCTCAGCAGTTCAACGACACTGGCTCCGCTACTCTTCCCCTTGGCGAGTATGTTCCTCCTACTCCCATGCGCACCCAGCCTAGCACCCCCGCCATCACCGACGATGAGGCCGAGGGTCTTCACATGACCAAGGCTCGCTCTACCGACCTGCCCAACCGAAGCAACGAGGAACTTGAGAAGCTGTTGTCTGAGAAGCGAGTTCGTGAGATGAGCGACGAAGAGCTTGTTTCTCTGTCTATGCGCGGCAGAATTCCTGGTTACGCTCTTGAGAAGACTCTTGGTGACTTTACTCGCGCTGTCAAGATCCGACGTACCATCATCGCCCGCAACAAGGCCACCACTGACCTGACCCACTCGCTCGACCGATCCAAGCTGCCTTACGAGAACTACAACTGGGAGCGCGTCTTTGGTGCTTGCTGTGAGAACGTTATCGGATACATGCCCCTCCCTGTCGGTGTTGCTGGGCCTCTTGTCATCGATGGTCAGAGCTACTTCATTCCTATGGCTACTACTGAGGGTGTCTTGGTTGCCAGTGCCAGCCGAGGTTGCAAGGCTATCAACTCTGGAGGTGGTGCCGTTACCGTACTGACTGCTGATGGTATGACCCGTGGTCCTTGTGTTGCTTTCGAGACTCTTGAACGTGCCGGTGCTGCCAAGCTCTGGCTTGACTCTGAAGCTGGTTCGGACGTTATGAAGAAGGCCTTCAACTCGACCAGTCGATTCGCCCGTCTCCAGTCTATGAAGACTGCTCTTGCTGGTACCAACCTCTACATTCGATTCAAGACCACTACCGGTGACGCTATGGGTATGAACATGATTTCCAAGGGTGTTGAGCACGCCCTAAGCGTCATGTCCAACGAGGCCGGCTTCGACGATATGCAGATCATCTCTGTGTCTGGAAACTACTGTACCGACAAGAAGGCCGCTGCTCTGAACTGGATCGATGGTCGTGGTAAGGGTGTTGTCGCCGAAGCCATCATTCCTGGTGATGTTGTTCGCAGCGTTCTCAAGAGCGATGTCGATGCCCTTGTCGAGCTTAACATTTCCAAGAACTTGATCGGTTCCGCTATGGCTGGTTCAGTCGGTGGTTTCAACGCTCACGCTGCCAACATTGTTGCTGCTATCTTCCTTGCCACTGGTCAGGACCCTGCTCAGGTTGTCGAGAGCGCTAACTGTATCACCATCATGAAGAAGTAAGTTTATTCCATGACGATTTTCCAACATTAGCTAACCTTTACAGCCTCCACGGAGCTCTCCAAATCTCTGTTTCTATGCCTTCTCTTGAGGTCGGAACCCTCGGTGGTGGTACTATCCTCGAGCCCCAAAGCGCTATGCTTGATCTCCTTGGTGTCCGAGGCTCTCACCCCACTAACCCCGGTGACAACGCCCGCCGTTTGGCTCGCATCATCGGTGCCTCTGTCCTTGCTGGAGAGCTTTCTCTCTGCAGTGCTTTGGCTGCCGGTCACCTGGTTAAAGCCCACATGCAGCACAACCGAAGTGCCGCTCCCTCTCGCAGCACTACTCCCGCTCCCATGACGCCTGTTTCTCTTGCCATGACCAATGGTCAGGAGCGCTCAGCGTCAACAACATCAATGAGCGCTGCTGCTATTCAGAGGTCAAAGCGATAAATAACGAGCGTTTGCATTTGAAGGAGTGGTTGATGAAGTTATAAAAGAATAGAAACGAGCATGTATGACATGGTCTGGGATGAATAGGTCATACAACATGGAGTTTTTCGCATTGGGACATTCTGGAAAGGTCGCGCAAAGCGTACATACATATACAGTCGTCGAAAGATGCAAATATTGGTAGCATGAGTTTAATACCGCTCCAAATAGTCAATTTTAATCCTTTTTTGTTACTTATGAGCTGTTCTTGAATTTGTCCACGGCGTTGGTGATTGATGTGAACTTGATACCCTTCTCTTCCATACCCTTTCTACAATCATCCCACTTGTCAGGCATAACAGGCTTTGTTCCCTCATTAACTATCCAGGTCGAATAACCCTCTTTAACCGCATCCTCGGCCGTGGCCTTGACACAAAAATCGGCAGCCAATCCAACGACAAAGACATCTGTAACATGCTGCTCACCCAACATCCCAGCAAGACCACTATCACTCACCTTGAAAGGGTCGTAAAAGGCACTATACATCTCGACCCTCTCATCCTGGCCCTTTTCAATAACAGCGTGCAGTCGAGAGACGTCTAGCTCAGGGACCAAGTCAGAGCCGGGGGTTCCTTGGACGCAGTGGGTGGGCCACAGGGTGGTGGTGTAGCTGCGGGAGGAATCTTGCGGGTGTGTGATTGTCGTGGTGGATGTGTATGGCGTCGACGAAGGATGATTACTGGCGAAGGAGATGTGACTTGGTGGGTGAAAGTCCTTTGTTGCGAGGATGAGATGGAAGGGGAGGGCTGTTAGGGTGTTGATTGTTGGAGCGATGGATCGGCCTTCTGGGACGGCGAGGGAGCCGTTCTGGAGGAGTTAGCTTCTGTTGAGACGGCAGCATCGTGGGTGAGATGAGATACGATGTGAGAAGTAGCTTTGGCGGTTCAAAGGTGATGAGTTTGGAGTAGTAGTCTTGTCACTCTTTATCTCAGTCACATACCAGATATCAAGACCAGTATGAGTCGAACCATTTCAACTCTACATAGTTCTCTTACTCTGAACCAGCACCTATGGCTCCTGATGAAGCTCTACTATACGAACAAGATGTCATATGGCAGTACTATCCATCTACAACATTCCCATCAATCAAGATCTAACTTACTGGTGGACAAAAGTCTTCTTGAAAGTCGACGATAATAAGAGCGGGTTTAAAGGGGGTTTCGCGTGTCATGATGTTCTTATATTCCAATTTATAATAACAATTTTTTGATGTATTATACAAATATTGGCGCTTCAAAAAGAGTCTCTGAAAAGTGAAAGAGAAGATGTTTTAAGAGGGAGAGCTAGCCGACGATGACGAGGTGGAATGGGAACAAAGACCAGCTGATAAGAAACGGAACGCCGCATTTTTCGGCCCCGCACTTCCGATAGAGGGGTCACAGTAGGTCTCTACCCGAACAAAAAATGTTACAAGACTTCAACCTCAACGTCAAAAAGTAAGTAATCAGAATTCACATAAAACTTCAAAAAGAAATGCCATCGCTTGTTTGCAATCGTTTTTATAGGAACAGCCCGATGCGGGGGTCGAACCCGCAACCTTGAGATCGCGTACTCGTAAGAGTCTCACGCTCTACCGATTGAGCTAACCGGGCGTGGCTCTTGAATTGTTGAAAGAATGTGTTGGAGTTGCGAGTCATATTCATGAGAAGGGGAAAGTATCTTTTCTTGGAGAAGTTTTTTTCGCTGGAGAATGGAGAAGGTGTTTTGGTGGGCGGGCGGAGTGTTTAAATTAGTGAGGTGGACTCTCAGGGACAGCCTGGCTTTTTGGTAGTGGGGATGGGGACATCACATGGTAGGATGGTTACCCTGTACATTCATTTATTTTATCTAGGATAGATTCTGAAGGTTGAAGTATTAAAACAATGGTAAGGAATGGAAGATGCTATCTGCTTGTCTAATACTATTTGCTATTGAATTATTTGAGAAAAGAGTATTCGAAATGTTTGTCATTTGGAGACAAGATAAAGCCGAAGAGCTGCCCGCCTGTTACCGCACGTTTACACCTGTCAATGAATCGATACAACCAACAAGTAGCCAAAACTCCAATTACTTACGGGAACTACACAGCCGACCTTGGTCATTGTTCATCATGGATGCATCGGAATCACTTAAAGAACAGCCTGAATTCATATTCGTACTCGTATCTAGCGATGCGGTAATGGTACCTGCCTTCTGCTTATGCTCAACACCCAATACGTCCAAATCCTTGCCATAGCATGTGCCTATCGCCAACTTTCCCGCGGCACATCTACGCATGAGTAGATACATACATATCTACCAACCATTCCTTCACAGCAAGTGCTTATTACAGCCTATCATGAAGATAACTAACAAAAAACATCAGCACTAACTGATCTTGACAGTCCGATACAAGCAAGGATCTGTGGGGGGCGAAACATGGTCCATCCTTTTAGCGATCAGGATCACGCTAAAGCGCTTGTGGATGTTGAATGAAACGGTATGGATTAAATACAACTCTCCTCCCCACTGCTTCGACGTAAGCAAGTCTGGCTTCCTGTCAATTGGATCTTTCACACAATGTCTGCCTCTAGTCTGGATGTAGGGCCCGAGCTGTTGGCTCGTCTGCCCGCTCTGACGAGTCCTCTAGGCATCGCCTCTGTCGCTGCTATTTTATTTATCGCCCTATACATTACTGAGAAAGTCCTCAGCGTGCCTTATCCCCCGGGTATTCCCCTAATAAGAGAACCTGAAGGCGCTCGTCGCTTCAGCCTGCGCACGCGATGGCAGTACCTGACCAATTGCCAACCCATGTTCTATGAAGCATACCACCAAGTATAGATTCCTCTGTATTAAATGAAAAAAATAACTAACACATGAAAGTACCTCAAAAAAGGCAAAGCCGTCGTTCTTCCTGGCTTCGGCATCAGAATAGAAGTCCTGCTTCCCCAGAACCAGATGAAATGGGTCATGAGCCAGCCCGACCATGTTCTCGACCAGGGAAAAGCTTTTGCTGAGATTGACCAAGTCGCTTGGTCGCTCGGTCACGATAGATACGTCGTGGATGCTTGGCAGGGAATGATTGTCAAGTATGAGATGAACCGCGCAATCGAGGTCATTGCCAACAGCATGAAGGATGAGCTGCGTGAGGTGTTTGATGAGCAATTCGGTACAGACACGGAGAACTGGAAGAAGATTGATCTTACCCCAACGGTCAAGATGATCATCGCTCAAGCTGCCAGTCGCTTTACCGTCGGAACGCCACTCTGTACGTATCTCCTCCCCATTGATTGATAGAGGACATCGCTCATGATGTAGGTCGAAACAAGGAGTACCTCCAGAATGCCCTCGACACAAACGAACTCTTCATCTTGAATGCGGGTCTAACAGGAGGTATGCCGCGCATCTTCCAGCCCTTTACAGGCACAATTTTTGGCTGGTTGGTTGGCAGCAAAGTGTCGCAGCTCAAGAACTGGGTTGTTCCTCTATTAAAGCAACGCGTCGACAAGGCCAAGAACCACCCTGAAGAACCGGAGCCACAGGACTTGCTACAAATGATGATCAAATATGCCCTCCGTGAAAGACAAGACGAGGTCGAAAACTGGGATAGCATGGCACGACGCGTCGTGGCCCAAAACTTTGGCGCTATTCACAACACGCAGCTTCAGGTCATCAATCTCCTCCTCAACGTTATTGGCTCTGATGCCGAGTACAACACCATTTCCGTCCTGCGAGACGAGATGGACCGTCTTCTTGGTTCCGACGACACGGAAGGTTGGACAAAGAGCGCCATTCAATCCATGACCCGCGCCGACAGCGTTTCCAGGGAGTCAATCCGTCTCGGCTCTTTTGGTGGACGTGCTGTCTTCCGAAAGGTAATGACCGACGACTTCAAAACGCAGGAAGGCTACCATCTCCCCAAAGGGACTTTGCTCTCCTTCATCAGCTTCCCCGCACAAACAGACGACGAACTCTACGAAGACGGTCTCAAGTACGATCCCTTCCGCTTCTCCCGCGTGCGCGAAGAGGCTGCTAGTCGCGGCGATAAGGCGCCCCCTGTAACCTTTGTCACTACATCTCCCGAGTTTCTGACCTTTGGCCATGGAAAGCATGCGTGTCCTGGACGCTTCCTGATCGACTTTGAGATGAAGATGATTCTGGCTTACATTGTTAAGAACTACGATATCAAGTTTCCAGACGAGTACGAAGGCAAGAGGCCTTCTAATGTCTGGATTGCTGAGGCGAACAACCCACCTAGTGGTGTTCATATTATGGTTAAGAGACGGGGACAGAAGTAGATAAATTACAATGGTAGACCATCACAAAAGAGACATTTATTTGTGAGAATTGTGTGTTGCATTTCCTTCTTAAGCACACGCTGGGTATCTTTGCTTGTACATAAAATTTCATCATTCATCATTCCTTCATGAACCAACCAACGCCAATATGATTCGGCAACAGCAACATGATTTAACAAAACAAACACCAACACCAACAACACCACCAGCATCATCAACACCATGTATCATCGTTGACAATCACGGACTCTCGAATCTCTGCTTCGAACGTGACCTCCAACTTTGACCAGCGCGTTTAAACAACTGGCAGTATGTTTTGGGACTGACGACTTTTACGAGACACTTGCGAGTAAAAGAACCACCAGAGTCAAGAGGAGTCAGCTCATCATCAATGTGAGCGATCTTAGCGACCTGGGCAACCTGGGCAGCATTGACATAAGCCACAGTGCCAGAGGTGACAGACTTCCTGAGGCCACCATAGCAATAACGAGACAAGTATTCATCTGTGAAGCTAGTGGCTGAGTACACCTTGGGCTTTGAGTTTACCCTCGGCGTTGAGTCTGTGTCCTGATACTCGAACTCATTATATGCTGGTTCTGGCGTGAGAGGAAGAAATGCAAGTGCACTATCAGCAACATTGCAGAAGAAGGAGGCTTGTGGTTCAAATGTGCACTCTTCTTCTTTCACCTCTTCCTCGACCTCGTCAGTGGCATATGAGTCTATGAGCTGGACCTCCCAGTCCTCGTCTACCTGGAACAGAGAACTTATAGAGTCCTCCCCGTCCAGGTAGCGAGGGTCTTCTGGGTATGTGGGAGTAGGGGAGAAAGAGCTAAAGCTCGCGTTATCTGGTGTCCAGTAGATCGTCTCTGCAACCTCGTTCTCCTCCAACACGGTACTGTATTCAAAGACGGGACAGTTACCATGGTAAGAGTACTTGCCATACCAAATAGGCTTAACAGCAGAGGTACTATCTGACTTAGCCAGAGAGAGTGGTGGAGGGAGGACTTTTGACTGGTAGGAGTCTGCGTACGGGGTGGTATCATAGTACTCTGAGTATTCTGGGTACATGATACCAAGCCCGACGCCGTCATCTTTGAAGTACGGAGTCATGTTTGTTGCCGTAGCTTCGCGGAAGACTGGCCCTACCTCTTGTCCGTAAGCATTATAATTGCCATAGGACGAGTAAGAGGAAGCCGAGTCTTCGTTGAAGTACGACCAATGATACCCTGATCCAGTACTAGTATGGTACCTGTGGTACGGATTGTAGGGCGCCGTGTCTTCATAGAAAACTGGCTCGACCTCTTGTCCGCTAATGTAGTATTCACTATTGGACTTGTGAGAGGGAGCGCAGCCTTCGTAGAAGTACGGTTGATCATCCTCTTGCCTATAAGCATGATGCTGGCTAATGAGCTGGCGAGACATTCTTAAAGATAATGTCCGCGAAGACTTTTCTGCAAAATATTAGCAAATGATCGCAAATGATGGTGGTAGTCGCGGATCTGTGGGCTACTTACAAGCAGAGATGTAAATAGTAAAGCGGATTTTTATAGCTTCAAGAACACTCGACTGTAGAAAATGACTCTGGAAATGTTAGCAAATGACCGGTATTAGTAGGCAGATTATTATTACCAAGTAAAGTGATTAAGAGCGCCGTAGAAAAGTGATAATACAGATGAGGCTTGCAAGCAAGTGCTCACCGAGATCAGTCCTTCGAAACTTGTAGAGAGAGTGACGAGAAACAAAGTCCTTGTCTATACTAAAGGGGGTCTCGTTTGACTTATAGACGAAAGATGATTAAGTTTGTTCACTCTTAGTAATAATTGCCTCGCCATTGCCTGGACAATGGCTTAAGAAATGTTAGTTCTCTGATCCAGGCTGCAGAGAGTTAGAGTCAGATTGGGGGAAAAGCCGAAGAAGCTTTGAATAAACTATGTACACTATGAACTAAAGCATGTGTCCCTGTGGCGATCAAGGGAAAGTGATCATGTGCAAGTCTTGGTAACATCAGATAGCAGTCGAGAGTCGGGCCTAGCTTCAGGACGAACTACGAAGTCAGGAGGAGATGACGACCCTTCTTATAGAACTACAGTGCTGAAAATTGTTGGGATGTCTTTCAGCCACGAAGTTTAGAGAAACTAGATAAGTTTGTGGCTCATCATGGAGCCCGCTGACTATGAGAGTTAGAACCTTGAGTTGCCCCGACGAAAGAGACTAAGTCGCTGGTATCAGGGAGAAACGGACGAATGGTTGGTGCATGACCTGACCCATTTGTTACCTTCTGTTGAGTTGTTGGTGGTCCAGGAAGGTTTCTATTGTCTGTGCAAACTTCGTTGTCTCGTAGAAAAGTACATGTGATCCTTTTTCATGAATATGACTGCACGTAAAAGAGCCGAAGGTGTGTAAAAAAGGTTTGGTGAGAATTGCAGATTAGAACATGAAAGTATACTCGTTGCTGTGTGAATGCATGCATATCCTTGATTGGTGCGTGGCTTGAACGAATACAACTAATTACCTACAAGTTGTGGATACTAAGCTGATTTCTCACGTACCTCTAATCAACGATAGAAAGATCAGTAGTTATAGCACAGAAATAAATCAGACCTCCTGAATATGTGATTGTTATGGGATATCGATGTTGGTGAGTCGGGAGACAAAATTGTGTCTAGATGTCTATACTCCAATTGAGAAATGTCTTACATCTAAATTCGGCGAGATGGCCGAGTTGGTTATGGCGCCAGGTTAAGGTTAACCTTAACACCAATTTCCTGGTGGAGCAATCCTCCTGGGTTCGAGTCCCAGTCTCATCAGATATTTCCTTTTTGACTTTTTGATCTATTTCTCTACTGTAATTCATTGGAACCTCTACAGCTTGGATAATGCGACTCTTTGGACAGTAGAGACAATCTTTTCTTTAGACTCTAGTGAGTAGTAGAAGAGTTAGCTACTGGACACATGAGAGATGAGCCAGTTGTCCTCGGATCATAATTCCTAAGCTATTTATTTTGATCCCTCAACCTCGTAGGGAAATTTCTGGTCCAAAATTGACTCCGGCCAACATGGTTCAGGGAGGTCCGTCAAGCGAGTCATTCCTAAATATAATGTCGATTAAGAATATAATTTTCTTAAATCGCCGAGTTGAATATGTGAAGCTCCCCGAAGGGACGGGGCGGCATACGAAGGAAGGTTCTGTGGGGGTTGAGTTGTTTGATCAGTGCGAATGGATTGAACCACTTGATCTGCGACTTGTCCACGGGCAATCAAGTAATCGTATAAGTCATAGGATATAAACGTAAATAGCCTAAGATGGATAATCTCAGTAACATAAAATGGCCTAGTAACGTCGTCTCTTATGCTTCCAGCAGTCAACTTTTCTAATGTTCTGGGGAGACTACATAGCATGGATGGGCAGGCACTACTAAGTTAACACTCCAAGAGTTAGATCTAAAGTAGCTTCAGCTGCCCAGAAACAAACAAACTTTGAAGACGATAAGCTTTCATGTGGCATATAAAGTAAATGCGTAGTCATGTACGCAGCAGCTAATGTATCCTCTTTCAATCTACCGCCAATAAGACACAAAAAACACAATCGTAAACAGATCTTTGCAGTCGTTGCTTCCATCTAAAAGCCAAGACTTCCGACACATCACAAAATGTCACGTCTGATAAACCTCCTCAACGAGCTGCTTCACGAGATAGTGCTTCTCGCTTGCGATGACGGCTTCGACAGGACATGCCTCAAGTTCTTAGCTGTTACAGACAAGCGACTTCGAACAGTCGCATTTCCTCTACTTGTGCGTCGTTGGAGGAATGATCGCGGTAGTTCCTATTTTGGAAAGCTGGCTTTGCACCTTTAACGATATCCTGAGCATCGTTCCCAGCTTAGATCACTATGCTTTGGGAACACCCGTTACCTACCCGCAAATGAGAGAAGCCGAAGGCGGAAAAGGTCAAGGGCCCTATGACCAATGCTTTGCTCGAGGTACCCCTGCCGCGTGAGATCTTGACAGAGCTGGCAGAAGAAGCCGAAAGAACCATGCCAGATCTCGCAGAGTCCAGCGACAGCTGGGTCAATCGTATCCGCGAGGGCTATACGGACGCCATTTTGGTGATGGTCCTGGCTTGGGCAACGCAATTGAAACACTTGCATCTGAGGTCTCAAGGGTTTGGCAGCTTCGTCGAAGAAGCTCTGTTGGGCCGCTGTGTATCACGTCTCCCCCAGCTCAGGACCGCCGACATCGATGTGGCACTGCTTCTCGAATTCCCCAAAAGTTTTCCGTCCATACCGCCAGACTTTCTCGCCTCCCGGCTGCCAGGGTCCCTGAGGAAATTGGCGATCGATTGGCACCATGTCAACTTTAGGACACCATCATCAGATGATCGCGCGTGTCTTCGTGCGACCAGCTGGCGTATCCTGGGAGCCACTTGTACATTGCTGCAAGAAGCTGGACCAGGACGCAAGTTCAGCAAGCTGCGCTACTTTGAAGTAACGAACATAATTTGGTGGCCGCGACAGTCAGATGGAGCTGCGAGAATTGGCAGAAACAGGGGCGTTGACTTTGTAATCAACAATGCGAGATATGGATGGAATCTCACCGAATGCCATCATCGAACTTATGCCCATTCTAAGGCTACAGGCAAACAACAGAAGCTGTGACAGTCGCCCAAATAGCCTGAAAGAGATCTCCACGATAGTCCAAGCCAGCCAAGAAACGCTGAACAGCTACGGAGCTAATGGTGGAAGCTACAAAGCATGCAGCAATCTTGCGTGATAAGCCCCGTCGCAGGATGGCAGCGCCGATGAGAAGATCACAAATGGGAATTATGCGGGATATGGTCGAGCCATCGTCAGGACTGCGGTCGTTTTGATATTGGTAGAAGGATGCGGTTGATGTTGCGCCGTGGGTGAAGCGAGAGGCGCTGCCGTAGAAGAGGAGCAATGCCAGAGAGATGGGAAGATATTGTTTCAAGAGAGCGAGGGACATTTTGGATTGTTTTGAGGTGGGATGATGAGATTGAGTTGAAAGAGGGAATGAGGGATGCTATTGTTATATGTGCAAGTGCTGAGTCAGATTATAGACTGAGTGCAAGCGAGCCACATAGCCGTTCTGATGAACTTATAATTACTAAGGTAGTTCCCATGTCATGGATTAGTATCAATATGATATTGTGTATAAAAATGTTTAACCCTTCCATATTAGTCTTGTTAATACTATTGTTCGGTCATGGCATATCATAGATTAAGATTCAGATTCACTGGATAGGGAATGATGCAGTTAATGCAAATGTAACCCTGCAAGTTTATTGCCACTTAGCATGGACTATCAACTCAATCTCGAATTTAAGCTGTCGTTAATACCATTAGATTTCGAAAAATATATAATTGTTAAGGCTTTCTATGACATAGACGTCATGCCGCGGGTTCCGAGGTATCTTTTCAGTTCTGCTACACTTCACCGCCTGGAATTTACATCTTTTTGGAAGGGAGAATTATAGACATGAAGACACAAAAAACAAACACAGATTATTTCCAAGATTATTGCAGTCATGATTGAACCATTCTGGGGTCCTCCGACCTCTTATCTGAAGTATGTTCAGTTCTTGTTATAACAGAAGAACGATTGCTAACTGATATAGTTTCTGTGAAGAGGTAAATACCTCTCAATTATTGGTATCAACTCAAGTTGACGTGTCATTTCTAAAATAGGATTATACGATTACTCGATATATCGCAGAGTTTATCAACACCATCAGTAGTCTTACATATGGTTGGTCTATCTTTCGGGTTACTGGTCAAAGATCTGCAATTAACTATCCTTCTTAGTGGCATATGGACTCTATGGCTTGTTGACCTCCCCTAACTTCCCTACGGGTCCCCGGTTGATCTCATACTGTGGACTCATGGGTGTTGGAATTTGTTCAGCTGGCTATCACATGACGTTAAAGTACCACACTCAGATGTGTAGGTATATCTTATCTGACTGTTGTAAATCTTACTGATTCTCTGTAGCTGATGAACTGTCAATGCATCTGCTCACCACGCCTCTCATCTACCGTCTTCTCACGTTCAAAGCTTCACCTGAAAAGACTCGACTCATAGGCATCATTCTCTCGATAATTTTCACTATCGTTATGGTGACGCACATGGTGATGGATGAATTCTTGTTGCACGCTACTACTTTTGGTTTGGGCGTCTATATCATTGCTACACGGGTATTGAAAGTCATTCCTCAGCAGGTGAAAGATCCCATCACCAAGAAGAAATTTCAAAATATCGCCATTCTTGGTCTTGGTAAGCGAAAATATCGAAATACATCTGCGGAGCCGAACTGATACTTACAGGATCCTTTGCCTTTGGCTATGTTGTTTGGTTGATTGATGAATTTGCCTGTCGTTATCTTACTAGTGCAAGACATTCGATCGGTCTACCATTTGCTTTCCTTCTCGAACTACACGGATGGTATGTCAAGTAGCTGACATAATTATGGAAAAAGACTGACAAACGATAGGTGGCATGTACTCACCGCTATCGGAGGATATACTGCCGTTGCAGTCATCGATGTGGTTACAACGGGAGAAGTTACCGATGACCCAACGGATACCTTTGCTTGGCCGGTTCCTCTTGCGGTAAAGCTCATGTCTGGGGAGTCTAGCTCAGCGAAGCAAGGGTAGATGGGCCAGAAAGAAGGGAAGATACGGGTCTGGGATATCAAATAATAGACAAAAACTCACGTACTCCACCGCACCCAGCATGAACTTGGGAAGCACGGATCTATGACTGAGAACCGGAGGAAAAGAACATCGGGCAAATAATGGCTGCCTTGGAGGCCAACCAGACCGGTCTTATCAAGGTAGTCTGCGAGTGGTAAGACGGGCACCGAACAGCGAGCCATATCAGCCCAAGCCGAAACCAAATCACAGATACCTCGAGCTTTAGAAAGAGTAGATCAGTCTCGACATATGCCAGCGTGGACATACACGGAACAAGGGAATCTTGTTTGTTCTGTTTGAACCACGTTTCACGGGATATCGGAGGAACGAACCGATATATCGAAACATGCCATTTAAGTAAATCAAGATAAATAGACGGAAATCCTTATATGCGTCATATATGATCCACAGAACAGAGTATGGAATCATCCTTCTGTTCCAATGCCGATATCGCCCGACCCCAGAGTGCCGTTGATCCGCCTAGTAGAGACGAAACCACCTGCTGGTCACCAAAACAGGATCTAATTCTGGACTTGTCTCACCTTGTTTTTCGTATCTCTTCTCCGTGTCTCCGATGAGGCTCCGCAGAAAAAAACCTGCAGGCTCTGGCTCAGCCCATCAAATTACGTGCTCAAGACCAAACCCTGGTTCAAGCTTAATGACCGACTCCACGGTATTTCCCCCTTATCTTTGAGCTATTAAGCATAATTTTACACAACCCGTGATCGGCAGTGGAGAAGTGGGTGAGAAAAGCGGGAAATGAAGGAATGGGGAAACAAGCTTATTGTTCCTCCAGAAAATGACTCCAGACATTCATTGTTCTAAATATTGCAGATACCAAGTGTTCAGCAATAGAATTGTCATGATCAACCACTAAAAATATGTCCGCTGAGCCTCATATGCAGGCCCAACCAACCGTCTTCAACTAATTTCTCCCAGAGTCACATTTCTCTCCCCCTCCTCGTGAACGCCACTGTTTGGTACTATCACGTTTTGGGAGGAGGAAAACCGCCCAGAGATAAGAGAGTCAAGTCTAGAAGCTAAAGCTTGGCTTTTAGTTAGTACAGTGGAACCTTGACGGACGGACTTTTCTCGACAATGCTCGGAATGGTGGGATCGGAACGCCTTGAAACGGTACAACGCCGAGACGCCAAGATGATAATTTTAACTCGACTGTTTAATTTAATAACAAGAAAATGCCCTGTATTTCCAGCGTCTGTCTTCTTCCAGTTCATCATAGGCCAATTCACAATGCATAAACTGACAATTGATGTGTCTAGCCCAGCGGCTTATTCACCAGCCGAAACAGCAGAGCTTATCTGTCGGGCTGGTGTAAAGAAAGGAAGATCAAGGCCTGACAAGGTCTTTTTATCTGGAATTTCTGGAGGATGTATTCTATCCTTCGGATGCGCCGTTTCGTTGACCGTTTTGACGGCGCCGTGGTACCAGGAGAATGCACCAGGTCTCATCAAGATCATTGGAGCTATGGTCTTCCCGTTGGGTTTGGTGACGGTAATATTAACGGGTGCTGACCTATTCACTTCCACAAACTTGGTATGTTACCTTAGCTACTACGATTCATTCACGGCTGTGGCTAATGTTGGCTTTAGTTCACCTTTGTTGCTGTTCTCAATGGAAGATTATCAGTATGGAGAATGTTACTGCATTGGTTTCTATGCTTCTTTGGAAACCTTGGAGGTTGTCTCTTTGTCATGGCAATCATTGTTGGTTGTAAGTCTGGTCCAGAAAACATAATTCACAATCCATCACTAACCACTCTTTGCAGATGGAGGCATCTTGGACGGTGAACCATATAAAGAAGAAATCATCGCTTATGTAACAAAGAAACAAATCACTCCCGAAGCCCATCAAATCTTCATCCGAGCCATTGGATGCAACTGGCTCGTTTGTCTAGCCTGTTTCCTCGGTGTACAAGCAAAAGACCTAACCTCAAAAGTCATTGGCATGTGGATTCCCGTCTTTGCTTTTGTTGCTCTTGGTTTCGACCATGTTGTTGCAAACATGTTCTTCATACCCTTGGGTATTTGGATGGGCACCCCTGGTCTGACCATCGGCCTTTATATCTGGAAGGGTTAGTTCACTCCACCTCTGTCTTTTTAGCCAAGAACTCTAGCTAACCAACTCAGGCATGATTCCCGCCCTTTTCGGTAACATTCTTGGTGGCAGTTTGTGCTGCGGTGTGTATTTCTGGTGGATGTACTTGGCCGATGTAGACGATGAGCATGAGTCTCAAGGCAAGGGGATTCTTTCTCACTCTCGGCATGACAGTCCTTCGGATGAAGAAAGTCAGATGGAGTCACGGTAAAATATGGACATTTCGCGGGCCGGTAATAGAGGCGTAGATCATAGAGCATAGACACAGGCATAGACAAAAGAGAACAAAAAGATACATTAGTATTTAACGGAACGCCCGAGAAACGCAATGACAACGACATGATACTAAGTCCCCTAAATCAAGAATTCTGACATACCACGACCTCAGGTGGCAATAAAGGGTAGCTGCTAAGAGCATGAGAGACGAATATTAGCAGATCAGCTTGGGCTACCTTAATACAGGCTCTATGACCATGTGCCTCATTTAGAGACGAGCCATAATGTAGTGCCTCAAATGACGAGAGACCAAAATCATCCGCCGAGATCCTTGTCTCTCCTCGATGTCCCCCATTCCCCGTCTCTACTTGGCAGGGAAAGACCCCGTCTCACAATTTCTCAATAGTGTGCTGGTTTCTCTGTAGATGTTGATTTGATCTAGAATCAAAGGAGATCGAGCCAAAACCTCAATGCTGGGAAGTGCAAATCTGAAACCATTCTTGAGGGTTCTGAGTACGCTAATGTCCTGGATAGCTTGCTCCACGGACTGACCGAAATGAGAAAATTCGGTTTTTTGCGAAGCCCAGTTCTCTTCATGTCTCCTCAACGCAATATGTGGGTCAAGGCCAACAGCTCTGTATGCGAGCCTCAAAACATCTTCCAGGTTGCCGTCGACTTTCGTGTCTGCGAATAGTAAATCCTCCAGGCTAACAATGAATAGATGTATCTGGCAGAGTAACTGTCTAAGCTGTTGTATTGTCGGCTCGTCACTTTCGAGGTAGATAGTCAAGGCATCCCAGTCGCGCGACAGAGCCGCAGCGTTTCTCATCTTTGTTTCGATTTTGACTTGGGTAGCCATGTCTAATTTTGTTTCTGAAATACTGGTCCGCTTTACTGCACGCTCGGACAAGTCACCGAAACGTCGCTCGACAAATTTCGCAATAGATTTGTTGTCGGTATAGTAACCAGACGAAATGTTAGGAAACAAGATGTCAATCATACTTGCTTGGCCAGTCAAGGCCATGAAATCGGTATGTTGATTTGGTCTCCAATAATCTCCTGCCAGAAAGCCGTGCATGGAATGGGTGGGAGGTCGGAGGTGCTTTGAAAAGAGCCAACTTGGACCAGCGACTTGACGAAAAGGTCCACCGTGACTATCATTATAATGATAACTTGGCAGCCCGAGAGTTCGAATATCGTTCAAGCAGCACATTCTGTAGAGATCGATCGATGGGCGTTCTGCACTGATGCAATCCTGTGGAAATACCATATGAGTGCCTGGCATGGAAGCAGGAATCAACCTGAATCTGTAGGTTTTGGGTACTGGCGGATGGATACCGAGATCTGACCTGCGAGTACCAGAGTCGCATTTTATCGATATCGATCAAATTTGAGTTGATCTCGACATCCTTGTCATCCTTCCCATCTTTGGAGTAGTGGCTGGCCGCGAAACGCGCTGGGTGGATAAATTCCGTGAGATGTTTGATCTCAACATACCTCAGCATGTGAGGGAAGTATAGCACGAACTGACCGAGAGGAGGAGCAACGATCTTGGCCTTGGGCCTCACAAATGGTTCGCTTGTCTAACCCTCATCCTCCAGGATCGAAATAGACAATGGTTGCAGCCAGTGCAACATTAATAGGCACGTTGTCGTGAGGATGTTTGGACAAGAAATTGTCCATTTCTTTGATCATTTCCGGCGGAAACTCCAATGCGGCCATTGGCGGCCACCGCATTCTGAAATGCAGGGTGTCATAGTTTGGACCATTCTGAATAGGCCGGCCAAACGCAGGCTTCCGTTCTGCAGACTCGCTTGAAGGAAGTCGTTTTGCGACACCGGCAGGATTCAGGCCAGCCTCCAAAAGTTTGTTCTCTCGCTTCATAATCTCTAGAAATCGCTGCCTCTCTTGACCACCCAGTTCGTTATGAAGTGCGGACTTGAGATATGCAATGTTGCCTGGGATCAGCATGTTCTCCAGCCAGATAATTTCTTTATCACCCAAGTCATCGTCCCAATCGACGCCCAAAGAAAAACCATCTAAGGTGTCGGTATCCTTTGAAGCTCCAATCCATCTTGACCGCTCGAACAGGATGACTGGAAGGCATTCAGAAGCAGAGATTCCGACATAAAGACCATCGATATCGCTATCAACAGTTGTATGTTTCGAAGAGGCCATACCCAAATCATCTCGAAATTCCCTTGTCATGTCTCCTATCAGGCCTCCTTCCATCTTGCATGCCCTTGCGACGAGCTTGAATTCGATATGAAGAGATGTCGGGATCCTGGTGTGGATCTGCCCTCCAGAGTTGGGCGGTCCGGTTATCCAGAGGCCGAGGTCCTTAAAGGTTTTACTGTCTGGGACGAAGCCTGTACGTGCGAACAGTTTTGAAAACGGATATCCCTTTGTCTTCGGCCGACATGCAGTATGAAGCCATCTTTCGTCATCCAAAAGGTCCTCCGACTTTCCACCACTGGCTTCGAAGAAGTCGGCTTCTTGTGTCTCTTTGTATTGGCCATTTTGGTTCTTGAGTCGCACTGTGGGCCTCGCCTCCTTGATGATGGTCGGGAGAGGAGGCATGGTAGGAGGGACAAATTCTCAGTGCTGACGAGCAGAACTTTGTTGTAGAATCTAGCAACTGTAGATTGAAGAGAAAGGACCAGTTGGAAAGGCAAAGAAGATGAGATCCTACCTCTTCAAGCAACGACGCGAGTATTCTATCGTACGTGATCTTTAATTGTGAATCACTGTTTGTGAGATTTAGCGAGACAGGTCGTGGCAGGTGCTGACAGGTGCAAGCGCTGCTTAGCATCAGGCACCCGATTACGCAGATCTCTAGCCGTACAAACAAGCGTAAGGGACGTTCTGAAAGTCAGGTCTGTCTGAGAGAAGTAGGCAATGCGAGACCTAAGCTGAGGTATCATAGAGAAAATAAAAAGCTCAAGGATGTATTATCAAATCATTTCTCTCCTTAGATAGGCACTCAGATAGTATCAACTTGTATGTAGCCCTGACTGACTGAGTCGTCAAATATGATATTGACTTTGGACTAACACATCTTCATCAGATTCTATTGATCCACTTATGGACGACACCCTGTATCTCATCACTGTTCTTCTCCATAAAAAGCATATGTCCATTGCCATGAATTCCAATAGCCCCAAGCTCGATGTGCTCCAATTTCTTGCACCCAGCCTGTCGATAATACGCAGCCGTACAGTGCTCATACGGCTGATGATAAGACGCCGCGCCATTCACGATAAGAATAGGGATATCTTCAAGGTTGGCTAACTTTCGGGGTTCTGGATCTTCAGCTTGAAGAGTGCACTCTGTAGAAAGGTTATCCCTGGGAGGATGAACCTGTTTGATGAGTTCGATTTTTGGGTCTGTGACTGGAGGGTCATATGTGATTGGGATATCCCATAGTCCCCATGGACGGGGGTTGTCTCCTCCAAAGTAAAAGATTTCATCTTTGAATGGAGGCCCTGCAGCTTCGAGAAGAATAATGGCTTTTGTCAGGTTGGGCCGAATATCAGCGATCAGGGTTGGCATGAAACTACCCTCGCTATGTCCAAGAATGATAGCTGGTTTTCCAATCTTATCCAACAGAGTTGCTCCCGCTGCCTGCATGGCTGTTTGTTGATGCACAGAATTATCGACAAACTGCACATTGGATGCATAAAAGGTATCAAACATTGGATCTCCTCTCATACCAGAACCAGGCCATTGAGTATGGTTGACAGCTTGAGGCCATAGCATATGATCCTTTGAATTAGTAAAGGCAGCTTCAATTGCTTCTGCAGAGAGAATGATTGGCTTCTCATCAGAAGAGGTAGGTAGCCAAGCCGATCGACCACGAAAGGTTTGATCAACGATGTAGAGCTCATAACCTTGGCTGATGAATAGAGATGCCCAACCACGACCACCATCTGGCTTGTTCAGGAAATTCTAGGATCCACATATGAGCATGGGTTCGAGTGTTTAAACGGCTTCCGAGATATCAACTCACAGTCCCTGTCTGTGCCACGCCATGGATTATGACAATTGGTGTCTCCTTGGAAGGGCCCTTTGCTGGAACGAGCTTCTCGACATACATCTGGCCCCGGAAAACATGACCGCCCTCGCCGTCATCGACGTACTGCCCTCCGGTGTAAAAGAAGGATCGGACAGCGGGGAGTTCGGATTTGGCTTGGTGTGTTACGAGAGCACGGGTCACAACATCGGAGTATTTTTCGATTGTCGCTGCAAAGGCCGCGGCGAGAAGGCCAAGTTTCATGACGATAGATAAGCGGAATGGGCGGATGGATGTTGAAGGTCGAATTATCTTTGCTGATCAGTTGCTCAAGGGAAGCATTGATGTCGGTCTCCGCACGGATGTTGTCTCACCTGCGTTTCCTGGTAAGATCGACGAGGCTGACAGGCTGAGTCTCGGAGAAAACGAGAGTCCGGCGGGAGAAAATTCTAACGATTGTTTGCATTTGGGGTTGTACTAAGCGAATAATGAACGTATCTTTTATGACAATTGATGGTGTAGCTTCGCGCTTGAATACAATTTCAGCATCTTCGTCGTATCTATTTGCATCGTCATCCTACAGAATCCTCCATATTATGTACCCTCAGGTGCCAACTTTACGGCTGTGCAATGAAAGGTAAGATCTGGAAAAGGAAATAATTTTCTTGCAATCGATCTATACAAGCTTCTTGCGTATTTCACGGAACTAGTTATTTGTGTCTCGTTACATGGTGTACTCAAAATCGACAGCAGGTCAATGCGTAAGACCAGTACAACGAAATCTTACTCTCGCTCAAAAGTCAGATCTTATGATATGTTTATAGCTCGCAGTCTGAAAATGGAAGTCCCATCATGTAATCATGGTCCGATTGGACACGACGGAGTGTAGCAGGATATGCTCGCCTCAATTGACCTGATACTATTCGGACTCCGATACTTCAGGAGTTTTGAAAAAGCACCTAGAATGGCTTTGTGCATGGGCCGTCTCGAAACCTTTTGTTGCTGGCAAGTCTACTCTTATGTATTGATTCGTTTTTAGATGGCCATCCTGTCGGCCGATAGGGTATAGAAGGCTGGTTTTCTCTGGAACATGTACCCAAAAAGATGATGGTTTCACGATTCTTCCACCAATCTTTCTTACATCTGGCGCCCCCAAAGCCTTAATGCTCCCCTCAAAAGATCTCGTTGACACGAATGGTTGGTGCCTGAGGGCGTAGTGGTCATATACTCAACATTATAGGCAGGAGCTGTCAGCCCGACTGACTCTCCGTGCTACCTCGACGGCAGGACGGCTTGGACTAAATGATGAATGGCCCCCTCCCGCCTGAAGAGCCGCCCAAACCTGCCCCTCAGCGGCAAGACGACCTTGGCCATTATATGTCCATGAAATCCGTAGTTCTAGCATCGTAGTATCTCGAAACACAATCTTGAATAAACCACAATCCAGAAAGATGTCTGCCGGCTATCGATTGATTAGCGAATTGCATATACCCTCCTCCGCCCGATCCGCGAAACCTGTCCGCCTGAGGCTTGCTTGCGACGCTTGTACGACAGCAAAGGTCCGCTGCAGCAGGACTCACCCTTGCGAGCGCTGCGAAGATAATGGACAGGAGAGAGAGTGCTATTACAGTGAATCACGAAGGCATGGCAAGCGGGCGAGACATCGCAAGATCACCGAAGCAAGAACGCAGAGATCGTTGTCATCGAGCAACACAGCCACTTCTCCTTCTGTTCACAACACGGTCGGCAACGGCTTTGAGGGTATCTCCATCTCCGATCTGGCTTGGGATTACAGAGCTTCGGCGTGCTCCGTGTCGGCTGGCTTTGAGACTTTGGATGGATGGAAATCCCACATTGATGTCCCTGTTGACTTTGACGGATTGAATTCTATATCTTTGGTGGATCCATGGACATCTCTTGGCTTTGAGTTGGATGCCAGTCCATCAGGGTCGAGTGGCATAATGACTCCAAACCCATTACTATCGATCAACCCAGCAAATCCACCTATAGCGACCAAGATGTATGCTTTCGATCAGTCACATGGGTGTGAAGAAACAGCTTTACGTCTACTGCGATCACTACACTGCAACGATCAAACCACCGAATTTTGCAAGCAAGCCCATGGATATCAATCATCGCACCCGGTGCCAAGTATTGATACAGTCCTATCCGTGAACAAAGCTGCCCTGGCAAACATAATTCCTCTTCTCGAGTGCGCTTGTTCAAGAGAACCTCATATCACGATGCTACACGGTGCGATATTATCAAAGGTCCTCTTCTGGTACAGCGTCGCAGTCACGGATTGCTACCATACAGAAGGCATTGTTATAAGGCCGATCAAGATTCAACTAGGGATGTTGGACCTTGACGATGAAGACCAAGCGACACTGCAGAAGACAGTACTACTGAGAGAATTACGCAAAGCAGAGGCGGTCATCAAGACTTTTGAATCTTCTTATAATACGAAGGGCAAAACGGCAGGTTGGAACGTTTCTGCCGTGAGGAATATGACGGAAGAGTTGCGGGATATCATTCGGAAAATCAAAAACGGACACGGGGACTTGGCATAATGGTTATCCCTCCTTCCATTGTCTTATCATGCATAGTGGGCACGAAATTCGGGCGATTTGCGTCATATCTCTATGCCGACATGCTGCTGGCTGGAGCTTCAAACTGCCCAGCGCACTGAGAAATAAGTGATGTAAGGATCAAGTTTGTATTCTGGCTGATCAGCTCCAGGATGTCCTGGGGCGTACGAAACATTCATGTGAGACATCGAACACGCTGCAAGGATATCGATTTGAGAAAGGACGTCCTCGCTTAGTTATCAATCCAGGTCATTAAGGCAAAAGTATCAACAGTCTTGCCCATGGAATTCGGAAGCCGAAAGAATGCCGATAGGAATGCGGGTTGCCTTACTGGTCAAGGAAGGCCAGCATCGTTCTCGTGGAAGATACGGACATGGGCAGATGAAGCAGGCAACCGTCGATGTTCCTTGATTTGACCCGAGTGGCATGAAAGGTAAAGGAATATCGGCATAGGTGCAGTGAAGACGGAACGGACCATGTTTCACGACCGCATTTGTGTTGACGTGTCTATCGACATTTATAGGATATCCTATACAGGCAAGGCTCGATCGCACAATTGCTTCATCTTTGGAAATGGAAAGTATAACAAGTTATGGCGGGATATTGGCTCTTAAAAGAGCATGGACCCTGGTGGATTCATGACTTGCTCGGCCTCGCTTTTTCGCACAGCCGCGAGGTCAAGTTGGCGGTTGCGGGGCATCGGCCAGGTACGACAAACTCCAGTTACACGAACACAGACAAGAAGCTTCTGCGGTCAAGAATCGTTCCGGATTCCGAGACATGTTGAATCAATTTGATAGGTAGATATCTACCGGTCCAATTCTATGAGGGGCTGTCTTGGCAAGGCGTGTTAAGGAATTCCAAAATGAGCAAACATGTTTTAGTGTAAGCCATGTTTGCTTCATGCATACCACCCAACGCATAAAAGGTGTACATCACTTCGTCTCTGCCCAACCTCTTTTCTTGTGCCAATAACAACATCTCCCCCTCATCTGCTGCCAGAAATATTAGAAACATCACATCACCAAGATGGCATCAACACTCGGGAAATACATCTCCAAGCTCACGGGCTCTCGTGTCCTTGTCATCGGCGGCTCTTCAGGTATCGGCTTTGGTGTCGCTGAAGCAGCCATCCAAAACGGCGCTTCATCCGTATTCATCTCCTCCTCTTCCCAAGCCAAGATTTCTACCGCAATTGAGCGTCTCAAGGAAAAGAACCAGTCAGCTCAGGTTCAACTTCACGGCGTCCCTTGCAACCTCGGGTCTCCCGACACACTCAACTCCGAAGTCGAAAAGCTCTTCGCCGAAGTGTCCAAGTCCGGAAGATTGGATCATGTAGTCTTCACAGCAGGAGACAAGCTCGCTGTCGGAAAGCTCGAGGACTTTTCCCTCAAGGACATCCAGCAGGCTGGCACCGTACGATTCTTTGCGCCGCTTGTTGTTGCGCAGCAGCTTCGAAAGCACCTGAACGAATCCGAAACTTCTTCCTTCACCGTCGCTACCGGTGGTGCAGTCGAGCATGCCTCCAAGGACTGGACGGTCATGTACTCTTACCTTTCCGGTCTACGAGGTATGGTTCGCGGCCTGGCTGTTGATCTAGCTCCTATCCGAGTCAACGCCGTTGCCCAGGGTCCGGTCGAGACAGAGCTTTGGGACAATATTAAGCAGGCTGGTTACTGGGATGCTGTTACTAGTCGTCTAAATTCTAGAATGACTACAGGGGCTATTGGACAGGTCGAGGATGTGGCTGAGGCTTATGTCTACTTGATGAAGAACAAGAATGCGTCGGGAAGTATTGTTGAGACTACTGGAGGAACACTCATGTCTTAGATTGTCAGATGCAGGTGATTAGAACTACGAAGTACACAATAAAATATAATTCTTGATTAGGAACATGACAATGTGACCATAATATTCTTGATCGTAGCTACAATGCTGCTTCTCGTGACAATTGGATCGTCGCCTTTGGGGCAAAGTAAATAGATAAGCCTCAGGGTACCAAAAGGAATGGCCGCTTGAGTTGTAAATGACAAGAATATTAAGTCAGTTTACGTCATTTAAACTATAGATTTATTTCATTTATTTTTATATCCTGAGACTTATAGGTCGTTTTCTGCCACCAGATACGTAGGTACGCTAGGAGCTTACGTGGTTGATGACTTCAAGTTTCATGCGATATCAACAAGCACATTTTACCGCCAGAACCTCGTAAGTGCAGTGTAACATGGTCTCATCTATCAATTGGCGGCTATCAAGTTTTGTTTTCGCGTCTCGGGATTTCAGAGACTTTTTCGGCGACACAAACCAAATTCGGCCTTTCGCTATTCAGCTCGCGTTTCGGACTTTAGCACCTCCCAACTCCGCGCCTTGTTCAACGATGATGCAAAGATGAATCATTAGTCATATTCGGTTGCACAAGTAGGTGATGGATAATATCGAATGATGTCGACAGTTACTACCTGGTCGTCATTATTTGACTGGTAATCGCAATTAATTTGACCAACAATATGCTATCTCGCCTACCCAACAGAGCAGCACTAAATCGCCTACAAACACTCTCACACCAAATCAGAAGCATTAATACAATGAAAGAAGCAATTGTATCGAGTGGTCCAAAAGTGAAGATTATCGACAGCCCGATCCCCACAGCAGGACCTGGCCAGGTTGTAACCAAGATTGCCTTCGCTGCAAGCAACCCCAAAGACTGGTGAGCACTCCACATGCTGATTTGATATTAATAAATTAATGACCGTCTCTAGGAAGCGACCTTTGTATTGGGGCGCGAAAGGTACCGGGAACCAAGGCGATGAACATGCTGGCATCGTCCACGAGGTTGGCGAAGGAGTTTATGAGTTCAAACCCGGTGATCGTGTTGCGGCGATGCATGAGATGAAGACGCCTTGTGGAAGCTATGCTGAGTATGGAGTGAGTCCTGCTTATACCACATTTAAGTTGCCCGACAACACTTCTTTTCAAGGTATGTAACAGCCATTTTACGTTCTGGTCAGGACTGACGCTGGGTAGAGGGAGCTACATTACCGTTGACGGCACTCACTGCTGCCTGCGCACTTTATGCACGCCTCAAACTCCCAGAACCATGGCTGCCTGTCCCAGACTCTGCGAAAATTCCCTTAGTTATTTGGGGAGCATCTTCAGCTGTGGGATCATATGCGATTCAACTCGCCAAACGATCCAACATTCATCCTCTCATTTGCATAGCGGGCCGTGCTCAGGAGCATGTGGAAAGTCTGATCGAAAGAAGCAAAGGCGATAAAGTCATCGACTACAGAAAAGGTCGCGATGCAGTCATTCAAGAGATTAAAGAATGTCTAGGAGACAGAAAGCTAGAATATGCCTTCGATGCGATATCTGAGGGAGGTTCGTACCAGACTATATGCGAAGTCCTGGATAAGACCACTGGCAAGATCACTCTCATCATCCCAGCACAAAGCTACTCGGATATCCCAAAGACGATCACCAAGTCTGTTACTACTGTCGCGAGTATCCATGAGGATCTAAAAGACTTTGGATATGTGTACACAAGATATTTCAGCAAGGGACTTGAAGACGGTTGGCTCAAGGCACATCCACAGGAGGTGGTTCCAGGTGGGTTGGAAGGTATCGAGAAGGGTTTGGTCAGTCTTGAGAATGGGACAGCCAGTGCTGTCAAGTTTGTGTACCGGATCGCGGATACACCTGGTGTCGAGTCTTGACTATAGAAATGTGTACAAGGATGTTGATATCTTTTGGATTTGTGGCTCGATCATTGTTGGTCGTTAACTTGACGATGGTGTTAGCGTTTAGCCACCCGTAACTTTTTCGTCCCACTGGTGGATACCCCAAAAGTCAGCCTCTCAGCTTTAGGCTACAAAAATAAGTATCACAAGGAGTCTGGTCTAAATCGAATAAACTGATCTAATAATTTCATCTCCTGTTCACCCTCCGCTATCGGTTCCCTTAGCCCGGATTAACCTCATCCGGCGGGGTCTTTTTTCCAGCCCAATTCAAAGTCATGAAAAATCTTCGTGGGGTAAAAAAGTGCCCCGCGATGTATGTTTATGATCTTTACATCACATCCCAATTAAAGTGATATCATCAAAATGTCAGCTTACGATACCTACCAGACTTCCCTAACGGGTCGATACTGCAGCCAGGAGCTGTCCCACCTCTTCAGCCAGCGATCTCGTCACTCAACATGGCGCAAGCTCTGGCTTTACCTCGCTGAGAGTGAGAAGGAGCTGGGTATCCCCACTATCACTGATGAGGCTCTCGAGCAGATGCGGGCCAACCTCACTGTCACTGATGAAGACTTTGAGACTGCTCGTGTTGAAGAGAAGATTCGTCGACACGTAAGCAGTTTTTATTCGATCCTCAAAAATGAAATAGGTGGCTGACTAGTATAAATATAGGATGTCATGGCTGTAAGACTTGTAAACAAATAATGGCATCATGCCATATGCTAATGAAAAATAGCACGTCCATGCCTTTGGACAAGCTGCTCCTGCCGCCGCTGGTATCATCCACTACGGCGCAACAAGCTGCTACGTCACCGACAACACAGAGCTCATCCTCATGAGAGACGCTCTCGACATTCTCATCCCCAAGCTGGCCAAGGTTCTCTCCAACCTCCAATCCTTCGCCCTTGAGTGGAAGAACGAGCCCACTCTCTCCTTCACTCATCTCCAGCCCGCTCAGATCAGCACTGTCGGCAAGCGAGCTGCCGCCTGGGCCCAGGATCTCCTCATGGACCTCAACGAATTCGAGCGCGTCCGATCCGAGCTCAAGTTCCGTGGTGCTCAAGGTACTACCGGTACTCAAGCCAGTTTCCTCGAGATTTTCGCTGGTGACCACGACAAGTGTGACAAGCTCAACGAGCTCCTCTGCCAAAAGGCTGGTTTCGAGGAGTGCTACGATATCTCTACCCAGACATACACCCGAAAGGTCGACTGTTTGGTAGCCAACGCCGTTACCGGCTTCGGTACCAGTGCTACCAAGATTGCTTCTGATCTGCGACATCTTGCCACCATGAAGGAGGTTGGAGAGCCCAGAGAGAAGGGTCAAATCGGCAGCAGTGCAATGGTGAGTTTATACAACAGCATGTATTTGAAATTTTGGCGGCGTACTGATGTATCTCTAGGCCTACAAGCAGAACCCCATGCGATCTGAGCGTATTGCCAGTCTTGCCCGAGTCCTGCAAGGAAAGGCTGCCAACTTCCAGAGCACTCACTCCACTCAGTGGATGGAGCGATCTCTGGATGACTCCGCTTGCGTAAGTACCCCTGAAACCATCCATCATGAAATTTGAAAAGCAAACCATGCTTGTTTTTGATCATAACTAACTGATAACAGCGACGAATGGACATTCCCGAGATGTTCCTCCTCGCCGACGCCATCACCATCACCCTTCAGAACGTCACTGAGGGTCTCGTCGTCTTCCCCCTCAAGATCCACTCCAACATTATGGCTGAGCTGCCATTCATGATCACAGAGAACGTCATCATGCGTCTAGTAGCCATGGGCGTCTCCCGCCAGGAGTAAGCAACCACCTTCACTAACATCACTCGAGATAATATCTGACAAAGTTCAATAGGGCCCACGAGCAAATCCGTGTCCTCTCCTTCGAGGCCTCTCACCAGGTCCAAAGTCTCGGCAAGCCCAACGACATGGTTGAGCGAATCAAGAAGACCGATTTCTTCAAGCCGATCTGGGCTGATCTTGACGACATGATGAAGCCCGAGCTCTACATCGGCCGCAGTGCCCAGCTTGTTGACAAGTTCTGCGGACCTGGAGGTAAGCTCGAGAAGAAGCTTCAGCCTTACCAGGAGGTCATCCAGAAGGCCAAGGCTGCTGAGTTGAATGTTTAAAAAAGGTGAAAAAGTGTAAACGGCGGTTTAGACTCAGTAGATTTTTGTTGAGTAGCATGACATGTAAAAGAACTTTCAGACAGACTTTTGTTCATAATGAGTCTGGCACTGCCGAATCTCACGACTTGATATGGTAGAACCTAACGTGGGCCTCTAAGCTTTTGAGTATAAAAATAAATGATCTAAGAACCGTGCATTTCCACGAAATTGAACGGTCTAAGCCACCGACTAATGTACGCCGCCAGATTCGCTTTTGATGATCCCTTCTGTACATGATCTAAGTCTGAGAACTGATAGGAAGAAAGCTAATACTGATTTGTTGAGGCCGCAAGCTAGAACAAGAATAGCAACTTGCCTTACCCATGCCTCTCTTTAGCAGCGCGCCCTCGGCGTTCAATTTCGTGGAAATATATGGAAGTCTCATCTAAATAGCATAAACTGACCTAACTTCAATCTGGGACAAGAGATAATTGACAAACTAGTAGTATTCTGTAGAGCTGTCTTCTAGGGTACAATGAAAGAGGTCCAAACTATGGCGACAAGTCCCAATGCTACATCTTGTTCACGGGATATCTTGGTACGGTACCAACAGCCGAGCATCGGGGCACTGGGTGCGAATAAAACCATCGTAGTCATCAAAATTGACGACGATATCCCCTTGAGTCTCGAACCCTTTTTTCGCCAACCATGCCAGCCCGTTGACGTTTGGGTCAGGATTGTATGGGTAAAACCCAATGGAAGTGCGGAGGTATTCATACCCCGAAGGGTATCTAGAATGCAAAAAGGGCTTTGAAGATATCACAATCGAAGGGGCTGTGGCCCCGTGACGCTTTGAATATGACGAAGTGCCTGAGGGAACCTGATGCCTAGAATCTGTAGCATAGTAAGGATCGTGGGGTGAAGGCTGATGGTCTTGAAAGGGCTGATATGGGACTGAACTAGATAGACGAGGGTCGTACGGAAAGCTGCTCATCGTGGGTGAATGTCCGTATGGGGGTGGTGGCACGTGTTTTGCCGATGTGTAATGCTTCGAGTGCGGCGACCAGGTGTTGGGTGTGTATGAGTACTCTAAATACTATTAGAACTGCTCAGAATGATGGGTTTCAGACTCACCAGGCTGTTCATGATAACGGAGGTGAGCAGACGATCCGGGATATGGCTGTCCCCAGGTCGGTGGGTGTTCAGCAAACGAAAAGGAAGCAGCTCTTCTCATTGGGTGCGACTGGCTTCCTCGCAAGTCTTCAATGAAGGAGAACAAGTTTCCAGGCGGCGCTGGTGGTAGTGGCTTCATACTGGAGGAACTGTTTGACTGAGCGACAATTTTTGCTGCCAGCTTCTTGGCTTCTTCTTCAACTCTCCCCTTCATCTTATCCATGACCATACTGACGATCTTGTCCTCTGGACTTTGCTGTTTGTCGAGTTTGTCTCTCGTCTTCTCTGGTAGGTCCTACCTACCACTAAGAAGGTGGCCTCCGTATATACCTAGGCCGATCGGCATCGTGTCAGCTAGCTGCACCTAGGTAGGTAGAGAGGTAGGAAAACGTTTGATCGATATATATGTGATATGAAACGAAAGACTACTTATTTGTGGTACTGGTGGGAGGATGTTGTAGGAGAGAGTTTAGCGGAGGAACGCCCGTGCAGCTTACTAGGTAGTCTAGAGAAGAGACACTGCACCGATGAGAAAGAAAGAGCGCCCCGCGCTGTGTGATACCCAAGGCCATTAAATCCCTGTTGGCACGCGTAGGTAGAGTAAAGATTAATTATCTAGTAGGGAGCCGTTCTTAGGTACCTTAGATTAGTACTTACCTACCTAAGGTTCTGCTGGGTATCAACATGAGGGTCGCGGTGCTTCTTATTTTGAGAGTGACCGAGCAACAGAAACTTAACGAGGCAACGTAGAGTTCTAGAGTATACCACAAGTAAATATGTAATATGGAAGAGTTCAAATCACCATTCGCGAGCAAGCACACACCGAACGATTTCTTGCCCAACCTTGTTACCCTATAGCTGTACCCCTCTGCATTATCATAACTCGAGCAACCCAAATACCCGAGCTTATTAGGTCTGCTGTGTATGATGTGACACAAACCCCAGATCAAGTTTATGGATCAAGATTGGCTCTGATCAAGTTCACTGCTAGCAAACAAAGATATTCTCGAATATTGACTGTCTGCGCAAAAATGAGGATCGGTAGGTCCATATCCGTCAACAGGTGAATACTCGGAGCCCGACCATTTTGCTACTAACACATTGAACTACTGCCATGGGCTCGGGTTCTTTGAATTAATCATACCCTCAGAAAAAAATAAAAAGGAAGTCAGTTCGGCTTCCGAATTGAATCCCGTATCTTGTCGAATACCTGCTCCCAAGGATTGAATCGGCGAAAACCTCATCCGTGTCGTGGCGAGTCAATCGAGACGACTATGAAGATAGCATCATGCCAAGGAGTTTATATCAGCCCGTGTAGCAAACATCTCGCGACAGTTGACTCATTAGGGCATCGCAGCGGGATCGTCGGTCGAGCTGAACGCTTAGCGCCTTAGCCCTTTGACGATTGTCGCATATCCTCATGGGGATCATCTCGGGAAACATGTCGGGAATGGTGGTAGCACGAAGAAATCTGGAATTTGTGGCGCTCGACAATAGGATGCCAAGTCCTGCAGGGCGTTGTTAGTGACAGTGCAGTAGTAGGCTTCAAATAACAGACCTACCACTACCTGACGAAGAAATGGTGCTCATCTCTTTCCATTTCTCAATCGATATCTTGAATAGAGGAAATGCATTCCCAAGATATGAACATACCTCATACCAACGGGGCGGGTGATGTTCCCCCAACCGCCAACCAGCCCCTGAATGGTGACACAAATGGCATCTCCATCAACGGCGGTGCTCAACCCAAACGCACCAGAACACATAAAGAAAGACTTGAAGACTCGATAAAGAGGGGGATTGACCTTCAGGTCATGCGCTACCCAGAGACTGGCATCAGTGTTCTCATTGCCGGTGCTGGCCTGGGGGGCATCACCTGCGCGCTCGAATGTTGGCGTAAAGGCCACACAGTCCGCGTTCTGGATCGCAGCCCAACACCAGTTTGGACAGGCGATAACGTCCAGATCCAACCCAGCGCAATCCTCCTACTTCGACACTGGCCTGATATGGGTTATGAGATTGAGGAGTGTCAGTACGATGTTGCCATGTCATACTACAAGCAGACAGGCGAGAGAATCTGGGGTCCTGCGCCGCCCATGTTCAACGACCCTGAGAATCTCAAGGGCAGACGCGGTTTCCCATCTGTCAATGCGCATAGTCGTATCAAGCTCTACCGCGCGTTCCTCCGACAAGCGGAACGCATTGGAATCCAGGTGGAATGGGGATGCAAGGTTGTAGAGTACTGGGAGGATCTCGCACAGGGTGCTGGAGGTGTCACCCTCGAGAATGGCGAGAAGCGCACTGCTGATATCGTCGTTGCGGCTGATGGGTTGCGCACTAAGTCCAACACCATCGTCCCCATGCCTGAGACACTCACGACAAGTGGCAAAGCGATTTATCGGGCGGGATATCCAGTTGAGCATGCCCTGAAGGATCCTCTGGTCAAAGAGATGTGGAACTTTGACCCTGAGGGACAGCCTATTTGGCAGTTCTGGCTTGGGTGAGTGACTGATGTGCATCTGAGATGATACGACAGACTGACGATTAGCAGCAACGGCTCGCACAATATGATTGCACTTACTCATGACATCGCTTTCTGGAGCTTCATTCACTCGGTAAGTCCAAATGCACTCCAGGTTCAGCACAGCCAGCTAATTTGTAAAGCACGACGAATCAGCCAACGAGTCTTGGGTTCCAGACGTTGACCCGGCAGAAGTTATAGCTGCCATGGAAAAGAACAACGCGGTACACCCAGCCGTAGCAGCTTTCATCAAAACAGCCCCCAAAGGTTCTGTGGTAAACTGGCAACTGAAGTTCAGAGACCCCCACGAGCAATGGACATCCCCTGGAGGCCGTGTCGTTCAACTCGGTGACGCAGCGCACGCATTCCTCCCGACATCAGGCAATGGCGCGACGCAGGCGATTGAAGATGGCGTGACCCTTGCAACGTGTCTTCAACTCGCAGGTAAATCGCAAGCCGCCAACGCGACCAAGGCTTACAACAAGCTACGCTTCCAGCGTGTGTCGTGTGGGCAAAAGATGGGTTTCGTGAACCAGCAGCTCAAGCAGCATACAGATTGGGATGCTATTGCCAAAAACCCAGCGCTAATCCGGTCGCGATATCCGAAATGGATTTGGAGCCATGATCCAGAAGCGTACGCGTATGAAAAGTTCTGCGAGGCTTTGCATCATGTCATGAGTGATGGGAAGATTCCTCTTCATAACACCAATTTTCCCAAGGGTCATCAGTATAGACATTGGACGATGAAGGAGGTGCAGGATCAGATCAAGGCCGGGGAGAAGTTGGAGGATTTGCAAGATGGGGATTGGTCTTAGGTATGTTCTGGGGGAGTGTTAAGTGATTGGCCTTGGGGGGTTAGTGGTCTTGGAAGAGTATTGGCATATTGTTCTCCGGGATCTTAGGAGAGTGTTAGGGTTATGAGATAGAGTCGAGTATGTTAAGTGATTGCCTTGTTAAAAACTAGCGATATGTGAAGGAGTTTCCCTTTTGATCAGGTACTACGCAATACTGAGTTATTATGACTGATAGTCCATGTTGACAATGTGCACCAGGCAAAGAATGACGTCCGGTTACGAAAAATGTCTTATAAGACTATGTCCTCGATATGCATAGGTACGGGTGATCTTTTTATCAGAGCTACCTTGATATCATCCGGGGACCTTGGTAGTGTCAGACTCAGCATATCCCAAATTATGTCTATTTATTGCGACTTCTGACCCTAAATCTATCACAATCTACCCATTGAAAGAATGCCACGACAACTCATCCACAGCCTCCTCCTCCAACATGACTTCAATAACTGACAACTCACTTCCAGCAGGTCTTTCAATCGCTCGAATCTTCAACCGCGAATCCGCCTTTGTAAGCAGAGCAGTCCACTCCTCCACCTCTCGCTCCTTCGCGTTGAAAGTCTGAATCATGGTGAGATCTTTCTGTCTGAGCGCCGCCTCGAATGTCTTGGAACCCGAGCCCGGCTTAGGCAGAACCATGTCCATGATAAGCAGACGACTGGAAGGACCCAAAGCTTCGACTACGCCCTGGAGGATCTTGATAGCATCAGCGTCCGGCCAGTCGTGGAGGATGGTGCGAAGGAGGTATACGTCAGCGTGCTTGATGGGCTGAGGGGTGAAAAAGTCATATTCCATCATGTCAATACGGCTTTTGATGTCATCCGGTAGGTCTGACATGCGAACGCGGGATTTCTGGATGGGCTCTGGGAGATCTTCAATCACGAGATTGAGACTGGGAAATGCTGTGGCTAGCATGATACATGTCGAGCCACTACTGCCGCCAATCTATACAAGTAAGTAAACCATCGCCTCTATCGAACAGAGAGATACTTACATCCACGACTGTAGCTTGTCCCAGATTGTTCCAATCGAAAGCACTAAGTAAATGCTCAACATTGGAGCCGGTGTGAGATACGGCCCGACTCTTCATGTAAGCATGAAATAACTCATTCAAATCAGGACGGGTCTTGAGATACTGGAAGAAGGGCAGGTCCGTGTTGTAAACAATGTTATACGCCGTCTCATTCGTCGCAGACGTGCTGCCCCATCGCTGAGTGGCGTCTTTCAGCGCCGCCATGACAGGAACAGTCTGATTGAACATGTACCCAAGCTGTGTTCTCATGTGAACATCTGTAGCAAAATGACAAGAGAGGTCATTATGCGAAAGTCTTCCGTCCTTGGCTTCGCAGAGAAACCCTGCTGTCATGGCCATGCGAGCCACTGCTTGGAGAGTTGACAATGGGACTTTGGCTTGGATGGCGACTTGATCGTACGAGACTGCTTTGGGAGGGAGTGGAACGAAAGAAAGTACATCAAAGTGACAGAGCCAGCGAATGCAGTAATACTGCTGCTGCTGAACAACCAGTTCGGTTAGGAAACTGTGAGGATCATGCACTAGCTGCTTGAGCTGAGTAGCATACTCAATTACAGAGTCTCTGTCCGTCTTATTCATCTTGGGTTAGGTTATGTTGTATGCAGATAAGACTAGGGTGTATCGTATTTGATGAAACGTAAAACGCGAGGAACGCGAGGCAATCAAGTTTTTTTTAATAATACGACTCTGACAGCGAGTCTCTTACACGGCATCCGAAGTCCTTGGGCGCGGGAGCTGAAAAGATACACTGGAAGGAGTTGCCGATCAAGTCCCCGATATAGTTCCCGGTAACCCTGCCACTGCACTTTCGGCTGCCGTCTGACAAGCTGCATGTAACATCAGCACAGCGACCACCACCTGTTTTGGTGAGAGGTGCAGGATCTAGCGTCCCTGATTTGCATAATCCTGGCTGGAGATCTGCTCCTTATCGGTAGTTAGTGAGGCTCAACTCGGGGGGCAATGTCCTGTCAAACAGGCAGGATATGACGACATTCAGACATGAAGCAGAGAGTGATGATATCGGATTCCGAGTAGAACATCAGTATTATTGAAGTAAATGATGACGGTGAGAATGAGAATGAGAAAAGAGAAATGATAACATTGTAATCTCTGTCCAAATAGTAGATAAAAAGACCACAGCGTCGCTACATCAACAACTGCGAGAAATAGAGACAATAGACAAGAGAAACATAGACTTTCAACCATTATAGCTTCACAAGATTCAACACTTTTGTTATGGCTTCCCATCTTAAGCTGTATCTCTTTGGGGACCAAACCTTTGAGATCCAGCCTCATCTCAAGACCCTGTTCCAGAACCGCGACAATCTCTTTCTCCAAGACTTCCTGAACAAGGCCTACAATGCTATCCGCGTTGAGCTTTTCAAGGTTCCTTATAGAATTCGGAGAGATCTTCCCCGATTCACCTGTCTTGAAGACCTTCTCCTATGGGATCAGAGTGGTCAACGATGTATCGCTCTTGATATGGCCATGACTACTCTGTACCAACTTGCGACGTTCATCAGGTACAGGTCTCTCAGTATAAACAGGTTCAAGAGCTTGCTAACATGAGTACAGCCAAGCAGGTATTTCGTCATATGATGCACAGAGTACAAGAGTCGTTGGTCTTTGTACAGGTGCCTTTGCAGCTGCGGCCCTTAGTTGCAGTAGTTTCACAGCAGACCTCATCCCTATGGCTGTCAACGCAGTCGTTGCCTCTTTCAGAACTGGTCTACTCGTTACTGATACTGCCAGAAGGGTTGACCCTTCGCAGAACATGGATCAAAGCTGGGCACTCCTAGTTCCAGGACAGAAAGCGTCTTCGGGTGTTGACGAATTCTGCAATGAAAACGTATGTACAGCGAAGTTGACAATTACAAAAAATGTCGGGATCTGACAGTTGCCCTCTATAGGACCTTCCCTTGACAAGCAGACCTTACATAAGCGCCTACGCTCCTAATGGCATCACCGTCAGTGGCCCGCCACAACGCCTTGTTGAACTTGCACAATACTTGGCCAGCAAGAGTATCACGTCTAAAAGCATCCCAATTCATGGCGCTTACCATGCACCGCATCTCTACTCTCGGGAGAATGCGCGAGGAATTATCACAAGTTTGATGCTCAAGAAAACCACAGCTCTTTCTGAGCAGATCCCTCTTCTCTCAAGCACAGGCCTCAAGCCCGAAGAACGTAGTTTTGCTACACTCCTAGAAGACGCCGTCGCTCAGGTTCTACTTCATCCTCTTCGCTGGACGTCCATCTTTGAGGATGTGCAAGCTTCCCTGGAAGATGCTTCTGCTGAGCAGTTCACTGTTGTACCATTCGGTACCACCGCGGAACACCTGATCTACACTGCTCTCAAGAAGACCTCTCTACGCTCTCTTGTCCCTGATACTACAGCTACGAGTCAAAAGGTCCCCCTCGAAAATATCCCTGACTCGGGAACTGGTAAGCCAAAGCTTGCCATCGTTGCCATGTCAGGGCGCTTCCCGGGCGCAAAGGATAACGAAGCATACTGGGATCTCCTCTATAAAGGCTTAGATGTTCACAAGCCAGTCCCAAGTCTCCGATGGGATCAAAAGACTCACGTCGATGCGACTGGACAGGTCAAGAATACTGGCGCCACACCATTCGGCTGCTGGCTTGATGATCCCGGTCAATTCGATGCACGCTTCTTCAACATCTCTCCCCGTGAGGCTCCTCAGGTTGATCCCTCGCAGAGACTCGCCCTCATGACAGCCTATGAAGCCATTGAACAAGCCGGTATAGTCCCAGACGCTACTCCCTCCACTCGTCCCGATCGCGTTGGCGTCTTTTATGGTGTCACCAGTAACGATTGGATGGAAACGAACAGCGCCCAAAACATCGACACGTACTTCATCCCTGGTGGTAACAGAGCTTTCATTCCAGGCCGCATCAACTACTTCTTCAAGTTCAGCGGACCAAGCTACGCCGTCGATACAGCGTGCTCATCGAGTCTGGCAGGCATCCATCTCGCCTGCAACGCCCTCTGGCAAAACGACGTCGATACTGCCATCGCAGGTGGCACGAATGTTCTGACAAACCCTGACTTTCACGCTGGTCTTGACCGCGGACACTTTTTGTCGCGCACAGGAAACTGCAAGACGTTTGACGACGGCGCTGATGGGTACTGTCGGGGCGAAGGTGTCGCAACGATCATCTTGAAGAGGCTTGATGATGCGATTGCTGAGAACGATCCCATTCTGGGTGTTGTACTCGGCGCGTATACGAACCATTCTGCCGAGTCGGAGAGTATCACTAGGCCCCATGTCGGAGCTCAGCGCGTCATCTTTAACAAAATTCTCAACGAAGCGGCTGTTGATCCTTACACGGTTAGCTATGTTGAGATGCATGGAACGTGAGTTACCCTATTCCACTCAAGTCTGATCTGTAACTGACGAAATGATATAGAGGCACTCAAGCGGGCGACGCGACAGAAATGTCCTCCGTTCTAGAAACATTCGCACCACCAGTCTCGGATGCTAAACTCGCTCGCACCAACGACCAGAAGCTATACATCGGTTCAGCAAAGGCAAATATTGGCCATGGTGAAGCAGCCTCTGGTGTATGCAGTGTCATCAAAGTCCTGCAAATGATGCAGAAAAACACCATCGTTCCGCACTGCGGCATCAAGACCAAGATCAACCATCGTTTCCCGACAGACTTTGAAGAGCGTAATGTTCGCATTGCATTTGAACCTACGCCATGGGAAAGAATCAGTCTTGACACTCCCAGACGAGTAATGGTGAACAATTTCAGCGCTGCGGGTGGTAATTCTGCTTTGTTGATTCAAGATGCGCCGCCTAAGAAGGAACTCGCTTCTGGAAAGGACACTAGAGTTCAGTTTCCTATCGCTTTTGCTGCCAAGAGTGGTGTTTCTCTGCAGGGAAATTTGAGATCAATGCTCAAATTTCTTGCTGAGAATCCCAATGTCTCTCTTGCTGAACTCTCGTACACTACCACTGCTCGCCGCATCCACCATCAACACCGGGTTCTGATCTCAGGCTCTAATCCGAGTGAGATTTGCAACAAAATCGAGGCCGCTCTTGAGAACAACACTGGAGTTAACCGCCCCAAGAGTACGCCAAAGGTTGTGTTCTCTTTCACAGGCCAAGGAGCCCAGTATCCAGGAATGGGAAAGCAGCTCTTCGAAGAGAATGCCTTCGTTCGCAAGGAGCTCCTTCAATTAGACCAAATCGCTCAGAATTTGGGTTTCCCCACGATGCTACCCTTTATCGAGTCTGAAGAACAAGATGTCGCCAAGTTTGCGCCGTCGCTAGTCCAACTCGCCAGTGTTTCCCTTCAGATTACACTTAGCAAGCTCTGGGCTTCTTGGGGCATTGTCCCAAGTGCGGTCGTTGGGCATAGTCTTGGAGAATATGCCGCTCTTAATGTCGCTGGCGTACTTTCAGATACTGATACCCTATTCTTGGTCGGTGGTAGAGCACAGTTGCTTGAGACCAAGTGCAGTCGCGGCACGCATGCTATGCTTGTGGTGAAGGGGTCTCAAGATGAGATCGCAGAGACTTTGAGAGGCCGAGAGTATGAAACTGCTTGCATCAATTCCCCCATCGAGACTGTCCTTGCTGGAACCAATGATCAGGTCGCCAAGGTCAAGGAGGTTCTCACTGCAGCGAACTTCAAGACTACTTTGCTCAAGGTTCCCTATGCTTTCCACTCATCGCAGCTTGAGCCGGTTGTTTCATATATTGAACAGCTAGCGAGCAGGGTGTCGTTCTCGAAGCCCAACATCCCTATTCTATGTCCCCTTGACGGTACGGTGGTGGAAAGTGACGACATCTTCAATGCTTCTTATCTTGCTAAGCACTCGCGCCAACCTGTCAACATGCTTTCTGCCCTCACGACAGCCTATCGTGATGGCACAATCAGTGATCGCCACATGATGCTCGAAGTTGGTCCTCATCCCGCTGTCACAGGCATGGTCAAGCCCACTCTCGGCCAGCAGATAACATGCATTGCCTCCCTCCAACGCGGCAGATCCCCGTGGGAAATGCTCTCCGCTGCACTTAAGACCCTGTACGATGCAGGTTCTAACATCACCTGGGCTAACTATCAGAGTAGCTTTCCAGGTTCACACTCTGTCGTTGCACTTCCAGCTTATAGCTGGGACCTCAAGGATTACTGGATCAAGTATGTCAACGACTGGTCACTCCGAAAGGGCGATCCTCCTCTGGTCATCAATAATGCACCCAAGCTTGAGAGCACCACTGTTCATCGCGTTGTTGAGGAAGATGGTGACTCTAACAAGACACACATCGTTGTCGAGGCGGATATTGCTCGTAAAGACTTGAGTCCACTCGTGCAAGGGCATGAAGTCGATGGTATCCCTCTTTGCACCCCATCTGTGTACGCAGACATTGGTTTGACTCTGGGAAAGTATCTTCTCGAGAAGTACCAACCCCAGAACAAGGATAACATGGTTGTTGTCTCGGACATGACCGTGTCGAAGGCTTTGATCTTACGAGGCGATGGATCGAAGCAACCTATTCAGGCTCGTGCAGAAGCTGACTGGTCATCTCAATCCGTGGCTGTCAAGTTTATGTCTTTTGACGTAAGAATCCCGCATCAATAAAAAGCATCAATACTAACTCTTTCATAGAACAAGGGCAATCTTCAAGAACACTCTGCATGTGTCGTCCGCTTCAAAGACAGAACGCACCAGGAAGTTCTCCAATCTCAAGCCCAGCGAACCAAACAAAAGATGCAAACGCTTCGTGACCAAATCACAACAGGTGAAAGCGCCCGCTTCAACCGACCCATGGCCTACCGCATGATACGCCCCCTCGCGCGTTTCCACGACGACTACCGCGCCATCGACGAAGTTGTGCTTAACAGCGAAACCCTTGAAGCATCCAGCAAGATCAGTTTCGGTACTGTCAAGCGTGATGGTGATTTCCATACTCACCCCGCCGTCATCGATGCCCTCACCCAATCGTGCGGTTTCGCCATGAACTGTAACGATCATACTGATATTGACGTCGATGTGTACATGAATCATGGCTGGGGGTCGCTAGAGCTTTTCGAGACCCTGGACTTTGAGAAGAAGTATACTACTTACACGCAAATGCATGCTGGCGAGGATAAGCTTTGGTATGGCGATGTGACCATCTTCGATGAGGATAAAGTCGTTGCTTTCTTTGGGCAGATTGCGGTAAGTACTACACATGAGTATGACCCAGAACAATGCTGACAATATCTCAGATCCAAGGTGTTCCTCGCCGAGTTCTCAAGGTCATCCTCTCTATTGAGAGTGGTAAGAAGGGTCAGCCTCAGCGACAGGCTCAAGATAAACCCCAAGCCATTTCCAAGCCAACCGCTACACCAGCATCTAAGCCGACACAGAATAAGCCAGGAGCCAAGGCAGAACCCACGAAGTTCTCTACTGCCATCCGCATCATCTCTGAAGAGAGTGGTATCGAAATTGCCGACTTCACGGATGGAACCACCTTTTCAGACGTAGGCATCGATTCCCTCTTGGGTCTCACAATATCCGCTCGCTTCCAAGAAGAACTCGATATAGACCTCGACTTCAATGCCCTCTTCTTTGAACATCCCACCGTCAAAGACCTACGCAGCTTCCTCCAAGATCCAGAAGAAGACGTCAGTGGAAGCTCATCCTCCGCAGCCAGCGACGCTGGCAGAGAATCAGACACGACTGGAAGTGCAACTCCTGAACTTCGCGAGGAGTTTGCGAAATCCATTGACATCGAGTTTGAGCGTGCTCTCGAGATCATTTCTGAGGAAAGCGGTGTCGCGCGCGCTGACCTGGACGACGATACTAATTTCGCTGACTGTGGTGTTGATTCACTTTTGTCGCTGGTAATTGCAAGTCGCTTCCAGGATGCGTTTGACTTGGATCTTCGACATGAGCAGTTGTTCATGGACTGTCAGACGGTTGCTGATTTGAGGAGCATGCTTGCCAAAGAGATGGGTGTGATAGAAGCACCGTCAGTTGTTGCTGTTAACAAGCCTACCGAAGTCCCTGCACCTATTGTTTCGGGAGCTGTTGCTGAAGAGACTGCCGTTACTCACAGCGATGTCTCTGCCCTTGCTTCGCGAGAAAAGGCCATCGCTGATCTCGTCCACAAATACACAGCTGGCTTTTCTGCGCCAACTTCAGCTCCCTCTACTTTACCTACCAACAAGCAAGGGAACAATATTCTCGTCACTGGAGCGTCTGGTGGTCTTGGTAGCCATCTTGTCTACGCTCTAGCTCAACTTGAAGATGTTAGTACTGTCGTCTGCCTCAATCGTACAAACAGAGAGGACCCAGAGACCCGTCAATACAAGGCTATGAGAGACAAGGGTATTCGATTCCCCGAGAATCTTAAGTCTAAATTGCGAATTTTCCAGGCAGACACTTCGAAACCCAAGCTGGGACTTAAAGATAGCGAATACTCTTGCATGGTACAGTATGTGACTCACATCATTCACAATGCCTGGCCCATGAGTGCCAAGCGTCCTCTATCAGGTTTCGAGTCTCAATTCCAGGTCTTCCGCAACCTTCTCGATCTTGGTCGCGAGTGTGCCTCCAGTCGTCCCGAGGACTTCAAGTTCAGCTTCCAGATGGTGTCGTCTATCGGTGTTGTTGGTCAATGGGGCCTAGCGGCTGGTCAAACAGGCAAGATCGTTGTTCCTGAGGAGAGAGCGACCATCGATTCACTTCTCGGCAATGGATATGCCGAAGCGAAATGGGGTTGTGAGAGAATGCTTGACGAGACTCTTCACAAGTATCCCAACCGGTTCCGTCCTATGGTTGTTCGTCTTGGTCAGATTGCCGGGTCCAAGACAAGCGGGTATTGGAACCCAATGGAGCACTTTGGTTTCCTCATCAAGTCATCCCAGACGTTGAATGCTTTGCCTGACGTGGAAGGAAATCTAAACTGGACGCCTGTCAACGACATCGCTGATACTCTTAGTGATCTCGTCCTGTCTAACCAAGTACCTCATCCGATTTATCACATTGATAACCCAGTTGGTCAGCAATGGCGCGAGGTGAACACTATTCTCTCCGATGCTTTATGCATCCCCAACCGAGTCCCATTCAAAGAGTGGCTCGACCTAGTACGAAAGGCACCTCAACAGGATAATCCCGCTGCTTTGCTGGCAGATTTCCTGGAAGATACTTATCTTCGCATGGCTTGTGGTGGTCTTGTACTCGATGTGAGGAATACTCTCGAACACTCAAAGTCCCTGGCGGCTGTCGGGCCTGTTTCAGAGACTGTGGTGAGGAAGTATATCCACATCTGGAAGGAGATTGGGTTCTTGAAGACTACCGCTGAGGACAAGGCGGGCTTTGAGGCTGAAAGGATGAGACTTTGGGGGCCTAGGGTATAAGTACTAGGATATATGTTGCAGGCATTCTACAAGGTCTTCTTGAGCAGGAATCGAGGCTTTTCTTAGACTTTCCTTATGTTCGTCGAGAGTAAATAGTTTCCTATATATATATATTTGTCTTCAGATCAGATTAATCATCCCTATAGCGGCTTCGTTGCAGTTAACAAGAGTCGTCATCTGCCTCTGAGTTTTATGATACAAAAGTAAATAGCCTAAGAAGTCTTGTCTAAGCAGCATAAGATGGCCTACGAATTTCGTCTCTTAGGCTTCGAGCGGGGAGTCTTTCCGATACCCTGATGCAATCTTCAAGCTATCAACCAACTAATTTGTGATTAGTACTCGATCCAAGTGGTACTTTTGTGTATTTACTATGTATGAGTCTGTAGTCCTGTCTTCCACAACTTGTGGTCTAGGTATTCTAGCTGCTCGGTCCTGTACGTATCCTCCTCCACATATGCCACTGAAGAATTGTCAACATGGAACACAATATTCTTGGCTTCCTCAATCTCATACTCAGGCCACTGTGAGCTTTGCATCCCATCAAAGTTGGGAGTCAGGTTACTTGCAAAGCTAATCCACATGCGCGACATCAAAACTGACAATCCATCAAAAGAGCCAGGTCTAGGCTCCGTAGCGTTGAGCTGTGCTAGACGCTCCGTGTTGCGGAAGACAAACGGCAGATCAACAGAATGGCCAGCTCCTTGTACTGGATTACGATCTCCTGATACAACATCGAAGCGATAGCTGTAGGCCGTAAGGTTGGTATCGGCCCATTTTCTGTTCCAAGCCCTTCTGGGTGCATGCATCGCCCTATCGCCTCCGAACGCAACCGCGCGCTTCCACTGCGCTCCATACGAAGCAAGCTCTCCCGAGGGGCGTCCTTCGAATGTAGCAGGGAGACCGACACGCGGAATGTCGGGATACAAGGCAGATATGGCTTCGATGGTACTATTGCTGGCTCCTTCTTTGCGCAAGTACGATTCCCACTCTTGTGTCGTGTTTATGCCTCTCTGGGCAAAGAAGTCACCGTCATCGGTTGCGACTCCGTTGATGACCGGTACATGAACAAACTTTTCCTGTCGGACTAGCTCTGAGCGGTCATCTTGTATAAAGTCACCATCGACAATGTCGAGGTATACTGGGAACGAGACGTTTCCGATGATCTCTGCGAGTTCCAAGGATGGTACTTCTCGGAGACACTGCAAAGAGTCCTTTGCAGTTTCGCAGCCCGTTGATTTAAGAAGCGATGTATATCCCTTGTCCCAAGTCGGAACATCGTCGACTTCTTCCTCTCGAAAATTGGTGTGGAACCCAGTAGCACTTTCGAGAATAGCTGCTCTGAATAAGCCATCGTCTCGGCCTCCAAAGGCAGTCAACTGAGATGCAACACCACGGGCTCCACCACTCTGGCCCCATATAGTCACTTTCTCTGAATCACCGCCGAATGCAGCAATGTTCTCTTGGATCCACTGCAGAGCAAGTCTCTGGTCTCTAAAGCCGTTATTTCCCTCGCCTGCCTTCTTAACAGCAGAGCTCCAGAGATATCCCCATGCTCCAAGACGATAGTTGATTGAGACGCCGATAATCGGTGTGCCCATTTTGACGGATTCATCGACGATCCAGCTGAGGTTGGAGTATGGATCGCCGCTGTAACCTCCAACCAGACCACCGCCGTGAATCCAAACAAGAACAGGAAGCTTCGCCTCTTTGGCGACTGCTGGTCGGATAACATTAAGGTGAAGACAATCATCCGAGCCACCTGATAGTGGACCTGAGGGATACCCGTACTGGTAACACTTGGACTGGTAGTCTGTTGCATTTCGAACGTCGGTCCAGGTTTCGTTAAAGGGTTGGGGGTGTCTGAACCGCAGATCGTTCAGAGGGGGCTGGGCATAAGGCATACCGAGGAACAAGTCCTGGTTATACGCCGAGTTGTGGATGCCATAGTATGACCCGTTGCGAAGTTGAACGACTGGACTATTCGCTGGCGCTTCCTGAGAAGCCACGCCCACAGCCGCCAACGCAAGAAGAGCAGTGCCCAGCATAATGAATCGGTGTTATTCAAGTCTCTGAGACTCTCTCAGCAAATCAAGGACCCCAACCAAGGCATATATACTCCTCCTCGAAAGCACTTACACGCCAACTGCCGTATAAAGCGGCCCTCGGCGCCGATGATGGTCCCAACGGCGTTCGGCGCCGCGGCCGAAAAACGTCACTTCCCCACAGTCATAATCCGGGGTAACGATCTTTGTGGGGATAATCCATGAAAGATCCTGCAGTTGACAGGTCACTTGAGCTTGTTTCCATGGATTGGGATGAACTACCCGGTCTTACTTCGGGCATACGAAAGAACGCTATGTCAGGAAAGGGTAGATTGATGGCAAGATATCAATTACTGAGGCATTAGGGCATGTACATACGTGAGGAGTTGGATTCATTAGCAGTCTAGGTTGACCGGTCTCGGAAGGTTAACGTTAATGGCTTATGTATGATTCCTCTGGCATAAGGCCGTCCTATCTATGAGATCAAAAGCATATCCTGCAAGCACCTCGCTGAACATGAAGCAAAAGACTACCCATCGTATTACCAAACCACTCCTCATCTTGACACGTTCTCCCTCAAACCCTTAGTCCTCAGTGTAAACTTGGTGTCGCCCTCTCCAAACGGCAGTGAAAGTAAGTCATCTAGACTCTCAAGGTGCGCATCGTTATCATGCCCGACAGTCTTGTTATGCCCATTACTCTTAAGAAGCGCATCTCTTAATGCATCACCATGCTGGTTCATCTCGCTGTCTGTACTGTCCCTGCGACTCTCATTCAGGCTGCTGTTATCGCCGTCTATTTGCGCCGACATGGTGGACATCCTCCCCTTGAGTCTGCCCGCCCATAATCCACGAACGCCACCTTTCTTGCGCTCTGGTACTTGATCGTTACCGGCGCTACAGACGTAGAGCAAGTATTTGAGGTTTGGGAGGGAGTGCCGAATGTCTACTACGCGTAGACCTTGAGACGAGCAGAGAGCTTCAATGTTCTTATTGAGTAGAAACCAAGCGTACTCGAAGCGCCATTGTCCAGCGGTGGATCCTCCGCGAGGTAAATAGAGAGGAAACTCTCTGCGCGAGACGGTCTTCTCTGATAATTGGGAAATATCATCGCGTGCATATGATCGAGAACCGAACCAGTCCAGCGGGTATGGTAACGGATGCGCTAGGTAGAACTGTAGATGTTTCGTGAGCAACGCGACGAATCCTAGCCCAGCTGATAAAACATCCTCGGAGATGTGTTTTGCAGTCGAAGCATCATATGTCGAGTTTGGAAGTGGTATATTGCATATTTGGAAAGAAAGCGGTGGCGCATTAGGAATTGGCGTAATGGGGAATATGTCTGCAAGGTCAGAGCAAATGCGCCTTCGCTGCCCTCGGATTTGTTGCTGTGTTTCTTCGAGAAGCTCCTTGGAAGCAGTCAATTTCTCTCGATTATTAGCCATGTCCGTCTCTGCCTGGGCCTCGAGTTCTCTTCCTTTAACGATAGCTTCGCGCCGGGCCCTTATAGACTCCCGAAGGTCGTCCCGTTTCTTCTGGGCCAAGTTGTTGGAACGCTGTTGCGCAGCCACGTACTTTTCCGCCACGGAGACAGCTTCTCGTGCCGTTTCTGACTTGTCGACGGGCGAGTCTTCGAGCATATTATTGATTTCTTCCATCAATCGATGTTGCGTCTCCATTGCGTCTTCTATCGAGCTCTCCAGGTTGGCCAACTTCATGAGCGCGGTATATGATGACGTCGCTACTGTTGGCGCTTGTTTCGGTTCCGATATCTTATTGGGAAAGTCAAACGAGTAAACACCGTCTTCGAGGTGGAATATCAACGCGTTTGGAGGAAAGTTTCGGTCCATAAGAGTTCCTATGAAGTTGAGGCGGCGCAGATCGACTGATTCGTCGAGGAGAAAAGTCCATGTCTCGGCTTTCGGTCGTCTTGCCCAGACCCGAATTAACAAGGAATCGCATCTTGAAATGGCCGAAGCGCAGTTTTCCAAGCTGAAGAATTTGAAGTTGAAGCTCTAAAAACAGTCAGAAATTGTGATTGTCTCTCCGTTGGCACGCTTCTTACCGTCGCTCGTTCGCGCACCTCGCTGATGTACACAGGCTCAGCATTGCCATCCACATGCAACGAATAAAAGACATCCCCAACAGACCCTTCAAATAGCATCTCCAGATTCTTCTGCCTAGCAACAGGGTTGACATGCGCCAAGCTCAAGCTCGTCCTGCGTTTCTGCTGAGGTCGCAAAGCATCATGTCGCACGTTATCCTTCCTCAAGCTCTCCGACGATCGCGAGGGGTGCAATTGGCCCGTCTCCCTGAGAACAGGCAGCTTATTCGTGCTCGTGGCTAGGTTACCGTCGTCTGCTGTTCTAAGGCTCGTGGGCGCAAACGACAAATTGCGCAGCCATATTCCGCGAAGGTGACGGAGCTTGCGATTCTGGGCGAGAAGACGCGGGCGACGAGGTTCGGCGAGAGATGACATTCTTACATGCCGCGATTGCGCAGCTGATTATTCTGGCGGCTATGACATTGGAGGGGGAGAGAGGGTGAAGCTTTTGAGAAGCAGTTCGGGATGGATCTGGTGCGTGGGGAGAGGGGAGTCGTCATCATGGTAACTACGAGAGCTCCGAGCTTAACTGGAATCGCGAATCGCGATAGTTGCATATCCGCTTTAATGGCATTTGGCAGAGCTCCTCCAAGACTCGACTTTTCTTGTTGGGATTCTTTAATAAACCTCCTATCACTATGAATTGACGTGGTGTTGGCACATAATATTTTAATACAATTTATAACATACTATAATGGTCTCGGTATGCGTGAAAAGACAGCACCGTAAGAGCTGAGCTGAGCGGCACAACACAACCTACTCTCAATTGACTTACCCCGGATCTAAGTCCAAATTGAGACATTTACGACGACCTTGCATTCGCCGGCACAATGAGAACCGTAGTCATAGATTATCCAAAAATTCAGGCGTTAGAAGCATAAGAGACGGAATCAGCAGGTCAATTAACGCTACTTGCACCAGGCTCATAGGCTACTTTAGTAGTTTAATACCCTAAAGCTTGCAGACCAACTTCGTCAAAGGATTGCGCCGACAGATTCTCTCATGATCTCAAACTCTCCAAATCATTCGTCTGTCCAAGCAAATTAACCAGCGGCAAAAACAATTTCTCCTCTTCAGCACCAGCCAAAACCTCCTTCAAGTCATCCCACGTCTTCCAATACCAGCCGTCACACTTCTGCGGCTCAAGAATCTTGTTCAGCCATATCAGCTTTGATCTCTCAATGTTTCCACTGTAACATACCTGAGGCTCTGCGTTCTCATCCACCATCTCACAGCGCACAAATATCGTGATGTAGTGCTTCTTCTCACTCTCAAAAACGTCGTTTGTGACAGCCACGACCTTGACGGCGCGTACTTGGAGACCTGTCTCTTCGAGGGTTTCTCTCGCTGCACATTCAAAAAAGGTCTCGCCGTAGTCTAGGTGACCGCCTGGGAGTTGGATGGTACCTATACCGTATTAGATATGTAGATACACCAAGTCTCTTTTGCGTAGTCTACCTGCTCCATGACTCCCCATTCGCTTGCCAGTGAGAAACTTGCCGTCGCGGGCATAAATGAGGGCTGCGACGCCAACGCGGGGATTAGGACTTTCTGTAGACATTGTGAATGTGAATTTGTGCTATTAATGTGATAATAAGAGACCGAGACTTGGTTTATAAAGAATTGGATTCGAGCGCGATGTTATTAGTTTTGCATTCCTTAGCAGAATGCCCAAGTAGGCGCAGCATCAATTATTTGCTGATGACTCATCCAATAGGCAAACTGATTTATGTGTAACCCCATCCAACAGTGAGCACTAACGAAATAGAAAAATAAATAATTGGAGAGGAGAATCTTTAGAATGCAGTGAACAACGAGCCGGTCAACATTGTGTTGCTCAAGAGCGCAAATCAAAGCGTGTATACTGACGCCCAGCCCAGCACTAGGGAACCACACTAACACCAACTCACAAGCAAACAAACAAGCAAACACATGGGGTTGTTGGATGACAATCACAAGATGAAAGCCATGAATGATAAAAGTGTATTGGGTATTAACCAATTGTATAGTTTTGAACGCCTTCGAGTTTATACGCTTGAAAAAAGACTCAGCAAATGCTGCTAACAATGAAATCTTCATCAGTTCGTACCCATATCCATAACCAAGATTCTACGTATATACATGCAACGATTCATGTTGGATATGAGTTGGTTCGTCCCTTGTAAGTTGACTTCCCATGTGGAAGTAAGTACGTTCTGGCAGATCAACATCCGCCTCGAACTTGACATGCCTCGGCTGCATGAGGCTTGAAAAATAAATCACCGAGCCGGCGAACCGAAGCATCTGACACGCCTCGAGGAGCCTGCCTACGCCGCTGAAGCAGGTCCTGCAAAAAAGGTCTCGCCAAGCTCGCCCGACAGTCACGGGAAAGGCTGCGACGGCGCAAACAGACCGTATAGTGCGTCCTGAGAGATATCCTTCTCCTGATCGTTCAAGAAGTCAAGAAGACCTGGTGAGTGACCAAACGTGGGATCAAAGTGATCCATATTTGGGATATAATCTGATGCAGAAGCGGATACGTAAGCGCCCGTTGGCGTGGATGTGTTGGGCGCAATTGTATTTGTTGAAGGTGCCATGGCGAGCGGGAAGAAGAAACTCTCATCAAGGCCAGCTGGCTGAGGCTGCTCCGTGCCAGAAGTGCCACTTTCCTTGATACTAGTCTGGAACTCGCGAACCATGTCCTGCAGAACGCTGAGGGGCTTCTTAAGACCGAAGTTGCACCCGACTTGCAGTTCGCTGAGACATGTCCAGAAGAAAGAGATTGGTTCTGTAAATTGACCTCGCTCGTGACGCTCCTGGCGAAGAATGACAATGACGGCGGAATACACTGCATAAGAGAGCAAGAATGGCGCGCGGCGGAGAGTAAAGGATTCGCGATATCGGCGGACGACCTTCTGGATCATCAGGGCGCTTTGGATACAAGCTTCTTCACCTCGTCGCTTCATGGTTTCGTCTGTGTGGCGTCTAAGATGACCCTCTTCAAGGAAAGCACGGTGTAGTAGAATGGTGAGAGCGTGGAATGTCGTACTAAATATCCTTGTTAGTATCTCCATTTTGACATGGTGTCAGTTGGGTAGACTCACTGTGGGGTGATTTGATGGGGAGGAGGCGTGACGGTGGTGGTGTCGTCAGGATCAAAGCGCAGGTGACTGGGGAGACTGCTCTGCCACTTCTCAAACTCCCTCTCGATGGATTCCTTCTTATTCAGGAGATACTCGGTTGTGTACTTGACGCACTGAATCCCGTAAAGATCGTTGATTCTCGTCGAAATCTGCAAAAGCCGCACTAGACTGCTGAATGTTGACACCGCGTGAGCTGGTTGGCGACCATACGGCGGAGGAGCTGAAGCTGGTGATTTGGGATCGATATAAGGTTCCCACTCTTCCAGTTCTTCAAAGGTATCAAGCAGTTGCAGGGGCACTCTAGCCTGAGCTGAGGCAAACATGCAAGGTCGTCCAAGATACAAGGCCTGAGTAGCATCCGTTGTGAAAGCAGCCCAGTAAAGACGTTTACGCATCTCCTGCTCCAAATCTGTCCGTAGCACACGCTGTTCATTGACACCGCCGGTACTCTCGTAATCAGGACCGAGCATCAAATGACACCCTAGATCGATAATCATACGATGCGCTGTTCCCGACAAACTCCATCCTGCGCTCGGTTTGCCCTGTGATACCAAGGATACGCTCGTGAGCAGCAGGGCAAGAGCAGAAGGAATGCTGGGTTTGTCAAGTTCATCCACCAGAAGCTCACGGAATCGATCGTAGAAGCGCCTGCCAACACTTTGAGGGTCGTCAGGGTCAGCGCGGAGACATGGACGGTCGCTGTAGAGAGAAGTCGAGTAGAAAATGGCATTGAGAAGGAGTTTATTGGCGAAAGGACCACCACCGCTGGCGAGACTGTCCATGATAGCAGGCCGATATGAGATGAGGTAAGCATAATGTTGTCGGTTAAAGTGCAAGTCGAGAAGATGCTTGGCAAGTTCGGGGTCTACTCCGTCCAGATCCATCAAGTCTCGCGGGTTTCGAAACATGCGCGCTTCTCGCTGCCGTTGAAGCGCAGCATTGCTTATAAGCCGAGCTTTAGAAGCTGAAATAGCATCGTCGCCTTTTCGGGTCATCTTGTTGATATTTTCTCGGTGTTGCGCGCGGGATGTAGGGTTCATGATACTGGCGAGACCATGGACTGCAGACACATAGCCGTTCTCGTGGAAAACACCAGCGACTCGAGCTTCGCTTGGTGACAGTCCCGTACCGTCTCCATTGCCGTCGTTACTTATAGGTCGAGGAACAGACTTCACGGGCGCAAGTTCGGCAGAATCGAGTTGTGTTTGACTCGCTCGGGAGAGAATCGTGTTGAAGCTATCAAGTCTCGGCTTTGTATCTCCGTCCGTCGGACCAACGCTGCTTCGCGGCGGCGAAGACAGGAAACTAGCGCTCATTTCTTGCGCAACCGTGGAAGCCGTAGGAGTCGGAAGAGGACTCGCAATCGCAGCAGTCGAAGCAAGGCGACTCAATCCATGTGTGGTATAATCCTGCGAAGCGCGAGACGGGTGGTCGGTATCCATGAGCTCAGCCGTCCAAGCCGATTGCATCTCGGACGAAAGGATACCAGCGGCTTTCATGTGGTCGAGCATGGCGGCGACGGTGGCCTCGAGGCTCTGGACGCGAGCGCGGGACGGTCTAGGTTCTCGTCGGGCATCGTGAGGGTATACGCAGGGTAGACTGTTGGTGCTGCATTCAACACATTGTGGGCGCGTGCCGTCGCAACGGACTTTCTTTTGTCGGCATGGCGTGCAGGTCTTGCAGAGAGCGCCACCGGATGAACTTTTGGAGTCCCGACCGCTTTGACGCTTGACAATTTTGTTTGGATTCGTCATTTTAATTTCTGGGGGACATGATATGGAGAGAGAAAAGAAATGAGAATGGAAAAGGAATTATTATCCCGTCGTTGTTCGAATTGTCGGCTCAGGTGAGCGGAATCGGTGTTCCGGGTATCGAGATGCCCTGGAAGTCTACGCTGGCTGGGCTATGCAAATGCAGGAGCTCCCACTGGCCTTGCCCGACTGCTTCCCGTTCCCGCGGGGAGCATCGGGTGATATTTCAAGCCCAAATGGCCCACTGGGGAATTAGCGCCTGACCACTAAAAGTCGGTCCCTGGATCCGCTAACCACAGTCTTCCCCAGATCCAGCCCGGGTCCACCCGATACACTCCTCGGATGCGGTTATTATCGTGACTGTGAGTGGTTCATACGAGCATGGGTATTCGTTAGGGACATCAGGCTCGGAAATGCAAGGTCTAAAATGTTGTCATTATTTAGGGCACTAGTCAACGGTTGAAAGCTGTTCTGTTGATGTGATGTTATTAAAAGGCAAGAATAGCCAGTGTTGATGGTCTATAACGGGCATATCTCGGGGCGGTTCGGTGTTCAGACAGACTTAGAGTTACAGATATATTTCTGGGGTAGCTCAAAGTCCCCGGGTTCCAACCGCTTGAAGTCGTGTTATGCATGATTACCTATGGACGGACGGAAGGGCGGTGGGGGTTCACGTGTCGAGGTCTGCCACTTGTAAGCTTTATCTTAGTAGCTGTGTCTGATAATCGTTGCTCAAAGTTCTAATACCCACTCTCCAAGACACGATGCCTTCAAAGTATCTTCAATTCATACTGTCATTTGGCTATAGTATTGTACACTCACTAACTGCGTGATAATCTTGTTCAACCTCCCCTGTCATGATCTGCGTTCCTGCTTCAAGACCCGCATCCAATCCCAGCTTAATCTCCTCCACAGTCTCTCGCATCTCCATTGCATAAAGTCGTTCCCTAACCGATAAAGCATGCCCCAAATAGTCGGCTCCGATACAATCGCTCTCATAGTCCAATAATATACCCATCATCTCGTCATTCCTATACCCATCTGTTGCTGCCGCATATACCATAGTAAGAAACTCCGGTACAAACATGGCCCCGTATGGACGAGCACTCTCACATTGCTGCACTAGAGCAATAGATTCGTCAACACAATCATGTACATCTCCAACGAGATCAAGATTCTTATCCCATATCTGAAGAGTGTGGTTGATCACTGCGGTCATGGCGAGGAGTATCGCGTATGCAAATCTGTACGAACTGCAGACTCTTTTTGACATAGCTTGTGCGTTGGGTGCAGCAGCTGCCGTCGTCGCCATTGCGATGAGTCGTCGAACCTTGGGAATTTCGAATTGAATAACTTTGTAGATACATTGAAGTTGGTGAATGTGTTTCTTCGGTGAACGCATAAAAATGGAAACCTCAGCTAGTGTTCCTGATTCTAGACTGATGAAGCTTCCTTGGTGATACTTGACAGGTCGAGGAGTGCCTATCGTTTCGCATGCTTCCCAGAACCATGGCCCTAGTTCGAACTGGGGATTCAGAAAGCTTGCTAAGACCTATTAACATAGTCAGTTTAGGTCATATATCCATTCGAACGGTTTATCTGGACACTTACCGCTAACTGTGTCAATCCAACCATGTATGGCTCCAGATCATCGAGTTCCTTTTTCAAAACCGCTTCTCGGAATAGAACTGATATTATCTGACGATGTTGTTCAACTGATTTGCGATCGATCCAGTACTGCCGATGGGTCAGCTCGACTTGATATGCCAGATCGTAGAAAGAACTCACATGACACACAAACATAACTGAGACCACTTGCATTTTCATCATGATGGGTTCCTTCGGATCAACAATTGCCTTTCTCGTAGCTGCCAAAGCTTCTCCATAGTGCGTCAACCCTTCCACCCTCAAACTCTGACACTGGTGAGATCTATAAAGTGTAACCATGGCGGCTACACATGAATCAAGTGCCGCATTGTACCCGATCTGGGCCACAAGTTCTGGGATGAGTTTCCCGCCGAATGCGCGAATATCGAAGCGACAGTCGTCGGTCTGGAGGATATGGACTAGTGAAGATGATATTCTGGTCTGAGCGTTGCTTGGACTACGGCTTGGAGATGATCTGATGAGGGTCTGTTCGTTGCTGTTTTCGCTTTGAAAAGAGGAATGAAATTTCCATCTTTTGACGCCATTTCCGACGCACGATATCCCGACGCGTCTACATCTTCCACATGTTGGTTTGGCTTGATCGCACTTTTCATGTGAGTTAATTTGTAATGAGGACTCTGATAAGCAAGGAATAATTGCTCACTTTCTTCTTTTGTCTGCGACACCCATCGCAGCCGAGACTAGACGGTGTTCCTGGCATAGTGATTTGTAAAACAGGACATTGCTATTGAAGCTTGATTCCTTGTAATAATCCAGTCGTTTATATGCCGTCGATGTCTTGAGACAAAGGGTCCACTCCCCGATGATCCTCGGTGATGAGCGAAGTGACCTGACGTCGAATTTGACTGCGCCTTAACGGGAGGCGGACCAGGCGGAGCAACAATAAAATGGCAGTGACAGGGGATCGACAGGCTTACTCAGGGCTCCACAATCGGAACGTTTGTTTCAACCTGTAGGGCTGTCGATTAAATCAAATGTCCGATGGATGGACGCATGTCTAAGAATCATCCAGGTCTTTCTTTTTTGTAGGTATTGAGGGGTTTCCATACTGTCTACATCCGCGAGTCCTACTAATTCCATGTGCCCCTTTATCAAAAATTAGCCGTAGGGCTGGGCATCTGCTGAGATGAGATATCACATGAATGCAGGTCGACTAATTCAGATTACTTACTTATCTTACCCGGATAAGGGGGCATCTGGAGCAAAGCTGCTTGCCAGATAAAAACAAGCTTTTAGAAAGGACGGATGCCGGTAGATAACACCTAGATTTTCCCAGAATCAACTGCGCAATCTAATGTAGGTAAATGTAAAAGTCTAAAGACCCAGTAACATCTTGTTGTCTAAGAGACTATACATAATACAGAAGTAATACAGAGGTGTGCTATAAAGATCATAAAGAGGCAAAAAAAAATGATACCTTGCTTACTATGCTAGCTTAGCGTCCTGACCAAGACTCCCCCCCATTCCGCTCCATAGGTACCAACCTGCTTGCTTTCTCTTTATGAGTCCATCCATTACGGGCTGGTACTGTTGCACTCATATTAACCCTAAGTCCAACAAAGACTACCAATACCGCAGCATACGTTGCAGTTGCAACTAATGTATCAGTATTACCTGCCTTGAAGAAAACAGACAAGGCCCCAGCAAATGCTAAAACCGAAATACTAACTGTCACCAAGCTCTTCACAACTGCAACATCTGGCAACCGCATTACCAGCATCGGCACAACCAACATTGAACCTCCCAAGAACGCGACTAAGAACCTCGTTAGCCTATCGACCAGCGAAGATACCTGCTCGGGAGGCTCGCTATTAAAATATTCTTCTGTGCGGTTACGGATGTCATAATTTGTGTATGTAATTGAGCGAGGGAGGTGACGCTTTAGAACATCACGAATGTTATCTATAGGAAGGAGGGAAGGGTCGGCGAAACTACGGTAGCCAGACCCTTCGTCGATGAATTGGCAGGACTCGTCTCCGAAGATACGTTCCAGGTCCAGACGGCCGCGGCGGGCTTGAGACCCGGTGATGGGGGTAAGAAAACCGTTCCAGAACACACTTCGTATGAAACCCTCTACCCAATCCATCTTCTCATCCTCTTTCGTCTTGGCTGTAATGAACGACGTTAGTGACTACGGGGAAATGATAGGTGTAGCAAAGAGGTCACTTCTAGAGTTAGATAAGACCTTTAATGACCAAACCCTGAGCGAGCTAAAGAATGGCACGCAGAGCAAAGAAAGCGTTGAATACAGCCAGATTGTTGAGAAAGTCAAAAATTTAAGCAATGAGATTCAGCAGGTATACAGGGAGGTGCAGGATACATATCTCGAGGAGGTACAGGCACTGGGGCTAGGAGAGGACTCATTACTTTATACTTAGCTGCCTGCAGCTATTGTAATCTATACCCTTCGACATGTTCTTCTTCCACGCATTCATGCTCTCCTTAAGTCTCTACCTCCCTGATCAACCACTGCTTGCATGCTGCCACACAGTTATACCACTCATGAGAGCCATAAGAGTCCAGTGATACCCCATATAAGTTGTAGTAGGTCTGCCTAGAAATTGGAAACCTCCTGAGCGCTGCACAGATGAACCGTGATTTTCATAAACCATGGCGACTACATCAGAGCTTCTTGGACGATGTGAACTGGATTTGCTACTGCGTCCCTGAGAGACGAGCTCCCATACCGTACTATACAGACCACTCTGCGCTTCAGACGAAACCCTCCATTCGAAAGATTCAGTCCTACGACTTCCTTCGTGTTCAACCCTCATAGAGAAATTGTACCGGGGGTTTGATCTTGATCTGTGAAAGGACATAGTGACTTGGTTGGAGGAAATGTGGCAACTGGGGACGCCCGGGAGTTGAAAAGTAAAACGTTCGCCAGATTTGTTGCAAGATGCCATTGCATCTCCTACAAACTCAGAACCAGGATACAGATATACAGGTCCTTGTAATCCACGTGGCATGAGAGCTGCGTAGAGAACACTTGAGCCTGGCTCGGAGATGAAGAGAGCCATAGCGGAAGACGAGTTTGTCCATGTAAGTTGCATAGCTTGGGGAAACCCGATGCTGAGGACTTGATCTGAGATTTCAGACGGGGTTCCAGGAGTCGAGGGACCACTTGGAGATTCGATATTGTAGTCATCTTGAAGAGACGGGACGAAAGGAGGGAATATCATTGTGGTTACGTGTGAGTGTAAGAGATGCTTTGAACGAACTGGACATTTAGCAATGGACCTGAATTTGTTGAAGATTGAAACTTACTGACTGATGGTGAACTGGTATCTGATTTGATTCATTTCCCATCTTTTGACTCTATTACTGATAGCTTATATACTCTTTCTTTCGTCGCACAATATACTCTCTGTAGGTTTGATATCTAAACGTCGAGCGCTGGGTTCATCCCTTTACAGTTAGTTCAATTTTGACAGTGGACCCTGGCCTGTGCCCAGCTGAAGTGTTCGCGCCTGTCTGACATACAACGGCTGTGGCTCAAGCAAGCGTGTTGGATCGGATCGTCCCAGCCCCCAGAAGGCATCTTTTCCCTTGACAGAAGACATATGAAACATGATTGGCTGTGTATGAAAACTAACTAATTATGGTCGGTGTTATCTTTCCTAAAATGATACAAACCATGCGTTGCCCCTGCTTCCATCTGACACTCAGCCTTGTCAAGATACCAAACATCAATTGGGGGTTCTTAGAGGTTCAACCAATCGTCTAACTAAAAGTCTTAAACACCCCTAAAAGCTTGATCTTGCTGCCCCTGTTCTGAAATATCAATGGCTAAACTGCAGTTTGCTCATTTACTAGGGTCATTGTCTGGACCGAGTCGATTATACAGAGGTCAGCCTCATGGGTTTGTCAAACTTGGTATCATTCCATGTTAATGTCAGTATGAGGCGAATACGGTCATTGAAAAAGGTTCCATGTGCCGCTTGATTAACTATCTCTCAGGAGACCGAAGTTTTGATGATGGAAAACAGTGTCAGTTTGCCCAAGACGCTGATAAATGTGGAAAGACATCCCATTCGTCAAATTAGTCTCTGTATTGATGCACATGATTATGCTGAGCCCCAATTTCAGAACCACTGGTCTACTATCGCCACTGAGGCCGACTCTAGGCTACAGAATAAATCAGGTCACTGGCCATTTGTTTTCCCATCCCAAACTATGGCAAATCCAATGGCGGGGAAAGAGTCAAAAGAAACCGTTCAACCCACCTTCCAAGTTTAGGATAGAGAACAATGACTGAAGCTGGGCTCAATCCATAGTAAACGCAAACATCGCTTAATAGCCCCAATAAAGGAGTCTGTAGGTAAATCAAGAGATAATGACAACGTCATTGGTTAAACAGAAGAAACACTACGGCAACCTTAACGGCTTCCTCCACCAAACCTGTTTTATTAAACTTTGCATCTCCAACCGCTTCGCATTACCTATCACGATCATACGAGGCAGACAAACCGGTATGGCCCAAGATGGAAGTTTCAAGCACTCAACCTTCTCCACAATTGAATCATCCGTCCCATGCTTCCGATGCTGATCTCTGGGGTTCCCCATGTTTTCGGCCAAATATCAAGAGTAGCGACCGGGAATAACATCTCGGTTAGAAGTCCATGATGATGGTTTCTCGTACATAAACAAACAATCTCCCTCGTCAGAGGTGGTTGCAAATATCCACGTCTTCAACTTGTCACGATATCTACACATTGACCTTTGACGATTTACCATGAGAACCTGGTTTGGCCGCGGCAAGAAGCTGCAGCTTGCAGTCACATCATGCTGTCTCTGCGCCTTTGTCCTGTACGGCTATGACCAAGGCGTCTTTGGGGGTATTCTTGAGAACGAAGACTGGCTGCAACAGTTTGGCCACCCCGGGGATACTCTAACTGGCTTCATCGTTTCAAGCTACAACCTGGGATGTCTCGTCGGTTGCTTCATGAACTTTGTTCTCGGTGAGAAGCTCGGTCGCAGATGGACTATCTGGGTCGCCATGGGATGGATTCTTGTGGGAGCTGTTTTACAAGCGACTGCCTTTACGCGTGGCCACCTTATCGTTGGGCGAATCGTTACTGGTGTTGGTACTGGACTCAAGACCTCTACAGTGCCTATGTAAGTATACCTACCATATGACGAGCATTTCATCAATTACTGACACCCCCCAGGTACCAATCTGAGCTTTGCGAAGGCACCAAGCGAGGCCGTCTTGTCTCAGCCGAAGTCATGTTCGTCGGCATCGGCATTGCATTCGCCTACTGGTGGGACTTTGCCTTTAGTTTTGTCGGAGGACCTTTTGCGTGGCGCTGGCCCATCGCTTTCCAGGCAGTGTTTGCGTTTTGGGTTATCTTTGTCGTATTCGGTGTACCCGAGTCTCCACGCTGGCTTCTCAATCATGGGAAACGACAAGAAGCGACCGAAGTGCTCTCCGCTATCTACGACAAGCCCATTGATCATCCTGATATCATACGAGAGGTAAACTCCATCGAGGCGGCATTGTCGACTGAGGCCGAGGCTGAAGGATCCACGACTTGGGCTTCGACTTTTAAGAAGGATAAAATCAGCACGAGATATCGAGTTTTCCTGGCCTGGTTTGTTCAGTTTATGAATCAAGCGGGCGGTATCAATCTGGTGGTTTACTATATCCTAAGTAAGCACTAATCCCTCGACGTACTACACACGGTCAAGATACTAACATATGAAAGCCGTCCTCACCAACAACGTTGGACTTGAGCACAGACTCGCACAAATCATCGCAGGATGTATCCAACTCATGTTCCCCATCGGTTCGCTGCTTCCCACTTTAGCTTTAGACAAGATGGGACGAAGATCAACCATGATGTGGGGATCGGCTGGACTTTCCTTCTCCATGATGATGGTAGCTGCACTTTTATCCCAAGCAGATGATACATCTCGAGGAAGGTCTTTTGCCGCCGGATCGGTTGCTTTCTTCTTTACGTACATGCTCATCTTTGGTGCGAGCATGAACTGTGTTCCTTGGGTCTACGTCCCTGAGATTCTTCCTCTCCATGCCCGAACCAAAGGCACTGCTATCGGTGTTAGCTCAAACTGGCTTTGGAATTTTACAGTGGTATGTATCTATCCTCAATCAACCGGGACAACTCATCTGACGAATGGCAGGTCATGATCACACCTATCCTCATCAATCGCCTTCAATGGAAAGCCTACCTCATCTTCATGGCAACCAACCTAGTTTTTGTGCCCATCATTTTCTTTTTATATCCAGAGACTTCTAATCTTGCTCTTGAAGAGGTCGATTACATTTTTGCTAGAGGTGGAAATGCTGTCCATGTGGCTCATGAGATGCAGAAGGAACTTGCCCTTCACGGACACTTGGCTGATGACAGGCATCTCAGAAGAACGAGTAACACAACTGAAAAGCCTAAGGAGAGGCACGATGAGTTCGTTGAGCATGCGCATCCCTGATTTGTCTACGCTATGGTTTGCGGACGTGGGAAAGTCTTCGCGATATGAGGATAGTGCCCTAGGCCATGAAATAAAATGAAATGATATTGGATTAAGTCAAAGGTACCGAAATCTTCCAGCTTCAAGAGGTTGACAGTGCCGGCATAGAAATTACAGCCGAGCTTAATGGTGAAATATCAAGTTTGAAGGTGTGAACACCAGGCGCAAATCTGCGGGAGTGGTGTGTACGGAGTAAAAGGAAAGAAAAGAAAGCGTTGACGTGAATGCTTCCAAAAGCTGTTTTTATGATTCACTGCACAGCAACTGATTTAGACCCACTAAACTACCTAGGCACCCATTTGTACGATATGAATAAAACCAAACGCCAGTTCACTTGAACATAACATTACTTACCACCTTGCTCCGGCATACTTCCTCGAAGTGATTGCTGCTAGACTCCGACACTGTCAGATCCGCTCAGAATCTAAAGAACGACCTTTTCAACGATGGCCGAACAACACTTCCCGAATCGCGACTTGTCGAATCTCAGGTCCGACCTATTGGCGCTACGCCTTGTCCTCGCTCAGGAGGAGAAGAGTGGGACATCGGCTCCCAAAGATACAAAGGAGGAATTGGCCGAGAAGGTCCAACAAGATCTCAGAGCTATTGCACGTAGCCCCCACAGCCAGACACAACATGGGAACTTCCGAATTCCTGCCACCAAGGCCTGTCGCGATCTTTACAACAAGCTCAAGGAGGTTCGGGATCAGGACGGCGATCTCACAGAGAAGGATACCGAAGAAATCGAATCCCTTCTAAAGAAGTTTATCCGCGAGCTTGATCCTCAGCACCCATTTCTCGCTGAGCCGAAGCAGGAATCATCTGAGGTATGGCACTTTTTCTTAATCAAAGGAAACAACTTCTAGCTAAAAGGGAACATTACTGACAGTTTGCAAAGGTGCGCCAATAGGGAAACAAGTGAACAAGCAGCGTCGCGTCCGAAAAATGATATCCACGAACTACAACGAAAATGGGATGCTTCGGAGCCTTTTCGTTCAGGACAGCGATGATGACGACAGCTTGTGAGAAAGGCGATCGACCCCAGCACTGGAACCACCAAGACGAAGTCATGGAAGATGGCTATTGGATTCTTCGAAGGCAGAGGTGACAGGCAATGTTGGCATGCAACAACAAGTCCTTGTTTTTTATCACACGACAGTTTGCGGGGCTACGATGATGTACCTATGCTCAGAGAACAGCAGTGGTTTAGAAAAACAATCCTGATTTGTTTCCTACGAATTAATGATGATGTGATTTGATTCTATGCTGTATCATATTTTGAACCAGCTACCGAGGTCAAATCATCATGTAAGCCTCCGGTGTTCCCTCCGAGATCTGCCTTCTCTCAGATTCCCCACAACCCCTCTTCGGATAAAGAAGAGGACTTCGGAAAACACTCTAATGGTCGAGCATTATTCTTCAAATCGCATTGGTCTTTTGTTTACTTGCTGAAATTCGTCCCGAAGTAAAATCAATCCCTTTACATACAAACTTGCAGTCATGACTACATATCAGATCCGTGAAGTTGACAACGAGGTGAAAGGGCGCTTAGCACTCGTTACTGGAGCCAGGTAACGTCGTCCAAAAAACAGATTGAAGAGTCTATTGCTGATTGTTTCTAGTGGTGGTATCGGTTCTGCTATTGCTAGAGCTCTAGCAGCCGAGGGCTGTGATGTTGTGCTGCACTGTAACTCCAGTCTGGTAAGACCTCCCAACACATCATAAACCTTTGACTGACAAGCCCTCGCAGAATAAAGTCGAGTCTTTATCCAAAGAGCTCTCATCTTCCTTTCCTGATCAGCTCTTCCCTTGCGTTTCAGCCGACTTGAGTTCACGGGATCAAACTCGCGGTCTCGTTGATAAAGTCTTTCAAGATTCAAACATCTCAGCCAAGCACAAAGCAGTGTCCATCCTTGTTGCCAACGCCGGTCTTGGGAGACGCATCCGCGATATCAAGGATATTGAAGAAGATGACTGGGATACTGTCATGGAAGTTAACTCGCGGAGTCAGTTTGTTGTGACAAAGGCTTGTTTGCCAGGTATGCGAGCGCAAAGCTGGGGGCGTGTGATTCTTATTGGAAGTATTTCCAGTCATGGCGGTGGAATCAACGGTTGTCACTATGCAGCAACCAAGGGTGCTCTCAGGTGTGTATTCCTATCTATGGTTCTGGGCGACCCGAATGCTAACTTCCTGGAGTTCAATGGGCAAGAACCTGTCTACTGTACTGGCTGGAGAAGGGGTTACTGTCAATGCCGTAAGTCAAATGGAGAAACACTATGCAAGTACTAAGAGTCGATTCAGATCCTTCCAGCAATGATTGGATTTACCGACATGATTCCGACTCCAAAATCAACGTGAGTTTTGAGACGATTTTGACCGGATTTCTCATCATGCTTATATGACTCTGCAGAACATGGACAAACAAGACAGACCTGGAGGAACTCAAGGAGACAGATCCAGGCCTTGCTATCGCTGCCAGTGTCCCAGTAAGACGTCTAGGTCATCCTCAAGAAGTTGCCAACGTGGCGGTCATGTAAGTTTACCCCTATGTCAAATCAATCGCAGAGTTGACCGTTTCAGGATGGCAAAGACGGGATATCTTACAGGACAGGATATTCTCTTGTCAGGAGGCCTCAAGTAGTCAGCAAAACTGTAAGGGAGTACTACTGGGCTGTCTCGGATGATTTGTTAAGTGGCAAAAAGTGCAAAAAACATACAACACCGGGGATTCGCTGGTCGTCACCGACCCAACTACTAATCCAGCGCTTCGCAGCTTATCTATGGGAGAGCGGACGGGATCCCGAGTTCTCTGCGAGCTATGGTCGTATGTGAAAGAAGAAGGAAAAGTTGGGGGTTATATAGTTGCAGCTAGGGAATGTTCAGGGACTATACTGAGGCTCTTACTGGAGTTTTGAAATAGTCAAAGTGGAAGACAGAACAATCCATTGCAAGTAATACATCCCATAATATAAGTTCCCTAAATGTAATTTACTGTCGATCTATCTATAGAGTTTAAAGTAGCCCTGCAAGTTGTCAAGATATAACTGTCACACTTCTACGAATAGTCATACCAAACAACGTTAACTCTTCAAATAAAAAGATCGACAGGCTGTTCTGTCTACCAGCAAAAGATAAAAATAGAAACGACGCAGGCCTGATTCGAACAGACGCCTCCGAAGAGAATAGATTTCTAGTCTATCGCGTTAGACCACTCCGCCACTGCGCCTTGTTGTTTCCTGATTGGATGAAAGATTCAAGCTTGTTAGGTGTACATATACCCAAAACTGCTTTTTCGATCGAGGTGGATAACATCTTTGATTGTCAAAATGATTTCCTTTATAATTTCCCTGGACTGAGACAATCTTCGCTTGACGTCTAGAGGCAATTTAGTAGGTAATTTGTCTCGTGGAACAGTTGAACTACTACTACCGAGTAGAGATTCATTCTTCATATTTTACGGGAAATTATAATTCCTTCACCATGAGTCATCCCTATTTCAATTGTTCTAACTACATCATGTTTACTCAACCTCTGGGCTGTGCCTGGTACTACATTTAAAATGGATCGATTGGCCCCCGAGATTATATCCAACATCGTCTCTCATTTCTATCCTGGGGGATGCCGTGATCAAGGTCGTCGTATCGCACCTCTAGCACCTCTAGCAGTTTTGTGCCGACATTGGCAACCTCTTGTTGAGGCAGAAACATTCCGGCACCTTCGACTTGATGGAGAGTCATTACACTTTATAGCTCAGAACCGGGTACTGACACCAAGAAGACTTTCCTACCTCCGCAAACTAGTGTACGAATTTCCATGCAGACATGATTTCCCAACTCGTTTCGATGAATGGTACAAAAAAGGTCCTGCGTTCGACTTGGTTGTCAAGATGTTGTTTTACCAGCTTGCAGAAATACCACTTGGTCAGGAACCACTGCTTGATCTTGAGCTGATCATCCCTCCATTCGACGAGCATCATCACGTTCCTTCAAAAGATTATGGTTACCAGCCCGGCCCTGTTATCAAGTTTACATTGCCAGATCTTCCCAGCCTGCCCATGGTTAGATCTCTTGAGATAACCAACAGCTCTTTTGACATCGACCCTTCTCCGCGTATTTTTATGTACATGACTAGTAAGATGCCGCGGCTAAGAGAATTCACTGCTGCATTGTCTCCCTCGGAACTCAGAGCCTCATTGATACAACAAAGAGTCGGTAAGTAATCATCAGCACTGGCAAATGCCATTCTCATACCCAGTGTGTCTTTTAGAACTTGCTCAATCGCTCTCCGAGTTACCCATGTCTATACATACCTTCTCATTGAAATACCACCAGCATCATCGTCTCCCAGACGGTCTGTTAGCCATGCAAGGTGGAGAAGATATTCTTACACGCGAACTACGTCGGTTCTCCCAAAGAGAAGGTCTAAAAGACTTTACCTTTTATGGTTGCGTAGAACCCTCTATATTCTGGCCACCAGCCTCGGACACATCCGACCCACGACACTGGCCAACTCTCAAATCATTTGTTTTGAACATGGATCGTGTGCAAGAGCTTACCTGTTTCCGCGCCAAGGAACCTTTCAGCAAAGCAAGACATGTACAGAATTGGGACCGGGTCTACGCTCATGGAGGGTTGATGAATGAGTTTTACCGAGCCGCTGCGAAATGCTCAGCTTGCATGCCAAAGACGGAATACAACTCCATCGACTTCAACGACAAGTGGGGCACGTCTCTTACTTTTTGCACGGTATTTCCTGAGGATCCATGTCTCAATTTAAATGGGAAGCCGGCCCTTGAAATTGAGGATGAAACCGTGGACGAATGGCGCAAAGCAGCCGGAGTTCATAATTTGGTGTTCAAGGTACGTCTTGGAGAAGATGGGGGTGCTGAACATAACGCTCGTGATATGTTTAAACCCGAGGAAATTGTTGAAAGAGCGGGGGTGCATGAGGATGAACCAGAGGAAGCAGATGTTGATGAAACTCCATCTGAAGGGTTTGTGTCAAGAAATGAAATCATTGAGCGACTCTTGCAAATGCAACAACAGTACCAGCAAGTCCTACCTGAGCCTTTTTTCTCCCGGTCCCGTTAATTAGATATAGAAAGCTGTATCATGTTTTCTTCTAGAATATGAAGACTCTGCCTGTGTCGTTGCCTTTGCCTGATGCCTTAGGAACTAGTTAATATTGAATTAATTGAGGTGAGTCTAGGGTGAGATGTTCGGTGAAAAACAGCCGAAGATCAACCACGGCCAACAACCCCACAGTACCCGCAAGTCGCAAAGCCTTTAAAATCTGTGCGGCTCGCGTTCCTTCTCTTTTTCTTTTCTTTTCTCCTTATGACCCTTCCATTCAAATAAATGTGAGTCTTTACCACCAACGCAACCAAGCCCTCGCAAGACCTATTGCTAACTTTTACCTCCCAGATGATGAGAACCGCGTGCTTAATATGATGTAGTGCCTCCTCTCCGGACCTCGAAACCCTCTGCCTTTCGGGGCAGCTTAAGCGGTTTCGGGGCGAGGAGAGGTTGGCACCATGAAATGGGCGTTCGACACACCGACCTTGTTTATCATCGGACGCGTTGAAAAAAAGCTCTGACTTATGAAGAATGGAAAGGGATTCTTGTTCGTGCAGTTGGGGAAACCTAGCAGCAGAAATTGAACTCTACAAAAGGTAAGAAAGAAAGTTTGATGGGAACTGGGGGAGCGAGTTTCAAGTGAGACCGCTATACTTATCTATCTAAAGAATTAATTTAAAGAATCGATTTATGCTGTAATCTTGTTCGAGAACCATGCCCATTTTGAGCCAAGTGATTGATTGCTTTTTTGCCTAAAGTTCAGTTCGTACGGCCCGAGATGAAAGGACTTTTCGTGATACGTGAAAAAGCGATTAGTGCGCCGCAAGCAACCAAACGTGTGTGCAAACAGCATGCCGACTATGCTTGTGTCCGTACGAGCTTCTATTTGTTGTCTGAGCACCCCAAAGAAGAGGAAAAAGAAACTGCCAGTCCCCAGATTTTAATCCATCATGGACATCACCATCTCCTTCAGTGGAGCCTCATGGCGCATCAAGTCCCTTGGAAATGAAGAATCCGCGGTGACGACATCCGTAGTGTCCCCTGGAATTTTAGCGATAGCGTCCACTAATATCGGAGTCAAGTACGCTTCCGGAGGCCAAGAGTTTGGGGGATACAGTGAGCTGCCTCTTCGTTACTCTTGGGCCTAAGTACCTCCTTATCAGCCACCTCCACTTTGTCCTACAACCACCAAACCAAAGCCCAACCTCAAGTCAAGTCCAACCTGCCCGACGACCTACCTACCACACACGCCCCCCTCCCCTTGTCCTGCCACGCCCCAGAATCATCCACGTCCCCCGGGCGCGGATACTCGTTGTCTCTCTCGGTCAATCTCTCTTTCTTCAAGTCCCTCTCTTGCGCTGGTGACTTGAGCTACTTGATATTACTCGACACGACACGATACGGCGATATCTTCAGCACTGCAATCATTATCGCGGCATCGATTGTCCCGGAGTATCGGCATCGCTTTATAGCATCATTATCTGTTACAGTCCCCCGTCACTCATTGCAACCTCCGTCGTCCCAACTTTTTGTCCCTCTTCCCCGACGACAGTAAGCTCGGTACAGTTCCATTGAGCTTATATTGCAGCCAACATGTCGAGCTCCTTCGAAAAGTCCGTCAAGGGCGCAACAAAGATCAAGGTACGTGTACCTCTTGGCGGCGCGCCCAAGTTACCAAGAGTTTAGCAATGATATACGAACCCAATCATTTTGAGGATTTCCATACCTTTGCTGACTCTTGACCGCCATAGAACGCTCCTCCAAAGACGAAATACATTGAGCATATTCTTGTTGCTACTCATTCCGGCGAAGCTGGCGTCGCTGAGGTCTTTCGCGCACTCACATACCGACTTCGCGATTCAACATGGACTATCGTCTTCAAGAGTCTCATCACGGTTCACTTGATGATAAGAGAGGGATCTCCTGACGTGACACTCGCCTTTCTCTCCACACACCGCAATGTATTGGCAATAAGCAGCTTTACGGATGGTACGTTACGGACCAAACAATATGTCGGCTAGCAATTGACACATCGGCAGCACAAATTCAAGGACGAAATATTCGACATTATGCTCACTACCTAGCCGAGCGAGCCCGCGCATACGAAAAGACAAAAACTGACTGGGTGCGCGCTTCCGAGTCGAGACTTGAGAAGCTTTCGGTCGAGAAGGGCTTATTACGAGAGACGGAGATTGTGCAACACCAGCTCGAAGCCTTGTTAAAATGCGACGTAAGCAAACCTCCTGCATGCGCCTGAATGCTACTCGAATTCGGTACTAAAAAATCCCAGGTAATGGAGAACGAGCCCGAGAACGAAATCACGATAACTGTTTTCAGACTGCTTGTCTTGGATCTTTTGGCGCTATTCCAAGTTCTTAACCAAGGACTGATTAGTATTCTTGGTTGGTTTCCTTGCCCCTCCCCCTCTTGTCTCAGCCTGCCGCTTTGGCTAACATTCCAATTTCACAGGTAACTTTTTCGAAATGTCAAAGGTGGATGCCGAGCGTGCTATGGCCATTTATCGAAAGTTCACCAAGCAGACCGATTACGTCGTCCAATACCTCGGCGTAGCGCGACAGCACGAACACCACACCAGAGTCGAGGTCCCTAAGCTCAAGCACGCTCCTGTTAACCTCGGCCGCCAGCTAGAGGAATATCTCCATGATCCCGATTTTGAAGTCCATCGTAGGCAGTACCTGGCCGAGCAGGACGTCAAGAAGATTGGTGGTGGCTCAAGTTCGAAGCAAGGAGGTCTTAGCAAGAAGAAGAGCAGCGATTTCCCAGCGCCAGCATCCAACAACCCCTTTCCCAAGATGGGAAGCTCCTCAACTGGCAACAACGCGCCTGAATCCAAGCCTCAAGCTAATAAGGGTCCTGATCCGGATCTAATCGACTTTTTCGACTCGATCGAACAGAACCAGACGACTATGAACGTGAACCCCCAACAACCGCAACCACAAGCCTTCCAACAGCAGCCAACTGGCATGCCATTTCAACAGAACGGCTTTGCCGCGCAACCTACCGGTTTTGCGTCCAACAGCCCATTCCAACAGCCACAGCAAACCGGCGCATTCATGCAACCGCAACCCCAAATTCAACTTCAACCAGACTTTACCGGAGCCGGTTTCGGAGGTTTCACTCCTCAGCCACAGGGTTTCCAGCCAAACTCACTCTCTCCAATTCCCCAAGACTCAATGGCCAACTTCCCCAATGCTGCTCCTCAAGTACAACAGCCTGCTCAAACCGGACAACCCCAAGGACTTCAACCTATGCAAACAGGAAGCACCAATCCCTTCCGCCAATCTATGCTCATGGCTCAACAGTCAGGTCTGCCATCATCTACAACACCAAATATTAACCGTCAGTCTACAAACCCGTTCGCCCGATCATCACCGCAACAGAATACATCTCCTTTTTCTCAAAATTCGAACTCCGCTTTCCAAGCACCACCGCCACAACAGCCGCAACAGCAAGCAGCTCCTCTGCAGGCCGCACCAACCGGTACGAACCCTTTCGCTCGCAACTCCATGCTACCACCAGCCACCCAGGAGCAACGACCACAGACAGCCGGTGCTGCCCTCGCTCCCCAGCCCACTGGCACTACCAACCCCTTCCGACAAGGCGCCTTTGTCAACCACGCTACCGGTCAGGGTTGGCAAGCTAATCAGCAGCCGATTGGGGGTGGCCTCGATCAAATCCCAACAGTGCCTGTATTCCCACGTCCAGCAAACCAAGTTCCGTGGCAACAATAGTCCAGTACAGGTTTCAACACACTCTTCTAGCCTTTATCCAAATATCTGCATTGCGTTTCCCAACGCACTCTTGTTTCCATTTCTTGGCTGTACATCCTCCCTTTCACATAGTAAGCGAGGCGTTTTCGGGGGATGAGATCGAAAAGACTATTACAAAGCGAAAGGACGATTTAAATAATAGGCATACTCGGAGGGAACATAGCATCCTCATGAACATTGCCATTCGATCCTCTCCTGGTGATTTTGTCTTTTGGATTAGTATAGTAGCAGTCATAAAATATTATTCTCATGGAATTTATTCGTGATATTCATGTGTCTGGGCATTTATATCGTGTATATACCAATTTCATGGTATAGTCTATTACCCTGGTTGAAACCATCTCTAGTGAGGTCCGTAATATTCGTTGAATATTTCCCCAAACTCCCTGTAACGCCATAGCTATGCCCGTTTAAACAATAACAAAACATCTAGAACGGATCGTCAACGTCCATTTTACCACCTGTTTCACCCGTTGCGGCAGCCTCTTTTGCTCCCGTTGTAGAAACACTCTTCTCAACCTTTTCCTCATCCACAAACACTCCCAATCCCGAAAATGCCTCGAACAAAGCCCTTGTGAGAAACTCATCAGGACTATATCCACCAGCCTTGAAAGACTCCTTTGTTCTTGTAATCTCGACCCACTCGTTGGAGTACGTCGCCAATTTCTCAGGTGCAAGGTCCACACGATCAGGCATCACACGCACGCCACCGTAGGGATCGTATGGCTTGTTGTCCACCACAGGACCCTTCTTCTCGCGAAGTCCACGGATCGAGAGACCGCTTCCGACGCCGGCAGCTCCCAACGCGGCGTCGCGCTTGTTCTGGCCTCTCTTCTTGAGCATGATCTTATCCATCGCCTCCGTCGCGCGACCCGTCTCGGCACTCTGTAGCGAATCCAGCATTTCTTCGCGGAAGCGCTTCGCGTTGACCTTTTCTTCCAGTTCCTCTTGTCGTTCGAGCAGGCGGCGCTGGCGCGCTTCTGCCTCCTCTGCTGCGATGCGGCGTTGGCGAGCGTCGTCTGATTCACGCGCCAACCGTCTGTTGCGCTCGATGTCGGCTTTGTGCTTCGCTTCCCATTCCGAGAGTTGCGCTTCGGCTTTTCGCTTTTGTTCGTCGGTGCCGTAAACGAGATCGCTGGTCAAGCATTCGACCATCTCAAGGTACTCATTGTAATCGTCCAACGTCTCGAATTCCTCCTCTGTCCTGTTAAACACGGCCGCGACTCGTCTCCGGATATCGACCTCTCGCTCGACGGTCAAATCCGCAAAAAAGGCTGTCTTGAAGCCGCGCAGACGCAGCGTCTTGTGGCAGCCCGCGTAGGGACATTGGTTGGGGCCGTCTTTGAAAATACGCTCGACGCAGGTTTTGCACATGCGGTGGTAGCATTCCGGGTTGATGCGAAACTCCATGTCGCGATTAAAGTAGCGGGTTGTCTTGCATACGGGACATGTCTCGTCCTGGTCGGGCGGTGGAGGCGCGCCGAGGTCTGTGGTGTGGCGTATTGAGACGCCTGCGCGAGACATTTTGACTGATTGGAATGATATGAGTATCGAGAGGCGAGTACGGAGAGGGAAAAAGGAAAAGTCTTTGTTGTGGTTGAAAGATGCACGTTGATAATCAACAAGGGGTTATGTCAAATGTTGGTTCTGCACGGCTGAAGCTACAGGGATAAGAGGCTTGACGGGCACTACCCCATTGGTCAAAGCTTTGGGAGAGATCGCCCCACTCTTAGTCTGCCCCTCCATGGTTGTCAGCCTTCTCATACTTACCCAACAGCTTCCATCGACTTCTCTCATAACAAATCACCAACACTGAACAAACCATCACAATGGCTGATAAAGGTACGTTAGAATTTCCCTCGGAGACTCATTTTCTTATGTACGAGGAAGCCGTCACATACTAACTCATGACAGAACCTACACCCGCTGAGACCGCTGCCGCTACGGCCAAGCAGGCCGAGGAGCAGGCTGCTCTTCCCTACAAGTGGACTCAGACCATCTCTGAGCTCAACGCCACCTTTGATGTGCCCGGAAACCTCAAGTCGAGGGACCTCGTCATTATTATAAAGAAGATGAGCCTACAGGCGGGTATCAAGGGTCAGGATCCAATCATCCAGGTATGTATACAACTCTCAGGCATCAATCGACCACCTCCTGTGAATCCGACTAACCAACCAACCCCAGGGCGATCTTCCTCACGCCGTCCACGTTGACGACTCCACCTGGACTCTCAGCACCAACTCAGATGGCACCAAGACTGTCGAGATCCACCTCGACAAGGTCAACAAGATGGAATGGTGGCCTCACGTCGTCACTTCTGCTCCCAAGATCGACGTGACCAAGATCCAGCCCGACAACTCCAAGCTGTCCGATCTCGATGGCGAGACCCGCGGCATGGTTGAGAAGATGATGTTCGACCAGCAGCAGAAGGAGAAGGGTCTGCCCAGCTCTGATGAGCAGAAGAAGGCGGACATCCTCAAGAAGTTCCAGGAGCAGCACCCCGAGATGGACTTTAGCAAGGCCAAGATTCAGTGAGCAAAGCAAGAACAAAAAAAGTATTTTATGCCTGGAGTTGTAAAAAAAAAAAAAAAAAAAAAAAAAAAAGAAGACGTTTCGTTTCGTTGCTGTCGTGGTACCTTTTATCATCTGCCTTTTGTTTCCAGCGCAACCGCTGCGCGTTCAAGGAAAGCATTGAAGTTTTTGACTTGTTGAAGCATTCCGCCTGCGGAGCTCGCTGAGCTGGCTTCATCGGTTATGCGTGCCACAAGAAGTTCGAGGTTAGCCAGATCGGCCTTTTTCTCTTGGGCACGCGAAAGTTCAGGGGCGTCTCGTCCCCTTTCGACCGCCATGTCTATATCGTGCATTATAGCTGAGGTATCGAGTCGATACTGTAAAAGTTAGAAAGGCTCGAGACAACCGTTTCAATAGCAACTTACCTTTGACTCTTTGGTATCTTCTTCATGCTTGATACGTACTGCATCCATTTTTAGAGCAACCTGTTCCTTCTCTGTTTTGAGGCGCAATATCTCTTCTCGTAAAGAGAGCTTCTCGCGCTGCACAATTCGGACTCGTTTTCTCAGCGTGTTCAAATCGCTGAGATGAATCGCCTAGCTTGTTAGCTTGTATTACCAATGCAGGTGCTGAGCATCTTACCTGTTGAAGTAATCGAGACGTGAGCTCTTCTTTATACGCCTCGAGGGCCAATATCTTTATCCTGCATTCCTTCTTCTTCTCCTTCTCTTCTGTATTTCCCAGCGTATCGTAGAGCCTTGCGACTACCCCATCGATGACTTCGAAGCAGACCTGCGAAAAGACATCTACCACTGTTTCCCCATTCATTATGAATGGTGCATCTCCTGCAAGTTGGTCCTCCTCGCCATCATCTTTGCCATACTTTTTAACATTGACGAAACGTTGCACCGTAATCTCGATAGCTGAGCCATCACTGACTCGTCGGGCTTTCTCGGCTTGCTTCGTCTTGCGCACTTGTTGCGGAAGTGGCTTTGGCCCTGTTCTCGATTTTGTACTGGGTTTTGGCTTAGTTGCTGGTTGCTTCTGTGTCGCTGGGCTCCTTAACGATTGTCCGCGTCGTCGCTTCGGTGTTGGCTCCTCTTCAGCCTGTTCTTCGGGCTCTGCTTCAGGTGATTGAGATGGTAGACTCCTTCGGGGACGTTTTTTGCTAAGGGCTTTAGCTGCCTCGACTGCATTGATTGCCTCTGCCACAGCGTCTTCTTCTTCTTGCGTATCCACTTCCTCCTCAGGTTCTTCAGGTTCTTCAAGCTCCTCAGGTTCGTCCTCGGCTGGTTCTATCGTGATATCCGCTGGCTCATCCTCAATTTGGTTGCCTTCCGAAAGCTCGTCCTCGGCAGGAGCTTGAACCGGTCGTTCTGGCGAAAGCTCGTCGGCATCCAGGCTCAATTCTGTAGCTCTCGAAGCTCGTCCCTGGGAAATTCTCGATCGAGACATTGAATGACCCCCACTCCGACGCAGTTTGCTGACCAGTGGTGACGAGGAGGCTGGTACATCGTCTTCTTCTGCAAGCGCGGCATGTAATCGAGTAGTTGATGATACAGCGTCGATCTGCATAATCTGCGGCTCATCGGGACTTTGGTCATCTTCCTGGGTTCTTTGACTTGATGGTCGGGCATCCGGTGATGTAGACACATTCCCATTCGGCAGGACTGGCAATTCGATATCGACTTCGTTCTCCTCTGGGGCTTCAACAGATTGCTGCGGGCTGGGTAATTCGGGCTCTGGCTCAGGTTCTGGTTCTGGTTCGGACTCTGGTTCGATTTCTGTTTCCTCCGCCGCATCATCAACCGACTCTTCGACTTCCGCAGCCTCTGCTGAAGTATCCTGCGCGCCCGATTCCTTAGATGTGTCGGGCAACTCGTAGGGATCATCAGATCTTATCCTTGGCGACCGTCTTCGCGCGCTTCCCTGCGCTGACGCAGACGGTGGCGGCTCGGTATCCAATCTTCTTCTCTTAGCAGAAGTATTCGCTGACGAGGTTGGCGGCGCAGGTTTGGGAGCGGCAGGTGTCGAGCTGGCTATGTTAAGGCCGGCAAGATCGAGGTTGAAGTCGAGATTAAAGGATTCGTCCTGGATATTCGTACGCCTGCGGTCGCATTAGCGGAAGTTCTCGAGATTTTGAACTGATTAGCCGTACTGAGCACCTCGAAGACGTTGCTGTAGCCGCTCATCGCGGCCCTGCTGGCCTGTTGGTTGTATTAGCAAGTCTGTCGCATGTTTGTTTGTGGCTATTTGAGACATGCCTGTGGCCATGGCGGAAATGAGTTGTGGTCAGTATTTATCAGCGCATCAATTCTACCCAGATCGGTGGTGTCCAGGTTCAATAAGAAGTTGTGTTGTTGTGATTGGACTTTTTTGGTGGTGATGTTGATGAAGTAATGTTTAAGATGCAGATAGCGCGTGGGGGAGACGCGTTCCAGAGTCGCGGGGCACTTGCATTAAATTAAAGATGTCTCGAGCAGCAGCCAAGCTATTAAACTATATACTCGTCTCGAGAGGTCGCTTATTATGATCTTGTACGAAACAAGTTCAATCATTAATTGTACACAATAAATTTATTCGACTGTCTTCCTGTACAATTGTGGCCAAGGCACATTCCACTTTAAACAGTCTTACCACTGAAAGTAAACAAACCAGTAGCATGAAATAATCCACCATTAGTTCCCAATGTCACTAAATTTATTTCTACATTTCAGTCTATCGCTATTATGCTATACACCCTACTCCATGAATCATCATTTGCGAGGCAAACTTCCCTCAGTTAACGGGAAGCCATTGCATCCTCTGTGTGTCGAATCGGTGCCTGGTTCCTAGTCAGCCAAAGACGTCGTGCAAGTTGATCTTCTCTATACATACCTGTTGTAATCGGTCTTTGATACAGCCGCCAGGCCATATTCCGAAGTAAGCATCTCCTTATAACGATAAGGGATCTTGGCGGGAACACCCTCAAAGGTGGTATCGAGAAGAGGGAAAATGTACTTGTCCTATATCACAGATGGTCAGCGTAACTGTCATCTAGGTAACCAGAGGGACATACCTTGAACTCGTGATCATGCTTGTCGTACATGACACCGTCACCCATTTCATGGCCAGGGTCATATCTCGCAGCTGTAATATCGATGAACAGTCCAGTCTGCATGTCAACCCAACGAGCATCGATGACATTCATCCAATCGTCTCTTCCACGATGCTTGAAGTGAGGATTTATGTCCAGCTGGAAGAAGCAACCATCCGGACACCCGTCGTACTGGTAGTAGTAGATGGTCATGTTGTAGTAGGCAGAAAGATAGTACATGTCAGCTTCGGTCACTGAGACGTCGGCATCCAGGTCCCACGGCATGACCTGGTGATTTGGTTAGAGTGCTTTGGGATATTGGCCGTTGAGTTCCTCACCTTCTTTCCCCACCACCAACCAAGTAGGGAGCCATGCATTAGCCATGTCTGGACACCTAGATCTCGAAATGTGGCTAGATATGTCTGCATTAGGACCTTGATGCGTGCGTTTTGTGCAGCCGGCTCCAGAGGTTCTTGGAAATACTTTGAGTCATAGTGTTGGTGTTGTCTTGGCAGTCTCATAAGCAAGGTGATATCAACGGGGACCAATACAATACTCACGCAGGTTCCCCTAGAGATTGTTAACAAGATGTATTTCTTCTAAAGATATCTTCTCGTGTCCAGCACAAACTTACGAAAGTATTTCGGTGGTAGGGCATTTTTTGACGGTAATTTATCCTCAATCTTTTCAAGGACGTCAGGAATAGTCAAAGCAGTGGCACAGACAAGCCAGAGTGCGGCGCAAAAGGCCGGTAGCCTCATGGTGAGTATGAATTATTGACTGACGCCTGGTCTAGTTAGTGCGCGCCGTCAGGAATATAGATCGTGAGGTGACGTGGACTGGATTGAGGATGTTTCGGCTGGATCTGCAGGGGCTGGGCAAGGGGTTTGAGTGTAAAAGTCAAGTCAAGTCAAGCTAAAGTGACAGTGACATTCAACGGCCGTACGTTTAAGTGATTAAGCCGTTGAAAGTCTCAAAGTTTAAGGATCAAGGCGATATAGATGAGGAGAGAAACAAGTAGATCGGGCTCTCTGTTGGATAGGAGAAAAGTTGAATTTCGATAGCAGTTTCAGCGACTCATTCACCAAATATTGATTCAATTGGTGGTCCATGCTAGAGTACCTAACTGCAATATGTACAGTACAACCCCTGACCTCGCCATACTTTTAGACCTTTATCACAATGGCAACATAGAGTACGTCAACCATATCAAGGAAATCGAATTATCGACCCAATCTTACAAACTTTTGTATACATAGGTAGGTAAGTATACATCCATATACTACAGTCCGCTCCAGGCACGCATTCAATGTCTGAGGCGCAGCTGACCGGAAATGGAAACCGCCGTGGCTGAAAAGCTCCAGAGAGGTCGAGAGGCTCCGATCCAAGTGCCCGCTTAACAAGGGACCAAGGGGACCAACCGGGCTTCAAGGGAACCTACTGACGCAAGCTCCAGGCCCCAGACGTAAAGTTCCCCAGTCAGAGGGCCAATACTCCACCTTTTCCTCCGCCTCCGTACCGTATCGCATCACCAAGCTAGAGCTGAACTGAGCTGCCTAAGCTACCTACCTACCCCTACTATTACGGTACTAAGTCGACAACTTGTCTTTATCAACTTTCCTTCCACTTCTAATCATACCATCAACTCAACTGCTCTCCAACTCCAAACTTGCCACGGGCAGGTCAACAATCAGACGAAATCCTTCCCTCCCTTCGATAGCTCACGCCTGAGCAACCCGCCCTGACAATGGGCGCGTGGAACGTACGTACGCTTCAGCGCACTCCGAGATGCAACCATGATGGATCTCCAAACTGATGATTTCTAGCTCTTCCGTGTTCTGGGCGACTTGTCCCACGCCCTCTCGAAATGCATCCTCATCTTCGCCATCCACCGCAACCGCAGCGCTGAGGGTGTCTCCCTCATCACGCAGGTCCTGTACGCTCTTGTCTTCTGCACCCGCTATCTCGACCTGTTTAGAGAGTCTGTGCCGTGGAACATTGTGTTCAAGATCTTTTACATCCTCTCGTCGATTTATATTCTCGCCATCATGCAATGGATCTACCCTCGTTCTCGTGAGCGTGAGGTGTCTTGGAAGATTGGCGCTGTCATTCTTGGCGGCTCCTTCATCCTGTCGCCAATCGTCATGCTCATCTTTGAGAGCAGTGCACATCGAGGTTTCCAAACCGTAGGTAAAACCCTTGTTACGAATATCAACAATATCACTGACATCTTTCTAGTGGATGTGGGTGTTTTCTCAGATTCTCGAATCAGTCTGTGTTCTCCCTCAACTCCTCCTTCTGAGACAAACGACCGTACCCACCGTCATCGACTCCTTCTACCTCGTCGCCCTCGGCTCCTATCGCGCGCTCTACTGCCTCAACTGGTTCATCCGCGAATTCGAAATGAACGGCAGGGGACCTAACATCATTTCCGTCATCTTTGGCGTAATCCAGACTGCTCTCTACGTTGACTTTGCCTGGGTTTACTACACTCGCCAGCGCGTCAAGCTCCGTGGTGGCGGTATTGTTGACGCCGATGATATGAGCCGCAGCTGGCTTCTTCGCCGCATCTTTGGCAAGCGCTTTGTCCACGACGAGGAGGATGACGAGGAGAATGGTCCTGGCGGCTTTGACGATGACCAGGGTGGCAACAGGCGCGGGGCTCGTCCCAAGTGGGGAGCTCGTGGTATCTCAGTCAGCGCAGACGATGGTGTTCTCGAGCAGGAACGACACAACCGTGACCAGGACGAGTTTGGTGGCCCAGTTGACCCCGATGCCAAGATGCAGGATCCTGATGAGCTTGCGCGAGCGCTGGATGACGATGACGACGAGAACACACCTCTGCGACCTGGTCAAACAGAAGGCCAACCCAGCGGTCTCCAAGGCGGCGAGGGCTGGCGCGACTAAGCTGGCGAGCTTGTCATAAGCTTAAGCCGGCATCATTCCCCCGCATGATTTTACAGGATGAACTCGAACGGAGTATCACGGATTGTTTACTTGGGCTGTCTTGGAAGGTATAACCCGGTTTGTCGTTTTTGGTGCAACGTTGAATGCGATGGATGCACAGAATTGTTAGAAGAGAAGGATGAAACGGCCACAGTGGGCCAACATGATTTTTAGGTTAAATTATGTATCATAGCGAAAGTCTTTAACGGTAATCTCAATGAGATGAAGTCAATCCCAATTACTTAAAGTCACAGTTATCAGGGTATCAGAAAATCTGGCTGCCAGGAGCATAAGAGACGAAAAACGTAGGCCAGTTTATGATACTTAGATCACACTTCTTAGGTCACTTATTTTTGTACCCTAAAGCTCAGAGGCCTTCTGGTACCTATTAGACAGTGTTCAGATCACAATCGCCATATGAATCAAAGAAGGGGTTGATGTGTGGATATCATTCAGGCAAACCTTGCCCATGAGCCTTTTCCATACGCTCAAACCAGTCCAGACATTTCCGTACACGATCGTCACCATGTCCCTAATGGACAACTCCTCCCATCATTTGGCGCCATCTGACTAGGACAGCATTTGCCTCGCCAGTCCTGTCTTTTGCAACTCCATCAGCAGCATCCTCGCCGCGATAAACTCCTAAAGCAAACAAGTAAAGCTAGACAAAAACGAATGAAAGTAAAAAATCATATACAGTAAAACATAATATCTTGAAACCGTGGGGTATTTCCTTTTCATTAGACGAAGCGCCTTTCAAACTCGGCAAATAGCTTTGGGCTAATCTCGTCGCTGCTCATGCCCTCAATCTCGACCAAAACACCCTTTTGAGCATAGTGGTTCAGGACAGGCTCGCTGGTCTCTTGGAACTTCTTGTATCGGGCGCGGTAAACTTCCTCGGAATCATCAGGGCGCTGAATCAAGGGTTCGCCAGTGACATCGTCAAGTCCCTGGACCTTGGGCGCATTGAAGCTGGTGTTGTAGACACGGCCGGAAGGTTCATGGACCCAACGTCCGAGAATGCGCTCCAGGATAACGGACACGGGTGTCTTGAGCGAGACGACCAGGTTGATGGGGATAAGTTTGTCAAGGGGGGCAGCCTGGGATGCTGTTCGAGGAAAACCGTCGAGGATAAAAGAAGCTGAGGGGTCGTTGGAGGCATCGGATGGTCTGTGCCCATCGAGGAAAGGCGCAGCGTTAATAAAAGATTCGACACCAGCGTTGCTGTTGAAAGAATGTTCGAGTGCCGTGGCTTCGGATGAAAGGGTCATAACATTAGAGCCTTTCTTAGCAAGCCAGCCACGAGTATAAAATTCGTTGGAAATAAGTCGAAGGATTAAATCGTCAGCCACGAGGCCGCCGGCCTTCATGGTGTTCTCGACCTTGATGCCTGGAAATAGTCAGCATCATGACAAATGGAGGGGTCCGGAGACTAAACTAACCGAGTGGTGTCCTATCCTTGACATTTCGACGAAGAAGATCACCGGTACTGATTTGATTGAGTTGAGGGAAGCGCGAGAGCAAGCGCTCGCTCTGTGTTCCTTTGCCAACACCAGGGGCACCAAAGAGGATAACTCGAGCGGCCTTGTTCAGGTTCATTCTAGGCGACCTGTAACGATGAGGCCGTCGCGAAGGGAAAGCAATTGAGAAGCTAGCTTGTCGTGAAAGCTATGCTTTTGGGGTAATTGATGCGCGATCAATACAGTTGCGGTTGAGCGATTATGTACCCAAAAAATGTCGTTGCACTATTTAACGTTTCTTGTTGAGGTCAATGGTACGATACTTCGGCGCTGGCGCGGGGAGTTGTTGAGCCACGAAAAGCGAGATCGGAGGGATGAGAATGATTACACAGGCGGTGGTTCTTATGGAGGAGAAGTGGATGAAGAATATGATGAAGGAAGCAGTCAATAGGTTTGTAGAAGATTACAAGACAAAAAAAGCAAAGGATGGAGAGTAAGAAGAGGAGAGTTGAGGATGTGTTGGAAGGTTGGAAGTGGGGGGCCTTAAGATAGGGCCGCAGAAAGCGCAAGAGATGGTGTTGGTGTTGAGAGTTTGAGGTGCGAGGGTGGTACTTATCATCTCACCAATAATTTGCGTGCTCGATAAGTATCGGACGAAGGAAGGCGACGTTGAGGTGGGTTGTGGGACCGTGCGAGGCAGGAACGGTCGTCAGGGTGGGTACGGTAGTTTCTACCGTGGCTTGCCGCCTGCCTTGGCTTCTACGTATTCCATCAATCTGGACAAGTCTAGATTTCAGCTGCATGAGAGTATCACAATCAACTCGGCCACACAAGTTTGTACAACAGATGACACGCTTTGGTTAACAGTATCTTTCCTTGATTCTATCCTCTTGCCGGGACAATTCGGAGGCCGGGAGATGTGTCGGAGCATTGGTGGTGACAACAACTCGAATCGGTATTTTGCCTTAAGTCCGGATTATCACACCCAAGGGACCGGAAGAAATGGACGAATGTCCTGTTGCATTTCAGGGTGTCATCTTGTCGATCTGGGGAAACAGTGCAGCTTTCTCTTGGCGCCATACTACGTCTGCATCATAGTGTGTCATATTCTATCATCAATCAGATTTCTTTGACTCTGGTATTTGCTTTATTAATCACGGCTGTTTTACTTGCTGGTTACTTTGGAATTCAGACAAATTGCGATAGACGGTTATTCAGTCTCGTCATTGGAAGAGGGTGTGGTATAAAACAAGTTGGCCTTCTTGGTCCGCCGTTAACGGCATTCCAAGACATTGTCTAGCACGTGTAGAGATTATCAACCAATCACCAAACAGTGTGTCAGATTCGATTTCCAAGCACCCCGGATTTCCCAAACCCATGGCTGGCCTGACACTTTAAGCGGCCCTCGGGGTATCAGAAGAAATATCCGCTCGAGGTGTGGGTGACAAAACTAGTGGGCCAATTTATGACATCTAGAATATAGGCTTAGTTCATTTATTTTGGTATCCTAATGTTTGGAGGTTGTTTTTTCTGCCACCCACTCACTAGAGCGGTGCCTCGCTTGCCTCGGTACAAACAAGAGCCAAGCTACGCGCATACCCGTGCAAGCATTGTCTTCGTATTAGGCGTAGGGTAGGACAGTGGGCACGGTTAATGAAGCCGTACTTTATCATGACGTGACCATTTCTCAATCATTTTACTCTTCTTCTTTCATTTTTTGAATGATGATACCTCAAAGCTACTAATATTAAGAGATAATACAGTGACACAATGGTCCTATTATCGTGGTCCCTCATTTGTTGTCAAACTTCTCTCACTTGTGATATCGTTTTCACATCACTCACTACGCTTTGGCAAATAAGCACAGAACAAATTCATTTCACAATGATAACTTATGAAAATAAACAACATAAAGATTTGTTCTAAACTTCATTACCTGACTCACTTTTATTCTCTTCCACATCTAGTTTGTTAACCTTTCCAATATTCTGAGGTTTGGTTCAAGAGGTGGAATCGGTAGAGGTCTCGATAGAATCCTACAGTCTGTCAGTTACAACTTGGTCAAACTGTACGTGGTAACAAATATGTCGCATTGAGTAAATGTGCACAAGATGTGCATTCCGAAGTTTGTGACCCGGTTTACTGTACAAATAAATCTGGTACTGCTTGACACTGCTTGTCTAAGAAACAAGATAATTTACCTAGTACTTTATGCCACCCCAGACTCGCTCTTAGACCTTTTATATTCTGCATCCTAAGCTCAGGTCTTCGGATCTCTTTCATCCTCTACGCGCTCTTTTCTGGGTTCTTATTTCCTGCGCCTGTACTATGTACCAAAAGAACCTCTCGTGTGCCGGGGTTGGCCATCAGTGCTGAGGGCGCCCAAAAGATGTTGGTTCGCAGTCAAATGAACAAGATCCGGGCAAATCAGCTCAACTTCAAGCTCAAGCCGAAGCCCAAAGGACTAGAGCTTCGTAAATGAAAATTTTGAAGAGCTCAAAGTCGGTCTGTTGGCACTCGATCTGGCACTCAACGACCCTGAACATCCATTCGTTATGGAACCAGACGAGGAACAACCTGAAGGTATGAGGTTCTTGCACCATGAGTACGAATATTGCTAACACTTCGCGAAGTTGAGGCTACATATGAGGCTGCAGACGTGCCTGATGACAAGCCCAAACGAAACCGAAAGATGACTTTCACGAACTACAACGAGGACAACATTCTCGAGGAAGCTTATGGCGGAATGCCTGGAGATGTGTCTTGGGTCATGGAGACGATGAGGACGCACCTAGCGCTGGCCCAGTCCTAGGACTGAAACAAGACGGCCGCCTTTTCGATCACCAACGACAAGCTGTAGCAGCGGCGATTTACGCAAAGGACTCTCGCTTCAAAGGAATGATCCTGGCCGACCCGCCAGGGCTCGGAAAGACCTTATCTGCTCTTGCAGCTATAGTCGTGTCGACTGGAAGGACTCGAAGGACAAATGGCCCTTGTGTCATTGTCGCACCTCTTTCATACTGCCGCCAATAGATGGCAGAGATCAACAACTGCTTCGGATACGTATGTGCTACCGACGGCATGGATTCCTTTCATGTACCAGTACTGACAAATATTAGGACCATATGCCTTCAACCTGCCTTCCAGGAGAGGCTTTGAACCCTATAGAGCTATAGAAGTACAAAGTTGTAGTGACTTCCTACTCTTATGTCGCTGCCGAGGTTACGCGCGCGAAGAGGTTTCTCGATGGCCTCTCCGATTGTAAGAAGGGCGCAACTCGCCCAACCCCCGAAACGACCTGTATTGGTCTTACTCTCTCAAGCCCTCGATCAGGAGCCTCGAAGACCGATGGGAGGATGGTTGATTCTCGATGAAACACACACTAAAAAGGATCGAGAAAGCAGGACATACCACTTTGTCTCCTCGCTGCGACGCTTATTTAACGGCTGCCTTATGATGACCGGTACGCCGTTAGACAATAAGTGGGATGATAGTCATGCTCTCATCAGCATGCTCCGTGGTCATCCCATCACAAGCTTCTTGCTCTTCCAGGCATCCTTTCTGGAGAGCCTGTCTTCTGGCCCGGGTGTCCCTGAGAATTACCACAGAACCAGATACATCCAGATGCTGCGTGCCTGTTGTCTCCGGCGCCCACAGAGCGCAATCGAAAATGCATTTTGGAACTAAAGCAAAAGAGGGTCTGGACATTTACACTCGACCCAGAACACCGTGATCGATTGAACGAAGCTTACAAGCGCTTCAAAAAGTCGGCAAGGAAAGGCGGCCGTAAGAAGAATGCAGGGTGGCAACACCTTGTAACCGCCCAACAATGAACCTTCCATCCCATGCTGGTTGAGCTCAAATCTCAGACCCTGGTTTTCTGAAAGGCACCACAGAGTGCGGTTTGTACAGATGCTGCGCGCCTGCAGCCGTCGTCGACCACAGACTGTAGGCTTCGTTGGATCGGTTGCAATTGGCATGTCATTGAACCCCACGAACGTGTGTCTGAGGATGACAGGTACACAATTATCGGCCTAGCACCCAACCAGGAGTTTCAGATGATGATCGAGAAGGCTTTCGCCGACATACCGCATCTAGACGAATTTTCCATTATCGAGAAGGCGGGTGAAGAAGAACGTTACTGGAGGTTCTCTGCCATTACTTCTCCCTAAAGTGATCCGTGGAATGACCGGCCTTCGGAAAGCGATCCAGGGAAGCCTACAAGAAGTTCAAAAGAGGTCGGCAAGACGTGGTGGCCGAGGTGCAAAGCATGCGGGCTGGGAGCATCTCGTAACGACTCAGTAATACTCATACTGTCCCGTGCTGGTTGAGCTCAAGTTTGAGGCCGAAGCTTAGGTAAAAGCCATGCGTCGCAACCTTACCGTGGACGCAATCGAAGATAGCCACAGGAGAACAGGGCCTCAATGTCCAATGCTTCAATGTCATCATCCAGTGTGGGCCGTTGTGGAAAGCGGCATGGGAGGTCTAGCGGCAGAAAGGATGATCTCTGCCCTTTAGGGGAGTGGTATTCACGTTCACCTCAAGCGAATCCCTCAAGGCATTCCCAGAGTTCATTCGCCTGCACTTCTATCTCGACCCAGTACAAGTCCCTCGTCTATATAACAAGACCAAAATACTCTACAACGACTCATTCCCGCGAGGAGTTAACCTGAATCGATATATAGACCAACACAGATTCCCCATGGTGAGTGGGAAGGGGCTCACTCACGTCGGGACCTAGATAGCCCTGATCACGGTTTGAGTATAACGGACGGTTTGGCCCAATCTAACAGTAAACGTCGATGTATTTGTTCAATTGCTAGACTGAAGTGGCTATGAGGGCGTGGGCACTGGATTACCAAGAGCACAAGGGACGAAATTAGCGGGTCATTTAATGCCACCTTATGCGAGGTCTTAGGTTATTTATCTGTCATGGCCTAATGTCTTTAGGGAATCCGAGGTATAAATTCCAGTGTCAGAGATGGCGTTTAGATACCAAGGGAAACGAGGCGGAGTTCGATCGACCTAGCTTAATAACTGTGAAGACTTGATTTTTTGGTCGTGTGTTGCAATATGTATGTGCAGTTCCCCGAAGCTCGTTCCGCTACAGCTACTGTCCAAGCTAATTTAGGGGAAAAACGTCCAATTAAGCTTACCCGCTGGTGCGCCGGGAGGAAGGGACCAACGGAAAATCTTAATTTCAAGCTTCTTTTCTCTACAACCCCAATGTCGTCCACTTTGTTTTGTTGTAGTTCAACTAACATGTAAGTCGCTTACTTCCTGATTTGATGCTGACATGTCTAAACATCCAATAAGAGAGCGACTTGGATGTAATTAAGTACAATTCTCTATTATTTATCATCGCTGTAAAGCAAGAACTCATGATAAATTGGCAAGACACAGCATGTTTATGGAAGCGTCATGTCCCATTCTCATTTGCCGTAAACACATCCCGAGCACTTGAATCGTGGGGTTGCCGTGTTGCATCCATGATCAGCAAAAATTGTACGGATACGTACAAACCAATCTGGAGGTGGCCTTCCGCGGGATGTGGAGGGTGGATCATCATCTCCAAGCACTTGAACCTTTTTCTCCAACCTCAAGTCTGCGCTTGGAAATCCCAACTCTAGATATTTCCCAGCAATGGGGTCACTCATAACTGATCAAGCCTCCAGTCGTTATTGGAGACGACCAGGCTTGGCCATCCGATATATCCACAGCCAGTGGTACCCGTTACGTATATGATACCCGTGATATAACTTCTCCAGACAGGCGGTCCATGGATATTCTCCATGGATACTCTCCGAGCAACTGGTTCTTGAAGTCATGGGATATGATAAAAGGGCCGAAAACATATATGGGCTCCCCGCATGTTTAAACGGTTTAGAGCATGCATCCGATTTCTGTCCCCAGATTATTCCCCGCGTTTATACTATAGCACCAACCCGAGTCATGCGAACCCTCACCCGTTTAGTCACGTACTTCCACCAAACCACCAGGTTTCCACTCGGTCTGTATCCTTGGCATTGCGGGAAATGTCCTTCTTTTTACGTAGTCTATCTCTCTTTGCCGGCGTTTAGCCATACTTTGGGCGAGCATCAGGGTATCAGGAAAATTGGCCGCTAGAAGCATAAAGGACGAAATTAGTAGATCAGTTTATGCTATTTAGACCACACTTCTTAGGTTGGTTATTTTTGTATTCTAAAGCTCAGAGGTCAATTATTCTGGTACCCCCAGGCAGGGGACCGTCGGCAAGCATCGTGATTGGGCCAGAGTCGACAAGATGAACTCGGATATAGTGGTTTTCGTTGCTGAACAAGGGAAGCAATGATCCGTGACAATACGACACTGGATCTCATGTTCTTAGCTTGGGCTCGCGCAGGCAAGGATGTAGATGGTCGGACCGAATGAAGAGGCTGATGATGGGATGAATTGCCCAACTTGACTAACACGACGATGAAAATCTTGGACATACGATGTCTTGGCAATATGGAGAGAATTTGACATGAATTAAGTATATAAAGTGAAAGTCCTTGTCTAGGACAACTCGATCCAAGGACTCGCTCTCCCATCCACTACTCCCCTCTTCATTCTTAACCATGTGGTCCAGTCTCCTCCTCTTGGGAGGTGTCTCTATGAGCATCGCCAACCCAATTGTTCGAAATGATGCCAACCCTGCCTACCGTAACAAGACTCTTTGCATCGACAAGCGTGTTGATGACTTGATGTCTCGCATGTCCCTCGAGGACAAGGCCGGCCAGATGTTCCACGCTCGCACTGTCGTTGTCAACAACACATTTGATGAGACCATCCAAGGATACGTCACTGACAAGCGCATCACTGCTTATGTTTTGAGCGGTGGTGTCAACGATGTTCGTGGCGTTGCAAACTGGTACAACGAGCTTCAGAAAGTTGCTCTTAGCACACCCCTTGGCATCCCCATCACTATATCTTCCGATCCTCAGCACGGCTGGACAGATGAGAATGCTGTTAGTGTTGTCGCTCAAGGGTTCTCTCGATGGACTGAGCCTCTTGGTCTCGCTGCTCTGCGATCACCTGAGCTTGTCCGTACTTTTCACGAGATTGCCCGAGAAGAGTACACTGCTGTTGGAATTCGACAGGCTCTGCATCCTCAAGTTGATCTGGCCACTGAGCCTCGCTGGGGTCGTATCACCGGCACCATGGGTGAGGATGCCAACTTGACCAGCGCTTTGGTGGTTGAGGCTATCAAGGGTCTACAGGGCGACAAGATTGGCCCCAACTCAGTAATTGCCACTACCAAACACTTTCCAGGAGGAGGCGCAATGGAAAATGGCGAGGATTCTCACTTCCCTTGGGTAAGTAAAGCTTCTAACGATCCCAACCTTGTCTAACAACGATGCAGGGCAAGAACCAGACTTACCCTGGTGACAACCGCGAGTATCACTTAGCTCCTTTCAGGGCTGCCATTGCAGCTGGCACCCGGCAAATGATGCCTTACTACTCCCGTCCCATCAATACCTCGTGGGAGGAGGTTGCTTTCGGGTTCAACAAGGGCGTTGTCACCGACCTCCTCAAGAAGGAGCTTGGCTACGAGGGCATCGTTGTCACCGATTGGGGTATCGTTACCACCCGATTCTGGGGTCTGGAGGATGCGACTGAGCTTGAGCGTGCCCGCCGTGTGATCGAGGCTGGATGTGATATCTTTGGTGGTGAGACAAAGCCTGAGCTGATCATCGAGTTGGTTCAGAAGGGTCTCGTGCCAGAGTCTCGCATCGATGAGTCTGTCCGTAAGCTGATGAGGGAGAAGTTTGAACTTGGCCTCTTCGACAACCCTTTTGTTGATGTTGAGAGGGCCGTTCGCATTGCTGGAAACGACTACTTCAGCCGTCTCGGAAATGAGACCCAGCGCCGCGCTTTCACCATGCTTACCAACAAGGACGATATCCTCCCTCTCCCTCTTGCCGCCCTTGATGCCAAGTTTTACATCGAGGGTATGGAGGCTGAGGCCCTTGAGCAGCGTAACCTCACCGTGGTTGACAAGCCCGAGGACGCTGACTACGCTTTGCTCCGTCTCGCCTCACCTTTCAAGCCTACCACCGCGCCCGGTCTCCCCGCCATGATCAACAACGGCAGTATCGAGTTCAACGCCACAGAGAAGGCCCGCCAGGCCAAGATCTACGCGACTCTACCCACCATCGTTGATATCAGATTGAACCGCGCTGCCGCAATTCCCGAGGTCGCCGAGAACGCTGCTGCTCTGTTTGGCAGCTACGGCAGCAGCCACGATGCTTTCCTGGATGTTGTTTTCGGCACTGATGGTTGGGGCCCTGAGGGTCAATTGCCTTTTGGTCTGCCTGCTTCTCAAGCTGCTGCTGATGCGCAAATGGAGGATGTGGCGTTTGATGGAGAGGTTTTGTTCAAGTATGGACATGGATTGCGGTATAAGGATGTTTGTGAAAGCTCCTAGTTTGGGAGTAGTCATGAGATGATGAGATGATAATGATATCTTGGCCGATATGAGCCGTAATAGATATGAGCTGTTTACCAAGTACTACATACTGGGAAAGTGAAGTGTTGAGTTATTGCTGTTTTGTATATATGCTTTCAAACAAACGCCTTTTACTAATTGATTCTGACGAATTTGACCATAGGAGTTTGTTAACATATGTTTTGCTGGATGTCGTGAGACAATCTAGACAGACTGTTATCTTTGCGGACGGCTTAATTGCCTGGTATCCTCAGTCTTGAAGTATAAGAATAAAGGTAGAGGAAAAGCCTGATATCACCATGCCCGAACTTGCCGACAGATTAGCGCGACGTGTGTTTTATAAAACGCACGGCACGCTAACACTTTAAATCTGCTACATTGTACTGTCGATAAATCGAGCCCGGTTTATCGGTCGATGCAGTAGAGGACAGACACGGCCTACGCGTTCCGGCTTCCTGCCCGTCACGGGTTCTTGTTATAGCTGGCTTCACATATAAAAAAAGGGCTGATGGCATCGGAGTGCGCACGCAAGAAGGTTCAGATTGCGCGTGACGTCTGGATCACCAAACGTCAGTCACGCATGCAGCTTGAGCCGCATCGCCCGACTTTTCTTGATGAGACATCCGTAAACACGAAAATGGTCCCTAGTCGCGGTCGCTGCCTGCGCGGCGAGCGTTTGCAGATGGATGCGCCATTCGGGCACTGGAACACGCAAACCTTCATCGCTGACCTACGTTGTTATGAGTTGGTCGCCCCATGGATTATCGGGCACGCCATGAACCGCATCTCTTTCGAAACCTATATCGAGACGCGGCTGGCGCCTACATTATCGCCCGGCGATGTTGTCAATCTCGACAATCTTGCTGTTCACGAGAGCCAGAAGGCTGCCGACATGGTGAAGGAAAGGCAGGCCTGGCTCCTGTTCCTGCCGCCCTACAGCCTAGATCTCAATCTAGGGGATCACGAAAGTAACGTTGACCGAAACGTGACTGTTCAGTGTTGTGCGTTACACGCTCAGTTTTCCATGCACTTTGCCAGAATGCTCCCGGGCTGCAAGTACTTCGCAGCAAAGTCTGGCTTGGCAAACCAGGCGGAGAAAGCATCGTTGATGTTGAGGGTCTTTGGGTTAATGTTGGTAACGTATCCAGCCTTTTTTAGGATCGCATAGATAGCGCCGCACTTGTACCATTCCTCCTTGAGCGAGAGGTAGGCATCAATCTGACCCTCCAGAAGAGCTCTGGCTGAGTTGGTCAGGTGACCAAGGCGAACCAGCTTCTCTTCAGGGGTGATGTGCTTGAGCTCGTCCATGAAAAGGTCCCTCACTTCCTGGGACTTTCGCTTTCCAAGACCATAACCGATCTTGATGTCGGCCTCGCTGCAGGGAGTAGGCGCAGGTACAGGCTGACGGTTGATTGTGACAGGCCAGTATTTGCCGCCAATGATGAATTTGGCATTATCGATCATGCATGCAGCGCCAAGGATCGGAGTGAGGCCTTTCTGGTAGCCGAGAATGGTGGAGCAGTTGGTCGAATTCACCTGGAGGAACTTCGATCCGTCGACGGGATCGATCAGCCATATGTTGGCATCGTCGGAGATGGGACTAGGGAACTTCGAAAGGCAGACACCTGGCGTATCCTCTTCTCCGACCAGGGTATGATCGGAGTGGTCCTTGCGGAGCGCCCTCGCAAAGTATTTTTGGATGACGATGTCGAGGATAGTCACGGCTTCGCCAAAGTCGTTCTTGCCTTTGGCAGGAGCGGGACGGTGATGCTCCAGGATCATGTCGCGTGCGCTACGCAGATACACCTCGATCCGCTCGACATTGATGTTGGCAATCTCGCCAGCGGCGATAGCCTGCACAAGAGCCTTCGCATCTTGACTGTTGGGTGAAAGCTGAAGGCTTGAGGTGATAACGTCAGGGTGTTTTGACGTCACGTGATATCCGGTAGTGCCGACTGTATCCTTTTGTTGGGACTCGAGAAGGAAGAAGGAGAGACTTTTTTTTCTCTCAGTTCCCCCCTTGTCCCCTGCATGTGACTGTGGCTTTGGAGTATTGGCTGCGATTTCCCAACAATTGGTAAAGCCCGCTGTTATCTCCGCTAATGTACTTGTACAGCACTTTCTTGTAGGATGTCGGGCCATTCTGCCGAGATTCTTCAATGCGGGCAAGCCTCAGGTAGACAATCATTTTCTGGCCTCATTCCACACTAAAATGGGTTGTAAAGGTTGCCTTGCAGGCACAGGCTGAGAGGTTGTCATAGCAGCATTGGCCAGAAGTCTCGGAGATTATGAAACACTGCTTCAGACGCTTTGAACAGTTTCTCCTATTGTTGGATTGGTTTCGAAATTAGATAATCCTCAGTGTTCAGAAAATTGGCCGCTAGGAGCATAAGGGACGAAATTAGTAAGGTCAGCCAGCCTATGCTACTTAGATCAGATTTCTTAGACTTTGCGCAATTAGGAAAGACAAATAGGCGGTACTCTCGCTGACGCAGAAGTGGCGTGCAGCAGCACGCCGCGAACTGCCGCTACCCATCATCGAGACGATCCGAGAACGAATATCTATAGAATGATGCTTGCCCATGATTTGCCTCGAAACACAGGCAAACACGAAACAACAAAAAAAGGAACCAAACGAGTCACAAAAGTCGAACGACGCTCTAGACCCCCTTTGAATAATTGAATTCGATAAAATAATTTCCCCCCTCAATAAGTCGGTTTATTGACGATCTATAATCCTGGATGCGACCTGTATTCATAAATTCTGATCAAAGTTTACACATGAAAGTCCGATTTTTTATGATGATGTTGACACGTAAGTACTCCTTGTTTCGTTTCTCAAATAATTCCTACGGCTACCCTCTGAAAACAATACTTACACATGAGAAACTTTTGAAACTAGCGGAATAAATCAGTCCACAAAGGAATGCAAAATATATATGCTTGGGATTGGATGCAATCATTGTAAGCCCTGCCGGAACAATAGCTGTTCCGTCCGGATGCGGCAAACCCCGGTTGACGGGAGACGGAGCTAGGATGGATAAGACGGTCCCTGTATGTACTTTGACATCCATCCAATCCCATCATCATAAACCATTTTACTATTCTTGTACTGTACAACTACCACCACCACCACTACACCACACCCATTCGCCATTAGCGGGCGACGCCTCTTCGCTTGGAGAATCTCAACTTTACATCAATTTTTGTCACTTTCTTGTCGTCTCTCCATCTTACGCTTCTTCCTGTCTTTTGCATACCGACTCGACATCAACCGATACAAATACATACGTCGATAAGAAATTATACACTAACAACGTATCCTCCACTTGCGAAACTCTCCCTACTCTCAACCACAGCTCGCCATGAGCGCTTCCTCCATCGTCGCCCGCAGAGCGGTTGCCCGGAACCCCTTCATGGGAAATGGTGAGCACCGCCTTTTTCACCGATGCTTGTTGTCTTGTTGCTAATCCACCAAAGCCCGGGCCCTCTCGCGAGGTGTTACTCCTGCCATTCTTGGTCGCCACGTCAGTCGGCATGCTCAAATCCCCGCCATCGCTCTATTGATCCCGCGGTCAATGAGTACCGATCATCACCGACCCGATCCCTCCAGCTCTGGCCCACCCCCGGGTTTCAATGCCGAGCAGGCTAAGAAATCGCTCCCTAAGGATTCCAGCGGTTCCATCGTCGCCAAGAAGGAGGACAAGAAGCTTGAAAAGAAAGTCAACGGTTCCGCAATTCTAAAACCCGCCGATGCTGCCGCCAGTCCCAATGCCATCGCCGAAGAAGTCGTTGGCACCAATGAGGGTGTGATGGAGAAGTCTGATGCCGCTCAGAAGGCCAAGGAAGAGAAGAAGCTCACCCTTTGGGAGAAGGTCAAGAAGGAGGCTCACCACTACTGGGATGGATCCAAGCTTCTTGTTGCTGAGGTCAAGATCAGTTGGCGACTGGCTCTCAAGATGGCCGCCGGATACGAGCTCACCCGTCGTGAGAACAAGCAACTTCAGCGAACGGTCCAGGATCTCGGTCGATTAGTGCCCTTCTCCGTCTTCATTATTGTGCCCCTGGGTGAGGCACTTCTGCCTCTTGCCCTCAAGCTCTTCCCCAACATGCTTCCCAGCACATTCGAGGGACAAAAGTCAAAGGAAGCCAAGGCCACTATCCTGCGATCAACACGCAAGGAGGTTAGCGAATTCTTGAGACAAACACTTGGCGAGGGTCTACCACTTAGCCAAGCCACAACACAAAAGGAGGAATTCTCCAACTTCTTCCGCAAGGTCCGCGCAACAGGCGAGACACCTACTGCCCAGGACGTTATCAAGATCTGCAAGGCCTTCCGTGACGATCTGACACTGGACAACCTGTCACGACCCCAGCTTGTGTCCATGTGCAAATACATGAACCTCAGCACATTCGGAACCGACATGATGTTGCGATACCAGATCCGTCATCGCATGCGTCAAATCAAGCGTGACGACAAGGCCATCAGCTACGAGGGTGTTGACAGCTTGACTGTTTCAGAACTTCAGGCCGCTTGTGCTGCTCGTGGTATCCGAACACACAGTGTTTCTCCTGCCCGCATGCGAAATGACCTCCAGACTTGGCTCGATCTGCGCCTCAAGGAGGGTGTCCCTTCAACACTTCTTGTCCTGAGCAACGCCTATATGTACGGTCAAGGCTCAGGTGAGGGTCACGGCCAGGTTGAGGCTCTTATTGGTGTCATGTCTGCCATTCCCGAGGAGTTGTACCACGAGATCGAGCTCGAGGTTCACACTGCTGAGGGTGCTGCCACTAACAAGCAGCGACTCGAGGTTATCCGTGAGCAGCAAGAACTCATTGAGGATGAGGCAGAGCAGGACCAAGCTAGTCAAAGCTCTGGTTTCGCCACTCCCCGTGACACAGATGATATTGACGAGAAGGAGGAGAGACTCGCTCAGGCTCAGGCTGAGGGTCTTGGCCGAAAGCAGGTTAGCGAGATGGTTGAGGCAGAGACCGAGTTGGCCAAGGCCGCCGAGTCTGCCAGATCACTAGAGCAGGAGATTCACGCCAGCTCTGGTTCGTCCAAGGAGCAGAAGTAGACAAGAGACAAAGAAGAACCAGCCTTCGGGCTTCATGTACCATGACTTGGGGGTGTTGTTTCATATGTATGATTGTATGGATGGTATGGCATCAAGGCGGAATGGGAAAGGCGCTGTGTCAATAACTGGGCCCAGCATTGAGAGGACCAGTATTACTTGTTTGGGATAGACTACTCTCGAGGCTGGGAAGCAATAGATTCCACTGAATGATTTTTATCTGTATATATAATTCTTTTTGCAATACACGAGCGTGAAAGCATTGTGGTCAGTCTCATGGTCGATTGTCTTCTTGAATTGGTTTACCCTGATGCCTGTGAGACCCTTGGCCCAGCTGCGTCATCGTCATTGACGTAGATCTTGATAGAGGGGTACCTGGACAGAGAATAGAAGTCACCACTACAGCAGCTGAAGATGGAATTTAAAACTCAGAAAAATCACAAGATATAATTGGGGTCAAGATCGATATTAAACCTATTTTCCTGTAATTTTCCCAATCATGAACCTTGATCAATTCTCCATAGCCTGTCAGCTCGTAAGCCCCTCGTTATCTCATGGTCCCTGCGCCACATCCATTCCAGCTCCCCACGTCAACTTACCACTCCCAACTCTCAACTTAGCATATGCCGAGCTTCAACTCCCGCCAACTCCGCCCACTCTAACTTTGACCTTTTGACCTCACTACTCTTTTCTTTCAACCTTTTTTACCCTGATCAACGCATCTCGAATCTCGCAACTTCCTCCAACCTCACACCTACAACGCCATCTCACTGCGAAACTCCACACATTGACCTCGCGCTGCCCGCAATGACGGCAATGGAACAGCAACAAGATGACTTCTCAAACGTCTCGTGGAGCGAGCACGTCCACGATCAACAAGTTCGAAGTGTTCCTGACGCCGAAGAACCTGGTCATGACATGAATGCGCCTGGTACTGGTCTCGAAAGAGACGCTCCGTCGCTAGGAACGGAGAAACTCGAGTGTACTGTTGATACACCCATCAAGGAAAATGACGGCACGAAGGATGCTTTTGTCTCGTATCTCATCACCACACACGTATGTAACCATTTCTCTTGTACCGCATCGCAGCGATACTTACAGATTACAGTCCACATTCTCCTCCTTCCAGCGCTCTACTACCACTGTCCGCCGTCGCTTCACAGACTTTGTCTTTCTCTACAAACAGCTCACCCGCGAATATCCCGCCACTGCCGTCCCTCCTCTGCCCGACAAGCAGCGCATGGAGTACGTCCGCGGCGATCGCTTCGGCTCTGACTTTACCGCCCGCCGCGCCAACTCCCTCCAGCGCTTCCTCAACCGTCTGTCCCTCCACCCTACGCTGCGCCGCGCTCCGATTTTGCACACTTTCCTCGAGAGTCCCGACTGGAATGCCACCATGCGCACCCGCGGTTCGCGCGTGAGCTCAGCCAGCGATCCCGGATCCGCAGGCGTCTTTGATAACTTTGCGGATACCTTTATCAACGCTTTCACAAAGCTGCATCGTCCGGATCGTCGCTTTCTCGAGGTCAAGGAGAAGAGCGATAAGCTTGATGATGATCTGGGACATATTGAAAAGGTCATCGCTCGGGTTGCTCGGCGCGAGACGGATTTGGAAGTGGACTTGCGTGATCTCGCAGAGCAGTTCCAAAAGCTCATTCCTCTTGAGCCCCACGTTGAGCCAGCAGTTCACGGCTTTTCTGCTTCCATCGAGGACACAGCGACTCACCTGCGCAAACTAAAGGACATGACCGACCAAGACTACCTCGGATCCCTGCGAGATATGCAAGCCTACTCCATCGCACTCAAGAACCTCCTCAAAGCCCGAGAGCAGAAGCAGCTCGACTACGAACAACTAACCGAATACCTCAACAAGTCAACAACAGAGCGTGACACTCTTCAATCCGGTCACGGCGGTGGTTCTGGTGCGGGTAGCTTCCTCCGTGCCAAGATCGAAGATGTCCGCGGCGTAGACCACGAGCAAGCCCGTCGCGAGCGCACCCGCAAGCTAGAACTCCGTGTCGAAGAGCTCACACACGAGGTTGAAAGCGCGCGTAAGACAAGCGACATGTTTGACGACGAAGTGGTCAAGGAAGTAGCCGATTTTGAGCGCATCAAGAGGATCGAGATGAAGGCGCAACTGGGTAGCCTAGCGGATGCGCATATCGAGTTTTACGGAGAAGTGGAGAGCATTTGGGAGAAGTATGTCGAGGAGATGGAGAAACAGGGTATCACGAGCGCTTAATTCAAGTGAGCGAGGGATCGTGGTTTAATGGTAATGGCGTTATAGGATATGGCGTTTGGGATGGGAAAGACGAGAGATGAGGGACGACTGATTAAGTAGCTGTCTGAATAAAGATTCCAACATGTGAGTTAGATTTATGAATCAATATGACACACTGGGATAAAAATACGCTCCATGCATGAATCACCGTAGTGAGACAATTTCTTGACAATCTCTGGACATTGAACCAAACGCCCATCCAAGATCTATTGACTAAAGACAATATACCAACATAGATAAAGTCATGAAACTCCGCTTATCCATGCAAAAAAGCACCCGAAGCAGCTCTCGTCACGATCCAAAGCTTACTGAGCTCTTTTTCAACTTTGTTCTCAACGTCTACCACCCAAAGGCCTTGTTTCGGCCCTGGCTCCATCACTGCTATCATCATCGCTTTCATCGCTGTCGTCGCTATCGTCACCAACGGCATAATGCTGCGTATCCTCGCCTGCAAGTCTATCACGAGAGGGCTCTTGGGTGTCGCGATAATCCTCAAACGGCTCTTCATCGCTACCCTCGGCAAAAGCATCATACAGCTCTCCACCACGGGTTCTGCGAGGCTTGTTGCCTGGAGCCTTCTCGCCTGCGTTGAGAGGAGCCTCTTCCTCGTCGATGAGCTCGAATTCGTAGTTGTTGTGTGAGCTGTTGCGGAGACGGCGGCGACGGGCGACCCAGAAGTAGACGCCTAGACCGATGCAGAAGGCTCCGATGAAACCGACAGCTCCGTAAATCCAGATCTGGGCCTTCTTAGAAGCACCAAAGGTTGGAAGCCAGGAAACCCATGAAGATGAAGCTGTTGACGATTCCTCGGCGGAGCTTTGGGTGCTTGATGGCTCTTCCTCCTCGGTATCGCTAGGTCGAGCAGGCTTGGTGGGTCTCTCAGGATGGTCGGAAGGGTGGTCAATCAAGGTAGGCTTGGTAGCGGGAGGTGCTGTTGTCGTAGAAGCGGCGATTGATGTAGTCGCTACGATTTTGTCATGGTCGTCATCATCACCTGGGTTTGGCATGGGAAGTAGAGTGGCCTTGTCTGCGTCGATGGCCTCACCCCAGAGCTTCAAGCGCCAGTCGGTGAATTTGCCCTTGTAAGAGTTCTTCTCGGTGTCTCGAACTATGATGGTCCACTTGCCGATACCAGATTCTCCCCTGGAACTTGTTAGAACAGACAAAGCGGAGAAATAAGGAATTCTTACCAGTGAGCAACACTCATAAATGTCCAATCAACGTAACCCGCCTCCTTGGCATCGCTTCTTCGAGCAACAGCAAGATGACTGACCACGTTGTCAGGGCTGACAAGATCAACACTCAGATCACCACGTCGGCTGTGTTCGACGTTCATGGTGACAGTGACATGCTCCACACGAGCCAAGTTGGAATTCTTGAGCATGTCCTCAGTAACATCAAGAGTAACAGTCAAGCCGTCTCGGCCCTCGGGAATCGACTTCTTGACATGAATCCAGGGAGAAAAGTACCACGACTGGGGCTTGACTAGCTCCCAATCCTTGGCCTTCTCAACCAGAGCCCAAGAGTCGATCTTGCCGTATCCAAAGGTGTGACTAAACTTCTTGCCAATTGTTGTATTTTGTTGATTGTCTTCATCACCCTCGATGGGTAGTGCAGTATCCATGGCCAGATACTGGAGATCTCTCCAAGTAAGATCAGGACGAACCTGAAGAACCAGGGCAAAGATACCCGCAGCAAGAGGCGCAGCGGCAGATGTACCACCATGAGCCTTATAACAACTGTTCTTTCCAACATCGGTCGTGTGCTTGATTTGTTAGCGAAATTAATTCCATAGTAGAAAAGAATACCTACAATAGCATCACCACTTCCGCTGCTGTAGGTTACGACCAGCTGAGCAGAGCACTCTTCAGAGTAGTAAGGATGAAGTCCCGTTCGATCAACAGCTCCAACGGTGATACTGTAGATAGAGTTGGTGTATCCATCAAAGTTACAGTTATCACCTTGACCCGCACCATTTCCACTGGCAAAGACGTAGACAGAGCCAAGACCATTACGTCCCTCCTGAATCGCCTTGAGCATCGCTCGTCGGATAACAACATCGGGTGCCTCCATAGTCTGGCCATCATCGGAAGGACCCCATGAGCAAGAGTAAATATGGTTGTCGTGGTACTTGTACATAAGCGCTTCTGCTTCGTCGGCGTCGCTGATCAGTTTACTGAGGATACGGATTCCGGCCACTTTAGAGTCGTAGGCAACACCAACACCGCAAACATCGTTTCGAGCAGCCGCGACTTCTCCAGCACAACGAGTGCCGTGTCGATCGTCGTCCAACACGGGGGCAGGCTCAGGGTCGTTGTCGTTAAAATCCCAAGAACCCTCAGCAAAATAGTTGGGCTTCAGATCGTCGCTGTTCATGTCGAGGCCGTCGTCTACCACTGCCACAGTGACGTTCTTTCCTGTAATACCCTCTAACCAGAGGCCAGTTACGTTGACGTCGTGGCCGGGCTGTAGGGAGTTCAAAAGATGCCACTGCTCCTTGAAGATGGGGTCCTGGATATCGAGCTGCTTCATAATCGTTTCCTGGTACACCGCTAGATCTGCAACTTTGTTATCGGCACGGCCGCCCAAAGCCCAGCCTCGTGGCGTCGGGGGAACATCTCGCTTGAAAAGATGCTGTCGTGCTTGTTGCTTTTTTGACAGGAGAATTCCATCGACCGGATCAGAGCCGCCTAAGTCTCGTTTCCTCCTCTTGCGCTCTGCTATCTCTCGTCTAACAATATCATGGTTGACCTTCGGGGCTCGGAAAACGTGGTGGTCGTCGAGCGCACCAAGTTGTCCCTCGTGAGCAAGTCCTAGTCGACTGGCGACTTGGCTGGGCGTCGTTGCGCTATCGAGGTGGAGGACATAGTAATCGTTGGCATCGTAGTCTCGTGTCGGTCTGGAGCCATGAGCCAGGGCCGTGAACCCGGCCAGGCTCAACAGTGAAGCAATCTTCATGTTGATGGGAAGGAAAAGACCCTTGCAGCGCAAAGGGAGGTGCGAGGAGACAATCTAGTTTAACACATCCAGGATAATTGTAGAGGTCGAAAAGGAACGAATCGATAACTGATGTGACAAGTAAAGTCAGCGTCTGCAGCAAGAAAGCGAGAATTGAGTAGAAAGTTAAATCGACGGGGTTGCCACGCGAGTTCGAGGCGAGGAGATCAAGAATGTTGCTACGCTTAGTACGACCAACTTAATTGTCGGCGCAAGTCGCACAGCATATGTCAGGCGAAAACCGTTGTAAACGTACCTATTAGCACAGAGAGAGTGAGATGCTTCGGGTGCGCGTGCTCGGTATGAAACCTTGAGGAGCACAAGAGGGTAGGTAAAAGGAACAAAGAGTTGTATGGTTTCCGATGGTGATGTCGTGGCCTCGAAGGTTACAAGGCAGATACCGCCAAAGTTCCTGACAGAATAGGGGACCTGTGCTCAAGTGCACGGTCTGAAAAGGCAGGTTCTAACTGCGCCACAGAGCGGGCGAGGCCAGATGGTCAATGTAACCTTGACTAAAATCTCAATCATGTATTTTCGCTCTGGTATGAGAGGGATCGGCAAGATGTGGTATTGCTAAGGAAATATTGAATTCAAGTAAAATATCAGTCCTCCTGTCTTTTGGTCCCCGCTGATCTCAGATTATTCTTGTGAAAATGTCAACTCTACTCATGGTCGGCGACTCTTATTCTCAGCCACAGCTCCGCCACTCAAGACAGATCTCAAACACTAAAACCGAGAATAGACCAGATCTAGGCCCGAGCTACGACCCAGACGGGGCATCAATAGCGGCACGGGCCTGAAACAAGAAGCTCCTTCGGAATGTGGGTGCCAAGAAGGGATTTGCAGCGAAATATGAAGTTTGAATTAAATCTAATCTGGAACACGCTTTAAAGATCCTGTACCCTGCTGTCTAAACTATCGCCCCAACGCCTTTTCTAAATCGATATGTACTTTTTAATCGTTGTCTGACATCTCATAGCGATTCTTCCTTGTGAATCTCAATGCCGGGTGGAGCTCCTGTCAACGCCTTGCATTGCGCGTACACAACGAATTGAGCACCGACAAGACCGCAAGTCATGACGAGACGAGGACCCAATCCAGTGAGGAGTAATCGCTTAGGTCCAAATTCGCGCGCGAGTTGGAACATGCGACTTGTTGCGCCCTGGCTCTTATCACCAGCGCCCTTGTTGATGGCCGACAACAGCGTATCGGCAGGGTGGGAAAGCACTGCAGCTGCAGCACCGGCAGTGACACCAGAGGTGAGCTCTACTCCTGTCGATTCGAGCTGTGTGAGCTTTTCCTTGCGCTCAGGACCCATGGCACGGAAGATGACCTCGTTGACTGCTTCGTGAACAGAGAACTGGCCGACAGCGAAGGGGACCTGCTTGAACAAGAGGGGCACAAAGCCAGAGTAAAAACCTCTGAAGCCCTCCTCGCGCGCCATCCTCGTAAAGGCTGAGAGCAAGCCATTGGCGTACCCTCTTTGCGAAACGAGTCGAATACGTGTGGCTTCGAGCGGGCAGAGAAGAATATCAGCGAAGAATTCGGCCGATGCACTGGCAGTGAGGTAGACGCCCGTTCGATGATCGACAGCCTTCTCGGGACCTCCAAGCATGGAGATGTACTTCTTCTTGAAGTATTCGTAGCCGGCGAATTTGGCACCACCTTGAACAAGGTAACCAACAGCTGTAGGGCCGAAACCAGTCAATAGGGCTGAAGCACCCTCTTTGGCGACGATGCTGCGACCAGCTGAAAGCATGTTGTAGCCCTTGAGGGCATCGTCGACCTGGATTCGGGTCTTGACGACATCAATTGGGGTCACAGCCTAGGGTTCGTTAGCTTTGGGAAGCGAAGCACGCGACTCGCTTGACTTACACCATGAGTAGACGTCGCAGCAAGGGCTCCTGCGCCAAAGAACTTGGCATAATCGCTGATGGTGAAATTGGGAACGTCTGACTGTTTCGCCGCCATTTTGAATGAGTCAACTTGTGAAATTACTATTACTTGGCGAGACGGTGGTTCAAGATGCGTGTTTTGATGTTTTATGTTTTGCTTGCAGTTGATGACGTCGTTTTGGTTCCTGTTCCGTTGGTACCGAGACCTTGATCTTGCAGCTTGGTTGTGCCGTCATCGGTCCGCTTTGACGCTTGTTGGCGTTTATAGCTCCATCTTATCTATCAAAAATGGCAGAACTTATCATTTTATCTTTACTTTGTTTGGCAAGTCTTTTTGTTTTGCTTTCGGGCTGACCGGGCTCCTTTGCATCTTGTCTACTTTCGCTTGGCTCCCGTACCCTCCATCGGCGGCCCGGAATGTAGTGGGGTTGCGATTCGGCAACGAAATCGCATCGGCTTCAATTACGGAAAAGCGAAGTGACATCAGGGCGGGATCGATATGGAGACACGATGGTATAGTATATGCGTCTTTATAAATATGATCTTCCCGAGAAAGCCGAACCGCGGTAGAGAATGAGCTGAAGTCTGAATACCCACGTCTTGACCGAATCTGTAGGGTAGCCATTGGCGCACAGAGAGGACACTAACCATCGGCCAAGGTGCCAGTGACCAACTGGGCTATGAGTATATAGGCTCAATGAAAGCGATCCAGGCCTGCTGCGCCAGCATAGATTTTGAGTTGGTGTCATCACGGCGACTTCGAAAAAACCGGTCAATCTGCCCCCGGCTGTTATACAACTTTGGTGAGGTTTGTGTGCAAGGCAAGATGGCCGAGCGGTCTAAGGCGCTGTGTTCAGGTTCTATACGAACTAGTAACGATTCGCAGTCTCGAAAGGGGCCTGGGTTCGAATCCCAGTCTTGTCATTTTTGCTATTCTGTGTAGTGGCCGTCTTTTTTCTCATCATCTTGCACGATATTGTTTTTTGTTTGATACGTATGTATGATAGGTAGATGTGCTAGACAAGTATGACTTCAATAATAATTGTACTGTACCTCATCAGAAACCCTCCCCGCCTCGTATCTACCACACATACACATAACTCGTCTTAGAACTCCATATCTTTATTTATGCAACATGAAACTATATCGGAGGTTTCTGATCTTACACAAATAGACAGACATCTACAGACTATTTATGGCCGGATACGTGGTGCCATGAACAAAGATGGAACATCGAAGCCGATTAAGTCTATCTCGGTTCGATTCAAAGTCGCATCAAAGCGCCCGTAGATGACACGACTGCCGCGTTTCGGAACAAGATACCCAGATCTCGTCTGAGATAAGACCGAAAACTACTCAAAACAACAGTTTCGTCACGGACATGTGAAGATATACAGAAAAGGCTTGAAACGGGACTTGGAACTTTTAAAGGACCAGATTTGGAAACTGGCTGGGTACAGCGGGTCGGCATTGTTCTACGGCACAGAACTCGACCAATGATAAAGCCCAAGTAACAGACAGTACCGAGAATATCGGTCGATAGTAGATGTAGAACGCGGGGAAGTTGTAAGATGTAGTGTATCAGTGAAGACATAATCGTAAGTTGGTTTGGTTTCTGGACATAGATGGCCGGTCTGGGGAAGAACGAGGCGAGAATATCCCGGGTTCCGGAGATGCAATTATTAGTTTACGATGATATTGTAAAAAGAGAATGTGAGTCTGACGTAGGTGTGCTTGTCACAAGACTGGCATCTTCGGTGGGCGCCGTGGCTGATTATCACGTTGTTCGAATTCTTGGCGATCAACTTGTAGATATGGCTATCAACAACTTCAAAGACAAGAGTTTCAAATCAAACAAGTTGATACTATCTTTGACATTTAGACCATATTTTAGAGATATAAATAATTCCATTCAGTAAATGTTTTACGCTAATTCTCCAAAGTCTCAGAACCCCAGTCCTCTTCATGGGGTGCCGAGACTGCCCGACATGGGTGCCCCCAGCCACTATCACGGCACACCTAATGGTGATCATCGAACCACTGGCATTCAAAACGTGTGATATCAGTAACCAAAGGGGAAAATCACAACAAATTGCGTTTCAATGGTCATTATATAATGCTTGACTCTCTCCCAGTGTTTTATTCAATATCATCCACAACCCAGAAGACTTCATCCAAATCAATTATTACCATACAAACACTGTATCACCAACACAACCACTCTACCAAAATCAAAATGGTTCCCGCTGCTGCTTCCTCTCATGTCGGCCCCAAGTAAGCATTCTACTGGTAAATTATTCTGCATAGTGAGGCTAATGATATTCAGGGTCCTACCTATCATCTTGACCGTTGGAGGTGCCACTGTTGCAAGTCGGTCCATTGTCAACGCAAACAAATATCGAGAGCCGGTTCGAGCAAAGACATTCCAAAGTACTCCTGCTCAACCCCGATCACAATACTTTGAAAAGGTCTTAGAATCGATCTTCGCATAGAATGTTGAGGAGATGAAGGATAATGAATTATGATGGGCGGCGTTTATATATTTTGGCGTACTTGTGGTTACTATTGAATGTGCTTTTACTATTACAAATAAATTTATCCAACAAATCGTCATAGAATTTCTCATTATGCTCAAGCTGCCGCCACCTTGAATTTCAATCAACGTGAATTTCTTGGCATGTTATTGTGAATGGTCGAAATCTTCTCCAAAGTGGCATTCGGCGGCTGAATGATGTGCTGTACCAATCACATGTGGCTCAAACTTCCAGTGCGCAAATCCCTCGACGTGCATAATTCAGAGGCGCAAGGCAACCAGGAGCTTGTTACACTGCTTGAATAGTTCCGCTGCGGTTGGCATCCCCCGTAGACTCAAGGCAGCAAGGCAGAACACAACGAGAGTGTCATCGTTTTATATAAAGCACATGGCGCCACGTCAGTTACCCAACCTGCATACTGCCCTCTTAAAGCAGGAAACTAAAAATGGCACATGAACTGCCAGATATTGGCCTGAAAAATGACAACACTAGGGAAACTGCACCTCCGACGGAAACTCCTACACGCCAAGTTGTGACAGAAGAGAAGACTACCACAACTGATATACAAAATGACACGCCCTGCCCTCAAGAACAAAGCAATGCCGCCAAGACATCTGATGAGCAGCCAGATAAGAATGAAAGATCATCATCTTTGGAACAATCATCTCAACAACCAGGAGATAGGGCAGGCCGAGATGCAGGGTCAGAAGACCCAGATGTACGATCTGCGACTGGTTCAGAGCCCTCTTCAAATGAGGATAGTTCACAGGTAGAGGTTAGTTTTGACTCTCAAGCTGACCCTAACCAGAGTGAGGTTGTTGAATTTGAACGTCTGTCACCCAAGGTAGAAGGTAAGTTTCTCGAGATGATCAGGAGAAAGTTCTTGTTTATGTGGGGTATCAGTACGGAAGACGTTTCAACGATACGTATAAATAGCCATGCCCTACCAACATTGCGTTTCTCGACGGACAATGATACAACCGTAAATCTGGTGTGGGATGAGAGAAAACGAACTGAGGCAGACACCAGAGAAGTTGTCAGGGCACAATTAAGCATCTGTCAGGCCTGGCCTCGACATCGCTTTGTGCCTGGAGTTGGCCAATTTGTACTCGCGAGCGACGGAACAGTTCCTGCAACAAAGATTGGTTGGGAGCGTGTCCAGCAACCATTTCAAAACGATCTTGTAGCATACGATGACGGGGTTAGATATGCTGGATATGAAGATACTTGGCATCGCTGGTGCTTTGAATCTGCTGCAGGCCTGCCCTTCGAGGCATCGAAAAACCCCGTCCGGGGGAAAATAGTGTAAGTGCCTAAGAGAGATCTTTCCTCTACCTAATTCCATTGCTTTGAGACCAGACTGCATAACTAACCCTTTCTTTAGTTACTGTACATCTAGGAATTATTCCAAAGGTTTCCAGTACTTCCCACTGGATGTTTTTGTTATTGCGTTCAGCGACAATGATCCTTTCAGTGTGCCCGATCCAGAAATACATGATTTTAGATTGGCTTTGTCTGTGCCCTGTCCGTTTTTTTCCGCCGACTTTCGCGGTGGATGGGACAAATTAGGACGGTTCCCACCCATAATGCATATGATCAATTGGCAGATTCGCTACTTTACACCAGGTAGAGAACGATCTTGGGACGACACTGAGATTAGTGGTTGCTTGTTAAGCGCCAGAAAAAATGCGTCTATTCAACAAGATACATACGTGCAAGAAAAACGAGCGCAGATAACCTTTCGAGTCTTGAAGAAAAGGCCAGACCTGTTTCACATCCTGGTCTTGAGTGATGAGAACATCGAATCGGGGAAACATCTAACATCAAAAAACGGTGCCCAGGAGGCTTGGAGTCGCTATGGGCTCCGGCCAGGAGGAGAGAAAGTCATACCTTTCACCCAATTTTTACTGGAGATTTGTGAAACTTTTGAGGTGTCTATGAAAGGTTGGGAGGAAACTCTCGACGCCATAGATAAGCTTGTTCATGTCAACGTGAGTAAAAATTTCTTATCGACTGTTCTGCCTCTGTGCGGAGCCTCGCTTATATTTGAAACCAGTTAAGCGACTTTGATAATCAAGACCGCATCGAGGACCTCATGTTTGATAAGTCTTTCAAGCGGTCCAAGGACTATTTTGTTGCTCTCCAACTGCTGAGGATCATGAACGAGTGGATTGATGAAGTCCTTCCAAGCATTCAAGAGATAAGAGAGCACCCGTCTCTTAAACATTTTGGTCCCAATTTGACGGGAATAAGCGAGAATCTCAACGCTGTCGACATATACATGAAGGAAAGAGCCAGCGTAGTACGGAGGCGGATTCGGAATAAGACCGAGGAGATCAACAGTCTTCGCGATGGCGTTTGTTTCCCAGTTTCCCACTGCTCAGCTACATGTACAATAGTGTTGCTAATGCTGGGACTTATAGCTATTCAACGCAACCTCTCTTCGCGAGTCTACGAAAGCAATGGCATTGAATCAAGCCATTTATGTCTTCACCGTCGTCACGGTTCTCTTCACGCCAGTCAGCTTCCTAGCGGTATGTACACTTTATGATAGATTGCCGGGACGAAGACTGATAGAATAGACCTTTTGGGCATTGCCGTTTTTGAACAACCCGAAAGAAGGCAGTGACATCGTGTCAGAGCCATCGGCCTTCCGCAATAGTTTCATTGTTATGCCGCTCCTCACATATGCCTTGGTACTAGGCATTGCCTGGCATGTCGGGAGCGAGAATCCCAATGCGACATTGTCGGGACTGTTAAAGGCTACATGGAGGGAGTTACGACAATGGCCAAGATCTATATGGGAGCTTCGCCCGAGGCTGCCAGAAAGGAGAAGGACGACATCTTCCAATGCGTGATCTTGATTCTGATTCCATGAGGACCCACAAGGGAAATGGAAAGATGAGGAAATTTTTACTTAGTACTTTTATACCAAAGGACGTCTATGCGACTACGTTGGAGTACTTTCTATTGTAGAGGAGATGGAAAGAAGTAGTATGATAAACCGCCTGTGTGCTTTAATAATTGTCATGTTTTCTTTAAACATTTTCAAGCGCAGATGATATTCTCAGTTCAAAATTCCTTGTGCCTCTTTACCACTTGTACATTTGTCTATTAACAATTTCCTGACGATCACCCATAAGAACCTTGTAAATCAGGTTCTTGCCATGCTGACTATTGATAGATCAACTAGAGGGTATATTGTAGCTTACTGTTCGACCCTGGGTCGAGTTTGCCATTTACAAAATTCCCTGACGGAAACCCAAAAGGATTTGGGGACCCTTGCGGGTTGTTCCAGAGATCTATCTCGCAGCTCATTCAAATCCCTTATAAGTTCCTCCACAGCAGCGGAGTCGAGACTAACCCAAGCTGACCATGACTTTTTATAAACCTTCAGCAGTAGCCAAACAGCAACGAAGACTATTGTCTATTGTGGATCTATTAGCATTTTAGATGCTCGAAGGGAACAGGTTGCTTACAGTCAGATAGCCCGACAAGAATGGGATGACGTTGAACTTTTTCCACAAGAATACTCCATTGAAGATCACAAGAATAACAAGGCACCCGGCGAGCGCTAGGTAGGCTAGGAGTGGTTGCCAATGACTTTGGTATGGGTATTCATTACATTGGTGTTCGCGACGATCCCTGGCCAGATTGATTCCTGCCTCTGCTAGGGTGTCATCGAATTTATGGATACTGCAATGCTATAAGTCCTTTGGTTTGATATCAAGAGTGAGTTTGGCTACTAACCAGTGGTAGAATCGCATATATGCCAGGCATAAGCAAGCCCATATGATAATTATGCTGACTGACCCCATCTGCACTAATATTTCAACAAACTAACAAGAATTAGAGCAAGTAACCATAGAAGATCAAAAACAACTCACTTCTCCGAGATCCGATCCTGTATTAAACGTCTCTTTCTTCTGAAGAAAAGGCACCCAACAGAAAGCAAGGGCAGTAAATGTCATGGCTCTTATAGGAACTCCGTTGTTGTTTGTCACACCGAACCAGGAAAGGGCCCTTGGCATGGCATCAGCAGAACGGATGTTTCTCGTGACACCAAAGAGAGTTCTCGATGCGACATACAGGTTAGTGTTTGCGCACGTCAAGGCAGTGAAGACTATAAAAGCGTTGAAGGCGTTGTGGAGCCCATAAATCTCGGAGCCTCTGGCGATAATGACAAAAGGTGAGAAGGTGAATTTGCCTTTTTTCTCATCTTCCTCTGAACTCGGACACTCTTCATTTTCCAACCAGCTGAGCCTCTGTAGGCCACAGTTGTTTCTTTCGATTCCCAGAGAGACTAGGAGACCGCTGACTGTGTAGGCAAATGCTACAATGATTGGAAGATAGAACACAGTAAATCCTAATGTCCTCTTTACAGGACTGTATGGTGCACTGGCCGATATTATCGATGGTGAAGTTGATGGCCAGCGGGCTTCTATTATAGAAATGGCAAAGTTCTCGATGCCTGCGTAGGCAAATATAGCGACCGAAAAACACATCCTTGGAAATGTTAATTGTGACCATGTATCTCAGGTAAAGGGGCGTTTGAACCACTGACATTAAAGCCTCAAACCATCCATTGGCGGCATTGTTATCATAAGTAAAGGGGTCGCTCCAGCCTATAGTTTGTGATGAATTAGCATCCACTTTGACAGTATCCGTGTTTGATCAATACTTACTTGAGTTTGAACTAACATCGGCTGTTCAATGTCAGCCATATATCATCCTCTGCTACCGGTTACTTACATCTGATGATTATGTAGGCAAGACAGATTATGATTATAGTCAGAAATGCCATTTTGATGACGCCAGTAACGACCTCTATCCAGCCGTAAATCTTTTGAAAGTTAGATGCCGTAATTCTTCTCTCAAGCCAATAACCGACATACCTCAACCTTGACCGCGTTTATTATCACGAGTGTCACAGGTAGAGCAACATAGACAAAACCCTCAGTGAAGCCATCAACATCAGCAGTCCAGTAATTAAGGACGCTGGCGGAAGTAGTAATGAGAGCAGAGAAACCTATGGAATAGGTGTACCTAGAGTGCATGAGCCAGTTGTACGTCACCAGTCAGTCTTTTGATGGAAGGCTTACCAGTATGCAACACCCACGGTATCGCCAAGTTCTTTATCGACAAACTTCCTGACAAACAAAGGGACAGCCCCTGGTACAGGCCATAGGCAAAGTAGCTCAGCAATGCACTGCATCACCGCCCAAGTCAAGAAGCCGAGGAATAGGAAGGACAGAATGACCGCAACAGGACCTCCAAGCTCGAGGATCTGGCCGCTTCGTACGTACAGACCTGTACCAAGTGTACCGTTGATGGCGATCATCTACGTTTGCGTTAGTATCAAAGATGCCTATCCAAAGAAACATGGCTTCATTGATCCTGCAGATACGAGGAACTCACAAAAATATGCTTGCCTTCCAGCTTTCGTCGGACGGTATGATTAGGAGGCTGTGGAGCTTCGATTGGGTTGCCGTTAACGGGAGTGACAATAAAATCTATCCTTCTGGGTCGATCATCTACAGAATTGTGGTGACGCTCTTCGGGATCCCTGTTCAGTGCTTTGATGCTTGGAGATGAAGGATTGCTAGGCAGTGTGGAGTTAATGGGAATGTCGTCGGGACGAACGTCCTCAGAGCCCGTTTCACGAGGCGCGCTTTTAGACATCATACCGGGTTCAATGAGAAAATATTCGAAGATTTCAATGTTGAACAAAGCTCTGGGATCACGCACTAAATAGGAAAAAATGGAAAAATTATTGTATGACAAACGGTACAGAGTAGGAGCGATTGCTGATTGACCACTTTGGATGAACAAACAAGGAATCAACGTCGTAAGCTTGAGCCTCATTTGGCCACATCTCTAGTCGCCCGTTCTTTTCAGTTTGGGTCAATACAGGGAATGGAACTTTTCTAGGATACGAGACACAGATCAACGCCAGGCGCAAGGGAGCGCAGGTAGTTGAAGCCCAGGAAGAATGTCCAAGTTCAGGTGAGAAAACAAAGCCTCACCGCAAGGCTCGGGAGTCTTATGCTTAATTGATCACATACAGTTAGTGCTAAGGGCAATAAACCGTCCACACTCTCTCGATATCAATTTGTTTTCAAGCCACAGCCACCACCACCTTTTGTTGGCGCCCACACTGGAAGAACTTGGCAAGTATCAGCACTGAGACAGACAGCTGCCTGCTCGGTGGCCTTTGAGACAGGCCGCGTTATTGTATGTAGTGTGTGACTATACCCGCATCAGAGCCTCGTCACACTACTTCAGCCAGCCAGATAACCCCAAGACAGAGAGACACTGCAGCCGGGCGATTCAGCCAGCCATATTTCTCAATGGTGGGCTGTATGAACTGAGCTAACGGTGACGCGTCGCTTTCGCTGACAACAAGATGATTGCGATAAATGTCGGAGGAGCTGAGGCTCTGGTCTTTACAAATGCGTCAAAACCGGAACCATTTGAACTTGTCGGTGTCAAACGAGCATGACATTTCGTAACAAGACTTCTATGGCGAAAACAAAACAGGTACTCGTAGGGCGCTACTACGATAAAGTGAAGCTTCAGAGAGCTTTGGAGGCTCTTTTCCCGGAAGAGAATGGGGAATTTGGACTGCGTGTATGTGAAATGTTTTGGAAATCCTGTACAGCATAGGCTGATGAAACCTCAAGATGACCAACGATAACTGGGTTTTCTTCGCCACCAAAGAGGTTGAAATGGTATGAACCCCCCCTTCCCCTGGAATTTGTGTTATTTACTGACATAGGTGTAGAAAGAACTGGCGTAATTGACAAACAAAATGAAAGTTATGATATTAGCTGACGAAGTCCAGATCCGCCCGAATTGGTGGCACCTGAGTGCGTAAACGATGCTCAAAAAAGCGCGTGACTGGCTGGGCCGTGGCTTGAGGGATCAGGAATGTTAGCCTGATCAGGCTGTGAGGCAGACTTGACTGAATGGTCATGATAGCTAAGGTTGAGAGCCTGATTTGAAAACAATAAAACAAATTCTCCCCTTCTCCTCAAATCTATTTGGCTTCGAACAACCTTTACCTGTTTTGTTGATTATGGATGCAATCCCTACCTGCTTCGTTAACGAGGTCACTGAATCGGTCAGAGTCATAAGTACAGGACCGAGACAACCAGACAAAGAGGGTTGCGCTGCAGAGGTCCATCAGTTCTCGACCTTGGATCAGATCAGGTCCCACTTCAGCCGCAATGAGGATCATGACCATCCCTGGAACTTTGTGTACGTATCCCCGAGCTCTGTATCCTTCATGCATGCCAAGGCTTGGCTGAACAAGCGGAACAGGTCTATATGCCAGCGTAATTCATGGGAACCGCTGGAGATTACCAAGCCCATGTTCAGCTTCCTAGCCGAGACCTTCAATTTGAACTCTTCAGTCTGGGATTTATCTTCATGCTTTTATGCGAAGGACATCGACATCGAGTCGACCTTCTGTATTCCGTTCACATTGTCTAAAAATGGGTCTGTAACAGGTAAGCAGCGTTCACGACTTGATGAAAGTCATCCTTTTTTAAGTCGCCATAGAGTTGTCATATACTTTTCGGTATCCCGAGTTTAAGCCCACTCAAGGTACTTGGGTCATTCGACAAACTGGAATATACCAAAAGTTCGACACCAAGTCATGTGAGAATACTTCCATTCTGTTCAGCCCGGCGCCATCTTGTGCCTTGAATAAAAAAGCGGAGACTATCCTTTCTAGAGGTCCTCGAAATATCCACAGGGACTTCTTTTGGATCCATAAGGAGCTCTTTAACACGTACTTTTCAGCTTGGAGACTATACAATGTCCACTTAGAGAAGACTCTTCTTCCAATTGTGAGTGATAACAATGTTGAGTACGATTGAGACTTACGAATTTCAAGGCCAGTAACGCAGTTTCATCATTTGTTGAAGAGCTGTCTGAGACTGAGTATCACCATCTTCCCAAACTGGCATATCTCGAAGGTCGCTTGGTACAGATACCCTTCCTGTTGGCAGCCTCCAATGATATTCTTGCAGGATTATTGTCTCTCTGCCAAGATGTCTGTTGCAGCGCAGACAAGCACTTACACGAGTCAGCAAGGATTACAATGGTTCAATTCAATCAGCAAAAGAGTTATTGTGAAGTTTATAGTAGAGTGGCACAATGCCTACATCTACAAGCCCAAAAGATTACTCAGTTACTCGCCAATACTCTATCATTTCGAGAACAGTCTCTAGCTAAAGCGCAAAACACCACTATGCTTCGATTGAACAAGTCAGCCGTTTTCATCACCACACTGACGTTGTTGTACTTACCCCCTTCTTTTGTAGCAGTAAGTGTCGATTCAACGTTGATCATAGTGTGCATACTGAGTCATCATAGACCTTTTTCGGCATGAACTTTTTCGGTTTAGATGAAGGTGCACATCAAATTGTGGCAACCCCTATGATCTGGATCTACGTCTTATGCTCGGCTGCTCTCACTGTTGGGACCTTCGTTTTTTACCACATTCTACTTGATAGAACTATCTTTGGTCGAGTCGCAGCGAGAGCTTTCATGCTCAAGACATTTGTGAAATACAAAGCTAAAAAGACTCCTTGCGACGTGGGATCTGAAGCTGTTTGATACGGCGTGGCAGGTTGTGAACTTCAGGTATCGAGCACGCCACTCAGGTCCAACCGATAGACACGATACTGTCCCTCCGGCGTAGCGGCTGTGATCTGGGCGATGGTGCCATTTCCTCCCCTCAATAGACTGAGTTTCGGCTGATGGGTAGTCAATAGCCCGTCAAGTTCAGCGAGCTCCTTGGGCTCAGGACGTATGCCCTTTCCTTTGAGCTTGATCGATAGTAAAAGAACATTGCTACTACCGGAGTGTGTACCCAATGCCACAATGGATCCTGCCTCATTTCTAGCAATCTTGAGTATCCAGTAGTGTTTTATCGGCAGATGGCGGACTGCGTTGGGATTTTTATCAGCTCCATTAAATGTAAAGTGGAAGATTGATTCCCTCTGCGCCACCACAATGACATCGGTTTTACTACTATCATCGGCATTCGAGAAGCAGATCATGTCCGTGAATAGCCTTCCACTATTATCTTCAGTAGCCTAAGATAGAAACATTAGATTTTGAACAATAACTTTCCGATATGTCTCACCTTGAGATTGAGATCTTTTTGTAGCGCTTCTGCTGAATCGACGTTGAATGAATGTAGGGACAGATCGGAGGGACGCCGGACAACTATGTACATTTCGTTTGTTGTTTGAAAGACGACATGCTCTATCTGAATAGCAGGCCATCTCAAGGAACAGATTCTTGGTTGAGGGAGACAGATACCAGCATCCGTACGATTCGATTGAAGAGATTTCCGTGAGGATACTGGACAATGTGTGAGCTGCATGCTAAACTGGGACAGAGCTTCCTCACCTGGTTGGTCGTTGGGTTGTGGCGATGGGTTAGGATTGATCGCGGTTATTAGAATGGAGCAGCGTTTGTCCTTGTCGTTCAGGATACAGGCAAAGGAATGTTGGTCAGGGGGGGCAATGAGTTTGTGAATTCCGCAACCAATGTCTGCCAACGTTATTTGACTGTAAGTTTCTAGTGTTGCGTCGGAATGAATGTCAAATATGTAACACTGTTGAGCAAGGTCAGTCTTTGAGAATGTTGATGGATTTGGGGGACAGGGTTTGTACGCACCTTGAATGTGTCTGTGCCATCCGTGGGAGCAGCAATCAAGTATCGGTTGGTCAAAGCACCGCATCTCCAGGACTGTCTCGTGCTCTGAAGTACGTGCTGTCCAGTACTTCTTAGGACTTGCTCCTTGGACCTGGACCTTTCTGAAAAGGTGGATGTATTTCCTGATTGAAAGGAAGAAACTGAGCTCAAGGCCACGGCGGAATAAGAGAAAAGCTTCATCACCTGGTCATTCCAGTATACCAGGAACTTACCATCCGGTGAGCTATTGGACCCCTTGAAACGAGTGCTTTTTTCTATGCCCAGCCGCCATTGACTAACGTCAGTCTGTATGGACCTTCTGCTACGATAGAAACCACTCGAGTCGCGTAACCCACTGAAAGTCGACTCCGTTTTCTGTTTCACTATCTTGAAAAGACTAGGACTCTTTGTGGAAGGTTGAGGCAGAGGAGTGTTTCCAAGGTCTTTATATTTCTCAAGCGTCTTTAATAGACGCTGGTTGATTGTTGCGGCACCACGTCTCCGATCTTGCTTAATCGCTAGCACGTCCGTTTCGAGCCATTTTAGTATGAACGATAAAATCTCACCTTCCGTGGCGTTTCTCTCTTTGGCCGCTTCTATGAGCTTTTCATGCTGCTTCTTTACGCCTTTGTTGATAGAGTAAGTGGACGTTGTTTTGTTGTGCTGGTAAAACACATCGCAGCCGTTGTTAGAGTACTTGTGTCGAGAATCGCTGAAGGGTTCGATCCCTTGAAGGCCTTCTTCCATAAAAGTGAAAAGTAGACTGACGATGCATCCGAGGGACCATACATCGCTCTTCTCATCCATTGTTTTACCCTCGTCCTGAGCTTCTCTTGGTAGGTATGTACCATCACCACGAAGGTTGACTGTTGCTGTGGCTTTGCTACTTTGATCCCTTACGCGTCGTTGGAATATCTTGCTGATGTCAAAAACAGGTTGCCTTTTCTGCTTCACTCTTGACAGACCAAAATCGCTAAGCTTCCAAGTCATGTCGGAGTTGACATCAAAGACCAGAACGTTTGTAGGTTTCAGATCCATGTGATAGCAAATCAGGTTCTCCCCTCCATCTTTTGTTTTTAATCCCCCATGAAGAAAGGCGAGGCCGGCTGCCAAGCCCATTGCAGCTTTTATAAGCCTTTGTCGAGCACCTCTGTCATTTATTATTGCTTCTGGATATCGCTGCATGTATTCGTCGAGGTCCATATCTGCCAGTGGCATAAGTAAACTGAATTTTGACGAAGGACCCTCGGTCACGATTGCGCCGAAGCATTTGACGATGTTGTTGTGCTGCTGCGTACTATTGAGGATAGACGTGACTGCTTCCCACTCTTTCTCGAAGCTTGCCTCAGCTTCAAATTTGAAGTCTTTCCGAGCAATGACATCAGGAGTGTTATTAGTTTGCTTAAGGTCACGACTCCTAGTCAAATGACCCTCAGCAACTCGCACCTTATATACGACGCCAAATGAGCCACTGCTAAGTTCCTCTTCTGATAACCAAGGTAGATTTCGTGGGTCCTCGCTACTAATTGTGATCATATCAGGGCCACCGACCACAAGAGTGCAAAAAGGACGCTGACGATGAAGAAAGCGATACACGTCCTTGGGATCACTAAAAAGATTTTCCAGGTATTCCTTTCTCGCTGGTAAGAGGTAGGGGGTTGCTTTGGACCACTGCTGCGTTTCTTCTTCTTCAGTCTCTATCACAAGCCTTTCTACGAAAACTTTGGCCGCCTTGATCGAGCATTCAGCGTACATGAGTACCGCTAAAAAGTGACGAAGCTTCTTCTCTTCAACCATTTCTGTGAAGTCTTGCGCGCTAGAAAGGCTGTTGTGGGCTGGGATGGCTGAAGATGCCATGAGGCTGTCGTAGACTTGTTGTAATCTGTCCTGCGACATCACACTTTTGACCATTTCTATCGTTGCGAATTCGTCTTTGCTTATTGCTTTCTTGAATCTTGTTGCGAGTTCCATTCCTATCTCGCAACACAAGTGACTGTAATCTGGAGAGGCCATGCTCTATGCGAAACAACGTTCAGGTAAGTAAGTTTTGACGACGGTACGTGGGTTTAGAAAGATGAAGTTGGGATGAAACAGGGCTACCTACGTGCTGGGCGCTGTCTCCCTTTAAAAGACACATATCGGGGCTGCAGTAAGCGACAGCTGATGCCAAATCTGTTTGTGGCATAAAGTGAGGGGTTCAGTTGGCTGAGCTTAGCGCCAGCCTGATACTGCTTGTAAGTATACATGTTCAGGTAAAAGGCTTGCTATGTCAATCAAAGAGGTTTATGCGTTGCAGGAGGAAAAAATAAGTAGAAGCTAGTGGCTGAGCAGGTCTGCAGACGGTTATGTGACGGAACAAGGTTGCTGCACGAACTCTATGCTACTCATTATTCCGACGCTTAGCTATCAAATGAGGGATGATGTCAGTATTGGGTTCTGGAAACCATATACAAACAGCAAACATAAATGTTAAGCTTTAGAAGATAGAGCAAACTAAGTCTTATAAAAGAGGGTGGTTCACTTTGGATGCTAAAGAGACAGGCGTCAGGGGCATTCGCTGAGGGTTCTATGAGGCAAATGGAGAGAGACACCAGGCGTTTTTTGACCAATATTCTCTAAGAGGCCGCCTATAGAACAATTCTCTTCCTTAATGATGACAGATGAAGTAATACAAACTGCATCTTGGCCACCTGTCTAGACTACTATGCTACCTACGAGTATCGGAGTCTAATTCTACGAAGAATGTCCGTTCGCCTAATTATTCCCGGACCCAGATTCGGTAACGATAAATCGCTCAGCAAGTTCGCCGACATCTCATTCTGGCACAAGCTTTCTCCAAGCAAATGCCTCAATCAAGATAAGAAAGTAGCTAGGTAATTTTACTATAACCCACCTTTACAAAGTTTCTGCTTAGCGTGATCATACTACTGGCATGAACCTGGTATTCCATGCCATGATTCTTCGCGGTATACGATTCGGGATTGATTGAGTGACAATCACGTGCGGGGGTTATGAAGCTTTAAACTTGTAAGCCCCCGATACATTTGCGCTTTTCATCTTGACTTTCTTTGGTTCCCTGTCAATTCGCCCTTTTACTGTGGCAATTTTACCAAGAGTCATGATCGGCTACGCTGCTCTGGTCTTCACTTGGCTGGTCTGTCCAGCATCAGCCAGCTATGCCTTCTACGTCGGCAAGAATCTCACACAAGATGGCAGTGTTATAGTCGGAGGCACTGGGGAAGAGGTGTCCAGTCACTGGCTTCAACTCTTCTCAGCTCGTGACCATCCGCCTAATTCAACTATCACTGTCGGTGTCACCAAAGATGCTACGTTTCCCGGGGAGCTTATTCAGATACCTCAAGTTAATCATACGTTCCGATACATGAGCATGGAGTACTCCGACTTTGAGGGCTTTCCTGCGCCATTGACGAATGGCGGTCTTAACGAGAAGGGCGTTACGGTTCGTGATGTTTGGGCAGACAACCGTGATGAGCTTCTCGAGATGACTCCCAATCCTCAGCGTGGTGTGCAGTACAGTGATTTTGCACGCATTGTCATGGAGAGAGCTAGCAATGCCCGCGAGGGTGTTGAAATTATTGGCAATTTGATGGCAAAATATGGTGAAGCTACATATGGTGGGAATTCGCACCTCATCGCTGACAAGGACGAGGGATGGGTCGTTTGGGAAATGGCCGGCGGCAAGAAGCTTTGGGCTGCCCAGCGTCTTGGACCAAATGATGTCAAGGTTCTTTACCCCGGCTACATTGAGGACTTCCCCACCGACTTCAAAGACAACCCCGACTATGCTGGTTCTGATAACATTGTGTCATTCGCCGTTGAGCAAGGTTGGTGGAACAAGACTTCAGGCAAGCCATTCAACATCTTTGATGTATACGGTCCTCAAGACCCTCGCTACAAGGCTCGTGATGGAGGATACAAGTTCATGTCGCAGGCAGCGTTGGAGAATGCGACCCTTGAAATGGTCCCCTTGACAGAGGCCAAGATGATGCAGAGGGTGCGCGATCCTCGAATTGCTGATGATGAGGCTGGATATGGTCAAGTCGTTAGTCTCCACGATGGAATCGATCGAGACATGCTACGAATCTGGAATGCTCCCGCTACATCCGTTGCAGCACCATTCGTTCCATGGTGGCTCGGAGTCCAATCCGTTCCCCCCGAGTTCGGCGAACACCGTTATTTGACGACCGGAGCATCCAGCAGCTTTCTCAACCCAGATTATCAACTCCAAGAAGCCTCCGAGTTTGCCGGTCGAATCTTCAAGCGAGTGTTGTACTACATGTGTTCAGAGCCCAACAAATATCACCCAATTGTTACAAAAATGTTCGAGCAGTTCGAGAGTGCGTCTCGTGTTCAGGTTGAGGGCTGGGTCGAAAAGACAGCCTTGACCATGATTAAGCAGGGAGAGAGGAAGGCTGCGCAGAGCTTGTTGACTTACTACTCTCATACACGTGCGGCTGAGGCGCTTGAGATTGGACATAATTTGAACAATGCCATGGATGGATATATCAAATTGACTGGAAAATGGCGTTGGCCCAAGGGAGATCAGATTAACGACAGTGGTGAGGGGAACGAGACTGTTAACTGTCTTGTAGGATTTGATCCTGATAAGCCAAGGTACCTGCAGGAGAACTGACAAGGGAGAGAAACCTGTATACAGAAGCAGTAATAAAGAGAAAAATTGAACAATGGAACCATTCCAAAAAAGAAAAAAAAAAAGAAAAAAAATAAGAAACTAGACGACCAGAAATATCCCATATATAGTATGTGGAAGCTCTCTCTGTCGATTGAGTTATTGCGGCTGGGGAAGTGGACCAGACCTGACTTAGGAGTTTGATACTTCTAACTACGAACTCTCAAGTCACCCACTCACACCCAGCCTGCATGAACTAGTGGAGATGGATTGGAGATTTCGAAAATGGAGAATCTGCGTGTTCGCTATAACCACAGCACGGGCAGACCGGGAATAGTATCATCAAGTCCCGGAAGGCGCTCCGGATTATCTAAACCCCGCATGTTTACTAATAGCAACGGCAACAACCTCCGAAACCCGGCTCTTCAACTCCGACAAACCAGACGACACTAATATGTAAACATTGGTTTTCAACTCATACGCATCGACCTGCACACAGCGCCATGTCGAAAAGAAGCTGGTCAGAAGCTGAAAATGGAGAACAGCAGTTTCCTCCCATGATCTCAAGAAAAGTCAAGGCCTGTACAGCCTGTCGCAGACAAAAGGTAAGTTTGAGAGCAGGGCAAAGTAATGCTCCAGTATTGACTATTTGATAGATTAAATGTTTGATCGATGATAGTGGTCCGCCTTGTAAACGATGTGCGGAAAAGGGCTTATGTTGTGTCTTGGGCAAGAGTCTACAAACTATCTTGGATGAAAAATCACAGTATGTTTTCACCGCCTAGCTGAAACATCACTTACATGTCCGTAGGTTATCCCAAGATGTGGCGCAAGACCTTGAGCAGATGCATGATTTTCTAAAACAGGTGGCTGGCAAACTCGACCTGGAACTTCCCCCTCTGCGATCCTCCATTACACCAGCAGAAGGACCAAAAGACGAATCACCAAGTCAATCAAACAAGGGCCATCATATCCCATCTCGCGACAATTCACCAAAACCCATGCCAGAAGACGACGATCTGCCCTATGCTCCTATCCACTCACTTTACACTCTCACAAAATTACGTGCTCTCCGATCTCCAGATGACATCGACTCACAGCAAAATCAAGGCAACGATGATATAATAACAAGACGTCTGGTATCATTGCCTGATGCAGAAAGACTCTTCGAATTCTATAAGAAACGCCTTGATCCTTATATCTATCTTATCGGCTGTCCTTACGAGTCGATGCAAGCGTTGCGGCAGAAAAGTCAATTTCTCCTTGTGGCAGTTCTTACAGTTGCCGCACTTCATGATCCCACTGCCGATCATGTGTATCCAATCTGCAGCTCCGAATTTAGAAGACTATTTGAGACGTCGATATTTGAAAGACGACTTAGCAGAGACTATCTACGGGCGTTGTGTATCGGCTGTTACTGGTTGAGCGATCTATCGTGGATGCTATCAGGCCACGCCATACGAAGAGCAGCAGAATTCGACCTTCACAATAGTTACGACAGGGCAATCGAAAAGTCCAGTACTGAGGATGCAGAGTGTGCGAGAATTTGGTATATCCTTTGTGTTTGCGATCAACAACTTGCAACACAATACGGTCGGCCGTCTATAGTACAAGAAGACGCGTCTACGCAAGGTGCTATAGACTTCCTTCGATCTGCTGTTTCAAATGAGGAAGACAGACGGCTTCTTAGTCAAGCCACCGTGGTGAGCATATTGAGGAGTATAAGGGAGCTTTTCAGCTCGAATAAAGGCAAACCGATTCCAAGATTGCATTTGAATCATATTTCTCATTTCAGATTACAACTTGATCAGTGGTTTGCCTTTTGGACAGATCAAGTGCAAGGTATGTTACGAGATTTGTCAATTGAAAACATGGTAACTGACGATCTGCAGAACAGTGGCCCGGTATCGGTGGTTTCCCACGAAAGGGAGTCGTTCTCCACTACAACTTTGCCCAACTTTATCTGTACTCACACGTATTCCGCGGTATATCCAAAGACGACCATATCCCGCATTACTTTCTGGACTGTGCTCTCAACGGTATAACGGCGGCTACGACAATTATCGACAAGTTCCTCAACGACCCAGATATTACACTTGGTATAGTCGGCATGCCATCGTACGTCCATTCCATGACAGCATTCGCATCCATGTTTCTCACAAAAGTGGCCATCAAGTACCATGATCTTATCGCAAGAGAGAAAGTATATGATTTGATCACTGGTTTGGTGCAGCAGTTTCGATCACAACCTGCTGGAAAGTGGCATTTGGCCGGTCTCATGGCAAGCGGGTTGGAAAGAATGGCGCAGACGTTGAAGCCAGATGTTCTGGTGGATATAGGGCTGCCTTTGGGTGTTGGGATGGATCAGAGCGTTGATGCTGGGATATCAGGCGTTGATAATTTCTTTCCTGATTTGCCGGGTGATTTTTTCTTCAACTACGACATGAGCTTTGAAATGCCTGCGACGTAGCGAAACAACATAATAGTCCGATCTAAGGTTTGGGATGCCACAAAACAATAATCTGAAATAGACCAAAATAATCCACTTCTGATACTCGCTCAAGCTTAGCAATACTGGCGAAACCTTGGTTCAAATTGAACATATGCTTAAAATTTTATGTACTAGAATAATATATATAATACATCTGTTCTACAACTCGTCATATCCCTTAACCTCCCAAGCACGTTGAGCCTTAAACTGCTCAGGGAACCATTTTGGAGTCTTTCCAGTGGTCATCATGTCGACAAGCGCCTCGGCACTACGATACGCCCAAGCCATACCGTGACCATTCATACAAACAATAGCCCAGAGTCCATCCTCAGCAGGAACCTCACCCACCAAGGGAAACTCATCAGGCGTCTCGCAAACAATACCCGTCCAGTCCTGGATAACGGTAGTGGACTCTCCCCAGTTCTTATAGCCATACACCGTGCGTGCTGCGCCATGTAGAACAAGGGCGATCTGGTCGTTGATAGAAGTATCATCGGAAATCCATCGCTCTCGTGTAGGAGACATTTGCGTTGAGCCGCCAATGACCACACTTCCTGCGTCTTTGGAACCAGGTGGACGAGCGGCGATGTAGACGTTACCGCTATGGAGATCACCCAGGCTATTGCTTCGCTCAAAGACCTTGCTGCCTGAAGTATCGGCTTCGGGTGTCACAGCGGCGACTTGGTTTCGGACAGGCATGGTGAAGTTTGTAGCCGCAATACCTGGGTGCAAAGCGTTTGTGAAGCCGTTTGTCGCCAAGACAACATTTTTGCTCTTGACAGTGCCTCGGTTTGTCTTAACCTCCCATTTGGATCCGTCCTTGCTCTTTTTGCCGAGTTGGTTGAGGTTAAGAGCCATGGTGTTGGTTTGTAGGTTGAGACCCTTGTTGAGACTGTACTCTAGCATAGCACAGACGGTAAGATATGGGTTTTGGGTGTGTGCTTTGAATGTCACAGCACCAACAATTTCTGGCCATTTCCAGTAGTCGCGAGCGTCTTGGCCCTTCATGATAGTCCTTTTGTTCTTGGGAACATCATTTGGTCTCTTTTCTTCCAACTTGTGCTGAAACTCGATGTTTTCAACAGCTGTGTCGAAAGCGTCCTTGGTCCAGTACAGACTAGCGGTCTCGACGTCTGTAAAGTCGCTCGACACATTATGCGTTTTCACAAACTCTCGTACGTCGTTCACGCAGTCTTGCTCCATGTTACTGATCCGAAGGGCATCATCTTCGCCGTATTCTTCCACCCAGCTCTTGACACCGTTGTAGTTAGCAGCCTTGCAGTGCCCGCCGTTACGACCAGATGCACCCGATGCTGCGGTACGGGCCTCAAGCATGAGAATAGACAAGTCAGGATCGCGGTCTAGTAGCTTGTGGGCTGTAGCAGCACCTGAGATACCTGAGCCGATGATGACATAGTCAAAGACCTCGGATGTTGGTAGGTTCTTGGTTGTGCGGTGATTGGCGATGCGGTGAGGAGGGTCTTGCCAGTAAGACTGTGTGGCATTTGGAAGAGGAAGGCCAGGGATTTTGAGCTTGGGTTCATCTGAGTCTTCGCTTCTTGCGATGTGAGGTCTGGGTGCGACAGCCAGAGGATGAACTCCGGACACCAAAGTAAGACTGAGCGCTAACGACGAGGACCTCATGATGAACCTGGTGGTAAGCTGACAGAGAGAACAAAGCTGAATGAGAAATGAGAAGATAGAAGAAACTGTCGATCTTTATAGCACCGACGTCGGAACAGTTTGCCGGTCTCAGTTTTGGGGCCGCAGTGTAGATGGAGATGGTTTATCGGCCAACATTTTGTTCCTCTGGATGGACTCCGCTTGAGTAGACTCGATCAGGAAGGAGTTTATGCGATCAGCGCAGAAGAGAGGTCAGTATTATCGTGCGGGGTTGACGCTATCTCCCCATGTTACACCAGGCTAGTCTAGTCTAGCACTGCGGAGGCGACTGGGGTTGGAGATAGTGGAAGACAGGGCCATCCAGGCTAGCATCCTGGTATGAAGGTACAAAAATTAAGAACCTAAGAGTCTGATCTAAACAGCATAAATTGACTTGCTGATTTCGTCTCTTGGGCATCTAAGAACATAGATGACCCCAATCCATTGATTTAGTCGACTCTACATGTTAAGTATGTACTTTGGGGTTTGGGATGATTGTGTTGTGGAGTAGTAACGCAGCGCTTGTTACCATATTTCTGTCACCTTAGGCCTTCCATATACGATATTCCTCAGCATCAGACTTTTTAGCTTATTTGTTTTGATAACTAAAGCTTAATGGCTAATATTTCTGTTATCCACGAAATTGTCAAGCCCGTACGAAAGCGATGGGTACAAACTGTACGGAGTGATTGAATAAACGGATAAGATTCGACATGAACGTTTGTGGATTGTAAGTGTGTTTGTTGTGTAACAGTAACTGCGTAATTCGAGCTTATTTGGTCACCTAACAATCCAGCACCTGTTAGTTTTTATTTTGCCGTCCGAGGCAAATGGTCTTTTTAGATTTTAGAAATCGTAAAACCGCACCAAATTTAGACCAGAGTTTATGCCCTGTTTATTTTTGAGCCCCAAAGCTTCGAGGCCAACTTTTCTGTTAGGCGCGCACAGTCCCAGTTGACGTCAAACAGCCGCGCATGACAATGACCTTCATGGCCCGAGTAGGGTGGGCAGCACTAGCCTGTTTTACCAGCAAATGAATAATTGCTTACTAGAAATAACTTTTGCTTTGCAGTTTACAGCTTCATGCTTTCTGTGTACCTACGCAAGGAAGCGCCGAGAGAAGTTTGTCGCACGTGATCAGGCGTACGGTTAACCGCAGTGCTGTGGTAACACAAAATTTACTTCCAGCAAGGTTTAGGGTACAAAAATACTCAAACACCCTAAAGGTCGTTTGCTTCAGGCAGCAGCACTCAAATAATCGACATCGATTCACTGGCAGACGGTGACAGTGATTCACTGACAAACACGCCCTCGATTCACAGCATCGATTAATTTATTCTGCCTCCTTAATTTCTCTCCTCCTCCTCCTTCTTCCATTCCTTTCACTTTGCTTTCTCTACAGTCCACGTTTTCTCAAGATGGGCGCCCCAAGTACGCCCGAGATGCACGATCTCCTGGACAATTTTCTGCACAGCGACATTACGCAAGAGCAACCACATTTGGTTAGGGCTGTCAAAGTCCTACTTCAAGCTTCGCCCGAATATGTAAAACCTACAACATTGATTCCCACAGACGAGGTGGAGATACGTCGTGAATATGCGATCAAAATAGAGAAACGAATCATTCAAGGCACGCCCGACTTCAAGTTCACTGCGGTTCATCTCGCCGCAGTTATGATTACGCCTCTATCCAACCTCCAGCGCCATGGATACCTGTCAGACCGCCAACCCTGGCAACAGTTAGCACACAAAATGAACTCGTTAGCTTGCTTGGTAAAGCGATGTGAGTTTATACTTACCCATATGATATCCCTTACTGACGAGTCCCAAGACCTCATCAAGAAACCTGAAACTCCCGAGTCGTACGCTGTAGTCGAACCGACTACAACACCAGACGTACCGGAAAGGTCTCTGAGTACCACAAGCAAGAAAAGGGCAAGATCCGTATCCGGTAAAGCATCATCTCGAAAAGTTCGATCGACCAAGAAGAGTGAGGATCCTGATGCCGCATATTTCCCGCCCGACGACGGCGGCGAAGACCAAAAGGAACTCTGCCGCGAGCGTGACAACAACCAGTGTGTTTTTATGCACACAGCCAAGGGCGATTGCGCCCATATCATTCCGCGAAGATGGAATGACACTGAGGAGAGTGTGGAGATGACGAGACAGGTCATTGATGCCGCCAGATTGTTCCTCGATGAAGACACTTACCTCGAATACGAAAACCTCTTCGCTGATCGTAACAACATTCGAACAACTGACAAGGCGTGGAACATGTTGTATCTCAACAAACAACTCCATTGGTATTTGGACCACGCATCAATTGGGATGAAATGCCTCGGCATTGAACATCGTGCCGACGATGACACCAAAGCCACTGTCGTTGTGCAACTTCATTGGCTTCACCGCACCCAGTACAAGCCATCGGAGACCGTGACCAGTCAGGGTGATAACAATGATTTCAACAAGATAGTCGATGGATTACGCTTGTTCGAAAAGCAAGAGGGTCCCGCCCGCGTCGAGCCTGGGGGAGGGATGTTTGCGGCGGTCCGAGTGAATGACAATGTGCCACTAGTATCGGGGCATTGCGTCAGAGTCGAAATGGGGGTTGAAGACGCAGAAAAGGCAAAGGTTATGTTCGACCTCGCGTGGGCTCTCGGTGTGGTTGCTGCAATGAGTGGCGCTGCAGACTGGCCCAACCTTCTTCCTGACCATGAGGATTGGGATGATATTAAGCAGAAGGCTGCAATCCAACGTTGGGTACAGGACCAGGCCCGGCATCGTCCTGTAGACCTCCCGTCTCAAGCCCCGGCGCGCCCTCCCCGTGGCCTCAACCTCCCGCTCCAGGCCCCCGAACTTCCCCCTCGATCGCCGGAGCGCATGCCCCGCAGCCCCCGCACACCGGACCGCACCATTTGGCCCATAGGCCGGCCGCAGGCCGAAAGGTCCCAATCACCTACTCCACTTGGTACGATTACCAACCGACCGCGCCTGGATACCTCTCCCGAGAAATCGAAGCTACTTGGTACTCCTATTGCGCTGCGAACACAAACCAGCACGCGCCGAGAGGAGTCCCCTGAGAAGGGGAGTGAAAAACTCCAGCAGCACGCACCTGGATCTCCACGCATCCTACTGGAGGCGGAAGAGCCACTTCAGGAAAATTCCCCTCACAAGTAGAAGACGTTTTTGTCGGGCCATAATAATTTCCACAGGGCTGAAAAACGTGATCAGGCAGATTTTACGTATGGAGGAAGGGTCATTGGGTTGTTGCGAGTGTTGAATACTAAGGTACTAAGATTGTATTTCTGAAGGAAGATGCTGCGGACTACGACTGTCAACTAGATTGCACCAAGTCAAATAACAATTGACTTTATCTCATCCCGATGAATTGAACCGCGTGATTTATTACATGACACCAGTCGCCCCCTTTTACATGGGTGTGGAGTAATTGGAAATACTAAAGTAGTTAAGCCTGGATTACGCAGTAGTCAACTGTCACTCTCAAAGAAACAAATCCACCATCTACGTAAAATGTTTTTTGAATTCTATCCGTATACCGTGAACGTTGCGTTACTTTCATACGGGCTTGACGATATCTTAAATACTGTAAATCTTAGCCACGAAGCTTCAGTGTACAAAATTAAATAATCTCAGAAGTCTAATCTAAATAGCATAAACTGACCTACTAATTGCATCTCTTATGTTCTCAGCGATTCTTCTGATATCTTTTGCATTGGTGAAAGTAGGGGCCCGAGATACCTTAAACAAAACAAAAAAACAAGCAACGGGCCGTAGGTAACACTGGAGACGTGGGCCGGGCAATTTAGGCCATTTAGACCAGAATGCAAATATTAGATCAACTTGCATAACGAATTAGTCTAAGAGCATGCTCATTTGGATGTCCGATCTGCCTCAAGTTTATTTTTGCGCCTCGACTGGACTGTTCATGAAGCTCCGCTGACTCACGCCTCTCTCTTTAGCTCAACTCTATATCCCACAAGTTCAAGCTTCTCAGCCCGCCTCTCACTCCCCTCTCCAGTCTCTGTAAACACGAAATGATCATGCGACAAAAGCTGGTACACGATGCGATCCAAAGAAGCCCACGTATTACAGTTAGCCTCAGGCCAGACAAACAAAGCATCTTTCTCAGCTACTTCCTCTGCCGTGCCCTGCGTCCACATCATCCGCCATGACGACTCGGACCCGCTCTTGAGACTCGTGGGATACAAACGGAATCGAACAAGTCCTTCAGGTGTAGGGAATGTTGGTGGGAGACCAAAGCTGAGATATGTACTCGCGATATCAACGCCTCGAACTGTCCAGTTTGTGATACTGAATCCAGGCTCGTCATCAACGGAGAGAGTCAGGGACGAGTTGGTCTTAGCGTCGGAATATGTACCAGCGTACTTTTCCTCTGCTTCATCTTTACCAGCTTGTTCAATAGCAGGGAGAAGTTCCTGGACGATATTTGAAAACCAGAGTTGAAGGTCACCACCGCCAACTTCACCTGGACCTGCGTCGAAGAGACTGATGGTCAAGTTGTAGTCGGGGATCAATACCATAAGAGAGTGGTAGGTGGTGATATCACCAGCCTTAGTATAGAACTCAATAAGGCGGCCGTCTTTGGTGACATTGTTGGAGCGGAATATTTCCCATGGCTCACCGATGAGGATGCCTGTTGACGAAGTGCTGGTAGCTGGTTTCATCCATTTTCTTGTTTGTTCAGGACTTAGAAGCTCGTAGCGGAGGATAGCATCTCCAAATGCCATTATATCGTTCAAAGAAGAGTAGTAAACTCCGGCACTGATACGCATTAGTGACCGATACCCAGTTTGCGGAAAAACACTTACGGGTTTCCATAACCAAGAGTTGCGTTCCACCACTCGTCACCAGGAGCGATGAAGCCCAAAGAATCATCAGGCGTTTCCTCGTATGTGTGCTCCATACCAACGGGATCCCAGATGTGCTTCTTGATATACTCCCCAGAAGGTATACCGCTTACCTTCTCGATAATAAATCCCAACAAAGCAAAACCGATGTTTGAGTAGACGGTATTGGCTTCGAATGGGGCGTAGACGGGGGGTCTTTCACCAAAGCGGTCAAAGAAGTCTAAAAGCGTTAGTCAAGTATCGATGACTGTAGTTGATGGCGTACCTTTCTTGGTGCATTCTGGAAGACCAAGAAAACCTGAACAGTTGAGATTCTTGGATACATCAGCGGGAGGGAAGCCGAGCTTTGTCCAGTCTCCATAAGGCTGAACGTCAGTAGCCACTGGAAAGGTCAGTATAGTTTCATTCTTCATGGAACAGATATACCTACAATCGGCCGGTATTCCACCAAGATGTGAAGCCAAAGCCCCAACAGTAATCTCATCCCAATCCACAGCCCAGACAGCATCATTCTTCCTCGCATTTTTGTTCAAAGCTCTAAGCTCAGGAAGATACTTGGTGACACGATCATCAAAGTTGACCTTGTGTGATTTTAACAGCGCTAGGACAGGGAACACCTTTGACAGACTCGCCATGCGAAAGACAGTGTCGGAATCTACCTCGTCAACTCCGCGAGGGTCAACATTGGGAGGCGTGCTGGCGAATTCAAACATGTAGTCATCTTCATTAGCAGACTTGATAGCGACTGCAACTGAAGAGTTTACAAGAGGGGATGTTGCAGAAGAGAAGAGGTCCTGGATATTCTTCAAGGCGGATTTGACAGAAGTGTGAGTGCTGGGGCGAAGGGGAGGTGGAAGGACGGGTCCGAGAGGGGGACAGTGGCCTCCCCGGGCCGCGAGGGATGTTCCCACGAACAGAGAAAGACAAAGATATTGCTCAAGAGTCCTCATCTTAGTATTACGGATTGATAGAATATTTAGCGAGTAATTCCAGTGAACCGAGGAATATTCATAACTCTTATATCCTTCGACACCGGTTTCTCGGAACTTGATTACCCCGTATAGACCAAATATCAAATCGATGATTCAATTTTCTGCTTACTTCCACACACTATAAGTCATAAGGATCACCCTCGTAAGCTTATGGCTTGCCATGAAATCATATAATCAGAGCCAAAGCACCGGATTGAGACAGATACCGTAAGATTCCAAGGGAATCGTGACTGCTTGTCTTGGGCTAATGCAAGCCTCATGGGTGAATCACTCTTGTTTGAGTTAGACATCTCTTGCAGAGGCTTGGAATATACGACATTTTGTCCGTCAGACTTTTGTTATTTCCGTGGGCGATGTAAGCTTAAATCGAGTTGGGCTAGTGGCAGAATGTTGAGGCTTGAAACCACACGCGAGACTGAATAGCCACTGAGCTTCAAAAACGAACCGATCTTATTACTTAAGTGGACCGATAAACACTATTCGTATTGCCGCGCCGTCCGGGGCATCAGTGTGCTATTGTCTCATCTACTGACTTGGCAATAATGTCAGGTGTGCGGCTCGATGACTTTGCTGACCACCTTTCCTAACGAACGGAAATCCCAGGAACCCGTCCCGGTGCGTCCTGCGATTGGTGATGGATGAGTTGACAGAACGTGCTTTGTAATAACACCTCGGAGAATGTGGGATGTCAGCTTTAGTACGATCACGTATACCAGTGTCTGATCCGAGGCTAAGGGTGCTGTTCGAGCATCACGATGTGACGGGATGTATCCAGAGGTTGACGGCATGACATTCATTGACAAGTCTAGAAACAAAAGTAAGAAAGGAATATCTCGCACAAATGGTATCATTAAATCATAACGCTAAAACACGCAAAAATGTATCTGTTACGGCCAGTAAACATCGAGAGTTGCAACTGGTGAGCCGCCTTCAGTGATACCTCCACCAGGTAGGTAAATGCCTCCTTTGACAGCAACAGCCTGTCCTCCATGTCTAGGCACAGCCATCTTTCCGAGCTCTTGCCACGTCTCAGTCTCGGTATCGAAAACCTCAATCTGGTCAAATATCCCGTCCGAACCGGCTTCAGTGTTGCCCTCTCCGCCAAGAACGTAGATCTTCTTGCCGACGGTACCTGAAACGACGCCGCCGCGGGGTGTAGGCATCTTTGCTTCGCTGGTTGTCCAGCCTTGCTCGAGGTTATCGAGATCGAGAATGAAGACTGTATCTTTTACGTTGCGTTGACCGCTAAGACGACCACCGAGTACGTAGAATTTGTTGCCGATGATTGAAGATGTTGCGTGGTCGCGACCTTCGGGGAGGGTTCGTGCAGCTTCTGGGAGATCAAGCCATTTTGAAGTCTTGGTATCGAAAGCTGAGACAAAGTCGACGGTGTCTTGCTCTCCGCCTGGACCAGTCGGTTCCAGTGTTCGCATTCCACCAGCAAGGTAGATTATGTTTCCGTAGACACCCACCGCAGCGCTACCTCTTTGTTGCTTATCTGGAATGGGCGCCAATTCAGACCATTCGTCAAGATCGGGATTGTACACCCACGACTCTGGGAATGCTCGCCATGCGCCGTCATCGATATCTGATAGGCCGCCGAGTAAATAAATCTTGCCATTGACGGCAGCGACGTTGGGGTGATTGACTTTGACGGGTGCTTCTGTGACGTATCGTCGCCATGAATTGGAGCGCGTGTTGTAGAATTGTATAAGCGCTGTAGTTTCGAAGCCATCGGCCTCGCGATTGGGGACGATTCCACCAATGATGGCTACTGTCTTTTCTGAAAGGGCGACGACGCCATGTTCTTGTCGCGGGGCAATCGGTATCGACTCGAGGGTTTTCCAGGTATTGGCGCCTTGAGGAACGACGCTGGCCAGTGCGGAAGCCGCTAATAAAGAGAGGAGCGTTGTTATAGGGAAGATCATGATGGATAGAGAAAGAGTGGGTGAAGCAAAGTTTGAACAAAGGAAACAAAAAGATGGTAACCAAAGAGCTTAAGTAGGGAAATCAGTTTCAACCGGGGGAGCTTGGCATTGCGTTTATATTTTCGTCATGGAATTGTGGCTTCTGGTGAATATACCTTGCAGCGACTCTTGGCAAGCATCATTCTCACACACTCTTGAAGCACGGAGTGTCTCCAGGAACAGGAACAAGGAATTTATTAAGCTCAAGCTTCAAGCCCTCCCCTGTTTCTCCCCCTCCCCATTTTAGCGCTGTGATCCGGGGTACAGTGACGCGTTAACAATGGCAAGGGTCAGGTGGCTTGATATGGTGGTGGAATGAAATTAATAGCCTATTTCCAGGGCGTCGAATACACCTTTGGTTGACCCACGTGTTGATTTGCGCTGTATTTTACAAGGTTATCTCTATCTTTCCAGTGTTGCACGTGCTGTGATTATTCGATGTCCAAACGACGTTTATGTTCAACGATGCAACCTAATTAAATATCTCATTTAGTTATACGCTATATACTTCTCTTATCATTTCTGTCTGACTCGCAAAATAATAATTGTTATTTGGAGTTCAAGATGCAATGAGAGAGATGATCCCCATCCCATTCGAGTTGCGTTGCGCGTACAGTAAGATCCAAGCTTCTCGGCTGCAACGCACAGATAAGTGTGATTATTCAACACGCAATACATCAACCATCTATCGGAAACCTGGTGATGTAATTGGCAGTCAATTGAGGCTGTAGTATACACAAGAATTCTACAAGCAGTAGCGCTTATCAGCCAAGAACAACAGTACATTGTCTGCTTGCGTCAACTGTCAAGCCACGATGACGAGGGACAAAAAAGACAAAAAGAAAGTTGACAAGACTGGGATTCGAACCCAGGCCCCTTTCGAGACTGCGAATCGTCACTAGTTCGTATAGAACCTGAACACAGCGCCTTAGACCGCTCGGCCATCTTGCCTTTTGATTGGATACTGAAAAGATGTGCAACAGAGCTCTAGGTTGCAAGACTGCCCACGAGACGAGGTAAAATCAAGCAGTCCATCAGCCTCCAGACTGGGCCTCTGATGTTTCATTCTACCCAAAACTCAAAAGTTTATGTCTTTTATGCTCCTTGTTATCCGGGGTCATGTTCTTGGCGGAAACGTCAACTTGGTGCCCTGAATCTGAAACATGGAGAGATCCTTGACAGAAGACAGGATGAAACAGTGCATGGTATAAGTCTAGGGTACGAAGCCTTGTTTGTAATTTCTCATCATAAATATCTGATACTTGACCATAGCGTACTACATACTTGGTTACTATCAAGTTGAGAAACCTCCAGAATTGATTTGACGAGGTTCCCCAGCAGCCTCGAATGTCCCATTTGCCAACCTTCTCAAAGCCTGCGCTGTGCTCTGCGTCGCCACCCAAGTAACATTATTCCCGACCTCCTTCAGGTACGCAACCGTAGAGTTGTCAAATGCATACTCAAAGGACACCTGTCGTGGAACAAGCTGGTCGTGCAATCTAGGTGCAGCAAGTGCATCCCGCACAGTCATGTTCTTATCAATAGCGTTAAGCACAACTTGTGCAGTTGCAGTGATGATTCGGCTACCTCCGGCAGATCCTGTGACGAGCGAGACTTTCCCGTCAGAATCTTCAACAATGGTTGTGCTAATGCTGGAGAGAGGACGTTTTCCAGGGCGGATAAAGTTTGCTTCGCTGGGGATGAAGCCGAATGCGTTGGATTCTCCAGGGATGCTGAAATCGTTCATCTCGTTGTTCATTATAATGCCTGTCTCTGGAACGATGACCTTGGACCCAAAGTTGAGGTTGATGGTGGTGGTAAGGGATATGGCTAAACCGGACGCGTCCATGGCGACGATATGAGATGTTCCGGGCGTTTCCAGGCTCTCAAGTCCTTTGGGATCATACTCTTTCAATTCAAGAGCCCGACCATCCAATTTGGCTCTGACTTCCTGGGCTGTCGCGTTGGAGTACATTTGTTTTTGATATTCTGTCATATCATCCACAAAACTGGGATCGCCCAGGTTACTACGCATGCCGTAGCTGAACTTGAATGCCTCGTCAGTATAGTAGGCCGTGTCGTTGACTCGACTTGGATCTCCGAGGAAGTCATATCCATCCAGAATATTCAATGCAGCTGCGACTACCGCACCGCTTGAAGGAGCCGAGCCGCTGGTGACTTTTCCGCCTCTGTAGTTGATCTGTGAAGGCTGACGGATAGCAACAGAATAATTTTTGAGGTCGTCCAACGTCATGATACCCTTTTCCCGTTTCAAAGTTCGAATAGTCGCCTCGGCGATTGCGCCTTGATAAAAGACATCTGGTCCTTCAGAGGCAATTGTTTCCAAGGTATTCGCAAATCTCTTTCGCGTCAACTTTTCACCAAACTTGACGAGTCTGCCGGAAGGCGCGAAATCGATTGCCCAAGCTGGATCGTTGAGAAGAAAACTCTCATTTTCATATTTGGTGTAGGTCATTCCCATATACTTTAGGGTATCGTTGTTTACAGGGAAGCCATAGCGTGCGACTTTGATAGCGGGCTGCACGAGCTGAGACCAGGGTAGGCTGCCGTATTTTTCGTGTAGATGTTGGAGACCTCTCAATTCTCCTGGGACGCCGCTGAAATGTTGTTAGATGCTATATTCACCTAAAGAGCGGGGCTGACTTACCTTGCTTTGCCGCCGGATGTACTCTCATTCACGTTATTCTTAAACATGTTCTCCGTAGCAGCCGCAGGTGCCGTCTCACGAAAGTCGACAAATTCGTATGCATTCGATTCATTCTTTTCGTTTGGTTTATGAATGAGCATGAAGCCACCTCCGCCAATACCAGAATGGTACATGCCTTGGAGAGTCAGTTCGAGTAAAAATGACTGGTAGGGATTTGCTTACCAACTGTTCCAACACAAAGAACTGTCGCTACCATGGCGTCTGCCGCGTTACCGCCATCCCGTAGAGTATTAACTCCAATGGTGCTGCATATTTCACTCTCGCTGGCAACAGCGCCCAAATTATTAGAGAATTGCCTGGAGTGCAAAGGTTGCATAAGAGGAGGATATGGAGTCTCGCATGGCTGTGAGCGAGTAATTTGTGGAAGGCAGCTTAGCAAAGCAGCCAAGACCTTTACTTGACCCATTTTGTCTCAGTATGTCGATTGAGAAACTGGGGAAGGAAGAAGCCAGAGACCAAGGCGATCGTCTGCCTCTTTAATACTCCAGATTAACATCGTCTAAACCCCACCAACTACTACATACAGCATATCGGTGCGATCCTGACTGTATTATAAATATTTAATAGCTTTCAACCAATCATGGATAGTGCTAAAGCTGAGGAACGATAATAACAAGTGAACGAGAGCATCATCGTCTGCGATAAAGGCGCGGGGTAGCATTATACTCTGGTAGCTGCAGTACAAGCTAAGCACTTCCAGCAGTGATCAGCAATCTCCAACCCTGGTTTCCATAGCCAGCTTCCTAATGTAGAAAAATCACGATAATGAGAAGGCTGAAAGCTCAGAACCTAATAGTAATCCGAGCGGTCACGGCATCTCCAAACTGCATCCCTCATACTCCCAAAATGTCTCAAAGCCAAGCCTTTCATAGAATCCTTGAATCTCCACAGCATCAATGAGAATCCCCTCCATTCCCCTCTCTTTCAACTTCTCCATCGCTTTGACCACGAGAGCCAGGCCGACACCTTTTCCTCTGGCTTTCTCATCTACGCCAACGGCAGCGATAAGACCTGTTTTTTCACCAGACGGAAGAAGCGGTAAGAATGCAAACATTTCGCTGGGTGCAGAGTCGTAGGAACATATAAGGGTCCATCCAATTTGCTCGTTTGTTTCTGGATCGAAAGCGACGAGAACTTGGTCGTGTTGGTTTCGTGAGGCAAGAGCTTCATAGATGCCTGACCAGCTCTACAAGTGGGATTAGTTATGAAGATCAAGAGTAGGCAGATGGATATACGCACGAATTGGGCCTTTTGCTTGGTCATACATTCTTCGTATAAATCCGCTGACCAAGGTGAAAATGTTGCTTTTGTTTTTGATACCCGGTCCATTATCTCCGGTGGCGCAATTGTTTTGCTGACGTCCTTGTAAAGGTCCTTAATGGGATGAGAGGAATCGTAGATACCTGTGGGCATAAGCACATCATCAAATGAATGGGGGATGTGAGTACTAATACCTCTATGCGAGAAGAAATCCTTCACCTCTTTGGAGACCGTATTTGGAATCTGCCACCAAAATCGAGGAAAGATAGATCCAATCTCCAAAGACTGTAACTCCGTACCGTTGGCAAGAGCCGCATCTCTCAGACCAGTCTTGGTTTTTTCCAAGAGAGCACTTCCGATACCCCGACGCCTACGATCTGGCAATACTCCAACAGCGGCGATTCGGCCACGTGCACCGTCCTTTAAAGATGTGGCGCCGTCGATCATGTAGGACAGGCAAAGTCCATGTTCATGAATCCAGTGGTATCCGGGAAGTCCGAAGAGGAGTTTCGTGAATCTTTGCTGTGAAATGGGCCAGTCGGGAAAGATGGTCTGCCACAGTTGCCATGCTTTCTTGATGTCATCTTCTGAGTTGGTGAGTTGTCGAATTTCGTGCTGGCGAGATGATGCGCTTGCACCATTACTGGTTTGGTCTGCCATTTTGATCAAAGGCACGGATGAGTTAGTTGAAATTGATACGTAAGGTAGGTACGCAAAGTTTGGAGATGATTATCAGGCCACGACACGTGAGCTGACGATGCGGAGTAATGCAGGGAATACGATCGACTGTGCCATGGAAAATCATGCATCTCTCCTCTTTAGGACATGACTTACACATTAGCCTGAAGGAACAAAAATCATCTATAAATCATCCAACTCGGGATATATCCTCCTCTCTCCACTTAGTCTATACCAGACATGCTTTATCTGTTCTTCTATCCCTGTCTACTCTCCCACGCCTTCTCTCTGGCTTTCGAAATCATATCCTCCCAAATTGGCGGCTTGCATCGAATATTCTGTCCAGCAGCCTCGGCATCAAAACCAAACTGCAAGAGCGCGTCTTCGCTACACCACTCGCCCGTCGCCATGAGTCCAACAGGGATTTTACCCTCAACTTCCTTCTCGGCAACGTCACCAGCATTTTTACTACCCTCGGGAATTACGTAGCCGGCTGGAACTGTAATAGCAGGAAGACCACAGAAATTGGCGAGCCAGACGTATTCCATGCTTTGGAGGGTGTAGTTTCCGTCGTTGACTCCATAAGAGAGCTCGGATTTCCCGCCACGGATAGGAGCACCGGCACAAGCTGTTGTGGGCGTAACAATCATCATACCGGGGTATGTCTTCCAAAGATGAGCCAGATGCTTCATCAGCATTCCTCGTAGCTTCTGAGCTAGTAGGTAATCGGTAGCAGGAGTGGTACGACCGAGTGACAGAAGGATCTTGTTAGCCGCTGTAATACCACTGGTATCAGGAAGCAAAGTTGAAGCATCGGTGAGAATAGTAAGCGCATGTGCCATCTGGCCTTCAGCAGGAAATGGAATGTCAATCGGAACAAGAGTATATCCGTGTTTAGCCGCCAAAGATTCTATAAGGCCACGAACCAAAGACTGAACGCCAGGTTGGGCACGAGAGATCCATGCGTCAAAGATTCCAAGTACTTTCGTAACTGGCGGCGATGGCTGAAGGGCCAAAGGCGGGAATTGCGTAGATGGATGTGGCTCGGCGATGGCTTCATATGCAGCAGCTAGAGACTGCATGTCAACAGCAAGAGGCCCTTGGACGGCGCATGTAGGCGAGTGGTTGGCGCCAGGCCAGGATGTGAGTCGAGCATGAGTAGGCTTCAGACCAAATACCGAGCAATATGATCCAGGAATTCGAATGCTTCCACCACCATCGCTACCCAGAGCAAGAGGAACAAGTCCAGCGCTGACAGCGTAGGCCGGGCCCGAAGAACTACCGCCAGTGTAATACTTCGGGTTAAATGGGTTTGGTGGCGTTCCTTGGTTGGGGTTGTTTCCAGTTGTATCTAAGTATGTCAGTAATTGTTGAGTTGAACCTTGTTTCGATCTCCCAGGAGACAAATCAAGTGTCCAGGATAGCGGTAAGAACACGTACCCATACCAAACTCGTGCATAGCGAGTTTTCCAAGAATGACGACACCTGCTTCTTCAAGCTTTCGAACGACCCAGCTTGTCGCTGATTCCCCTTCAGCGGGTACCTCGGCGTAGTCCTTCAAAGATCCAAGAGTCGTAGAATACCCATCCAAATCGTAGTCATCCTTGATAGCCGAAGGAACACCGTCAAGGGGACCCAGAGGTTGCTTGTTTTTGTAGCGCTCTGCTGAAGCTTCAGCAGCTCTCATGATCTGGTCGATCTTGATTTCCCTCCACGCGCTCGCATGCCTACCAGGCTGGGGCCCGTCAAGCTGGATCAAAGGGAGGATCGCATTGACCACATCGACGGGCGTGACTTCACCGGTGAGGTACAGAGCCCGATAATCGGCTGCCGAGTAGAATCGAGCTGGGTTAAACACGTGGGTATTGTCCTGTTGTAGAGAAGAAAGCTGAACTCTTTCGCCGCGCTCTTTAGCGGCTTCTTCTGATAGCGCGATTGGGTAGACTGTCGGGTCGTATCTTGGTTCGACGTTTTCAATGTACGTCCGGATCTTCCGGAGGGAAGCAAAACCAGCATTTTCCCAGGCCGTTTCACGAATAAATCGGACCCATTCCATCCTAGAGCATGTTAACATCTCGTTACCGGCTTTTTGACAATGGAGACTCACAAAAATGCAGCAGCCACGAGTAGAGGTCCCCTGATGACGGGATTCGGATTCCTTTCAATGGCATAAGGAACACGAGGTCTAGAGCAATCAAGCACGTCAGCATCTGGGCCACTTATAACGGAGTTTGTAATATTACCCCTCCTGAGGCTCAGGATAGTTGAAGAACCTCCTCTCGCTGGTATTCTCACTCATCTTGACGATTTGATTTTGCAAGAATTGAGTCTGGAATTTGGTTGTGTAAGTTTTCGCCAAGAAATAGATATCACTGACCGATCGAGGAATTTAAACTCTCGGATCGGACGGCGACCGCGGAAGCCGGCTCTCTGAGACTTGTTTAGTAATAAACTACGTAGTCGTCGCGCGTGATCTGCATGAATGATCAAATTGAATTTGATTCGTAGAATTGAGGCGGTAACCGACTCGCTACTGGGTACTTATGTTTCAGAATGCAATGACATAGCCAGGAGATGGCATAACACTCAATACCCACACCTTCAGTTAGGTATATAGAATTTGAAGATAAATAGTCTCTGAGCAAGTCCAAGGTGGCATAAGATGGCAAAATTAGTTCATCTCTTAGACAAATAGTGGCAAGTTTTCTGTGACTTCGAGTCCACCTCAGCCGTAAAAATGAACTTCTTGCAGATCTTCGGCTTTCATGATAAATATTTGCAGGTGTTCCGTATGAACCTCTAGAAAAGCATTAGAGCGCTTTCTTTTATTAGATAAATGCAACTTACGTGCAAATATCCATCTCGCATCAAACTTTTTCATCGCCGATTGAAAGGCCTTATCCTTTTGAACAGCAAAGTCCGAAGCTAGATTTTTAACCATGATAGTCAAATTGTGCATGATGCGAAACATGCTAACCATGGAAAGTTGTTTTATGACAACTTCCTTCTTTATCGACATTGCGACGACCGCTGTACAAGTCTCCAGGGCAACATCAACGTGGGTATTCCAATCCTCACTGTACTATACAGCGCGCACAATGTGGGAGTTTTCTCTCACATGTTTGTTTCCAAAGGCGACATCGCGTATAGTCACGCTCGGCTTTGACAGGCCCTCGAAGACTTGGACAGGTGGGAGGATTTAACTAATCAATAGGTTGTTTATTCTTCATCCCCGAATTACAACATGATGGACAACGTATGGAGGGTAAGGCTGTCTGTCTTAATTCCCTACCAACGCTAATCTGTTTTGTTAATACAAGGATCAGGGAGGCGCATAGCATTAAAACAAAAGAGAGACTGGGAAATACCCGGAATCGAGACTAGGATACAAAAAAGATATGTATCTGCAACGAGCAAAAGAAAAGATCTGATGAGACTGGGACTCGAACCCAGGAGGATTGCTCCACCAGGAAATTGGTGTTAAGGTTAACCTTAACCTGGCGCCATAACCAACTCGGCCATCTCACCGATGTCATTGGATGTTGAACAATGCGTTACTTTACAACAGGACTCTGCATGTTGAGAAAGGCGGCATACCACGCAACATTCTGAACACAGGTTATATGAATGGTAGAATCACGACGCTGTGTACAGGTTTTATGTGATAGGCATCTCAAAAATATGTCATTTTTCTCCAAGCTTCTTTTATATTCCACCGTTTCTATTGTCCGTTGGCTAAAAATGTCAGAGCACCAAGTGCATATCCATCCAAACCAGTCTTGAGCGTCGGGTGAATCACTGGAGCAAACTTGGAAGAATGGTTCGCAGCAATACTCTGAGCAGCAGTCCCCTCCTTCTCAGCTCTATCCCACGCCTCTTCGCCTACGCATCCATATGTAAAGAAACAATAAGGCTTGTTGACAGCAGTTGCCAAGATCGAAAAGTCTTCACTGAAAGCCAGCTTTGGCATATCCCTATCATATTGTCCTGGTCCCTCCCCGAAATGCGCTGCAAATGACTCTTCGACTCGTTGGGTGACAGCAACATCGTTTATCGTCAGAGGGAAAGCGCGAGTTTGCTCGAACTCGGGACTTTTGAGAACATTAGCGCATGAACATTCTGCTTCAATGACTGTTCTGATGCGCTTCAAGAGATGTTCGCGCGTTGCTGTCGTGGTAGATCTTGTGTCGACACCTAAGACTGCTGAGTCTGCTATGACGTTCTCGGCGTCTCCCGCGTGGACACTCGTCACGGTAACGACGCTTGACTCTGCTGGATCAACTTCCCGACTCACAAGAGTCTGCAGTTTGAGGATGGCGTTGGCGGAAATGGCGATTGGGTCCACGGCTGTGTGAGGCATACTTGCATGCGATCCCTTGCCATGAATAGTGACTTTGAAGTTATCTGCGCTCGTTGCGACAAGTCCTCTGCGGGTGCCAATTGTGCCAGTGCGAAGAGGTCTCACATGTGCTCCGAGAACGAAATCAGGAATAGGGACTCCGTGTTTTGTATATAAGCCGTCGTCCACCATTGCTTGAGCACCGGTACCTCGCTCTTCTGCTGGCTGAAATACGAGGACTAGAGTGCCAGACCAAGATTGCCTCGAGGAGAATAATGTCGCCGCAGCACCCAGCAAAGTCACGATATGCATATCATGACCACAAGCGTGCATGACTGGTTTCTCTGTCCCGCTGACGGCGTGAATCATACGCTTAGTGCTCGCATAGTCTAGACCAGTCGTCTCCTCAACCGGTAGAGCATCTATGTCTGCTCTCAAAAGGACGGTGGGACCGTCACCATTACGGAGAACGGCGGCTAGACCATGGCCGCCAATATTAGGCTTGACTACTAAATCATCGGGGCCAGTTGCTTTGAGTCTTTCTGTAATAGTCGCTGCTGTTTCGACTTCCTGGTTTGATAGCTCGGGGTTTCTGTGGAGATGCTTGTACAGCTCTTCTAGAGGCTGTAAATCAGGTCGATGCTGATTCACGATTTGGGAAAGGTTTGGTGTTGACATTTTTGCTAGAAGAAGTAGATTTGAGTTTTTGTGCAGATAGAATAGAGTCATGGAGTTGTCGGCTTATTTGTACCGAACACTTGGCAGAAGGAGCTTGTTGCTTACACCATTTCGGGGTCCGTGATGTTTGCCTGAGGCCAATACCATTTATAACGTGGTCGTCACAATTAATTAACTATGAGATACTTTGTACGGCTTAGACGCTGTCTCCTTCACTTAGTTCCATTCTTTCTCAGCCCTTGTTTCTGCTTCGTGGCGTAACCACGTAGATAATTCCATCTGGTATCTTGACGGCCCTCGGCGGCGTGCCGAAATGCTCGGAACTGGCTTCCGTAGCACCAAAGCCTCCTCTTTGTGAGAAATACATGGAAGGATCTTTCATAATATTATACAAGTAGACACGAGATGCTCAAGGATAAATTCAGTTCTGATAAAATTAAATTATATTAAGTCATTAAATCGAGGCCATCAGCAACCTCTTCATTTACTCATTATCATCATTATCCCCACTCACCCCAGCCTCAGCTAGTCGATAATTACCGTATTCAAAAGCAGTCATATCGGGACTGCATGTAGTGTTGACTTTGGGCATCTCCCCACTGGCAAAAAAGTTTCTGATGGCATTATCGGTGCAGTTTGAAGGGTGTGCAAGAGATGCGTGCTAGATGAAACTGTCAGCATGAAGCAGCAATACTAAATCTATCGGACTTGTACTTACACCAACTCCTTCGTGAAGAATAAGTCGACTTCCTGGGAACTTGGAGGCAACCTTCCATGCACTTTGTAGCGAGGTAACTGGATCGTATCTACCATTAACCAAGAGGATAGGATTGCTGGTGTTGACGTTGCGAAGCTTGTTAAGGTCGATTGGCTCGGCGGCTGAAAATCTCCACTGGGCACATTTGAGCCTGTCGTCAATGTTGACATCGGCAAATGATGCTTCTTCATACTGTGCTTGATACATGGGGAAGAGGTCGTCGGGGTCGTCAACGCGGTGGCTAGAGTCGCTGCACACGATCGCAAAATTGGCATAGCTGAATTGAGGGTTCCATTTTGAGGGTTCAGCCAAAGGTTCGGCAGTGTCGTTCGTTTTGTTTCCCTTGAAGAAGGCTTCGATCTTGGTAGCGATTTCTGGATACGAAGTAGCTTTGTACAACTTGTTGAAGACGTTTTGCTTCAGCACATAGGCTTCGCCCTGCTCTTCTTCACTAGCGGTAGCGGCGAAGGCTACCTCGAGCTTTTCTTTGAAGGTCTTCATCAAGCTCTCCCCAGTTGTGTTTTTGCCATGAAACTCTGCTAAAGCGCACTCGTCCTTTCCAGATTTGACGCAATCGTCAAACAGGTTGACAAAAGACCTTTCAGTATCTATCAAACTGCCTAACCAAGTGGACGCAGCATAATCGTCAGCGTTGAGGTTGCCATCGAGTACAATTCGTCCAACTCGCTTGGGAAACATCGATGCCACAACTTGTCCAAGGACAGTTCCATAAGAGATACCCCAGTAATTAAGTTGGTCACCTTGATCGAGAGCGTCGACGATGGACATCATATCGCGTGCGATGGCCGTGGTTCCGTAAAACTGACCCGTCTCTTGGTTGGCTTTCCAGCATGCCTCTGCTATTTCCCCTCTTGACTTCCATCCCAACGTTCTAATCACTTCCCAGGTATTCAACCGGGGAAGCGTGTTGAAGTCTCGGCGGATAAGGTCTGTGGCATTTTCCCCAGTAGTCTTGTCAAGACAATTGAAAGGAATCGTGCGACCTGTGCCTCTATTGCGAGGTTAGTACAGCTAAAAATAAATCATAGGATTCCTTCCAGTCTTACCGTGTATCGAACCCGATGATATCATACTGTCCACCAGTAATACTGATGTTGTGTTAGCTAATTTATTGAATGGAAGAGATGTTCTTACGGAAGCAATTTGGGCCCGTTGACAAGCATATTTTCCAAGGTTGAGAAGCCCGGGCCACCAGGGTTAAATAAAACACTACCCTTATGAGGCTTCCTGGTGGCATTGAGACGCATCAAGTCGAGATGAAAGGTTTTTGTGTTGCTTGAGTTAGTATAGTCTAGAGGGACCTCGAGTCTGGCACAGTCGAATCCCTTTTGGATCTCGTTTGCAGTTTCGGTTCCGAAGTCAAAGTTGCACCTAGACCACTCCAGAGGTTTCTTTGAGTTGGTTCTGGCGGTCATGGAGGAATAAACATCGTCAGGCAAAGACAAGGCCTGAGTAGAGTGTAGAAGGACATTGCCAAGAAGAACATTTTGGAATTTCATGATGAAGAATGCCTGCTGAGTGTCTGGAGAGTAGCCAAGAAAAGGTGAACAATGCCCCTCTTTATATACGCAGATGTTGACGATATTTTTGTGTACCATGAAGCCTTGCAGATTGCACTGCCATGGTCTACAACCAGGTTTGTTGACCCAGCAGCGCACCATAAGTACGTAAAGGAATATGCAAGTCCAATTAACGAATCACATCAGTTATACTGAGTCACAAATGGTGACCTGCAATGTCAGCTCAGCCTTGCAAGCGCTGTAATATTCCCGAATGGGTAAGTGTGTTTTCAGATTTAGAGATGAGCTAGCAACCTAGCCTGCCAGTAAGTATCTGATCCAGGTCGACAGTCAAAACGTCATTGAACAAGGAATTGTTTCTCAAGACTAGGATTAGTGCGCACAGTGTTACTAAAAAGAGACACATTAGCATTACGAGCGAATTCAAAACAATCAAGTGAAATGTGTTTGGAATGGCGTGTTGAAATGAGGAGCAACTGGACGGATTTTGTGTTGCCGTCGTAAAAGTCGATTTTAGATTTTGGGTTACAGTGTTAAGTAGGTATCAGCTAGTTTCTATTGCAATCGACCACTCAGCCTTGGCTATACGCTATTCACATTGGCGAAACTTTACACCAGTCTTTCTTTTAAAGAGAGACAGACTAACATTGACTTCAAGGCTGAAGCGATTGGGACGTGTGTCGTCTCCAGTATAGCAATTGGGATCAATAGTCTGTCATCAATCGATGTCTCGATATGCAATGATTTCATCCACCTCAATTACCACTAAGGGATCCATTGAGTAAAATGACATAGTGGTGAGCGACGATATCTGGTGCAAGATAGGCCCCTCAGAAAACGCATGTCCCGACTTGTCGATACCATTGACGAGACCAGCTGTTCCACACCAGAACTAGGTTATTTACTACCACTTTAGGAGCTGGAGCAGCTTGCACGGTATATGTGTCGACCTGGAGACTGTTATGTTCTGTGCCTCCTGGCATCGTCGGAATGACAGATAGGAATTTTAAAGGCTTGTTAAATTATACCCATTCGTCGTTACAATAGGATACATTGCCAGGCTTGCATTCATTCGTCACCTCATCAGGTTATATCATCAAGTACCTCTCAGGGAACCAAAGTTCATAAGGTCGAAAGAGGCTGAATTCTAAGAGTAAAATGAAATGATATGTTATCAGTTAGAAATGTATCCGCCCTTTGTTTCTACAGCTGAGCTAACTCGGATTTCAGTTGTGTAGCCTTTTGGGTGTCCCGTCCCTCTTCTGAGGCCAAAGTAGCAAATGGAGGAGAAGCTCTAAACACGCCGTGTGGGTCATACTTCTTCTGCAACTCGATGATGAAGTCGTAGTTATGGCCATAGGCCTTCTCCAGAGTGTTCTGGCCAGGTGGCGTTAAGTTCACGTAGGTGCTCGGCAGAATATTGGCCTGGTCAGTATTGCGCATGGCAGTCAAAAAGCTCTGAAGCCACTTATTTGTGACCTCGAGACTCTCATCGGACGTAGCACCAGCCATGAATTCCAGCATAAAGTGAGCCTCAGTCGCTTCAAAAGAGGAAGCATCTGCTGCGTCTTTAGAGGCCTCCTTAGCGCTATGAATTGCAAAACCAGCCCCGACCACGTCGGGCATGATGTCGACGTAGTGTGCAATCACATCAATGACCTCGTTAGTCAGTGAGTAAATGCTCATTGTGCCAATATTGGCCTTCATACCGGGCATGACAAAGTTATGCTTAAAATCATCTGTCGCGCCAGCATGCGTGGTGTTTCTTGTTGTCTTGTAGACAAATGGACCTAGTCTGGTGATTTTATCGATCTCCTTCTTGCCGAGCTCTTGATCTTCGTGAAGCCACGCGACATGACAGAAAGGGGCTTTGCTCATAGGTGTCACAATGAACAGAGGAGCCATATAAAGACTTTCCGAAGAAGGTCTCAAGAATTGCCTCTGAGTCTCACGGCAAATATTCCTAACCGTGGCTTTTGTGTCTGACTCATCAAACATGATTTGACCAGCGAGAAACTTTCGAATGTCAGCACAGAATCAGGATGACGGAAGACGAAGGAATAACTCACGTTTCCTAGTGGGTAAACTTTGATCGTCAGTTCGACGATAACACCGAAAGACCCTCCAGCTCCACGTATGCCCTTTAAGAGGTCGAAATCGGCATTAACAATGCGACCGCGCCAATCGACAACCTTGGCTCCAATAATCGCCTCGTGTCCGAGACCGTGCAGCCAAGCAAAGGGTCCATATCCTCCATAAGTAGCCCATCCAACGTAACCAATAGGCGGGACCATGCCCGTCACGGTGGAGAGACCCTTGCTCTGCAATGTATCAATGAGGTCTTCGAACAGGATGCCACCCCCGATTCGAGCGTATTGTGCCTCCTGATCCGCTTGGCAAAAGTTGATGGAACGCAAGTCAATACAAACGGTGTTATCGACCTGTGACTTTCCGAAAAGGTTGTTGCCACCAGATCGTACGGTGAATGGAATCCTGTTGGCAGCAAGGTAGGCAATGAGTCGGGAGACCTGTTCAGCATCTTGTGGACGAACGAAAGCCAGAGGTCTCGCAGTGTTGTTGACGAAGCCCAGGCTGGCGAGTTTGTCAAAGTCAGAAGATGATGGAAGTGAATGCGGGATATCTTTCTGAACCTTCAGAAACGTTTTCAGGTCATGTTCATGTTGGCCACCCTCCGGTCGACCATTGGCTTGCGGGACAGCGACGTTGTCGTCCTTCATGTTGAGTTTTCGTAGTTTGTGACTCGGTTGGCAATCTGCACTGGTCTCAAAAAGGCGACAAAGCAAGATAGCAAATCAAACGGAAACGAGTATATATAAGATAGTCAAGCACAGCTGAAGGGTCCGTCTGTGACGATGGCCCACTACTGCAATGTATTTATTACCTCCTACAACGTCATCAAGGGCTTCCCAGCCAGCAAACCCAGAGCACAGCCATCTTCAATCCAATGCTCGCATGATTCAGTATACATCGCCTGATGACACTTTTCCCCGGAAAGCAGACGGGTGGAGGTTAGCCAGCTATACCCCACAATTTGTTTGAGATTCCGGGGAACCAGCCAGACCGCTTCAACAGCCCGCCTCGGGCCGCTCAGACTGGACGACTGGCCGAGACCAGGTCATGGTTGCTAACCAAACACTTGGCATTCACTTTTCGGCATTTCATTTTATTTGCATCTCAGCCCATCGACTTGTTGCCATCATGCTTGCTATGCTAATACCCACTGTGTTGCGCAGTCGGGGATGGGGAAACATATCCTAGGAGACTCCAACCGATTGCGGATACGTGTTTTGCAGTAACTGTGGAAAGCACCGTGGAGCGTGGTGTGCTAAATAATGTGCTCTTCCACGAAAACAGGCAGGTCAAGAATTAATCAGCTGCGAGACTAATTATGTCATGTTGTATTGCAGGCTCTCAGATCGAGTTATAGCCTCTCGCGAACGCTATTGCTGCGTCGTTACATTACCCCACACTAAGCTCTGGGCTGATGACAGAACTTCTTCAAACATTTGACGCAGGCCAGGCTCACTTTCATTCTCTGGCATAATACGACCAAGCTGCTGGATACCCGCTCGCAGATACTCTAAATCTGCTCGCGAAGACAGGTTCGTGGGATCCTTGGAGATCCGCCTATAGATCGTCATTGTGGCCGCCATGCAGTTTCCGGACTGGAAACTATAGCGCAGATTAGTCTTCAAGGTTTCGCACAGAGCTTTAACGACGCATTATGGATTATTTACCTTAGAAGAAACAACTGTTTCGCTCGACACAAATCGCCAGCGCTGGACACCTTTAAGTCAGTCATTTTTCTTCGCCCATCCCTGATATCTTTCTAAGGGAGATGATTAAAAGAACGGGAGACATACCTATTCAAGGCCCTGAGAAAAGACCGTGCAGCGTCAATACACAAAACTTCACTTCCCCGGATACGGCTTGTAGGGTTGCTAATATTGCCAGCAAGAGACGGCTGCAATGATAGCGCCGCCCAATGGACCGAACGCAGAAGATTGTAGTATTCGAGATGCAGGAAGAGCACAAGCAGGTGCTTGGCAGGTTCTACCAGAATCGGGTGATCTGGCCTGCATGTGATGGGCAAAGTATCCCTCCAAAGTATCAAGGCTTCGTCTATCCTGCCAATACTGTCCAATTTCGTCGTGACGAATGTCCTCGAGGTGATGGCGTTACCAAATCGAATCTGAATTTGATTCAATTGGTGCATCCAGGATTGAATCTGTTGAGCGCTCGGAAACGAGGCATCCGGGCTAACTCGAGGTTCTGCCATCACAGCATCTTGCCCTAATGTGGCGTTCTCCGATATGCCCGGAGGCCTACCTAGAGAGAGGGAAAGCCCTCTTTTTGATGTTGTTAGCCAAGATGCTGAGTAAGGTTGTGATAACGGGTAGAATTACGCATCAAGACTTGTTATAATTGACCAGAGGCGTGAACGCAAGAGACGCTGTGTTTCACTGAGTATATTGTCTTGTGGATTATTCACGTGAAGGCCCAGGGACTGTGCAGCACGAATAGCATGGCCACACATGATCCAGGCAGGTCCATTTTTGCCCAAGTACAAGAGATAGATAATCTGTATGAGTTAGCTGGAGAAGAGATATAAGACGATATGGACTGGGGAGGTCGCACGTGGAGGAGTGTAGTCTGAACAGAGGTTTCACTTGGAGTCTCAAAGCAAACATGGATCATGGACCTAGCCTGGTCGTACTCCTGATCACGAGTCGCCTGAAGCTCAGATACGTTAGCATCTTTCGCCTTTCGGTTGCTTAGGCGACCGATGGACACTATGAGGAAGAAGATTGCAAAGTCATTCACTGCTAAAGAAGACCGTGCTGATGTGTAAAATGAGGAGAATCGGCCAAGGATTTCCGCTTCATCGACGACAGGGTAGAGTTGATTAATGGTAGAGAAATAAGCTGTTGTTAAGCGAGAAAGAAGATGTTAGTCACGCAGATCACGATTGTATCGGGTTGTAGACAGGGTTTCTCTCCCAACCTTCTATACACTCCATAGCGAGGTCCTGCTGAGGCACCTTCAGTCTGGAGGTATCAAAGCTCGATGATATCCAGATTTGATCCTTGTCGGGCCCAGACTCTATAAACAGCTTGAGCGAGTCGTCATCTGGCAGCAGACACTGGCTCTCCCTGGCATCTTGGAGGCATGTGGCGAGAGTGGCTCCAGTAGAGCAGAGACCTGTGATAGAAGTGGAAGAACTTGTCAGCAAACCCGACTCGGTTGAAAATATCATTAGACCAGCGACGGTCCAGCATCGTACCCGTATAATTGACGACTTTCTGGTCCGCACAGACAAAGGCGCCAAGTCCAGGTGACAACTGCGAGGCCAAAGACTTGCCATACACAGTCGTGACGAGTTGGATCGTGCTGACTGCACCACCCATCGAATTCGGCAAATTTCGAAATGAAGATTGCTGCTCGCTATTCCAGAGGTGCCCATCGAGCGAAGAGTCTTTAGTGCTCAGGAACGCGGCATCTAGCTGTGGCAAAGCGCTCATGTCCACAGAACCAGGCTGGGGTATTTCGAACAGCATGCTGAAATCCAAGCCCCAAGCGGCCCTGGCGAGCCCGCTGCCACCGTTGGATTCTTCGAATATCTGTTCATCAGAGTTTCGATCTGAGTCCGTACCGGCAATGCTATTTTGTATTTGCCAGTCTTGCTGCGGGAGTGGATGCATCGCTGTGGTTTCTGTGACGCTGCTTGTTCTCAACAATGGTGCCTCAGGTGATGAAGCGGTTCTGCTTTTCTCGGTTGTTGTTGAAGCGGATATTGATCTTGCGCGCGTTTCCCGATCAGAGCCGGCGGATAGCGTACCACTTTGCTCACCGGATGTGCATTCTACATCGTAGAGTCGACAGTTCATACAAGGACGAGCGCCTGAAGTGCACCTGAGCTATACAAAGACGCCGTCAGTGAATCACTCTATTCATTGAGTTGTTAGTTTGTCTCACGCGCTTTGCCCGGCAGTAATCGCACGCTCGCGAAACCTTCTTGGCCCGTGGACGTCGCGTCTGACTGAAGGACGCATGTTCACTCATTGTGTCGAAGCAGGAGTGTGATAAACCAAAACGGCCAGGTTGAAGGCTCGAGAGTGTTGATACAAGTGAGGCAGGATTGGTGGAAAGCGAGAATCTCCCAGGGTTTCCAAATGGCGAATGTCCCGTCCACACTAGACCCCAAAAGACGCGGCAATGGATTTTGGTGGAGGCCCACGCGGAGAAAGAAAACAACTAGGATGCACAGGTCTAGTCAGAACTTATTTATAGAAGTGTTAGTGTGTATTAGGTTCAATACAGTAAGTGCATAATACATAGACTGTGCGCGCAAGAGGCCCCAGAATTTGCAAGGCAGTAATACCGCCCTCTCAACAAATGGCCTTATTCCACCTTAACGACATTCTGATAACTCGACTCAAGCACCCTCTCAAGAAATTTGAATCCTTTAAGTTGCGTCTCCCACGTCGCAGACCCTTTTTCCATCTTCCCCAAAAACGTATGTGGCTCTCCAACTACAGTGATCATCTCATGATGAACCCCCTTCTCCTCCAGCAGCGCCACAAATCGGGCGCTCAACTGTATAGGGACCATGATATCCGCATCTCCATGCACAACAGCAATGGGCGGCCAGTTGCTGCTCACATTCAACGCTGGGTCAATGAGGTCCAAATGCTCGGGGAATTTCGGCCATATGGTCTGCAGGACTTGACCATCAGCAATGGCTTTCATCGTGAACGCAGTTCGTAGCGTGTTTCGGTTCGCGTCGTCGGCCGTCGAAGGCGAGAGCTGACTATTCTGGCCCTCAAGCGATACTCCTCCGACGAATATTTCCTTCTCTTCGAACAATGGCGCAAATGCGCTCGGTGGCGGCGGTGGTGGAAGCTTGCTCGCCAAGGCTGGGATTGGCTGCTGCCATGCTGCATCATCGTAACACTTTGGACCATAAAAATCGAGAATCGCCAGCGGAGGTTGCTCGACGCCCCATGACTATTGTAATAGTGACAAGTTAGGTACGCGGTCAGTTGGCTTACGACATGAAGCGCGGCAAACATGTTTTAGGGATTGCTACTTACCATGCACAATGCCAGACTTCCTCCAGCTGAAGCACCCATGGCCATAACGCGCTGCGGATCCGGCATCGGGCACTCCTTCGGACCTAGTTCTTTGAGAGCCCTGGATAACCCCCCGTTTTGCGACCAACGGAGGATATCGCGAGCATCTGTGATTGGACCTTCCAACAGGTCAACTGCTGGGCAGAGCCGGTACTCTGCAGAGAGGACAATCCAACCAAGGTCTAGACAGTACTGTATCTGGTCTGCGTTGTTCATGCCAGCGTGACCTAACATGAAGCCTCCTCCATGGAGATTGATGAGCACTGGTGCGAGAGACTTGCTCTCTTTTACAGATGGGAGGTGTACATCTGTTGGTATTTCTACTCCATTTACGACCTTGTAGTGTACTCGCAATGGTGGAGGAAGCACTGCCATCGTTATCGAAATAAGAATAAAGACGGAAAGGAACAAGATTCTGACCCCAAATTGTAAAGCGGCTGTTGCAAGAACAGGACGTTCGATCTGTGCAGAAAACGCTCAAGCTGGGACTATATCTGCAACTTGAGCTCGTCTTCAGATACTAGACCTTCCTGGACGTACTATTCCTGGGCACGCCATCGACCTGGTTACCGTCTCGGTCGTCTCAGACTCACCAGCGACTGGGCTTGTTGCTTTCCGGGGCTCGGCATAATCTTCCTTGCACGAGAATTGCGAGTGGAACATCCAAATCCAAATCTGCAAAATTTAGAATACTGCTTCATCATTGGATGTTATTCGGGAAGTCCGGCTGAGCTGACTACATCGTTTCAAGGTGGACTCGGGATCTAAGAGCGGCGGTAAGCATTCCCCGGAAGGGTCTGTTACATTCCCCGGAATCGTTTCGTCATGTGTTCTTTATTGACGGAGTACCGGCCCCACCGTCGGCATTTGAACAATGACCCGAACGGCAGGAGTCTCCAGCCTGTCCATCTCAAGATCTCTTGACAGGATAGACAAATAATTGTTCCTTACTCGAGCATAAATAAAAATCATTCCAGGAGGGTGTTGTCGCCTCTCCCAACCAGTCTTTCCAAAGATCACTCTCACAGTCGCATTTCTAATTCACATTGCCAGCCTTTCTAACAGCCGTCGACCGATCCTTGCATTATGTCACTTGAAAAGCTCGCTGTGCCTCCGGGAGAGTCAACACCATACATCATTGAATCCCATGGGGGCGAGACGATGACTCTGCCTGGAACCAAGAGTTCCATTCGCATCCTTGCATCCTCAATGGAGACGGATGGAAAGATGTCAGTCTTCCATATGGACGGCGTTACTGGAGATCCAGCGGGCTGGCATTTCCACAACAAGGCACATGACGTCTTCCTCTGCTCACAGGGACAGATGATTGTCTCCGCGGGGGAGGAGGCCAGAGTATTGAGTCCTGGTGACTTTGCTTATGTGCCACCTGTAAGTCTCCTCGGAAGCTTGTGCTTTTGTCCCTTACAAGCGAGCAATTGTCTAACACAGAGACATTGAATCTTAGAAAGTCATTCACCAGCCACAGCTGATCGGACCATACAACGAAACTGTTGGCCTTGTCACACCGGGTGACTGGATTGATTTCTTCCGCTTCATTTCCGCCGATTACGACGGCGTCCTCGCGCCGGAGTTCGATAACACCGATATAATGGCTTCCATGTTTCCCAAATTCCGCGAGATCAAGGAGAAGTACGATGTCGTCTTCACACCTGGATACCAGGGCGGCGAAGTCACCGAATGGACGGTCGAGGACTCGAAACTACCAGAGAGTTCGCAAGCCTACTTTCTCAAGGCCAATACGGGCCCGCGCTACCTGCTCGGAGGGGTCCTCTCTCGGCCTTTCATCACTACTAAGCAAAGCGATGGCCAATTCGCGGTCACAAGTATCGAGTCCAGTAATCGTTTTGACAACCCTATCCTAGGCGGCGGTTTCGCCTTTACAAACACCCATCAAGTCTACTATATACACGATGGCGCTATCCAGATCACTGTCCAAGGCAAAACCAGTGAAGTGCGACCTGGCGAGAGTGTTTTCGTTCCCGCAGGATCAGAGACAGTGATCGTGTTCCTGGACAAGTATGTCCGCTTTTGGGCTTATTCGAGTGGCGATGGCCTTGAGACCTTAATATCTCAAGGCGGTGACCCATGGAAGGGTGTCATCGTGCCTGACGAAGCACCAGCAGTAGACGACGCCAAGGTGAAGTCTGCTGCTGCAGCACTCCATGTCACGATTAGTTCGGCATCTAAGCTCTAGACCTCAACGATCAGGACCCACTAGCCAGTATGAGTCAAAGCTTTTTGAGTGAAAGAGGAGACCCTCTAACCTTGTAGTCAGACAGATAGACAGATCTATTACGCACGGTAGGCCACCGCCTGTATGGCTCTAAAAACTAAGAATACATACACTTCGGTAATTGTTGTCTTAATCTCGCCGTGCCCTTATGTTTTCCGTCTTGTTCTTTTCTGTCTCTTCATTGTTTTTCCTTCTAGACCCCTTTATTAGTTAGTGGGGGCAGATCTACTTGAAGCCCAGTTCCTCCAAGTGTTCAGTTTCCTATCTTCGGCGCGGTGTTATCGACCGCTATGGCGCTACTCTCTAGGCCCCAGGATGTTGTTTTTATTGCGTAATAGTGCTGGATGAAAAAGATTCTTTCTGCTTTTTCTGCTTTTTTTTTTTTTTTCTTAAAACTTAGTTTTTTATTTATTAAGCTGCGAGTTATTTTCGAGTCTATTTCCCTAGATAATTGTATCCAGGACTTTATAATCCCCAGTGCCGCAATGAAATTGATTATCTGTCTTTAATCGGGCTGTTGATAGATAAGAATTCATCCACGCCGCATACTTCGAAGGGTCCTACTGAGTAAGAAGACATACTGGTTGAGCGAAAGTCTTTAAAAAAAGATGTTGAATCTATTGGAAAAGGCATGTCCCGACTTAATGATAACAAGGACAGAAGATTGGTAGAGGTTCGGCTTGTACTATTCCGTCACTTGATCAGTTCGTGTGTCTTATACCAGTCCAGTTGATGAAGTCAGTTATTCTGGGCTTCGGCTGGGTCAAGATGGAAGGATCTGATAACGTGGCAATGATACTGCAATTCTGAAAATTGCCGCAGTTGCATAAAATGAGTATTCAAAGCGATCGAGAATACCTTTGGAGGCACAGATTGGAGGTATCTAAGTTGTCAAGGTTGGTTCATTCATTGGTCGTTTACAGATGTATCAACAGGCAATTGTGTTGTCATTAGTTCGGTTGTATTTCTGGGTCGCTCCGGATATTTCGTTCGATATGTAGGGAGGATCTAAATGCCATTCTGACAGCAATCCATGAAGGCCACAGCTGATCTTGGTCTGACGTTTTAAAAGACTGATTTGATTATTAGACTCCTTCATCCCTAGTAATAAATCCCTGATTACTCCAACGCTAATATGAACCCTTCGTAATCGTGTCTAGTCGTCCAGCTCCGCGTATGCAAAGTTGGGATCCTTGAAACCCCAGTTACCACCCCTATCAACAAGTTAGTACAGTATCATGAGAAGAGGTGACAGGAGAACAAACTCAGATTTCGACGCGTTCTTCAGCCAACAGTTACCATTTTGCCCGTCCATCTCTGCTGACATGCGTTTTGAGAAGACGATGCTCCTGCATCTCACTCCGGTGTCATTATCGTCGTCTTTTTGGTTCATGTTGCCACAAGCTTCCATGCAGTCATCAATAGAGTAAGCGAGGAGAGCAAGGTAGTCAAAGACAACGCCTCCTTCCTTTGCTCTGTCACCCTGTGGTGCGTTCACACCACACCACCATTTAAACTCATAACCCTTATTAGACTTGTACCTTGTCTCGTCGTTCATCTTTTCGGGGCACTCCAATTCCAAATTTACCACTTCAGAGGGCGATTTGGGAACGTAGGGAGCCGTGTCGTTCTCGGATGTACTGTTGTCGAATGTCGGACATGATGTCGGTTCTGCCGTTGCTGAGGGAGCAGATGCAGACTCGGAGCCCGTTGAAGTATCTGCAGAACAATCACTACTGTATCGCTATTAGTAATTGTCATTTATGTCCTAGTATACGACATACGATTTGTTCGCCAAAGCAGCGCCCAGCCCTCCACCGACACCAGCGCCGACAATGATGGCTGTCAATAGAGCGACAAGTCCAGCAAATGCCCATAGGCTTAGACCAAAGGGAGGCCTTTGTCCTTTTGGAGCTGGAGCTTCGTATCCCGCGGGAACGTAGTAGTGACCATTTTGGTTATACGTTGCTACCTCAGGAGCTTTGGCAGCTTGCTCGGCATGTGTGTCAACCTGGAGACCATCACTGTCCGGAAGTTGTTGATGTTGACTCATCATGGCCCGATTCGCGACTGGAAATTCGACTAAAGATCGTCACAAAGCCGGCGCGAGATTGGAATGAAAATAAAGAAAGAGGGCGGGCAAGGACCACCAGCGAGGTAGCCATTGTGGGCGCAGCTCTAGGACTTTATAACGACGATCGTTGCAACTCTGGGTTCGCTAAGAGTAATGAGCCTGGTTTCAAAAAGGTATTGCAGGCTCTGATCTGTAAGCTGACTATTCGAAATCCGCAAATCAAGGTACATTTTGGACCCCATGCTGCCAGGCACCCCTGCGAAATTGGAAGCGGGTAATCGCGCGATGGAGTGACACCTCGAGCAAAGCTTGGTGTTCTGGGCAAGGGATGATTCAATAAACCGTCCTATGATCGGCCTCTGTTCTTTAAAAAGTAAGTCTAAATCATCGACATGTCGCTCTCATTGTCAAGGCGCTTGATGACCCAGAGGGTTCAGCCTTGTTGGCCCCGTTACAGACGTTCAACGGTGGGTTTGTGGCTTTGGCTCCAGCGTAGCATCGATGCGACATTTAAGGCTAGCCCTGTCTGACCTGCCCCTGTAACAGAAATGTCGGCAGTCGTTGCTTGTGAGAAGAGCAACAGTCTGTATCTACAGGGTAACTAAACAGTCTTGAGAATTAAGTCACCCAGCTGTTAAATCTTCGGCACGCCAAGCAACTGGAAAGAAATGTGAAATTTGAAAATTACCCTGAGGCTATGTCTGTCATTGGGATCAAGTTTTGGCCCCAATCGCTGTTGCGTGGCATCGTATGACTGATTAAACCAAGAAAGACCCTGGTTTCTTGAATCCTTCGCGTGGAACTCTTAACGTAGCGCGATAGTTTATCCGAAGAGATTGAAGCGCAATTGAAGAAAAACGGTGGGGATGTCAGGGGTCGAGAGTGGACGCCAAGGTATGCGGGTCAATGCTGAGCAAGTCGACAGACCGATATGTCAGGTGGTGTTGAGGTTGGGATGAACAACAGTACCTAGATAAGGAGTACTACTGACATCGCGTCCTTTGTCCGGGCTTACCAGTTAGCCAGCCGATGGAGTTCGGAGATACGGTGCTTCGGGATCCTAGTCTCTTGAGTCAGGTTGCAGATTCGGGTGGAGGCGACACAGCTGCCTGTGTGTAGGGTAGTATTGATGGAAGGACGGTTGGCTGCCAAGGTACCCACGTGATTATCCTGGCTTTGGACCCACATGAGCTCATCTCGGATTCGGCTTCCCAAACACCAAATCCAACCCATCCCATCGATACAGGTCGACCGACATCGCATACACGATCAACCCATTGAATATGCCATTGACGGCCCATTGAGCCACTCCAAATGGCGTCGCAAGCGGCTTTAGATATCCGCAAACATGTATAACCGCGAGTCCAGGATAATGCGCAAGCTCCTGGGCAAAGCTTCAACCGAGACCCCCGCAGGCGATACGACCAATCTCTCCATCACGAGTGCGCCTGCCTCGTTCCGACCACCGAGATCCCAAGACGCCGTATACAAAGCAGGAGTGCCAATACTAGCCCTCGATGTATCCCCCGATCGAAGAACTGCTGTCCTCGGTAGCGGTCATATCCTCAAAACAGTCGTCCTCGATGATCCTACAAACTTCAACTTCAACTTTCGCGAGGGCGTAGATCTGAGAGCTGTCATCACCGCTCAACCCGCTGGGATTAAGGGTAACCAAGCCGCTGATCAGCTTAGTATACGCGATGTTAAGTGGCATGGTGGCTCGACAATATTCACAGCTTGCGCCAACGGAAAGATCTTCGCATACGATGTCAACCGAGTCGGAACTGGTGCGGGGGAGCCATTGGAATATATGCAGATGCAGGAGGATTCACGCCAGGTTAATACACTGGATGTTAACCCACATCTCAAGAGTTGGCTGCTTTCGGGTAGTCAGGATGGCATGACACGCGTCTTCGATACCTCCACGCCTATACAAGGCCGATCGGGCGGCATTACGTTTCGTCAACGCTTCGCACCGCTGAAATGCATCGATTCGGTTCGACAAGTAAAATGGTCTCCCAAAGTTGGACATGAGATGGCCTGCTGTACCGAGGGTGGAGTGGTGCTCAAGTGGGATGTGCGTCAACCAGCAAGGCCACTGCTGAGGATAAACGCGCATGAAAAGGCTTGCGCGTCTATCGCATGGCATCCTGATGGTAACCATCTTATTAGTGCTGGTCGAGATACAAAACTCCATGTTTGGGACGTTAGCAGTACAGCTGACAAACGGCAAAAGCCAAAGTGGTCTGTAACAACACCTGCACCGATCTGGACTATCGCGTGGAGGCCAGGACTATGGTCTGCGACAGCACAGAACAAACGTGTTGCACAAATAGCAGTCTCGTACGACGACAGCAGCTCTCGCCGTTATGGAACTTCAGCAGTACATATATGGGACTTGGCTCGACCAACTATGCCGTACAAAGAGATCGAGAGATTCGACATCTCACCAGCGGCCCTGTTGTGGCAAGATCAGGACATGCTTTGGACCGTTGGGCAGGACGGACTGTTTACGCAGAGCGACGTCGCATACGCACCCAAGGTCATTGATCGCCAGTCCACTTCATCTGTAGCATTCTCACCCAAAGGCGATGTGATGATGTTTCTTGACGAACGATCTCATTCAAGTCACCGACCTCGACCCCCAGTCACACACCATGCCGAAATTGTACCACGTGGACCATATGGCTCAAGCCCAAACGCCCCGATGCTGAGTATTAGTCGTAGTGATTCTGAGGAGGATGTAGTGGGCAGCTTTCTCGGTCCTAGACGACGATTTAGTCGTAGAAAAGCAGGGAGATCCCACTTGAGCACAACACCGCCCTCTAGTTCTAGCCTTGCTGATGACAACAAGTCGTTCCTTGCGCTCGATCAAGCCATCAATGTTACAGGTCTCTTCAAGACTCAACAAACGATGGCATTCGGTCGTCTACCTGCCGTGCAAACAACGCAGATCTACCAGTATCTCTCGGGATTGTACCTTGAGACGCTTCAACAAGAGCTGCCAGTTCAAGATGGCAAACCACTGAACAAGAGAGTTGGCATTATAATGGAACATTATGCCCGTGCAGCCGAGAGCGTTTCTCTGTTTCGACTGGCCCAGACATGGCGCATCCTGGCTTATACAGTTGGAATACTCCTTGATCGTCGTGCCCAATACCATCTTGACACACGCCTTGGACGCTTCCACAGGGTTAAAATAGAAGAGAAAAAGGGAAGTGGATTGCTAAAACCCGTTGACCTTTATAACGGCAGTCGAACAGCCGGAGATGAGACGCCCCGACGGGCTCCCCCAAAGGCAGGCCTCGGTGGCCGATCTCTCAGCACTCGATCTCTCCTGGCCTTGGGCTTTGAGAGCACATCCAACGTGGCGACTCCACTTGCGAGGCCGGCCGACGCTGCGGATAACCAAGTTGGCAAGAAGCTGGCAGCTGTCTCGGAACCTGATGAACTGAGTCTTGGGCCTGGCATAAACGACAGGTTCGAAGACACCCCCCGATGGCATCTGGAATCGGCTCCCGTCTCCGATGTCAGCCCTGAACCCGAAAGCTCACAGATTGCTAGCACCGAAGGATACGATTTTTATGGTGCCGAAGTCTTGCTCAAGGCTGTCGACGTTCCACCCAAGAAGAAAGAACCTCTATCGCTGGGGTCCGCAAGCCCTCAAGTACAGAGAGTCACACGTCATGATTCGGACGAAAGCTTTGCTCAGATGTTTTCTACTTCTGATGCGACTAAGCAACCACCATCAGTATCTAAGAGTACTGGTCAATGGCGATCAAGTCTTGCGAGACATGCCTCAGATATGGACAAGGAATATCCAAGTCATATACGTGGTGAAGAGGTTCATACTTCACAAGACACTCCAGCAGATTCGCCCAAACCTCATATCAAGGAGCCAACAACTGACTCCCCAGAAGAGGTGTTTCTAATATCACAGACCACCATGGGCACCGACGACTCATATCCTTCGCAGACCTCAGAACCCGTAGAGGCTGACATCTCCCCTACAAAGTCTGAGCCTCAATCACTTCCAACCAAGGCAGAATCCCCTCAACCACAATTGCTGGTCTCGGCAAGTCATCCTGGTCGATCTGCTAGTCCTCTCAAGGACTTATTTCCTGTCCACAAGGACCTTAGACCTCATATTGTAGAAACAGACTTCCTCCCCTGGAATGATGACCCTCTATACCCGTTCCCGACCGTTGCTTCAGGCGACTCACCTATAGTTTCGCCACTAGATCCTTACAACTCTATTGTGGAAGCCCTGCATTACGAATCTCGATCTTCCGCCCTCAATGCATCAGCAATCGTCCTTCTACTAAAGCCTTTGGTGCCCGAGTTTGTTATCGACTACCACCAGGCGAGCGCTGTTTTGCGACAGCACCATTCGCGGTTGATGTCAATGGGGCTCTTCATTGAGGCGTCACTTTTACGTAACTTGTGTGTCGAGGGATGGCCAGAAGGTCTTGAGCAATGGGGCGAGAATTACACTGCCATTTTCACGCCAGCACAGCAGAATGGGAAGGTCAGTTTCTTCTGCTCCTCGTGTAGAAAGCCAAGGGAGCTTGACCCAAAGAATGGACCAGAAGGGATCTGGACATGCGAACGCTGTCGTACTACAATGGCACCTTGTGCCGTCTGCGGTCACCGAGAGCCGACGCAAGCAGAGTTCACCCCTATTGAAGTTTCCACAGCCATGGCCTCGTCGGGCTCATTCCTTTCTGAGTGGTGGTACTGTCCCACCTGTGCACACGGTGGCCACGCCTCTTGTCTTCAAGCATGGCACGCATCAATCGATGCACCCGACTCAAGCAGTTCGGCTACTTTTAGCGATGGCTGCTGTCCTTTGGATGGGTGCGGTCACGCCTGTCTTCCAGGTCGATACCGTGGTGAAACAACCACTGCCCGTGCCGATGAGATTGGACGCGCGACGGTTGAGAAGACCCGTGCCAGAGACGAGCGGGCACCAAGCAGTAGTCGTCGTTCAAGCCCGCGTCCAGGAACAGACCGTTCTGTCAAGAGTGACGGAAATGATATACCCCAGAGTAGAGCAGTTGGTATGGCGAGAGATGCGTTAAACAAGACCAGCGGCGGGATCTTGAGTTCAAGTCCTGGCAGGGTTGTCGCTACAGGGGAAAGAGAGAGAAGAAAGAGTGTCAAATTTGCAGGGACAGATCGTTAGTGATGATTGTTGCATATTCTCGGACTGCTTTACTATCTCATTTACAAGATACCAATTTAATCTTCTACTATACCTGGTCTGTTATTTCAGTGCGTAAGATGCTCTCATCGACATAGCTTTATATTTGGGCCATCGCTTCGGAACAAACGTCGACATTGTCTTTACGGAGATGATAACAGAGATAGGTATGGAATGGATTCGACGGTAGTAACTATCTTGCCACTCCCAAAACGTATCCGCGCACTGAAGCCGTAATGAGCCGCAGCTATCTTGTACGACTAACTCCTTGTAGCTCTCGCCTGAGTGAGAGATAGGTACACCGTCTTCGAATTGTTTGCCCTCAGCTGCATCGAGCCAACTGCTGTATCGGAGGTCAAGCTTCCGTGGTAATGTCCGGGATTACAAAAATTAACTAGACCGTTCCACTTCTGTTTCTATTTACCATGGTACTTCAATGAAATATCTCATTTAACTATACAAATATGAAGAGACTTCATGTAAGGAAACCATTGCGAAACGCAAAGCTTCGCGCCCTCTTCCCAAAGATATACATGGGAATGGTTGCCATACTGACCGCAATCGTAATACCTCCAATCACAAAAAAGGCATCCCTCACACCTTGAGCAGCGATCCAATCGTTCATATAAAAGGTCATACCAAAACCAAAGATATTCTTAGCAAAGCTCATCATGGCGTAAGATTCGACAGCCTCGTGACGATGCGAGTCGACCACATAGGATACAACACCAACGATTCCCAATTGGATTCCCAGGTTAATCAACCCCAGACAGAGGATTACAGGGATAGGCCATGGCTCAGCGTTGGCGAGACTTTGGCCCCAGCCGAAAAAGCCACTGGCACTGAGAGTGGCTAAGAGGGTAAGAATTGGGAGACGAAATTCTGGCTCTACAACACAGGACTTGTTAGTGTATAATTTTGCCAGCGACCGGACCATAGGTATATACCGTATACTCCCTGATTTCTCCCCGCCATGAACTTGGCTAGTCCATCTACCATTAGGCCAGCCAGTGCTGTCGCAATAAAAGTTCCAACAAAGGATGAAAGATTCGTCAATCCCACCTGTGCAACAGAGAAGTTGTACGGAGGTCCACTGAAGATTTGAGATTGGGTATTGGCCAGCAGAACCAACCAGTTCAGGCAGATGGTGAGTTGGAAGCATCCCCAAATTACTACCGGAGAACCGAGCATTTTGAAAGGTGCGTAAATGCTATACGCAAAACCAGAAGAATCCCAATAGCCGCTCCAAGGTCGCAGTCCATATATGAATGAATGCTTTTCTGGAACGTGTAGAGTATCACGAGCTGTGACGGTGTTTTCAACTTCTGATACCGATTCCTTTTTGTCATCAGAAGCTGCGAATCCCTTTGCGGGAGCTTCTATCGAGGCACTCGACTCGTTATTGCGCTTGTAGGTTGTCTCGGGCATGAAGAAAATGGTAAGCAAAAGCTGAATGCCAAATGCACCAGCCATGGCCCAGAGGCACGTTTTGTAGCCGTATTCGTTGATGATGGCGCCAGCTGACAGTAAAGCATTAGCAATAGTAGAATACAATTAGGGAAAGCTTAGACTTGCCGATTGGAGAAGCAAGGTTGATGCCACCAAGAACACCGAGATTAAAGATGGCATTCTGAAGACCCCTTTGATGTACGAACCAGACATCAGATATCGATGCAGGAACCAAAGCCTCCATCGGAGACATGCAGAAGCCTTGGATCGCACGGGATACGGCGAGAGAGATGAAATCTTTGGCCACTGCGCTCCAGATGGTTGTTACCAGCAAGCCAACTGCGGTGAGGAGGTACACTGGTCGCTTGCCAATGACCATGGCTAATGAGTTACAGAAAAGGTTGCCGAATGCCAAGGATATGAGAAGAGAGCCAGTAAACCCCAGCGTGAATCTCTGGAGAGGTACATCAAATTCTTCAGCAAGAGGCACCATTGCTGGGCCAAGAAGGGGTCCTATGGCGCCTACAGCACCGCAGCCGATGATTATGGAAATGGTAAACATGTGTTTCTTCCATGCCGGCCAGTTGAGGGGGTCATTGGGATCATTGGAGGGTTGAGGAATAAGAACGATCTTGCCAGTCGGATCGTGCTTGAGACTGGCGTGATTTTCTGTTGTGGCAGTAGTAGCCTCTTCCAAGCTGCTAGGTAAACCTTTCTCACTGAGGAATGACGTCCCAGGGACATCGGTGAGGTGGCGATCGGGAAGAACCCCAAGTCCCATGATGGGAAGAATCGATTTCAAATGTAGTAGAGGGTGAAGTCAGGGAGTATGGGAAAGTGCTGACTGATGGGACCTTTAAGAAACCGAACTCGAAGACTGGGGATTGTTACGAATCTGGGGAATTTGTAGACATATATAACTGAATCCTACAGCTGAATCTGACTCGGATAGTAGACTGACTAGACACCACAGTACTAGAGACAGCTTCAACTTCAATGAGAGCTGAATGATATACACTGCGGGGAAATGTATGTAGTATCATTGGTGACCAACGTTTGTGGGAATCTGGACCATTAGCGACCAATGGTAGGAAGAACTTAATCCCTATGCCGACAAAAATCCGGGGTATGCTGGGTACGCTGCCGACACTAAAGCGTCGTCAATGCTAGTCTAGAGAGTTGCCCCTGGTATAAGGCGTTGGAGCGGAGAGCTGTGGCAACAAAGTGAGAAAATACCAGTGTTGATAGGCCCTAACTAAGCAGCTAGACCTAGACAGCGTGGTATTGTGGGGGAAGGGACAGACATCCCAGGCTCATCCCATTGCCGCGTGCTTGACTGAAGAACGTGGGGTTGATGACTGAGTCTAGCAGGACTATTCTTTGAGACGGCCTATGTCCCTGCTGCTTTTACTTCGGTATAAACAGTACAGTCTCAACGAATGACCAAGATATGACTTGTATATGATAACTGAAGCTCGTAATACTTATAAATTCTCGTGTAATATGATTTAGTACTAGATTATATCAAGCGTAACCCAGTTTCCAAAACATCTTGTTGTTATGCTCCGCCCCAACATTAGCATATTCCACATGAGGTCTCATAGTGATTGTCTCTTCATTCAGTTCAGCCACTTGGCCAGTCCTAGAAGGTTCTGTCACGAATTGCGCAACGGCCTTGATCAAAGTAGACATTGGCGTGATTACCATATGCTTAAAGAGGTCCTTATCTGGAGCGATATTTGTTTCTGCGTCATCAGTCAGCGAGACATGGATGTTTACATTCAGCAGCGAGCTTACCCAAAGCTCCAGGTGCAAGAGCGTTGATTTGAATCTTTGGTTCTTCAAGCCTGACCGCCATGGACCGAACAAGGCCCACGATACCGGCCTTGGAGGTTGAGTAGAGCGGGGAAACTGGGAATGGATAAAAGGCCGCTGATGATGATGTACACACAATGGAGCCTCTGGAGTCTGGGAGGCGACTCCCCATCTCGTTCTTGAGCATATAGTGAACAGCGAGCCCAACGCCTACATTTATTCGTACCAGTTAGCCAACATGGAATACGAAGGTTGTGATGAGTCCAGACTGACTATATATTACTCCGTTGAGATTAATATCCTGCATCCTCAGCTGTGGTTTCCGTGGAAACTCTGTTGGGGTACAATCAAGTGCTCCAACTACGGGATCCGAGATTCCTGCGTTGGCAATGACAATGTCGATTCGATTGCCGTGTTCATGGTACGCCTGGTCAAAGACTGCATATTGCCCTTCCCACGAAGATACATCGCACCATTTGAAGGTGACTGTAGCTTTGGGGTAATCCTTTGCTACTTGTGCAACCACATCAGGGCCTGTCTTTGAGTTCACGTCAAGAACAGCTACCATGTGACCTTGGGAGGCGAAGTGGCGGGTGATGGCCAATCCGATACCACTTGCACCTCCGGTTATCAGGACAGATAGACGGGGAGAGTGAGATGGCGCATCTGTGGGAGAGTCAAGTGATGGAGACATTATGGAATTGCAGGCGATTGCAAGTGTAAAGATGAGAGATGGAAGCACAATTTAGCTATGTCGAGAATTGTATAAGTGATATCAATTGAAAATCACACAAGAGTGGAGTTCTGGAAAAGAGTCCTTGAGTGTAACTCGGACACGGGCCGCTACTGTTGTAGTGCACTTGCCGCTGAGTAGCCATACCTTGCCAAGTGCCTATTACCGTGCATACATTATCGGCAACGGCACCTAGGAACCAGGCGGGAGTTCTATTATATCCAGTAACCTCGTACGTATTGTCCATGATATCTCTCATGACGATCTAGTTTCATTTTCATTATTGGCAAAACAATTGCTGTTGACACTGGTTCACGTTCGTATATCTTTTTTACAATTCGCAATGACCGAGATACTATTATGCTCTGATATTATAGAAAATGTCAAGGGTAAGGTAGTCGTTATGACAGGTATGCCATGAAGCGTCCATCTTGTATCTATTATTGACGCAAGATACATGCAGGCGGCGCCCAAGGAATTGGCGCAGCAACCGTTTCACTGTTATACGAGAGAGGCGCTCACGTTTATTTCGGTGACTGGGATGATGTCAAAGGTCACCAAGTTGTCCATCATCTGCAGTCAAGTCCGTCGTACGAAAACGGCGGATCCGTTCATTTCCAAAAGCTCGACGTCCGAGACTACAATGCACAACTACAGCTTTTCAAAACACCGTACGACGAAAAAGGTCATGTCGATGTTGCCATCTCCTGCGCTGGCGTGACGGAGCCTGATGGTGGTTGGTTTGCGCCAGAACAGCTGAACCTCGAGACCGTCATGATAGAGCCACAAGTACTCAAGTCCAATGTCGAAATTAACTTGACGAGTGTGGTCCTCTTTTGCAGAATAGCCCTTGCTTTCTTGTGTGCAGATAAAAATCCAGCTACGTCAGACGGCTTTTCCAAATCTGTCATTCTGGTATCCTCAATAGCTGGAATAACAGAAGGCCCTGGTCTTTACGCTTATAGCGCTGCCAAGCATGGTGTTATAGGACTTATGAGATCTCTGCGAGGACCTGCCGAAACTAATTTCGGCGTTCGTGTCAACGCGGTGTGTCCTTGGGCGACGGATACACAAATGATTGATAACGTGCGGACCGTTTGGGAGAAGAACCATCTGCCTATGAATGAGCCCATCGACGTGGGAAGTTTCATTGTTCAGTTAGCCGCCGACAAGGATTTGCGCGGTAAATCTGTTCTGGTTGCTGGTGGTAGAGGTTTTGATACCGAGGAGGGCATTGATAGGACAATGTCGGAGTGGTTTGGGGAGTTTGCAGAAGAGTTTCTGCGAGGGCAAAAGGCTCTCGGCACGGTAAGACCTCTCATTTCTGATGTGGTTCATCCTTTTCGAAGCACTTTCTAACTATTCCTACAATTAGGGCGGTTCGTGGTCTGGGAAATGAAGATCAAACAACTTCAGTATCTATCTGAAGCCACGTCCATCCATAACTAATATCCCACTATGGAGTTACACCGTAGAAATGGCTCAGCATATCGGCAAAAGGCTCCATCTCAAACAGAAAATTGTCCGTTCCTTGTACCGATATTCCATTCCAGTTTATATCTGACCCCGCCAGTGCAAAGGGAAGAGCTTCACTCCCGCCCGGTTGTCCAGATAATGGGTTATGGGCAACCGGGTGGTTTTCATCTGGTATACGCCACATATTCCCCATATTATGAGTTGCCTGCCCTGCTTGTTGCAACATCCACAGCCCGCCTGATGCCTCGTCACCTAGCGTAGGCGGCGCAACAGTTGTAGAGGGGAACGTAGTCATCTCCGAGTCTAAAGGTTCGGCAGGTGGACTCTTCTCCTGGCTTACAACAAATATCTGACTTAAAAACTGTCCGCTGTTCTTTCTCAGGGGTGGAGCCAGTCGCTCTCGGTAGTTTTGTAGCGCATTACGAAGCTCCGTTAGAACGTCTAGATAACGATGTTCTTGAGGACTTGTTCGATCTAAATCCCGAATGATACCGATCCCACTTTGCAGCGCTATCTCTGTCTCGCATGTTGATGATGTTTCTGAAAACGACAATTCTACGAAAAGGGAAAGGCCCATAATCAAGCAGGCGCTGAATATCCAAGCTCTGAAGGGTCAGGTTAGCACATACCCTTAGCTGGTCCGAGGCGGAAGTGAAGTACTTGCTTTAGCAGTTGCATGCTCTGTATTAGCAGACCAACAGATTGTGTTCTCCGTGTTGTCTCTACCAGCAAAACGGCCGCATCTATACAAACCTGTGCTAGTTCTCTCGTCTCACGATCGTTGGTATGGTATGGCGGCGAAGATGAGGCAGTATCTAATGGACCCAGGCGTTGCAGTTTCGAGAGCATCCAGGATATGAGGAGTGGTCTGGTTGCCAGCATAACAGTGTAATAATAGAACGCCGAGACGGCAAAGTTTCCTAGTACCTGGCGTCTCTGTACCAGAGATATCGGAGAGCTGACTGTGCATTTCCTCATGCTCAATGGTAATGCGGAACTCCAGTCTCGAAGTCGACTTAGGAGATCCCTTATTGAAGCCACGCCTATGTCTTGTTTGCCGTCTAGGTGGTATATTATCTGCTCGAGGATGATGCAGACCCCGTAGGTCGACGACATAGATGTGAACTCTGGCGTGCATGGTTCTGGGCCATCGGGAACTGAAAAAGACGGTGTTTCTGATGTTCGTCCTGGTGGTGGCGATGGGGTTTGGCCGAGCACTGCCCCGAATGCGATTTCTACTATTCGCACGCTTTTCCATACCTGAAGCCTTGTAGTCCAAACTTGTCAGCTTTGGGTGATCTCCGTACAGAATGCAGGGTGTATCCAATGGATTTCACTCACCTGAATCTATGCATTTTGGGGGTCAGATTATTGTAAGACTCCGGTAGATGTAGACCGATGGCATGTGCGAGACGGGTCGCGACACCAAGATATATAAATGCTCCCTTCCGCCTACACCCATTCAGCATGTAGATGGTCATCATCAAGAAGATCGCTACTAGGTCGCCTGTAGGGTCTAGTAGCATTTCCTCGAATGCCAATTTCTGTCCGCGATCGAAATGCTTTTGCGCATGGTACAGACTTTTTGGGGTAGTTCTACAGCCCTGTCCTCCGATAGCGATAGCCAAGTCTATAATGGCGCACTTTTGTTGTGATGGGCAAGCACCCGAGGCTTCTGAGTATTGTCCCCTGCTTTCTTCTGTCTCTTCGAGCATCTCTAACATTTGTTCGGGGGAGTAGATGTATATGATTCCGGTTGTCTATTGAATCTTATTAGTTCTGCATTTTCAGAATTGGTGTGTAGTCCGAACCGCGATCAAAAACCTCTGGATATAATCTCGCTTCTCTTCTAGGCTAAGCTGGCTGTCTGGACTAACGTTGTTGGAAGGGCGAGGATACACGGACTCAAGCATAGCCTTGGCTCGTTCCTTGTCGGTGAATGGGGACGGGCCCATGTAGTGGTGGAAGGTATGACGCAGAAAGTCGAGGAAAGAAAGAGACGGGGAGTCACCCATCGAGACTGTGAAGCCAGTCAATATCCAGAAGTTCTGATGGTCAAGGTAATGTTTTCATCCCAATTAATCACCTTTTGCGCCTTCTGAGCTTTGCTCCTGACTGCCAATATTTGACATACATGATGAGAATGTGGTATCGGGTGTTGCATGGGATTGTGGTCCCTGGGTAGATTCTGGAGTCTGTGGTTCGTGATCGTGGGCGTGAATGATGTCTCCAACAATCGACGATGGCACATCGCTACTAAGGATATGATCTGAGTTGCAATATCCATCGCTGCCGTTAGAGGAGGTAGTGTCCCTCATCCGGTCTGCTGCTCGACGATGTGCTTTGCGACGGGGACGAGAAGCCTCGGGATCGTAGATACAATAGGGAATACAGTCTCTTCGACGGCAATTGGCGCATGGCGTTTGAGAGTCACATCGTTTTTTGCTATTTTGGCAAGGTACGCAGGCCTTGATTGCGCGTCTACGATCTTCTGCGCGTACTTTGGGACGAGGCATTATTACCAGGATGACGAAGGTGCTGACACTGTTTGGGGTCTAAAGATGGACTGAAGTGTTGTGGTGGGCATCGAATTCGAGTTTTAGGTATCTAACTACCGTCCAGACAGCCGAGACTCCATCGCTTGGAGATGTTTTGTGCGGGGAAAGAAACACTCCCGAGTCCGTAATAGAGGAGCTGATAGTATACAGTGGACACTAGGCAGGCACGAGAGTGGAGATACCAAACAGTTCAGTTAGTGTCGGCAAGTGCACTTTTCGAACTAACTTGCCTAGCGGGTGAATAAATCCGGGGTAACGAACCAGGGTTGGGCCAATCGAAACAGGGTAGAACAGGGTAAAGCATGTTACCCTGCAGGACGAGTCATTTCATCAAGAAATAAAGAAACAAACATGTCGTTCATGTCTCATTAATATCGTTAGCCCGATTCTATCTGCCACAGCACCGTTTCTCACATAATGGCTTCACTAAACCATTCCAGACTGGGGGAGTTTCGAGGCCTCGAGCTTCCTAACCAAGGCGTAGTGCAGTATCTTGGAATTCAATACGCTACTATAACTCATCGATTTGGAGTCCCAGACCTACGAAACAACTACGATGGCACAGTTGATGCAACAAGTAGAGGGTGAGCTCCCACATCATATACCACGCCAACATATGACGTCGAACTAAGATTGTGATTTTCCAGTCCACCCGTTGTCAGACCCCCATTAGCCTGTGACATTGAATTTGGTCTCATACAACAGGTCCTTGACAAACCTCAATACCCTCCCATGTCTGACCTGAATGGCTTGAACCTCGACATAACTATCCCACAAGAAGCCACCGCTAATAAAGATGCAAAACTACCTGTTCTTGCCTTCATCCATGGAGGGGCTTTTATTTTGGGCGATAGCGGAGCTCCACATTATGACATGGCGGCCATTGTCGCCTACTCTCAGACTATTGGAAAGCCCATTATCGGTGTATCAATCAAGTATGTTACCTTTTCAGCAGAAGCAACAGGCTACTATTGCTAAACTGGAGATAGCTATCGACTCGGAGTCGCAGGCTTTCTGGACAGTAATGAGCTGAGAGAATCAAGTGCCCCACCCAACAGAGGTCTGCTTGATCAAAAGACGGCATTCGAGTGGCTTCGCCGTAATATCAGTGGATTCTCAGGCGACCCAGCCCGCATTACTGCTATCGGACAGAGCGCAGGAGCCAGTGAGTATTCATTGTGACTATCCCACAAGAAAGCCAACTGACAGACATTACAAGGCTCAATCATGCACCTCCTTAACTTGGAGTCACCTAATAACGCGCTTTTCGACCGCGCCATTTGTTTAAGTGGGAACAACTTGGCTGTTCCCATGTCTACCAGATCCGTCGCCCAGGATGCGTATGAATCCATACTCGAATGCCTTGAGATAGAGTCAACCTTGTCCAGTGAGGACCAGGTCAGAGCGTTGATTGCCAGCTCGCCAGAAGACATCATTTCCAAGGTGCCGCTTTCGATCCCCCTGCAGCCAGTGATAGAGACGGATGAAGTACCCTCGTTTCGGAGCATCGAAGCCCATCTGGCTTCACGTCAATACAAAACACCACTAATGATTGGCTCTACTGATTTTGATGCAGTCGTTTTTGAAGTTCTGGGTCTTTTCGCAGGCCGAGAGAAGGGCACTTTGGCTCAACAATTTATCAAATATCTGACAGATAATGTTCCTGCGACGCATCATGCCAAGCTAGAGAGTATTGTATCTTTATACAAGATCTCGGTAGCAGACGAGGATGATGAGACCCGCCTCAAAATTATCCAATTCGGCACAGATCTCAAGTATTATGCCACTTCCAAGCACTACGCGTTGTCTTGGCCTACTCAGTCTTGGCTCTACTACTTCAACGAGTCCAATCCGTGGGAAGGGCCTCACCAAGGTCGCTCAGCTCACTGCCTTGACATATCGTACCTTTTCTTGAACTTCAATGACGTCATGAATGACTCGCAAAGGGAAACAGCAACAGGATTTGCCCGCGATGTCATCGAATTCACGAACGGAGGGTCGCCTTGGGGTGAGTTCCGTGCTTTCGGGGAGATGAAAGTATATGGTTCACATGGAAAGAGTCAGGCGCCGTCTAAGGAAATTCAAGGTCTTTGGGCAGAGATAGGACTGGATAATCTAGTTCAAGGCTGGCATGCTTTCTCGGCAAAATTGTAGTTGGTAGAAACATGGTAGATCTATTGGCCTGTAGGTGCGAGGAGTCATAGATAGGTGTACGATGACCGGTGTCTAAGTGACGAGTGACCACTTGGACCGCATTTACTATCATTAATTGTGTCATTTGTATATCCTTAACCCGACGTCCTAATCTACTGAATATGTTCGACATCATCAACTGGAGGATCTATACGGATTAGAAAGTCAATAGATAAAAACAATAGTTGTCCTTTGACTATCATAAATACCTTGTATTCTAATAGTTCTGTTGATAATCTATGTTGGTTGTACTAGTATCTAGCATTAAACCCGCGGATAACCACCATGCCATACCAAATTACCCATCAGTGAGAGAATGGTCTTGCCATCAACTTGGCATCCGTCTCCGGTTTCCCTTCAGGCGGCACATCCACGATATCCGGATTGACGTACCAACTGGGATCACCTTGTTCCTCTTCCTCTATGACACATACACTCCAACCATTGCCTAGCCACCCAAACCTATTCTCATGCAATCCTTCAAAATCAAAGTCTTCCCATCTTGGCGCCCTCAGTGTCTCGAGCGCGTGCATGACACTTCCAGGCCAAAGAGCCGAGATCTTGTCACCGTACCCACCCCCGATCTTATACCATGATTTGCAGCTATCCATGTAGACCGTCTTCTTGAAGTATTCTCCGATGTAGTCGGAAAAGTCATTCACGCGAGCTGATTTCGGCGCCATGGTCACGTAGTCTTCTTTTTGCAACTTGCGGATGCACTTGATGATGTAGTCGCCCTCTGCCTCGATGAGACACGTCAGAGATCCAGCACCAACTGCCGAGTTAGGTCCGAGCATCATGAAGTAGTTTGGGAAATCATCCACCGCCATTGTCAGATAGGTCGCTGGGAACGGACTGAACTTGTCTCGAAGCGTGATTCCATTCTTACCAACGACGGGAAATGGAGGGGTGAAGCTGGTGTTGAAACCCGTTGCGCAAACTAAAACATCCACGTCGATCTGTCGACCCTCGGTGCCGGTTAATTTCAGTCCTGTCTCGCTGATGCGCTCGATGCCTTGTGTGATGAAGTTGACGTTTGGTTGGATCAGGGCCTCTAGATAGCCTGGTCCAGGTGTAAGGCGACGACATCCTACACCGAAATCTGGTGAAAACGATGTAAGAACGTCGGGTCGTGAGCCGAGAACTTTATTGGTAATTTCTGAAAACTTGGAGACGAAACTTTTTTGCATTTCTGAATCTTTCAGAGTTGAAAGATGAACCAAGTTTCCATCGTCCTCGATGCGTTTGCGGAAACGAAGGTACTCATCATCGTTTTTGGCGAATTCTTCAAGACGATCAGGCGAGACTATATGTGCATTAGCATTAAAAATTCCCTATCGCGTCGGTCTTGGTTTTTTGACTCACACTCGATATCAGAAGGACTCCAGCCCAGACCCTCCATCGTCGTATCGCCGAAGCGATTCGATATCCATACTTTGCTACGGACGAAGCAGCTCAACTCGGCACCCTCAACTTTTTGGAGTTCGGGCACAATTTGGATGGAACTGGATCCACCACCTATGATACCAATCTTCTTGTTCCTGAAATCGTATTCCTGGTCCCAAGCCGCTGAGTGCATCTTCTTTCCCTTGAATGTGTCAAAACCAGGAATATCGGGCCAGGCGATATCGTTGAGACCACCCCTTGCAGAAATGAAGATATCGGTTTCTTCGGTAAAAGTGTCTCCTGTGTTGGTTTGGACAGTGAGGTTCCTAGACAGGGTGTTAGTCGGACTCCAGCGGTTATAAGATGGCAATTTCATGCGAGTATGTAATACCATTTCTTTGTCGTATCATTCCAGATAGCGCTGGTCACTTTGTGCTGGAGGTGAATAAACCGCTTAGCACCGTATCTCTCTGCCACGCTGTCGATGTAGGCGCAGATTTCGTGTGCGGGGGCATAAAAGCCAGACCAAGCTTTATTCGGAGCAAAGGTATACTGATACGAGTGAGCTGTACAAGGATAGATACATCGGTCAGTGGCTTAAAGTCCATAGAAAGTGGTTTTACTTACATGGAATATCACAAGCGCAGCCTGGATATCGATTCTCCCACCACGTTCCTCCAACTCCTTCGTTCTTGTCGTAGATCTTGAAGTCAATGTTGCGCAAGCGCTGTGGAATCCTGATACCAAGGTAAACACCAGAATATCCAGCGCCTATGACACGAATCTTGAGTGGTCGTTGGTTTTCAACCGGTGCATCTTTACAAGCAAACTTTTCATGATGAACCGCTGTTGAGGATGTTGGCTTTCCACTTCTGCTGGGGTCTGCGATGGGTTTTTGTTTCTGTTCCATTACTGGTTGTTCGTTCACCGTCTGCGCTGCCACGGTCTTAGACTCTTTGGCCTTCTTCGACGAGACTATCCCCATGATGAAAAATAACCTGAAGCTGGAAGTTACAAACCAGAGGGAGGACCGGGTTACTGAAGTTTAGAGATGACAAGTGTATATTTGGTGAGTATACGATACAGATGGAGGGTTCAATAAGACGGCAACTTTGAACAACTGCTTTATAGTGTATACATAAAAGCAGTAATATACGTCAGGCTTCCTCTGAAAGGTCACTTGGTGATTTGTCTCTCGCTTCTCGCCTCTACACCTATGGATATGTGCCAATAGGCAATAAAGGTGTTGCTGCCGCCGCTGTGGGTCCATCTCCGTATAGGTAATCAAAGGCCGCGGACCGTGTCTACTTACTACGCCTCTCCCGTACCCCCTCACGAGTTATGCAGCAATAGGGATCGTACCCGGAGCGGGAAGTGCACCAAGTCATGGATAGGTTGCCGTGTGGGGGAACGCTGCCGCGAATGCGGGGTCTAGTGGTTATTATGAACCGTTTCTAGACGATGCAAGGTATAGTAATATCTTATTCAGCATACCTGTCTGTCTCTTGCATATCCCAGCCCTGGTTTTATTATTCGCAAACAGCGGAGTTCAGAAGAGGAAACTGCCGATTTTATTTCCGGCTAATAACCCTTGCCAAAAACAATCAGGTGATTGTTGAGACCATGGAATTTCAACCGACATCATCACATGTCGTCACGAGTAATAAACTAGCCATCTCAAGTTCGAGATTTTGCACACTATGCCCAAAGAACATGTTTACTATCTTCATCCTTTTGGGTGGGAAAGTGACCCTCCCGAAGAGAGGTTCAAGGTCACCACCCTAGACTATCTTACCGCCTGCACTTGGAACAACTACGCTCTCTTCTTTGAGCTCGATGATTCAGAGAAACCAAAGGTTGTTGGAATTTTGAAAGCGGGGCTGGAGAGAACCCTTGCTCAGGCACGACATTATTGTTGCACTATTGAAAAGGATCCTGGAGGCGGTCACTCTTTCGTAAAAAAGAAAGACAGCACGGTTCGCTTTTTTGTTCAATGGCTTGACTCTTCCGAGGACGCCGAGAAGTATCCTTCGTTCCAAGATCTCGAAAGGACTCATTTTAGTTCTGCGACACTCGGTGATCTCAAGCAATGGAGCGTAGCCCCAATGACATATGGCGAGAAGCCAGAGGCTCATCCGGACAATAATCCTGTGGTATCGGCTTTCAAAGCCAATTTCATTCGTGGGGGACTGGTTTTTAACATCCATCATCACCATTACACCAATGATGTGATGGGTTGGGCGGGTTTTGTTCATCAGCTGGCTGAGAATTGCTATGCTACTGTCAACGACACTGAATTTCCTTCTTGGGATCCGCTCAATCTAGACCTGTCCCGTTTCATCAAAGAAAAGCCACCAGAGGATAAGAAGATTGATGGACCACCACCTTCAGAACGTCACCCTGGGCACCAAGTCGGTGTATCACTCTTATTTCACCTCCCAAAGAGTAAAGCGGCCGAGCTCAAAGCCAAGGCCATGCCCGCAGATGGAAGTTGGATCTCGACGTACGATGCTTTTTCAGCTTTCATCTGGCGGAACTTGACAAGGATTCGAGCCCCAATCTTCAATCCTGATCCGTCATCGACTCTATGCTGGGGCGAGGCCATCGATATGAGACGCCGCATGCACAGTCCCAAAGTCCCACCGCGAATTCAGCATAATGTCATGTTCGCAGCGACGTCTCCGACTGCGCCTGTCACACAGCCCACAGTGGCTCAAATTGTTTCTGAGTGGTCGCTTTCGGAGTTGGCATCATATATACGACGACTGACTAACAGTGTGACACAGGAGAATCTTGACAAGACACTCGAGATGGTGGCTACCGTTCGTGACAAGACATCTCTGAATATTCGGGCCGATGCACAGCCTCCGCTGTCAATCTTACAAACTGATCATAGAGACGCTAGCATCACGTCTGCCGACTTTGGTTTCACAAGGCCTGCCACGTATCGTCACCTGCTGGATCGTATTACGGAGGGGATTATCATTATCTATCCACCTCGAGACACTTCGCCGGAGTCTGATGAAGGATATGAATTTGCAATCTTTTATGAGAAGAGGCTAGCGCAGGATCTTATAAATGATGACCAGTGGAATGAATATTTTGAGTATAGAGGTGTTGACGCTGAGGATGCAAGTGCGCCTTGATAGATTGATAATATCCGTGATGGATTTGGTACATACACTGTCTTGTAGTCGAAGCCATAGCCTTCTGGAGATACTTAGGATTAATAACTACAAGATCGGTCCATCTTTACAAATGAGTAACTCAATACATCAAATCAATAACCACCTTACCCACAAGAGCACGCACGTAATAGAGCAGCAGCTCAGCTATTCACACGATGATGAATGAACTTTGAAAGGGGCAGATAAGGAAATAATACAAAATGAAATAAACTGCCCAGCATCGAAATATTTGTCTCTTCCTCCAACATCATATGTTGTACTCTGAGGTCCTTGCTCCAGTGTCTCAGTTCTGCCCGAGTTCTCCACATCCATTATCTTCTTTTTCTTCCACCATGGCAGTACCTTGTTAGTCCATAACCGTTCAAAACTGTCAATCTTGAAAGCAATGTAAATAAGAGATGCGATAATCATAGCAGAGATAGGGACTAAAACATCGAGAAACACAAGGTTAGCAACCTAGTGGTTCTTTACTTTCAAGGTTTGTTCATCAGCGGTCCTGTTGTACTTACACATAATCTCAGATACGTAGCCTAGGCTAAGTTTGCCGTCTTTAACCCTCTTGAACTGAGAGATGTCAATTGCGAAAAAGGCTGCCATGAAAGACAGAGGCAACTGGGGATTTGATCAGCTCATGTCACATAATGCTGATATCCAAACCCTGGCGACATACGAAAATAATTGTGACGATCGTGAAAACCATGATTGTCTTGCCCTGTTTCACGCTTTCCTCTGCTTGCATTCTGGCATATCGGGCATCCATGACATTACTCTGCTTCTGTTTCAAGTCGATGAGTAAGTTCAGCTGGTTTCGCGCTTGCAGTTAGCTTGTGGTATTGAAGGACTAGGACAAGATGAATGAAACGTACAGCATTGAATGCATTGTTAGCCCCATCGATCATGTGTTCTATCTCACTCATACTGAGCTGGACGATTGCACGTGGAGAAAGTACATAGCGTTCCTTTTCATCAAGAGTTGTACCTGGCTCGGGTGCTCTTGATTCAAAGAAAGCGTTGTTTCCAATGAAATAGTCTGTGGGTCCTGGCATGGGAGGGTTTGCTCCTTTGGCGATGTTGAAGAACGCGTTGTTTCCGACGTGAATGTTATTTCTTTCTTGAGACGAGAGTCTTCCTGTCTCTTCAGTATCTTCATCAAGGGTATTAATAGGTGCCTCCTCTCTAGCGAGATTCGTAGTCTCGCCCTCCTCAGAGTGCTCGGATTCGATCTGCTCCTCAGGCTTCCGGCTCTGGGATACTGATGGATTCGACTTGGTGCCTTTCAAAGGAATTGACCGCATGATTTCCTCCATCTCATCGACGATGACCTTTTGATCACGGAATATCATGGACACGATACGCAGCTCGTCTTGGACATCCTTGATCTCGTGGAGTAACTGGACCTCCTTTGTAATATCAAGAACTCGGAACTGCGCCATTTTGAGGACTTCTTGGACCTTCTCCTTCGTGATCTTACCTCCGCTTGAATTAACAAGGGACCTCACGAATTGGTTGAGCGAATCATCTTTGAGTTCCTCAAATAAGGCCTCAAATTCCTCAGCAGAACCAGCCTGTAACTGCTTGTTCGTTTGTGACTGATTCTTGTCCGAGTTTTCAACTTTGGAGAGTGACTTCAACTGTGTTCTGAGTGATTGTTTCGTCTTTCTTTCTTTCTTGGTTGCCTCCATGACCCCGTTAAACTCATCGAAAAGCTCTGTCTCCTGTTGCATCTGATTTGGTGCGGTCAGTAGATTGAGTAACAAGATATCTGATCGAAAACCTACCACGTCCCCAATGGCCATTTCGTACATTTCCTTGAATCGAAGGCGCTCGTCTTGCCCTCCAATGTCCAAGTAGGCTCTAGAACACTTCAAAGTAATCAACCTTGCTAAATCATGTGGTGTCTGGACTGACTGAGGGTTGTCGAGCATATGCGAAAGGACTTGCTTGAGTATGTTCGTATCGCCCAGCGCGTCGGGATCGATAAATTTGTCAGTGGCGGTATTGATGCCACCATTGGATTCGTTGTTAGACTGTAATTCCCTGTGAGGGAAGCATGTGACTATCGTTGTTGGTTGGCCACTTCTACCTGCCAGAACCCATAGCCAGAGCTGGTCGACCATTGCCAAAACTTTGAATTCTGGAGTTAAATGCTTTTGACAAGCTGCCCGAGATAAGACCTGGTCGTGGTCTCTCTCCTTGGTGCTGTCCAAGTCATGGTAGTAGTATTGGTCTAGTGTCCTTCTTACATGTGGTTGATGCATATAATGTGGCTCTAGCCTTCGTGTCGGTTGATCCTGGGAGTCTTTCTTGTGAAATAGGTACGCATTCAGCAACCTTTGGTCAGCACTGTACTCCTCACCCATCGTTTTGTTATACAGAGTTTGTTTGATAACTTCTTCTCTTTCGGTCTGTTGTTTCGTAATGTCCCAGTGGAGATAGGGCATCTGTAACATAATTAGTTCTGCCAATTAATGGATTTTCAACTTCGGTGAAATGGTGTGTTTACAAAAAGAACCAGATTTGTATCAAAGTCATCTTCTTCTTCACCTAATGGCTTGTCTTTGCCTGGCACTTTTGGAACCGTACATTAGCCCCAATTACTCCGAACACGAACATGAGCTGGGTGAGTAACTAACGGTCCCGAGAACTGCGGAAAGCCTGGCACATCGGTTCCATAAATCGGGCGTGATGGATTCCAGGCTTGTCTGGAGTTGCATCCGATCTGTTCAAGCCCCGATGGTGTTGTCGTCGCACCCAACGCTCGGGCTTTAGGACGTTGTATATTTGCATCTTATCCTTGTATAGCTGGGATATAAGGACCTGTCTTGATGTTATTTGTCCAAGGCCATAATTTCAGCTAGTGAGGGGTCAAGAACTTACTTCGGTCCATCGCATCTGTAGATGTAGCTGATCAGCTTGGGAATGGGAAACAAAGACCGAGGCATCTTCTCACGTTGTTAGCTGGGAGGTGAATCCATTTGAAAGCAACTTCCTTGATTTCCTTAGATTCAACTTTAGGATTGTGCAGCAGCTCACTGATCTCATATTTCTCCGGTACGAAGCGCTTCATAGTGTCGCCTTCAGTTTCGAAGGTAGTTACTGTGGCTGAAAATAGATCGTCCACCTCTATGACAAGTTGTTCAGGCCTCTCAGCGGCTGGGCCATCTTTACTTCTCCACGTGAGCCTCGTAGAAACGCTTTGTAGCCCTTTCTTAATCGCCAAATCTTCTGCCGTCTCTTCATTCGCGTTCTTCAGAGATATTAAGGCTCCGCCAGTCAGCAAAGCATCAACCACTGCTGCTTTAAGGTACTCGTTGACTTTGCTGTTGATCGCGAGCATCAGGGGAGTATTCTTGGTGTTTGGAGTAATGGAATTGACATCTGCATTACACGCCAGGATGACCTGGACAGCATCGCTATTGCCATACTCCGCAGCAATACAAAGGGCCGTTTTCCCATAGTAAACCTTTTCGCTCTCGAGGGCAGTCGCTTCGCTAGGCAATAAATCATCGACATTGATGTCTAGACGGATGCAGATGACCGTGATTACAAGCAACCATCCAAATCTTGCTGCTTGGTAAAGGTGTTTCAACACCCACCAAGTCGGAATCTTGTCAGAGTTATAACAAAACCTCAAGAGACGCAATAATAGTTTATAGTTGGCCCTTGAATCTGGCAGGGAAGCTGCCAACGCTATTGGGGTCAGATTCCGATCATCTGTTGATTGTATGTTGGCACCAGCGTCCAGAAGAAATTCAACAATGTCTTCTTTACCGACTCCTGCCGACAGTGAGAGTGGTGTCCGTCCATCCTTGTCTCGATGTTCCAGAAGACTCTCAAAGCGGGCTTTGGAATGGGTTTTCAAATGCTCCATCAACTCCAGGCCTCCATTTAGAGCAGCCCAGGACACCATGTTTTCATTTTCCGACCTGACAAAAACATCAAACCATCCGTGTGTGAATGCCCAAGAAAACGGGGTTTGATCGGTTGTAGATTTCAGAGGAACCACATCCATAGTAGAAACTGGTGTGTTTGAGAAGCCTCCTAACTTCCGTTTTCTTCGGAAGGACAACTTGAAGTTAGGGAAATTGGAGCCTCTGAAAAAGATCGCTAAACACAGGCAGTCTTTATCGAGTGGCTTTATTTCGTATGCCATAGTAGCCGGGAGTGATGTATCAATCGTAGGCTTGTTAGAAAGACGATAATAAGACTGATCATTCTTGTCGGTCTCGTTTATTTTGAACTGTGCCGTCCCCAGAACTTTGGGTTCCAATGTCCCATCTCTCCTCGCTATCTCGAGGTGCATGGCCCATTCATCTGGCAGATCGCTGGTAAACCGAATCTCAAGTGCAAGCAATTGCTCTGTTGTTTCAACACCATCATGCAGTTTTGCACTATCTTTCGAAACAAGATAATTAGCTTTCAATTTGACGTTGGGTTTATCATCTTGGATGATATCAGAGCTGGGAAAGACCTTATGCTCATCGTTTGTACCCATTCTTTGTGTAAAATGAGGAAAGAAAATAGTGTGATACTGAAGGTCTCTGTATGCTCCCAATCGAAGAACACCACGCGGGAAACTTGTATTTAGGTGACTCAGAAGGGGCTCTCTGTCGGCTAGCTGAGTTGTTGCGCCACAGCGAGTATTCTAGGAAGTGATGCGCGCGCTTTGGCTCTTTTTTCTCGCAGCGCAACAGCGATAGGAATGCCCAGTGTGTCGTGTAACCAATATTCGAGCGGCTGAGATGTATTGCTTACTATCAGCTTCGTTGTTGGTTTCTTATTCGTCAGTGGTCCTGGTCAATTGGTGATTGCTGCACATCTAAAGCCTGTCACAGTCTACAAACAGAGCTGAAAAGAGTCCATCCTCCGCGACATCAAAACAAGCTGTTTAAGGTCGTGAGGATCGGCCAGCCTCGTAACAGTATTGTGTAAGTTGAGAGATTATGTATTGACAGGTTGGAGTTATGAGAGTATGAAATCATTGAGGAGCTAGGTTTAACGATTGTAGAAGAAATGTCTTGTATGACCATGTAAACTAACGGGTGACAGTCTTGGCATACAAGTACCTAGCGGTGATAATCAACTTGGGAACCCTCTTCTCATGTTACCTGAATATTTCTCAAAAACAAGGGTTGCGATGGGCAAGATACACAGCAATCCGGCAATCAAGATTCATAGATATTCCGATCTAAAGCTTAAAACTAAATCGTCCGACCAAACAGGATAGCATATGTATCCAACACATCTCTATACTCTGTGTGCGATCAAAATAATGTTCCTCAGGTTCGCAACTCTATTTGAATTGAAAGCCTTTAAAGTCACTTTCGGCACAGCCTCTCAATGATCTGGTGTATGTTGGAACACCACCAAGGTAGGTCAAACACTCGCGCGGTTTGCCCGGTATGTTATCTCCCATGTACCACTGCAGATGATATCAGTTATTAAGAAGGCTAGTGAGGCTGGGAAAAGAACAACTCACCGACTTAGTGGTGGGTATAAGCGAAGCATTGGCAATATCACGAACAGTTGCTCCCCAGTCAGTCTCAGCGTCCTGACAAGCCTCCACCGCATGGAACTTGGTCCTCGACATGTACTTTATCATGCTCATGATAAATTCGCCTTGTGATTCTGCACATGTTGGGCCGTTGCAAAACGCCGTCGGCGCTTGTGGTCCATATGTGAAGAACATATTAGGAAAACCAGCGACTGCCATTCCAAGGTATGTTTTGGCCCCTGTCTTCCACTTTTCCTTGAGCTTCAGACCTGATTTCCCGGTGATGTTCATATCAATCATGCCACCAGTAACTGCATCGAACCCTGTCGCACAAATGACAAAGTCAAACTCCCACTCTTTCTCAGTGGTTTTAATGCCGCGCTCGGTGACTTCGACAACCGGTGTTGTGTTGACATCAACAAGCGACACGTTTGGCTGGTTGAATATTTCAAAGTAGTCGGCCTCGAGAGATATTCGCTTGCATCCGAAACTATACGGTTGCTTTTCGGGGGCCAGAAGCTCTTGGATACGTGGATCGTTGATGCGAGACCGAACCTTGGACTTCCAAAATTTGTACGCTTCTGCATTGGCATCCTTCTGAAATAACATGTCCTTGTAGGTAGCGAGCCAAAAGTGAAAGTCCCCATGAGACCAAAGGTCTTCAAATACTGCGAGACGCGTCTCGGGGTCGTCACTAAATGTGTCGCGTGGAAGAAAGTTGAAATCGAAGCCTGTGAAGCTGTTGTGGCGGCCTTGGTATACTTCATTGTGGCGATCTTCAGATACCGGCTTCTCATTGGGGGCGTATTTGATCTGCTTCATGGGTAGCGCGGTATTGGGTGTTCTCTGGAACAGCACAAACTCGCTTGCTACCTTGCTTAACTCTTGGGAAATCTGGACACCAGATGCACCTGTGCCGATGACAGCAATCTTCTTGCCCTTGAGGTCAGGCTCTTTATGCGGCCAGTACGAAGAATGAATCCAGGTTCCACGAAACAGGTCAATGCCCTTCCAGTCTGGTATATGCCTTTTAGCTGCGAAGCCAGTGTTCAAAAGTAAGTACTTCACAGAAAACCTCTTTCCGTCCTCACTCTCGATTTCCCATCTGTCCGCGTTGTCATTCCAGTCAGCGTTGGATATGCGCGTGTTGAAGAATGTATCTTTGCGCAAATCCCACTTTTCAGCAACGTATGAGAAGTACTCTCTAATCTCGGCACTGCTTGGGAATCGTTGGCTCCAGTTCCATTCACGCCACAGCTTGGGATCGGAGAACTCGTAGTGCGGCACTGGGCTGTCGACTCGGGCGCCTGGATATCTGTTCCAAAACCATACGCCTGCAAAGTCAGACGCCATGTCCACGAGTTTGACGTTGTAACCTTCGTCACGAAGACGTTTCAGTTGGTAAACACCACCAAACCCGCCGCCGACAATGAGTGCGTCGAGGACGATTGCGTTGTCAGACATGATGCTCGCACTAGGCATTGTGTGATATTGACGAGTGAGGAATGATATTGTCAAGATAAAGGCGTTGTAGACTTGCACGTGTATGTGTAGAGACGCAGAGAGTCTATGCTTGATCGATGGTTAGAGTGTTGAGTTGATCGATGACATATATACTTGCTGGGTTGCCTATGACGAATCCATCGTATATTTGTATGAAGTTGGACATACCTCGTGAGGGGTACGGAGAAGCCAAGCTGCCATTATGTCTTTTAGCCAATATTGAACTTGCATATATCTGAAACTGCATGTGACAGAATACTACTACTCATAACCCAAATTGTACATCCAATCCAAGCTCCATGAGGAAGAGATTCCCATAGGATGTAACACGGGGCTTTTGCTAGATCAGTACCCGACCGTGTGAGAAATATCAGTTTACGGTTTGGTCGGGAAACATGTTTCCTCAACTATTTCGTGGAACTTTTGTTTGGGACCACTGTGACGTTGTTCTTGGCATCTCCTCACCATCGGATGTGCCTCGGCTATGAATATCGCATTCATCAAGGCAAGACTCTGGCACAGCTCGAGGAAAATGCATTTGTATCAATACGTTACTACGGAAACCTGGATATGCCTGTCCCAACATTTGTTCTCTCCTAGGCCTTTGATAATATTCTGCAACATGAAATTTCTAAAGTATAGTATTCACCCTTCATTCTTTTTGAATGCATCATCCACCACCGTTGCCCCTTCACCAGATTCACTTCTAGTAGCATGTTTAATTCCCTGCTTGATAGCCACTGCCTCTATCGTTTCTAGTCGCGATCATTGTCAGTCGCTCAGCGCTATTTAGCTCCAGTTGCAACTTACCTATATCTGTCGGGAGAACAATCGCTCCACTGTTGTGAAGTGCAACAAGCGTATCTTTGACCCAGATGCGGCAAGTGAAAGCTTCTCCAGTTCTTTGGGAGGGGCTTCCATTTGCCGGGACACTCTTTATAACGCTTTCTACGAGATCATGACTCCTGACGTCCGATATTTTCATCAGCGTAATCAGTGTCAAGGAACACCTTGGGTCACTGGCTCCTGCATCGTATTTCCAAGGACCAATGCGGTTTGATGCATGGTGAAGCGTGAATTTGCCATGGGCATCTGTAATACCGAGTCCCCAGTGCTTCTTAAGTCAGCGAATGTAAGAATCAAGGGAAGGAACGGTGCATTTACATATTCTCCCTTGCTTGGGCGGGAATCAAGAGAGATATAAAAAGATGCTGCACTCAGTGATCCATTGAGGGGTGGCATGCTAAATTGTGGTTTATGAATAGTGTCAATGACTTGTCGTCTGGCTGGGAAAACCGTCTTGAAGAAGGATGTTAATTGTGATAGATAGCTTGCTGGGTGTTGAGTTACACTATGAGACGGGGCAAGTGATTGATAAGTCTCGCTCTTATGTATGCGTCCCTTTCGGTATCTTTCAGGAGGTTCTCGATGAGACTAGGCGCCTTGTTTGTGATGTGCCTGGATAGGAAGCGGGGAGCTCAGGTTGACTGCCTGAATTCAAAAGAACGTCATGTGACCTTGACCAATCAATCATAGTGTCGCATTACACATATATCGTCGAGACATGCAACAGCCTTTCGTCTTCCATGCTGATTACGTACGTACCAAAGAGCATCGCCAAATAGTGCCCAGTTTCCACAAGAGGAAGAGAGGAATGGCGATTGAAAAAAGTGGCTTACAACGGGCTCTAAAAGCGATCGAAAGTTCGAATCTACGCTATCCTGATAACCAACTTCTGGTATGTTTCCTCGAAGACTCAGCTGATCCCGATGCCTCCGGCCGATACATCTTGCAAAAGTGTCCTCCAAACCAGGAACATCTTGATTTTGCATCATTTCTCTCTGAATGGAAGGTACTAGTTTCATCTTGTAGGCAACTCCCCTGACCCAGGTCACAAGTCTCGTTCTAATGGCAAATGTACAGATGGAACGTTGCCACAACCATCACAGAACAAAGACATTGTCTCTAAGGTTAAGGCAAGTGATGGTGTTAAATGTCGTATCATACATCTGGAAAGTTCGTTCCTTGATCCATCGGTCGTCATGCCCATTCCTCGAATCGCTACTTCACTGAGCAACGTGACAGCACTCTACCTGCATAACTAGCCTGATAGCTACTGACCGTCACTAAAATAGTCTCAATCGGAGATACTTCGAGTCTTCCTTGGTTGTGATTACCAGAATTCGGTTGATAGCAACAGCCAGCTGGACGGTCCTCAGAACTACTGGCTCGTCCGCCGCTCTGCTGTGATTGCACTTTCGCAAGCCTGCTTCGATTTCATCCTGGCTGAAGGAGATCCTGATATAAGTCTCCAATGACCTTTTGAAATCACATCTAATCATAGTGCAGTACAATGTTTGCAAAGTTTCCATTCATGTCCCAGACCAACCATCAATCCTCGACAAGGTGTCGGTTGTGACAACAGGCTGTTTCAAGGACAAGTCCGGCTCTGGAATTCCCCTCCCAGATATTACTTTACTACAGGCCGTGTCGCGATTTGCGAAGTCCATCAGCTGGTATCGAATCTCTATCTTTATTGCCTTAAAAAAGCGCAAGCCCCCACCAGCCCCCACCAAGCTTGCTCCGTCATTTCGTCATCGCCTGTCGGATTATGGCGCTGTCTTGTTTACGGCATTCTGTCGTTTGATACCATCCCCAGTCAGAGCACATATCTACCGTGGGCTGTGGCGTCTTGGGACTCGTCTATATGGATCGTCGAGCGGCTTCAAAGTACAGCGGCTTCCCTTCAGCCTGTATCTCAAAACAAGTAGCCAAAGAGACCATCAGAGCTTAGCAAGTGAGTATGGTGCATTGCAGTCTATCCGGAAGCGTACAGGTATACCTGTTCCACGACCATTGGATATCTTTTGCAGTTTCGATACATCCTACCTGGTGACATCCCGGCTTCCTGGGTCTCCTGTAGGACTTTGTCTAGACTCTGTGAGTGAAGATGAGGCAGATACCTTTATGGATGATCTGAAGCGATATCTGAGCGAGCTTTGAGCAATGCTGAAGGAAGTTGGCACAGATTTTGCTATCTGTAATGCTATTGGAGGGCCTTGTTATGATTACCGTATGATTGCTGGTCAAGACTATGATGAGACTTGAGGCGACTTTATTGAACCTTTTGCTACGGAGGACGATTTCAACAAGAAGCTACAGACTCTAGCGCTTCCTGGTGTCACCTATCGATCGGGACACAAGATTGTCTTTACACATGGTGATATAAACCTGAGAAATATCCTGATGTATAACGGCAGAATCTCAGGCATAGTGGATTCGGAAAATGCTGGCTGGTTTCCTGACTACTGGGACTATATAAAGGCTCTCTATATTACTAAACTCCACAGATGGTGGTTGTGGATGATGGACCAGGTATTTTCAGCTTTCGGGGACTTTAAGGATGACTACACTGTAGAGGGTCAGCTGTGGGAATATTGCATGTAGAGGATTTATGCATCTTGAGCAGCAATGCAAGGTAGTATAGGTCTTATTCATACTTATAAACTCAAGTTCGCAAGGAAACCTAGATCCACCACACCACACGTTGTGTAATCGATGAACAAAAGGATCAACATAGAGATAATTACATGCCTCTACTCCCTTCGTATTGCCAATCCCAGGTGTCAAGGGATCAACCGAGCGTCAATGAGATTCGAGGTCTCGCTAGACCAAAGCTGCACTTATACACTTAGATAAACCGATATACATAAGCTTTACATAAACATATCTAAGATTGCTTTCCAGAAGTTGTATAGTTATAAACGTGGTATAGTATAAGTTTTACTACACAAAATAATTACAGGGAGAGCTGAAATAAGCACTCCTCGCCAAGATACGAATCGCGATCGACAATTCATCCGACCCTATCTAGTTGAACCCGAAACCGATAACATTCCGCGATGCAGCATCCAATCGCCACGCTATTTCCAACGAGGGTCGTAACCGACAGCTATACCTCAAGATGCCGGGTGCAGTGGAGTAAAATATGACACCTCGTTCAAGGGAATGCTATGGTTGGCCGCCAATAAGCGGCAAGAAGCTTCGTAAAATGCCTTTAACTTTGCGTCCTCCTGACGAGAATGTATTCGTTGGATTTTTCCCTCTCCTGCGCTAAACATCCGCTGACTCCGGGTCATTCATTGCGACTAAGTTGTGGTCCTATTGCCTCTGGATCTCGCTCTCTTGGGAGGAAAACCCTTTCCGGTATCCTCCGGAAGAAGCGCTCTACCTTCCACCAGAAAAGTCTAAATAAGAACCATAGTAGACTAAAAGACTGGCAAGATATTTCTCTAGTCTTTGTAAAGAGTGATTCAAGACGCTCCGAAAAAACCAATAGTACTGCTGTTGCCACCAACGCCACAGCAGATGTCTTGATCATGCCTTCCAAGGTCTGACTGCTGGGCGTGTTGCTCATGCTAAACACGCCCGTACCAAAACTCAATGGTAAGAATATGACTGTGACATAAGTGAATCGCTTAATGTTATCCTCTCGGCGCTGGTCGATCTCATTACGCATTCTTTCGAGCTCTATCGTCAACATCTTGTTAAAACGAGAGATGTTTACACGACTTTGTCGAAGGTCCTGGATACTGTGGTTGTTTTGAATGGCCAACTTCGAGATAATAGTACGGTATTTGATCTCATCATTGAAACTCCAACGAGGAGCCTCATTCTGACGTTCTCGATCCCTGTTTCCCCATAATTCGATCCTCGCCAAATTCTCGGTCAGGTCTTCTTCAACAATTTGTAATATTTGCTGGTATGATTGGCATCGGCGGCTAACTTTCTGGAACGGAGAGGCGTGAGTGATTCTAGCCCGTTGTTCTGTATCGAAAACGTTCCAAACGCTACTCTCCGCATTTTCCAAAATCTCGACGGCATCCTTGCGCATTCGATCGATCATTCTCTGTGCCAGCAGAAGCTCGAGGATTCTGCGCTGCCTCCAAGGTTCCTTGTTCTCCCCTAGCGCGTCGAGTTCTAATGCCGTAAAACCCTGGTCTCCATTTTCGACACGATTTTGGAGCATGTTTACCACAATGCTTTTAACTGGTGGCTCGTCCAATATTATGTTTTTGTCACTTTCCAGGAAGTAAACAGTCCAGTATCGGTCGAAGAAGTCGCCATCCAGTCGGCAGCTCATGGCCACTTTAGTCAATAACACATGGCCAATGTTTGTACCAGGTGAACGTTTGCCAAGATAATCAGTCAGACTTTCCTTTGACCACTTCTTCCGTAACGAATAGAAAGAAAGATGAAGTTCAGTAGTCCATTGATTCTTCTCTGCATTTGTATCTTCAAAGAAGTACTTGTCATAGGAAATGTGCTTGGAGAAGAATTCTATCATCGCTTCTGACTCTGCTCGAATTTGCGGATAAGGTCTCTGGATTTTAGGATTTGAAGTAAATGAAGTATAGAGTCTTTTCTTTGAGGTACTAGGAACTCTTCTCTCCAGAATCATGGTTGTAAGCTGAGACCGATCTCGTGCAAACTGACATAGGTCATCGAGTCTAGGTGGTCTTTTATTCCCGGCTTTGGATCTAGGGACATTGATCACAACTCCTCTGACATCATTGTCGAATGAATCATCAGCGAAATATGAACCTGAAAGCCTATCGAAAGCTTTCTTGATATCTTCCACGTAAATTTGATTACCGTCCTGGTTGAAGAAACCTGGCACCTTATAAAGCCATTCGTCTGAAAGCTCAACGATGTTCGTCTGGTCCACAAGGCTATTCCCCAGGAATTTAAGCTTCATAGATCCAAGACTAGCTTTGATCGTCGTATTTTGGCTGGGTCGATTCTCCATAAGTGTCCGTTGAAATATCCAGAGTTCTGCATCAAAGGTGGGCATGGATAAGGATTGTGGCGTTCCCGGTAAAGGTGCAATTCTTGGTTCATCTGGAGGCTCAGCATGCTTCCAAATAATATAGGGTATTTCAAAGGTCGATCCCCAATACGCATCTCGCCTCATTTTATCCCTGTAGACATTGGCTCATTGTTGACATCAAGCTGTCCTGGAAACAGGTCATTGGGCCAGACACTGTTTAAAAGGACAGAAATAGCATGTTTGTACATCTCGTTTGGTGGAAGAGAATTCATTGGCTTGCCCTTTTGGCCCATAATCATGGACAGAGCGAAACGAAGCGGTTCGTCCCAGGTTGTGTCATCATTATCCTCGTGAAGCCGCTGAAAATCCACGAGGTTCTTCCATGTATCAAGTTTGTTACACCAAGCATCCTCAGTGGTGGCGGTATATGCTCCCGGCTTATCGAAAAGACCAGAGTCCATAGCATGGAACAGTGAGGCATCCTTGTTGCGGAGTAGGAACCGGATATGACTGGGACTTCGAGATACTGAAAGCATCCTCTTCTTGGAAAAAGGATTTTCGGCGGTAAAGCGCTTCAGAATTTGGCCTTGGATTATGTCGGACCAGTAATATGTCTTGCCGGAACCTCCCCTTAATCGCACTTCCCCAAAACCATGGTCGGCTGTGCGATCAACGGAGAGATTATCTTTGAGGCCAAGACTCTCAGCAGCCTTGATTGCACGCCATATTAGAACATGATCAGTAAAGTAGAACTGATGGGTGGGCGCTTTCCAGTTTCGTGGAAATTCGTAGCAACCAAGCTTGTTCTTTGTGTCAAGATCCTTGATCCAAACCTTGACGGCCTCACCGGCAGTCTCAGGGAGTGGGTATGTGTTGTGAAACTGGTAAAAGTCACCGGCCTTGATAAGCTGGAACGGGACATCAACCAGGGACTCGGGAAAATATGGGCTCTTGTCTCACCCGTCGATCTCTTTACCATTGACCCAGGTATGGGGGCATTTGACATTGCCGGCTAGATTTCTGCATTCCCTTCCAAAGATCCATTCCAAATGGCCGTTGAGAACCTTGCGAATGCGAACCGCCATAGAACAGCTATAGCACCTTTCTGCTTTCGCACATCTATGTTCAGTGTGTTTCGATGAGGATTCTAAATGCTTTAGTGCCATAAGAAGTAACTGGAAACAATAGCTAAAAGGTGCTAGAAAGCTTAGAAGTGGACAATTAATACATTGAGTGGCAAACTTACAAACTTGCAGCAGTAGCGACACGATGATCGTCAACGTCTCCACATGTCAAGGCGGTAGCTGGGTCGCAACCGTTATTTGGATCAGCATGTACAGGGATGCTGCAGACTGACAGTATATGTTCCAAGTTGCGCCTCAACAGTCTGTCAAGACGAGGTTTCCCGGTGAAGGCCGAGCCGTTAGACATGTCCATCTCGGAGATCCTCCTCGGTATGGGGAGATGAACCTCGTTTGAGAGAGTATTGATGGATTTGTCATTGATCAATTCCAGAGAGTAGACGAAAGTCATCTCGACAGAACCAGTTTCGACGTCTTGGGGCCAGACCAGGCAATGAGCTTCGCTCCCATTCTGGCTGCCGTTCTGAACATCCTTTGTAAATGATTAAGCGGACTTGCCCATGTAAGCAGATATGAACAAAGCAACATGTTTGCTGTTATCTTCTCTATCATGCCATCGCTTGATATGATGCACAGAACACGACGACAACTCAGTGTGGTATCCATCGTCGTCTTTCTCGGCTTTGTTGAATGAATTGTCGCGGTCGGCAAACTCCAACTGACGAATGAGTGTTTCGGTCCTAAATGTCATCGAAGGCTGGTCTCCTGCAAAACGGAAGTTCTGATAGACATCGCGGTTAGAGACGTAATACTGAATCTCAATCTTTCCTTTGCCTCGGTTGATGGTAAACTCGGGCCATCGATTATCGATGAACGTTGCAGTTACGCTGTCGATACCGTCGCCCGCCCTTTCAAGATCAGGGTAGAATCCGATGTTGTGTTCCGGGTCGTCGGCCGTGGAAAGAAATGTAGTGATTCGATCGACGACTTGATATGGCTCGGGAATAGAATTGTGGTCTACACAGTAGCCAACCTTCTCACCAGGAAAATGCCGGCTCATACGCAAAAGGCGCCCTGAAGGACTCACAGTAGCAGTGGTTCCGTTGTCTCCGAAGGCATAGGTGCAGGTTCTATTTGGCGTTTCCATGGTGGTTGAGAGACAATAATGTGGGTTTGTAATTTTGAGGTGAAAATGACAGTCAGGATGTTAAGAGGAAAGAAAGGATATAAGCCGACAGTATTTTCAGCTATGTAGGGAGAAATGAGTATCCAGTGATCGGCGCTCAGAGTGGAAATATTAATGCCAAGCCATGTGAGTTTCAGCTCTGGATGCATGTTGGCTCGGCTTGTCACTGAATGGAGACAGTCATAGCCACTGAAAATAGACTCTTATCCCACCGTCTAGAGTTTATGCCTGGATTCAAGAGGTTATTCTTTTGAATTCCGTCAGGGCAAAGTCTTGTCGGGTTTCTGCGTGGAAAGTCTTGGTGAGAACATTGACAATGCCAATGTTCGACCAAATACTATGTACTGTAGGCTTCCATGATATTTAGGTATCAGAAGTTCCCCAGGGTCCCTTACGCATACCAAGCTCGCTGTGGCACGATACTATGTGTGACCAATTACGTGGAAATGGACGGTAGATTTCTCTTAGCTACGTGGAGACGATTTCTTCCCTTTTCTATCCCAGTATTAAAAACTTGCATTCAGCGTCTTATCATATTTCGACCGAGCTGTAACACCCGAGGTAACCGTTACCAAAGATAGTATCTTGCAGAAAGGAGTCACCCAGCTATGCCACTAACAGTCAAAGCCCCTGTCAAACTTCGCTTCCTGATTTGCGAACTTTCGTCAACTGCGTCAGATCTTATCTTACAGGAAGGCCAAGCTTGAACACTGTACCATCATCTGAGCTCAGAAACCGTGAGGGAAACACCCAGCGGTGGGATCAGAAAGAACCTTTCCGGACTCGCCGAAATATATGGAAGCTATCACAAGTAGTTTAGCGTCCTACCGAATGAACAATGTCTTCCTTGGAATCAGCCCTTGCGTTTTGAAAAAATACTAAATGTTGTGGAACGCGTTAACAGAAAACGAACAATATTGCTCACGAAATTGAAAGTTGTCAACTCGGCATTGTCATACCCTAGACATCCCTTATACAGTAGAATTCGCAACAACTCGCGACAATACGACGTCACGTCGTAAAACTAGAGTTTTGGGTTGTCAGTCCCGTCTTCCTCAACCGATCCTCTGGCAAGCCAGAGGGTCATGTGGTTCGCGGACACAATGAGCTTTTACTAAGTATCTTGTGGGGTTACAGGACTACTCTGGACGTGTTTGATTGCAGATTCCGGCAGTCTGACATTCTGTTTTGTATTTGAGCTGGTCCCATAAATAAAGCAAGAATAAAGCAAGGTGCGAGGCTAGTCTCCGCTGTAACGTAACTAAAAGGTAAAAACAAAATGGAATGAGGCAAACTTCCACGATGTGGGTGGTGGATGGGCAGGTAATGGGAAAATCTGTTCCAGATATTACGACCCGGGCCTGACATAGAATGGGTTTCTTGTGTTTGTACTACCACAAGGCAGAGTCAGTTCCTTCAGGGCGGTGATAGAGCGAATCAGGTTCCTATCAATCCGCCACACTAGTCGTAATGTGACAGCCGACAGGACAGTACTCGTCGCGATTGCTCCACGGATCAATTTTCTACCTTCTAGCTATAGGAGGAGTGTCAAATCTGCAGCTTACTCTATTGACTTCGCCACACCAGCTTGGCCTTTCCCTTTTTCTGGATGCATTACGGATAGTTTGAAGCCCCCCTTCACTCCTCATTTCGCTCTTGCCGCGCTTTCTCCCACGACATAATTCATCCGCGAGATACGGTAACTATGCATCCCAACATCAGCGCAGTAATAGAATACTGGGGTTTTAAATGTCCCCCCCGCAGCAGATTTTATATTTGCGAAAATGACTGGGCCGAGTTCCTTGGATGCTGTATGAGCGACCCATGCGCCGATGGCAGCGGAGTCTGCTCATCATTTGGCGTGCAGCCTCTTTCATTTGATCCCGAAAAAGAATCAAATATCCCCGAGCAGGATTGTTTGACTTCGGCACACTTTCGCACATGTTCATTTCCCGAGCCATCATTTTTTGGTTGCTGTAACAGCTTAAATGAATGCGCCAACTGTTCTGATCTTGGCATCTCAGGATTGTCTCAGGACAAAAAGTTTCGATTCGATCTTTTATATCCACCAGAACTAAATCTTACACAACCGTCGTCCTCGAGGATTACCTTGAAGCCAACCTCAACGCTGCCACCTTCTCCGTTTGTCGTTTCACCACATAGCAGACCTTCCGGTCAGAATGCGGCTTTGATAGAACCAGGGGCTATGGTGGGAATTTGCGTTGCTGCACTTTTCATTGTGGTACTGTGCCTCGGTTTCGTTGCCAAATATTGGTAAATCCCATAGCCCTGATTTTGGTTTCTAAAAGACTGACATATCTAAAGCAAACGTCAACAGACGAGAAATAAGCTCGATGGGCTTAGCTATTTTCCCATTGTCAGTCAGGAAGTGGTTGACAGCAGTGGAGATTTAATAGTCCCTGGTACCCAGAAAGCCAACGATTGTGATAGCACAGGTCTGGAATCTGGATGTAAGCCAAGAAATCTTAAACAGCCAAAGGTTACTACTATCATCGGATGGACTTGGAATATTGTCTTGACATTGATTCCGATATGTTTCATAGGTAGGGCATATCTTCTCATGCTACCTCAGATTTGTAATACTGAACAGCCACTAACAAACCCCGCAGCTCTGGCGATAGTAGTTGTTGACCTGGACGGCCAAGCAAAATCACATTACGGACAAAACGTATTCGAGCTGACCCGCCTGGGCCCTTCCCTGTATCCCATTCTGTTCGCTACTATCGCTGGTCGATTTTATAAGAACTTTGCTCGTTGGCACCTAGAACAACCAGGGGGTGTAAGTCTTGCTGTTCTAGAACAGGTCGTCGGTAGTCAAAGCTTTGCCACAGCCATGGAACGCGTTCTCGTCGTCCATACTCATGTATTCCTAAGTCTTCTCATTCTTTCCACGTGGGCACTATCGCCATTAGGTGGACAGAGTTCATCAAGAATACTGTCGTTTGAAAATAGGACGGAAGTGTCGAATGGCACTGTAAGTTACTTACACCCAGCTTATCAAGTCTCTAGCTACCTCACTCGACAATCTCTCTTGATGACCAGAGGTAGTACCACTGCGCTGTATTCATCAAGTCTTGTCTCATCCCTTGAGCAAAAGCGATCGCCCAGAGATCTATGGGAGCTACCCAAAATTCCCCAGTGGAAATCAGACAGGGTGGTAGGAAAGGCATATCTTGTTGATCAAGAGGCTCTCAAGAATGGCAGCCACCACTACGCATCACTACTTGGCACCAAGCTTAGGGGTCTTAGTCTTTCGGAAGGAATAACACGATACAAATTTACTGTTCAAACCTCATACATCGATCTTCAATGCTCTCTGGAGAAGGCCTCGGACCTTGAATTTGGGGATTATTTCTTCCAAGGAATGCCTACACCATATACACCCAGTCAATATACCTTTGGGTATGTGGCCGGCATCAGAACCCCGATTTCTTGGAAGGAGTGGAAGATCCTTGATGACCCTCCTCCGCTACAACTGGTCTACATGCCCGTTTTGGGATCTGATTTAGCGGCTTTAAATTGCACGATGCAAACGGTCTGGATCGAGACAGAGATTCACTGTGGCCCAAGCCCAGCAGCAAGAAGTTGCTATGCTTACCGGCAACGAAGGATGGAAATTGGAACGTCCTCCAATCGTCTTCCGAGACTAATGATCAAAAGTCTTGGTGCCTTGCGGCAGGTCCTTGCCTATTGGCGAGAGGCATCCGGTGTTTCAAGCGTCAATAAAGCGTCAGCTACGGACAATTACATCAGGGGGGAGCTCCACCCTTACGCGGGACAAAACTCCAAAACGTTGTCAGACCTGGATCCTGAAATGTTCTCCGCAGGAGTCTCTAGACGCATGACGACTGCTTTCAATACTTTCTGGGACGCTACACTCGACCCTCTCAGACATACAGACATGATATCCAGCACGCTTGATGGCAACAGTACGGCGTATGAGGATGAGTTCAATGCTCAACCCTTCATGAACTCAACGCTTGGGACAATGACTGTTGAACACGAAGTTTATCACGCGAGCCCATTGTGGGTGGCGATTCTGCTCACAACGACCTTGTTTCTTCAGATCCTTGCAATTCTGGGACTCGTACTTGAGGTGCTCATAGTCGGACCGGAGATCCTCGGGTACGCGAGCTCATTAACACGAGATAGCCCCTACGTGCCTCGTTCAAATATCGGTTCAGCTCTTGGTGGACCTGAAAGAGCAAGAGCCTTGGGGGATATTCGGTTACAACTTGTAGATGTACGGCCTAACGAGGATATTGGTTATCTCGCTGTTTGCGCCGTTCCACCCAAGGCAGTGGATGAAATCACGGAAGGTTCAACAGAAACACGGGATGCAGAAATTGTTTCTGAGCAAGTGTTTTTGAGAAAGTTGGACTCCAAGAGACTTTATAGATAGTTTGTCGTCCTGGTTGATGGATAAGTCTTTTTTATCTCCTTATCTTACAGTTCAGTTACTACTACATATAGCTATTAGGCAACTTGTCTAGTCGTTACGCATTTCTTCTTATCAGGAGAGTTAGTTTGCAGGATATGATTTTATGAAAGCAATGATGTCGTGAAGCGGATGTGGACCGTTAGACATTTATCCCTTATAACGGTTGTCTTCGTTTTTGTGTTCTTTGGCCTAGTTAGTGGCCTGTCGCGACAAATGACGACAAGTGGCTGGCGCACGGACGGAAAGGTTGTGACTTAGTAAACTACCAGCCGTCCTTGGTACAGTAGGACAGTTGTCACGACATGGAGTAAAGATTACGAGGATAATAGCATGGGCCCTACGTCACTAATAGGTTTTACCTAACATTCAACTAGCTATTTAAGTATTCGTATCCATTGTCTTCTAATCCTTAATGGCTACGCAGGTTGTTACTCTGTCGACTTTAACCTGTATGAAAAAGGGAATATCATCACACTTGTGATGGGGATTCAAACAAGCTTCCATACCCAATAGGAGTACATATGATAGCTTCAGACACGTCATACGGTACTGGACCTGTTGTTACGAGTGGCCACATGTGGAATGACGCTGAGGCTGATATTGGACCGCTAATGTTCAGCTCCCGGCTGGGTTGTGCCGTGTCTCAGACCCATTCCTAATGGTTCAAGGCTTATCGTTGATTCGCTTGCGCTGTCTCAGCCTGCAGTAGGGGAACGATGATCACTATACTATTGGTGATATTTGTGAAGTGCTGCATTAAACTCTTGTCTTTGCATGCTCCTTGTATACAACAGCACAGTTCGTACCGTCCATGGCTTTCTACAAAGACGCTGAAAAGGTACCTTCTATTATTTTCAGATACACTTTTAGAATTCTATACCCTACATCTATTTGTCTTTGTCTTTTATGTCACTCAGCTCGCCTTGCAGCTGTAATATTCAATAATTCGACCTGTGACGCCGTTGCGATAGTTCAGGGCTGGTGTAGGAACTCAGTTCAATGCTAATTCTGCAGCGCGAATCACAAATGTGTCTCCCTTGCATATGGCTTCTGTGTCTTAAAGATACCTGTCATCCTCCCGCTTTGGCGTTAAATGCATGTATATCCTTTCTAAATTCATATTCGCAGCCAGCCACAATGTCTAACTAATGTCATTTAGCTCATGTCTTGGTGTTTATGGTGGTATAGAGAGGTTACGGATTTACTCTCATTGACGTAAGTAAAGCGGTAGTCAAGGCTACACCGTCAACTATCTTACCACACTCTCCAGTGTATAAATAACAAGCCTTGTTCTCCCTCATGCCATTATCTTTCCACATCAACATACACTATAATCATATAATCGTACCACTACATTCTGATTACTTCAACACTTCACAACGCAATGCAGCTCAAAGTACTTCTTGCTCTTGTATCTGTAGTTGCAGCTGCGACCTTGCGTAAGTCACTCATACCTTTAAACCAAGGCTTAACCGTTTGACTGATGAGTATAAGACCAACGAGATGGGCCCGTCCTAAATGGTTGTCATTGGGATGGTACAGCTCCTTACTGCTCGGGAGAATGCCCATCTGGATATGATGAAAGGGGTCGTAGTAAGTGTGGGGATGGAAGCTGCTGTTGGACTGGGAGCAAGGCCTTGTGCTGTGAAAGCTCAGATGAAGCTCGTTTACAATTGTAATCATTACATTATGTGTAACCGATACGTCACCCAATTCCAAATATTTATTCTGCGTTAAGGCAAGATTAACAGTAATTCTTAAAGTCGCTCAGTAATCCTTTCAAGTCACTACAGCCACCCTTACGCTTCTGTGGTCTCGATAGCATGCGAGTACTCCGACTCAAAGCTTAGCATTTAATAATGTCTCCTGCTCCAGAAGTATTATCGTATTCATCTGTTTATGAAATCTTACATACTCGAATTGTCGGACTGAGAGTTCGATCAGCAACCGTATACTGTTCTATCAGTTGCTCATATGTCTTTATTAGGAAAATCCGTTGATACAAGGAAATGTTCCTGATATATCTATTCACATTTTAGTGTGTATAAGCAGATTAATATATAGAAAATCAGAACACGATATGAAAAGGGCCAGTAGAGAGCTGCGGTGTAATAACAAAAATGTATAAATGGCGAATCTGTACAAGTTATACATGAAAATGTTTCTTAGTTATACCGACTTTGTCAACCCTTTGTTTTCCCACATCAGTACTAATAACTTGTTACAGGCGTCTTAGCATCTTTCGACTGAGCTTCCACACTTCCACTGTCACCAGACTCGATACCGTTTCCGGAGCTAGCATCTTCATTTGCCGCAAGGCGCATTTCTAAGTCTGGATGCTTTGCCTTCCACCTGTTCATATACCAAACACCACCCATCAGGATTGCCCACATGGTAAGCTCAAACACGGTTGCTGCAGGGTATCCGTGGGGAAATTCCGGTGCCTCGACTGCTGGAAATGTAAAAAGAGGAATCCAAATCTGGTTACAAAATCCCAGCGTCATCATTGAAGAGATGATAAGTCCTCTTTCTCCATAATTCTCCTTGAGGGTTGAGTTGACCCATGAGTAGAGAATGGGCGACGCCATGCCTGAGAAGCCACCAAAGTAAAAGGCGACAAACTTGAGACCGTCGGGTACTGTCCAGATAGACAAGACAATACAGGCGAAAAAGACGAAGGAGGCTTGGAAAGTCCAAAGACCACGAAGACTCAGACAGCCAGCGAGAGTTGTGCCGAGCCAGGAGGAGATGGCGCGTAGGAGATCGATGAACGTGGGAAGAATGTTAACCAGCTCGATTGAGTAGCCAGTGCTGCGTAGCCAAAGTGCCATGTAACCGGTCTGTTGGTGAGTCGTTAGTTTAGCTTAACACAAAGGAGTAGATCGGGCTTACCCAGTAATGCGCCTGGCACAAGAAGATGTAGCATGAGACGCAGATCCACCACATAGGTCGGCTCAAGGTGTACTTGAAGGTCTTCCAAGTGATACCCTCCTTCTCCACGGTGGGTATACGCTTGAGTGCAAGCGCATGTTCTTCCTCTGTCATGTACCATCTCCTAGGCGAAGTTGGTAGACCAGGCCAGACAACGAATCCAACAAAGGCTATAGGTAAGGTAATAATACCCTGCACGATGAAGAGCCATCGCCAACCTGCACGTCCAAAGACGCCGTCAAGATTTCGGTATGCTGCAGCTTGGAGGTATCCTGAGAACATGGAACCTAATGAGTTACCCATGAACCAAACTCCCGCTCTCTTGAAGAGTTCTTCGTTCTTGAACCAAGAGCCAACTGTCAGGTAGAATGTGAGTTGAAGTTATTAATTATGAAGATGCTATTGTGACTTACGAATTAGATGAGTGCCACCGAATGAGCTTGCTTCGAGAAATCCGGTGAGGGCTCGAAGGATGTATAGGTGCCAGCTGTGTTTTATCTCGGATTGACTGAAAGCAATTACGGCCCAGATTATTTGGAGGGAAGGGAGCAAGAATGGTGCCCTGAACTGGTCAGTTTGCGCTCGTCTCACGCGATGTTGCAGGGCGCGTTCGACTTACAGTTTTCCTTTGGTCTGTAACGTCATGAGAGGGATTTGGCCTAAAACGTATGCCGTGTTGTCTACATTTGCGAATTCGGTTAGTTCAAAGACTTTCTAGTGAATGAAAGTTTGAAAATGGTGTTATTGGGACTTACAAGCCACGACATAGTAGTTTAGTTCATTTCCATAGGCATGGAGATCCTCTTTCATACCAGAGACGTAGGCATTGGTGATGTTTTGCTGACCGAGGAACTTGATCAATATAGTTAGCAGCTAGACGTGGCAGAAAATACGCTCAATGAGTGAACTAACGCGACAAAAGACTGGTTCATGTTAGTAAATCAAACCAACTTCTGGAACATTCTTAGACTCACAGCTTAAAGATCCAAATATCAGGATAGCGAGATCAAGCTTTCGTAGTAGTTTTCTCTCTTCCTTTGGGTAGTGAGATGCTGCCGCGCTGTTAGCCAACCTGTGCAAGGGAGACAGGTGATGGAGGTTGACGTGGACTTACGGTACCAATCGAACACAGACACAACAACTGCTCCGACTTTGTTCTTCTTGACACTTGTGATTATGCCCATCTTGAAACGACCAACACCTGTGTGAGGTGTGTTATGATAGGATAGTCTGGCGATGTTTTGCTGTGTTGAAAGAGAAGGGATCGGCCAATTGGTTGACCTTTATACAGAGCAGGTTCCCCATTTGCCAATGCCACTAAGAAGTTCATCCCAAGCCACATATAATGGCGAGCTTGGCCCCTGGACTATGTATCCACAGATAGTTTTTTACAATAAAATCCATCTCGATGCCGCGGTCTCTCATCTGGGTCCCAGGTGGCCAGGACTAACCATACCAAGATAATGATGCATCCTCAATAGGATGTTCCCGCGGGTACGACCCTATAGGGTTACTTGATACAACGCTAGATAATTCACTAGACGACGTTTGATATGCGTGGTTTCATTTATAGAAAACGCCATCGATTATCATATGGCGACATCTGCCCCACTTCTAATATATCAACGCGACAAGCCACTGAGAGACACATCAACATGGAAATTGCGGGGAATACCATCTTCAGCAATCTATTGCGACATTCCGATATATCGTCACGTAAATCTGGTAATCGTTTTCCGGATTAGTCAGTGAACGAAGTAGACGGATGACTGCAACCGCTATGCGGGGTCGGAGCCAGAGTGAGTATCTATGCTTACATCGAGAAAGGGATTGATGTATATAAGTGCATTGGTTACCAGCACATTGCTAATTGAAAACATAGCTACTGGAACATCATTGAAGTACTTGAACTATCATTCAACATCTTGCACAATGCCATCAGCAACTCAGCTGTATCAATACAACCACGTCCCTGAGACGAAGGCAAACCTCGATTGGGCAGACTGTAAGCGACCATGAACACCCCTGTATTTTACTACTTGGCGAAACCATTTCCCTAACATTAGCATGTTAAAAAGTGCCAACAATCGATCTATCTCTCTACGGAACTGAGAGTGGTAACGCAGAGCTTGCCGAAACCCTCATTGAGGCCATCCGCACCAAAGGTTTCTTCTACGTTACCAACTATGGTATCTCTCAAGAGGAGGTCGACACACAATTTGCCCTAGGCCAACACTTCTATGAGCTTCCCCTAGAAGAAAAGATCAAGTACCAACCAAACCTGGAAGCTGGTGACTACAATGGATACAGACCTGCTGGCAGACGCGTTCTGAGCGGGGGCATCAAGGACAAAACAGAGGTTTGGAACATGGCTAGTAAGTGCAGAACAACTAATTATTTCTATCGTTGGTAAACTAATGTCTTGCAGCCAATGATGGTCGCATTACTCAGCCCCTTCCTGAGCTCCTGCAAAAGAATAAGACTTTGATCGAGAACTTCTCCAAAGACTTGCACGACAAGGTCCTTGATCCACTTTTACATCTCATCGCCATTGCTCTTGAGCTTCCAGCCGACTTCTTTACTAAGCTGCACCAATGGAATGTCCACGATGAGTCTCACCTTCGATACATGAAATATTCCAAATTCAGCCCCGAGGAGCGGGAGAAGCTAAGTGATGGCCTTTGGTCACTGGGTCATACTGATCTCGGCACCATCACTCTTCTCTTCCGCCAACCAGTAGCGGCACTACAGATCAAGGACCACAAGACTGGTGAATGGAAGTGGGCCAAGCCTCTGGATGGTAGCTTAACTGTCAACACGTGTGACGCATTGAGCTTCTTAACAGGAGGTTACATCAAGTCGACTGTTCACAGAGTAAGAACCCATCCTAAGAATGGGCAAATATAGTGGATTACTGACCAGAATGAATCAACAGGTATCAGCGCCACCTAAAGACCAAGAGCATGTCGACCGTCTTGGATTGCTGTACTTTGCTCGTCCACAGAACGATCTTGTCCTTAACACAATTGACTCGCCGGTATTGAAGCGCGCTGGATATACGCAGAATGAGTTTGAGGCAGGAAACCATAAGGTTCCTACCATGGGCGAGTTTACAACCTTGAAGCAAACTTGGCAGCAGAAAAGGGGCAAGGTATACAAAGAGGAGGATGGAGCAGAGATCCTGCCAGGGTTCCAGGGTAAGTACCACGCATAACCATGCAAATAGTAATCAAATAATATTATTTGTGGAGATGCATCTTGGCTTTACTGTCTGTGTGATAGGCTGGCAGATAAAGAGAAGTTTGCTGAGCAACTAGGTATGGTAAAGATGAAGTCTGGTTATCATTACCGGCTCATACTCTACCGTATCAACTCAACGAGACCTGTCTGCTTTTTCAGGCCTCGTATAGCTACAGAAGGCCTGTATTAGCTTATATTGGCTTTCTACAGGCGCTACTGAGCTTCGTGAGTTGTTATTGTATACAAAAACAGAGCATTTTTATTAGCCTTGATCACTATAGTACTAATGTATAATGACGCTCAGAAATTACCTACCTGTGACGTCATACATATCTCATCGCATAGAGAAATAGGACCCTTGGAAAGGACCCTGCCATGTCAGCTCTTGTCGTACTATCATTGGCTGGCAGATTGCGCGAGGGGCTTCTGGATCCCAATTGGTCATCGGAAAAAACTCCCGCGCGATTCTGCCAGCTGGACAAATCGATAAAATGAAATTGGACTCGCATAAACCAAAAACAGCTTCATTCTTTGTTCTCATTTCCCCCCTGCCACTTCACCAATGTCGCAGCAACTTCGTCCGCTGAAACCGCGGACAGGCCCGGATCAGCAAGATCCTGCTCCATCGGATAATGGAAGTAATGGTCCTGGAAGACAGCTTGTGTCGAAACGAAAACACACCCCTACAGCTTGTGGTGTCTGCCGCAGACGAAAGACAAGGGTAAGACAGCAAACGATGAACGAGTTCAAACTCTGGCTCGTGTCTCTTTTTAATGCGCATACCTCTTTTGAATTATACCATCCCTTGAGCATCTACTGACCGTGTCATCATGTGTCTAGTGTGGTGGAGAGCGTCCCACTTGCTTTGCGTGTATCCGCAATGGCCGTTCAGCAGAATGCACATACGAGACGAAACCCACAGAGACAAAGAGTCAAGCATTGAAGCGCAAGTATAGTGCCGCCGATGGAGAGAATAATATCCATCGTAGATTTGTCGACATTCTTCGAACTCACCCAGCTCAAGATGTGAACGATATTCTCAACCGTTTTCGTGGCGGAGCCAGCGTCGATGAACTTGTGCGCCATATTGAGTCGGGAGATGTGCTCTTGGAGCTCTCGGTTGCACCAGAGGTACTATGGCGAAACAATCCTGGCAATCTGTCGAACATCCCCGACCTACTCAAGACAGCTGGTAACCCTTATGTCCGATCTCTCATCTATCAATGGAAGTTCGATTCATCCATACCGGCAAGACCACGACCACCAATGATGGGATTGCACGCTTTGTACAATGCTCCATATCACACTGCTACTATGGTCAGCTCCATAATTGACAATTGTGAGCCATCGAAGTGGACAACAGTATCAAAAGATGACGAACTTCTCAGAGAAATCCTTCGCCACTATTTTACTTCTATCTACATATTTTTCCCTTTCTTCCATAAAGACTATTTCTTATATGATATGCTGCACGAGAGACGCCGGTTCTGCTCTTCGCTACTCGTCAACACAGTCTTGGCGGCTGGTTGTGTAAGTACTGCTAATCTTGATCAACTCTTGTTCCAAAACAGCAACTTACCATCACTAATACTGCCAGAGAGCATGTCCTCGACTACCAGATCGTTACGAGTTTTGCAATCCTTCTCTTCTGCAGTACAAGTTCTTGTCGGAAGCTCGTCGTTTATGGGAGCTCTCGGCTGGTGAAAGAACCATCACTAGAGTACAGGCAGCTATCGCATTAAATTTCGAACATGGCTTGAACGGTCAAGATAAGCTGGGGTTTTCTCTCTGCATTACGGCTGTTGCTTTGGCACAAGACCTTGGACTCTTTGATGACTACCCTGCAACTATGAGTAATGCCCAGAGGGCAGTACGGACAATGACTGCGTGGGCTTTATTTGCCTCTCAAAGGTACGATATTTTGGTGGCAATTGTTCCACGTAAGGCCTAAGATTTAGCTAACCTTGATATATAGCCTTCAAAGCTATCACCACGAGAAACCTCCTCTAATCACATCACCCCCTAGTATAGCGTTGCCTACGGCCGATGGAGACTTTGGGGAGATTTGGTTAAAATACGCCGCATCTCATTCACCTATTCCTATTCGCTTCAGCGACATGTTTATCACTTTAGCCAAGTTTCGAACAGTTTTGAACGAAATCGCCGATCGACTCTACTCTCCTGCTAATTCAGACAAAGTCGTGAATATATATGAAGCATCCATTTTTTATCGTCGGCTTCAAGGATGGTATCGCGAACTTCCAAGCCACCTTGACGCTTTCAATCTCGTGTTTCCTGCTCATTTTAACATGCAGTAAGTTTTTGTACTTCAGCTCATCTCAGGTGCTGGTTCCTTATCTTAAATCTTCCTACGAGCTAACATGGATAGTATGCACTACTGGCTTGTTGTGGAACGCCTTTTTACCCCACACATTGCAGAGGCGAGCTCCAGTAGTCCCATCACATTGGCAATCAACCCTGGGAAGATCGTCGATGACGCTAGAATCTGTATGCGGACACTTATTCGGTTGTTTTACGGCAGTCATGGCGACGACGGGTATGAGTTGTTTGGGATTATCACTGCTCAGCACGTGGGCTTCGCAGCTCTTGAAAGAATAAGTACGATGCAACAAGCTACTGAAAGGTCTTTGCAAGAGGCTAATGATTCCGATGCCCTTATATCAGCCTGTATTCTCCGAGGGCAAGGCCGAATGGCCCTTTTCGGCGATATGGTATTCCGCGTTATGTACAAATTTGCACCTTTGGATCTGGCCAGCAAGATATCTAGATTCACAAACATAACCAAGGACGATAACACATCGACACCTTTACCGCCCGTTCAAGGTGAGTGGCCGATGTATGTGGGAGACATACAACAAAAAGATGATCGCAGAGTTGGTAATTTACTCCGCGCGATGGCTGAAATATCTGTAGAGGATAGAGATAGCGGCGAGGAGGAAGAAGAGGCTTCTATCTAAAGGATTTAGCTTAAAGACTACACGTCAATCAATACTTTTTGTTATTTTCGAAATAATCGTGTGAAAAAACAAGTATGATATTGGCCATCTGGTACCACTAGAACCCAAGTTTGTCGATGATAATTTTTAAGTTAAGTAAGTGTGACTTTACAACATCTAGTGAAAGACCAATTTCGACACGAGAACCAGTGCTTCAGGCTATTAACTTCTTTTGGATGCTGACGATATATAGAGGAAGATGACAATTCCCACTTCCAAGCCAGTACATATCATTAAACCTATAACTTCAGTCAGTTTGCAGTAGATGACTGGAATTAGGACGCAGTTAATAGTTTTCTATCTAGAGAAGTGGCTAAGAAATATTAATACAATAATTAGGGATTCGGCCCTACGGCTTCTGGCAAACTGTCCCAAGTCATGACACCCCTGCCTAACTTTACCTAACTACGGTCTTTCTGCAACCTGCCGGTCGGTTGATCTTCAGAAGTAGGAACCTCCAATTTTACTTCCGTCAAGGTTCTTAGCAACCTTCTCCACATAGCTGAACTCTCCTCATCCTCCACCCCTTCCGTCAACGTCGCCCGGTTTCCAACCACAATGATTGCCGATCTTGCACGAGTCAACGCGACATTCATCCGACGCATGTCCTTTAGAAATCCGATACTGCGGTGCTCATTGCAGCGCACGGTTATAAAGATAATAACATCTGCCTCACGTCCCTGAAACCCATCGATGCTTGAAACTTCGATAGTCGGAGGTAGCATACGCTTCAAGGACTCGGCTTGTCGGGTATAAGGCGTGAGCACGACGATAGGTTGGATGTTGCTGCTTTGGGAGGTCAAGAGTCTGCAGATGTGAAGGCAAAGCTCTGCTTGTCCTTTGTTCTCCTTTGACTTCCCCGGCATTTCTTTTGTGTCGCAGTTGACAAATATAGCTCGCTCGTTGTCTGGTTTAGCTGAACCGTTCGTCTGCTTAGGTAAAACAACAGATGGAAACGGAAAATTCGACTTGATCAGCGGCCTTTCAGATGCGCCTATTCCAGATTTCAACTTGCCCTTGTAAAATTCCCCGGAACTGAACTCGCATAGCTTGGGATGCATGCGATACTGGGTGTCTAGCATCAGTGTCTTCAAATGGCTCTGAGTTGAACCTTCAGCTTCGGTATACAGTCTCTCAAAAAGGGACACGTCAAAGTCCAGTGCAAGTGCGGTCTGTTGTACTGTCGGCCGGAGTTGAACATGATCTCCAACCAAAATAACCTTTGAACAGCCCTTGACAAGGGGCACCAGCGAGCTCGGCTCTGTTTGCTGAGATGCTTCGTCGACGATGACAATGTCAAAGAGCTCTAATCGAAGTAAGCCGATGCCAGCTCCACTGCATGTTGTGAATACTGTATCGCTATGCTTGATCATTTGGGTGGCCTTTTTCATGGCCTTGTAATCGCTATGAATCTCCTGACCTGCCATAGCATCGCAAGTATACTTTTGTAGATCGTCGGCAACTTTGCGCACTTCTGTAGACACTCTCAGAATATTCGGCTGGGCCTCCCGAGCCAAAGCCTGTTCCTGTATTCGTTTAATGTAGCGTCGCATCACGTTATCTACCGCATTATGTGTCGGTGCAGTAACGAGAACCCGTGCCTTTTCGTTGGCTATCTGTAGAACACAGATCATCTCAACGACTGTCTCAGTCTTTCCGGTTCCCGGAGGGCCCCAGAGACAGAGGAGAGAGCTTTCAAGGGCCAGCCTTATGGCTTCGTTCTGGCTGTCATTTAATTTGGTAACTTTGCTGTACGTCACTTCCGACCAGGACAAGGAGGTAGCTGGCAGAAGCCCGAAAATTAAACACGCCACCCCACAGCAGTCCTCCCTGTAGATGCAGAGATCCTTGACAGCGTCAATCATGGACTTGGTAGTGACGAATGGTCCACAATCTTCCAGGATCCAGGAGCATTGTGCAAAATAGGGCGGAAGAGGATGGAGACATTTGAAGCGCGCGCGCCCAGTTTCTGCGAAGACAACCAGAGCGTCAAACGAATAATTCACGCCGACCAGCACGTTTAATGCAAGTGATGCAGTGGTCAAACGAACGTGTGATCCTTGTTTCGGGGTTCCAGTAGCATCAATCCTGAAGTCAATATCCACAAGACTGCCGTCCTTGTCTTTGGGCGATAGCTTCAATTCCAACAATCCAGGCAGACGTTTTGCTTCAGCGTTTGCTTCTTCAATATGATTTACGACAACCGCCATTAAATTACGAAGCATATAGTTGGCCACTTGAGCGTTTGCTGTTATGAAATGTGGTGCGTCGGGCTGCAGGATTTCCAGAAACAAATCTAGGGCGAGATCAGTCGATCGTACTGTCAAGGCTGCAAGCTCGAGAAGGTCTGCCATGTCACTCAAGGATAGACTTCCGGGCGAGATATTGGAGACAATGGATTTCATGGGCTCCAAGATAAGACGATCCACGGTGTCGGATGAGAGAATGAAGGCTCGGAGGATCGGCAATAGTGAGGCTTCTACTAACACGACTAGATCCGGATCTTTGTCCGTACAAGTGTCGGAAAGGAAAGACGTGAAAGATATCGCCAAGGTGGGCTCAGTGACCAGGGCTTCAATCATTACGTTCAATAGTGTTTTTGAGTCCACCGCAGATTTCTCGATGTTTTTGAGAATGTGTTCGAAACATTGTAACAGAAACTCCGTATCGCTGGCGTTTCGGGCCGAGGTGAAAACCTGTTGGTATTGATCCACGGATTCCAAACTTGTCAACAAAGCAAGATCATTGTGCTTTACAATTTTGATAAGCCACGATGGCTCCGACGTTGATAAGACATTACCGCGATCCGGGATAGAGTAGCGCTTCGGTTCGTCTGAGAAGAGAGGTAGGATCTTGGTAGTGTCGACCTGTTCAAGCCAGAGATCCAAATTTCGCATGGACGAGACGTCTCGATTGCTGATGACATATATTTCCTGCCTTGTCTTAGCTCTGCGCAGTCCTCGAATATAAAACAGTAACTTACTGCAGCTGTGATTGGGGATCGTTTCACCTGTCCGATATGTGTTTGAAGTTGTCTACTGAATCTGTTCAGATCAACACTTGCGACAACATCTGCTCGCTCCCCTCGATCGATCACTTCTTGTTGCTTCCTCCTTTTATCGCCGTTGTTCTTTTCGTTGCGATAATCCTCGTCATTCTGGCCTGGCCTAGTAATGAAGACCCATGTATTTCCTCGGCTTTTCTGAAAGAGCTGAAAAACATTGCCATCACTGTATATCTGGTATTGTATCTTGGTTGGTAAAGACAGACGAGCCTGTGTTTGGGGCCCCTGGGAATGAGGAAAGGAGAAGAGCCTGCCTGTATCATCGATGACGCAGTCTTGCGAACGTTCGATCTTCTTGGGTATGTATATGGCCAGAGATAATCTCTCATGAGGTTGAAAAACGATTAGGGTGCGATGAAACAACTCCAGGTTGGTAGCAATGGCGTCATGAAAAGTGGCGAGACGGTCTATTGAAGAGTCGTAGACTCTTTTCCATTTGATGCCAGGATAGTCCAAACGAAAGTGTTCGAACTCATGGCGTTGAAGGATTTTAGATGAGCATACAGCATTGAGAACCAGACCAGGAATACTAGGCGACGGGGGTACGTGAGCCAGGACCCAAGCCTTTTGTTCTGGGGTAAGAAGATTGAAATTAAAAAGATGTAGAAGGGTTTTAAAAGATGTTTTGTTCCTCAAGCACCAGGCATACGCCAACTTCACGCATTCAAACTCACTGATGGCAACATCTTGGCGACTCAATAAGAGCTGTATTCCTTCGATGTCGTATCCTTCCAAATCGCCGTTTTGGGAAAGACTTAGGCGACGGACTTGGTCTCTCGACTCGTTATGAAGAAGATCAAGTATGAATGGAGGGGCACCATCCGGCAATTTCGGGGGAGATTTTAGCTTTTCAGGAATCCGAATACGGTTTCCATCTACACACTGGGAGAACAGATGATTGAGTTCCTGGCACTGGGCGCTCATAGGTCCTGCCACTCGGGCCCAGTCGAGATACAAGTTCTTGACTTGGCCGAGTGAGGCGTTGCTGTACTTCGCGAAGTACACGAGGCGGTCATCGTCTGTGATTGGCCGAAATGTGATAGGGTCTCGACCTCCGGGGTATAACGCTGGTGTTGAGATAGTTGAAGGTATCAGATCTGAGTCCCAACAGACGAAAACTATTATGTTAGCACTATGAAAGATCAATGAGACAAAAAGGCAGTCTTACATGTATCGCCGTCAAGGTCACCGCCAGACATCATGTCCGCAGCTGGTCTTTTCCCTTTTGTCGAGAACACGATACAATCCGTTAGATGAGCAAGTTCAGGCCGCTCAATGACCTTGAACTTTTGCCAATCACCAGGGTGAAGGCATGGGTTTCTGATGACAGTAACCTCGGAGTTCTTCAGAGCATGGGGTAATCCATTCTCCTCCATGGTGACTTTGACTGCGACTTCACCTTCGCCTAGGACGTCCCACGCATCACAAACACCGAACAGCAGGCGCGATTTTTGAACAAAGATACGGCATCGTTGTCCATCTTTCTTGTTGAGCATTTTCTTCAGTTCGGCGTTGACTAGACTGTTGATTTGCGGCTTGATGCTCTCGCTTCCATCGAGAAGGACACGTTCTGCAAGGTCGGGTCGGTTGACATAGCTCAAGAAACGGAATGCGGCACGAAAATCGGTCTTGGCGTTTTCGAGCAGGTTAAAGTGATGGCGCTGTTTGGAAAGGAGAGTCTCTTGAGAGACACCTAGAGCATGCAGAAGGATGATGGTCTCGTCGTTGAGGAACCCGTAGGAGAATGGCTGGAACAAGACAGAATTAGTAATGATCCATGTGAGGTGACTCAAGACATACCTTGGAATACTCGACAACTGCAAAAGAATGATCGTCGCCACCGCTAAACTTCTTCATTGACTTTCGAAACTTTAGCAGGATTTTTTGCTTCTTCATGCGCGGATCAACTGTGACGACACCCTTGTATCCACGATAGCGGATTTGGAATACTGAAGGCGTGTATCGGATATCGCGAAAGATGATTCGAGTTCTTCGCGAGAGTTCCTGTGCAAGACTCGGCGCAATCAAGCCACATCCATCGGTAAAAACGTAGTTTGCTGTCTCAACGTCTGGAATATCTTGACATCGGTCGGGACTAACAATCATGGCAGTTCTAGCCGATGAAAAAAGAAGGCCGATACGTTTGGCTTTCTTTCCGACAGTCTTGATCTTGGTAAAATCCCCCAACGACTCAATTCGTCGAGGGATGTCCTCTTTGGTCGCTGCCAGGAGAAAACATGATCGCGATTTGAGCTGACTATTACTATGGCCGTAAAAGTTGTAGTGCACACCATTAATGGCGATTCCAGCACGTAGACATCTGATGCTATAATCGGAAACCTCTTGTCGCGTGCGAGGCTGAAGGTCTGGTGCTGACAGTTTTTCTTTTGCTGCAGTGCTGATGACGAGTGGCCTGAATGACCCAAGCGAAAGGAGAAGCAGAATATCGGGTGAGTGTTGGGCAGTGGCGCGATTCGGGCTGTTGGCTTGAAGATTCAGGACCATTGAGTGCGCGCAGTCTTTGAGATCGGTGCGGATGCTGATGGTTTTGATAAAACCTGCTTGCTTTAGAACAGAAACCGACGGGATATTTGGCACGTTGAAATCCCACGCATGGTCATCGAGGCTTAGCTTTGGTAAAAGGGTGAAGGAGAAGCCTTTGTCAATCTTGGGTGGTGGCATTTTGCTTTGCTTTGCATCTGAAGGCAGAGAATTGAGTTTATGGAGAGGAGAGACAATCTCGATGCGATTACAAGAGTAAAGAAGAGGCTATGGCGAAATCATCCAATGAATTTGAGCTGAGGCTATTGGTGATTCATGGTCGCTGGATATTGGTGAATGTTTGTGTTACACAGCAGTCACTTACCCCGCGGAGGCCTACCACTCTTTGTCATCCATCTTACCTACCTTGATTGATCAAATTACTCAATGACCTATCGTGAAGATACAGACCAAAAGGCAAATCGATCATCATGCCTCGGAATGCTGATATCCCAAACGTCTACATCATCGGCCCTCAATCCACAGGCAAAACTACCCTGGTCCACAAGCTACAAAAGGACCTGCAGCACTGGCTTATAGATACATCAATCGAAGACCCATACATCATCTCTGAAGTGGCCAGAACTGTTCTCATAAAGCACAATTACTCGGCACAGGATATCCAAACATCAACAACAAGATGTCTTGAACTACAGCAACTCATCCTAGAAGCGCAAGCAATCGCTGAGAAAGAGGCTCTACAGACCTCCACTTGGTTCATCTCCGATCGGTCCGGTATAGATCCGTTAGTCTATGCGAAAAGATACGCCTCACTCCAAGGGATGCAAGACTTGCAACTATTAACTGCGTGGGTCGAGATCAAGAAAAGAATGAAGAACGCTTTGATAGTGGTCTGTGAGGCGGGCACACCTTGGTTGATGGACGATGGAGTGCGGTTGATGCCAAATAGCCACGACGAGTGGATGGACGTGTTTCACGACTTTTGTGCATTGTTGGATCAAGTCGGCTTTGAGTATTGCGTCCTTTCTCGAACCATGCTTGATATATCAAAACGAGTTGAGTTTATCCGGATGAAATGGACTGAAAAACGCCAATCTGCAGCAAGGAACAGTCACTTGAAGCAATAAGGTTAAGCATGAGGAAACTATAAATTGAGTGCCGCTGACTTGAAATCATTTTATGATACATAATACTAATACATAACATCTTATGAAGCATTGTCTCCACAAGAAAAGACACCACGAACACCTGAAGAAGAGTTGAAAATGTCAAGAAGCTCAGTGATAGATGCCCACAGACCAGCTGCGTTCATAAAGAGCGACATGATGATGAGGAGAGCGTTGACGATGGTCAAGCAGATCTTCTTCCAGTCACGGAAGTACTGGCCCTTGTTCATGTGGAACCAAAAGACAGCACTGAACCCGTAGGTGAACCACGAGATGGTAGTGGCAGATGTGATGGAAAGGATAGAGTCAAAAACAGGGATAGCGTTGGATAGGATGAAAACGATGATCCAAAAGCCGGTAACAGATGCGATCCAAGTTCCCCAGGACTTGACCGAGCTGGCAGTGACTTCATGAAGGTTGCCAGTCCATCGCATGACATTGACAAAGATGTACTTGGAACCAATGTGGCCATAAGCGAGACCAGTAGCAAAAATAGCAGGGAGGGCGACACCATAAGCAGCCTTGGAGAAAACGGGTGCTGTGGATCCCAAGATTGGCGAGGTGGTGTACTCGGCTCCGAGGCAGTAGAAGATGACTGCAAAGATGACATACATGGTCATGGAACCACATTCAAGGACGGTAAGACAGAACTTGAAGTCCTCAAGAGGCGAGGTCATCTCAGCAAGATATCCCTAGAAATTGTTAGTGATGTTGAGTGAATTGGATGACACTTTAACTTACGACAAAGCTGAGGTTGGCAGCGTAGGCAAAGACAATCTTCAGGCAAGCGTTGAGGCCATCGCGGAAACTAGGGTTACCGACGATGACAATCTCTCTGCGCCACTCAGACATGTTGTCAACACCTCGAGGACCATCAACGCCAAGAACAACCATGACAATGATACAAGCGGCCAGAACACTGAGAGCGTTGGGAATACCAAGGTGAGACACAAACTTGGTGGTACGGGGAAGACAGAAGAGGTAGCATGCAGCGCAGGAGATGAAGATGAAGACAACTGTGCAAGCAGCATGACTGCTGATGGTGTTGAGGGCAATAGAGAGGGTAACCATGGCCGAAGCAGCAACAAAGATGACCTGAATCATCATCATGACACCGGCGATACTTTCAAGAGTTCTTCCGCCGACGAAACGAGTCATGTCGACGATGTTGAGTACCTGGGGGTGGAGGCGGTAGTATTGGAGAAGCTCGTAGGCGGTATACCACGAAATGCCACCGATACCGATCAGCGCAATGATACCGGGGACCAAGCCAAGGGTCTTGAGAGTCGAGGGAAGCGATAGGATACCGAGACCGATCTGATTGGCGAAGAGGATAAAGATGGTATCCCATCTCTTGAGAGTTCGAAAGTTCTTGCCGCCTTGGGAGTAGATGTTTGAGTTGTCGGCAGATTCATTGACGGTCTGAAAGTCGTGACCGTCATGGGAGCTGCTGGCCTCGTGTTTGTTGTAGCCATCGCTATCAGAGGTGACTCCATCGTGGAGCTGACCCTGAGTCTTGTGATCGCCAATTTTCTCCATATTTTCTGGTTTGATGTAGAAGCCAAGAGTAATGGTTTGACGAAAGAAGAAGAAAAAGAGAGACAAATGTCACCAGGACAGTTGATGCTGTAGATGTATGATGATTGAAGGAGAGGCGACGGTTGAAGCTGAGCTGGAGATAGACGAGAGAGATAAAGTGGAATTGACTCAAACTTTATACCGTCAGCCTTGCTTTGATGTTCGTGTATAAATGGCGCAGGTTATTAACAATGCTTCATGGTCTGACGGATAAGGGGGGGCAAAGGACACTGAGACGTCATTGCGAAGGTGTCTAGGAGGTCAATGATTGGGGAAATTGAGGTGATGGGATCCGCAAAAGACATGTAGAATTTCGTTCGCCTCAAATCAGGGCTACAATATGTTGAGCCGGGGTAGGCAGTTGGAGCATGGAGTATCCGATATGGGGCAGTGCTCTTTTTCGCCCCTTGGCTTGACGGCTAATAGCCAGCCCCATGGGGGTTTGATGAAACGGAATATTTGCCGAATAACGTACAAGTTTCCTTTTCAGGGTATTATCCATCGTTCGGCCAGATTCGGTGTCTTTATCGTCCGTCTGTGGGTTGAGAGGAAGTTGCCCGGACCAGTCGGATACTGAGTTGGAAGAGTGCACAGCTCAGAAAGTTTCCTTGGCTTCTTGGGTGCTTTGCGTTTGGTTTGCTTCAGATGGATGGAAATTTGACCGAAAGCAGTTTCTGTCTGTGCTTTTTTTTTACGGGCTCGCCGGGGGTTTGACGTCAGGGATGGAAGATATTTTTTTGACGCGATACTATTACAGGTTCAGCCTCATTCAGCCGCCAATGTTTAAGACAACGTCTATTGTAGATGCAAGTGTTGACTTTTAAGAGTAGTTGTCATCAAGAGTCTTGTTAACGATTCAACTATCTAAAATATCACATTTCACATCGTGTACTGTACCTCATCTCCAAAATGTCCTTGCTTTCTTGGTTTATTATGGGCTTAACATTACTATGACTAACAAAACTCCATTACGGCCTTGGCAAACTCCATATCTCACGGTCAATCCCCATAACGGGCCCACGCTTTGGTCCCTGATCCCCAATAATCACGAGACAAAATGTCAGAAGAATGCAGAACGAAATGCGTCGCCCTCGTCAGATAATTTACAAGTCTGGAGATGAGACAGGCAATGTAGTTTTCATTAGTGATGAGAACCAGAATTCCTGCGAGCCCCCATGGGGAAGATGGATATTCCCCAGAATGATGAAAACGGTGGCTTTTTACGTCTTTTCTGGGGGAAACTTGGCAGTTAGTTAGTGTCTGAACAAGGTGGTTTCTCAACGTCAAGATCGTGGAAAATCACAACAATCACTGTTCAAGTTTCTTGTTCTTGCTCTTGAATGATCTACACTAGCATGCATAACTATGTCATGACTTGTACTTTAAATCATTCTAGAAAAATAATTTATGAACGGAAAGCCATTCTACTTACTCTTTCAGGTTAGTCTAGCCGCGCTTCCTGGTTAAATGCTTGCGTGGCACTTCAGCTTGTATTGCCTGCGGCAAAGATCTACACTGTTAGAGCAGAACAGAGAAAGACACGAGTAAGTTTGCCCGAGACATTGACATCAATCAGCGAATCATTGGTCACTGTTCTCTTCATTAAACCAAAGATAGGGAGATCGTCAACGGACATTTCCTTGCATCCTCGTTGTAACACCATTTGTATCAACCTGTACCACTATCACAACGTTATCACCCCCACTGTTGCCTTGCCAGTGATATGCATCAATATCTTCAAAGACCAACGGTTTCCACTAATTTCAAGGGGTAAAATGGATATCCTTCCCTACAAAGCCGAAGCTTAGCTGACAGCATGGCAAGGGGGTTTTATGCACGTCCCGATTCTAGGTCCCGGCGACCCTTTATGCGCGATTTTTATTCTAGAAATATTCTTCTGTACCAACTAGCGCTCTGTTTCACAATTGGTCCCTTACCAACAGACCACTCGGTTCTTCTACGGGATCGCCGGTGATTTTCTGGTGTTGTGTACTGAAAGGAACAATAGCGCCGGTACTGAGCCGGGTGATCCTTGGAGGGATCAGACGTAAAGCGGTTTGGCCCGAGTCTTAGCTGTTATCTTATTGCATTTACGGATATTAGCAACGGTGGAAGTCGGACTTGAGGACGTGTTTCGGGTGTCGGGTAGGATGATCTTTGTGATTAATGGGACGTGAACAGCATCTTTACATGTCGAGCCATAGGTCAAACGGTTAAAGTCGGACCATCACAATCGTCAGGCTTGATGTTCGTAATAGTATTGCTGCCCAGTCTTGGCAATATGTATAGAAGTGGATGTTGGGGTATCCTCATGTTTATCTTCGGGGTAAGTGCTCTTTCATGTCCATGCTCTGACAATCTAGACCTTTCTAGTGAGGTGCAGCATGACGAAGGAGGAAGCTGATACAAGAGATATATGGCGTGTTGTGAGAACTTCCTAAACGGGCACCTCGTCAAGCTCGTGCCCCATACCTTAGTTAGAAAGAGATGGGTAATTCATTAACTACTAGTCAATTTGAATTCCTGTCATGCCATATAGTAATACTTGTATGTAATATCAATTATATTTCTAGTAAATGACTAGCTTGGGTGGATGGATGTGAAAAAGGTGTGCTGAGTAGTGTCTAACTTTTTAGCATCGAATCGTAACTGTCAAACAGTTACTCATTACAGCATGAATTTATTCGCTATAAGCAAAGAAGCAAACAAATTCCATACGTGAATTCAATTCCACAGAAGTAGTATTCCGGTTTGACGTAGTTATTGCAAAATCGGTAGTGATACATACTATAGGGTATCTTCAACGTTTAAAAGCTGAACTTGAGGGTCAGTCCAAGGACAGGGTGCCATTGTAAAGTATTTGAGGTTATAGGACAACTGAAAGCATGGTTATCAATTTCAGTCTCGTAATTAATCGTCCCTTCAGTAGAGACTGTGTGGTTGTATAACTCTTGCCCCAGCTAGAAACCAGCGGCTGTAGTCGCCACACATGGCTCAGATTTGTTAGTTGACATGATACAATAGGACTTCAATATTAAGACTGTTAAGAAGTATTAACAGAGTGTAGACAGCATGCTGTATACATGTACACTTTTTTGACCTAGTATCACTCATCCAGACAACCATCCATCAGCATTATACGTGGCCAAATTGCGAAAACCTGAAGCATCCTGCAATCCACTCAACTTCTCCTTCAGATACTCCCTCTGGTTCTGATGAATCCTGTCAAAACTCAACAAAAACGTGACAAGAAACAGAAAATCTTCCACCCTCGCTTCGGCATCTTGTTCTCCCCCGGCCCCAGTAGGTAAGGCCAATACATCAGCCACAGTGGTCGTGATCTCAAACAGCTTGGCCAGAATGCCGGGTCCATGCAGCGCAACACTGTCAAAGCTTTTTAGTCGATCAACCAGATTTCGAAGTTGAGTTGAAAGACGATGTGCGGGGAAGTGCATGGAAAAGCCCTCATGCGTATTTTGCGGTGGTGTGGACTGTAGAAGACCTTGTGACAAGGCAAGTTGCCATACCAAGATTCTCATCCAGAGTCGTGTGATTAACAAGTCGGCATGTTGAAGCTCGGTCAAACCCTCACAGCCATTCAATATCAACTTGTTGTCAGCCTCGGCTACTTGAATCTCATCTTGATCAAGTTGAGCCTGTTTATACTCTATCCATTCAGCTGTCATTTCAGGTGCTGTACTCGACGGATTCTGTTGGGCTCTCCAGTGAGTCAAGAATTCATCGTCAAGCACATTAAACAACTCGATCAATCGATTGAAGCCTTCATTGATGCCTGGTGACAGCTCATAGTCTGGAATTGGTAGACCCGTTTTTAGAGGGGGTAATAGAGCTGGATAGCCTGCAACGACTGTCAGGTAACGCTCGTGGATTGATATCTCCCAATACATCCGTTGTAGGGTGGCGATTTCGTGGTTACTTAGTGAACCATCTGTGAGACGGTCAAAGTCCATCATCTGTACCATTGTTCCGGCTTCTCGAAGCATCATCAGACCTCGCTCCATTCGCTCAAACGTCATGAGAGAGTTCTCCAGAAAAATACACGTCATGACGCGTTTCGTGCTGACTGGTAGTTTACTTAGGAACCCAGTTCCTAATTCGGCTTGTCTGTGCGCTTTGAAACCAAGAGCCAGAAGATCCATCATCCTTGCAAGTATATCATTGTCAGGGTTCCATGTTGTTTGCGATAAGTTGATTGTAGCCCCGGCAAACGCGTACACAAAAGCAGCATCTTCAAAGCTATTTTCCATCCCTTCAATCGCAGTAACGACTTCGGACGGCATAATGATTGGATTGACAGGAAAAACAGCGCGTTCATATTCCTTGACGAGACCGAGAAAGAAGTCTTGGGTATACTGCGTGCCATTGCTCGTAGGTATGTAAGAAGGTGAAGGATCGTCAGTTTGCGGGGAACCCGAGTTGGACCTTGCATCATCAGGTCGCACGCAAACACCCTCGCGTATCTGAGCAACCAATCGTCCTCGTACCGTGGGCTTTCTCTTTGACGGCGGCGCCGAGTAGACGCAAGCAAGGTTGAGATGACCGCATTGAGAACATGGGACTGAACCGTTGCATTTGACTTTTCTAAGTCGACAGGGATCACATGCTCTTGTTGTTCGATTGCTCATTGTCAAAGAAAATATAAGAGGTTGAGAGCTGAAGATGAAGATGCGGAGTCGCCAGACACGAGATATGTCACGCTAAGAAAGGTTATGGTTAGACAACCCCACCTTATAAACTTGCCACTTTTATTTCTTTGGGGCTTGAACACGAGGGCATTGACCGAGGTTTGCTTGGGCTTGTCACATTATGGAATGAGCTGATGTCACGATATCAGATCATTGTCTTCGAGGACCAAGATTGTGGAAATTGATAATTGATTGAACTCATAAACTCAACGTCATTGCTAATAACTGCTAAACTGGCTCGAAACACTAAATCCATCATAATTCATTCTGCAAATCACTCAAGACTGATTACTGTTGACCTGCTCAACATAAATAGCAGAAGCCTTCTCCTTTGTAACATCCACAAACTCAGCATCAATTCTCTCAACCTCCGTAGACTTGAATTTGCGAGCACTAACACCACGCTCAAAGAGAACATCGAGTTCACCATAAGTGCGACCCTTGGGCTCTGGCAAGCGGAAGTAAGTCCAGACAGCGCACAGAGCACAGGTTCCAGCCCAGAAGAAACCAGCCTTGGCACCCCAGTTCCAAGCAGAAGGGTTCAACATGCGAGGAGTGATAATGTTGGTCATGATACCGACGATATTGTATGTGTTTCGGGCGAGGACAACGGTCTTGGTTCGGAGACGGGTCGAGGAGAGCTCGGCGACGAGAGAGTAACAGACGGGGCCAACGGTCGAATCGTAGGTGAAGGTGTAGATGAGAAGGAGAGATCCAATGACCCATTGAGCAGCAACGTTCTCCTTTCCAGCGAAAGCGACACAGCCAATGGTCAGGAGGAGGGCACACATGGCAATCTGGCCCCAGAGATAGAGTGTGCGTCGACCAAACCATCCCATGAGAAACCAGGAGAAGACAGTACCAACAGCACCAATGGCATACTGACCAAGAGACATGGAGAAACTGTTCTCAACAGCCATTCCAGCCATCTGGTAGAAGTAGGTAGAGTATCCCATAAAGGTAGCACCACAGAGAGTCTGAACCATCCAGGTACAGCAAACAATCTCTGTTCGTCGCAGACTGTTGCCCTTGAAGAGGTCAAAGTATGATGTACCAGCCTGAGCCTCCTTCTCCATCTCGTTGGTATGAATCATCATGGAAATCGTCTCGTCGGGCTTGAACTCGGACTCGGTGTTGCGGGCGGTAAGTCGCTGCAGGGAAATCTTGGCCTCTTCGATACGGCCCTTTCGGACGAGCCACCAGGGAGACTCGGGGGCGAGGTAGATGCCGATGATGAGAGGAACAGGCCACATCCATTGGAGAGCAAAGGGGATCTTGTAGCCCCACTGGTCGTCGCGGGTTACCATGGCGCGGAGGACACCAGAGGCGATGAATTGCCCGAGGACCCAGCAGAGGTTGACGTAGGTGGTAAGATAGGCGCGGAGGTGGGTAGGGCAGACTTCAGAAGCGTAGGTGGTGGTAAGAGTCTGGAAGACACCCCAGGGAATACCGATGAAGATCTCTCCAATGAGAAGCTGAACAAGAGTCTCGGAAAAGAAGATGATGAAGATGAAACCAATGCATCCAATGAGAGCACCGATAAGAGTCTTGCGGTATCCAAAGCGATCGGCAATGATACCGTTGACGAAGAGACCAAGAATTTGACCACAAAGAGTACCGTTGGAGAGACCAGACTGCCAAGCAGCTGTCAACTGATAAGTACCATCAGGCTGCTCGACACCAAACTTGCGCTGGAAGGGAGGATAGGCAAAGAGGTTGTTGAGAAGAACAACGTCGAAACCCTCCATAATAATGCACAGTGACAAGAAAATAGACCAGAGGCAGGCTTTCTTGTAAAGCTTGAGAGACTTGATGAGTCCCATGTTGCGCTCTGCCTCTGTTGCGGCGGCGGCTTCATGGGCAACGTTTGCGTCGACGACGGCTGGGACGTGTGGCGCGATGCCATTGTCAACCTTTGAGTCGGGAGACATTTTGAGAAACGAAGTGTAAAATGTTCAGATCAAAAGGTAGAAGACTCAAGTCAAGAGATGAGAGAAGTGATGATGATGTTCTGAGAAGTGTTATTTCAGCGAGCGATGCTTGACATCTTATACTCGAAGCGAGATGGAGAGAATGAGGTTGTCAAGTTGAATTAAGACATGTCAAAAGGCAAACAACAACTTCTACGACACAATTCTCGGCCAGATTTCCTTAGCGTGCATGGCAAACCATGGGGATGGCCGTGTCTAGGCCTGGCCGAGAGAGGTTACACCAGAACGTAATTGGTCAATGAAGACATGTTCTGTCGGTCCGGGTCTTGTTCGAGTTAGCTAGAGTTCCGAGTCCCGAGCTATCGTTTAATTAGCTTCTACCAAGAAACGCTCAACGTCTTCGTTGGTTAGTAAAAACAGGGCCAATGATCTCCCCAGCTCCCCCATGGGGGACAGACCAAAGTCTGGGGTCGGACCGAGAGTCTTGCAGATCATGGGGAACCTGGGATTGTTTGTGACTGCAACAAAACTTGGCTTTCAGGTGTTTGTGGCTGAAGTGAGTGGATCATTGTACAACCATTGACAGGCACAGTTGAGGCATTTGACTTTGAACTCATCTCGTCGGACCGGCCAGAAACCAATCATATCGAAGACAAGTCGTCGGTCCGAGGTTACACCAATCAGACTGCGGTACCACCCTTCCAGAACCTGTGAGAGATTTAGTTCATTGAATCATTGGCTCACTTGCCATCGCGATCTCATCGGTCCGACCAACGCGGGGATGATAGACGGGGATGCAGCAATCATGGGGAAACACATGATTTTGGGTTACAGTATGCCCATCTTATAACCAGATGGTATATAGCTCGCATACCTACCTAACAGACATTCTCACACAACAACATCTCCTCATCATCCTCTTCTTCAATTCTTTTTACAATGACTGTCAACAAACGCATCAAGCAGTGGTGGAAGCAAGCCACTATCTACCAAATCTATCCTGCATCCTTTTGTGATTCCAATGGCGATGGCATGGGAGATCTTCAAGGCATTATTTACAAGTTGGACTATATCTCCAGCTTAGGCGTTGATGTTATTTGGGTCTGTCCCATGTATGATAGCCCACAGGTTGATATGGGCTATGACATTTCCAACTACGAAGATGTCTATGCTCCCTACGGTACTCTCCAAGATATGGAAGAGTTGATCCGCAAGACTCACGAAAAGGGCATGAAAATCATGCTCGACCTTGTTATCAACCATACTTCTGACAAGCATGCTTGGTTTGAGGAGTCAAGGCTTAGCAAGGACAACCCCAAGCGTGACTGGTACATCTGGCGACCTGCCAAGTACTCAGTTGATGGTCAACGTCTCCCTCCAAACAATTGGCGCTCCAACTTTGGTAAGGGCAGTGTCTGGGAATGGGATGAGACAACGGGAGAATACTATCTCCATCTCTTTGCCAAAGAGCAACCTGATCTTAACTGGGAAAACCCAGAGACCAGAAGAGCCATCTACGCTTCGTCCATGGAATTCTGGCTGGACAGAGGCGTCGATGGATTCCGTGTTGATACTGTCAATATGTACTCCAAGATCCAGGACTTCCCTGATGCGCCTATCGTCGATTCTAAAGCTGAATACCAACCTGCTGGACTGCTCTATTGCAATGGCCCTCGTATGCACGAGTTTCTCAGCGAGATGAGCGAGATTCTTGAGCGATATGGCGCTATCACTGTCGGTGAATTACCCCATACACCAGATTTAGAGCGTGTCTTGCGATATGTTAGTGCAAAGGAGAAACAGCTCAACATGGTGTTCCAATTTGATGTCGTTGATGTCGGCTTTGGAAAGACTCATAAATACGAGACTACGCCCAAGAACTATACTCTACCTCAATTGAAGGACGCGTTCGGTCGAACACAGAGCTTGATCCATGGAACAGATGCTTGGACGACAGTCTTTATGGAGAATCACGATCAGGCTCGTTCTGTGTCACGCTTTACGAACGATAGCCCCCAGCATAGAGTTGCGGGAGCCAAACTCTTGGCTTTGCTTCAGTCATGCTTGAGCGGTACACAATATGTTTATCAAGGGCAGGAGATTGGATCGGTCAACGCACCAAAGGAGAGCTATCCGCTGGAAAACTACGTTGATATTGAGAGCTATCAGTTCCTCGACATTGTCAAGGAGCGATCCAACAACGACGAGCAAGAAATCGACAAGGCCTTCAATGCTCTACAGCACTTGGCTCGAGATCATGCACGTATCCCCATCTGTTGGAGTGACGCCAAGTACGGAGGATTCTCAGAAGCAGTTGCAAAAGCTGGATTACCAGTCAAAGAGCCCTGGATGCAAGCTCATCCTCTAGCTCGCGAAGTCAACGTCGCCTCTCAACTAGAAGACCCGCAAAGTGTCCTTTCCTTTTGGAAGAAGGCTATTGCCTTCCGAAAGGAGTTCCCTGATCTTATGGTTTACGGAGATTACAAGGTTATTCGACAGGATGACCCTGATATTTATGCATTTATTAAGGAGTCTCCTGCGGATGGATCCAAGGTGGCCGTCGTTCTCAACTTTACTACTGAAGACAAGGCTTGGAGTGCCCCAACTTCTGAAGAACTGGGGGTTCACAGTGGAAAGGATATAAAGCTGGTTCCGATAATGTCGACTCACTCTGGAAAGGAAAAGGCTGCTGTGTTATCGCCGTTTGAAGGACGAGTCTATCTAGTCACTTAGACGATATATGCCAAAAAGAAGCAATAAATCATTTTGTTCAATAACTTAAACATTAAAAGTGTATCGTGTCATAATCCAAGCCTGTCGTGGTCTATATACATTCCTTCCCTATGGCTGTCTCCACATAGAGTCATCTCTCTTGAGCATTTGCATCCCTACCCATCACAATTATATCAGCAAACGATGGCGGTGCATCGTCTTCTGGCGGTGGTCTGATCCACGAGTCATCCTCCTCAGCTTCGAATATCCCAAGCTCGGTATCCAAATCCTCGTCCATCGTAGAAGCATCTTGGCCCCGACTGCTCTGCTCCCGTTCATCACTAGACCTCAGCAAAAGTACATTTGCCTCTCCTTTAACAGAAAAGCTTTCTCCTGCGACTTTGACCTTTATCGCACACTGTATTCTGTGTGTTACAGTCATGTTGTATGTTCGAAACGACGGCGTAAACTCTTCCTTTTTTGACGCATAAGGAAACCCAGTCTCTTGCAATCCGATACGAAGATTGATCATTTCTCCAATATCGACCGGATCCCAGCTACTGACACATGGGATCAGTATCTCATTCTGTAGTCGACTCATGGCTTTTGGAACTCCAAGGTCGACAGTGTTGGTATAGTACTTTTCCCTGCCCCGTCGGGTCATGATCTTGGTACGTGTGACCAGTAGGACTTTAATAGAGAGTAATGTACATTTTTGCGGCACATTTTGTATGATGTCCGTGGTCTCTTCCCACTTTGGAAAAACAACGAGACGCAATGGTATTGGTGTCGGGTTATCAAGTTGGATCCTAGTCGGAAATCCGAATAGCAAGTCATATGTGAATATTGGACCATCGGTTCGACTCAACGACCTTTTGGTCCAACCAAACAACGACGCTCTCTCTCGCTGTATTCCAGGGATTAGATGGGTGCCCCTCATACTCCTAGGATATCGCCATACCCCAAGCGCAAAGTCTGCGATGGGTGGATGTGGGGAGTATTGGACCAGTTTGAAGGGATGCCTAGCGTCCAACATCTGGGTTCTCTCGTGTACGTCAAATATTAGTTTCACAGACACAAAGTACTCAACGAATATACCAATGACATCTGCCGAATAAAGTGCATATGTGGGTGGCAACTGATGGTCTGTTGCTCCAACCTGTGTAAAACTGGTGAATGTGTTGCTCGCATTTGTTGTCGAGTCTGCGTAAATTGGGACTTTCAGGCTAAAAGACCACCGCTCGCTATTATTGTCTTGGATACGAAGTGGTCCACGGTATAGTATATTGGACTCTCCATGGCATGTAAGGAGGGTGAATGATGAAATCATTCCCAGATCGTGATTGGAATCAACCGAGGCTCCTCCATGGAGACAGCATGATACAAGAGCGTCTGGGGTCGAAATAGGTGTTTTTCGGTAGACATATCCGGTGATGGTGTCGCCTGGTGCATATGTATCACTGACAAGGTGGATACCTAGCCAAGGGTTGGATTTGAGCGGCGATGGGCGCATTTTGGATTGACATTGATGCGATGTGCCAGTATACCACAAGCTGAGATCACCTAGAGTCTTTATATAAATGCTTGAGCATGAATCGATCCTCAGCCTCGTACGGCGTAGCAATGCTGCGCCTTCGATACCGCTGTGCCGCTGCCACATTCGAGGTGTCAAGTTCCGAGGAGACAGCTTGACCAATTGCAACTGTCAACGTTGTAGGTTTTCTTTGGGAGGGCTTGCCAGGATTATCACTTTGCAGTGACACAAACCAATTAAAAAAATAGCTAAGCTTGTGCCAAGAGTTCTAGCGGGCTGAGAACTTATCGGTTGATTCCGGTTTCGGCTCGAATAAGTCATGTGAGAAGATCACATATTAGCCTTGGGCACCAACAGCTGATTTCGTACTCTGAACGTCTCGGTATCGAGAAACTGCCAAGCTACAGGATACAATTATTGTAATTCTATTGTTTGGGCAGTGCATGTTCTAGATTTATGTGGCTGTTCTTGGCATGCAGGCTTGTATCAATTGAGAGCATTCCGCGACTCGGGGCTGACTTTCATGAATACGTATTGTGTATTGATGTAAAGACCGAATCCATGGCACCATAGACCAACAAAAATCGTATCAGGTACTCAAAGATTTCACCATATAGTACCTGATTGGGAATATCCAATTACATAGGCACACGATCAAGGACGAGCTTCAAAAGAGTAGTGTTTTGAATCTCATCAGCGCGAGTCTTGAGCTCGTCGACATCCCAATTGGCCCAAACAAACTTGCCCTTGAGGAACTTTGCCTCCGGTGAAGTAAGCCAGACGGCGAAATGGCCTACGAGCATCGCTATAAAAATATGGTCAGCCAGTAGACAGTGCAAGGGATTTTAGGTAAACTTACGATCATCCTGTGCAGCTGCGGCACCATATGCCTAGGTCAACTCAGTCAAGACCACACCAGGCTGGATCTGGACGACATGCCACTCGGGGTGCTCTACTTGTAGATAGTCAAACATTTTGATGATCGCAGTCTTGATCGTTGTGTACGCCCACAAGCCGGGTACAGGCTTGATATGGGTGGTGCTGGATGAAGTGTTGAAGATGTAGGCATTGGTAGCAAGGACAGGGGCAAATGCCTGGATGGTGTTTAATGCGCCAATGGCATTCAACTCAAATCCTCGACGAAATTCATCTTCGTTAAACCCGATGACTGTTCCAGGAATGGGAGAAGAGCCAGCGTTGCCGAAGAGAATGTCGACATTAGCACCACCGGCTTTTCTAATGAGGTTCGTGGCTGCGGGATCAACGCTGCTTCGTTGGCTAACATCTGCAGTCTCGAATATGACATTTGCTTTGCCACCAGAGGCTTGTGCGATCTCGCTCGCAGCAGTCTCTAACCTATCGAGGCGTCTTCCTAGGATAGCGATTGTTGATGCACCGGCTTGTGCGAAAGCTATGGCAACCGACTTGCCAATGCCTGTTCCGCCGCCAGTAATGGCTATGAACTTTCCAGCAGCACTTGGTTCGGGTCGAGAGGGATCGATGGAAGAGTAAGGCTTGCTATGCCAAGCTTTTGTGAAAGAGACAATACCGTCCATATCTGCTACATGGGTCGATGGTATCGTCGACTGTCTTTCGTGGATTCAGGATTGGGCTATAACATCGCAGCAGTTCTCCGAATATTTAAGTATCTATTATCTACCTTGTTGTTTTCTGTCTCCCATGATTTATCTTTATATCTTGCTTCTAGAACCCGACTGTCCATGATGACTGTTCTGGTATCCAGAATAAAGGCGAATTCAGGTAAATATTATAGTCGAGTCGAGTTGATAAAGGTTAATTGGTGTATTAATAAGGCCTACCCCCAAGTCCAGTTTGTGACGCTCTCACAGCCCTAGGTGGACTAGATATCGAATTCCCATGCGCCCTCTCCAGATGTTCCACCGTCACTAAGGCTGAGCTCTCCACCGGACATATGACAGCAAGGTCGGCAAGGCTGGATCTCTGCGGTTCAATATTCGTTTGACTTCCAGGTCTACTAAAAGGTAGCGGGTAGTTCTGCTCCATCTTGTATCGGCTGAGCTTATCCAGCGCTGTCTTGAAATCGTCGAGGATAATCGTATCTGTGAAACATTTGAAGATGAATGCGAATTTCCAGAACGGATTGATGTACCCAATATGGAGTACAGACGTGACAGCGAAGAGATCGATGATGATAAAGATGATGCTGAGTGTCATGCTCAATAGTAGGACGGCGAATCGAGGCGAGATGCGAATGAGTTCCAGGTATTTAAACTCGTAGCGGTACTTGATGTTCCAGAATAGATTTAGAGCTGTGAATATCCACCATGGATCACTGTCTCTATCATCAGTACACTGGTCGTCGACACAATAGAATGGGTCACAAACCGGCAGAGAGCCTCAAGAGGTCTCGATGAGGAAAAGAGACGAGTGTACGGAGGATTGAAGTAGGTAAAGTTGGCATAAATCTCGAGTACCCAATAAGGCTGGACGAGTATGATGGTACCAATATAAATGGCGTTGTATCGTTTCGTGAGAAAGGGCTTGTTCTTTAGCCACGAGATAACATTATGCAGATTCCACGAGATAATGAGGAGTATGACAGTCGACGAGAGGTACCAGCCCCAGACCGGGGGTTTGAAAAACATAAAGAAGCCATTTGGCATGGCCAGTAGTAGCTAACCGATTAATGAGACAAAGCCATGTTGACAGCAGATTGAGAAACTCACCTCAATTAAAATGAGTTTGTGGAGTACAACGCCACGCCTCATGTTAATAACGGTTATGCCAATCATTATAATCAAGGCACCAATCATACAACCCTGCGACCAAGCCTCGAGGGCGATTTTCTCTGGGCTTGAAGGCCACGCGCCATGTTCAGACATTGTGCGTTTGTGTTGGCCGTATCATGACGAGATGCGTAACAAGACTCTTGACAAGGAAATGAATGGGAGGATCAAGGAGTAGAAAAAGGGTCATTAAATAAATGAATAACGATTGACACTACCCCGCCTCTAACAAAGCCACCAGAACTAGTTTCTGGAGATTGGTTCGTTGCAAAGGTTTAGTGTGTCTGTTGTTATGGGTTCTTTGCAGGTTTCCTCCGGGGTTAGTTCAAGCTAAAAATGTTGGACTGTCATCTTTTTGGAGCTGAGGGTTGCAGGTTTTAGCCACCACGAGATCTGCGTCTCGGGCTACCGGCTGTTGGGAAGAGGCTAACCATGAAAAGAAGGACAATGTAACAACGAGGAAATTAATCGAATTTCATCTCGAAGTAAATTGATTTGTTGGAATATAGGCCCTGTAGCGTCGTTGATACTGCAATGGATTGTGAAATCATAGAGTAAATGCCATAGGATAGACCAGCCTTTCACATATACATCTAAGTGCGACAAATCCACTGTACCGACCTCGGTAGCACGGACAAAATGACGTATTTAGTCCCCATTCAAGGTTCCATCAACTTCCTAGTGTCCTTTACGTCAAACGGTCAAGTTTACTGATATTTCGTCTTGAGCTCCTCAACCGCCTTAATAAGCTTATCCGCCTCCTCGGTGTACTTCTTCTGCCGCTCTTGCTGCAGCTTGAAGGTCTTTTGAAACTTTTCAACCATGAACGGTTTAAGAACAGACTTTTTTGCGGACTTGTAGTCATAGATGGCAGTGTCCTCAATCAACTTGGCTGCCAGACGTCGGTGGGTCTCTGACAGAATCCAGGCTTCCTTCTTGAGAGATGTCGACTCGTGTGTCGGTGCCTCGAGCAGCTTGTAGAAAACGGTAATGCGGTCCGGAAATTCCAAAGGCTAGAGTGAATGTCAGTCTTCAGTTATGTGAAGGTGTCGCGTAAACATACAAACTTGTATTCGGTCGTGATACTTTTGAGGATGAGGCCAAGTCCTCTCGGTGTAGGCAGGTCTAGCCATTGTGACTTTTGTTCCTCTGTCGCGCCTTCGCTATGATTGTGAATGAATTTTACACGGCCTGTTTCGGCGTATTTGTTGTACATAATATTATTTACGTGTCCTGTCAAATGTGAGACAAAGTCGGCTGAAGGGAAGAGCATACATACCCTGAGCGGTTTAGCTAACTCATCCAGGCTTTTTCAAAGAAGTACTTACCATACTGTCCTATTTGTTTCACGTGGTCAGAATCAAGTCTCTATACAGCGAAGTGCAAATACTTACCATATCACCCCAGAGTAACTGGTGATTATCAATACCCCGCCATTTCTTCTCAGTGAGAAACCCTTGTTGTCCGGCTAATAGTTCAAGCCAATTCTGTTCCGAAAAAGCATACAACTTTTGCGCTTGTTCGGCGCATTCTTTAGGATATCGCTCTGTTGTTAGCTCCTTTAGTTGAGTCTGCAGATCAGCAAACCAACGAGAAGGAAGGGCTTGACTTGTTGAGTACTGTCGAGAGTAGATTCTCGTAGCGAGACCAATTGGTCTCTGAGCAAAGCGCATCTTGAACATAGACATGGCTGTGATGTTGAGTGAGAAGGTTGATAGTCAGAACAAATTGGGTTTGTAATGGAAAACTCCGAGGATCGGCCTCGGTAGTCGGGGGCATTCTCCACGGCTATGAGCGGTTAACTGGTCCGTCAAATCGAAGCTAGTCCGATTATGGAAGGGCGTGTCCTGACATCATCGAAATGCTGTCAAGCGCGTTTCCCCGTGGCTGAGACGCTGTGATATATTCTCAGCACACGTATGGTAAAGAAAGATGTCAGAAAAGAGTTATTACCGGACCTCACTTCTAAGGGTCGCAAAGGAGATCAAATCATTGTGAAACCGGGACGGCAAAATCCGCTCCCTGATGAGTCGGAAGTGAACTTTATTTCAAGATCAAACACAACCGAATTTTTATTCTTCCCACAACAGTCATGTTAACTTTGCAATATTTGGTAGGGCATCCACAATCAAGACTTTACATCTTATAATATTCTTTTAACATTAATTAAAATTACTAGAATTGTCAGTTATGTCTTGATAGTCAATTCAAGTAAACTCATCGCTGAAGTCATCCCGTTCAAGTTGTAGATTTCCGTACATCCGGGTTACCCTACACCCACTATCGACGCGTCTGGTTCGCGACGTAACGCGTTATAATTTAGCTCAAGCAGTCCCATGTGAGATAACTATCACGTAAATTGTCTGCAATACTTGGTACTCACTTTCGTCTACTAAATATTCATTGCCACATGATCAAATCTCAGACATGATTCTATCTTCTAGAAACTCAACACTTCCTCCTTTCTATTAAACTTCCACTGCCCCTGGGATCTTGTTATCGGTAAGACCTCGCCTTACCCTCAACCACTCTTATCGACGGAATAACCGAGCAAGATCTCCCGTGAGACGAAAAAAGAAAAGGGGACTATGAATGGGACTGACCGTTGTCATCAGCCCCACCAGATTGCAACCCCTGTAACAACACAACAGGGGTTGTCGTCCGGTACGATTTTCCTTTTTCAACCATACATTTTCCCGACGGTCTTTGACGGGAAATAACAATTCCTTACCCAAGAGCTGAGAGAAGTGGATGTTTTAGCGCTAAGGTAAGGCAAGAACCATAAAATTCCGAGTCATCAAATAAGAATAGCGTTTACAAACCACATGGGACAAACAGTCTAAGGATGCATATAGTCTTAAGCGCCGTTGTTATGCAGTGCCAAGCAGTCAATTGCGTGATGAGATATGACAGGTACAGTTACCGTTGTATTGGACCTGACTAGATGTCTTGGTTCATGTATATGGGACTGATTCTATAAAGTCTAAAGACTGGATATCGTAGCTCATGCAATGGCAGATGAACTTGAAGGACCGTGCTTCAAACTATAGACGATAGTTAAGTCATAGCGCCAGACCCTTTCTCCATTTAACTACAATCTGTTCCTTTTTCCACAGAGTAACCTCAGCGGGAACTATCACATATCCTATAGCTTGGCTATATTTGATATGTTAGTAATAGCAAACCCTCTCTTATGCGCCGAAAATTAAGAAACACAGCCGTCTGAGTGGTATTCCAACTCGTCTGCCCCCCTGGCAAACAGTCTTGGCGTGGATACCGGGAGTGCCTGGTTTGGTTTAATCGGGTTAGCGAGTGTCAGGTACTGCAAAGTTCCACCAGAACGGGACAGGGGAAAACGGTGCAGCCATACTGGAAGTGATATTCCATCCATACAGCGAGCGGACCGTGTGTCTAAACTTAGGTTACCAGATCGTAAAAAAAGGTAGACCCTGGAAAACTTTACTGAGGCAGCCGCCGATTCTCAAAACATAAAACCCTCCTGCTGGGCCGACTTTTTGGTGACAGACAGGATATCCTCTTCCCTCTCTATACTCGGTTTCTCTTCGAGTAGTTCTTTCGTTAATTTCTTTTCTGTTTCAATTCTAATACCATCGTTCTTTTGGTCAAACGTATTCTTTATTCAACTAATTTCACTAATGGACACGGAATCTCTCATTTAACCAACACAACAACAACAACACACTCGTTCTCAACACAATCAACTACATTATATAACCATGGTTCAAATCAACTCTGTGGCTCTCGGAGCCCTTTTACTTTCTCCTCTAGCTTCCGCCGCTTTGACCAAGTGTCCTACAAAGGAAGCTTCCTGGACTGCCCAGTCTGGCGCTGGCTACTCCATCTGCCGAAACACAGACTACAGGAATGGCGGAGCCAGTCTCAAGGTTGCCAAGGATGTCCGAAACACCAACGCTTGTGCCCAAATCTGCAACCAGGACCCTCGATGTGTCAAGGCCGTCTACGACAAGAAGAACCGCATCTGCCACGTCAAGGACGAAAACAACGCGAATCGCATGAACTGGGAGAAGGACAACAATTTTGATGCCATCACTCTCACCAACGTTGATGAGGGAAAGTTCATCTCGGTTTGTCCCACTGGAGGTCACCAGTACCGCTCCCTCAAGGGAAAGGGCAAGACTTTCAACGTCTGTCACAACACTGACTTTGTTGGCGCTTCTGCACGACAGATCAAGAATGTTGCTTCCCTTGCTGCTTGCGCTGACCAGTGCTCCAAAATCAACACCTGCAAAAAGGCTGTTTATGATAACGAGGGCAAGGTCTGCCACATCAAGGCTGCTGAGCCCAATGCCTCTCTCTTCTGGGTTCAGAGCAAGCGATTCAGCGTTGTTCAGCTTCCTTCTGCCGTCAAGCCCGCTACCCAGGGTCGTTGGTCTGACATCATTCGTCTTCCTGTTATTCCCGTCGCTGCCTACGTCGTTCCCCAGTTCCCTCAGTCTCAGCAGCTTCTCTTCTTCTCTTCATGGGGCCCCGATGCTTTCGGCGGTGCCTCTGGTCGCACTCAATTCGGTGCCCTCGACCTCCCTACCGGCGCAGTTGCCCAACGCGAGGTCGCTAATACCCACCATGACATGTTCTGTCCTGGTATGAGCCAGCTTGGCGATGGTCGTATCATTATTCAGGGTGGCTCTGATGCTGAGGCTGTCACCTTTTACAACCCCAAAGACAACTCTTTCACCCGAGGACCTGACATGAAGATGCCCCGTGGTTACCAAACCTCTACCATTCTGTCCGACGGCCGTGTCTTCACCATCGGAGGCGCCTACTCCGGTCCCCGCCAGGGCAAGAACGGTGAGGTCTTTGACCCCAAGACCAACAAGTGGACCATGCTCACTGGAGCCGATGTCAAGCCTATGCTTACCAAGGACCACGAGGGCATCTGGCGTGAGGATAACCACGCCTGGTTGTTCGGATGGAAGAAGGGCAGTGTCTTCCAGGCTGGTCCCAGCACTACTCAGCACTGGTACAGCACTAAGCAAAAGGGATCCGTCCGTCTGTCCGGCAAGCGAGACGATGTCAACGCCATGTGTGGTGTCTTTGCCATGTACGATGCTCTCAATGGCAAGATCCTGTCTGCCGGTGGTGCTCCCGACTACACCAACTCGAATGCCAACAAGCACGCCCACATCACCACTATCGGAGAGGCTTACAAGCCTGCTTCCGTCAAGCGTGTCGCCGACATGGCTTTCCCCCGTGGCTTTGGTAACGCTGTTGTGCTTCCTGACGGAACTGTCCTTGTCACTGGTGGTCAACGTAAGGCCTTGGTCTTTACCAACACTGATGGTATTCTGGTTCCTGAGCTGTACAACCCCGCTACCAACAAGTGGACTCAGCTTGCTCCTCATGCCGTTCCCCGCAACTACCACTCTGTTTCCATTCTTCTTCCCGATGCCACTGTTTTCATCGGCGGTGGTGGTCTTTGCTACGTCAACAAGATTGGAGGCTCTACTGCTGGCTGCGACAAGACTGCTGATCACGCCGATGGAGAGATCTTCCAGCCTCCTTACCTTTTCAAGAAGGATGGTTCTCTCGCTGACCGACCTCTCATCTCGGGTCTTGTTCAGAAGGGTGTCAAGGCTGGTAGCACCCTCAAGTTCAAGGTCACCAACACTTCTGGCAAGGTCACAATGTCTCTTGTCCGCATGGGCAGTGTTACACACTCTGTCAACAGTGACCAGCGACGTGTTCCTCTGACCAACTTTTCTGTCAAGGGCAATGACTACTCCGTCAAGCTGCCCAGCGACAACGGTATCTTGTTGCCTGGATACTACTATCTCTTTGTCATGTCTGCTCAGGGTGTTCCTAGTATGTCCAAGACTGTTCAGATCGTGCTATAGTCTGGCAGTTTTCAACTCTTATGTATAGATAGACAGTAGTTGTCTCGGTAGAATATATTTACTTATTAATTTAATAACCTTGATTGTAAATACTTGAGTGTTGGTGTGGTTAAAGCTTCCTACGTTAACATCGTAGATCTCTTTAGACAGAATGAACAAATGATTCATATATATCTTCCATCCAAGCTAATCACCACTAACTGTCCTTTACATGATGCTATTCGCCACCACTCCCACCATTACTGCCATAGCGACGGTTACAGAGAACCCAGGTTGAAGCCCCTTCCCACCACTGTTCTTGATAAAATCAAAGCCGTCCAAGGCATACTTTTCGGTCTCAATCGTCGCCAGCTCACTCCCAGCATTATCAATAAGCCTAGCCTCAAAGTAATGCACCGCGTCTGGCGAGACCGAAACATCGTCGTCCTGGAAAATTTGGACGATGGTTTCAGGGTTCCATTTATACGAGCCCGATGAGAGAGTCAGGTTGGATGCAAGTTCCCGACCTTGCCGATCATCGTTGACAAGAGCGATAAACCATAGATCGAGTGCCCGGGCTTTTGGTTCGCTCATGGATCCACTCGTAGCGTTCCATGTGATGTTGATGGGCTGAGTGAGGTTGAGTTTCTCAGACGAGTCGGGACCAGTGAACTCAAAAGCGTGAATTGCGTTGAATAAGGCGCATCCAAAAGTGGAGAGTAATAACGTTGAGCGCATCTCGTCTTTTGCTGGTGAGGATTTGAGATAGAGAAGGCGAGAATAGACAGCAGGTAAGCTTAGTGGAGAGCTGGTCAAGCTGGACCGTGATATATATACCCAACAGAGTTTGTCTTGTTGGTCGACCCTTGATCAGTGTCGCCAAGTACCCATTTGAGCCACGTCGCTTGTCACGATACCCCTGGTTGCTTGGCACAGAGTCGAGAATGGGTCGAATGTCACATCAGTCAGGTGAGTCAAACTTGATTCAAATGATCACATCGTTGTTGGAGAAAAGGTTCAGATAAAGTTGAGAGGCCGATAATTGACATTATGAAAAGAGCTAGACTTTGAAATGAAGACGAGTGAGAGTGGAAAAGAAGAGATTAATTGAGGGAAGTTGGTTGGACGTTGAGGCTATCGTGAGGATGAAAACATCAGGCTAAAGTCTTGATTACCCAGCGGCACAGTCAGTACCAATCAAGTAATGTATTTGAACCAATAGCACTGTTCCAACATGGTCCAGACTTCTTGCTCCGCCCTTCTTCATAGCCACATATTTTGAGTAAAAGTGAATTCTTTTTCTTTGCCAAGTCGCAAAAGAGGAAAGTGGTATGTGCAACGGTCTGTGTCCTTGTGTAATGGCGCTCGGTACTCATAAGACTCTCTGACAGTTGGATGAATGCAACGGTGTTTACAAAAACGTAGATACCATGGGATAGAACTGGATATTTGTTTTAATGGGCTATAGCTCTTAACAGAAAAATACAGGCATGTAGCAAAGTAACAATGCCTTGTTTCTATTATTTCCTTGAACCAGATGGGCGTTATATATCTCTAGCAAGAAACAGTAAATATATAGGCGAAACCCAGCCACATAGCCCTATGATAATCGTTGACAATTCTCATATGCAAGACCCCATAGGGGTACTTAACAGATGATCATCGTCTGCCTTGGTTGATCTGCGCGGCAGTAAAACGTGAGCGACACTTAAACTTGCGGTGACCGACAACCTTCTCATTCTGTTCAATGATGATAAAATCATTGCCAGTAGTAATCTCACAATCGCCGTATTTGACACCGTCGCCTAAATGAAAAGATTAGTAACAATACCTGGTTGGAGTATAACTACTTTGGCAATATCAATCAAGAATAACTTACGTCCGTACATGCCCCAGTTACGGTCCTTGTAGATAGCTTTGATAGTTTGTTAGTAACCTGCATGTTGGTGAGATGGACTTTAAGCTTACTCCAATGGTAAAGAGGGTTGTTGGTAAAGTGCATCTCCAGTTGTTCAATATTCCTGACCGGACCATTGTACCCGTATCCGCATCCGCTGCCCTTGCAGCGAACACCGAGTTTTCTGCCACTAACATCTGACTTTTCAGGCCAGCGGTACATCCTTGTCATCTCGTCCCACGTCCTTGGGGTGAAGTCGTGAACCTGATAGTTCTTGAAGTTAGTCGATGGAGACGTGTGATGCGTCATGAAAACGTGAAAGTCTGCCAAGGCACCTGAAGCCCCCATAGCAGAGAGGAGGAGTGAAAGCTTCATATTGAGCGATTAATGAGAGGGAATTCGATAAGATAAGATTGATTTGTGTTGCAGACGATTGGCTGGTATTTTGTTTGATCCCTTATAGTAGGTAGGGACGGGGCCACGCTTTATATAAAGGTATCTTGATTACAGCTAAGACAACTGTGCTGCTTCCCGAACCTTTACCTGACTCCATTGGAAGAGAATACAAAATAACGCCATGAGCATATCCGCGGACTGTTCCATGGACCAAGATGCCTCCTGTAGACGCTGAATATTATGTGAGAGTACGAGTCCAGTTCGGTGCGTTCGCCGGACTCCATTCACGATGGACCACTACACGGTCAGCCTGCATATGCTGTAGTCTTAAAAAGTTGAATTATACGAGGATACCTCTCATTCATCTTTTCCCCTTCTTTTTCTTGAGGCAATTACCGACTAACGAGCTATTTGCCAAATAGATTGTAACTCAAGATTAATTACCATAGTACCTCTCTAAGCAGGGATACGGGCCGTGACCAGGGTCTAAAGGTTCAACACAGATCAGAGATCTAATCAAGAAAACTCCGTTCGAATGGATAATGAGTGAGCAATTCGTAACCTGATTCGGTCACAAGCAGCTGATTCTCCAATTTGATGCCATCCTTGCCACCAACTTCACCAACATAGGCCTCAACACAGAGAACCATGCCCGCTTGTAACTCCCCTTCATAACCATACGAATCAAGATCCTCGGGATAACGAATACACGGGTACTCATCACACAGACCTACACCATGGAACATGACACCGTAGCGCTGAGCACGGCATGCTTCAGGCAAGCGGTGACCATTACGTGTCAAATCTGTAAAGCGTACACCAGGCTTGACCATATCAATATTGGTGGTGATGTGTTCATGAGCGATGCGGTACAGACGTTTCTGTTCTGCGGTAGGTTCGAGGTCGCCGCAGATCCAACTCCGTGACACGTCGACGCAGATACCGTATACACCGATGAGGTCAGTGTCAAAGACCACCAGGTCTCCGTCGCGAAGTACTCGCGGGCCACATTCCTGATACCAAGGGTTGGTGCGCGGCCCAGAACTAAGAAGACGCGTTTCAATCCATTCTCCGCCACGACGAATATTGCCAGCGTGCAGAGCGGCCCAGACATCATTCTCGGTGGCACCAGCGCGCATCGCTTGACGCATCTCACCAATGGCTGCTTCGCAAGAGGCAACCGCACAGCGTATAGCCAGGATCTCGTCTGGGCCTTTGATCATTCGCGCGTGCTCAGTGACGACCTGTCCATCACAGACATCCAGACTCAACGTATCGAGAGCCCGTAGCCCAGCGAGTTCAATGCGGTCCACGGCTAGCCGACGGTTAGAGCCAGCATGCTGTCGCAACAATTCGTCAATCTGTGTAGCGAAACGTGCAGCGTGTTCATGGGTACGGTTGCCGGTCTCAAAGTAAAAGAACGAAGCGCCCGAGCGCCTTTCATTAATCAGAGGCAGGTGTGCAGAAAGATGGTTACAACCATGGAAATCCCACAGCACCACGTAACCGCTCGCTGCAACAAAGCAGGCGCGGGCTGGATTGTGTGTGGTCCAAAGCTGCATGTTGGTTGTGTCAGTGGCATAGCGAATGTTGAGTGGATCGAATAGTAGAATGCCGCCAATGTCGCGACTTGCTAGTTCATCGCATATCCGTTGTAGCCGATACGCACGCATGGTTGGTAAATGAGGTGGCTGTAGGCCAAGACTTTGCCACTCCTTGAACGCCAGCGGAGTTGGTCCGATTTCTACACGGTCATTGTTGTTCTCTGAGCCATCAGGTTTGGACGTAGCGGTTCGTGGTTGAGTAGGATCGATGCGACGAGAGATGGGAGGGACAGAGAATGGTGAGATCAGTTGCAATGGTTCTTCTTTCATCATGGGCGGGACTTGCTGATGCAACAGATTGACAGCGGTGTGCGAGAGCCAAAAGTAATCAGGCTTGGCTTTGTCACAACCGCCTAGAAGACAGTCGAACTAAACACTTCTTCGCTTTTTGTCAGGATGACGGGATGTAGTCAGACTATAGAAGTTCTTCACATCTCCAAGTAAATAAGCGATACGGAGAAGAAAGGAAACAAGAACAATGAGTAATGGAGGGAATGGAATGCAATATAAACATCGCGGCTATGTCACGCGCGCCTACGTAAGCCAATGAAGATACAAGAGCTTAGAAGAGGTGTCTTGAAGCGGTGTGCTACCGGTGGCAAGAATGATTATATATCGGGAGAGCTTCCGAGAGTCAATATTACAGCACGTGTTGTCTCCGTGCTGATATAAATTTCTCACACGTTCAAGTTAGTATGTCGCTTTGAAGCGTATGGGCACTCTTCAATGGGCGACGGACGGAAGATGACCTTGGACTCAAAAACTTCTAACTCAATTCTATAGAACGTATCAAGCACGTTTTTGCTTAGTCCTTCTTTTTACTTTTTACAGACTGTATCAAAGTCACTGACGAGACTAGCAGAGCTGATGAGCCACTACTAAAATCGACTGTCAGCGTTACACAAAGTACACTAGGATTGTAGTTGAATGGATTATTCTCCGCTCCGACAATATCAGCCCACAACGAAATTCTCGTATTTTGGTCCGTTGGTAAGCCACCATCGCTGTCCTACACTCCAATCTTATCTCGTCCTGCATGAAGCTCAACTCGAGTAACCTTGCAGCAAGCGCTTTCTGTGGCTGACCGAGCGTGCGGGGAAATCAGAATTTCAATATGGACTGACGGAATTGCATGGCCGGTGAGTTTGCCAGAAACTGTTTCTTCCTCAGGTGATCGAATTCTGGGTAATGGAAAGTGTATCTTTCCAATCGCGATCGACGTGTCTGGTAACAGATTAGTGATGCCTTAAAGCCTTTGTGAGGAGAAGCAAGCTTGTGAACTGATAATAACGCCTTGACTGGACTGGCTGACAGTAACGGGAAGCTCGCCGTTGGAGATTGCCGCGTTACCGTGAAGTGAGGAGACAAAGAATTCGCAAGGGCCTGAACGCATTTTTGCACTATCCTTGCTTGAAATCCTTGGAATCATTGAGGACTAACTACTGCGAAAGCATTTGCCAAAGATGTTTTTATTAATCAGGAACGAAGACTAGGGGATCGAAGACGATCAGATATCGTCATAGTCTTAACCATAAACTATGCCGACTAGGGATCGGGCGGTGTTATTTTTTAACCCGTTTGGCACCTTACCAGAAATCAAAGTGCCTGGGCTCCAGGGGGAGTACGGTCGCAAGGCTGAAACTTAAAGAAATTGACGGAAGGGCACCACCAGGGGTAAACCTCAACTGAGCCGCACTTAACTCTGCTCCTAGAAGCCGCCCGGAAGGGTCGGTGGTGTTCCCTGGACCCAGGTCCTAAACCAATGGCTAGTCTCCTAACGGAGGCGACACCCTCAAACTGAACTGGGAACTCCTAAAGCTCTCACTACGAAGCGGCGTGTTGAAAGGCAGTCATGGCCAGGGTAATGACCTCGGGTGTCGTAGCAACTTGAGAGATGCCACAATGGATCATCCGCAGCCAAGCCCTGTAAGCACTCCAGTATAGGGGAAGGTTCAGAGACTTGATGGGGATGGGTAGGCTGAATGCCTGTCTAAGACAAAGTCCGTCGCTGCGCGAAAGCGTAGGCTAGATATATACTGCTTCTGCAATATTAAAAAGTTTGCATCGAGGCCCTGATAAAACGGGAGCCTGCGGCTAAATTTGACCCAGCACGGGGAAATTCACCAGGTCCAGACACAATAAGGATTGACAGATCGTAAGACCAAAAGTATTCTACTACTTTCAATTCAACAACACATCCAATTTTTTAATGCTATTGAAGTCCAGCAAACAGGATACCATTACAGGTTCTTCAAGGTCCAACGAATACAGTCCTTTCATCACCCCCTAGAGTGAAGAACAAAACAGTACTTCCATCTGGAACTGCATTATCCTGCTCGAATGAATATTGCAGGAACTTATTGACATTGCCGTCCTGGACACCTATAGTGGCCGAGCCCCCTCCACTGGTTGTATAGTAACGCATAAACACAGAGTCCGGATTAGAAAGACTGTATTCTTGGAATCGAACGACAAACTGGGTCAGGATATCGTTGGAGTCCACACCACACCATTCTATTGCAACTGCACGGTATCCATCACTATCATAAATTTGATACGTGATCTCGTGCCCGGCGTTTGGCTCAATTCGCAAGTCATCCCAGTAAGGACAAACAGCCACTGATGAGATGGAGTTGGTTGGTAATGCTGCGTTCTCAGACTCTGTGGCGGCATCGTCAAAGAGAGTTACGAGGCCGTTGACACCAACATATATTTTGTCACTGGAATCGGTGTATATTCCCACTGGCCAGGGGAGGTCAATTGATTTGACCTCATTGTCCCATAGCTGGTCGCCAGCAAATAAGGTCGTTGGTTGGAAGTTGAAAGAATCTGTACAAGCACGAGAGGGAGCGGCTGTTGTGGTTGTTCCCACAGTAGAAGATTCTGTAGAGGCGGCAAAGGACGTAGACTCGACGCTAAAGCTGCTTGTAGACTCGGATTCAATGATAGTAGTAGAATCAGAGATGGTAGTACTGGTATCGAGGTTGGCAATATCTGTCTCGAGAGACGTCGACACAAGGGATGTTGAAACTGAAGGCGCAATGGCCTGGGACGACGTCATTTCAGATGTCACTGGTGACAAGGAAGACAGACTGGCAGTAGGAGCAGAGTCGACTATTGTGGATGGATCGATCGATTGTTGGGCTGTTTCAGAAGTAATTGGCAAAGGAACCGAATCCGTCGAGGGGAGTTCGACGGTAAAAGAGTATCCGTCGGAGGAGTCTAATCGTGCAGTAGAAAGATCGAATGGTACCGAAGTATTGGAAAAAGGAAATGGGCTTTTTCTTGTAGACACTGTCTTGATGAACCCATCAGTAGAAGGGTCTAAGGTTGGAAAGTTTATGGCTGATGTGACGTCTGGAGATTGGGTCACGTCGGTGGGTGGGCGTTGAGTGAAATTCGGAAATGAAGTCGCGCTCTCTGACATAGATTCAGAGGATCGGCTAGCTGTGTTTGTGCTTGAGGGCGTTACCGTATCTTCGCACTCATCAACTATAAGATGCATGGTTAGCACTAACCAAATCAAGGGATGTACCAACATACCTTCGACGATTGACAGTCTGACAGCCACACAGCCCGGAGGTGATGAAGTAAAGGTAATGTATGTTTGGCCATTCTCAGGGGTCTGACAAAAACCTGCCTGACCATTGGGTAAAGCATTATTGCGAAATAGAAGGGAACCATCAACACCAACAAATGTAGTAGTGATAGCACCCTCCGGGAGTGCGCCAGATTGACCACGTAATTCTTTGAAGTCTTCGCCAACATAAGCGACAGGTGTTGTACCCTGTAAGAGGCGTCCGTTTGAGAGGCTGAAAACTGACGCCTCAGCACAGATTCCCTGAGCAGAACCAACAAAACCACCGAGGTCTCGCCTCCTAAGTCCTCGTTTGGCGTCCTGTGTATCTGGGATGATGCGAAAGACCAGTGGACGGTTGCTCCCTGGTTGAGCTGGGCGTATGGTAGGACTCGCTGTTGCCAGGTTTGTTGTGACTTCATTATCATCCCTTGTGACAGTTGAAAAGTCGGGTATCAAGTTGGAACCAGAGCCCGTCGAGGCATAATCAGCCAAGGTAGTATATAGGGTCTCTGAAGCACTGCTACCAACTACTGAAACGTTGTTGGTCGATGAGACAGCGACAAGATATGTGGACAGATAAGTTTTGCAGAATACATCAGCGCTTTCGACTTCTTGAGCAGCGCCAGTACTGGTGGTTAGCCCAGAGAGAAGAGCGAAAGCAAGTCGGCGACTGAACATGGTCATTACAATAATGAGGGCTTGTTTGATCAGACAGAGTGTACAATGAGATCGCGACCTTACTCAGATCAATCTCTGTTGGAAGAGAAATGAGTTTTGTTTCCTGGGCATCTTGTGGCGGATGATAGGACTTTCGGCTAGAATTGAACGCTGGAATGTAAAGTTACAGGATCTCAACAACCGTTGAGGTGTTGGCTGGGCTCTTTGGCATTGATTAACCCATGTTTCAGGCTAAAGCGTGTCTAGTTGTGATAGACCTGTACCTTACATTAGAGTTGGCTAATCAGAGGAGTGTCTGCGAGACATTGCTTTGTCCAAGAATGAGGACTTGGACTAGAACACTGCGTTACCAATCCTACCTAAGTAGCTTAAATTACAGTGCAATTCTGACGATAGTGTTATCGGACCAAATCCACCGGCCTCAGTACAGTAATGTGAACATGCTAGGATCGCAACTTATCAGTTCTAAGATAGAAGCCAGATTTGACACTAGTCGCTACTTAGTCCGCTAGACTTACTCAAGTGAGAAGGTAGGTTATATAGAGGTACCTGGGCTTGGCAGAGTATAGCCCTGCATTAAAGCACGTTTTTGTTGCCCTTGATAGCTGTGGCACGCCTTACATGGTGGAAATTACAATGAGCTACCAACACGTTGGTAGCACGGACACATGGTAGGAATTTGGTTACTTTTCCAAGGGAGAATGTAACGGCTATTGAAGGAATCTATAGTTCTAGACTAGCAATCTGAGACATACCCTAGGTGATTTCAGCTTCACGACTCAAATGCAATAGATCTATCTGAGGTTCGCTCTGTTGTTTAATGAGGTGGCTGTTGGTGGCTAGCTGATCAATTTGATCTGGTATGGTATTTGCTCCTGGCAAACATGTAACCCAACAAGTCCAAAGCGTGGCACGGCAGCCCTGCTCTCACGGGATTAACCTGCGCTTCATTGCCATATATTCTATACCAAGAGACTTGATTTATGTGTCCAGCCTGCACCTGGTTCTCGACTGTTCTCAACTGAGATACTCTTCCTCAGTTGTTATCATTTATCCCTTCTCAAAAGAAAACAATAGCCACATCCCCTTCTGTTTCTGGTCGTCCTACCTCCCGCTATGGGCGCGTTGATCTCGGTAGTCAGCTCATATGATCCTGAAGAGGTTGCAGGTGCCATTTTCAACGGCGCGGGAGTTACTGTGCTAGATGCGACCTGGTTGCGCATAGCCGAAGCTGAATTCTCACCAGCAGGAACGTTTTCAATTGGACCATACGGGATTGGTAGTGGTGGTATCTTGACGAATGGCGTCGCAGAAAGAGCCTCTGATGAGTTTAATCCTGCTTTCCAGCCTAATGTAAACAACGAGTTTCCAGGTTCCGCACAATATTGCGGGTCAGGCACGTTTGATGCCACTGTGCTTCAAGTCACGATCGATATAGCAGACAATTTCAATGGCGTCGAGGTTGAATTTATACTCTCATCGATGGAGTATACGCAGTACGTACAGTCCATCTAATGCATTTCCATTGTTGTTAGCTAACTGTACACTTAGAGGTCGACCAGACCCCATCGGAATCTACCTAGACGATGTGCTCTGGAGTATAGACGACAGCTTCCAACGAATAACAGCAACCTCGAAGTACCTTAATGAAGAGATAGGTATCAACGAACAGGAGAAGAATGACATCGAAGGAAATGGCGCCATCAATCGCGCTACCCGCTACGACGGCTCTTCACCTCCCTTGCTCGTTGGAATCCCCGCAACGCCTGGTGAACACACAATGGTATTTGCCATATGTGATACCATCGACGGAGATTGGGACTCTGGGCTCCTGGTTAAAGCCAAGGGCTGCAGGGACTGTGACCCAAAAGTACGAATCAATTACGTCTCAACCACCACGTCTACTGGATCAACGTCTTTTACAAGCACCATCAAAGCTGTTGGGACCGAGTCAGGAACCGTTTTGTTCGGTGTACCTGCGGAAGAGACAACGACTACAACAGAAGATGGAACCACCACAACCATGGGTATCTCAACAACAAAAGAGTTTTCAACTGCTACCCACACTACAATGACCACCGAAAGTCAAGAGTTCAGTACCGTGACATCGGGTACAACGTATACGGATAGCACTACGCTGACATCCGACCAAAGCTCGACGGCGACAACTGCAGCGGCTTCCACAACAACAGCAAGTACTACGACAGCGGTGACAGATGCTGCCAGATCATCTGAGACAACTAGCATGGCGTCGTTGGAACCATCTACGCTGGAATACTCTTCGACAACTGAATCGTTCGTGGATATCAGTTCATCTGGTTCCGAGGGGTCCACAACTCTACTGGAGTCAAGTATTGTATCGGATCAACGAACTGTATCTACCAGCATTATTGGTTCAGAGACTACCTCAACCAGCTCTGAAGTATCTCCTAGCGGGTTGCCAACCACAGCATCCACAGGAGAGACTACCCAGTCTAATCCTACAGACACGACCTCGCTGGATAATGTCCAAACCACCCAATCGACGGAGGAATCTAATTCCCTCACCCCGACAGTTCCAGACTCGACATCTTCAGCTTCGCAGCCGACAGATACCATAAACCCTACCAATCTGGAAGTTATCGGAAGCTTCACCTTTCTTGGATGTCTTGGCTCACCTGACGGCTACCCTTCTTTCGATCTGGTAGCTACTACGGATGATATGACGCCCTCCAAGTGTGTCTCATTGGCGACGGGTCGATTATATGTCGGTGTTTATGATAGGTCAGTGTTGATAAGCGACTCTTTTGACATGCAACTAATATGTCTCCCAGTTCGTGCTATGCGTCCGACTCATTAGAGTCTACCACTGTGGTTGGCGAGGGCGAATGCGATATTCCCTGCCCTAATGCCCCTCTGTTATTCTGCGGTGGACTAGTTGGAACAGGCAGGACATCGAACGACGCTTCGCAGCGCAGGTACCGCCACCGCCGCGACGCACCTAGAAATGTGCTGCTCACTCTATATGGAGCTAGAGATGCCGGAGACACATCAAGCGGTGGTTTAGTCACCGGGACATTTACTGCACCATCAATCTCTGAGGCTATCGGAGAAACGTCTGTCATTACAGGAGATGTATCTGCCTCAGTAATTGAGTCTATCACATCCGAAGCTGGCCCAGATGTTATTACCCTACCAACTGCATCGTCTTTCCAGTTCCCCATCACTTCCGGTCAGGCTGTTCCTTTCCCACCAAACAGGCCAGTGCCATCCAGTGGCTGGCTAGGCAAGAACAACATGACCCAGATTGTTGAGCCTGTTGTCACTATATCAACAATTACATATACAATTGTTGATCCCAAGAACCCAGCTACATTCAAGGTCGAAAAGTATTGCTCAACCATTCAGTACTATCCTTGCCATCGTTGTGAGAGCTAAGATATACCTGCAGTCCATATGACCACCATACAACGGCAATGCAATGCCTGCGGTGCGAATGACGAGAACTCTGTATACCTTACAGTACCGGCCGCGGTTGCAAGGCCAACAGACATTGACAGTCTTGAACATCCTGGTTATCCACCTCAACATGGTTCAGAGCCATTTGTAGAAAGTCCATTTGAGACAGGTCTTCATCACGCAAAGCTTGCCATCCTAGCTAAACCGACAAAGGCATACTACGACGCTCTTCCACCAGTGCCGGAGAAGAATGATTTCACAGACAAACCTGACTCCCTCAATGGCAACCAACCACAAGTTTATCCACAAGACACTGCCCCCAAGGAACCTCAAGTTGAAGCGCCGAAGATCACCGCCAATGAGCCTAAGCCCGTCGACCAAGTCCACCCAACTTCACGGTTTGTCGGGGGATATGATATCAAGACATCAACATTGCCCACGTGGTATGTTCCCTCTGAAGTTCCTGTTGTCGTTTCGGCAGCTACCATGTCTTTTCCAATGTTGGGATCCATTTTCTTTGTCTTTGCTTTCGCATCAGTTTTGAACAGTGTTTAAACTTCATCAAGTGCGACTGTTCGTCTATTTCTTGTATCTATTATAATCACTACGTGGCAATACTCCGTCACTCCTACAGCTTTCTTTCATATCTCCCTATCACTCTCCTGAAGCCTAATCTGTACTGCTGGCTTCTGTAATAAAAGATTGTTATTCCATGTTGACAATCAGTCTATCAACTTAATGTCGTAAATAGTCCACCAATGCCACATTTAATACATCTCTTGCTTCATCACACATCTTCCCTCGCTGGAATTCCCAGCCCCCTTCTTTGAAAAGCTCTGCTCCCAGGCCAACCGAAAATTGATCGCTGCCTTTGACCAACTCATCATACATCTGATCAATAAATTCATCCAATGGCATGCCTATTTCTTTTCCGTTGACCATATCTGGCTGATGCTCCTCGTTGTGCAGTTCGGTTTGCACCGCAGGAGGGAACACCTCCACAATACGTAGAGGACAGCCATCGTCGCGCAATTGATACCGTATATCCATGACGAAGGCGTGGAGAGCAGCTTTAGAAGCATTGTAGTTTGGTGTTCGGGTCATGGCTGGGATCAGTCCCAAATTAGCATTGATATACACAAGGTTGCCATGAGGTTCCTTCTTGAGGTGAGGCAGAAATGCTGCTGTAAGGTGAACGACCGAAGTGTAGTTTGTTGTCAGCTCAACTCCGAGCAGTGAAAGGTCTACTGTCTCGGGCTTAGTGAAGTCGAAGCCATGTTGTACGCCTGAGCTTATTATAACGCAGTCCAGATCTGGATTGGATTTGATAACAGTGTTTGCAAAGCCCTTTATACCAGCTAGGTTTGTTATGTCAAAGGTTATGGCACTAGAAACATCTGAGCCATGTGTCTTGACAAAAGCTTGCAGACGCTTATGTCGACGCCCGACAACGATAACTTTGGTGCCGTTCGCAACAAGTTTAGACGCAAGGGCCGCGCCTATACCCGAAGTAGCCCCAATGACGAGTGCTTTCTTATAGAGCGGTCTCATCGTAGTGTTTAAAAGACAGTAGAAGTTGCAGAGAGTTTTTCAAAGACACCGAGCTAGTGTTAACAAGCAAGTCGGAAGTCAAAGGAGTTATAAAATTCCAAGGTAGTAGCTGTGAAATCAGTGATGAGTTCTTTCAGTCGCTAGCGACCTGTAGGTGTGTCAATTATGTACTGACCGTCTCCAGCCCCCTTCTTATATCTGTAAGGAATGGCCCGGCTTCTTCGGTGCTTGGTCTGTGAGCCACTGAACTCTGTTGCGCCCCACCAACAAATTATAACCAAGTGATGATGTCTCATAGCTGTTGTGGTATGCTTTCTAAAACAAGTCACGCTACAAGTAATAATGAAACGGTTTTTGTTCGTCACAGCAAAAAGGCTTACCTTATGGGTGACCACATGAACTCGTGGCAACTTAGGAGTGAGTACTAGTGATTTTTTTTTGATAAATCGCGAGGTTACGCCTGCACATTTTTAGATGTGATGTAGTTGAGTAAGCCACCATTATGACCCTGAACTCCCGTTTGCAATCACATCCTTTCACTTTGAGCCTAGTACCGTCAGATGCGCTGAAAACAAATAAAGTTCACCGATGCACGAAATAAGCTTATCTGTATGGGTATCAAATTGTACCGCTAGTGTGATAGTGAAAGCCATGTGACAAACTCATTTATTCTACAATGATGCCACAAATAAGAAGTCAAATTCTATATCAATCTATACTTGCGAATCGGAACTCTCCTCGTCTTCAGTCCTGCCTCTGACATGCGTGGGTCACAACGTTCCAGGGGAGACCCTATCTTTGCCCAACCTGGCCACCCATCCTTTGCCAAATTCTGCACATAACCATCTTCAAGAGGAACATCTTCTAGCCGCGGATCAGTTCTACGAAGGCCATATCCTGCTTTATAAAAGGCCTGGCTTGAGTACCTCCTGTCCCATAGAGGCTCCCAACCTTTCAAGTCATTGCCAAGGAGAGCGTTTCCGTGAGAGGCCGGGATGATAACAGGGCCCTATGACAGAATATACACCCTGGGATTGAGGACGTAGAACTATCGGATTACATGAACCAAGTAATACGGTGATGATATCACCACTGCGACTTTCCAAAGGGAGACGAACAAAGTCTCCATCACGAGTCGTTGCGCTACCAGTCGACGTGTTACCGTTTGGGATTGTTGATATAAACTGTCTGTCTGTCATCCAGTAGTTCTTTGAATCCCCTACTTCATACCCAGTGCCACTCAACCATCGGCGAATCTTCCATCTCCACTCTTGCAGAGAGTGCAACGACGCTGCCGAGATAGGCTGAAGCTTCTGCATGTTGTAGTCTCGTACATGACCGTAAGTCAACATCATGATGAACTTGTCCAGACAACTGTCATCTTCGTGTAAATTGCCACTGATAAGAGTCCGAATAAAAGCGGCGATTCCTCGCCTGTAGTCTGTATTAGTTTGTTGAATTGGTTTGTTGGGCAACGGTACTGCATTAGTGAACAGCTCAGCCCCTGTTATACCTGCCACCTCCAATACACCAGGCTCGACAAGGCAAGCTGAAGCGGGCGAGTATGGAGCAGCATGGCCGTCGATGGTCAACGTGCTCGTAAGCCTTTCCAAGTCGGCCACCCAGCTTGGACTTGCAGCTGCATTACACCGAGTCAAAAACTCGATATTTCTGGTCCTTGTGATGTGATCGAGACAGATACCAGTAAAAGTTTCATTTGCAGTCTTTGTATAATCAGGGTTGAGTGACTGAGCAAGATCAGGCGCCACCAAGCCTTGAACAGCAAATACTCTGTCGCGGATATCAGAACACTCGTATTGTCTGCTTAGGTCCATCATCTGAAGCCAAGTGTATTCACCTGCTGAATACAGATGGCAAGCTATGATTTTGCCCGAGATCATATTCGCATTGAAGCTGAAGGTTGATGCATCTAGAAAGCAGCCTGGCGGTGAGATCCTGACATATGCAGCGAGAAGAAATGCGTTTTTGAAATCAGACCATAACATCTGCTCCTTGCCAAGCACGATAATGCATGTCTCTTTATCGGCCAGGACAATTTCTTGATAGGTCCATAACCGCTTATGCCAGTCAAGCGCTACTAGCTGTTCGAATGCTAACCATTGAGCTGCACTTAGTGGCAGGGGGCCACGACTCTTGGACACTCGTTTATCAGCCGACTTTTTATATATCACACGATCCTTGCCGATGTTGAATTCCAAAGTTACTGATTCAATCTGTTCGCTTGCCCAACGAATGGTTTCCACAGCCATGGTGCTCCAGCAAGTCTCGGGGCCAAGCCACAGTATAACCCTCTCGGCAAAGCGGTATATATCGGCCATGCGCTGTACTTGACAAGCACGTTCTTCAAGGTCCGCCTGGTTAATGCAGATCGAATCACACCAGAGGACCCTTTTCTCAGTCGGTAATCGAAGAGAACGGAGAGCAGCTGCCAGATTATCTCCGATGCAGAGATTGGTTCGCTCACTTATGGAGACGAGTTCGTCTTGCAAGAGATCATTTGTGACAGTGATTGATTGCGGTTGAGACTGATCACCCCAGACGTAAGATATCGCCTCGAACTTGGGTATCTCATCATCTTCTGGTGATAGGATTTGATGCTGGATGCTGCCGACGAGGCCATCCTCAACTTTTCCAGGCGCCAGTTCAAGGACACGAATTTCACGAGGCAGCAGAGTAAGGTATTGAAAACGACGCATTATGCAAAACGACATGCCCAGGGCAACAAAAGAGAGTTGTCAAGTAGTTCCAAGTCCAAGAGAGAAATTGAAAGGAAGATTATGTGGTTTCTTGAAAAGAAACTGCAGGCACCCAACATATCAGATTGAACAAGGCTGTGCACAATCCTAGTCTTTTGACGCATATTGGCTGTTATAGCCTGGTGCTAACCACTTTTAGATACAAATGATTACATGACCCCTCATCAAATCAGCCTTACACCAAGGGAAGATGGAATTTTGTAACAACAATATTGATTGATAGTATTGTGGGGCGATCTTTGAAGTCGAAGACTGAAGTCTAACACTTCCCTTGCTATAGTTACCGTTGAAACGTCACAAAACGTATGATGCTATCTCAATCAGGGGGCTTTTTTGTTCAATTTGAATCGAGGTCTAGGCTGAGAAACACTTGATGGATATCCTTACGGAGTCTGAATAACATGGCTCGGAGTTCAGACTTTGAATGCTGTGCCCACCCTCCTCATTGTCGCTACCTTGATTCTGTCCCAATCTTTTACCAGTCGTTCGGGAAAAATACCGGAGGCAGGATAACAGGCGATTTTCTGTACTTGACACTCATTGTAGTGTGACATGGATGATGTAAGCTGCGCTCATGTGATGCAGTCGTAACGTAATGATCGCAAGGCAACAGAGATATTTTTACAAGAGCTGGCACGAAATTGATATGAGCATGATTCAGTTGATCAAGCTTAGCTGCACACCACTAGCTATCACAGCATCGATCCACTCTAGCACTGTTTGCCCTAGTGTCCTGTCACTTCAAGATTAGTGCTGTGAGGCTGAACACCAAGTTATAATGTCAAAAGGGCCGTAGATAAACGGACATAAGCCCGGATAATGTCATATTCAGCTAGACTTGGGTCCACACAATCTGCATCATTTCGTGATGGAAGGAAGGTGGCAGAAAAAGTAAAAGCCACGTTATCACTTTGACGCATCCCAGATCCAGCTCTAGATTGGATTCCCCCAAACCACGATGTAGAGCTGGACTGACTGACATCTCCCGACTTCGCACGGCGGTTCGTGACCGGTTTTAGTGTCAATTACCAGGAAACAAGGACAGGTCTACTCAATAATCCACAGTAACTGTTGGTTTGCAGCAAAAGCTTAAACATCGTATGATTTGGAAGTTGTGACCACCAACCAGTTCAATGACACACAGACATGGCCCACACTCGGTTGACATCAATTAAAGTAGTCAAAGAACGTCCCATGAGATCAGATTGTAAATTTTACAAGACTGTCAACTTCCTCTTTGTCTCAATAAACAACCAACCTGTCGTTGTTGTGAAATGTTCGGACGTCGACGAAGACCTATTCTCGGCGCTGCCGTCGTTGTCGGCGCATCTCGAGCAGCTGCCAAGCGCGAAGTCCAAAAACAAGCAATTATAGCCTCTGAGCGCGATCGCGAGATAGAGAGAGAGATTGAACTCCGAAGGTACCAAGATGAACAGCAAGAATTACGCGCACAGCGTGCCGTCGACGAAGCGATAAAAAAGGCTGGACTACAAGAGCAAGCTGCCCAACAGAGCACTGCTCCAATGCCCGTTCCGCCCCAGCAGCAATACAACGCTGGCTTCCCAGTGATGCAATCCCAGCCTCGAGATATGGGATTTTACAACTCCAACGCTCAGCCAGCACAAGAATTTCGACCGCCGCCGGAATACCAGCTCGCACCTCAGTTCGTGGAAGAAATACCTCAAAAGTCTCCAATTCCAGGCCAAACTCCAGGATCCAGAGTTCACTACTGTACCCAGTGCGGTCAGAATTGCCAGGATACAGACAAATTCTGTCGCCAGTGCGGTGCGAAGCAACCATGCCGGGAAAATATGGCGGGGTAGATAAGTTGCATCGGGGTTTGATGTCTGTTCATATGTACTTCAAATAAAGCTTCAATGGATTTATTGATAGCAATGAAATGGGCATTTCTTATTACTTCATTTCCGTTGAAATTACAAAGTGTGGTTATTGTTGAAACACAAATATGGCCACCGTCTTTAGTTGTGTCAATGATAGATGCGACGAAACACTGTTCAAGCCTTTGCACGACAGGTACCTCAGTTGTGTTATCGGCATGTTTGGTTGGAATAAGCCGTGGCTGAACCTTGTAACTGTCGATGATAAAACTACGTTCTAGGCCCTCGTAATACTAAGAAATAGCACCAAACACACCATCATCCAACTTTGCATCTGTGTCTGTGACAGGTTCTGTAGTGGCCGTTAGAACATGGGGAAGTCCCACAGGTGGTAGCTAACTTACCAAGTACAAAAACAGCAACAGCCTGATTTCCCCGCCCACCCAAAACTTTAATACTAAAATCATCTCGTGAACAAGAGCAGTCGTATTTGTTTGGCCCAACATGAGGCATACTCCATGAGAAGGCCACCGTATTGTTGAACTCCATACCAACCACTCGGTAACTAACAGATCCGTCGATGGCACCATACACGTGGCTCGACTTGCATCGCAACAGGCCACTTTCACCTGCCAGGATCTGTTGCGGCGGCCGCGAGTCTGGCGTCTCCATCAAATCGCCATGATATAAAAATGGGGATCCAGGCTCGATGTCGAGTTCCTCGTTCGTGTGATTCAGAATGACAACTAGCAGCTCCCTTGCGGCCATGTTGTTCGATCGTATCAATGGATTGACGGATATACTTTGTTTTGACAGTTGACGAGTCCAGCGGTAGATGATAGGGTCAGTAAATATCAATCATCAATATCGTTGAAATATGAAAGACATAATGAGAAGGCATTCCAGCCTTATGTAGGCATCAAGGTTTATAGTGAAGCCTCTCGATCTTGTTGGTTGGTTTCCGAAGTCATCTAATGAATACCCTTTTGTCGACGTTATTACAGCCCCAGTATCATCCAAAGACATGCATTAATAATGTCTTCACGCCGTACGACTACACTAACAGGCATGGGATATTGGAAATTGATTTGCACAACACTTTTACATGTGGTGAATTTATCTTGTTACTCGGATATAATTTGATTAAACGGGATGTGTCTGTCCATATTGTAATCGGTATCGTATGAAATGCCGTCCCTCAATCATCGGCCGAAAGCAGCCAATACTTCGGTTACGCTTGGGGACACCACTATCATCATGATCACTAGGCCTGACAGCAATAGGTTGGCACAATCATCAGGTACTACTGATATTGAGGGTGGGTACTTTGACAATCACATCGGTCACTGTTGGAACACCAATTGCTAGATCTTGTTTCCAGACTAACCACATACGTTTACCAGGTATGTCACCAGAGATGCGTCACACAAGGAAGTGGTCATAGAGACACGGTGAATCCCACGACGCATGACAAGGTCCAACACAAGTTGCGTGAGGGTGTGCGTATGACAGCGGAACCAACATTTGAAATGATGAACGATAGAAATCTCTCGGCGGGTGTGGTGAGATTGAAACCCGTGGGAGCAAGCTGTCGTTACAGTAACAATTAACTTGTTGCTAGACACCAATTCCATGGTTCATCCTTTGGCTTGAGCAGCCGTTTCATTAGCGGAAGGGGCTATCGTAAATGACTAAATTAAACTTTTGAACGCGTGCATAGCTGTACCCGGTTTCCGTCCAGGAAGACCCTTACACTTCAGGTACCAAACAAGAGACTCTGTCCATACTGAGTCGATAACGGAAACTATCGAGATTGACGAGTGACTCGCTCAGCAAAAATGGCAACACCGTCTCTGTTACATGAGGCCTAGATAGAGAGAGAGGGGGGGGGGGGGGGGGGGGGGGAATTTTTTTTCTTCCTAGTTGATAAACAGGAAAAATGGGGTTTAGAAAGAATGCCACATTCCGGAGGGAAGCCCGTTTTGTTGGAGTCCCGGGGGTTAGTAGACGAAGC